>OX401414.1:30700878-32028537 GCA_947846245.1 Cerastoderma edule
GTCCATAAAGTGGATACTGAGATTTAATGCAAGTGTATGCACCTAGGAAAAAATAATAACCATGTGTATAATATGACTGACGGACAATCAAGATGTGACATGACTAGCGTATCTTCAGAGAAGGATATTGCAGTGCTATTTGATAATGAATTATTTTCCACATGTCCAGGGGAAAGTGAAGACAGCCAACTAGACTGTAATGGAATGATCCGCTGTTAGTTCGACTGTTTGGGAAAAGATGTGTTCCTACCACTCTAAAAAAAATGTCTCATACGATCCCACCTCGAATATACATCTGTACTATCTATACATCATCTTAAGAAAGACATATTGTCAATTAAGATTGTTAAATATAGAGCGAGAAATTGGTTCCTGGCCTGAAAGACTTATCTTATGAGGATCGGCTCAGCCATGGACTTCCCACTCTTGGTTGTCGAAGGGACAGGGCATGTATGCTTCAATTTTCTTAAGATTATAAATAATTATGACATTGTAAATGCACCAAATAACATCAAAGTTGAAGGATTGACAAGGGGTCTTAGTATGAAACTGCAGAAAACACATACAACTACAAGAGTGGGTTTAGACCTTTTTTTAACAAGAATTATCCACTCTTGAAACAGACTTCGAGAATCAACTGTAACGGCACAATCTGCGAATAGTTTTAAAGATTGTAAACTTGCTCTCGAGGTGCATAAACAATAATTTCAGTGTGAAATTATAATAGATTTGTACTTCGCTGCAAAACATGATCTATCGAATTTCATAGTGCCAGAACTTATTGACATCATGGTACTTCAGGTAATAAATCAAAACGATTATAGTTACATTCTATAAAACATTTCGGAAAATGGCAAAAGGATCATTTGAAATTCTTATCACATTCAGGTAAATAGTTGGAGTTCAATACATTATTGGCAAGAGTCGGGGAAGCAGTTAGCAAGTGCAGATGATGTTGTATCATATCAAAACAACATTTAATTATTAGACTAATGAATCTCAAAGAATATGCTCGTTGTGGGCATTTCTTCCTTTTGGCAAAGAGTTTGACATTCCACTACTATTCCAATTCCATCTTTTTTGTTTCATGGTCTTTTCATTTTTATTGGCTGATTTAAAACTTGATGGGCACACCACCTATGGTCACAACAATTCCCTGGCTAACTTCCAAATGGCCATTTCAGATGTATTAGAAGATGAGTTGTTAGGATAATTTATTAAGATCGGTGTGGTTTAATTTAATGATGGATGAGTCTGTTCAACAGAATATGATAATTTATTAAAGAATTCGTTAAGTCTGAGGCAAATGGTCATTGGATATAGGTAAAGTGTGTGGGTCAGTACCGATGGTGCAGTCATGTTAGGAAATAGAACTGGTGTTGTAAAGAAACTTAAGGATCAATCTTAACAATGTCTATAAGTATTTTCATTATTCTCCAAAGAACATGGTTTGTTGGGAAAGGTACAGTCTCTCACCTAGGTCAGTCGTCAAGGTTCAAGCAGGTTTTTCATACAAGGTGGCTATGGTTTGAGTGGTCAGATGGGGCATTGGTAACATATTATTCTAACCTTTTGTCTGTATTTTTGGAAGAGAAACCGTGGAAATTTCTAAGTTTCTACAAACCAATTAGTTGTTGCAAGATTCTCTATGATGCTCATTTTACATGTGATGCTTTAAAACCATTGGCACATCTTTCGTAAACGCTTCAGTAAACCGGATCTTGATTTCTCTCAGGTAATCCCCCTCTTGGCATCAACTATTTCCCAGTTGAAAATGCTCAGAGACAAAACATAAATGGCCAAAACATGCCAGTCGTTTTGGATTCTGTACATTGTGAGTCTCTGTTGGACTTAGATGGTCTTTGTACAATCGAGTACCAGGGTCATACAATATGACACAGCGAGAAACAGAGGATATAATCAATTAATGTCTGTAACTAGTTTGTGACTGGTATGGTCAAAAGTTTGAATGATAAGTTTGCAGAAAACCACGAATATGGCATTTTGACTGGATTAAGCAATGTGTTTAATCCTGACATCAATCGGTCATCAAAGGAAAGTAATGTGGAATTAGAATAGTATCAGATTGTTTTGGTTCTGTTGGCTATGCTGGATATAGGGATAAACTGAAAAGGTTTTTGGACTTTGCTCACACTAGCCATACAAGTGGAAAGTCATTGGCCATCTCTCCTGACATGGTTAACTTTTGTGGAGGATATCGGGACATTTATCCAGCATCATCTGAGGCAGCTGAAAGGCATCTTATTGCTCCTGTTTCCGAAGCAGATTGTAAGCGGGGATTTAGTTACCAACGTCTGGTCAAAACATCATTAAGGAATTCTTTGTTCGTAAGGTCACTTGATAGTTTGTTCAGGATAGCAATAAATGGTCATCTAATAGAGAAGTTTGATTTTAAAGCTGTTTAGTAAGTGGGCAAGCCAGATGACTCGTAGGATACTGAAAAAGACAAACATATTCGATGGTTAATGTACCGAGAATGAAATGTAGAAGTTTGTCACAACGGAACTGCATGCTCAATTGACTTTGTTATCCGTCCTAAATGCTGTATATGTACTGTAAACAAATTTCCCTCGTGATATGTTTCCTTGATCTTGTTAAGTAAAACTAATTGTGATTTCTAAATAACAAAAATGATATGAAAACCGTTGCTATTGGTGTTTTTTTTTTTTCATTCAACCTTACCCTGTTATATATAATATAGCATGAATACCCAACCCTTAACAATGTTAAACATATTATTAAGAGTTTCAAAAAAAAGGGAAATTTACTACGAGCCATTTGCTCAGAATATGGCTCATACATCTTAAATGTGTCTCCTTTTTTGTCATTTGGTGAATGTGTTGGCGCAGACTATTTTTAGCTAGAGTGAGTCCTGAGATAGATCTTAACTACGCCATCACCACGCATACTTTGTTAAGGAAGATTCAAGTCAGATCAACATGAGCAATACTGCTTGGAAGACAACTGTCATCGACAGGCAAGATACAGGCAAGTCGAACGGGTGTTATGAGCTTAGATTACAGTAATGCTTCAAAAGGGAGAGACTGAAATCTAAAAGTTGATCTCACCAACAAGGTAAACAAGTACCTAGATATTATTTTTGTATTTAGGGGAGGGTATGTCGGGTATGGCAGCGTACGCTTTTATTCTATGGCTACAAACAGTTTTCATTATGGTATACATGATTGACATGACTATCAAATTCGTAAGTTGAGCTTTTTATTCTTCTTTGTGTCAAAGGGCTTTTATAAAACATGCGGCAGTGTATGAATTATATCGAGTGTAGTACTTTTTTGTTTTTGTTTCAGACCAACGACAAAATTTTGATGAGGGAATTGGTTGAACCATTGCACTTGAACCCTTTGAAATATACGTGTGGGCGACACTGCTGCAATGGTACAGCGTTTGTCTCTTGTACCGAGGGTCCCGCGTTCGATTTCCGTTGGGTGCGGTGAAAATTGATGGGACTAACTAACTCGGATGATCCAAGCTGAAACTTCTACGTCTGGATCATTCGGACTAGGGACTAACACACAAATCGGCGCAAGTACTGGTCTAGTATCCAGGAAGCAGTCACCGGGCGTGCTTTAAACAAGCTTCAAACACCCTTCACAATCGATGTAAAAGAATCAATTAAGCTAAGTACAAAAAGCACTGGTTCGTTTCGTGATAGGTGCGGATCATTCGTGGTGCGGATCATTTGTTATACGGGCGAAAGACCGTGCCTTCGGCACGGTCTAAAGACCGCCTATATGTTTCACGTACGTACGAAACGAAAGAAGGTACCTACAAAACCAAGGATTTCCGAATTACTCAGAACCTTTTTTCGGCCATGTTGGTTGCAACCGTTTTTCTGCCCCATATGGCGCCATCTTGTCCGAAAATTTATTTTTATTCAGCTCTTTTACTAGCAATGATGTGGAAAAATCAAAGTTAACAAACAAAAAATAGAAGGATTTTCCTCCGAATATTTTTTACAACATCTAAAATAATAAACAGTTTTGTAAAATTTAGACCGCATTTCAACATTTTCTGTTTATTTGGTGAAGGTGGCGTCTCTCATCCTAAAACCCGTTTATTCTTCACATGTTGACATGGTGATTACACCAAGAACTGTGCACTTTCCGTTTTTGTGTATCACGTGACAAGACATTTTCTTTACAAATCATCATCGTTCCGATCACCGCTTCAAATCTTAAATCGAATGAAATAATCGCCTTGTTGAACGAACATCGAAAAAGATGATGTCAGGTAAGATAAGTTTTTGTACACTTTCATTTTCGTATAAAGAACGCATATTTAAACAGTATATTTTGTTAACAGCGAGATAGAAATATCGAAGAGAGTCTGGACCGTCATTCTATGTTTACAAACAAGATGGACACTACGAGCACTGTCTTACTCCGAATATTGATTTTATGTCACCGCATCTATCTATGTGTCGAGGTAGTATTTAGTACACTTTCCAGTGTTAAAAGCTACGGGCAATATGGACATACATTTTAGAGACGAAAAAAGATTTGTTTACATTGAGATCATTTCAAGGCTGAGTAATCTTGATCCGTATTGGATTCTTCTTTTTGGATTGACGATGTGCCTGGTTTTTTTTTATTCACACGTTCTTTGCTCTTTGATTCTTGAATCTACCTATCCTGATGACTTCCAAAACGTATGTCTTTTCACCGGTTATTAATGGAGACATAGTCGGGGAACATAGTAATGACTTTTAAGTAAATGTCATTTGTCTGCTTTCCAGAATCAGCCATAGTTCAGACTGCGTGAAGGTCAAATGTGAACCGGCAACCAAAGAAATGAATGTTGTGGTACTGCATAAAGAAAGATTCTTTGTTTTATAAGCACATGAAAGTACAACTTGTCTTTTTCATAAGTAATTATGATATGAATAATACCTTGCAAATACAGATGAAACAAACAAGGAAATTTTGGTTTGAAGAGCTTTTTACTTTAGAAAGAAGGTTTTACCTGAACTACAGGTGTTTTATACTGTTTTCAACACTATGTCAAACATAAATTTTATGGCTTATAGTTTGTGTACATGTCAATACATCCTCTTAGCATGTTTTTTCTAGAAAAAAAAACTGCACTGCAATATTTTTTAAGCTAGATTACTTTATCTTCCTTTCATTCATAATTTGATGAGAAATCTTAATAAACAATGATGTAAAAGGATGCATAAAGACTAATGAATTTCAAACAAGTGGCTGGAATAGATTTGTTTTGCCATTAATGTACATGGCTCAGACTATAAGGATTACAACTAGATGAACAAAGACATCATAAGTAAATCTGTAACAAGATTTTGGCAAACATGTTGCCAATTAAAAGATATTCAAAACAAAGTTTGGGAATACAAAAAAGACTACATTACTTTTGAAATGATATCTATTCAACATTCATGTTTTATGTACATATATACATCAAAACACTTCTGCTATGTATGAGGTACAGTGACAAAGAAAGAACCATTTTAACATGGATTTTATTTTAAACTTATGTTTCTTCCATTATCTCTTTTAAACAGAAATATCTGTGCCTGACAGAGGAGGAACTGTACATGAAAATGCTGACATGAAAGATTACCTTGACAACAAGAGAACAGATGAAGATCTGTATGAAAATTGTCTTTGCATTTTTTTCTGTAAACGTTTAAATCTAAAACATGTGTGGAATCTATGTTTTGTAGCACAACACAAACAAAACTGACAGAAATGCACATGCATTTCCAATACTGATAGATAGTTGTAGCAAAACTGTCTCAATTTGTGAGATATAAGGAACTTTTCCCATAATGTTTAAGAAAATACTGTTAAAAGTCAAATGATGGGACAGTAAGAGTTTTCATTCATTATTTTGTACAATATAAGGCAGCAGGTAGCATTTAAAACTGAGATACATATTGCTGGTTCAATTCATTACATATTTTACTTTACTGCAAAAGGTGCAATAGGGTGAATTTTTGTTTAATGAAATACAATAATATCTGTTTAGTTTCAATAGTAGACCAGTTAACCCATTACCAAACAAAACTGAAATTAACCACTTTGTTGAAGACGACTCAGGAAAACATTGTGGAAAAAGGAGAAATTGCTCGTGACAAGCAATTTTACCTTTTCCCACAATGTTTTCTGCCCTATCAAAAGATTATTTTTCAATGTCATCACATTTTGAAATGTCGTCTGCAAATGCTTTCAATTTGGGACAGTAAAAAATTTGGTGTTTGGTAAATTGTTAACTCATGTAAACACATTTGTATGCAAGTGGGGCATAACAAATTTGAGTAAAGCCACCATTATAACTTAATTTTTTCTACAACAAGTATTCCCTTTTGTCACAATGATTTTTTTCTATGAATAATGCTCTCTTTTTCCTGATTACACTTTTGGTTGCAAATAATTTCTATTTCAAACAATGATGGCTCTATATTTAAAAATCATTTGGACATTTCTAGCAATAAAGTATAAACAGTAATAATCTCTGAATACTATTGGGTAAAATATATTGTTATTAACAGATTCATTGTTTTGAAAGATTTCCTTGCATCACATTAGCTTCTTATTCTCTGTTAAAGATATGTTAAATTATTTCTACCTTATGAAACACTTTGCATGTTGCAGGAGTCTTTTAGAAAACACTCTGACAAAATTATGAAAAGAGTCAAATGACTAAATGAGCAATTATCCCTTTTCTCATCATAGTTTAAATCAAATGTCATTGTTAAATTATGCAATTTTCTTGTGATCTGCTATTACTTTCATTGGTAACAGTCACAAATATAGCTTGAATGAAGCTTTAAGGATAAATGATGAAATTTTGCCTGTTTACTTTCAATAGATGTAATAGTTATAGGAATTCACAAAAAGTCTGTGCTTTGTTCTCAATTTGGACTCCACAAGTATGGATATTACACCCTGAAGATGATAAAACAAAATATTTGGAAAGAATATTTTAATCAATAGTTTGTTAAAAGGAGTAACAGGTTATTGACACAACATTGCAGCAAAGGTTAAGTTTAATGTGGTAAATAAATTATGCAAACTTGTACAACTTTCTTTATTTAAACTACATAATGTAAATCATGCATTGCATTTTGGAGAGGGTTAAACCAAATAAAGGCTAACACTATGACTAATCATTTGAACAAGTTTTTGTATAGATCTGTACATATTCTATCAAGAAAAGTGTTTGTTATTACTACTAATTACCCTGAATAAATTTTGTCAAGTGTTTAACGATAGAATTATCTTTTGTTTGTTTCAACTTATTATAGAAGGACATTTGGTGCTGTAGATAATTTTAAAGAATTTTGACAATGATCGATTTCCCTCATAATACAAATCTTTCCTCTATTTCATCATTAAATCATATGCTGTGAAAGGTTTTAAGAATGATTCAGAGAAAACATACTTACAACATACAATTTGGTGAAGAGTAAATTCTACATATCAAGGTTTCAGTGCAAGACAATACTGTAAGTGCTTCACATATATGAAGTACTTACTGAATCTTGCATTGAATCCTCATTTTGCATGGAGAGATTTTGGAATTCAAATTCTATAGTTTGGTGGTTTTGGACATTGCTCGAACAGTGTCTTTTATTTCTCATTGCATTACTGATATGGGTAGAACAGCTTAAACATGAGAGTATCTAGCGAGAACCACCAGCCACCAACCACACATACATGATAATTAGTCTTAGATGCTATGTTTGATTATGGTTTAACAACATTTTCAACAGAATGTTTCAGTTGTGTCAGTAGACATATCCCTGTTCCTATTATTTCCGCATCAGTCACTGCAAATAGACCTAAGCCACTGATCACTTACCCCATACAAACGTCGTTGCTCTGTGGTTTAGTCAAAATAATTAAACACGAAGTGCTGCAATGACTTTCGAAAGAATATCATACAAGCCGAAGTGTCAAACGCATCATTATTCATGCTAGATACCAACTATACTTCTGAATCTTGATAATGGCTATGTCTTTCAAATTGGAATGCCTTCTGACAGGACACTGCTTCATTGCCTATTACTGATACAATACAAAGGGAACATATGTCATAGGCGTAGGAGCCGGGGGCCAGGGGGGGGGGCCCGGCCCCCCAATATCCAGACTGGGGGGGGCCAGAGTATACTTTGGCCCCCCCAATATTCACAATGGAAGATGAAGATTTTTGGAAAGAAAAAATGAAAGAAATGAAATTTAACAGCAGAATTAATATAAAAGTGTATTGTGTGCTTTATTTAATACCAATTCGCCTTTTGTTACGAACAATAACCAAAACATTTTGACGTCATCATCGCAAATGGCAATCCGAATACATCAGGTTTATCCAATGAAATCTCAGCTCTAGGAAAGTAGTTTCAACTAACGAAAACAATGATGCAAAAGGTACTCTAAGCAGTCAGACCCTATATTGTATTTAAATATATACTGTACTTATTTGTTAATCGAATGTAGACGAACTCGTGGCTGTGACAGCATGGTTTCTGTTACTTTTAGTTATTATCAATACAATATGCTTTCCGTGTGAGATCGAGCCTTGGCCATTCCTATTTTCTTTTTCTTTTGGTTATTTTGTCTTAACTAAGATACACATTTTCATACACTTTCTTTTAATTCATTTAATGATATTAAATTTGTTGACGCATTATTAGTCATGAGAAAGTTTAGGAATATTTATTCTTAGACCGGTCTCATCTGAAGTTGAGTGCAACTCACCCAAACAGGGTTGTGTTTGTGATACAAGTATTGATAAGTCAAGCTCTTTGCGTCGTGTTTTACTATATAACAAATCCGGAGTATATCAAAGTAAACTTAATGGTGGAATTTCTGTAATAGATGGTGTCGTGTGCTTAAATTTGTTATAGAAAGGTTCTTAATATTGACAAGATAGTTACAAAATTAAGGAGGGCGTGTCAATCCAAAGTTAGAGTTAAACGTGGTTTTAAAAGACGAGATATGACGAGACAAGAATATATCTGGATAACCGTTTGATAAGCAATATATGTTAGAAAAGTATTCTGATATCAAATTCTTGGGATCTAAATGTGTCCAAAGCATTTTATCTTTAGATCATGCGTTCCCCCTCTTCTTGATGACTTCGTCAACTACAGGTTCTTATGTTAAATCAGACTTTCAAACAACACTTAATAAGCTTATAGCGATAATGTTTAATGCTAATCATAAATGTTTTTCTAGGCGTCACATGATTTTGTCAAAACGAAAAATAAAGGTGTTTAATTTGTCGAGAAGCTTGGCTCTTGATTATCATTGGAAAAGAAAAATCACGTTCTATTTTCCTTGTTTGTCATTTAACTTTTGACTGAAAAAAGGGAATAAATACAGATGCCGTTTCGTTGATATACCAAAACTCTTGTCGGTGGGATTCTTATCTTTATTGCCTGTTAATTGAATTCGTGATTGTTTAACCAGAGATAAGTGAAACCCTTTACCATTTCTTTTTATGTGTCGTTGAATTTGATTAAAAAGAAGATGTTATGGGAAAGATAGAAGAAAATCCCAATTTTTTTTTCATATTTTTATGTGGTCTTTCTTTCTTCAAAGACGCCTATCAACACATCACAAGCCTCAAATTTAAGCATCGAAAGAAATAAGATTATGTAATATTGATTGGTGGAGATATATATGTTTCCAATTTGTTTCCATTGAATTTGTTTTGTGTGTGATTTAAAACTCATTTGAATATATAAACAATATTTTTGGTAGAATTCATTCAGAGAGAACTACTAAAGTAAAAAGTTTGATTCTTTTGCAAAAGATATTAATTTAATCTGATATTTTGAATCCCAATATTTAAATCCAACAATAAATGAATAGAAAAATGAAATGAAATGAACCAAATCCATTTAAGTGCAATTAATTTATAAAAAATGAGTATTGTATGAAAATTGTAAAAGGTAAAGGCTACCCTGAATAAGGGATGGAAAAGGGTAAAAGGGTAAAAAATGATAAGGGTAAAAAAGGGTGAATGCACAATTCAAACGCCATCTTTTCATAATAGACGAGTGGCAATCTGTTAGCCAATCAGAAGCGACAATTCATTCTCTGACACCTGGCCCTAATGCGGGTTAGCATCAATCGTATCTACTCGGCAATCCCCGTAACAAGTCGGTAGATATACCTCGTAGGCAGTACATGAATACACCAGAAATCCTGGGGTAATTCGCCTTATTTCCGGCGGATAACGCAAAATGCACACAGGCACGAAATATGTATTTAAATACACACAAGTTGGTTATATATCACAATTGAATGGTTTTTTTTACCCTTTTCATTAAAGATGATCATATGAACACATCTTTGTTTCATATTTTGTCAATCAGCTCTTTCCGGCATTCCCCGGCTTGTGACGGGGATTGCCGAGTTGATACGATTGGCCCTTCGTTGCTGACCTACTTTCAAAAATGGCTCCCCATTACCTCCGAGGTTATTTTAAGAAATGGCCGAGGTGTTCCGAATGGGTTAGCATGGGCCAGGACCCCAGGCTAATTAACGATTATCTTTCCAGTTACTCCCCCTTAAAAGATATAAAACTCTTTGTAATTTTGAAGTAGAAATCTATTTAGACATTTTATAATACACATGTGTAAATATTTACACACCACCTTACATCATTTTGGCAGACTTTGACAGTCCTGTAACCTGACGTGAGTGTTTAAGCTAGAATATATTTAAACAATTAGATGTTCTGATTGTACTGACTTTTATTCCATGGCATAAGATCTCTCAAAGGGTTGACTTTCTGAAAGTAGCGTCATATTCGAACTAACCCTATTCCGGATGTGAGAGTTAAACTGTAATTGGGTACTTGATAAATGTCGTTATACTTGCTTGTCTTTCGATTGTTTTCCATATTATATGTCTGATCTCTTCCCTTTTTCAGTTTCTTGTTCTCCCTCTCTCCTGTTTTAATGAGACTTGACAATAATTGAAATTGATAATTCTTAGTTTTGTTCAGGCTTAGGGTTTTACTTTTGTTTAAGCTTAATCTACTTAATTATATTACATTGATTGTGAAGAACAAGTTCGTACAACTTAGATAAATCACTTTTAATCTACTTCCTGGAAGTAATGTTACTACCGTGTCTGTCTGGGACACGGTAGTAATTTCGCCCTCTTAGCTCTTTGGAGCGGGCCGGTTGTGTATCACAACTGCTACGATAATTCAATAATGGGGCAACAAAATGAGACAAAACTTCACCTGATTAAACATAAACATATAATCTCATACCTCAGTGTCCAAAAGTTAAAATTTTTCCATTATTTTATGAGAATAATAGCATTTTTCGTAATCCTTCATACATTTCAATTCTCAAATATATCCCTTCCGGTATTCATGCGGATATCTCGGTCTATCCCGCAAAAAGTGACAATCAAATTGGGTCAAATTGGGCGGAGCTAAATCTGTAGCAGTATTCCATAGTAAAGTTGTAAAAAAGGCAGGAAAAAAAATCATGTGTTTTCTACGTCTTCAGTGGGTAATTACCATATTTTGAAAGCAGAAAGTGCGAGAAGTTGCGAAAAAATCAAAATGGTCTCTAACGGTTTGTTTCTCACTAAATTTAACCAAAAAGTGGGAAATACGACTTAATTAAGTAATTTTAATTTCTTTCAAGCTGTTTAATTTGATATTTTAGACAATACTAGGCTAGGGTTATCATAAAAGGGTCATCTATCATGTGGTTGTTGAAATTGATTTTTCTCCAACAAGTTATGAGCGTGGAATCGTAACGTCGGTGGCAACCAGATATCAGCCACAAGAATTCGACATTGTAACTACCACTCTGAATGTTGATTAAGGACAGGTCGCAAGGCAGCTCAAGCTACTCATTGGATCCAAACACACGCCCCTCGTGCCCCGAGGGTAATTTCAAAGGGTTGAGATTGCCCATAAAAGTGATATTATTTGAACCCTCCTACTTCTTGTCTTCAGCTCTGCAAAATCCATCAGCAAACTCTTTCTCTCTCTGAGTTTAGACTGCTGTTACATTTTAAGTGTTCCCTATATTCCTGAACAGAGCTGTGTTCATTCCTTTTAAAATTTCTGCTAATTTGACTTGTCTTACATAGTAAAATATGAATGCTTACTTAATTGCCTACTTAAGTATAACTAGGAATCAATTTGGTATTCATTCAAGAAATATTATAGATAAATCTTGTTTTTTGTTTCAGTCCTTCAATCTAGATTGGCAAAATGAGTACAGATATATTAGAGGAAGAACTGGCCCAGTTTTTGACACCAACTACAAAAGAAGAGTTAAAAACTGTCGCAGTTGAAAACGTTCTTGGATTGACAGGGTCATCTGAAGGCAAACAAGTCCTGAACAACATGGGTAAGGTGCTGGAAGGGTTACTCATCTTAACAGAAGACAGTCGTAGTGATATCAAGGAGATGGTATTCAAGTCCTTGATTAATCTGGCTGTAGACGAAGAACCAGCCTTCAAAATGCTGACTTTAAAGAAGTATATTGACATATTCATCACATGGATGAAAAACATTCTTGATCCGAAATACAAATTGGCGGATCTTGTGTGTAAGCTTGTGTCAAACATTACCAGGCATGAGAGATGTGCAGTACTTGTTTCTAGGAAGATTTTACAATCCAAAGATGTATCCATCAACAGATTGGTTATGGTGCTATGTGACTTAATGTACAATGAACACGCAGACTTGCATTACCTTGCAGCAATACTGTCAAATCTCTCTCAGGAAAGGGAGATAAGAAAACAAATTCTGGATAAAGAACAGTGTGTCATACAGAGGTTATTGCCCTTTACAGAGTTTAAGCAGTCATCAATAAGACGGGCTGGAGTTGTTGGTACTCTCAAAAATTGCTGTTTTGATACAGGTAAGAATTTAAGATTGTCGTTTTTGAAAAATAAATATTTGAGGTCTTGACAATTTCACCCTTTCTGTCACAACATTGTCAGCACTGTTTTATTCAAATTTACTTTATACTTTGCTGTGTCATTTTGGCTTCTATTTTCTAAAGGCAAGAATATTGCCGTGGGCGGCAGTGGGGAAGTGGTAATCAGACTCACACTTGTAGCAATGCTCCTGGGTTGGATCTCTATTAGCGTCATGGTGAAAATGCCGGGATTAGCCAACAAAGCAGTGGGACTACTGGATTAGTATCCAGGAAGCAGTCTTCAAAAAAGATTGGAATAAGCTTCAAGCTTTTGTTGAAAAATGTAAGATAAGTAGAAAATGCAACTAGAAATTACAAATCCACCTTCTCCATGTTGCATGAATCCCAGTATGAATTTGGATTTGAATTTTAGTGAGAGGTAGTCATACAACTTACACACAATATGCTGACGGTTCTCTCTTGCTTTATCAAACAGCATGTGCTGTTATGCTTAGGGTTCTTCTGCAAAGGAATTTGAGTCGGTCATTGCAATAAAACTGAAATGCTACAAAGCAAATGATGCAATGATGATTCTTCCATCACCTTACTCTTGGTGGGCATGGTTATGAACACAGATTCCTTGTACCTTTCTGTGATGTCCTCAAGTACTCCTTATTCCCGGCAATCAAACTGTGGAACCAGCTACCGGTTCACCAAACCACAGCAGACAGCCTGGAGGCCTTCAAGAGGTGTCTTACACTTACAGGGACACCATAGACACAGACCGAGCTGTTTTTATTGTTTTAACCCGCACTCTACACTCCGCACAACGTTTTTGTATATTCACCCCTGTACGAAAATGCCCCAGAGAGGGATTACTGTACAGTAATGGAAGAAGAAGAAGAAGATTGAGAGGGTCTCAGAAACAATGTGATCAAAGGAGAACCTTTCTTATTTACTCATCGATTAGAATACAGAGCATATCTACCCTGTTATTTCTGTTAAGTGCCAACATCTGAACCAATTTATTGGATTTAATTGGATGAATCAAAATAAACCTCTTTAATTCATAATTAGAGACTATCATTCTAAGAGAGACAACTCTTTTTGCAAAGTGTAATGGGATGATTGTGGTAATTGTCTCCCTTGAACCATTCCCTAATAGAGGGAATTTGAAGAAATGTTTTTTGCTGATAATGTCATTAAAAAGGTGATATTAAACCATTTACTCTTAAACTGATTCTCCAGAATATCACGACTGGTTGCTAGGTGATGAGGTTGATTTGTTGCCAAGGTTACTATTGCCCCTTGCTGGCCCAGAAGAATTTGATGATGATGATATGAGCCGGTTACCGGATGATTTGCAGTATCTACCTCCTGATAAAGAAAGGGAACCAGAGGCAGATATTAGGAAAATGTTGTGTGAAGCAATTTTACAGGTAAGGCAATGCTTTATGTACCTCTTGGTAACTCAGAAGTTCATAAATTAGGGATGCTTTGTCATGGTATGATCAAAATGCAGCAAGTCCAATTCGGTAATGATTAAACCCTTCACAAAAATATTTTTTCTTCATTACATGATGATTAAATATACCACAAACCATCCAATCTGTCCACTTAATTATGTTGTCGTAACAACTTACCAACTTGCAAAACAATTGGATGTTTGAAAGAGGAAAAAGAATATATGCTTTTCACCTTGGATCCTTAGATTTTTAGAGCCGTAGTCAGTACTAGTGAATCCAGGAAAGACGTTGACAAGGTGTTTAAAATCATACAAAGAAAGATATTATTCAAAATGGAGTCTTAATCATTTAGAAGTATTGTAAAGTTACCATGGTAAAAAAGAGCAATAAAAGAATTCCATGTGTTAAAATCCATTACGACAGAATGGTACTACTTGATTTGTTACAGGGGTTTCTTAATCGCAGGTGTGTTTTAAGGACATGTTCTACAGTTTTATAAAAAAATAATCCCTTCATAGAATTTTTTAAATTTTTGATATCTTTTTTGAAATTTTATTGTGAGTTCAGAAATGAAAGAAAAATGTAGGTCGACTAGTTAGATTGTTTGTAAAATGACAGTTTCCATGGTAACCGTTTGGGGCAAAAATGTCAAAATGACCACACCATCTTCAAAGGTAATGAAATAATTTCTGCAATGTTTATTAACACAAAAACATGAATTAATAAATTCAATACTTTATAATTCAATATTATTTTAAATCATCATAATCTGAACAATTTTTGGAATCAAAATCAGTTTTTCAAATGTTTGTATTTGACAAAAACAAATGAAACTTGATATGCATATTGCAAAAAAAGGAAGATATTTCAAAATTCCTTTTATAGTTTATTTTTATTTTTCAGTATGTGAAGTAAAGTTTAATCTTGAAATATAAAATGCAAAAAAAAAGATATGTGGACGAGTTGGTTTTTCTGTCAAATGACAGTTTCCATGGTAACCGTATTTGAAAAACATTTATAAAAACAACTAGAATAACTTCAAACTTGAAAAATAGAAGCTGGGGGCTTGATATGCATGACAAATATATAATGATGTTAATAACCTTTCATAGGTTTAAGGATAATATGACCATTCTTTGAAAAAGAAATTGCATACAGTAAATTTCATCCGAATTAAAACTTTTGTCCGACTTCTATGCAAGATTTTTTTTGGTAACAGTTTATTATCTCCCTTCGATGCACAGATGAAGCGCGCAGAAAAAACTACCGAGAATGTCTTTAACAATGTTTTGAAGTCTCATGAAACTTTGATTAAAGTTGGTCTTGCCTGGCCCAGTCAGTTGGGGCCTAAAAACTCTGGGGTCCCAGGTTGAAGCCCCACCAGTACCTCTGTTGTTGTTGAAGTGTCCTTTTTGTTATACATTTTAGATGCCTAGCCTAGTACTGGTGATTCCAGTAAAGCTGTAATATAACTGAAATATTGTGGACATGGTGCTTAACCCCATTTAAAGAAAACTGAATTAAATTATATCAACGTTTTGATGATAGTAGTAGAGTATAGACATACTTTATCATGTAAACAGTTTTTATGCATGATAAGATCAGTTTTCAATCATTTATAGATATTGCCTAAATAAAGTAACTGCTTGCTTAACCCTTTAGCAAAAACCAAATTTTTGACTGTCCCAAATTGAAAGAGTTTGCAGACGACACTTCGAAATGTAATGAAAAAAGATAGTTATATTCTGATAGAGTAAAAACATTGTGGGAAAAGCAGAAATTGCTGATAGAGTAAAAACATGGGAAAAGCAGAAATTGCTGATAGAGTATAAAACATTGTGGGAAAAGCAGATATTGCTGAAAGAGTATAAAGCATTGTGGGAAAAGCAGAAATTGCTCGTCACGAGCAATGTCCCCTTTTCCAACAATGTTTTCAAGAGTCGTCTGCAACAAAGTGGTAAAATGTTGTTATTATTTGGTAATGGCTTAAAGGACGCCATTTTTCCTGTATTTCTTCTTACTGTAATTATTTAACGGTTTCCAGCTGTGCGCCACGAAGAAAGGGAAGCAGTTTGTGAAGGACAAGAATACCTATGTGATAATGCGAGAGTATTTCAGCTGGGAGAGAAAACGGGAACCATTGAATGAGATAGCTGCCATGAACTTAATTGATGTCCTAATTGGTAAGTCTTAGTCAATATCATTTTATTTAGCTTTTCTTTCATAGACAAATGTCTTAATGTAGCTGTTGCAGATAAGTAAAAAAGATTTGCAAAAAAGAAAGATTTGTTTATATTCTTATAATAGTTTTTAAAGGCACATAAAAGGAGATTAGTACAAATAAATTACTGAAAAATATATGGAGTCCTTTTACTATTTTCATAAAAGTCATGAAATTTAATTTACAAATGCATTGAGACCCTATGTCATAGACTCCTTTAACATAAGTTATTTTGTGCTTGAAATAGAGTTGTCTCCAATTCAATCATGTTTATCAACAACCTGTTTGTTTACATATTCAAAATAACGAATTCTGATTGGTCGGTTCAAATATTTGTGGATCAGTCTGAATTATTAAACTTGCTTATCTTGGTTATTTTTGGTTCACTTTCATGTTTAAGTTGTGTTGATGGTGTTTTCTAGCGATAACTATTTGAATCTGACCAACATTTTACGAAATAAAATAGTTTGATATAGCATCCATCTCCTTTTATGAGCCTTTAACCAAAAGCAAAAAATGATTTATTTCATAGTTAGCAGTTATTTTTTGCTATGGCTTTCAGTTTGAAACAGCCACAAAATACCATACAAGTATATGAGAAATATTTAACAAAACTTTTGGGTTTAGACCTGTCTTAAATGATTAGGTTTCATTGATAAAGTTTTCTGTGTAAAATTGGGTTTAAATCATTGTATTTTGTTATAAGTTACAATGATTTCACATTCAGCACTTTAGCTACCTTAAGATGAACATATGAATATTTGAATTGATATGTTGATAGAATTGGAATTGAATCAATCCATTTACAGTGAACCATGTGTGTGTTTAACCCTTAGAATGTGAATCAAACCTGTTTGCATAAGCATGAAGTCTGTTCCAACACTATAAGGGTTAAAAGGCATTTATTAAGATATAAACCAACCAACCTAGAAATCTGATCCCAATTGTAAAACCATTTTGAGACGGGTCTTGCTTGTGTCAATGTTGAAGGCGGTGGACTTCAAACATTGAGTCCCTGTGTCAATGTTGGAAGTGGTGAACTTCTAACATTGAGTCCCTTTGTCAATGTTGAACGTGATGGACTTCTAACATTGAGTCCCTGTGTCAATGTTAAAGGTGGTGGACTTCTAACATTGAGTCCCTGTGTCAATGTTGAAGGTGGTGGACTACAAACATAAAGTCCCTGTGTCAATGTTGAAGGTGGTGGACTTCTAACATTGAGTCCCTTTGTCAATGTTAAAGGCGGTGGACTTCTAACATTGAGTCCTTGTGTCAATGTTGAAGGTGGTGGACTTCTAACATTTAGTCCCTGTGTCAATGTTGAAGGCGGTTGACTTCAAACATTGAGTCCCTGTGTCAATGTTAAAGGTGGTGGACTTCTAACATAAAGTCCCTGTGTCAATGTTGAAGGTGGTGGACTTCTATCATTGAGTCCCTGTGTCAATGTTGAAGGTTGAGGACTTCTATCATTGAGTCCCTGTGTCAATATTGAAGGTGGTGGACTTCTATCATTGAGTCCCTGTGTCAATGTTGTAGGTGGTGGACTTCTATCATTGAGTCCCTGTGTCAATGTTGAAGGCGGTGGACTTCTAACATTGAGACCCTGTGTCAATGTTGAAGATGGTGGACTTCTAACATTGAGTCCTTGTGTCAATGTTGAAGGTGGTGGACTTCTTACATTGAGTCCCTGTGTCAATGTTGAAGATGGTGGACTCCTTACATTGAGTCCCTGTGTCAATGTTGAAGGTGGTGGACTTCTAACATTGAGTCCCTGTGTCAATGTTGAAGGCGATGGACTTCTAACATTGACTCCCTGTGTCAATGTTGAAGGCGGTGGACTTCTAACATTGAGTCCTTGTGTCAATGTTGAAGGAGGTGGACTTCTAACATTGAGTCCCTGTGTCAATGTTGATGGTGGTGGACTCCTTACATTGAGTCCCTGTGTCAATGTTGAAGGCGGTGGACTTCTAACATTGAGTTCCTGTGTCAATGTTGAAGGAGGTGGACTTCTAACATTGAGTCCCTGTGTCAATGTTGAAGGTGGTGGACTTCTTACATTGAGTCCCTGTGTCAATGTTGAAGGTGGTGGACTTCTATCATTGAGTCCCTGTGTCAATGTTGAAGGTGGTGGACTTCTATCATTGAGTCCCTGTGTCAATGTTGTAGGTGGTGGACTTCTATCATTGAGTCCCTGTGTCAATGTTGAAGGCGGTGGACTTCTAACATTGAGACCCTGTGTCAATGTTGAAGGAGATGGACTTCTAACATTGAGACCCTGTGTCAATGTTGAAGATGGTGGACTTCTAACATTGAGTCCTTGTGTCAATGTTGAAGGTGGTGGACTTCTTACATTGAGTCCCTGTGTCAATGTTGAAGATGGTGGACTCCTTACATTGAGTCCCTGTGTCAATGTTGAAGGTGGTGGACTTCTAACATTGAGTCCCTGTGTCAATGTTGAAGGCGATGGACTTCTAACATTGACTCCCTGTGTCAATGTTGAAGGCGGTGGACTTCTAACATTGAGTCCTTGTGTCAATGTTGAAGGAGGTGGACTTCTAACATTGAGTCCCTGTGTCAATGTTGATGGTGGTGGACTCCTTACATTGAGTCCCTGTGTCAATGTTGAAGGCGGTGGACTTCTAACATTGAGTCCCTGTGTCAATGTTGAAGGTGGAGGACTTCTAACATTGAGTCCCTGTGTCAATGTTGAAGGTGGTGGACTTTTAACATTGAGTCCCTGTGTCAATATTGAAGGTGGTGGACTTCTAACATTGAGTCCCTGTGTCAATGTTGAAGGCGGTGGACTTCTAACATTGAGTCCTTGTGTCAATGTTGAAGGTGGTGGACTTCTTACATTGAGTCCCTGTGTCAGTGTTGAAGGCGGTGGACTTCTAACATTGAGTCCCTGTGTCAATATTGAAGGTGGTGGACTTCTAACATTGAGTCCCTGTGTCAATATTGAAGGTGGAGGACTTTTAACATTGAGACCCTGTGTCAATATTGAAGGCGGTGGACTTCTAACATTGAGTCCTTGTGTCAATGTTGAAGGTGGTGGACTTCTTACATTGAGTCCCTGTGTCAGTGTTGAAGGCGGTGGACTTCTAACATTGAGTCCCAGTGTCAATGTTGAAGGAGGTGGACTTCTAACATTGAGTCCCTGTGTCAGTGTTGAAGGTGGTGGACTTCTAACATTGAGTCCCTGTGTCAATGTTGAAGGTGGAGGACTTCTAACATTGAGTCCCTGTGTCAGTGTTGAAGGTGGTGGACTTCTAACATTGAGTCCCTGTGTCAATGTTGAAGGTGGAGGACTTCTAACATTGAGTCCCTGTGTCAATGTTGAAGGTGGTGGACTTTTAACATTGAGTCCCAGTGTCAATGTTGAAGGTGGAGGACTTCTAACATTGAGTCCCTGTGTCAGTGTTGAAGGTGGTGGACTTCTAACATTGAGTCCCTGTGTCAATGTTGAAGGTGGAGGACTTCTAACATTGAGTCCCTGTGTCAGTGTTGAAGGTGGTGGACTTCTAACATTGAGTCCCTGTGTCAATGTTGAAGGTGGAGGACTTCTAACATTGAGTCCCTGTGTCAATGTTGAAGGTGGTGGACTTTTAACATTGAGTCCCAGTGTCAATGTTGAAGGTGGAGGACTTCTAACATTGAGTCCCTGTGTCAATGTTGAAGGTGGTGGACTTTTAACATTGAGTCCCTGTGTCAATGTTGAAGGTGGTGGACTTTTAACATTGAGTCCTTGTGTCAATGTTGAAGGTGGTGGACTTCTTACATTGAGTCCCTGTGTCAGTGTTGAAGGCGGTGGACTTCTAACATTGAGTCCCAGTGTCAATGTTGAACGTGATGGACTTCTAACATTGAGTCCCTGTGGCAATGTTGAAGGCGGTGGACTTCTAACATTTAGTCCCTGTGTCAATGTTGAAGGTGGTGGACTTCTAACATTGAGTCCCTGTGTCAATGTTGAAGGCGGTGGACTTCTAACATTGAGTCCTTGTGTCAATGTTGAAGGTGGTGGACTTCTTACATTGAGTCCCTGTGTCAGTGTTGAAGGCGGTGGACTTCTAACATTGAGTCCCAGTGTCAATGTTGAAGGTGGAGGACTTCTAACATTGAGTCCCTGTGTCAATGTTGAAGGTGGTGGACTTTTAACATTGAGTCCTTGTGTCAATGTTGAAGGTGGTGGACTTCTAACATTGAGTCCTTGTGTCAATGTTGAAGGTGGTGGACTTCTAACATTGAGTCCCTGTGTCAATGTTGAAGGCGGTTGACTTCTATCATTGAGTCCCTGTGTCAATGTTGAAGGTGGTGGACTTCTAACATTGAGTCCTTGTGTCAATGTTGAAGGTGGTGGACTTTTAACATTGAGTCCCTGTGTCAATATTGAAGGTGGTGGACTTCTAACATTGAGTCCCTGTGTCAATGTTGTAGGTGGTGGACTTCTATCATTGAGTCCCTGTGTCAATGTTGAAGGTGGTGGACTTCTAACATTGAGTCCCTGTGTCAATGTTGAAGGTGGTGGACTTCTAACATTGAGTCCCTGTGTCAATGTTGAAGGTTGAGGACTTCTAACATTGAGTTCCTGTGTCAATGTTGAAGGTGGTGGACTTTTAACATTGAGTCCCTGTGTCAATGTTGAAGGTTGAGGACTTCTAACATTGAGTCCCTGTGTCAATGTTGAAGGTTGAGGACTTTTAACATTGAGTCCCTGTGTCAATGTTGAAGGTGGTGGACTTCTAACATTGAGTCCCTGTGTCAATGTTGAAGGTTGAGGACTTTTAACATTGAGTCCCTGTGTCAATGTTGAAGGTGGTGGACTTTTAACATTGAGTCCCTGTGTCAATGTTGAAGGTTGAGGACTTCTAACATTGAGTCCCTGTGTCAATGTTGAAGGTTGAGGACTTTTAACATTGAGTCCCTGTGTCAATGTTGAAGGTGGTGGACTTCTAACATTTAGTCCCTGTGTCAATGTTGAAGGTGGTGGACTTCTAACATTGAGTCCCTGTGTCAATATTGAAGGTGGTGGACTTCTAACATTGAGTCCCTGTGTCAATGTTGAAGGCGGTGGACTTCTAACATTGAGTCCTTGTGTCAATGTTGAAGGTGGTGGACTTCTTACATTGAGTCCCTGTGTCAGTGTTGAAGGCGGTGGACTTCTAACATTGAGTCCCAGTGTCAATGTTGAAGGTGGAGGACTTCTAACATTGAGTCCCTGTGTCAATGTTGAAGGTGGTGGACTTTTAACATTGAGTCCTTGTGTCAATGTTGAAGGTGGTGGACTTCTAACATTGAGTCCTTGTGTCAATGTTGAAGGTGGTGGACTTCTAACATTGAGTCCCTGTGTCAATGTTGAAGGCGGTTGACTTCTATCATTGAGTCCCTGTGTCAATGTTGAAGGTGGTGGACTTCTAACATTGAGTCCTTGTGTCAATGTTGAAGGTGGTGGACTTTTAACATTGAGTCCCTGTGTCAATATTGAAGGTGGTGGACTTCTAACATTGAGTCCCTGTGTCAATGTTGAAGGTGGTGGACTTCTAACATAAAGTCCCTGTGTCAATGTTGAAGGTGGTGGACTTCTAACATTGAGTCCCTGTGTCAATGTTGAAGGTTGAGGACTTCTAACATTGAGTTCCTGTGTCAATGTTGAAGGTGGTGGACTTTTAACATTGAGTCCCTGTGTCAATGTTGAAGGTTGAGGACTTCTAACATTGAGTCCCTGTGTCAATGTTGAAGGTTGAGGACTTTTAACATTGAGTCCCTGTGTCAATGTTGAAGGTGGTGGACTTCTATCATTGAGTCCCTGTGTCAATGTTGAAGGTTGAGGACTTCTAACATTGAGTCCCTGTGTCAATGTTGAAGGTGGTGGACTTCTAACATTGAGTCCCTGTGTCAATGTTGAAGGTTGAGGACTTCTAACATTGAGTTCCTGTGTCAATGTTGAAGGTGGTGGACTTTTAACATTGAGTCCCTGTGTCAATGTTGAAGGTGGTGGACTTCTAACATTGAGTCCCTGTGTCAATGTTGAAGGTTGAGGACTTTTAACATTGAGTCCCTGTGTCAATGTTGAAGGTGGTGGACTTCTATCATTGTCCCTGTGTCAATGTTGAAGGTTGAGGACTTCTATCATTGAGTCCCTGTGTCAATGTTGAAGGTGGTGGACTTCTATCATTGAGTCCCTGTGTCAATGTTGAAGGTGGTGGACTTCTATCAATTTGAGTCCCTGTGTCAATGTTGAAGGTGGTGAGTCCCTGTGTCACTTCTATCATTGAGTCCCTGTGTCAATGTTGAAGGTGGTGGACTTCTATCATTGAGTCCCTGTGTCAATATTGAAGGCGGTTGACTTCTAACATTGAGTCCCTGTGTCAATGTTGAAGGTGGAGGACTTTTAACATTGAGTCCCTGTGTCAATGTTGAAGGTGGTGGACTTCTAACATTGAGTCCCTGTGTCAATGTTGAAGGTGGTGGACTTCTATCATTGAGTCCCTGTGTCAATGTTGAAGGCGGTTGACTTCTAACATTGAGTCCCTGTGTCAATGTTGAAGGTGGTGGACTTCTATCATTGAGTCCCTGTGTCAATGTTGAAGGTTGAGGACTTCTATCATTGAGTCCCTGTGTCAATGTTGAAGGTGGTGGACTTCTAACATTGAGTCCCTGTGTCAATGTTGAAGGCGGTGTTTCAGTGACAAGGCATTAAATCCCATACAAATTCTGAAGGTTTATTTCAGAAAACCATATAAAACTATCTTTGCAAAGAAATATTGCAAGTCTGTGTTGATGGATTTAATGCTATTTTTTTCTTCTCTTGATACTGAACCTGAAATCACATGGCCCCTCTCTGTGTGGGTTCAAATCCCATTAACAGCATTTTGATTTTCATAAGATGAAGTCTTCTGACTGACTTATGGAATGCCGATGGTTTTACCCGGCTTAACCAGGATTATGGGTAGTTGAGTAGGGGGTCTTCTTCCATCATTAAGAGTCAAGCATCGTAATATAACTGAAATAATGTTGATGCAATGAAAAACCTTATATATAGAATTGCTCTTTGTTTCTTCTTCAGGTGACGAACCATCAGAAGAGTTTGGTGACAATTTGAAAGAAGTTGAAATACCAGAGGATGTGGCAACGAAGTTTGTTGAAGATGATAAAAAAGAGATAGAACTGGCTGAGAAAGAGAAACAAGAGATGGAGGAAAATGTTTGAAAAGAATCGCAGCCTTGAATTTATTTTTCAAAGACTCTGTATTTTCTCACTTAGATCCATTCTCTACAATAGCTCATTCTGATGCATTTGCTGCTAAAGCCTTAAAAAGGCTATCTCTTAAATTGCGGATTTAAGCCATAATAAAACTTTAAAACTTGATATCAGAGGTTAGAACAATATAATACAGGATAAAGGTGAAATACAGAAGTCTCAGGGACCATTGTGGCCCAGTTGTTAGAGTACAAAACTTAAAACTACATGGCTCTTCTCCGCAAGGGTTCAAATCCCACTGACAGCATTTGGACTGTCATGAGTGGTAGTCTCCCGACAGACTTACAGAATGCCGATGGTTCTACCTGGCTTGACCAGCCTTTTTGGGTAGTTGAGTATGGGGCGTTCCTCAACTGAGAGTCGGGCATCACAACATAACTGAAATAATGTAGACGCTATGAAAAAGCATGAAAATCATTAGGGTTGGATCGTGATCTTTAAAGATCACAACGTATTATAAATATGAGCTTGGTCTACAATTGAGAAACATTAAGCCTTTTTTTCAAAGATCAGGTAGGAGCCTTTTGCATGTCTTGCATCCTATCTTAACCCTTAAAATGCTAGGTAATTTTCTAAATATAGATTTGTGTGTCATCTGCTTTCTAAAACATTAAATATATCTACCTAGATTTAATCAGGAAAGATACTCAGTGTAGCAAATGGGCTAGATCACAGGCTAGCTGCCAATTTACTTGTAGGCTGACCGGGACCAACCTGTTTGCATAACCATGAAGTCGGTTCCAACATTAGAAGGGTTAACATGGGCATATCAGACTTGAATACTTATGATCTGTTGTTAAGGGTGGTAATATACTTGAAAGTTGACTGTATATCAAATGAATTATATTACAGTATGAATAAACATATAAATATATGAGCGGTATTCAAAAGGATGACATTTGACCCACAGTTGTCAGAGCCTTTATATGCTCAGCTGGCAATGTTTCTGACCGACTCGGGCCCAACTATTATTTTTTCATGAAGTGTATTGATGTGACTGACATAATTTAGTTATCTCTCAACACTAATGAGGTAAACATATATGTGTGCATGTGAATGTTTGCAAGAAGTCAGTGACTAGATACGAAGACTGTATATGGCCTCTTTTTCCTTGAATTAGGAAGAAGCCAAGCCCTGTTTATTTTGGGAAGTTCTATCGCTTTTTTTGGAAACAAAACAGCTGATGTCATTTTAGAATTTCTGGAAATCTGCATGATTTAAAAAAAATTCTAATGGGGAAAGTGCTCATTACAGGCCGCTGTAATATAACGCTTAAAACTCCTGCTTTACTTTACTGTTGAGGGATTAAAAGGAGGATGAATACCACATTGTTATGAATAATAATGTTGAAAACTGCATAAATCCATATTTAATTAACATACAGAAGACAATTGAAATAAAGACTGATTGGGGGTCTGTTATGCAAACAGGTTGGTTCCAGGCCAGTCGCTGAGTAAATTGGCGGTTGACCTTCGATCTAAGCTGTTTGCTACTCTGGGTATCTTTCCTTAACAAAATTAAGCAGCCATTTTAAAGGCTTTTGAAAGCAGATGATACAAAATTCTATTTTGAGAAAATTGCCCAGCATTCTAAGGGTTAAAAAGTGCCAAAAAGCTCGTTAGAGAACAATAAGATTGAAATGACGGCATGCATGTGCATTTTGTACACATTAAATATGCACAACCGGTATTTCAAATTGCTTTGCTGCATGATACTGCATTATAGTGAGACTAACTCCTATGGCAAACGCTCTCCTATTCCTTCGAAAATTGCGTTTTCAGAAATGATTGCTCAAAATGTAAGTGCCTATCAAATGTTTTAATGGGGTCGTAGATAAATTGAACATGATTTATCTATCATTCGTGGAAACCGTGGTCAACTGGTTGGGCGTCGCCTTTGTGATCGGAGGTTCTCGGGTTCGTATCCCGGCCGGATCTCGGGCATTTCCTGAGCAGAAAATGCATCCCACATTGCTCCTCTCCATCCAGGTGTAAACATGGGTACCTGTGAGGGAATAAACCAATGTGCCGTGGCTGCATTTGCGCCATATGTAAACGGCCGGTTTATCACCCTGTGATCGGGGAGGTAATTGTAAGAGTCGCCTGAATATGCCTAGCATAAATATGAGACTATAAACCCCTACCTTTTGAGTATTCTTGAGTTTATGTTTACAGATTCATGAACATGGAAATGAACGAATTTTACAACACCAATACAATGATTTCATACATAATTTGCTTGATACAATTGTCCTTATATAGCTTTAAGAAAATAAATAATCTGGTAAAAGATTAGTAATAGAATAATACAGAATAAACGTCTTTTTGGTCTGAGGTCTTTGTCCGTGCCAATATGAACACATCGGGTTTATCCAATGAAAACATTTCACAGCTCACGGAAATACCCGAGTAGTTCCGATTGTGTCCGTGCTATACCCCGCGTCCTGGCAACTGTTTTACTAAACGACCTAAGGACAATATTGTCATGTGACACGTCATTGGAAGCGTCCCCTAAAGATGATTCGAATGATGTGTTACTTGGCAATATTGCTTATCTCATGTCTCTGTCTCAGTGTTGAAAGAAGAGGGAGTGTTTTTCAAATGAATGAATTCAATACTGTAGCAACCCGTCTTCTGTTTAGGGTGATAAAAGCTTGCATTTTACTGTCGAGAGTCATTCAAAATATCCCCAGAAAAGATTCCATGTTCTGGTTCCTGTACTAAGATAATCTTGTACTAAATTATCTTTGACTAAGTTTAAAATGGACTTTCTCACAGATTAGATGTTCGCCTTTTTGAAATAACATGTTTTCTACAAAAGAAATAACATCGCAGATCTAGTAATTTACAGAAAACAGACTGTCGTAGTGAAGACATAACACATTGATGTTACAGACTTAGAAAACCGTTTAAACGGTCTTGTTTGTAAACATGATATTTTATTTCTGTCCCACGCGAAATGATTGAATGGGAAAGAGCTTCTCGCCAGATCCAGTAATGACATTCTTATCACGTGATGCTATCAAGGTGTATCCAAGAGAAACCTGTTGCTTGCTATAAACCAAGTTTTTTAATCTAAGTACAGTGATGTCTCGTTAATCCGAACACGTCCGTCCCCAACAAAATGTCCGGATGACCGAATCATCCGGACTTATGAAGCAGAGCATGTTCTTATACACATTAAGACATAAACGGTCTGTATGCACGTGTATACTTATAACCCTTTATCAAACGCCAAATTGTCGACCGTCCCAAATTGAAAGAGTTTGCAGACGACATTTCAAAACGTGATGAAATTCAAAAATAATCTTCTGATATGGCAGAAAACTTTGTGGGTAATTACTAAATGAGAAATTGCACGAGCAATTTCTCCTTTACCCACAATGTTTTCAAAAGTCGTCTGCAACAAATTGGCCAAATAATTCCGTTCCCTTACAATTTCGTTCGAATTGCGAGACATCCGGATAATTGGGGTCCGGATAATCGAGGCTTCCTGTATTGCAGGCCATAATGCATGTGTCACAATTATTCATTGTTAACACAGGTCGTTGGTTTCTTTATAATAATGTAGATATTGAATATGGTCATTTATTTTGTAATCAGGATTATCGAAATCGTTTTAAATATTTGTTGCTCAAACAACTTATGTTGTGAGATAGTCCCTTATAGGATAGTCGTTTTAAAACAGGATGGATTGACACACCAAGGATGGTCAAATCGTGTATCACACTGCGGGCTATACACATAGACCAGCAATCCAGACTACTACAAGAAGGCGATGGTCTTGGTTGAACCATTTTTACATTGATGAAAAATACTTGGCTGCACACCGCGAAAATCAATTTCTCAAATCAGCCTGTGATTTCCGTTAAGGCCTACCCGATGCAATACTGCAATCGCATGAAACACACACATTGAGCCATTACAAAGATTACAGTTCCTTGTTGATTTCTGTCGAACAAGTTGTCCTGTGTTGAACAAATGTGGACACGAAGACGTATCCGAGAGGCTGTTTTTACACATATCTCATGTTTAACAAGTTACCTTAGCTAGCCTGATGTCCTTGTCCGTACATATTCATGAACTGTGCAACACGGAATACCGAAAAACAGGATCCTAGGTTATAGTATAGAATGTCCTTCACAAGTGTTATTGACTCAGTTGAGTACTACATTTGACCCTCGATACAATAGAACAGTTTTTAAAAGGGGATGTATAGCTGAAGGTTTCATGCAGTCGACGATACTTGTCAGTGATCAGCTTCTATGGACATCGTAATCCAATCCTTGACAACACTTCTTTAATATGACACAATGATTGATTTCGTCTGATCTTCGTGTGCTTTTCACGATCAGAATATTTTGATAGACATGTAGTTGTTTATCATCCTGGTAATATAGATATATATACTTTATTGATACTTAACCCTTTACCAAACGGCACATTTTTGACTGTACCAAATTGAAGGACTTTGCAGTCGACATTACAAAATGTTATGGAATTGAAAATTAATCTTCTGATAGGGCAGAAAACATTATGAGAAAAGGAGAAATTGCTCTTTAAGAGCAATTTATGCTTTTCCAACAATGTTTTCCAGAGGCGTCTGCAAACAAACTGGTCAAATGTCGTTATTGTTTGGTAATGGGTTTAAGGCCATAGGCACGTCAATACACCCGTCATCAACATTCAAGAGACAGACCATTCTCGTGCTTAAATAACCTTTATGTATGATGTAAATTAGAAGCATTCCTTTAGTACACTTAAACTGTGCATTCATTTGATCAAATGAAGTTAGTAGCGTGTTTTGTTTCTGTTCTCACTAAGATTTGGTTATGGATCAACATTAAGAGACAGGACGGGTTTGGCCGAAGAATCACCATTCCGTGGCACATCATTTTCCATGTTCTAACTTTCCCCTGACCCCGCTGTTTACCTCATTGTTGCGGTTGTGATTGGTTGTTGGCGTTCAGCTGTCTTTTATCATTCAAAGGAAGCATTTGGTAACCGTCGGTGACAGCCTGTTGAGAAAAGAAACATAGTTAGAGACCAAACTGCTCACAGTGATCTCCCTTTTTATCGGATTGATCGCTGTCACCACAAATGTCACGAGAAAATCTGCTAAGAAACTAAAATGACGTTTAAAGACGCCAACCAACACCTACAAAATCATCCATTTGTGCTTTATTTATAAAGGTGTAAATAAAATGAAAGTTCTTTTTTCAAATTCAATTGGTCAGAAATCAATAGAAGAGGACCATATTACAAAATAAATGACTTTATCTGGTGGCAGTGAACGATGCAGTGCAGCAAGGGAAGATCACTGTGATGCGTTTGGTCAATCGGAACCACTCGAGTATTTCCTTGAGCTGTGAAATACACCTCGGATATCAATCTGAACACATCGGGTTTATTCAATGAAAACACCTCTGAAATAATAGGGATGACGCCATATTGTTTCCCGCGAGAATGACTTCACTTTACTTCGTTTTTAAAAATAGATGCTAAATGCGAAATCTAAAAAGCCGTTAAATTTGATTGAGGAAACAACTATACATGTCACAACAACAGTTTCGCTTTTTGGTATGAGTTATTGATAAAAAAATGATTTAAAAGGATGTCCAACACTTCCATACACATTGAAGTACTTAACGTGCACTCTTAGAAATTGTGTTAATTGCCGGATGCCGATTTACCCGAAACATTGTAACCCTACACTTATATCCGAGGTGTATTTCACAGCTCACGGAAATACCCGAGTAGTTCCGGTTGCTCGGACATAAGTGTAGGGTTACAATTTATCGGGTAAATCGGCCCCGGCGTATAACACATTTTCTAAGCATGTCAAGTAGTTCAATATGTATGGAAGTGTTGGCAACCTTTTTCAATCATTTTTTATCGGTCACTCATACGAAATGGCGAAATTATAAGTTGTGATATATATAATTGTTTCCTTAATCAAATTAAACGACTTTTTAGATTTTACATTTTAAATCTGTTTTTGAAAAATAAAGTAACGCCATTCTTGCGGGAAACAATATGGCGTCATCCCTATTATTTCAGAGGTGTTTTCATTGGATAAAACCGATGTGTTCAGATTGGCGTTTGGTGTGAGAGTCTAAACGTTTGAAGAAAACAGGACCATTTGTCCGTCGCATAGGCGTGACTAACCGATGGGGGCGTGGTCTTGAGGGCTGGGTGCGGAGTTTTCCGGAGTCGGCGTCCGCCTTGGTAGTCGTTTGGAAGTGTGAACGTAAGGGTGGAACTTTGGCGCCTTCCCCAATTGACTCGGTGACTGCCGAATCTCTGTAGTATGTTCGCATCCATGATGTATCGACGGAAAATAGACAGCACCTTAAGTAAATTGATAAATAGATTGATGATAAAAAGCTCTTTTTGTAGTTGTCAATCGTCAATACCTAGATTATATGGATAAACAAGGTGGGTTAGTATGGCTCATTTTGTCGCTTTCAATGGCAGTGCTACTTTCAAGTTGTCCCAAAAGAAATCGTATTAGGCAACCAAGATTATAGTCTGGTTCCCGTCGTACTATCATAAATTAGTACCATGTGATGTTAAGGGGTCGGTAATCAAGAAGTACCTACGTTTTAGTCTGGATTACGTGCCTATTTACATTATATTGGGGTACTAATTTATAAATGTACGACGGGAACCAGAGTTCCCACGTTAAAGCCTGGGATTCTTGCCCATGAGGGTACATGTACCCCGTACTAGTGCGTGTATGCCCCTATACGCCAGGATCCAAGGCTACATTCGTTTCTAATAAAATGATAAAACGTACCCGGTTATTCTATATTGCTTTATTCCCACGCAAAATCTGATGCTGTAAAAATGCATTACTTGATATCGTCAGTCAGATTGTGCTTTTACAAGAAATTCGAAAATTTCATAAACAGATGGGAATCACGTGACCAATGTTTACGACCTTATGTCTGAAGAAGATGGACACTCCCAGGTATTTTTGCTTTCTTCATCTACTTTTGCCAATGACAGTCGCATTGTGTACCCCTCATGGGTTTACCATCAAATGTCCGGTTCTTGTGGTATATGATAGCCCGTGCTTTAAAATACTTGGCAGACAAACCGCAATCGAAAATCGACTGGTTTGGACATACGCGCCCGTCGAGTGCGATCTCTCTGCTGAGTGTTAAACGTAACCATTCGTGGATGTGTACGGCGAACAGCGTTTTTAGAAAAGTAAACTGTACGGCGAATAGCGCATCTGTATTTCTGAGAAAACACTTTCCAATACACTTTCATCGAAAGTTAGAGAACAGGGACCTGTCTGTGGTACTTACTCAATCATATTTGACAAAATTATAATAACATTTGTGTACGAGTTGTAAGTCACGGATCATACGTTGAGGTACTCCAATCCGAAAACGTGACTGTGCCTTTGTGTGTTTTATTACGCCTATTGTCTGAGCTTCATAAAACTTACATCACATCTTTTTAATCATTTCCGAAGGCATGCTCTCTTGTTTTTATTGTAGGGAAGGCATTGGCCTGATTTGCACGATCATATCTCATCGTTTTATCTAAGTTACATATTTGCATCTTTGACGCAATCCGGATATTAAACTGTATACCGTTACGGTCCATGAAAAACGTTCGTTTTTCTAGATATTAGTCTCAAAGGCATATAACTGAAGAATGTTGACAATATGTTAAATCTCTTACAATTATTAACAAGATAAAAGGGTGTAGGAAACCCGGGTATCACGAAAGAAAACATGACGCTCTGCCATGATGATTTATTATCTATAATGGTTTCTTTTTGCAGGTGATAACAACATATAATATGTAACAACGTTCACATGCACCATATATTCATGTACATGTAGTTCAAAAACAAAAGAGAGAAATAATGGACGATGAGGGGAATCACGTGGTCAAAGTTGAGAAAGAAATCGTCCACCAAACCCTCATTTCGGATTTTAGTATTGCTCTAGATGGCCTAATAACCGCGATAAGTCATGGATTTTTTTTGCGATTTCCTGAACTTCTCGATTATAAGACCAAAACTGTTGACAATTTCTGAAACCGCTTCCGATTGGCCCTATGATAGGCGTTAAACGATGAAAAGCAAATAAGGACAACGTACTTGTTTGAAAAACCCGTATCGAGGGTTTGGAGGCCATTTTTCTCAAATCTGACCACGTGATTCACCTCATTGATGGAACAGAGAGGAAAGACGATATGATTCCAACTATTTACAGTATACAAAACAACAACAACAATGACAACTACAATCGGACTACTTGAAGATATAGCTAAATGAGCGAGGGTGGTTAAATCGAAGTTTCTATGTTTATAAATGCCAAATATTACTCTCCAATTGTCTGTATAATGGTTGTATAGAAGATTCAGTAAAAGTTCACTTGTCTGTTAAGGCATTTTGACTAGCTGGGCAACACGGACATTTAGTTTTGAGAGCCCTGTTGTGAAGCATATAATTTTCAATGAAACAAATGCGTTGTTTGGCATCACTTTACGCATGCCTTTGGAATTAAAAAAAATATGCCAAAATGAAAATTGTCTATTTGCTTATTTTTAGTTGGCTTACACAATGTCGTCAGTATTTTTGTTACGTTACGACAGCCAGCTTATCACATATTGAGGAACACTCTTATCGTTGCTGTCAATAAGAGATTGCTTAACATCTCAGCATCATCACCATCCCTTAAGTCAGCAGCATCATCACCATCCCTTAAGTCAGCCAGAAGACTTTCCTACATGGAAATCACCATCTACACCTACCGAGCTTTGAGTCCATGCGGAGAAGTGCTATGTGCTATTAAGTTCTGTACTGGGCCAAAAGTAACCCCCACACTTTAAAGAGCATACACTCTTAAAATGCATGTTAATTCACTTCGACGCGTTTAGAAACTCTTGTAAAAAAAGTAATATCACATGAGACTTTCAAGCCTCGGGTTTCTCCGTTGGGTTTCAGTGGTAAAGTCGGTAAGGTGCTCGACCTTGTATACAGTGGTCCCTATTCTACCATATCTCGCATCCTATATACTATGTACCCGTTTAATGAAAGTTCTATGTTCTGTTCATATTTTGTTCATGATATGTTGTGTTATGTTCATAAAAGGCGCTTGTTTATATTAGAGACTATTTAAAAGTCAAAATAAAATGTCGTTGAAGTTTGGTTTGTCGTTTCTTTTCCAGAACTACTTTTTATGTAATGCGCCATGATAAGGCAGTCGCCCTTCGCAGACATCGGCATTTGAAATGCGATTCTAGAAGGCGGTATAAAGAGATGGCCGATAGAAACAAGTAGCTTATGATCGCCACGTTTCCTCCTGAAAATCTGATAGGGTATGGAGAGTGGAATAGTGAAACAACTCTGAATGTTGTCATAGACGGTACCCCTAAGGGGCAAAGATCGCTGCTTTTATTTTGAATAACGAAGGGTAAAAAGTTACCAGAATATCACCAGGGGCCCGTTTTACTAAACAACTTACGGAAAATGTTTGCGTAAGTCATAATTGATAAGCATGGATAGTATCTTCAATGAAAGCACAATATTGCAATGTGACACATCATTGGAAGCGTCTCGGAGAGACGATTCCAATGATGTGTTACTTTGCAATATTGCTTCGCCCAATATTGAAAGAAGAGGAATTGTTGTTTTAGACTTAAGCAAATCTTAAGCGTAAACTGTTTAGTAAAACGGTACCCAGAACCGTTACACGCGTACTAATTCCATTTTATAGAGCATACATGCACAGATAATTAGAAAAGTTTTACTGAAGATGTTTATTTCTGTTTGAACGTGGAATTGACAATTATGTTCACAACTTAATATTCAACATCACAAACATAAATGAACAATATAAAGTAGGTATTCCTAAAATGTTCGTCGTTCTTTCCTGCTGCTTTTAGCACTCAGTGGTTTTTAATTACATGTAAATTAAGAAAACATTGCTGACAGGGTTCTTTTACATTCACCATTTAGAATATTCAGAATAATCGAATATGACAAAAAAAAAATGAATAACAGTAATTCGACTTAATCTTTTATGACATGTTCGATAATTCTAAAAACATCAAATTGTGAATGAAAGAGAACGTCTTCAGTAGTTTTTCAGATATAAGTCTAATGTTTAAATGACTGCCTGACCAAGTCTCTGATTAAGAATTAGATTCCGAAACCAGCCTACAGGAAATGAGAAAACACGCCCGTTCCGACATCATTGTTTTGTTAGAAAGAATCATGTCATATTATCAAACTCCATACATGATTACTTCCCTTTGCTACTCTGTAGAACAGTACTAATGGAAATGAAAAACACTGCGTATGAGAATGTCATATTTTATGTTTCTACTGATCACATGGATACTTTTTTTGTTTTTTAGTGAAATGTATAGAGTATGTTCACACGGAATATCTATCTCAAATTTTACTTAAAGATTGGTCGAACCAGTAGGTCACTGTGTATAAAGTGTATTGCTCGGAAAAGCTAAGAGATCTTCTATGTCACCGTCTTCATAGTAAATCGAGATGAAAATGCAGTGATTAATCTGCATACAAACACTGTCATCGATCATTTCGTACTTCACTCTAGGAGAATAGTTGAAGAAGCAAACCATTTTCATCATTTCAACATAATCACTACATGTTGATTTTTAATGCTTCCTTACACATTGTGAATGTTTTACTAGTCACTGTCTTGTAGTACTGGAAAGGTTTGTTTTACATTTGACGCATGCTTTATAATTGCTTTGAAGCGCTGTTGTATAGTTTGATGGAATTTTTACAATGAAGTTATATCTTAAGTGACAATAACGTACATTTAAACGTACATTTACGTTACGTAACGTCATCATAACCTAACATGTGCCGGCATCACTCATGATGACAGCCGCGTCTGACCAAAACATATGTCATGTTTACGCTTCTACGAAAAATGTCCGCAACGATGCATAGCAAGACTAATCCAGTTCGGATTTATAATCCCATATTGGTATTCGATCTCGGGTTGCCGGGGTGAGAGTCCAAGGCCATAACTTCTTAGCTTAAGAGTCGGCACCGTTAGATGCTAGGCGGTGTCCTTATTGAATGTCGCTATGTTGTAGAGAGTGAGGCGGTGACGTGACAACTCATAGGTAATTGTCTCTATCTTTATATGTGTTGAATAATAACACAGGCATTGTGGTTGTAAAACTTAGATGCACTTGTTTGTCATTCTCTGCCAGCTGTTTTGATAACATGGCGTCAAACGTATTGGCCTCATTCTTTGAAGGCATAAAAATGAATGCCTTACTAGGTCCAAACGCATTTCATATCAGTGAAATTATTGTTTAATGTTCGTTAACTCAAAAGGCACAATCATCAACTTCCCATGAGAAAATTTTCAATCACGATATACATAATTTGACGTTATATTACACGCATTCGTATCGTGTTTATGACGTCATTCCACAAGGTTTGTGTGTGATTAAAATATGATTACGTAACACAATTAAGCTGCATTTCAATGAAGACAGCATGAACATTGCAATTACGTTACACGTGTTTATAGCGTGTTTATGACGTCATTTCACTAGGCTTGTGCGTGATTGAAACATAATTACGTAACACAATTCAGCTACATTGCTATGTAGACAACATGGACGTTGCAAATTACGTTGCGAGCATTCGTATTGTGTCTTTGACGTCATTTCACGAGGTTTGTGAAAACATGATTACGTAACACAATTCAGCTGCATTGCAATGTAAACATGGACGTTGATATTACGTTGCACCATTCGTAATGTGTTACTAACGTCATACACAATGTGTGTGCGCGATTAAACCATGATAACATAACACAATTCAACTGCATTGCTATGTAGACAACATGGACGTTGATATTATGTTGCACAGCATTCCAAAAAGGCTTGTTCGGGATTAAAACATGATTACGCAATACAGATCAGCTGCATTGTTATGTAGACAACATGGACGATGCAATTAGGTTGCACGCACTCATTTGTTTTGACGTTATCATTACGTTGCACGCATTAATATGTGTTTATGACGTCATTCCATTAGGTCTGTTTGTGATTTAAACATGATTACGTAACACAATTCAGCTGCCTTGCTATGTAGACAACATGGAAGTTTTTGCTGGAGGCGTCACTGTGCTATGGCCACAATCCGTCATTGACGTCACTCTCTCCGTGTGACTCATGGAACGTAGAAGCATCGTTGACGTCTCCCCATTCTGACGTAGTCGAGATGACGTCGACGTTTTACGTAGATTCTTCGATCTGGACAACTTTATCCGGTGGTATACTTTCTTGAACGACTTCATGACCTAGGGAGGTAAGGGAAAGGACAACATTTAGCTTTCCTACGATACAACATCAACAAACAAATCGAATGATAAAAAAGAGTCTATGTTACAATATTGATATAAAAACGGGCACATGATATAAAAAAAAGAACATTTTTCAGGCTGAATTTACAAACAACATACATTATGTATTCAAAACAACACTATAAGCAACCCTTGCATAAACACACGACATTTACTGCGTTTGTATCGACTAACTTTTCTAAACAGTATTTAAAGTAAGTTCCGTCCCTTAAAACATAACTCTTATTTTGTTATAATGGTGTAAATAGTTTTTGATTAAATTAGACTGTTAACCTTTGAAATTTTGATAGTTTCGGTAATTGTTACCGACAGTAATACACTTTAAACGTGTTGCCTTAGACAAGATGCGAGAGGAGTTATTTATTGTGAATTTACCTGTTTACTTATGTTGACGAATCGCAACTTTTTAGAAATCATTATTTCTATATGCTTAAACATAAACCGAAAGAAATAGAAAGATTGTTGTTATGTAGATCACATGTCTTTCTAAACTGGTCTACATCTGACTTTTGTTAACATTAACGGCACAAGAAAATGAATGGGTTTCATACAAACTGGCACAACTTTTGTGATATTGTGTCAAAATGAAAATTGTTGTGAAATAAATGGTTTTAATCCCAAACGTTACGATCCTGCCTTTTCTCATGTGTGTTGTTCATGTACCTTATTTAAGCAGGTAGTAGATCTAAATTTCTAACAGTTAGGTTAGGCAATAAAATTCATCAAACAATGTTTTCCTGAGTGAGCAGAAATTGCCATTTACAACTATGCCTTCTACAAGACTTGGAAAAAAGTTACAACAACAACACTGACAACAATAACAACAAAAACAACAATAACAACTGAACCAATCACGTGACTTACCTCCCCGTTAAAGAAGCAGAACACCAAGGACACAAATACTCCCTGAAATAAACACAGACAATTAGTAAGGTAAACAAGCAAGGTAAACAAGCAAGGTAAACAAGCAAGGTAAACAAGCAAGGTAAACAAGCAAGGTAAACAAGCAAGGTAAACAAGCAAGGTAAACAAGCAAGGTAAACAAGCAAGGTAAACAAGCAAGGTAAACAAGCAAGGTAAACAAGCAAGGTAAACAAGCAAGGTAAACAAGCAAGGTAAACAAGCAAGGTAAACAAACAAGGTAAACAAACAAGGTAAACAAACAAGGTAAACAAGCAAGGTAAACAAGCAAGGTAAACAAGTAAGATAAACAAGTAAGGTAAACAAGTAAGGTAAACAAGCAAGGTAAAGAAGTAAGGTAAACAAGCGAGGTAAACAAGCGAGGTAAACAAGCGAGGTGAACAAGCAAGGTAAACAAGCAAGGTAGACAAGCAAGGTAGACAAGCAAGGTAAACAAGCAAGGTAAACAAGCAAGGTAAACAAGCAAGGTAAACAAGCAAGGTAAACAAGCAAGGTAAACAAGCAAGGTAAACAAGCAAGGTAAACAAGCAAGGTAAACAAGCAAGGTTAACGAGGTAAACAAGCAAGGTAAACAAGCAAGGTAAACAAGCAAGGTAAACAAGCAAGGTAAACACAGACAAGTAAGGTAAACAAGCAAGGTAAACAAGCAAGGTAAACAACAAGCAAGGTAAACAAGCAAGGTAAACAAGCAAGGTAAACAAGCAAGGTAAACAAGCAAGGTAAACAAGCAAGGTAAACAAGCAAGGTAAACAACGTCATTAAACAGTGAACTTAAAAACAGATAAGACACTATACATTGCATAAACAAGGCTATGAAGTGACCACCTTATGGAATTACACTTTTATCATTTTTGAATATAATGTGTTATGCGGGTAAATTGCAGATCGGTAAAGTTACACGAAGCTAAATAAGTCATACGCGTCTGAATCCCGTTCAAACCTGTTTGACAACGATATAGCATATATGTCTTGCACATCAAGTAAATGGTTTACACAATTTTCTTTGTAAATATTTCATTCGTTATGCTTTTCCCTTGAAAGCATTAAAGTGTGTAAGAGAGGCTAGGACCTGGCCATCGTTTTACTAAACTACATTAGGGCCTTAATATGTTTGGAGACAGGGCCTCTCGTGCGTGTCTCCTGGCCTTCAATGACTTGTATTGACCCAAACTACAAGTGCGCCAAGTTCGGTGCTTCATACAAAAGTGCAAAAATCTTTGCACTCTTGGACCAGAAGATATTTGCGTAAGTTAAGTTAAGTTCGAACTATTTATTTTAATTTGATTGTGAAACGATCTCCTTTTAACTTAGATAAATCACTCCCGATTAAGATTCCTGGATTCATACGTGTTATCAGAACTCTAGCCAACTGTAGATTAATGAAAGTTCGAAAGGCAGATCCCGCTACTCAATGGATTCGAACCCACGTCCCTCGTGTCCCGATATCGACATTCTACCCCTGGACCACTGTCCATTTGGTGGAGAAATCAGGTGAAAGCGGAAGAAAATATTTGTACTGGATGGTTACATTTATATCTTGCCAGATAACAATGCCGTACTGTTTGTATCTTGTTGCTCGTAGACAAATTAATACTAGGCCTGTCATCTAAAAGATGCAAAATGTCGACTGTGAGTACACAATAGTAAACAATCAGTTGACTGTTCGGCGCCATGAACGGTCATTTTTCATACAAATCTACCAACCTGACAAGAATGGAATTAATAACGCTTATTTGTATAGTATGTTTAAGGTAGAATACCCATAATCTGCCATTTTTAAACATTTTCTTGTGTCGGATTACTTCTGTCTTTCTCGGTATACATTAGTCTAAGCAGTCAAAGCCGGACCTATTCGTATTAGTTTCGGCCTCGACCAGTGTATGCCGAGAACGACCAGAGTAATTCGCCGAAAGAACGAACGAGATAGTTTATCCCATGAAAACCCTTATTTCCCAGATTTACGGAAATGCCCTCCAATGAAAACACTAATTTCCCAAAGTTATGGAAATACCCGAGTAGTTCCGATTGTAAGTCCGTTTACCTGAAATGACGTCACGCATGCGATGATCATGGAGTATGTGTATTCCCCGCTGGACCCCGGCGGAGGTTTGAAGGGGAACGCAATAAACTGTATCCCGAGAAGGGGAATCAGGATCAGTGTGGCGCGTACAGCACGTCTGGAAGACAAAGAACAAATGTACACGTTAGAGGAATAGTATATAAACACGTTTTCAGTGGGTTCTTACGCCATTTGAAAGAACCTATGAAGATAGATAGTTTATCTACATAATTCCATTAGGCTAATAAGCCCATCAGAGACATTGTTAATACAATTCAATAAACAGAAATACAATGATATTAAACATGAACTCAAATATTGCCAACATGACGATCTACAATAAGAAAGAAAAAATGTAAATAGTGCAAGAAAAGTCAACACATACAAACACATACATACGAACGTCGGAACACATTTATAAAATATATACTTATGTATATACAGAAAGTATGAGATATGGTCGGAGCAAGGTTTGATATTGTTTACATAATCATAGTTGTCAATCATTCGGAACACCTCGGCCATTTCTCAAAATAACCTCGGAGGCAATGGGGAGCCATTTTTGAAAGTAGGTCAGCAACGAAGGGCATGTCCGTTTGCAATCGTATCTACTCGGAAATCCCCGGCACAAGCCGGGGATTGCCGAGTAGATACGATTGACAAAATATGAATCAAAGATGTGTTGATATGGGCATCTTTAATGAAAAGGGTAAAAAAACCATTCAATTGTGATATATAACCAATTTGTGTGTATTTAAATACATATTTAGTGCCTGTGTGCATTTTGCGTTATCCGCCGGAAATAAGGCGAATTACCCCAGGATTTCTGGTGTATTCATGTACTGCCTTCGAGGTATATCTACCGACTTGTTACGGGGATTGCCGAGTAGATACGATTGAGTCGTCAATGTATATGAATAGGTTGGGACTAGATACTACAACGCGAGTACATCGGTTTGAAATAAATAGGAAGTTTTACGTAACAAGGAACTGGTCGTAAACGATTGAACTTAATTAGTGTATATGAATAAGTATTAAACTCTAAAAGACATAGCTTACATGCACCATGTGACCTTTGTTTTTACACATTGTGGTCAAAAGTAAAGGCTAAATGTAAAGATATTGACCCAGCAGCTTTGGCGACTTGTCGTTTTACGAGATCGGTTTTCGGGAAATACTACAATCGTAGCCTTTTGGAACGCCTTTCATGAAACCACCATGCTTCTATTTCGTTTTCGACGAAGCTTTAGAAAGTATCAGAATTGGCTCCTATAGGAAATATTTATGGAAGAGGCATATATGTCTCGCCCCCGGGAAACTGCCCTCCTCAATGAGCATACTATTCCTATAATGCCCCGAGGATCTGTCTCCCCAGGATGAAAATTGTATAAATATTTATATGTTTAGCCGTTTATTTGTGTACTTGTAAACTTTTCTTTTATAAATCAATTCATCCTTTTACATTCAAATATATATACATCTCCAGTAAATGGGGGCAATAATGTTATATATATATATAACATGCATACTTACACTCAAAACGCATTTACTTCTTTATCAAACACAGTTACACAACTAACCTAAAACCCCGTTCGGAACCGAACATTGTTGTGGCGTAAGTTTACAAACGTTCCTTATCCGTCACTTGACAAATAGACGAAGGGAAGAGACAGAAATCAATTGTCTGATACAAAAATTACAATCCGCCTCGCCTCAGATATTAGCCGCTCGATAGCAAATATTTCAAGTGGGAAATGAGTTACTGTTTCTTTCTGACCCAGGCCAGTATCTTCTGTAGGTATTGGCGTAGTTGTTCAAACAACAAGGGTACAATTTAAAGTTGATGTTGAAGCAAAAAAGAAACGTCATTTTTGATGTAGTTGTTTAAACAAAGGGTATCTTAGTGTAGTAGTTTATGTAGAATAACCTTTCATATAACACGGGAATGTTCGGTACATTGTGACCACCCGATAACGGTGACGTGTTGAAGCCTCTGGTATGGACATCAAGTATTTAATGCTCGTCAGTATATTAAGAAGCTTATACACGTCGCTTGTAATATCGACCCGTTGATTCTTATACATCACGGCAATATGATATGGGAACATCTTGCACCGAATATGATATAAAGGGTTCGCTTTATTGTATAATACCCATAATCCGCCATTTTAAAACTAGTTCTTTCGTCGGAGTACTTCGGTCGTTCTCGGTATAAATCTGTTGTGGCCGATGTATACCGAGAACGACCGAAGTGACCTGAAAAAAAAAAGATTTTCAAAATTGCGGATTATGGGTATTCTACCTTAATACACATTGACAAAAGATGTATTCAATGTTATGGTCGTTGTCGCGTAAGTTTGAAACTTTCACATATTTTTCAAATTTTTCATATGTATAATCTAACATTAACTCTATAAGACTTACCTCGTTTGCATGGTCTCTTGATTGTGAACCGATCTAAGCTTGGACAGCAATATTCGCATGATGTTGATGGAAAATATGAAATTGATCTGAAAGAGAAAAGACGTCATATATTGATATGTGATAGCTGAAATGGACTAAATAAAGCAGACGGCATCGCTTTTTCAGTGATTGATTATTTTTTCATTATTTATTCATCATTTATTCATTTATTCATTGTTTGCTCAATGTTTGTTTGTTGTTTGTAGATTGTTTGATTATAATTTATTTGATAATTTGATTGATTAATTGATTTAAAAAGTGATATATTGATTGATTTATTGATTGATTTATTCATAAGACAAATACCGATACAAAAAAAGATTGAACAATTTCTCTCATTTTCTCTCTTACACGTTTTTTTCTATCTCTCTCTTTCTCACGGTCATTTCCGACCTTCAATTTCTCTGTCTTTTTATCTCTATTTCTTATTCCACTTTCTCCCACTACCCCTTTATCCCTTTCTCCCTTTCTCCCTTTGTCTCTCTCTCTCTCTCTCTCTCTCTCTCTCTCTCTCTCTCTCTCTCTCTCTCTCTCTCTCTCTTTCTCTGTCTGTCTGTCTGTCTGTCTGTCTGTCTGTCTGTCTGTCTGTCTGTCTGTCTGTCTGTCTGTCTGTCTGTCTGTCTGTCTGTCTGTCTGTCTGTCTGTCTGTCTGTCTGTCTGTCTGTCTGTGTCTGTCTGTCTGTCTGTCTGTCTGTCTGTCTGTCTGTCTGTCTGTCTGTCTGTCTGTCTGTCTACTGTCTGTCTGTCTGTCTGTCTGTCTGTCTGTCTGTCTGTCTGTCTGTCTGTCTGTCTGTCTGTCTGTCTGTCTGTCTGTCTGTCTGTCTGTCTCTCTCTCTCTCTCTCTCTCTCTCTCTCTCTCTCTCTCTCTCTCTCTCTCTCTCTCTCTCTCTCTCTCTCTCTCTCTCTCTCTCTCTCCCTCTCTCCCCCTCTCTCTCTCTCTCTCTCTCTCTCTCTCTCTCTCTCTCTCTCTCTCTCTCTCTCTCTCTCTCTCTCTCTCTCTCTCTCTCTCTCTCTCTCTCTCTTTCTTCAATCGCCCTCATTCCCTCCTTCTCCCCCAGGCGGTCTATGTAACATTAATTGTTCCTGATATTTATTTGACGGTATATCACACGCTATTTTGTATTTCAACATCCAGAACCGCGATTGCCCCTGTTCAATTTCCGACATCACGATCTCTTCCATTTCCTTTTTTGCAATAGAGGACGCAGCTGTCTTTAAGAACCCACGGTTAGAATTGGAGACATTAATGGCGCTGTATTTTATTAAATTTAATGACAGAGTGTTACATAAATAGATCCTACAGACGACTTCGGACAGGCTAACGACACGCTCATTCTCCTGTAGACACGACTTCGTTATGTCTTTGTTTCTGTGTAGTAACCATTCGGTATAACTCGGGTATTTCCGTGAGCTGAGAAATATACCTATTTTGGGTAAATCGTCCCCGGCTAATAACACTTTGTTCGTCCCCGTGGAGTCGTTCAATGTTTATGGAAGTATTGTACATCATCTTAAATCATTGCGTTGTTATCAGTAAGTCATACATAGTAGCGAAATTATAAGTTGTGATTTATAACTGTTTATTTAATCATACTGAATAGCTTTTTAGATTTTACATTTAAGATCCATATTTTGAAACGAAAGTACAATTACGGAAGTCTCGTGAGGAAAAAATATGGCGCCTTCCATATTACTTCAGATGTGTTTTCATTGGATAAAACCGATGAGTTCAGATTGTGCAGTTACGTTTCTGCACTCCACACATTAAGACCTTAAGCCGTATTCTTAAGTCATTGACTAGCGACAGCCATTGTGTAACATTTCGTAATTGAAAGACCAAAAAACCATTAAAATATTATCTCCCTGTATGGTACTCCGAGCGAAAAGGATAGTTTTGCGTCATATCAAGATATTGTTATCATTAAAATTGACAGACACATTTGCACGCACTCGTCTGAATATAAAAGAATTTCTCTGAAGTTGGTAATATCAACAAACTGGAACAAAATGGAATCCTGATTAATTTGAATAAATCCTACTGAAGCTTTCTGAACGAATTACACCCGTATTAGGTCGTAAGTTGCCGTTAACCCTTTCACAAACAACACATTTTGGACTATCCCAAATTCAAAGAGTTTGCAGACGACAATTCAAAATGTGATGAAATTGAAAAATATGCTTCAGATAGAACAGAAAACATTGTGGGAAAAGGAGAAATTGCTCGTTACGAGCAATTTCTCTTTTTTCCAACAATGTTTTCTAAAATCGTCTGCAACAAAGTAGTCAAAAGTCGTTATTGTTTGGGAAAGGGTAAAGGGTATGTAACTGTTTGTCGTTTCGATAAAGATATACTTTATAACCACTCTTTGTTGCTAGGGTTTTAGAGTTACGCGTTTCAACAGTATTTCACCTTTTGCACGGTAGTCAATACACCTAGCCGCGAAGGAGAGCATTTCCTCACAATTACTGCATAGTAATACTTCCAAGTCGTATGATAAATCCTCTCTTTTGTGAGAAATGAGGCCATCATGTTAGAATGGCTTCATTTCGTGCCTAATCGAGAAGTCGAAAGGCTGGCGGTTCGAACCTGGTAAGTCGGAATTCGTACTGGACCGGTTTCAACTTTAGTTATTCAATCTCGCTGTCGTTCGAATGAGATCTTGCATTTATGTTTTCCCTCGTGCACTTGATGTGAGCACAATGGGAACAACGTATGACTTTTTTGTCGGAGACATTATCTTTTACGATAATATTTATGATACGGCTTTACCCTAATATGGCTACCTTTTCACTACACCTGATTCTTTCTCTGGTATTTCCTTATACTGAAAATAATTTACTAGACGTGGAAAGGTAGGGCGAAACGTAGGAGTAAAACAAGGGGGAGGTAAAAATATAGATTTTATTGTCACGACTAACCGAAGTTTAAATCACAAACGAGTAGGCAAAGAATCTGTTCTTGCATGTGGTACAAAGCTACAAAGGTTCAAGAAATTCGATGCATTTATTCATCCATTTGTATAAGCCTCTTTTCAAACCAAGCTAGGATATCTTCTTCATTTATATGAACAGAAATAAAATCGGAATTATTTTTTAGATTGTAACATAGTATATCATTTGTATATACACTGTAGTACATTATCATAAACACATAGCAAACTATACAAATAAATCATATGCTACATGGTAGAAGAATCACATCATGAGAATGAATTGATGTAAACCAACCAAATGTATCGCTACATGACACAGCTCCTTTTATGCCCTTGTCAAGTCTAAACAGTGCGAGTTTACTTACTGACTTTATAAGTTCAACAAGTTTAAACATAGTGTGTCTGTTGTAGTAAAATGTTTTCAAAAACAATCTTCTCTGGTCATCAAGACCAAGAACAGACTCAAATGAAAAGAAAGTTATCTTCGATGTCATTTGTATTACAGTAGTAGCAGTATCTTTGTTTCCTAATTCTTTATCGAGAACAACCCCACCCACACATCCTGTTTGAATTCGCAAAGGCAGTTTTAATCGTAAGAACATTTTCTTGAAGGAGTTTGGCAACTAAAAACGATATTTTAGATTGATTGTGACAGAACGACAGATGTTGCACAATTATGGTATAATTGCCATCACAAAGTACCGCTTTAACAAACTAAATAGAGAATAATCAACTCCATTCGATTGATATCAAAAATATGTCACGAGAATGGGTTGTTATCAGGTTGAAAAAACGAGTTCGAAGAGTTTTTCAGCGATTTATATGCATTCCTCTCCTTTGATGTGCCTTTAAGTACAATATCACTGCCATCATAGAAATCACGTGACGACAGATACAGTCATGTGACCCAAACTATAAAGCTGAGACGCAAACAAAATTGGGTCTCTATGCTTTAGTTCAACCTGCCTTGCTTTGAAAATGAACGATGAACCAAATTCATACATAACTTTGACAGTTATCTTTGTTCAAAATGTGTATTATGCACATTTAAACACAAATTGCCCCGATATAAACTTACGATAAGTGAGGCGTTGATTGGGCCGGCCAAGATCCAGTTAAGAACCGAGCTGCTAGTCCAGCATCTGAAACATGAAAATAGTTATGGTAAAATACCCATAGTCACTTAACCCTTTACCAAACAACACATTTTGGACTGTCCCTAATTGTAAGAGTTTGCAGACGACAATTTAAAATGTGATGAAATTGAAAAAAACTTTTCAGATAGAGCAGAAAACCTTTTCGAAAAAGGAGAAATTGCTCGTTACGAGCAACTCTCCTGTTCCCAAAATGTTTTCTAAAGTCGTCTGCAACAAAAGTAGTCAAATGTCGTTATTGTTTGGGAAAGGGTTAAAAACACATATTTATCTCTTACTGGGAGCATTTCAAACTAGACCAGGACCAAACATCCTGGCATTTAAAAGACTGGTCAATCAGTTACAAACATAGTAGGGTTGTGGAAGCTCAGGGGCCCGTTTTACTAAACAACTTACGGAAAATGTTTGCGTAAGTCATAATTGATTAACATGGATAATATCTTCAATGAAAGTACAATATTGCAATGTGACACGTCATTGGAAGCGTCTCGGAGAGACGATTCCAATGATGTGTCACTTTGCAATATTGCTTTGCCAAATATTGAAATAAAAGGACTTGTTGTTTTAGACTTACGCAAATATTAAGCGTAAACTGTTTAGTAAAACGGGCCCCAGGTCTTTGACTAGGAATTGTTCGTATGGTGTGAGTTGGATATCACGACTGCTGTTGATCAGATGAACGATTCAAATAATACAGAAAAAAAACAATAGGGGTCTTTTGTGTCGAGGTCCCAGGATCGATTACCCGTAAGGTTAGGTGACAATTGCCGGGACTGACCAACGTATATATGCGAGTACTGTTGAAGTATCCAGGAAGCAGTCATCGAGAGTGAATTTGATAAGCTTCAAGCTTCCGCCACAATCGATGTAAGATGAATAAGTTTTAACTCTTACGGTATGGATAAATCAGGTACAAAAATGCCTGGTCCTCCTTGGAGATCTTACCTCAAACTGTCCTCCTCGCTAACTGCTCTGATACTCGTGTAGATAATGATAGGCAAGAGGGGAAACACTGAAATAAAAAACACACCGTTACTATCGCTCATTATGATAAAGGGAAGACGGGAATTTCCTGCATTTGCATCAATATTGTGAGATACATACACTGTGGAGTAAATGGCTTAATTGAAATCTCTTTGTACTATACCGACCTAAATTGAAATGAGATTGAATTCCTGTATTCAACTAAAAGCACATAATTGTATAACGACTACCTCGACGCATCTGCTGCAGGTATCCTTAAAACTTCAGTCGCAAACATGTACGCCAGGAAAGCCGTTAAATAACTGAATCATAGACGCCGATGCCTCTACGTCCGGAGAGGTCAAGGGTCCTTTTGCATTTGATATATACTAACATCGTCATATTACTGAAATACCATCGGTTCAATGCTAAAACACCTACAAAACAAAGCACAGACAAATACACTTACCCCATCCAATGACGTAACACATGTTCAGGAGTTTGGTGTCCTTGGTGAAGGTTATAACGATGATGGCGTGGAGATAGAATCCCTCGCAGAACATCCAGGCATAATTACACACGGTGAAATAGTGCGTCATTACATGTAAGATCTGACACCAAACCTGTCGAAAAACGAGGTGAACATGTTTAAGGTAGAATACCCCACATCCGCAATTTCGAAACCTTTTCTTCAGCCGCATTACTAAAGCCGTTCTCAGTAAATATCTTCAGTAAACATCGGGTGGGGCCGAAACTTTTCGTTTTAAAGCTAATAGTTCCGGCCCAAATCCGTGTTTACCGAGAAAGGCCGAATTGATTTGACGAACGAATAAGTTTTAAAATGGTGGATTATGGGTATTCTATCTCAAGAATCAAAATTGATATGAAGCCTTATCAAACTAATTGTTTTTCTTAACTTCGATTATAATGACTATTCGTGGAACATTCTTGGATTTCAAAGTTCAAAGTATTGGAGGACTGTTTTGTCAGTAAACATCAAATTTCATATTTCCTTTCAAATCGTTTAAGGATTTATTCGTCTGTCTATTTGTTATTTGCAGGGTTTGATATATCATATATGTAGGTACAATACGGTAACAAACTCATTAAGAGAACGGGATGAAACAGACAAAAGGGAAGGAATAGGCAAAGTAGAAGAAAATGAGAAAACAACAACAACCACCACCAGAGAAAGAAGAGTAATCTCAGAACAGGAACAAATGATAAAACAATAAAAAGAACAAGAACGGAGATAAGTACAGCAATAACCGCAAAAATAACAACAAAATGAATAAACAAATAAGAAAGTAAAAAAAGAGCAATGACATGCACAACAAGAATAAAAAAGACAAGAGAAATAGCTGAAAATAACTGGAAAAAAACCCCCTCAAAACATTATGAACTTAAAATAAGCACTCACCGGGTTTTGAAGCAGAACCTCCGAGTCCATAGGTACAAGGCTGTAGTACAGTATCCACATGGCTCCGTTGAACACATAAGACGTGAACAAGTGTTTGTGTAGCGTCACCCGTACACACTTCAGCTGTCTGTAGACAACAAAGGTACATTGGTTGTGGCACATGCATACCAGTAGTGGTTTAATTAAATAGAAGATTGGTACGACAAGGCTCCTTTAGGTATATTGTTGCCTGCGTTTTGCGAACCATTTCAATTTGAGAACGTCCTAAAAGTGAATTATTTCATTAAAAGCAGGTAATAGTCAGGTAAAAGGAGCCTTCAGTGAGCGTCTCAAACGCCATTTATTAATTTTACCGTCAATGCGAGTTTGCTCAGCGCTCGGTAAAGAAACGATTTTATTTTAAGAAATGGCTAAAGGAAAGCCTTTGCGTACGTCGTAATCGAGTTATATAGATATTATCTTGATTAAATGTGCAATTCATCAATGTGACACCATCACTGGAATCGTCTCTATGTATTTTGAATTAACGCACGTTTTTAGTTGAAGATGTCTGATAAATCGCTACTCTTGTCAATGACTCCTCAATGGACTGTTGCTACTGCCAAATCAATTAACCTGTCCAACGGGCTACCTTAACCAATGAACGAAAGCATGTTAGCTTGTATCAACTGAGGACTTTTAAAACTCTTGAAACAAGGTCACAATGACGGTTTTTTACATGACTTGCATCCAGTTTAAAGCAGTTAGTTGCCTATCTTTCTTTCTTTCTTTCGTAGTTTCCCTCTGTCATCTTTTCATATACATGGAGTCGTTTACTAAGGAGAATAAAATCTTGAACTTTAAATTGATTCCATAGTTTGAGATGGTTGTCTTTGTTATAAAAACTTCGCACGCAACAATGATTCTTCAATAACGTTTGATAGCTTTAATGAAATGACTACCTAACTGATTTATTACTTTAATGTTTTTAAGATAGAATGTGTTCCGTGGATAAAATGACATTACAGACCATTAGAGGTACATAAAACTAAATTACTGATACAATTATCATCTCCTTTCATAGTGTGTAGGAGAGTAATAGCACATTTATGTTGCCGATTAGAATTCCTATAAATGGTTAATTCCGCAAACAATTACAACTAAACTTAAACTACCCAAATACAAGCAGCGATTTTTCTTAGGAACGAGCATCATATTGGATTCATAAACAATTGACTGATGCAGTTATATCCTATTGTCGTCATGCAATGTGTAAACGTTTGCCATCAAAGATCCGAAAGGCATAAACACTCATTATACTTCTGCTAATAACAAATTAAATAATATATTGACAACAGTTTCAAACATTTCTAGAGCAAACCACTCACAAAAGGTCGATTTGAATGTACTTGTTCACAGAGGAGGACATTTGAATGTCAAAATAAAGCTGCCGTTGAGACAATTGAGTTTTTGAATTGTTGTTTGATTTTAAAGTAGCAAATGAAGGCATACTCGATTTAGAAAATTAAGTCACACACTATTGTACTGAATACACACTTTAACGAATAAAAAACGGTCTAATTTTACTTCCACTGACTATTCTTTGGTGCAATTAATGAAACAGTATAGCTGCTCTGTCGTTTTAAATTAATTACACTTCCTTATCCACTCACTCCTAAAAACAATGACCTTTAAAGTTTTACCTGAACATGGAGAATATTATTAGAGAGATGATCAGTAGAACAATAGAGATGCTGTAGCCATAGTAGTACATGTACAACACCTGTTTGTGTTTCTGAAAATATAAACAACAAGGACATACAAGTAAACATAGTCAACTCTACAAACAATGTAACTATAGTAGTATATGTACAACACCTGTTTGTGTTTCTGAAAATATAAACAAAAAGGACATACAACTAAACCTAGTCAACTCTACAAACAATGTAGCCATAGTAGTATATGTACAACACCTGTTTGTGTTTCTGAAAATATAAACAAAAAGGACATACAAATAAACCCAGTCAACTCTACAAACAATGTAGCCATAGTAGTATATGTACAACACCTGTTTGTGTTTCTGAAAATATAAACAAAAAGGACATACAATTAAACCTAGTCAACTCTACAAACAATGTCGCCATATAAGTATATGTAAAACACCTGTTTGTGTTTCTAAAAATATAAACAAAAAAGACATACAAATAAACCTAGTCAACTCTACAAACAATGTCGCCATAGTAGCATATGTACAACAGCTGTTTGTGTTTCTGAAAATATAAACAACAAGGACATACAAATAAACCTAGTCAACTCTACAAACAATGTCGCCATAGTAGTACATGTACAACACCTGTTTGTGTTTCTGAAAATATAAACAAAAAGGACATACAAATAAACCTAGTCAACTCTACAAACAATGTCGCCATAGTAATATATGTACAACACCTGTTTGTGTTTCTGAAAATATAAACAACAAGGACATACAAATAAACCTAGTCAACTCTACAAACAATGTCGCCATAGTAGTACATGTACAACACCTGTTTGTGTGTCTGAAAATATAAACAAAAAGGACATACAAATAAACCTAGTCAACTCTACAAACAATGTCGCCATAGAAGTATATGTACAACACCTGTTTGTGTTTCTGAAAATATAAACAACAAGGACATAAATAAACCTAGTCAACTCTACAAACAATGTCGCCATAGTAGTATATGTACAACACCTGTTTGTGTTTCTGAAAATATAAACAAGAAGGACATACAAATAAACCTAGTCAACTCTACAAACAATGTCGCCATAGTAGTACATGTACAACACCTGTTTGTGTTTCTGAAAATATAAACAACAAGGACATACAAATAAACCTAGTCAACACTACAAACAATGTCGCCATAGTAGTATATGTACAACACCTGTTTGTGTTTCTGAAAATATAAACAAAAAGGACATACAAATAAACCTAGTCAACTCTACAAACAATGTCGCCATAGTAGTACATGTACAACACCTGTTTGTGTTTCTGAAAATATAAACAAAAAGGACATACAAATAAACCTAGTCAACTCTACAAATAATGTCGCCATAGTAGTACATGTACAACACCTGTTTGTGTTTCTGAAAATATAAACAAAAAGGACATACAAATAAACCTAGTCAACTCTACAAACAATGTCGCCATAGTAGTACATGTACAACACCTGTTTGTGTTTCTGAAAATATAAACAACAAGGACATACAAATAAACCTAGTCAACTCTACAAACAATGTCGCCATAGTAGTATATGTACAACACCTGTTTGTGTTTCTGAAAATATAAACAACAAGGACATACAAATAAACCTAGTCAACTCTACAAACAATGTCGCCATAGTAGTATATGTACAACACCTGTTTGTGTTTCTGAAAATATAAACAAAAAGGACATACAAATAAACCTAGTCAACTCTACAAACAATGTCGCCATAGTAGTATATGTAAAACACCTGTTTGTGTTTCTGAAAATATAAACAACAAGGACATACAAATAAACCTAGTCAACTCTACAAACAATGTCGCCATAGTAGTACATGTACAACACCTGTTTGTGTTTCTGAAAATATAAACAAAAAGGACATAAATTAACCTAGTCAACTCTACAAACAATGTCGCCATAGTAGTATATGTACAACACCTGTTTGTGTTTCTGAAAATAAAACAACAAGGACATACAAATAAACCTAGTCAACTCTACAAACAATGTCGCCATAGTAGTATATGTAAAACACCTGTTTGTGTTTCTGAAAATATAAACAAAAAGGACATACAAATAAACCTAGTCAACTCTACAAACAATGTCGCCATAGTAGTATATGTAAAACACCTGTTTGTGTTTCTGAAAATATAAACAACAAGGACATACAAATAAACCTAGTCAACTCTACAAACAATGTCGCCATAGTAGTACATGTACAACACCTGTTTGTGTTTCTGAAAATATAAACAAAAAGGACATACAAATAAACCTAGTCAACTCTACAAACAATGTCGCCATAGTAGTATATGTACAACACCTGTTTGTGTTTCTGAAAATATAAACAACAAGGACATAAATAAACCTAGTCAACTCTACAAACAATGTCGCCATAGTAGTATATGTACAACACCTGTTTGTGTTTCTGAAAATATAAACAACAAGGACATACAAATAAACCTAGTCAACTCTACAAACAATGTCGCCATAGTAGTATATGTACAACACCTGTTTGTGTTTCTGAAAATATAAACAAAAAGGACATACAAATAAACCTAGTCAACTCTACAAACAATGTCGCCATAGTAGTATATGTAAAACACCTGTTTGTGTTTCTGAAAATATAAACAACAAGGACATACAAATAAACCTAGTCAACTCTACAAACAATGTCGCCATAGTAGTACATGTACAACACCTGTTTGTGTTTCTGAAAATATAAACAAAAAGGACATAAATAAACCTAGTCAACTCTACAAACAATGTCGCCATAGTAGTATATGTACAACACCTGTTTGTGTTTCTGAAAATATAAACAACAAGGACATACAAATAAACCTAGTCATCTCTACAAACAATGTCGCCATAGTAGTATATGTAAAACACCTGTTTGTGTTTCTGAAAATATAAACAAAAAGGACATACAAATAAACCTAGTCAACTCTACAAACAATGTCGCCATAGTAGTATATGTAAAACACCTGTTTGTGTTTCTGAAAATATAAACAAAAAGGACATACAAATAAACCTAGTCAACTCTACAAACAATGTCGCCATAGTAGTACATGTACAACACCTGTTTGTGTTTCTGAAAATATAAGCAAAAAGGACATACAAATAAACCTAGTCAACTCTACAAACAATGTCGCCATAGTAGTATATGTACAACACCTGTTTGTGTTTCTGAAAATATAAACAACAAGGACATAAATAAACCTAGTCAACTCTACAAACAATGTAGCCTTAGTAGTACATGTACAACACCTGTTTGTATTTCTGAAAATATAAACAAGGAACTTCGTTTTACCTACAAGCAATGTCGTATGAAGCTCGGTCAGATTTGACAGCTTTTGTACTTTTTTCCAACGGTACTTGTACAATTTGCTCAACAGAAAAATATCGAGACGATGGGTGTCCATTTTATAACAGTTTTTGAGAGTATAAAGGGCAGTCCTGATGTATATACATGAAGCGTATACTGAGGAGATAAAACAGTTTTCGTTATTAAGCAGAGTCTTGAAAATACATGATTTACCAATGAAGTCAATGAGAAATTTTAAGCTCTCAAAAGTAACAGGCGTATGAACACATGGAAAAAATGAAATCTATAGGATCTGTCAAAAAAAGAAGAATTAAGTATCATTGATTACCTTATAGTATTGAACATGAATAAATTAGCCAAAACCAACATGCTTGGCTACATCAAGTTTCTTTGCACTTTACATAGAAACATAGTGAACATAACAAGTTGTTATATGAAGTAGCCTTTACAACAATACACTTCCGCTTTAAACAATAGCTTAGGGATGTTATTAGAAATTAGCTGAGTCTACTGTTACGTTTGCAGAGCGTTTACATATATTTGGTTATTTGGGAACATTATGTATTGTTATGAAGAACATGCATGTATATTTGAGAAGTTGATTCGCTCGGTTTATTTCATAGTTTTCAGGGATGGAATGAGGACTTCTCCTTTCTTCTCGGAGATGGGTGTCATGTGACGTTCAAAGAACGTTCTTGCAAATGAGAAAACTTAACCCGTTGTTGTGGAGAACATGCGGGTATATAAATAGACAGCACAACTAATCAGTGGACGACAAATCTTTCACCGATCGGATGTGTTTTTGTCTCTAAGGTGTTTTAAAAGTTGCTCAGTTCTTTACGCTACCAGCAACCTACTCACCAGACGACACTGGTCAATGATATGGAACAAACAACATTATTGTGGTTTTTTTCTCGAACCCCTGATTTGGTACCTCCAAGAATTATTGCCATAAAGAATGGACAGCACGTTTAAAATCTTTGTTAAAGTAACATTTATGACGGAAACTAAGGACGATGGACAACCAAATGATCGAAACGTCGAACCACATGAAATACGTGTTAGTAGTATAAATCAACAAGGTATTGATCGTAAAACATGACAAAAAACCTACATAGTATATCTCAACAAAAACCTTAGCACATGGACTAGATGTTAGTGGCAAGTGAATGATTGTAACACATGACCCAAACGTAAAAGACATACCTCGACATTGAATTGATCTTACCACATGGCATTAATAAAAATTGCATACTTTACCAAAAGAAAAACGTAAAAAAATGTCATAAAACGAAAACATACCTCGACAAGGGAATGATCGTAACACATGGAGTAGTTGGTCCACACACGACCAGTGTCGGGGTGTCGAAACCAAGTTCCGTCTTCTAAACACGTCTTCTTGGAAAACGCTGTGGAAGAGAGAAGACAAACAAGTGAACGATTGGGGATGGACAACAATGTGACTTTTGATAAATGTATTTATAGAGACAGGGTGCATGTTGAGATCTAGTGAAAGTTGGTAACGCGTTGAACTCGTATCTCACCATTGAAAACGTGAACGCATGGAAAAGCATTTAGTGACTTGCAAATTATATCATCATCACCTCATGCTGCAAAACTATGGACATTGGCTGGTTCAGTAACAGCGAAAATTAGTTGAATGGCTAAAATTTCAATACAAGTCAATTCAATCAAAATGTCTAGCTTCGACAGCATTTGGCTATTGATGGAAACATTTGTAGATTAACGTAAGGCAAAGTGATTACTTTTCTTTTGTCGATTTCAGTATTACATCCATGTTAAGGCGGTACTGCTACATTGAAATACAAATATGAAAAAAACCGATTCGACTGGAAAGAAAGACTAATTCGTTGCTTTGGTGACGCCATACTATAAGCATACTTGAATTGACGAAAAATGGAATAAAAAACTAAACTTACTTAACAACCTAAACATTCAACTACTGCTTTGCGATATGTTGCAAACGAATTTGTCTACTTTTAAATACATCCAGATCGTACCCAAAATTATTCCCATGTTTAGTTAGTGGTCTTTCCGAGTTAGCAAAACATATGTCGGCGCCATTTCACAGTTTCATCACGTAACTCTCTCATAAATCATACGTGCAGGGTCTTGTATCACATAACATATTTTTTTTTTTAAAAATCCTCGCCATGGGAAAATGTGTATTTGGTGGTATATGTAGAGTGTAATAAATAAGTACAAAATCCCCATGGGTTGATTTGCGTTAATAACACTAAGCAAGTAATACGGTTTATTTTCTTTTATTCTATTTATCCACTAAATTGGTGATTAAGGTTAACAAAGATAAAGTAAAATGAAAAAAAAAGAAGAAAGATGCCAAAGAAATAAAAAAAAAAGAACATAAACGGACATAAGGAAAGAAGCAGATAAATAAGTGAAAAGTTAAAAAAACAGATATGTTAATGGTGTAAGGAATACATATCAATCAGACAACTATTCTTCCAGTGCGTTCATCCAATTGTGGAGCGTCATGGAGAAAATAATGATAGAAATACATCGAAGATAAGCTACAATATTGTAACGAAAACATGAAATGAGAATGGAGGTTCGATTGAGAAACTTAAAATAAATTAATTCCGGAAAAGGAAATTGGATTAAGAAACGCCTAAAGGTAGGAATTAGTACATTTGGTAGTTAGACTTTTGAGAGCAATGCGATCAAGTTGTCCTTGCGTACCAGTTCAAAACGATGTCATCAACAAAGACAAAAGACCAGTCCTGGCATATTTCTATCTCCAGCTACACAAACACAATGGTGGCCGTTAAAACCATTCATACGATTCACGGATTGTTGTATAAGCGTTAGGCCATACATTCCAACGTTTACACATCTGACATCAATGTCTTTTAGAAACACAGCGACGAAATAACAAGTTGCTCCAATCAAGCAATCTATCATTTCGCAATGGTTTGTTCTCAAAGTGATAAACATTGATAGATTCATTCTAATGCTTACATGTATCAATCTTCTTCATGCTTTCAATTTTGACCTGCCCGAAATTCCGAAATGGACGGAAAATGCAAACTCAGACCTCGTAGCCAACTTAAATGAGGGTTAGTTTTGACATCGACACTGATAACCAAAGTCGCAAGGCTCATCCGCGAAAAGTCATAAAAAATGAAATCATAGACGAATGGATCAAATGCTCGTCTAAATGTCTTCATATGCGATCTCTTGTAAAGGCTGTTAAAGTCATCCGTCCCAGAGAAAAGATTAAATGTTTAAACACATACTTTGTAATGCGATGCAATAAACGCTCTAACTAGGTCAACTGACGTGCTAAATGGGTCTTAAACATCCAAATTTAAGATTGCACGGATTGTGTCATTCGTTTTCAACATCGCATTGCGAATATAATGAACATAGGTAAAATGAAAACGTTTTAACAGTTCAATCTAGCACCTACGAAGACTAATCAGTTTTTCAAAGTTTTTCAAGGAACGCCAAGGACATCGAACGTCAAGGACATCACTTAGTGAGGCGGGGAAAGAATTGTTTTCATGTTGAACTTTTGTTTAGTGTTTTACAAAGTGTCATCAGGTTGTCGGTTATGTCATTGATTGCATGAAATTCTCCGGTACTAGGCTGGTAGTCTGAAGTGTTTTGCCATAACTCTCCTGTACAACAAGCGACACATTAAATTATAGTCCAACACCTCTTACATTCGGTTAAGGATAAAGGCACAAAGTCAAGCTCTTTGTTGATTCCAAAACAAACATGTGCTTTATCGTAAACAACACTGACTTTCAAATGTGGTGACCTTTGATAAGAAATTGTGTATTTAGTTACTGTATGTATTTCTGGCAAGATTCGATTTTGTTTGGTTTCAAATGTAACAGTGTGCTCACAAACTGCAGTGTTCTCACAAACTGCCTTATGCAATGGAGATCGGTAGTGGATTTATGTATATGACAAAGGTGATGTGTATGTATGTATTCTGGTCTACAATATACATGTACACAGGGAGAACCTATTCTGAGAACTTGCGTAAGTTCAAAACAATATCCTTTTTTGTTTCAGTATAAAAAAACAGCAATTTTTCAATATTACGAGTCATTGAAAGCGTACCTTCAAGTCGACTCCAAGGGTTTGTCATGTGAAATACCGTAGTTGCTCATAATAATATCCAGGGATATCTATTTTAACTTTCGTATATCATTACCTTTGGACATTTCATGAAATGTCGTCCTATAGTGAGAACATATGCAAGTTTTTTTTTCTATACACCATATATATTCTTTTTAAAAAGAAAACAAAATTTGAAATGGTCGTTCTATTTATAAAAAAGAGAGTGAGAACGGAAAATACATTTAGATTTCGCAATGTCGCTTCTATCTGCGTATCTGATATAATCTTCCCATTTCATTTGCATCCTCTATTTCAAACATCGGTAAATACACCTCATACATCTGTTCTATACGGGACATCGCTGACAGCTGCAGTGTTATATCATATCATATTTCATTTCGGTAAGGGAATGTTCTAAATATACCTTGATAGATGTCGTAAGATGCCGTAATTAACAAGTGATTAATGACTAGCCTTTCCATAGGTAAACAACACCAAAGTCATTGCAGCATGCAAATAGCGAGTCAGACGTCTTTTTACGATTTATTTTTACTTTTCTCAAAGTGTTTTCTACAAATTCCATCGCCTGTTGTAAGTACGTATAAGTAATAAGAGTAATTTGATCGTTCAATGTCATTCCGACAGGCACAAAGTCGTCGTCGCATATTACAAAACATGGAACAATCTTATGTTTATATACTTTAACGCCGCTTAAGGCTTTATTTCTAAAATGCTTTGACCTCAGAATGAGGCAAAACAACCAACTTATTCAACCTTTACGATGCTGGATAATTTTCTAAAACTATAGTGTTGTGTCGTCCGGTTTCAAATACATTAAACATAGTCTCAATTTTGATGAGATAAGATACTCAGTGTAGCAAACAGGTTATATCACATTTTAACTGTTCATAAGGGAAAAGTCAAGCTAGATAGGTATGTAGATGACGGTACGTCACGATGGGCACATACAGTGAAGCCTCGTTTATCCGGACCCCGATTATCCGGATGTCTCACATTCCGAACAAAATTGAAAGAGAACTGAATTAGTTGACCGGTTTGTTGCAGACGACTTTTGAAAATATTGTGGGTAAAGGAGAAATTGCTCGTGACGAGCAATTTCTCCTTTTCGCACAATGTTTTCTGCCATATCAGAAGATTATTTCTTAATTTCATCACGTCTTGAAATGTCGTCTGCAAACTCTTTCAATTTGGGACGGTCGATAATTTATATGGTCGAGCTATTATGACCCACGTTTGAAATGTCCTTAACGGATAATCTAGCTTGGTATGTATGTAGGTAAGTCCCAAGAGACTCGTACATTTAGGTCACGAAGTCTACATGTGTTACACAATCAATCAGTATGGAGTAAGAGGAACGGTTGAGATGCTCATTCTAATAATACAGCATGGAGGCACGTCTTTCTAATAATCAATGTCACATTTTCCGGTAGATCGACACATCTTTGCCACGGTAATCCATTAAAAAGGCAAACAAAAAAATGTCGAATGATTGAATAGTTCTCTGGTATGATGAATGGACCTGTTACTAAAACTTGTTCTGGCATCCCTCATAAAATTCACTGCAAACCCGTATTCAGCCTATCTAGGCTATGTTGATAACTGGGATACGGCATTTTAGTAGTGATTCATCCAAATTGGACACGACCCACGTTCTTTTGAAAGTGATACACAGCATGTAATTGGGTGATCATTTACAGTCATCATTATTCGGAAGCCTTTGCTATATTTGGTGTATTGGGAAAGAACAGTATTCAAATTTAACGTGACGCTAACATGCTGCGTCCGAGAGCAACCCATTAAAATCTGCTCGTCAGGATTAGTTGAAAATGAATACCATTTTCTATTAGAATGTTCCAAGTACACTCAAATACGTAGAAAGCATCTTTGAAGCGGACTACGGGCTAATTCCAATAGTTTTATACAGTTAATGTCGTCGTCAAAAAGAAAGAATTATACTAAGCATTTGTAAATATCTTTTGGAGAGCTTTGCTATTCGTGATGAAACTTTAAACAATATCGCTGTTCCTTAACCACCGACTTTCTTAATTCTTATAGTATCACCATTCTTGAAATTTCATATTTTGTATATTGTGCTCAATGTTTGTTGATCACCTTTTTTTGTCTAAGCCATTTTCTATGTCATTGTATATGGCCATAGAAAAATTTTGTCGATGATTGCCAATAAAGAATTGAATTGAATAAACTATTTACATGTATAAACTAAATCAGAGCACCGAAGACGGTAATGCTCGGTCCACACTTATTTATTTAGAAAAAAAACCAGGTTCACGGCATCTTTTAGATGTAAATATTGAAAAAATGTCATTTATCAAGTGATGGGGATTGATTTAATTACTCTTTTAACATGGGTTACTAACAAAACACACTTCTATGAGATAAGCGCTTTACATATCATTTCAAGACCGTTTTGTCCTTATGTTCATCAGAGTTCTACCCTTTAACCCTTTACCAAACGTCAAATTTTTGATTGTCCATAATTGAAAGAGTTTTGCAGACGACATTTCAAAATGTGATGAAATTGGGAAATAATCTCCTGATAGGGCAAAAAACATTGTGGGAAAAGGAAAAGTTGCTCGCATTTCTCCTTGTCCTACAATTTTTTTTTTTAAAGTCGTCTGCAAGAAAGTGGTCAAATGTCGTTATTGTTTGGGAAAGGGTTAAACTTCTTCCCCATACTTATATGCGTGACTGGCTCAACTTGAGAGGTGCACCATAAGAGACAAACTTACACCATTAACGAAATAATCATAATTATGATATTTGTAAAAACTATCGCTTCAATAGTATTTTCAGTAGATTATTCATGTCTAACAGCAAATCGTAAAGATTTCTGCGACACATGCGTCTACGAGAAATACGGAGTATGATGAATTTCTATGAAAATATTTCACAATGGAAGAGTTTGTTTAACAAGCACAGACCAAAGGTACCGGTTACAAAAAGAAAATGTGTTTTGTACTTAATGTATATGGAACGATACACATTTTCTGTTACTGTTACTTATGTCACAGATTGGCCCTTGGTGTCACTCTCTGCAGAGGCACGATTCTCCAACGCGTTTCTCCTTTTGTTATCTACTGGTGGTTATCTGTGGCGATCTATAGAACTAGATTTATCCTGTCACTAGTGCCATTTTGGGACCGATAACTAGGTGCCGTATAACATTTGTGATATCCGGCACTAACCATATATCACACATTCACGTGTGAAATAATGACGTCATATATACGTCATGGCATATGACGTCATGTGTGCATCATTCTCTACTTGTGTTCTGTCTTTTATTTCCTTTATTTTGTATTTTGTTTTCAGTTTGTTTGTTAATAACAATCCATGGAGGTAACAGGATAAATAGAATAGATGATTGGTGTCTTTGAATAGGAAAAGTTATCGGGCTCGGCATCGGAATATTATCCGTTTCGCCTTCGGCTCACCGGATAATATTCCTACGCCTTGCCCGATAACATTTCCGATTCACGACACCAACCATCTATTCTCTATGAATGACCCAAAACATGACAGGACCATCCGTCATTATGGACAGAACATTACACAATTGAAACATACACAGTGATTGTGGAACTGGAATTATACGTCCATAATCTCTCATTCTGATATATCTAATCTAGGAACCAAATGGTTCGATCGCAGCGTTATGTGTAACGGGAATATTGAGGGCAGGAAAATGGTTCCGAAGATATTGCTGATTGAAATATACCAAATGAATTTTGAACTGCGATGATATACTTCTTTAATCAGATAGGATAATTCCACAAACCAATGGTTTGAACGCAGCGTTATGCATAGCAGTGGTATTGAGGGACATGGTTCCACAGATATCGCTGATTGATTCTAAACTTTATCTCGGATTAATTGATTCAATTTTTAAATGGTCGCGTCGTCTGCTCAACTATTTAGGAGCTTTTTGGGCAGCTATTGATAACATTCCAAACTCCGAAAAATGTTTGATTATCTAACTAGTATGGAGTAAGTATTGGACGGAAATAAGATACGAGTTAAAGTGCTATGGATTGCTTGGAACACGACTAAATCGTTCTAATCCCTGCAATTCAAAATATGAAGAAACAAAAATGCGACTCCATGAAGAATAACACAACAAGAACACAAACAGAACATTGTTCGTAATTGTTCCTTTAAAGTGCATATAAAGTGATTTAAGATGAATTTTAATCAGAAGCCTGTCGTCGGTTTTGAGATCTACTGCAAATAAAATGAACAGACTTATATTTTAGACTTTAGACGCTTCCTGATTAATTGTTCTTTCAATAGCTCCTTTTTACTATATATCAAACTTTACAACAATACAAAAATGTATTGTTTCAACAATTTTTCATTTTGGATTTCAGATTCTCTTCTATGAACAAGCACCTTTAACCCATTACCAAGCAACAACGACATTTAGACTAACCACTTTGTTGCAGACGACTCCGGAAAGCATTGTAGGAAAAGAGAAATTGCTCTTCAATTTGGGACGAAAGAAAATTTGATGTTTGGTGAAGGGTTAACACAACGTTCGTTCGTGTATATGTACTTACCCATGGGGTTGGAGAGTGTGATATAGGGCGGACATTGCTGGAACACGACACTGTCGGCCTTGGTGTACCCCCAACATTGCATCATGTCCCAGGTGGCATTGCAGTATACCCCTCCTGTAACAATACAAATAGATAACCATGTTAATCAGTGTTGAATTGATCAGAATAACTGCATTAATACATTACCGGCTATCGCTATATATTTGGTTCTTGCAGCAGACGACATTCAAAAAGCATTGTGGCAAAAGCAGAAATTGCTTGTCGCAAGCAATTTCTCCTTTTGCCACAATCCTTTTTCTCGATCTATTCACATATCACAACAGCAGAGCTGCAAGGTTTTTCACATAAATACAAAGCTTTTCTTAAGTCGTCTGCTTCAATCAAAAAGGATGTCGTCTGCAAATGAATAAGTGTTAAGAGCAATATGTTCAGTATATGTCCAAGTCTACACAGGGGTTATACTCATTTCTTCCCATATGTACTGTACAGTGTGCCTGGTACAAATATAAAGCACCAAAAGAAACATGATTTTGGAGTGTCTTCTTTTAACAAAAGGGAGTTTAACTCATTCCTCCATATGTAAAACTGTGACGGGTTCAGGGCAACAGACTACAAACCATGACATATAATTTACCTTGCCTTGTTGTAATTGGGTAGATACTGTTTCGCCTGAAATGATAGATTGGCTCTTATGGTAGTCCTTTACTTAAATATAATAACATAGTTGCTCTTCAACACGAATTTTGTTTTTAGTTCGTTTCTCATTTCCTATAAATGTCCCCACGTAATAGAACGTTCCTTACATATTGAGTTGTGTGGTTATTCCAAATTAAAAATAAAGGCAGACGAAAAAGGTAGAATTAAAAAGTACATGTACATCATATTCATGACATTTTGTATAGTCCATGGTAAAAGAATATTTAAACGCTCTTTTCGAGCAGGGTCCTGTGAGCCTCTAGTATAATCTGGCATTCATTCTGATAAGACGGATCGCTTTTGTTTCTAAGAAGAGCTTTTGTGTTTCGCCGAAACTAAGCCTGTTTGACTCAGCCAAAGCACATGACTTATAATTTTTGATTGCTCAATATTAGGCACGATTTTGATATGATCAACTCATATATCGTGTAATTTGTTAGTAAGCACTTGCTGTTATATGATCGAGGAAGTTGGTATCAAAATCTCATGTCTGCCAAATAGATGTTGGCTTACTGTCAAAAAGAAAGACTTGTTGACCTACAAGCATTAAAATGCATTGAAATTGTCTATGAACATACATCATTCTTATGCTAATATCAAGCACTTATACGACCTTGTCTGTGTAATCGAATCAAGCACTTATACGACCTTGTCTGTGTAATCGAATCAAGCACTTATACGACCTTGTCTGTGTAATCGAATCAAGCACTTATACGACCTTGTCTGTGTAATCGAATCAAGCACTTATACGACCTTGTCTGTGTAATCGAACCAAGCACTTATACGACCTTTTCTGTGTAATCGAATCAAACACTTATACGACCTTGTCTGTGTAATCGAACCAAGCACTTATACGACCTTGTCTGTGTAATCGAATCAAGCACTTATACGACCTTGTCTGTGTAATCGAATCAAGCACTTATACGACCTTGTCTGTGTAATCGAATCAAGCACTTATACGACCTTGTCTGTGTAATCGAATCAAGCACTTATACGACCTTGTATGTGTAATCGAATCCCATCTTTTAAAGCCATCTCATATAGAAACATTAGAACTGCTACGCAAATAAACATGTTTTTATATATACCAACATCGCCGGTATTTGAAAATGCTCCATTTTTCTTTAATGAACATGCATATATCGTTATGAAACTACAATGAGATATTTAGAAATAACAATATAGATTATTGTCACAGCTAACGATTCCATCTATGTCACGACGCTTTCAGAATTATAGCCGTCCGCAACATTTTTTCTTTTATGACACTTTTTTTGAAAGTCGTCTAAGATAGGTAGATTTAAGCTAGGATACCCCTAATCCGCAATTTTTAATTTCTTTTTTATATAGGTTAACTTTGGTTGTTCTCGGTATAAAGCGAATAGTTCCGGCCCAGACCAATATATACCGAGAATGAACGAAGTTATCCGACGAAAGATGAGTACCTAAATGGCGAATTATATATATTCCACGTTAACAGGTGTTTTATCGAGTAGGGTGTTAGAAACACCGTATTTTTAATGGAAAATGAGTTCAGTTTCTTCCCTATAGGGAACGCCTGAGCCATTGAGAAATGCGCAATAAAATACTACTTAAAGTACAATAAAATGACACGGAAAATCATGGGGTTCAGTAATACAGACCGATATTATTGTTAAGAATCTTCCTGGTAGACACACTCTTGAATCTATGGGCAGTTTTTATGTTGAAGTTGATACACTAGGGTACCGTTTTACTAACAATTCTCTGCTAGACATTTGCGTAAGTTCAAAACAACATTACTTCTTTTCACGATACTGGGCTAAACAACATTGCAAAATAAAACATCTTTGAAATGACGTATCACATACCAGTTTTGCGTATTTATTTCACATACTACCCATGTTTATCAGTTTCGACTTACGCGAATATTTTCCTCAGGTCATTCAGTAAACGGTACCCAGGTACATACAGGCGTGTTGCCTATCATCAGATATAGGGCATATTCAGATAAAAAATTGTAACATTCAATTGAGTAGATCTTGGATTGAACTCGTATTTTACGGCGTATGGCTTAGTTTTTCATACATCACACAAAGGTCTGGGATCTCGTCTTTGAATCGAACTTCTTGGTTTCTATGAACAGGAAGTATAATTCCAAATATATGTGCCAAACAAAAGATATGCTATTCTCAAAGAAAGAAGAATTTTGACATCTTAGACACGAAGGAAAATAAGCAAAGTATTCCACCCCTGATGGAAAACTTGCCACTTCTCCGAATTTGTCTGTTTTTGTATTAATGTTTACAAATTGACTATCAATAATTATATTATCGATTCCATAGTAGGTACCTCCACTTTTATTATCAACTTTATATCAAAATTTACATGAATGAAAGGTGGCAAATACAAATTTCAATCCATAAAAAAGTTTTATGTGAAAATTTAATTTTATTACGGCATTTGTTCTGTGTAATTATTGACTTTGTTCTGATTTCTCTCCATTAGGGATGATAAACCTTTATATCATTTTGAATGCCATTTTGTTCAAATAAATTACACATCAAGCGACCAAAGTAACGGGATAGGGAATCTTGTTGCGTTATACAATCATCATGACACACTTAGAGAAGGATGGCGTAAATGTCTGGTAATAAAGGACATAAAACGAGACTTCTCGCCCTAAATTGCACCCTGGGGATTGCGTCTTTAACGAGAATAATGAAATAACACTTTTCCCCAGAAGCAGAGGTCTTCTAGATCTTTTCGAGAAGTTGAACAAATCAGGGTACCGTTTTAATCAACAGTTTATGCTTAAAAATAGCGTCAGTTCAAAACAACATTCCCTCTATTTTCAATTTTGGGATAACAGTATTGGATTGTTACACATCATTGGAATCCTATCTACCAGACGGTTCCAATAACATGTCACATGACAATATTGTGTTTTCTTTAAAGATATTAAGCATGTTTATCAGTTTCGTCTTTCGCAAATATTTCCCTTAATTGGTTAAGTAAAATGTTACCCAGGTGTCAGAGTATGAGGACTGATTTCCTTAATGATGTGAGCGTGGATGTGAGGTTGAATCGTTATCGTAAAACGAAAGATGGCTAATTTTAGTTTAAACTTACAAAGTATTCATTTTACATCGATTGTGACGGAAGCCTGAAACATGTTAAATTCACTCTCAATGACAGCTTCCTGGATACTATACCAGTACTCTCGCCGATTTGAGGGCTTGTCCCGCCAGTTTTCACCTCGCCAAATGGGGAACGTACCCGAGACCCTCGGTACAAGACGCTGACGCTCTACTTCGTCTCCCATACAACAATCAGAAAGTCCATTTTGTATACGATAGATAGAATTCGTCTGCAAATTTGGAAGTTAGTGGAAAATCATAAAATTCCTCTCATTCCATCTTAAAGAAAATGGCATGTTCCTGTTGAGCAAAGCTAATGGAGTCTGAAAACGACAACTTTAAGTCAATGTGACTTTTAATGGTGCTTGTTCATAGATTTGAGGAAATTTTGAGGTCTTGAATTTCTTTAAAACTGCAAAAGTGATATACTGGTATATAATATTCATGTGATGTATCAATATGTAACAAATGTATGTGTATGTAACAATGTACTATTGTATAAGAAATAAAACATCTATCTATCTATGATTTGCATGAACATGATGAACAGCCATTGGAAGCAAAATAAGATCATAATTCATTCTTTAAAGTGTATTCCCCGATACATTAAAATGTTTTGTATCAAATGCATTGTACATAACGCGTTTAAGATCTGCATCATTTAAATTGTACATCCAAAGACAACATGTCGATTCCTTAATTATGGTATTTCAATATAACTGTATATCAAGCAACAATACAAAATATATCATGTTCCGACGATATTTCATTTTGACTTTTGAAATTTCTCTTCTGTGCAAACACCTTTATCATAGAAATCGATGCAATCTTTCACAGTCTGTAGAGGAATAGAAACAACCTTCCCATTACTCCTTTTTTAATGATTTCATAATTTTAAAAGGTTTTGCTTATAAGCCTCTACAAAACATAAAGGTCATTTTTCTTTGACATACTTCAATATAACCCCATTATGAATTGACATTCTGCAACATGATAAATAGATATGCCCATCCTTGGAAAACTCGTACAGAAATTTATTGTGGGCCCTAGTTCATTAACCAAATAAGTTTGAGTTCTGATTTTACTACTGATTGATATTTTGTGCAATTAAATAAACGCCAAGAAGAATGCAGTATGATGTAGATAGCATACCCGAAAGAGCTTACATAAAATGTTTTTTCTTGTGATAAGCGACTGTTCTTAGACATTGTGTAAATTAATATATTGTCTGAGTCTATTTAAGTACTGAATTCGAGCTTTCGTGGCGACTGACCTCCGTGTTAAGCAGTTGGTCGTCTAACGCAACGAGATACCGTCGCCCTTTACCATGGTCGCTAAAAATTGAATCAACCCCTATAGTGCTGGAATCAATTTTATGCTTATGCAAACAGATTAGATCCAGGCCTCTCTGAGTATCTTTCTTCATAAAAATTAAGCAGATATTTAAGTTTTTGGAAAGCAGACGACACAAAATGATATGTTTAGAAGACTTCCCAGCATTCTAAGGGTTAATGTGGGACATTATCAATGGTCCGGGACAAGACTGTAGTCGGGGTCTCGATTTACAAAGGATAGTTAAATATGTAAGCGGGCCAGATAGCTCAGTCGGAAGTGCGTTCACGCGGTTTGCGGAGGTCCCGGGTTAGAGTCCCGGTCTGGTTGCATGTCTTTCTCACCTTGTTAAATTGGGCACCATTGCAGCCAAGATGAGAAATACACGAGCTAGACAGGGACTCGAACCGGGGACCTTGAGCGCCCAATGTAACCAATGTGAGAAAAACATACAGCCAGACCGGGATCCGAACCCGTGACCTTGAGCGACCAATGTAACCAATGTGAGAAAAACATACAGACAGACCGGGATCCGAACCCGTGACCTTCGGCGTCCAATGTAACCAATGTGAGAGAAACATGCAGCCAGACCTGGACTCGAAAGTACTTTTGATACCAATTTGCTACTCGTCCCTCTCTTCTAATAATTTTCGGTTTTAGTTTGTAAATCTCCGAATGTAATGAATGTTGACCAAACCAATCATCGAATTACGGAGATAAAATCGTTGACTCGATCATGTAAACTCGTTTATGTCCAAATACCTAGATAAGCCAACATAAACTCCATCGGAATATCCCGAAGAGATTTGCTTCTCGGAAACATGCCAATTAATTTTCTTCCATTCGCAATCCCAATGTAACGTAACGGCCTACTAACTCAAAATCCCTACAAAGGGAATTGATATAAAGCCAAAATGAAGATCCTGCAGTGTCCTTTAGACAAATTAGTTTACCCTTATCTCCATTAATGTTAGAATTCGTTTACCGACTCAATAGATGTTGGTATTAAGTGTGAATTATGTAGATTGTGTGCGATATTGAATTGTGTTTGTATTTTTGTGTATTTTTTCTATGGATAACTGGGAATCAATCGACAAAAACCTAACAATTTCCATAAAAGAAACAGTATTTGTTATACATTTGTAGGAACTAGGTTTTTCCGATAATTCGATTACACTCAACATACAGAACAAGACTATTACGATGTCGTATGATTGCTCAATATCCAAAAATCGTAAAATAGTCAACGTAGGATAACATGTGCATCAGCCTTTTACTTGATAATACCATACTTTGACACGTCCACTGTAAAGTATGATAAAGAAATCAGTGTTAAAGAAACCAATGTGGCAAAAGTAAACATTGCTTGTGCCAAGCAATGTTTACTTTAGGCACCATAGTTTATTTAGTTGAAATTATACCACTAACGTATATCTCTATTCGGAAGAATTGATTTTCCAATCGCTAACATTACTTCTTGATACAAATTGCAAAAATTGTGTTTTACTTTGTGTTGACACTAACGCCATCTATTCCTATCACTTATTCTTTGAAAGCAAACATGCTTTAAACGGACTTTTGATTTAAAGTGAAAAAGAAAGAAAACATCGATTACTGTCATCGTATAACAAATGTAGAATGATTTGAGGGTATATTATAGTTTATTTTCAGACCAACCAAACCTCTAGCCCCCTAAACCATTTCCTAAAATGGCGTGGGACATTCACTCAAAAGAGAACCCCCTCAGCGACAATAAAGCGAAAATCTCCTTTTAGGACAAAAGAGAACTAATAAAAACTGATTGTATCTCATATTGTACTGCATATAAATAGCCCGATTGCCAAAGTACTTTTTTTGTTATATATGGTCATTTCTGATTAGATCTTTTGTTCTTTTCTATCTAGGGTTTTAACCAATATAGTGCTTGGACCGACTCCATTCTTATGCAAACAGGTTGGATCCAGGCCAGCAGCCAAGTAAATTTGTGGTAGGCCTGTGATCTAACCTGTGTGCTACTCTGAGTAGCTTTCCTCAACAAACTAAAGCAAACCTTTAAGGTTTGGAAAAGCAGACGATCCAAAAGTCTATTTTTCATAAAATTACCCAGCATTATAAGGGTTAACCAAAGGAGGATTGGCCTTTAGGAACAATTATTCTTTCACAAATAACTATGATTTTTTATCATTCATAGATAGATTAAATCACTATTATGAACGTGTCGTTGATCATAAAAGAGGATGGCGTTTATCAGAGAGTTCTAATAAAAGCATCCAGCATGGTTCTGGTCTGTTCAAACTCTTTAAAGCATGCACTGTCCGTGTCTACTCATACAATGTACATGCTCATACAGAAACCTAAACCTGACCATTTCTATTCATGTTTTAGTAACTCTGATTGTTTATATGGGGTTTAACGCAGGGTGGACAACTTTCAGTGGCTTTAGGGCAACTCCCTCCCCGTCTAGGACAATATCCCCAGGACGATTCCCCCTCTTAACAATCCCCCTTCGGACAAAGCCCCTTTCAATATCTAAAGTTAAAAAAATGTGGAGAGTGCAATGTACTGGGGTTACCGTCCTATGCTTATTGTCCCAGGAGGAATGGTCAGGATGGTGAATTGTCCGTACGCCTTTTTCAGTTATATCACTGTAATTTTGAAATCACTAGGTCTATGGCTCTGAACTGTTTTGCCAAAACAAAAAAAAAAAAAAACATTCACACGAAGCCAGAGGTACTGGTTGGGCATGAATTCGGGACCAACGAGCTTAAAGATTGCCGCATAAACCACTGGGCCACAGGATCCTCTTAACAATAATTAACCAAGGTACACGATAATGAAGACATACCGTGGTCGAAAACAGTGATATTTAGATATCGGGAGCGCGTCTAAAATAGCGTGTAACATCTCGTCTGGACAGATCATACAGTCTATCGGAAACAGATTTGTAATCGCTCGCTCAAAATCAATTTCAACTTTGGCGCCAAAACATATTACTTCTGCCTCAGTTTTGCCCCCAAGATTTATGCCCTCTCGTTTAGACGGGAAAAATATTAATAAACACAGGACAAAGTCGATATGGACTTCTATCAAAATAGTATAAACAGTATATTTATAAGCGAATCGGGAATGGAGTCTAGTTATATATAGCTGTGTCGTAAAGGAAAACTTTTAAGTCAAACCATTTCGTCAATAGATTAAGCGATTTAAAACTGTGCACCCAAAGGGTCTTTGAAGAATCCTTATGTAATAAATTTAGTCTGAATAAATTATCAAATCAGACAGTTTTTGTTATAGTTTTAACAAAATCATGTTACTACTTCCATTGGACTTGTATTTGTTGTATTGTTTGTATTGAACTGTTAAGTGTGCAATCAATCTGTAAGACATCTTGCTTCTTTTGTCGAATAACTATCCATATATCAAGACAATATGCACCGTGGTAGAGATGCACAAGTACCCAAAACTTCGTTTTAAACTTCAAGGATTTATGCATCGTAAATGCATGATACACACTTTTCAAATATATCACATTCTGGGCTGTTTAAATATATCGTTTGTTTTTTTCGTATTTCAAGGTCCTCCGGATGTAATATAATCCAGTACAAGAAAAAAATACGTATAACTTACATATTACAATTACTTATGCATTTTAGTTTTCTTTCTAGCTAAAAAACCATGTGGGTTTTATTATCATTCAAGGCACTTTCCTTATATTCTCCGGTTCAATGATAAGTATACTTTTGACTGTATGTTAGGTAAGCCGGTACCACTATTTCTTGTTTATTTACTATAACTGTTTAAGGTTGTTTTGGCCTGGAATCTGCCTAAACAACTCGTTAGCTTGTTTTTCGTCATGCAAGGCCTTATTTGTATGATATTATCCAGTACAGGGGAAAGGAAATGCTTATGAAATACAAGTTGCTGTGTGTAGATTGTGTTTTTAGGTCAGCAGGTACTATCATTTATTTTCTGTAATATATTGCGTCGTTTCGAGATTGAAACATCGCCGATCCACATTCCACGTTTGTGGTACCGCGTGTGATTATAAATATCAGACTTTTACCTTCCAAATTTCAAACACCTCTCAATATCTACTTTTAATTCTATATCAAAGAATAATACTAAAAACGGTATTGTTTTAACGACATCTTATTTTGACTTTCTAATTTACATTTCTGTGAACAAGTACATTTATACATAAACTGCCATATTCTAATAGAATCCATCATAATTTGTTTTGTCATATCTACAGCCTGTCACTGTTATAGAGCCAGAATGTAAATGAACATTGTTTATACACAATCATGTCTTGTATAAATCATAAATCACCATACTAAATCGAAGTTAATTTCTGCGTTGTCCAACAGTTTATCCAACTATCACCCCCCTCCCCTCCCCCCAACAATGTTATTGAAAATGGAAACAGAGGCGTATCCCCCATCGCTAAAGTTTGCCCCTCTTAATCAATTATCCAAGTTCCTTTTTCCTTCTAAAACCATTGGAAAAATTTGCTTGTCCTTCTAAGACCGTTACAGAAGTTTGTTTATCCTTCTAAAACAATTGCTAATGTTTTTTTGCCCTTCCAAAACCTCTACTGTTGGAAGTCATAATAGTATGTTCACCGAAACAATTCCAATGAGAACCGATATGAAAGAATGATGTATGGTTGCTGACGAAAATAGTAAAAGAGCCTTACTCATCAATTACTTAGACTAACAGTGAAAAGAATCATAAACTCCAGCCGCTGGTTATTATAGGTAATTGAAAACCAATGCATATTTGAGGAATAATTTCAATCAAATGTCTCGGTCAGATAGTGTATTTTCGACACAAAATAAACAAAAGATGATGATAGAATAAAAGCACAAGGCTAACATTATGCCAAGCTGAATCGAAATTATATATTGAGATATTAGCCTTACGTATGGATTGTAAATTAAAATGGACGAAAAATGAAATTGAAAGTACAAAACTCAGTAGATGTAATTTGGCATAGGAAATCGGAATATTAGGACAAACCGTTTTCACTGTCTTTCCCACTCGCTCTGTAAATTACATTTTTTACCTAATAGCAGGACCAAAGAAGGAGGGCGCCATGTTTAAGGTGCTCGTTCACTGATGTGAGGTGATTCTGGAGCTAAAAAACTGCATATCAGCTATACTGGTATATCTTATATACTGGAGAAAAGCAATTCAACGCGTTTATACATTGAACTAACATGTATTCTAAATCAAAAGCGTGGCATCGCCTCCAGATCTACCACATACAGACTATATGTACTTAGATAACTTGATGCTTCCTGAATGATCTATGCATTCAATTGCTGCTTTTAATTATTTACCAAAAAACGATATTAAAACTGTATAGTTTCAATGACATTTCATCTTGCATTTAGAATTTTCTTTTCTGTAAACAAATACCTATTAATCAAAATATTCAGTTCTTTGATAACATATGTTTGTTCGATAACAAGCAACTCCAAAGGAAATTGTTAATTAAGAATCAGAGCATAGTTACATGTGAGTGGAGACAATAACAAAGATGAGATACAGTCGGTATGGGTATTTTCTCCTTTAATAACATTAAGCCTACCTAACTCTCACAAATACAGCGTTGCCACGCACCATGATACTCAATTGAAACAGAAACATAAGAACACCATAAACAAGTTTGCAATGCATTCGTGTATATGCCTGATGAATTTTATAATCGTATGGTAGTTTTTCTTGACATTTCCTCATGTTGTTTTCCATAAATACATGGGTGCAATAAAAAATATGTTCTCTTCTGTTCTGTTCTGCTCATAGAGACATTGATGTTTTAATTGTAAGTGTCAGTATCGCATGCACGAATTGAGTATGAAAGCACTTTCTTGCGTTTTGTTTTTTGCGCTGTTTCGGCTTAATTAATGCATGCAATTCGGGCTAACCACAATAAACAACGTGTCAACACTTAATGAGTGACAGATCACATCATCCACACTTTTACCAAAACAACTGAATTGCGTTCACTAATCTAAACGTATGTGCGAATGTCGATTTAGCCCCAGGTTATAATGTAGAATACCTTACTCATTTACTACTCAATTTGACATACATGCAGTAAAATACTAAAAAAATATACTGTGGCAAAAGGCGGATTTGCTTGTCCCAATGTTTTTAATTGCTTTTTGATTTATTGGTCAATATTGAATTGGTCGATAAGAACCAAGCAGTCATTATCCAAATCCACACTCGATCATGGCGAATACATATGTATTGGCATCAAACCTTTAACCATTTTGTATCAGAGTTACAGACCTCGAACAATTCTTACGCGCTTTGCTCTATCTTTGGTTGATGATTATCAACAACGTAGTAGTGTTGAAACTAGTTGCTTATGTACGAGGAAATCAAACAATTGTTGGATGAAGCATGGATAGGTAAATTGTTGCCATTTCGATTAACACAAGATACATCGTTGGTATCACATTCACCCTATACAAAATGAAGGACAAGGAAATCAACATATATACTAGTCCTCTTAAAATTAGATTGTAATTTGAACGTATCCGTGCTAGTTCGTAGCGCTTTGTGATAATAAACTTCTTTATATTTACATTTCATGATGTTTTCCAACTATTCTACATACTGTTTGGATATGCTTTATTTAAGTTGGATACAAGTCTCGTGTAGCCAAATGGTAAAGGTGGTGAATCTGTAACTCTGGTTTCGGCTTCGGTCTCCGCTATCTTCGCCGACTTCATTTGAGACTCCATTGGCAAGACACTGCAGAGCCCTATATTGTTATTGGTGAATGTGCAAAACGACATAGCGTAAATGAAATATTGTTGACACAGTGGTTAATCCCAGACGGAAAATGATTAAGACATTGACAATTACATGAAGGTAGTGCGCTGATTTATTTTGCCAATTACTATATGCGGCACGTTAAACCATCTATACCAGTCAGCTGATGGAATCGCATTGTGCAACACAAATCTGTGTTTGGGGTTGTTCATTATATTCCTTAAATGTTAGCCTTTCCAATTTTTTGTTTTGATTATAGAACACCAGACTAAATGCATCTGTAGTCTACTTCTAAGCTAAACAAATCGTGAAGAATGGTTTTAAATCGTTTCTTAAATAATTTCGTCATCTGTCAATTAATGAAAACTCCATTATCTGTCAAAACCATTGTATTTGAGGCGTTTGATTTTCCAATCATTAAACGTGTACCTATCAAAGCATACTATTGCATTGGTATCTTTGATATAATGAGAAACTATTATGTTTAAGTCACCAAAGAATCTTGATAATCTTGTTAAGATACTTGCTGACCTGTTGCTTCTGGACTTACGATCGATCTGGAAAAGGTCATGTGGTGAAAAACCATTTTGTCCTACTTCCGTCAAAGTTCCCGAGAATTGCCCGCATAAAATTGTCAGGAAAACCGGGATACACTTACGGTAATTCCCGATTGTTAACAAAGATTTAAGACTTTTTATAGAATGTTTACGACACCAATTTTACTTCAATGTGTGAGACCCAACCCGAATTCCGATTCACTTGATTCAGTGCTTGATGCCAATGATTTAAGGAGACAATCTTCAAAACGAAACCAGCGTTGTCATCATGCTTATGGGTTTTTATCCTGGAAAAGTACATCTTTTGTGTGTGATAGGTAATGAATGACCGTAAATTGTCAAAGGTACTCATAAAAAAACAAGAACCTTTCAGTTCTCACGGACTACGTTAACCCAAATCCCCCGTCGACGCCTTTATTCTGTGATAGTCCATAGATTAAGCCACATTAACGGTTCGCTAATACAATTAACCTAGGAATAGGACTCAACAGGCATTTATTTCCATATCCCCATTGGTACTGTTATACTGGCGGGAAATACAAGATTTACAGCGGTCCCTCGGACCAGGGGACTCCGACAAAAGAAGTCAGATTTTTTTCATGATCACCGCCGAAAGTGGTATGAAAATGCCTTCAGGGTCTATATAAGAAAGTCGTTTCTCTACGAGATATTCAGAATAAAGGATAGTAAACCATTATAGTTCTGGAACAGACTTCGCGCTTATGCAAACAGGTTGGATTCAGACCAGAGCTAGTTTATCCGCCAAGTTAATTGACGGCTGGCCTGTGATCTCATCTGTTTGCTACTCTGAGAATCTATCCTCATCAAATCTATGCATATATTTAAGGTTTTGGAAAGCAGACAACTAAAAATCTATCTTTAGATAACTACAACGCATTTAAGGACTAGGGTTTTTTCATTTGTATCATACAAATTTGTACGACAACACAACATAGTAAGTTTGCATGTGTATAACGTATCTGGAACCTGAAACCCTTCGTTCTTCGGTGGTTATTCCACACAGTTCTGGACATGATGTGGGCACCAATCAAATTCTGTAAGCAGTTGATCGCCAATAAATATTGTCAAATCAACAAACATGTACATTAACCACCTTTCACAAACCAGAAGTCACACACAACCATTCGTACAAGGGACATACGATACAAAATTACTCTAAACCTAGAAAACAATTTCATACAAGAATAAATCGTCCAACATTAAGTCAATTATATTTTATCAAATATTTTCAAAAGTCTGTTTGTATTAGACAAAGCTGTCGGATACAAAAATGCTATCTCATTGATTATTCTTAACGTGATCTGAGACATTAACTATATCACTAAGTGAACGAGTACTGAGGTTGTTTAAATTGCTTGTTTAAGAGGACATTTTAAAAGTTAAAACTTAATTTCTTGACAACATCGACAACAGATGTACTTTTGTATGATGCGCATTAGAACATAATCAAATGGAAGAAAAGTTAATTCGTATTTCATTTTCTACAGCCTGTCAAGAGGCAAACAATATGTCTATAACTCCAATAGTGTTCCATCGCCTTAGATCTATACCGCATATGAACTGTGCATATTTGTATAAATTGATGATTCCTTAATCAATTAGAAATTCATTTCCAACTTTTGATTGTTTATGAAACGACTCTACAAACAGAAACTGTATTGATTCGATGTCATTTTATATTGATTTTCAAGTTTTCTTAAATGTTAACAAACACCTTTAAATTAGTTCGTTGAGATTGCAATATCCTATTTAAAAGTATAATTTTCCATCGGATCATTCATCTAATATCGATATTTCATTCGGCGGAAATTTTGCCCGTTAACTTGTTTGTAGTCCTCACGTTATTCAGACATTTCAATCTAGTTGTATACGATTTATGGACTCGTGTTTAAGAAAATAAATAAACAGAAGAAAAAAGACGCGAAATATATGTGTCAGGCCTGGTCATGGGACCAAAGTTTATGATCGTTCTATCCGAACAAGATATCCGAGCGCACGGCAGCAAAGTCGCAGTTAACGGGTGCGCATGTCCAAAACAATCGATCTTCGACTGCGATTTCTCTGCCGAGTGTTAGACGTAACGCCGTTAGAAAGCATCGGTTATTATATACCAACATACTATGGAAAATGGTTGTCAACTCATGTGATGGGGTTCATAATGTGGCCATCATCGGCAATAGCAGGTGAAACAAAACAAAAATACTTGGGCGCGACAATTTTGTCGGACATAGAATCGTAAACATTGGTCACATGATCCCCAGCCTGGATTTATCCCAATTTGAACACATCTGAGATGTTAGAGATGTCGCCATCTTGTTTCTTGCGAGACTTTCTTCACTTTACTTTCGTTTTCAAATAGAGATCTTAGATGTGAAATCTAAAAAGCCGGTTAATTTGATTAAGTAAACAGTTATAAACATACATCACAACTTATACTTTTGCTATTTCGTAAGAGTTGCCGATAAAAATAATTTTAAAGGATGTCAAACACTTCTATATGCATTGAACTATTAAACGTGGACGCTTAGACGAAATGAGTATATGCCGGAGACAATTTACCCGAACTAGTGTAACCCTACACTTATATCCGAGGTGTAGTCCTCAGCTCACGGAAATACACGAGTAGTTCCGATTGGGCTCATTCCCGATTGTCCCATATTTAGAACTAAAATTTGATAGTCCTACCCAATGAGCTTTGACAAACCTGCAGCAATACAGTCAAGAAATCATCATGAATAAAGGAAACATTGCTTGTGACCAACAATTCTTCAATTGGTCACAATAGTTTATTCGCAATATCAAACATATATATTTCGTTTATACAGTTTTGGTTGTCTGGTATACGAGGGAGCAAATGCAGTATCTCCTCTGGTACATTCTCCCTTACTCTTACACTATTCTAACATTCGATATATCATAAAAGAGATATACCACATAACTTGTAGGTGGTCAATCGATTGAAAAAGGATTGCTAATGATGATTAAGCGGCTCAAAAATATAGATAACCACTTTTCGATCACGCTATTTGCAGTTTAAGGTTCAACAGCCTATGTAAAAGCCCGTTTCATGAAAGTTCTGAAGTACGAGTTTTCTCTTAGATCATCTGCCCTCTCTTTAACGTGTTTCAGCATAATTCGCCCATAAAGTATAAGGTCGTAAAAACACTTTACATGCTTAGCGAGTCCGGAGTTCTCTTACGATTGAAATGATGTCAAAAAGTGGCGGTAATTTTTCTGAGATTTTGAAAACTTTTTACACTGATCAGATGTGGGTGTGTCTTCGATAGGTTTTATTAGCCAGGTTTCTTTAAATAAAGTGTCAAGAAATTGTCGCTTAAAAAAGGTTTTTCATACATAAACAACATGACAGTCAAGCCTGAGTGTAGTTTCAACCTTTAGAAATGACATGGAATATTTTAAGATTGAAACGCACTATCTAAGTATCTAAACCAAAACATAGAGATAGCCCAAACTGGCATCGATCTTTGCACTTCAATATGCCTTATTTATCATCCTTAAGGTCCTTACGATACGCCCAGTCATCCTTTTTTTCTATTTTCTTTTATTTCAGATGTAAAAACAACCCTATTATTGACCGAACTGCACTTGTGTTGGGACAGGCAAAAATGTCATTTTTCAACATTTGACTAGGGATATTACAAGGTCAAATTGTGTGACTTTATTAAACAAGCGCAACACGGTGCTGGCATGTCTAAATCTACTAATGCATGTATGCGAACAATTTCTGACGATATAATATATTTAGTAAATTAAAAGTCATGATGAACCTAAGCGTTTATATGAGTCTGATCGGAGACGAAGATTTCCATTATCGTAACGTTTGGCCTGTATTATTGCGGTCCAGTCTAAAACTAGCGTATTTCCTTTCCGCTCCATTTGAGTGATAGGTACAGTATGGCACGAACCGATTAGAGTGAAAGGAGATATACCTTTAGTTCAAATACAATACAATGGCTTCGACTTTGTGAATATGAGATAAGACTAATAAAAAACATCAGAGTTTCACTGGATCGCTTTTTCAATTCGTTTTGTTATAAACATAATAAGACAAATATTGTTCTATAGATGCTTCTTAAATAGTGCGCCAAACTTAATTAAGTCCGAGGCCTTCTTAATACAGGTTGCAATTCATTCAGAAAGCCCCAACTAGAGCTTTCTGAATGACTTGTGTCCGTATTAAACCTTTCGTTGCAGAGCACATCCCAATTCTTTCATCTTGTTCTTTGGTCCCCTAAAACAGGATTCAACTATGAATCGAGTTTTATGACATCAATAATCCACTTGGGGCACATGTAAGTATGGAAAATATTTCCAGAAGAAACACCATCCAAGTGTCCTAGTTTAGCCAAGCAAGAAATAAATCGCATTTCATCTAGCAAAACGGCCGCGTTTTTATCCTAGATTACATTGTAGGTCGACGTATTCCAAACATGACAGATTACATCTCGTTTTTTTATATCATACTCAGTTTCCTTATTATTTATAATGACATGGTTTTCTTCTCTCTTATGACATGTCCTCCGCTCTTTGAGAAAAAAAGCTGGTTTTGGTTTGAAAAAAGTTAAACAATTCTACTCCGTACCCGTGGGCGACAGTGGTGCAGTGGCAGAGCGTCGGATCTTGTACCGAGAGTCCCGGGTTCGAAGACCCTTGAATCGGTGCGAGTACTGGTGTAGTAACCAGGAAGCTGTCATCGAGAGTGAATTTAATAAGCTTCTAGCTTCCGTCACAATCGATGTAAAGTAAATAAGTTCAAGAATACTCTGTCCACGGGGAAGAAACAATCAATTGCCCAAATTGTCCAAAAGCCTTGTTAGACAAGTAGACTTCCACTGAAATTAACTATATGAACAATATACAGACAAGAGCAGAAAAATAGTATGCAACTATGGACAAGATAATTGATATAAGATTTCGCCGACCCTTGTACCAAAATGAATTTTCTGCAAATCGCTGATTGGCTTCGAGTTTATTAACAAACATGCATAGCAAAGAATCCTGCGTTTTGATTGGTCAATAGAGAAGGGCGTCGATCCTTGACCAATGAATGAATGTCATTATCGGCCAGCCTCTGTGATTGTCAGGTTTAAGGTCACTATACTGTTGTCGTCTGCATTAAGTTAAAATACCAGTCTGATCTGCGAACAATATGTATACATATGTGACAACCTTTGTTCTAAATAAAATACCTCATTCTATTCGGATCCTATGCAGTGTCAAGACATATTTTACATACAATGAATTTGTATTGTGGGGATAGTTTTCATTTTTTTGAAAATAATCATATAATATATAATATAGCATTAACATAAAATTATAATTTAAGAATTATAAGTTGTAAACACTTCAGATTGGGAGATTGTCCAGGCGGATAAGAATCAGACCGGGTGGCCCTGTTTATACTAAGCCTTTACGCTTATCACATTACCATTACATATCACAGCATACATTATAAGTACAGCTATACAACGTTTCTATGTGCTTCATAAATAGATGTAGGGCTCTATTTGAATGGGGAATGAAATGTCCCTCGTTCACAAAGATATGTTACAGCCCCGTTCCCATAGAAGGGCTTGCTCTACTTTATGTAAATTACGTCAAAAGGCATTTCCGGTTTCATTTTCAAACTATCGCAAAAATGTGAGAGCCTCTCGACCTTAAAAAGCGAACAAAAATGTACTCCTGAACACATAGATGTTATAGTGTTACAAGGACCCGCTGGTTATTCTGGGTTTCCTTGATAAGGACGGTTCCTTTAGAATTCCTTAGCACATAGGTTTAAAGTAGCATTTCAATCAGAACGACATTCGAATAAGATATGTAACAATGTTCAGATTAGGATGTAGAGAATGTATAGGATTATGTGTGTTTACTTAACCCTTACAATGCTGGGTCGATTTTTGTGTCGTCTGTTTTCCCAAACCTTGAATATCTGCCAATTTTTGATGATGAAGGATACTCGAAGTAGCAAACAGATTAGATCACAGGCCAGCCGCCAATCTACTTGGCGGTTGGCCTAGATCTCAAGCATAAATTCGGTTCCAGCACTATAAGGGTTAAGTCTGTTTTGGGGTACACTTGCAGCTGTATTCATTTAGGGTTAGATAGGAATCAAAATGACAACCAACTTCCGTCCTTTTTCAATTCCTTTTGAAATAGTTTAATTGAAAGGAATTGAAGCATAGCTTCATATATATCTAGGTTCTGTCAAATGGTTACAGGTGACATAATTAATCAAAACTACATACATAACGGTCCAGCATAATCAAGCCTGTTTAGAAGTGATGTCTTAATTTGTGTATCTTGCCTTTGTGCCTATTTTTAGGATCATTTTCTTTTTGTTGTATTTTTGTTTTCAACTGATAAGATCCTTTGATTTTGCCTTGTCCGATATGTACTTAATTGGACAATGTAATTGGTTATGAATTAGATACAGAAGATGAGAAGCGACTGAATGATTTGCGACTGCTATGTTTTGCCTACCGAGCATTATTCATAGAAATGAAGGAATAAACCATTTAGCCTGGTATTTTTCTCACCAGTAATAAAGCCAATGTGTTATTCAACTATACAAGTAGGTGAAATAGGAACGTAAAAAACTATCAACTTTTGGTAACTAAAATGTTTATGTCCTTGTAGTTGAATAACATAGCGTCTTATGTAATGATGCTATGATAACATTCAGCGTTAATTACTTCAAAATGGTGGTAGTTTCAGATTAGTTAACCCTTTCCCAAACAATAACGACATTTGACCACTTTATTGCAGACGACTTAAGAAAACATTGTGGGAAAAGGAGAAATTGCTCGTTACGAGCAATTTCTCATTTTCCCACAATGTTTTCTGTCCTATCAGAAGAGTATTTTCCAATTTCATCACATTCTGAAATGTCGTCTGCAAACTCTTTCAATTTGGGACAGTCGAACATTTGTTGTTTGGCAAAGGGTTCACCTTACCATCTATCAGATTTATATTTACTGGATAGAAATAATCTAGTACACAATAATTATCTTCTAAATCTAAAAATATATCATATAAGTGTTAACAATATTTCATTACTAATATCGTATTTCTAGTGAGCGTTTTTCAAAACTGAAATCATAGAATGATATATGGGGAGAGGCAACGTTCATGTGATTTATACACTGGTGATGCCTAAACCTTTAGAATGCTGGGTAATTTTCTTGATATAGATTTTTGTGTCGTCTGCTTTTTAAAACTTTAATTTTGAGGAGGAAATGTACTCAGAGTAAGAAGCGGGTTGGATCACAGGCCAGCCGCAAATTTTCTTGGCGGCTGGCGTGGATCTAACCTGTTTTCATAAGCATGAAGTCGCGTCCACACAATAAGGGTTAATGGTACTTGTTTTGGAGCAAAGATATGAGGAAAATTGGAGGTCAAAACTGTTTTCCTTAAATTGATTGCCAGCTTCACTATTTTATGATACGCACTGGAATAAAGACACTGGAAGCAAAACTAAATCGTTTTTAATTTAAAAAAACAACGTTTATACAGCGGTTTAGCATGCATTTTGATTTAAAACCACAACGTCGTTTTTGAGATCTACTGTACATACATGTGTCATTATATGCACTGATGCTTCCTAAATCAATTATGCTTTCAATAGCTACTTTTGCATAGCAAACAACAACACTGTTTTGGTTTAACGACATTTCATTTTGACTTTCGAAATTCCTCTTCTGGGAACAAGCACCTATAAAGGGACTATATCAGAGATTGAGTAATAAACTTAAAAAAAAAATCCTCGTCGCTCAACATATAACCTTTTAATCTTGTATTTTCAATTTGTTGACAGTTTTTGATTCATCAAAAACCTGCGCAACAAAGCATATGTGCCATTTGCTGATTTGATTACAAAAAAACACGGTTATAAAGAATCGCGTGATTGCTCTCTGACATCAATGGCACATACTCGATAGTGGCTTGTCTAAGCTATAAGATCTTGTTTCCCAATCTATGTAAAAAAGATAAATTAAACATTCAAATACAAGTGGCATCATTTCAGGAAACTACCCGACACAAAAGAGGACCGGCGACTTATATAAAGACCTTATCCCATTAGTGTAAAAAAGCTCATTAACAAAATATTCCGCAATTATATAAACTGACATATACGCACCTGTGACAGGCAATCAAAATTGTTGTTACGTTTGATATTATAGAAAAATAGTACTCTTAGAATGGTATCTTTGGTAGACGAAATTGCAGAATTATGACAAATGACATTATAGTTTTTTACTTTTTACAGGAAGACTTATGGGGTCTGTCAATTTTCTTCTTCTTACCAACTTAACGAATCTCGTTAGTGATGAAATATTGAAAATGCAGCGGAACTCTTAAGTATTCCTAGGGTGATTATATTGCATAATCTAGTTTTTGGGCTAAGGGTGCGTCAGCACCTTAGTCCATTGAATTTACATACCACTTTTTGATGAACGGTATTTTATCGATACACAAACAGCGTTCTGACCCCAATTACTCATTAAAGATCCGCCTTCACTGTGCGGACTAATACCTTTTTGGAACTAGAAATGTAGTCCGGATGTACTTGCTTTGTTTTGCTCTATATTATTATAACTATTGCCTCATGGGAAATCGTAAAATGTCCAGATGTTCGAATAATAGACCATCGGTCAGTCTCTGTTCACAGAAATAATAATTATAGTAATGTTGGTAAAATCTCAAATAGTCTCATATTTTGATGAAGGAAACAGTTATATATTTTTATCACAACTTATAATGTTACTATTGTGTATGAGTTACCGATAACACATCATCTAAAATGATGCTCAACACTTACATATACATTGAACTACTTAACGTGGACGTTTAAAGGAAATGTCTTACAAGCCGGGACGATTTACCCGAAATATTGTAACCCTACACTTAAATCCGAGGGGACTTCCCAGCCCACGGAAATACCCGAGTAGTTCCGATTTCCATAACTGCTGCCAAAAAAAGGATTGGCTGGTCAAGAAAAGTAGAACTACCAGCATTCCGATTAATCGTAGTGAAATCCGAGTTTGATATTCTTGTCCGTATATAATCAATCTTTATTTGCACTTGTCAGGTAACCGGTAGGCACAGCTTCTCTGTTTTTATAAGTTTGTTAATTCATTTCCTCATTCCGGATTGCTCTAAACCACACCTTACCCATCGACTTCGAATAACCGGAATTCAACGGTAGTAAGTTTCAGGACAAATGTCCGTTCAGGCTTTTAGACAAGCTGGGCAATAGGAACAATTGATTTTGCCACCCCTCGGCAAAAGTAATTCGGAAGACAGGCCCTCGTGAAAAACATTATGCCGTTTAGCATATTTCATTCAACTCTTTACCAAAAGCCAAATTTTCGACTGCCCCTTATTGAATGAGTTTGCAGACGACATTTCAAAATGTGATGCAATTGGAAAGTGCTCTTCTTGTAAAGTTGAAAACACAGGGGGAAAAAGAGAAATTGCTCGGGGCGAGCAATTTCTCCTTTTCCCACAGTGTTTTCGAGAGTCATCTGCAAATGAGTTGTAAGATGTCGTTATTGTTTGGTAATGGGTTAAAGTCGGCCATGAGTTGCTTCCAAAGTGGCTGTTGGTGCTGTTTGATAAATCTGTTTTGAGATAAGAAATCGTCCTTTCCACAGTGCTTGTCAGACATGGCATGTCACGCTATAATCCGTGTGTAACATATCGTCTCTATAAATCTTCGTATTAATAGAAATCCAGTACTCGCCAGACTAAAAGTGCGTTTTATTGTCATGTTGTCCTGTGTACAGCTACGCTATTTGGTTTTACACAGACTATATGACTTTTGGATGTTTTATCTTGAGCCATCATTTAGATTTTCCTGTAGTATTATATCATGTCAATAAAGAAAATATTTCCAAAAGCATTTAAGCTACCATTGAATAAATGTGCATCAACCTATATTTACACTATGTTGAAATCTATGGATTAACTTGATGATTCGTAAATGTACCGTTGCAATGCTTGAATATATCAAGTGTATATGCTTATGGTTTGAAGTGATTTAATTCGTTGGTACATTTTCTAAGAGCTTGTATTTGTTGGTCGCAACCAAACTATATCAAATAATTTAAGATCCTATATTACTAAGAAATCGTTAGAGTGTAGAGACTCCCTATTGTAAATATGATAAATCTGTTGTGAATTCTTTTCTTTCATAATGTTTTATAGGTCCTTATTGATTTCAATAATAGGGTCCCAGGGGTATATCTAAAAACGCGCTGCCATTGTCGTTGCGATCAGTAATTAAATTATTTTCCAAGAGACAAGGTTTTTTATGATCATAAAGTGAAATCGCTTTATATTGGAAAATAAGAAAACACGTATCAGGATATACATTTTATTTCACATTTCACGAGTACATAAAGCGAAATCATGTTCATAGGACAATACAAACGTGATTAAAACCAAGAGCGGAATCGGAAAAGTAGATGTCCTTTAGAAATAGTAGCTAAACCCCATCCCCCATACATCTCATAGACCCAAAGAAAAGGTATGTGGCGTTTTCCCATCGTATTATGTTGATTAAGCCCGTACCTTCGAAGAATAAGAAATAATGTTCTTAGTTATCTGTCCTTATTTGTGCAATATTCTGATTCATGCTTAATAAAGATCACGAATATCTATCAGATAGCTATCCAGTTTGTTGCAGACGACTCTGGAAAAAAATGTGGGTAAAGGAGAAATCGCACATATCGAGCAATTTCTCATTTTCCCACAATGCCTTCTGTCCTATCAGAATTTTTTTTCAATTTCATCACATTTTTGAAATGTCGTCTGCAAACTCTTTTAATTTGGGACAGTGGAAAATTTGGCGATTGATAAAGGGTTAAACATTTTTACATACGTTCATCGTGTCTCTCTTGTAACCCAATTTTGTGCGGTCATAAGGGACCTTAATATACATGAACAGAATAAAAGACTTCTCTTTTTGTGTATCCAATTATTTTTTATTCCGGCTTAGGTTTCATACGACATATGTCAAATCATCAGCTTTTATTAGTTATTAATCATTTATACGCCTATAACTTCCTAAATGTCATCCAGTCTGTGACAGTCTTCATTGCATTTCATAAGGCGGTTTTCATAAAGCGGTATTTCAAATGGAGTTAAGTCATTGCAAAATGGAATTTAAACTGCCCATAGTTCATGTTTTAGATGCTTCAATTCGTCAATCAGTTTATTTAATCAACGATGTAAGTTAGACCTACTGAAGAAAGCAAGTTAAATGAAATATATGTACGAGTGGAGGGCAGTTGTCCAGGGTTAGAGTTTCGGCCTTGGGACAAGATAATCGTTGGTTCGAATCCCGTGAATAGCAGGATATGCCTTGCGACGTTTCATTAGTCTACGCGAATATTGATTATGTATTCAAAAAGCAGAATCGAGAGTGATTAATCTAAGTTTTAAGGAATTGTTTCACAATCCTTGTAAAATAAGTAAGTTTAAACTAAAACATCTATGATGGAAGTGTAAGAAGCAGGTCCTAGATAAACGGATTGTAAATCGCGCTATTTTGTTACAAACTCTATGTAGATACACAAATAGAGGTGTGAATCCGTAAAAGCCCGGGCTTTTGAAATCATAGAGGTGTAAATGTAGGGAAGATGCTTTTTTTCTCCACACCAAGCTCCTTAGAGATCATTCTACCACAGAACAGATGATGTCGTTTTAAAGAAGATTGAAAAAAAAATAAAGACTTGCTTTTATAAGGTAGAATACCCATAATCCGCCATTTTGAAACATGATCTTAAGTATGATTAGTTAGGTCGTTCTTGGCATACACTGTTCGGGTTCGGGGTCGGAGCTATTCGGTTTCATACGAATAGTTCCGGTTAAGACCGAATATTACCGAGATCGACCTAAGTAATCCGATGAAAGAATATGCTCCAAAATGGCGGATTATGGGTATTCTACCTTAAAAGTACTTGTTCAAGTTTTGACTTCGTTATTTTCTAACACCTGTGAACGAGCAGCTTTAAGCAATTGTTAAACAATCTTACCAACCCCAGACAAATTAAACAGTAGTGTCGAATCAAATGTTAAAAGCAACTTTAAAAGATGCATAAAGATAAAAGCTTTAAACGCCTTTTATTAGTCGAAACTACTAGAAAACATTTAGACTTTGTCTCTATATTAGATATATGCCAAAAACGTTTTATCTGTTACCCATTACATAGTTTATTACCATTTTACAGACCATAAAACTTAGTATTTTCTGGCATATCTTAACTTTATTGAACGTATCCCCTCAGTATATTATCCGTAAACAGCAATGCTACTATTAGAAGGAAGAATTTCTTAGACAAAACGATTTGTTCAGGTCACAAATGAAATGCATACTGTTGTAGATTTGATTTTGTGCGATATCTTCACTCATTACCACCTGCAGACATCATTTTTATTTGAAGCAGACGACTTTAGAAAATATTTGTAAACATGTGAAAAAACTTTCAGTTCAGCTGTTGTGATATGTGAATAGATTGAATACATTGAATAGATTGTAAAAGTATTTCAAAAGCAATTTCTCTTTTTGCCACAATGCTTTCTGAAGGTTGTCTTTTGCAAGACGCAATGTTCCAATGATTTTATAACATATGAAATCTATTCCCGCCCAAGAGTCGTCAAGAGAAATCATATCGTCAATGTAAAAGGTCACCATCATTGTCTTACTATCAGAAATCAGTGATTTTATATCAAACAACAAAGCATCATAATGAATCATGCTTAAGAGCACTCCATCTCTGTAGATTAGTAAACAACGACCAAGTAAAACATAAGAGAATTAACAACAAATTGAAGCAGTACCATTATGATCGCTCTGCAGTCTTTCGGTTGTTGAACATCTCGCAAAGTTTGTAGATGTTTTAGAACGACGTTCTCAGACAAGACTCCCGACTTTTCGTTTGTTTATTGTAGAAAACAAATGTGACAGCTCATTTTGTTTTGTTCGATTCTGCCCCGATGGCAATGTCTAGGCATGCACCTTTGTTAATTCTGACACTTCCACGCTACACCCAACTTGATTAACTTTCACACACACATACCTTTTGGTTTTGTGAATAAACAAAGAACATAATTTTAGTCTTATTTCGTTCTTTGTTTTACTTGAATTGGCGATTAGTACATAGGACGCCCTTGCTTGAAAACGACAGCAGGTCATTTCATTAATTCATTCCTCAATTTCATACCAATAAGTTCAGCAAACCTAAGAAAATACCCGCTGTTTGAATCAAAAGAGATTTCATTATTCCGACATAATGAACTGCGTGTTGGATTTACATACACTATAGTTCGTAAATGGAGAGACTATGATATAACACGCTTCTAATGACGTTATGATATCATAAGCTTATGCTTTCGTCAAATATTTCAGCAAGCAAATTACCCTTGATATTCATATTCTTTGTAAGTGTATTTTAATGTTCGACTATATTTTAGTAAGCCCTTGAGTCATGAAGTATGTCTGTATGTATACGCAGACACATTGATAAACGTCTCCAGTTTAAGTTGATAAGTAGTTTAGTTTTTATTCACAAACGTCCAAAACAAGCCTGGTAAATCAAAGGAGCGATTCGACCATCATCTAGCGTCAGGTAATTTGCTTAGTTCTTTTATATTTCAGAAATGAAATAAGTATATTCATATTTTATATAGTCTGTCTGCGTCTGTCATTAATTTGGACGAATAACACAAGTTTTCCACAAGGATTTAGTGATTGAACTCAATTAAAGACAAGCGCAGACAGATAAAATGTGAAATAAAGCAAAAACCTTCCGACCCTTTTCGTTTCGAAGTAGGAAATAAAAAAAAATCAATTAGAGGTTGTTCCCAATCATACATGCTCCCCAGGACCATATGAAGCCATGTAAAACAAGAAAATAGGATTACCTTGTCAATGCGTGGTAACGAGGGGGACAAATAGGTACACCAGAGTTGTGTGTGATTATAATGCATTCAATGCAGCCTTTTCATCCCAGATCGAAGCGAGTAACTAAATATCAACTCTGCAAGTCAGACTTTACAATGCTCAGGTTTTGTACATATATAGTTCAAAACAAATATGCACCAAAAGTTTGCACATTAATGTTAATATTGGATAATAACTGGGTAATGATGACATTTTATTGTCAAAACATTTTAATCGTTGGCATCCGATCCCAATTTGCTTCATAAAACAGTATTTGTTTTAGTTAGATTACTTATTGTCATTTATTTGAAATAAAATTGGCCAGACCACAACTTATCTAAGTCTTGTGTTGTATATTGTTTGAACTATATATGCCTGAGCATGATGCATTTCTTATGCTGTAGTTCATTAAACAAATGGACACAGGTTTCCAGAATATAATTTTTCCTTAAAACAGATTTTGGATTCTGTATGCGTACTTTGGTATATGACGTGAGTTGCAGGTTATTCTTCTCCTTTTCAAAAATGTCTCTTTAGTCGCATCGTTGATGGTGGAATAAAAGTCGATAAGAGTTACAGGATTAAATGAATTGAATGAATTTCAAGGGTTTCTACGTTCCGTCCATTAAGGCAATTTGATTAGCATATTACAAATACTTAGAAATGCAGAAAAATAAACCAACCTTTCTGAAAATGACAAAATGTTCCAACATGAATAGCTTTTGAATGATTTTAATGTCTGCTCTCGAGAGAAATTCATGAATAAATTCAGATATATTCATTTTTTATACAGAAATCGCCTTTTTTTTATTGTTTTCGTCGTTGGCTTTATTTGAGATTTGGCATGAATCCTTCAGGACTTTCTTCATGAATTAATCACCATTCGTTCAATGAGAAGTAGCGGTTTTACACATTAGTATCTCCCTTGTTTATACTGTGGTCGTGAGCTTGCAGCAATCAGATGACATTTAACCACAGTGGACTCGTTTAGGAACTCAAAGTATACGCAGGTTATTTTTTTTTTATAACTTTATTATCCTCGTCTTTAGATCAAAGGGGGTCGTGGTCATCCACCCTTTAACCTTACAAGAACATGATACTTGTAATATATAACATATCAATAGATCTAATTTCTTAGACCAGAGCAAACATCAATTAGAAATTGTGATAATAAAGCTATATAAATTAATGAAAAAGAATGAAATCTAATACATGGATTAGTATTTCTGAGAAAGTTTTAAAAAAAAATGTACAGGTTATTTCGGTTGACATCGAAATTGGTCTAACCATACACTGCATTAAGGTCTTTTCCTTCCATCATAGTCTGAATAATCTGAATATCTGATGAAATACGATCAATTCAACAATAACTAACGAACGGCATCACAAAGAATAGCATTAAGTCAAGACCGGAAGTAAGTTTACCCCTTCATTGAAAATCGTTTAGACTGCGGATCCTTTTGGCCGTCTTTTGTGCATACACACTAGAATGAGAAAACCCTCAATTCGGTAAACAACATGTGATTTCTTCTACAATAGCTTACTATTAATCTGAGAAATAGAAGATATTCTAGTGTAGCTCTGTGAACAAACATGCAGTATTCTACGAATTCGCCACATTTTTCTTTTTTATTTTCATTCTTTTTAATAAGTATTGTTTATACACGTGCCACTTGACATATCAATCTGGTGAGTTGGAACATACTATCAGTATACTTTTGAAATACATGTCTGTTCAGTTACGCGGAAATGATAAGGACATGTGTGTACTAAGATGGACAAAAACCTTTACTAGAGTAATCATTTTTATACAATCTAAAGGTATTTTAACAAATTACACAATTCCAAATTGTTTAAACTCATGAGGTTTTATCACAAAAACCACTGTATTAAATTACTTTTCGTGCTTACACGGGCAAAGTTTCATTAACTAAGTGACAAAGACCCCATAACATAAATGTGGGAATTAAAAAGTTTCAAGATTAATACAACTATTGCTTTCGTTCTAGATCAATCAAATATCTAGCATGAATTGGGCTTTAATCTTTTAAAAATATTTTTTCTTTTACATCACATCGACGTTATTTCAGTTATGTTGCGATGTCCGACTCTTAATGATGAAGGATAGATTCATTGGCATTCCGTAACACCGGTATAAGACTGCCTCTCATGAATACCCTCACCGGGATTAGCATTAATCTAATTCCATGTAGTATAACTGCTCCTTTAACACAGGATTTGTAGCGCGCTCTTCAATGAACAATTTATCAAAAATTGCCATTTCTAGAGAGGGGCATTAGCAGAGAATATGTTTTCTTTGACCTTGCTTATGTGGAAAATTGAAATCCATCATGTGTCTCGCGATACATCGATCAATTCTTACACAACTTTTATAATGGGACTATTTCTCATTCGGCGAGCAACTCCCTATACGTATATCTTCGTAAAATCATGGCACCAAGACATTTCTAGTGAAAATCCACAAAATGTGATGAGCTGTATTGCTTTAACAATCGAGTGTGCATGAAATTAGAAAACGCACGTAAAGTAGACCTGCGCGTAAGTTAAAAGGCAGGCGGCGGCCCTAACATAGCATGCCACTGTTCTAATAGGGAACAATAATAACGTGGTTATATTAATGAACCCAAAATATGTCTTAAAATTAAAACTCTTTACAAAAAAAAATGAAGAAAAAAAACAGAAAAGAAAAAGCACTCATGGCAGTAATGGGTTTGACTTTGAAATCGTTATTAGGCAGAATGCAGGCATACCAATACAGAGCGTAGAAAGTGCTGCTCATTACTTATTCAAACATAAGCTTTTAAGGTGTCTGGCTAGAACCGACTTCATAATACTTCATCTTAATGTATTTTGGGATCGTTTTCAGAAACTAAAGAGTATGGTCTTCTTGTCACGATGGTTTCTATCGTTGGTCTTTTTTTTAATAACGTTTTTTTCCAATGATGTACTTGTATCTTCTACTAGTCTTTTCAATACGTACAAGTCCCTAATTACAATATGAGAACTTGAAGTCTCGGTGCTATGGTGTATAACCTTTTTAAAACGATGAAAAGGGGGGAAAAGAGAGAAAAAAAACCTGCAAAGATTCTGACAAAACCATAAAGTATCTTCATTATGAACAAAATTTAATTAACAACGTGCTTTCACAAGATATGCGTTACAGTGTATCAGGATTTCCCTACAAACTCAAAGCATACTTTTCAACACGGTTTTCTGATAGACGGATTAATTTGGCGATGATGTAGAAAGAGATAAACGTTTTCTGTGTGCAGAAGATATTGTAACACCAGACTGTAATTTCGCGCTGCCTTTTTTTTTTATCTCTCGGATTCCATTCGCGTGTTTGATCATTTGTATTTGGAAATCAGACGTCCCATAACTAACGCTGCTGTCTCATAGAACTTCCGATTTTCAATTTCCAAGCAAAAGGCGTGTTTGACGCCAAAAAGCGGGAGTTAGAACAACCGTCAGAACGCATGACGGTATTTTCTATGAGCTTGTACTTGTTCTATTGCGTTTAACCCTTTACCAAACGCTTAGTTCTCGACTGTCCAAAATTGAGTATGCAGACAAAATTTCAAATTGTGATGAAATTGAAAAATAATTATTTTCTGATAGGGCAGCAAACATTTTAGGAAAAGGATTAATTGTTCGGTAAAACAATGTTTTCAAGAGTCGTCTGGAACAAAATGGTCAGATGTCGTTATTGTTCGGTAATAGGTTAACTATGAATAAATGCCTAATACAGATTTCGAGTTTGAGCTTTATGTAGATAAACATAGCACTCAACCATTGGATAGGTGACATATATGTATATCAAAAAGGATAGTAGTTTGCTATACATGAAATGATTTAGATAAGATCAGCGAATTACTAAGAAGTCGATAAAGAGTAAAATATGTAAATCAACCTTCGATGTTCATAAAAACTATGTTGCATCAAATTATAGCAACATCAAACGACAACACTTAAGAACAATATATGAAAAGAACGTGTTTTCCGTATACCTTATATCATAAAACCTTACGAAATGGTGGAAAAATGAAATATTCAAAGGTCAAAGCGGTAAAGGCCTCTGTAATAGGTATGTTTTACAAATGACATAAAATAAAATACTAGATTAAACACACTAAGGTCTGAAATGCAAAGAAATGCACTGCAACTGGTTATATATTTAGTCGTTTTGTTTGCGTGTTTGAGACGTCTATCCCTTTCTTTGAACCAGACGTTACGAAGCTAGAAATAGAGATAAAACCTTCGAATTTTGTCACAATGACAACTGCCTGTATCATAGTTTAAAAGAGTTGTCTTCAGATACCTCTATCTTCGACCAGTATAGAAAGTGTACAGAGAGTAAGATAATGATATTCAAACATCATATCCATAAAACCATAAGCCATTCGCATTGATAGGCAATGAATATCATGAATATGAAAACACATATCTGGATTTGTAACATACAGCCATGTATTCTGTTTACATTAATAATTAACTGAGCATCCATTTTATTGTATTTTTGAAACAATATTTCTTATGGCCGTGTGTCTTTTTCAGCCAGAGTATCAGATGAGAAGTTCTGAACAAGGTTGCAAGGAGACAGAAAGCTAATAATGTTGATAATTCGTGGGTTTGGGGTTGTACCTCTGCGTAAGACAATTCACTGTTTTGCATTAGTTTCTTCCACTATACCTGATGGAGACATAGTGTTATTACGGCTATTCTATTAATCCATGCGTGATATCATTATATTTAAAGCTGCTTGTTCATAAATGTGGGTAAAATTGGAAGTTAAAACTTGATATCATTAAAAATGTACATATGTACTGATGTATGATAGTCACTTGAGTATAGCCACCGAAAGACAAATAAGTGTGTTTTTAAGTTTACGAGCCTCATTCAGTGAAATAATATATCAGTACAGCCAAAGCGTTGCAACAGTTTTGAGATATTATGCTTTACAAATGTGTATACTTAGATAAATTGACGCTTTCTTACTTACAGGTGGTTTCAGTAGACTTTTCAAATTCACACAGCAATACCAACAATGAATTGTTTCAGGGGGATTTTATTTCCACTTTCAAACTTTTCTATTATGTGACCCTCACCTTTAAGCCTGGAAAAGCGATATTCTTATATGATGTTTTTGAAATATAGAGAGTTCAATGCAAGACTGTAGTAAGTGCTTCACGTATGTGAAGCACTTACTACAGTCTTGCATTGAACCCTCGGTATATCGTGAACCCTAAATCACCAGTTTGATGCGGCCGAACACATTGTGTGGGGGAAAAAGACAATGCTTGAGGCAAATCGCCGTTCTCAGTTCTGCATAAATAACATCTCGTATGATCTATAAAAGACGACGGTGCGACAATATCAATTAGCCTGGTGACGATTTATCACCTTAATTAACTAATTTCCCTCATTTGTTAATTTGTTACTTGTCCAATAATGAAAACAACGATATACGACCAAATACAAGAATGGAAAAAATATAGCTGTTTCGTAATATCGGGTTAATACAATTCTGGTATCTTTTTAAAATAATTGATCATTTATCATGAGCAATTAGTTCTCATATCGCCATGGATTATAAGTATTTTGTAACCAGATACGTAGGACATTGATGTGTTATTGAGTAAGGCGTTACACTGTGGTTGTGCTTATCGAGTTTTTAACATGCATTAAATCGTGCATTTAACCCGGAACCTCTGGTTCCTGAACGGTTCCCTTTGTCGGTTCTTTGACATAATTATTACGTCTCTTTCATCAGTTTATCAGCTTCTATGATTGTTTAACTGGCATATGCTTAAATTAAGTAACGGTCATACAACCTATATTTTCGAAATTTTCAAAGCAATTTCATCGCGGGAAACCGAAATGCCTCGAAATTGAAATCTCATAGTTACTTTTTTTTCCACCAAAGCTCTCAAAGGTGGTTGCTTGTTTTATCTTTTTCTTCTTGAAAACGCATAACATCATCATCCCAAGAAGAAACAAATTGCCAATTTCCTGGTGAGGGTTGTTTGCAAATGTCTATTCGCAACCAGCCTACTTTTGTTACGTATAATAAATACATTCAAAAATGCTTGAAATACTCTCATTTTATCGGTTCCCCACATCATTATGGACATGACTGATTGAATCAAGTATGTATTTCCTATTACGAAATACTTTTCTTTAAATTGTACCATCTGTTTTGTATTGTAATCCAAATTCATCGTAATTGTCAAATATCCCCATGTATAATATAGACACTACTGGGTGAAATAAAGTGTATGTTATGTTATGTTATGTTGAGTGTGTTACTCGTTTCATTGTTAGAAATATTAGAATTATTGAAATAACTCTTTCGATGCATGCATAAATGCATTTGTATTCGAATGAAATTAATTGCCATAATTAAAATCGAACGGATTTATATCTTAATGAACACATTCGTCATGCTTTGTCATAGCAACCAATTCATCTTAACTATCAAATCATTGACGCTAACTTGGAATTTAGACGCCTATCAATTTATCTCTAATCGTTCACTGTTCAAATTCAACTCAAGACTATTTACTGCAACAAGCCAAAAAGGAAGTACATTCTTTACCCACTAATTTGAATGAATTAGATTTCTGAGAAATGTGACAAAGTTGCAAATGAAACGAAAATTCTTTCTTTATATCATCCGACATAACAAAATAGCCAATCCCTATCATTTCCTTCCAGCAACTTTAGAAAACATAAATCAAAATCTCAATTAATGGAAAAAGTAATGAGACAAATTGTCCTGACATTATCTTCATTAAGATAAAAGGAGTTGATTGCTTGTGTATACTTTAAAGAACAATTACTACTTAAAATTTCGTCGGAACCGATTGATAAATGGCGGTTGAGCGAGTACAGATTCGTTGTGATTTATCTTTGGCACTAACGAGATTTCCATTAAGCAATTCCATTAACCCGTTACCTAATATTAAGGATATTTTACCAGTTTGTTGCAGACGATTCTAGAGAACAATGTGGGAAAATGAAAAATTGTTCGTGACGAGCAATTTCTCTTTTTCCCACAATGTTTTCTACTCCATCAGAAGATATATTTCCAATTTCATCACATTTTGAAATGTCGTCTGCAAACTCTTTGAATTTGGGACAGTCGAAAATAAGGCGTTTGTTAAAGGGTTAAAGAAGTGCTAATTTATCACATAATAGTCTACGCAAGTAATCAGCCATCGACATACAGCAATTGTACACCTTTGAACGTTTGTAACATCCAGTACGTTCAAATAAAAGCGCCCGTTTTAAGATTTATCTGAACATGTTTCTTGTAAAAGCAATCAAGCCTCTATAGCATCAGACGAACATCAACAAGTCTGACATTAGCATCAATTGTATAAGGTTTGTAACCCCGGCTTGGGTATGTTCTTTCGACGTCGAATGAAATCGTATAGAGACCAATAAGTAGTTTTCTCTTTCTACATCGGATCATTTTAAGACCAGAAATTTATAGTTTATTTCTCTATAAAAACGCCCAATAATGAGCATGTGTGAAAGAAAATGGCGGTTTGAATGAAAGAGTTACATTGGCGAAGAATTTCAGAAAGAGTTTAAAGGTACACTACCCACCATGATATATATAAATGACTTACTGTTGAAAACGGTGATGAGTTTATTTCTAAACTATACAACCTCTCGTATTATGCTAACCTTACTGCAAACACACGATATTTTAGCAAAGCATAATGTTTTTTTCTGTCCCAATTGTGTTTTGATACACCCTTATGTATACTCAGTAGAAAACTGAAAACAAATATTGTGACAATTAAACATTTCTCTCTTTGGGTATTTTCTTTTCTATGTCACGATGTTTTCCAACCCAATATCGCTAAGGGAATGTACTTCACGAGATTGTCATTTCTCATGTCTCATCTTGAAGCTTTGTCACGGATTCCTTTTTTAATGCTAACTGATTAAAAAGCGGATTTCATGAAAATGTCACAGGGGGTCTGATAGAGACGTCTTTATAATAAATATCATTATAATCATTGAAGGTCCTAATGTAAGATTCTAAAATTACAGTTTGATGTTAAAGGGACTATCCCTTAAGATTGTGTGCTTTTAGTTACAGGCGTTTGAGCGAGTATATAAATACTCCTCGTCACTAAAGAAAAGGCCATATTTATCTAGTATCACAAATCTTCTACACTCAATTACTACTAACAATTGTAACAAGGTCGAAAAATACAATCAACACTATCGATGAAACACACTCGATGTCATTATCGAACGGACAAATTGGAGTGATAAAACGTAATCCGTGTTTATAAATCTTCAGGATTAACTCCATCTTCTCCTCTGTTACAATTCCTACTCACTGGTCAACTTTACAGTTCACTACATTTACCTTTGCCGTTATATACGTCATGCGACGTTACGAAAGATGCGCTAATTGACATGTAGAATAAAAACAAACAATATTTCGCTCCGACAAAAACATTGCCTAGAAGTCGCGAGTGACGGGAATTGGTTTGCATTGCCATGTTTATGCAAACAGGTTGGATCCAGGTCAGCCGCCAGGTAAATTGGCGGCTGGCCTGAGAATTACTACTAACAGGTTTGAGTAGACGATGTATTGAACACAAAAACTCATGATGCAGTTTAATGCAAGCAAAGTGGAGAGTTAAAAGTTCCACGTTATCTTATTCAGTTTACATCGCTTTTGGCGACAGTTTGAAGCTTATTAAATTCATTCTTGATGACGGCTTCCTACATTTACATACTAAACCAGTACTTGCGCAGATTGTGCAGTCGCGGCAAGATTCACCTCGACGCTAACTTAGATCGATTCCAGGACCTTCGGTACAGGAGGCCGACGCTCTACCACTGTCACCCACATTTAATCATTTGCTCCCACCTTTACAAGTATGATAGAAATTAATTGACAACTTCTCGCACATATTCTTCAGACGTAACAAGCAGAGTGTCTAGACGGTTCTAAGTGGGTGTACTTTTTATTTCACTTAATTAATAGCACACTCTTCTGAAATCGAAACTGGGATATGCCACATTTATGTGCAATAAAGGTTAGATATAAAGGTTTTGTAATAGAAATCATCTTTTACACTATCATGACAAATTCGACTGACCTTATGTTTATTTACATAATAAACGACATGATTTTAAATCTAAGCTAAGAAGCACCTAGATGAACACCATCATGCCCTTAAAGCAATAAAAATCATAGACATGAACACAAGAGCGGTGCACGAGGATTGACATGTAATTCTCAAATTCATTCATACTAATATACAATTTCAAACGATTGCGGAACAAGACCGAACAGTCTGTGCCCCTATATGAAGCATTTGGCCTATATATCATAACACAGAACTGTTTTTAATTCTCAAAAAAAAAAATCTTTTTTAAAAGTCATCCACACGATATAACTATCTTTTAAAAATAAAACCCTTTCCGTGTCAGCATTAAAACTCTTCAGAAAGCGCAATCTTCGTAATGTGATTAAATAAACGATACATTTTTTCATGAGTTGTAATGTATGTGCTTTCTATACCTCTTTCATTGCACAGTCCACTGTCTGCGCTCAGTCGCGAATCAAGATTCCCTTAGCAAAATATACCACAGAGCCTAAGACAATCTTGGAAGAACCATCGACATTCCTTGAAAAGACACAATTTCGAGGTAAGTGTTTTTTTTTTCTTGGGGGAGGGGGTATTCACATCATATCAGTTCACTCCTTCGGCTAGATCTAACATCTTTGTTTTTACGACTTCATTAATTCATTTCTTTTTATTTTTACCTTTATCTTTATCCTTTTATCGTTACTGTTTTTATCGATTTGTTTTAACTTGAATGATAAAAACAATAAAATTGTTTTGCACATGTGCCATAAATCAGAGGATGTTGTCGTTTTCGCATGTGTAGTTGTTTTGCAACACAACCAGGAGCCAGGGCGACACGTTGTTGTTTTGATGAGTAAAATGTTTTGATGATGAAAACATTAAAAAAAAAAAAAAAAAAAAAAAAAAAAAAAAAACAGCACATGAGTCAAAGGTAAATGGATATTATCGTATTTGCATGTAGTTGTTTTGCAGCACAACCCGGAACAAAGAAGATACGTTGTTGTTTTGATGAGTAAACTATTTTGAATATAAAAACTAAAAATAAGAAGAAAAAACAGCACTTGTGTCAAAAGTGAAATGATAGTATCGCATTTGCATGTAGTTGTTTTGCAGCACAACCAGGAACAAGGGTGAAAAGTTGTTGTTTTGAGAGGTTGTTTGTGCTATTTATCACCCTTTTTTTCGTGGAAAAGGAAACCGTAAAAAAAAAAGAACAAAGACTCATAAAAATAAATGATTAGACAAAAAAAGAGAATTCTTAATTACAATTCCGCCTCTGGCAGAAACTCCCCTAAGGTCAATGCAAACCAGTGACCGAAGAGTTGAGATCTAGAATCTGATTATAGACAAAGATATTGCGCGAAGTTATCCGATTAACTTTTCACACTGACATGGCCGAGTTTTGATCATTAAGAGCTGTCTGTAATAACACACTTTGACAATTACAAATGGATTGCAAAATCACTGAGACAAAATGAGAATTCGCTCATCACGAGTAGGCAAAGTGCTCATTATTCAAGCTTCCCTTAGAAATACATCTTTGAGTGTGTTCCTAGCTGACGACTTTTTGAGATCACTGCGGTATAACTAACATTCAGTTATTATGACTGTACAATCATTTTGTTGTAGTTATCATATACATTGATACACATGGTTCTTTTAATGGAATCCTTTTTTATCTTTCTTTCTTTTTTTTAAAAAAGACATGTTGTTATCATTTCAATAATTGGATTCGGTGTCGTCTGGTGTACTGTTGCCTTGGTAACGTGATCGTATCAAGGGAAAGAGGATGTGGAGAGAGTGACCGGGAGGAATATTACTGGACATAGGAAAGCTCTCGAAGGCTAGACACTTACCTTGTTCTCAATGACAGCTATTCTATAGAATTACAAACTCCTCAAAGTGATTACCCTTTTTAGGATCGATCACTGCTACCACAAACGTCACATGACTATCTGCTTAGAAACGTGGCGGTCAAAGATGGTGGCGATAGCCAAAATAAAAATGCAAATCATCTTTTTGTGCTTTATTTGTAAAGGAAAAGAACGATTTTTAAATCTAACTTGTCAGAAATCAACACAAAAATACATCATCATCAATATTAACTTTTATTTCCGGTAAAGGATTGAAATAAAAATCGAGATTTAAATTCTATCCACATATAGATGAAAACCTTGTGGGGGCAGTGATTGAGCGTAGCAAGGGGAGATAACTGTGAGGAGTTTGAGACAAATAAAGACATCGCGAGATCGTTATGCCTCTTCCCAACGGAACTACTCGGGTATTTCCGTGGGCTGTAAAATACACCTAGTACATAAGTGAAGAGTTACAAAATTTGATTTGTTTCTCGTGGCTGATAACACTTTTCGAGGAGGCGTCCACTTTGAGTTGTTCAATGTTTATGGAGTGTTGAACATTATTTTGAATCATCATTTTTGGTTGGTATCCCATACATAAAAATGTATCTATAAATTGTTACATATATATATGTTTCCTTAATCAAACTAAATGACTATTAAGATGTTACATTTAGGATCTATTGTTGAAAAAGAAAGCACAATGAAAGTAGTATTGCAACGAAATATCACTCCTTCATCTAATTCAATGACAATCCTATAAAAGGCAGGCAGCATTTCGCAACTTTAACCTATCACCAAGTTGTAACAGCGATTCTTCTTCTAAAGAGCTACAAAAGAATAACATGGGTAGTGTGTTTCAACTATGTGAATGGCATGCTCTTAGCTTTATTTGGTATATCGACATGTCTTGTCACAAAGCATTCGGAACACCTCGGCCATTTCTTAAATTAACCTCGGAGGTAATGGGGAGCCATTTTTGAAAGTAGGTCAGCAACGAAGGGCATGTCCGTTTGCAACCGTATCTACTCGGAAATCCCCGGTACAAGCCGGGGATTGCCGAAAACAGCCGCTTGACAAAATATGAAACAAAGATGTGTTGATATGATCATCTTTAATGAAAAGGGTAGAAAAAAACATCCAATTGTGATATATAACCAATTTGTGTGTATCTAAATACATATTTAGTGCCTGTGTGTGCATTTTACGTTATCCGCCGGAAATGAGGCGAATTACCCCGGGATTTCTGGTTTATTCATGTACTGCCTACGAGGTATATCTACCGACTTGTTACGAGGATTGCCGAGTAGATACGATTGGTCACAAAGTACTGCATTTCGAAACTTTAATATATCATACATAGTTGATTTATTTTTGAGAGCGATTATTCTTCCTAAGATATGCGAAACAATGCAACGGACAGTGTGTATCAACTATGTGAATACATTGATCTTAGCTTTATTTTATATATCTATGTTACTGATCAGAGCGTAGGTTTCAAAAGTGCTTTAGGCGAAATCCCAAGTCGACCTGAGTGACCAAGTCTAATTCTTTAATAACCCGATTACTTCCTTAATTTCCGAGTGTTAGACGGAGGTTTTCGTTCGGATTTAGCCAGCTTGATGAGCCTGAGGCATAACCACGGCCTATCGTCGAATATGTTTTCCGTACAGTTTTGCTTGTTTTGAACTATTCCCAAACAATAACGACTTTTGACCAGTTTGTTGCAGACGACTCTGGAAAATATTATTAGAAAAGGAGAAATTGCTCTAAACGAGCAATTTCTCCTTTTCCCACAATATTTTCTGTCCTGAAGATTGTTTTGTTCAATTTCATCATATTTTGAAATGTCGTCCGCAAACTCAATTTGGGACAGTCGTAATGTGGTGTTTGGTAAAGAGTTAAGCAACTATTCTGAAACAGTAAGGGATAGAATAGTTCAAAATTACTGATTTTATAAAGGTTGTGAAACAAGTTCGTACAACTTGGATTATACATATACAGGAAATTGACGCGGCAATTGTTTGGTTTGGCGGTGGTGACCTATTCGGATATCACTTTATTCGGGCAAGCTCGGCACGCAAACATAATTTCACAAGAAAAAGGAGAAGATGATTTGATTAACAGCAGCGTTCATCTAACAGAGTCGGCTCATGCTATGGCTTGTATTGGGCGATCGAGACGCAGCGGCGTATGTTTATTTGTTTGTTATGGGACCATCACATATATCAATGGAATGTGTAATAAAACGCTCCAGAATGCACCGTTTACCTTAACTCGACAAAAAAGAAAAGAGACCATCAATTTGTTGATATTTATTTAACCCAAAATGTGTCTTCGTCTGATGTCATGATCGCATTAACTTGTCTGCAGTTTTTATATACCACACATTTAGTAAGGTCACCTTAACTAGGAGAGATTCTTCTTTGCGTTGATTGGTCAATACTCATCACAACACTCACAATAGCCAGAACACAGAGAAACATGTACTGGCAAATTCAAACTAATGTCAATTTTAGAATATTTTAGTACCAACATATTCAATAATTGTCCAATACCTTTCACCAGAAAAAATGTTAAACATTAACAAACTCTCAGTAATGTGTGTCAGTGGTGCGAAAACAAGACCTTAGATTTCAAAATAGAAATCGAAAGAGATTTATTTTATCCTGTCACTAGTGCCATTTCGGGACAGATAACTAGGTGCCTTATAACATTTGTGATATCCGGCACTAACCATATAATACATGCACGCGACTAATCATGACGTCATAAGAACGATATGACGTCATGTTTACATCATTCTCTACTTATTTTTTCCGTTTTTCTCGTGTTTTATTTACATTTTGTTTGTTTGAAAGAATAGATAAAGGTAACAGGATAAATAGAATAGATGATTGGTGTCTTTGAATAGGAAAAGTTATCGGGCTCGGCATCGGAATATTATCCGTTTCGCCTTCGGCTCACCGGATAATATTCCTACGCCTTGCCCGATAACATTTCCGATTCACGACACCAACCATCTATTCTCTATTTCTCATTTAAAACGAGGATGAATAGGCGTCTGTCGTGTCTACAAAGTTAACAAATTCCCCCAAATGAGTTTCCTAATGGAAATCATTTCCACGGGACTAGCAGTACCATTTAATGACATTTCCTTTTACGAGAGTCCGTATATAAAACGTTGCGTGCCAACAAATTGCTTCTCTCTGAGGCATACGATTTCTCAATACGAATACAAAAATGGTTAAATCTAGTGTGCAACACGACAAATGTTGCGAATACTCAAAATCTTCTATAAATGCATCTAAAAAGTACAATGTCAAATACCGTTACTTTTAAAGCAAAGCCAAACAGTCATGTAAAATCACCACGTTATTGTTACGTCTTCATTTCACATATTTATTTTTTCTTTTCACTCATTTATTTTTTCTTTTCTGACTCACTTAATTATTTCTGTGATATTGATTTGTTTATTGGATAAGTTTTTCGGCCTTGTGTCAATAGGAAAATATATGACAATATTTCATTCATCTCACAGGTAAAGATAATCCGTCAAGCATATCGTCATGTTTTCACGGAAAATCGCGGAATTCGTTCCAATCATTATCAACCTTTTTAAAATTGTAAAGTGTTACACGGCATCGAATTGAAATTATCGTATCATCCAAGATTAGAAGATTTTGTCAACAGCATTTTCAACAATTCAATCATCATCTTAGATTTGATATGTGTTCAAGAAAACGAAAATTGAGTTGATTAATCGACGGTTTCTCTGGAAATGGAAGCTGTCGAAGATTTTTTTTCTCCCTGACTTTGATCCGTGCCGTGTCATACTAAACAATCATATTTGTATACATGTATTTGATCTTTGTGACAGGATTGACAAAATATTCTTAAAAGATATATACTTTACCAACATACTGACATCAGCCATCGCAATAGATGGACAGATTGATATAATTTGTAACGATAAAACAAATGCGATGAGCATACAAAACCAAAATCAGTTTAGTATTGCTATATACTATACAGTTAAACAGAATACCTGTTTGAAAGCATAGCAAAATCTGGAAGCGGTAATATGTCTTAATATTTACCATTTATATACAGTAAATGTCAAAACTGTTGCAAAGCTAACAAACTTATACATGTTTATTCACAATAAAGAGGCTGTAAAGACTAAAACACGAAATAGTTCTTGTATCCAATGGATATTCTCAAGCGGGTACGATATAACAGTACAACTACTATACAGTTTTCTTAAAAAAAATAAGGTTTTAACTCCCAAATTTCCTACCATCTGTGAGAAAAAAGCTCTTACCGTTTAAGATATATAGATATTGAAAGGCTTTGTTAGATAATTGTATTCGTAAAACTCAAGTCTGCCTATCACGCCAATTGTAGAAACAGTTTGCTCTGTCTTCTTTTCCGATGGATTGTTCGATAGTTGCGAATGTCACACTATTAATGAAGAGAAATATGAGAATCTCGGGAATAAGTCCATTTTGGAGTATTTTCCTGAACACATGCTTCACGAAACTGCGTCGTTTGATTAATTCGATTTAAAGTCGAGATTTATCTCAAATATTGCAACTTCCATCAATCCGACTTGTCAGCGGTTTTCTACGAAAGCAAGAAAAACAAACACAAGTGAAAAATGAAATGAACATTATTCATTGCCTTTTAATTCATCATGCAGAAGATGTTGTTTTTCTAAATCAAGCGTGTGCCTGATCCCGAATAATCACACGGCTGTGAGGTTGAACGAGATAAGACGAGAGTTCGCTTGACGAAACGAGATCTCAAATCGTCTGCGATATTTTTTCTTTTTATGTTAGAATCAGCCTTCAAAACACTATGCGTGTCCGAGAAGGATGGCTCTTGGTACTTAGTTTCTGAAATAAGCACATACATTTTTTGAAATATGCAAAATACATCGAGCTTGGTCAACTAAAATGAGCATTACATGCTTTATATGAGCCAAACATAAAATCGATGGCAACGGTGATGTATATTAAAAGGACCACTATTCCCTTACGTTCATCTTTGGAGCACTCTAAAGTTATACAGAAACATTTTTGAGAAACACACTGAACAATGTTGTACGATATTTTGAAACGGATCCTATTCTACTTATTAAACCATATTGGTATGATCATCGTTTGTGCTGAAGGTCGGAAAGTTATATAACATTATTTTGAGAAACACTGAAAGATACTAAACGATATTCTTAAGCGAAACTATTTTGAAAAATGACCTTGTTTTCTTAACAAATTATATTGATATGAAAACTTATTGCGCTGAAGGTCCGAAACATAGAAACAGTCTGCGAAACAGACTAATAACTATCGTACCAAATGTCTAAACGTTAGTATTGTGTAACGTGTCCTAGTCTATTATACAATTATGTTTACAAACATTACACGAAATTAACAAAGATCCAGATGTGGACAAAGTGGCCATCAGTTGCTAGCGTCCATAAGAAGTTCCTAAGGTATCCTAAGGTATATCGCTTTGAGAGTCTGTTGCACCGAAAGTCCGAAACGGACAGTTATATCAAAATATTTTGAGAAAAAAAATGAAACACATCGAACGCAGTTTTTAAACATAAGTATTGTGAAACGAGTTATAGTCTAATGTACAATGTACATGTACAAACCATATCGTTATAAGATTCAATAACGCCAAAGTTGGGGGCGTTAAGAGTTCATGCACTTGTCCTTGACATCCCTATCGTTATGTATGCTGTGGTAGTACTACATTCTGATAGACTTATGTAGGCGGCAACCTGAATAATCAGTCATTGAATTAATCAACCCTTTACTGATTAACACGGACGTATATCTATCAATAGAAACAGTGTAGCAGAGTTCCGAATTATTAACGTTGTTAACTGTAAGATTTACTTATTGCTTTTTAGATTCTAATGAGTACCCACAACATCACGACAGTCATCTCGTGTTTTCGTGGTTTTTAGCATATCTTCACCAGTTTTATACCTTATCATTTCTAATTAATGCATCATTAAACTATCTACATGTAATTGGTTTTATGCACCGCGTTGAAATAATTTCAGTTTTGCTGTGATGTCATTCTTTAAATGATATAAGAAGTTTAAATAATCAACTGCCAATAAGAGCTGGTCAAGCCAGGTAGAACCATTTGTATTCCTTAAGACAGCCGGCAACCTTTAATGAAAATCCTCTTGGATTCGAACCGACGTGGAAAGAGGCCATATGATCTGAAGTTATGTACTCTTAAATGCGGCGAATTAGCTTTCACGTTGGGATTGAAACATGTGACCTTTAACTTCCAAACCTTTAGGGATTCCTCCCACTGAATGTGCTATGGGTGCTCCAGTTAACGCTTCACCGTCCAATTCAACTGTAATATTGATTTCCGTGCGCAAGATCTTAAGTGTCGATAATCTTCCGTCCCCAAAGCCCCCTCAAGGATGTTACAAACGAGTCAGTTACAAGGTCACGCTTTGGGACCATATCAATATCATCCGTTACAATGTGTTGACTGTTAATCCTTAGAATGCTGGGTAATTTTCTAAAAATAGATATTTATGTTATCTGGTTTTGATAAGGAAAGGTACCCAGAGTACCAAACATATTAGATCAAAGGACAGCCGCCAATTTACTTGGCGGCTAGCCTGGATCTTACCCTTTTGCATTAGCATGAAATTGGTTCCAGTACTATAAAGTGTTAAAGGTGCATGTTCACAGATAAGAAAAAAACTGGCTGTCCAATCACTTTTTTTCTTTAAAACTATACAAAATCTGAACTTCTTTGTAATACGCACTGAAAAAGCGCTATTTGAAGCAAAATTAGTTGGCATCTATGTATTTCGAAACCGAAATACAGTGAAAAATTACTAATTAAAATCTGAAGACATTGTAACGGCTTAGAAATTCATCACCACTTATCAGCTGTTTATACCTTGATATATTGACACCATCTGAACTTAGTTTCACTGGAACACTAGTTTTCATTAGAGATTAAAGTACACAACAACAACTGATTTGTTTAAGTGTTGGCATTGACATTTTAGTTTGACCTTCATCTGTTTCCACCAATAAACGAGCAGCTCGGAATTTTCTCTTTGTTAGAGACTCTGAAGAACTCCTCGGTCAAAGGTTACAGCCAGCGGCCATATCAATGTCGTGTGTCACTCACAGCCGTGTAAAGGGTAAATGACTCCAATTGCCTACAGCTGTTAACACAGCTTGCTTTGTTTCGATGTAAGAGTACATTGCGCGAGACAATAGCTACGACCCTGGACTAATGTGCAGGTTGCTTGTTTGGAAGAAAGGACTGGATTAAGCTATTCGCTGGTGTTAAATAGCATATAATGCAACATCTTGGATGTTTAAGTGCTCGCAATGTCACCAATGGGATCCGTTTTTATTTGCATATACATGTGTTTATTTTGTAAGCTCTTATACAACGTATATGTTGCAGATAAAATCAAATATCATCTCCAAGGACTATCGCGTAATGCATGTATTCAATGTATATTCTTATACACATTATACTTTAACAAAAGGGTCCTGATGAAAGACATGGATAGAACACTAGATTTTGGTTTTTATCTCTTTTCCGAATCCTGTTTTCTAACTTGGCGGCCTGCGATCTACGGTTACTCGTTAAGATATCACTACAATGTAATGTATCATTCTTTTACGGCCGTTTCTTTCATGAACGATAACACGTTTTGAATGTCCATGACCAAGAGAGCAAGTATGAGAGATTTATGTATTACAATTTAGTAAAGTAATTTATCTTTTGGTCTACTCCTGATACACTCAGCGTTCGAAAAATACCTAAATATTTATAGACTGGGTCTCCCTGAAACTGCGCATAGTTTACATTGATCACGTGACCTATAAATGTACCGGATGCATATCGCCAGATTAGATAAAGACCCCAAAGCGATGCGTATTTGCAGAAATTGATATGTTTTAAGGCACTTATACATTATTTTCCATTTTCTCATCAGTGAATACGCACCTTTAAAGAACGTTTGACAAGTAACAGTTCCTATATGGAAAATGCCAGACCATTTAAAATTTAACTGCTATTTCATTGCTTGGGTTCGTAAATAATTGCATAAATGTATGTGGAATACGTCTGTACTTCGATATTAGGCGTGACTTTGTAGAGAAGATTGGATTCGTGTTTTGAGACACATCGAGGGTTCAGTGTAATACTATGGTAAGTGCTTCATGTTTATGAAGCACTTACTATAGTCTTGCATTGAACCCTCGACATGCTCCCTCTTGAAGTTTGCTCAGCTAGATATTGATACATAGAAAATATCTAGACTGGAAAATATAACTAATAATCGTTAAACCAAGAACCAATGTCATGAGTTTTACACCGATCTCGTATCATTGAACAATTGTTTTCATATTGATATCCACTTTTCACAAATAAAAAAAATCATCTGTCCGCGATAACAAGACGATTCAAACCCACAAGCGTGGGCCGTCGATGATGATGCTTTACCATAGAAAAATTATGAACTTATTCATGTTAATCTATGAGTATTTTACAAAGCGTCAACATTATTTCAGTTATACTTCAATTATTGGCTTATATTGGTGGAGAATTATGCGAAACTTGAATGCCATACGGGCTTGTCAGGCCGGGTAGAACCAATAGTATTTTGTGAGTCAATTAGGAAACTTGTGTGCTAGACATGTTAGGAAACTTGTGTGCTAGACATGTTAGGAAACTTGTGTGCTAGACATGCAAGAAATGCAGGTTATAAGAAGCACCGAGGCTTTGTCAAACGAAAATTCTGCATCTTCTTTTTGTCAATAAAAAAGATGCAGTATTTTTGTTTGACAATGCACTACAGTGTATCTTAAATCAGACGGTGTACCGTTTGTGTTCATACGGCTGAAATAAAAGTTCCTTGTTGCAGACAGTATAACAGAATACGCGCTTTTTAACCTTTCCGTTGGTAATAAATTGTGACAGCTTACTAGAAACTGTCAACCTAGAATGTGGAGTAATTTACAAAGCCTTCCATTTGCCGCCATGTCGAACATAAAACCTAGGTAAAATGTATGCATGTGGGAGACGGTACTCGTAAATAGGGTAAAATGACACCGAAAGTATCAATCGTAACAACTCGGGTATTTCCATGGCCTGAGAAATATACCTTGTATATAAGTGTTTAGTCACGAATTTTGTTGTAAGTGTTCCGGCTAATAATACATTTCCTATGAACATCCATATTGAGTTAAATGTATATTGCAGCGTTGAACATAGTTTGAAAGCAGTAGTTTTGGTCGGTATCTTATACAGACCGGGAAATCACGTGACCAATGTTTACGATCTTATGCCCGAAAGAGATAGTCGAGAAAGACGACAGTCACATTGTGTACCACACATGAGTTCTGATGGTATTTGATAGCCCATATTTTATAACGGCGTTACATCTAACGAAAGTATTTGTTTGATAGTTTAGAATACGTTTATCTTGAACGTTCGCAGAGCCTCGCTAGAGCAGTCGGTAATTAATCTTTCTAAAGATTCTTAAGTTTCTTTCTCAAAACCCGGTTTAGCCATGACCCTATTGGTATATAGTGGGTATGCGTGTATCATAATCTGTTGCTATCAGACCATCACGAAATCTGCCTTGGACATGATCATCTTGGAACTTGTCCTGTCACCACGACAATTTACGGACCGATAACAGCGTGCCGTGCAACATGTTTGATATCCGGCCTTAGATCATCTGATTGCTGCGCGCGCATGCCGGTATTAATTTTCTGTTTTGTTTCACATTTTCCATGTTTTAATTTCATTTTGGTTGGTCTTTTTGAATCCATATAGGTAACAGGATAAACAGAATAAATGGTTGGTGTCTTTGAATAGGAAAAGTTATAGGGCTACGCTTCGGATTATCATTCGATTCGTTGAACGTGCTGAATGATTCAGAAAATGACACTAAAACCACACTGTAATACATTCTTGTAAATTGAGCTAAGAGTTCCAAGATTAAACGGTTGTTAGAGATCGTTTAAAGGATCTATTGGCTACAGGCTAAAGGTTACAGGCTATAAGGGCTGAGCAAAATCAAGCCTGAATGCCTCTTGGTGGGACCGAATTACAAATTATCAACAATCGTTCATCATGTATTTATATGTGTCAATGATCGTGAATACAGAATACAGTCTATATTCACAATATCGGCTTTGATTTACACAGTATTTATATTCCCAACAAATGACCCCTTATGCCCCAACATGTCAGTTCTATATACAACTCTGTCAATCGCAGACACGGTATAATGTCTTAATCTACATAAAACTATTATATAAGGCAATGGATCGGGAACCTCATTTATAAAACCACTTTACAATCGTTAGAATTATAGAAGATAATATAGCCAACACTGCCTTTCTAAATGGACATAAAAGCGGTTCTTAGGTAAAGACGCCAAGGCATCTATGGGTTCCATCTTATCTGGTAAAATCAATTTTTCGGAAAATTTAAATTTATTCATTTCAAAAGACACCTCACTATATTCCGCAATTTTATGCATTTAATACAACAATACACTACAATTTACATGGAAATGGGACATAGAGCTTGAAGTAAGCTTCATCGAGAAATAACATTTTCTGGGAAAAACAATACGGACAATTTTCGCTTTGAATCGGATAGTTCCAGCGCAAAACGATGTATGTCGGGAGTGCTGGAAATAATCTTACGAAAAAATGAGTTTCGAAATGGCAAATGATGTGTATTCTACCTTAAATAAGAAGTTGAGTTTATAGCTCAGTTGTTTAACGCTTCGGTCGGGCTGAGATAGATAGTTTGATGCTGAACCGACCTGTTTAATTGGAAATGTATTCTAGAAATTTGAATAGCTGTTTTGCCATTGAAGCACTATGAAAATGTTAAGACAATCCTTAACTGCAAAATCATCCCATATTAAAGCTTTATTTTGAGATTTTATCACCCATTTCATATGAAGTTCAAGACATACACAGAGATGACATTGATTCGTTGGAATTCAGATATGATACGATTAGTGTTAAAATCTACACCAACGGAAATATCAAGACTCAACATTTATCTAACACCCAATAAACGCCAGTGGATTATCTAAAGATGCGTTGAGGGTCATAATTTGATACTCGTCTTATCTTTTTTAAACACCATTTAGGTGTATATGTCATAATAAACGCTCATAACTAACACTTCACAAAGAATGATGACCTACTAACGCCACTGTACGGTCAAAAGGCCCCGTCATCGTTACTCCTCGGAATAGATAGAGGGAGGTCCATCGTATAAAAAGGAAATCCTGTCGTACAAGGAGAATATCCTGTCGTACATCGTAGATGTTCTTTTGGGATATATAGGATATTTTATCGTATATTCATCATATTATATCGTACATATACAATAGTCCATCATACTTAAAGCATATTCCATCATTTAAATAGGCGATATTCCATTGCACAAAGCTTAACCATCATATACATAGGTACCAATATTTTGGGAATAATCTTTTCAGAATATTTCTGACCTATTACTTAACCCTTATAGTGCTGGAACCGACTTCAAGCTTATGCAAACAGGTTAGATCCAGGCCAGCCGCCAAGTAAATTGGCGGCTGGCCTGAGATCTTACCTGTTTGCTAGTCTGAGTGTCCTTCCTCAACACACATTAGCAGATATTTAAGGTTTTGGAAAGCAGACAACACAAAAATCTATTCTTAGAAAATCGCCCAGCATTCAAAGGGTTAATGATACGTCCTGGAATTTGTCAAATTAAACCATATCGCAGATGCTATAGTATCCCTCGTATCAAGTGAGTCCATGCTTTTGTCGCATTGTTTTTTTTTGTCTATATTGTATTACAGAATATATGTTAAATGGTCGTTTTGAATCAATACACTAATAGGTTGTGTGACTCAGCAATAATGAAACACACCGTTTAAGATACTTAATAAAAGTACAAAAACAAATGAAATACGCCTTCAGCTGTTAATCATTTCCCATACAACCAATTATTGCGGCCTAAGATATATCTTTCAGGAAAACAGATCCTGTTGTAACAGATACATATTTTAAGTAATCACCCTATCATTCACCCTATCGGGGACATACTATTCTATCGGGTGTCATGAGTTGTACCCTTAAAATGCTAGATTGTTTTCGGAAAATAGATTTTGTGTCGTCTGCTTTCCAAATTTAATATCTTCTTAATATTGTTCAAGAAAGATTCTCAGAGAAGCAAACATGTTAGATTACAGGCCAGCCGCTAATTTACTTGCGAATAAATTGGCGGCTGGCCTGGATCAAAGCTGTTTGCATAATAATGAAGTCAGTTCCAGCACTTTAAGGAAGAAGGACACACAAAGCTGTCGGAATCAAAGAAAGTCTGAAACTATTTGCAGCGTTGTCATTTTCGATTCAATAGATTGAACGACTGTCAAAATTTGCTTTACTCTTAGCTTGCAATACATGGATTTGAAAAGATCCATCTGTTGACAACTTATGAAAGTCACAACTAGTTATACAGAAATGTGGGGTTCAACTGCTTCCAGTGTTATTGGACCAATTGGTCCGCCCAAACCAACTTGAGAGAGCAATTCGGTATCAAAGGGTATTGTATTGAACACATTGTTTTACTATGTAATAAATCCTAGGCGTGCTATGATATTTTACCCACAAAACCGAAAAAGTATGACAGAATACAAGTTGAGTTGATAACTTTCAAATCAAATTTGATAGAACATATAACCCTCTCCATCAGAGCTGAAGATGGAGGACGTTGTTTCATCATTTCATCTCAAAGCACTTTATTGTCGGAACTCATCAGAAATAGCTGGTACAGATGATTCTGATGCGTATTTACAAAATAGGTTAGACGTCATGTTTCTTTTTAACCGCTCATTAAAAAGATAACACAAAGAACAAGAACTATAAAACACATTTAATTGTAAATCATTATACTTTAAATATGTATATGTACTTATCCGAGAGCATCATGAAAGCTCTAAGCACATGCTATGCTAACTCTCGTCTAAAAGAAATCTACAATACACCATGTTTTATGGGGTTCTGCGTGGTCAAAAGGTTAAGGTGGTGACTCAAAACACAGGGGTCCTGAGGTAAAGCTCCATATGCTATTGCTGATTTTCTCAAAGCGCCCTTTCGAAAGACCATTCAGAACATTAGCTTAGTGCCGGAGAGTCACGGGATTGCCTTAATACAGCATAAGTTGTATAACACAATGTTTAAACGATTTTAGAATTCCAAGTAAAACATAAATGGGCCGCGTCAAGCGAAAAGGGACACTCGGACATATCAAAGAGTGTAGCCCCAGACCAGCCGCCACGTCACTGACGTGGCGGCTGGTCTGGGGCTACACTGTTTGCCATTTAAGAGGACATCCAGTTCTACCTTTAAATAAATACAAATGATAACTTTCGTGACTAGATGCTGGAATAATAGAGCTGAGTCAGCGCTTTTTTTTATATGTCCGAGTGCCCCTTTTCGCGTGAGGCGGCCCAAATACTTCATGATAAAAACTTACCATCGCTAGGGTAGGGCGTATCGTGTAGTGTACGGTTGCAGTGCTCAAGTTCATGCCTATATTCCTCATAGTCCAGTATAAATGCCTTGGCCAGCTCCAAGCTCTCCCCCACCGTCGGGCGCTCGGTCACGAATTCCCCGACCCCCGGGCCGACACTAGATACTCCAGTGGGTTCTGTGCTTGAAATATCTTCCACCATTGTTAGTATATATCGATATATATCTATCTTGTAGTCTATTTTGTTGTTCGTTAAAAGACCCACTAAGTTAAAAGCACAGGTCAAAAACCATAACGCGTAATTTGGTTTACGTTGTTAAACATCCACAATGCTTTAAAGCACAAGTCAAAAATCACAACGCGTACTTGTGTTTATGTTTGCGTCCAGCTTATTGTACCTGTATGTTGATAATATTGCGTAATGTCTTCATTTGCGCTTTAAAACGTTTGGTCCATTCTAACTATTGTTGGATCACTGTCATACATATGTCAATTTAACACTGTAACTATCATTAACATGCACGCTGTGAGGAATATCGGTCCTTTTATAGATACAAAAAAAATATATTTCAAGGTTGAATTCTGTACGCGTGTGATTGTTCCGCAACCTTTCGTTTTTTTTTATATCACTTACGATGTTTTAAGAGGTAGCCAAAATGCATTTTGTAAATGCATTTCTGCCACTTATTAAAACGTTGTTAGCGAGAATGAATTCAAAGTTGCTGTAAAGATATGACTTGGAAACGGCATTGAAATTTCTAATGGGATGAGATCGACGCAAAGGATTCTCTACTGCAAGATAGAACATATAATCATATGAGGGGAGCGTGGTCTTGTTATTTCAATCTACATTTCCAACAATCGTTGAATGATTTTTCTAAGGCATCCAAGTACAAATACTGGTGTTCGTTTGTAAAGATGTAAAGCCATAGGTTTTCATGCGTTATGGATCATCCATGTTCTTGCTCATAGGAACAAGGCACAATACAAAAACTGTACTATTTCAAAACTATTTTAAGCCGAAACCTTATGCGTCCTTCCCAAAACCAAAATGTCACGATATAGACGAAACGACTAAAACTATCGCTTCATAGTTTTCATTGGTCATAACGACCTTTATGGTGATTAATAAAACTGTTTTCTTTTTTCCTTTATATATATATTTTGATATTGTATCATTCATTTACCGGTTTAATCATCTCTATGAAATTATTAACATTCTTTACGACCGACCAGAGTCAACCCGATGTAATTGCAAATAGAAATATTGGTCGATCTATTGTTTGATTGATTAATCCATCAATTGGGTAACTACTCGATTGATTCAGCTTTGCATTTCACCATTGAAATTTGGGTAGAAGAAATAGAGAAAAGAAAATCTTCACTAGAAGTGATCAATCTTGTCTCAAAAGCAATTATATGTTTTCCATGTTAACAACGTGCTTCTGTTAGGGAAAATGATTCAATATAGTCGTATCGCCTATAAAACTTCGAGGAATAATAACATTGCTTTTAATTCTAGGGATTTAGAAGATAAATACCATTTTGTACAATGTGTTCGTCTTTTAGAATTACTGTGATTAAAATGTATCCCCAAATCTTACTATCTTACACCATTAACATGCATGCTTAGATAACCCCTTAAAAAGAGCAAAAACGTCAACATATTTAACGATCTAACTTCGTACTACCCTAAGCTTTTTGAAAACAAGAAAATCAATTTGGATAACATCATCGAAGATGTTCGAAGGTGTGATGCGTGTCAGATGTGATAGTTTAGTTGTAAGCTGAAAGCGAAATGTTACAAAAGGTTCATCATTAAGGGGATTAATTCTATTTTATTAGATATTCTCAGTAAAAATAAGAAAAGGCTAATAACAAAGGCTAATCGAGTTAGAACAAAGATGCACTTCATACACAAACATCCCTTTGACCTAATCTAATTAGGTACACCTGCTATTTCAAATGTGTGTATGATGAAAATATGCATTGCCTTAGATATTTGCAGCAACAACACTTAGGCCTTTATTGTGGATACTCATAAGAAACGTCTGGGCAAAGACGATTCAGATGAAAATCCACAAAGTGGGATGTTATGAATAGTTGACATGGTTTCTTAAATGAACCTGGTAAATACACACACATAGCATTATCTCTCATTTAAATCTTTTCCCTAACTAGATAAGAGAGACCTGGATAGTGTTTTACTAAACATTTGACGCTTAAAATTTGAAAAAGTTCAAAGGAACATTCACCCTTTTTTTATATTGGGCTAAACAATATTGCAAAGTAACCCGTGATTGGAATCGTCTCTCTGAGACACCCCCAACGACATTTCGCGTTACGAAATTTTCTTTCTGTCCAAGATGCTATTCATGTTTATCAGTTTTTACTTGCGCAAATATTTTTTCCAGGTTGTTTGATAAAACGCTACCCACATATCTCATCATTTTATTTAGACAAGAGCGATGCGTTAAGAAACAAAATAGAACATTAAACAGAATCATGAAATATTTGTTAAAGCTTTCATTGATAGAACATGCAGATGCCGGAATGTGTTTGATACTTTTAACTATGGTGTTCATAATGGATATCAAAGTTGTTTGTTGTGCTTATAAGCGAGTTTACCGTTTGATGTTTCTTGAATAGCCACAAGTACTTCTAGACTAGTAATGATATTGGGCAACCTTTTCAAAAATACTTTGAACAAAAATAACCCATAAATACACGTAATTAGGGCCAAATCTCTTCGGGCTTTGACCTAGGTTTCACACACGAAACTTTCAATCTAAACTTATTGATTCTTGCGTAGATTGGGAAACTTATCTGTTTCCTGGATAAATACATGTAACCAGCTCTCACCACGAATGCGAATTAATGAAAAATCGCAAAATGGCCTCAATGGATTCAAACCCATGACCTTCGTGTCCCGAATCTCACGCTTAACCCCGGGCCGATGTGCTCCATACACTAAACCATTCACATGACAGGACATTCCGCGCTCTCGGAGACTTGTCGGATTAAAACAGTATGGAACGAATATGTTCTATTCTATAGTTCAACGTAGTTGAACCATCATGTTTCAGTCGTACTGCGGATTTCCATTGACCTAAAACTGGTATCATTGTTCTTGTGCAGGAACCACCTTTTCCAGGAAATATAGGTAAGTTCACATAACCACTCCTATCATATCGAAGGTAATTTGCTCGAAGTTAAATGAAAATAAGGCGAAATCTTGTTCACATCGACCTAATAAATTGGCTATAATTACGAAATAAAGTACATGACACGAATACCTTCTATTTGAATGTTAAAGCGTTGATGGGACTGAGCGTACTTCCGATGACATTTACGTACTTAAGCCTTACAAATCTGTAACATGTACTTTTAAAACAATTAGGTACAGAAGAACTTTTATACCTCCAAGTCGAAGGGACCGCATTCAAATGTTCGACAAAGAGATGGTTCGATATATAGATATCTGGAATATTAAGACGTATAAATTCAGAGCAAAATTTTCGAAAGCATTTACTCAATATGAGTATTCACTTCGACTTATAGAAGCGTTCGACACTCAGAAGTTCGATATGAAGATATTGTACTGTATATAAAAAATCATAACCCATTAAAAAAGTAGTACTTGCTCGCCATGAGTAATATCCCCTCTCCTCGTGATGGTTTCATAAATCTACATGCTATAAGAACGTTAAAAAAAGTTGTCGGCCTTTACCTATTTTTCTTCAAGCATTCTGCCTTAACCCTTAGAATGCTGGGTAATTTTCTAAAAACAGATTTTTGTATGGACTGCTTTCCAAAAAACTTACATATCATATATGATTTCGATGAGGAAGTATACTCAAAGTGGTAAATAGGTTAAATCACAGGCCAGCCGGCTGGCCAGTGATCTAACCTGTTTGCATAAACATGAAGTCGGTAGGGGATATTCATATCAAGGCCGTGCTTGTATGAAGAAATAGTTCAATGGCGGGATAATACCATACTTGACCAGACGTCGTCATGACAACCTGCTCATCATATATAATCAGATCGTTCTTTCTTAAACCTTCTCAGTTCGAATTACTGGGAAGCAGACGATTTCAAAGACCTTCATTTTCGTGGGAGTATTCCTTGGCAAGACCCTACAGAACTCTGCCTAGCAATGGTGAACTCTATAAAAGCCGTAAAATAGCTGAAATACAATTGACACGGCATTAAACTCTTTATAAGTCAAACAAAGACAATCATATCGATACACTGTTCGAACCTTTTTATAGAGATATTAGAAAGTTGTATTTGTCATAATAGTATCATACTTGGCCAAATATTCAGGAATTCTTGGGTTTAATAGAATCATAGTCTAAGAAAACAATTTTAAACATAAGTCAATTCTTAGATAAGGCCAATAGTAGACGCAATCATCATATGATAACGAATCCATAAGTATTTGTATCATGAGCAAGTATTCAGCATTTAGTTCATACTATAACATTCATCTTTCTTTTGTTTTCCATAATTAAGCCTTTTTCTTTCCAAAATCATATTTTTCTCATTTATGGGTTTGTATTGCCATTTTATGCATTTAATGGTATGTATGTTGCATATATGTTTGACAACGGACTTTGTTTTAGATTTAATGGCAATAAACTATTTGAAAACTTGAAACTGTTCAAGCATATCTGTTAAACGGCCCTTTTTGATTATCGAAATTGTTTCGTCATAAATACCGCATCGTTCAATTAGATCGAATCTCTTTTTGCTACAGCTTTAGTTTTTTTAGCCGTATCGTATTTGTGTTTTGAACAGTTGAAGTGAAAACAGCAACGTATATCCTGGAGACAAACATGTTGGCTGATCCATTTAGTAAAAAAGAACTTAACCCTTTCCCAAACACCAAATTTTCGACTGTTCCAAATTGAAAGAGTTTGCAGACGACTTTTCAAAATGGGATAAAATTGAAGAATATTCTTCGGAAAGAGCAGAAAACCTTCCAACAATGTTTTCTCAAGTCGTCTGCAACAAAGTCGTCAAATCTCGTTATTTATTGACGAAAGGGTTAACAAACTTTACATCAACTACAAAACAGAATCGAAACCATCTACCAATCAGATAATGAAATCAAGAGTAACTCATGAATGAGGAATCGACATCTCTTTCGATTATTCATCCTGCAAAGGTAACCAGTTATCATGTCGAATGTACGGTTTAAAGAAAATAAAAAAAATCCTTTTTATAAATATCACGGGATTCATAAAAGTCATTATTGTATCACCCTACCTCCGTTTAACAGTGCAAAGAAAAAAGGTTTTCGTTAAATAGCACATAATTCGTAAAAATCTTTTTTTTATTAAGCTAGTTAGTGTTAAGAAAAACGAAAAATGTTTCTGTTAATTTTCACATGATTCGTGAAAGCCTTTGTTGTATTAAGCGATTTCCCTTTTACAGTATTTGAACAGTCATCTGGTCGAAGACGTTCTTGAAACAGGGGACAACTTCTCAGCAGTTTTACTTTCCTTGTCATCTGCAATGTTTTCCGATTTCGTCTGATTAGGAAAAAAATCGAAAAGTCGAACAAGGAAGAGAAGAGAGAGATTCAGATGGTGAATACTCAAGTATTAACAACATGTATTACATACAACCAAACATACCATCTACTCGCGTTTTAGTTGTATTCACACGAGTTATTTTAATCGTTTAAGATCTAATCTCGTGAATGGAACGTCCTCTTTTCCAAAGCAATTTACAGTTTAACCATCACCAAGCAATAACGACATTTTACCAATTTGTTGCAGAGGACTCTGAAAAACATGGTGGGAAAAGGAGAAATTTCTCGTAACAAGCGATTTCTCTTTTCCCACAATGTTTTCTACCCTATCAGAAAATTTCTTTCCGAATCAATCACATTTTGAAATGTCGTCTGCAAACTCTTCCAATTTGGGACAGTCGAAAATTTGGGGTTTGATAAAGGGTTAAGATCTAATCTCTTTAAAATGCTGTGTTCTAGCAATTTACGGTTTAACTATCTCTTTTAACAACGTAACGGTATGCAACGATAGAACAAAAATCGTAAACCTGTATTATCTGTGTTAATGCATATGATTAAGTTTGCTTTATATTAGCATTTAAAGGTTACTTACTACTTAGAAGGTGAACTTATTTTAAAGATTATCCACACATAGATAGCTAGAGTGAAAGGCTTTACCCCAATACCAACATACTTAGAATAAACAGGTTTTTGTATAATGGTATAATTCGGAAAATGCAAGATGTTAAGGTAGAATACATATAAACCTCCCGCTTTACACCGAATAATTCCGACCACGACAGATTTTTAACTTCCAAATTTCCTCACATCTGTGAACAAAGACCTTTAATAAGTTACTTTCGGATGGCTTTATCAGAAATGCATTCAACCATAAAACGAGAAATTTTAAGTAACAACATGTCTTGTAAACCACACTTAAGTAGCGCTCCTCTGTGTGGGGAAATGGTTACTTTTTTCATTTTTCATTGTTGCTTTAAATTGTTTTAGTAATGGGGGTGATTTCCAAGTCAAAATAAAATGTCATTGAAGTAATACGATGTTGGAATTACGATATGGGGTTTAATGAAAAATAACCACTTAAAGGGAAAATGATTCAGGCTGTGTATATACATGAAGCTATAACGAAATAAGATGGATTTTAAAACAATTCCAACGCTTTCGGGTCTGAATTAACATTTTTGCACAGTATAACCCCAATAAGTATTCTCCAGTATGTCTTATACAACAATACAGCCGCCAGTTAGTTAAAAAAAACAATTTTGAAATTCAAGTTTCCACAAATATGTGAACAGCAGCTTTAAAGGGCACATTGTACATGGTTTGTTGACCTTTTACACACTTATTTTAACTAATATCGTCGCAGTTTTCAATAGGTTACACTGTTGTCCGTTACCAATTGGCAATGAAAAGAATGATGAAACATACTTCAAAACCGAGTTTAGACACTAAATGCAACAAGAAACGAATGGTTTATGTACGAACTCAATTATATCTTTCGACCCTTTTACCTCAAAAAAGGAATTTCTGAATTATCAAAATTATAATAAACATGTAACTGTAGAGGACAAAGACAGCAATAAAGAAACACAATTTCCTCATTATATTAGAAAGCAACCATTGTGACAAAAAGGATAAATTGCTCATCATGGGCAATTCATCCTTGTGTCACATTAGTTTCTAAAGTCTCTTGAAGCATAAACGATAACGTGGGGTATCATAGGGGGAAAGGGTCAAATCCTTGAAATATGTACATCTGGCCATTCAGTGTGGATTTATCGCCCTAATCACATAAACACGTATCTAATGATGACCCAATTTGCATCTAACCACCCTGAATAATGCGGTTCCCAGGGGTTCAATGTACATCTTTAAAGCGACTATCTCACAGATCAAGCTTTTAAACTTTTAAAAATAGAAAGTATTACTAGTATACAAAAGAAATGACATCACAAGTATATTACGGTAAGACCTGGGTAATAGAGGAAGGTCAGAATACCAAAATTAAGATTAAACAGAACAAATGCCGTTCTTAAGTGAAGTTTCATATTATAAGAATCTTTCATGGATTGGAAATTTTATTTGCCAACGTCATTAATGTATTTTTAATTTCAATGTGAAAATTGAAAGTTAAAGGGAGGTAATTAATATGAAAAAGAACAAAATTGTTGATATTTATTTTATGAATATAAATTCAAAATCAGACAAATTTTGAAAATTGGCTCGGTGGATGCCTTTAAAATGATATTTCTTCTTCTGAATTACATTTTAACTTACTCATTAACCAAAGCAATTGTCAGTTTTCCATATCCCAGGTCTTACCTTAAGCTAAAAAAGAACAGATTATAGATGCACTTCTCATGTCTTTTCATATCTGTGTAGTGAAGATATATACTATTCATGTTGCGGATTTTGTATACCGTTTAAACAATGAATTTTGTAGACAATGTTCTTTAATACCTTGAGTTCGAAATAATCAAAATATACCATGTGTCTTGAAGCAACATTACGAAATGGGTCGACACTCTAATCATATGACGATAACAAGGTGTGTCCGTGAGCAACCCAATACTATTTATAAATCAAGTTTGGAATAAAAGGACTAAAAGCCCTTAGTGTTTAACCTACATTTTCATCCAATGAGAATGCGTCAATTTGAATTTTTCTGTTGGTTTATTTTCCATAAACTACTATTCGAGTGTTCTATCTGGGCTCTATATATAGGTTAGAGGCTAGATAGTGAAATTTAAACGATATAGAAACCCCGTCAGTCGCTATCGATCCTTCCTTGGGGTTTCTATATCGTTTAAATTTCACTATCTAGCCTCTAACTTATATTTAAACTCATACCATTATTATCCAATGAAATTCAGATTTTCATCGACTTTAGAATATGATTATAAAAAATGGTCATTTACATTATAATGACGCTTGTTTAAATCATCTTTTTAACATTTGTTAAGCACACAACACACTCTGTGAGAGAGTCCCTTTAATGTATTTCTTAGTAAGAATGTTGAACAAATTGTAGGGGATGCAGATGTAACAAAAAATCATATGACTAGAATTGGTGTGTATTCTTAATATAATGAACATTTTAGAATGATTGCGAAAAAAAATCCGCTTGACAGTTATCAGGTGTATTTATCCTTTTTTTGCATTAGTTTCGAAAGTTTTTGGGAGCGGACGCATAGCCCTGAGGCAATCTGAGCACATCGGGTTTATCCAATAGAAAACACCTCTGAAATAATAGGGATGACGCCATATTGTTTCCCGCGAGAATGACGTCACTTTCTTTCGTTTCTAAAAATAGATCTTGAATGTAAAATCCAAAAAGTCGTTAAATTTGATTGAGGAAACAAGTATACATGTCACGACAACAAGTTCGCCATTTGGTATGAGTTACTGATCAAAAGTGATTAAAAAGGATGTCCAACACTTCCATACACATTGAACTACTTAACCTGCACGCTTAGAAAATGCGTTAATTGGCGGATGCCGATTTACCCGAAAAATTGTAACCCTACACTTATATCCGAGGTGTATTTCACAGCTCACGAAAATACCCGAGTAGTTCCGATTGGCCCTGAGGTAGAATAAAGTGAAGGATTAAGAGTAAATGTTCAACAATAAGAAAGGGTTTCGATGTCTTTCATATAAAAGGGAAACGAAGGTACATTCTTTTGAATTTAAGGCATCCCACTGACAAACCTAGGATTGGTAAGTCGCCATGGAAATGACATTCTATACTATCCATTTCTATGAAGGCTATACAACACCTTTCCTTACAGTTACTTAAAATCAAATTTGACGTTTGCTGGTTAGACCCTAAAGTAATAAAGAGCAGGTTGAAAACGTATCAAGACTCGCTATAACACCAAACTCACGTTTACGAGTATAATTCATTTTGATGAGGCGGTTACGTGCTTCATTTTTAGTGGCCATAACCTCTCTCCCAAACAACAAATTTTCGACTGTCCCAAATTGAAAGAGTTTGCAGACGACATTTCAAAATGGGATCAAATTAGATGATAATCTTCTGATAGTGCAGACATGATTGTGGGAAAAGGAACAATTGTTCGTTACGAGCAATTTCTCCTTTTCCCACAATGTTTTCTAAAGTCGTCTGCAACAAACTGGTCAAATGTCGTTATTGTTTGGGAAAGGGTTAAAGAGCTTACTAGAAGTAGTACGAAGGGCTGTCTATCAAATGTTCATACGCCGGATCTTCTAGTAAACATAACAATGAATGTTAACCCTTTCCTAAACAATAACCAAATTTGACCACTTTGTTGTAGACGACTTAAGAAAACATTGTGGGTAAAGGAGAAATTGCTCGTAACGAGCAATTTTTCCTTTTCCCACAATGTTTTCTACCCTATCAGAAGATCATTGTCCAATTTCATCACATTTTGAAATGTCGTCTGCAAACTCTTTCAATTTGGGACAGTCGATAATTTGGTGTTTGGGAAAGGGTTAAGAGAATAACAGTACATCGGAAAAGTGATAGCTGGGGTGTTAGCGGAACATGAGCCTTACCTGTCAAATCTTTATCGTTTTTTTTGAACGCGTGGCTATCTTCAATTCACCAAAAAAAAATGTTACCTTTAAGCTTCAATGGTTACGACACTTTCGTAAATATAGACGTTTAGTTACGAATATTAATGAGACCGGTTCCTAATCATTGGCCAATATAATTTGTATTCTTATGTATAAGTCGAAAATGTATAGGTCATTTTCATAGCGTGAATGTTACAATGGATTTGTAATTACTATGCGCTTACATGTTTAAAGTCAGAGAATATGTTATGCTATGTTATGTAAGGGGAAAATTGTATCATATTGAGTAGATAGAACCCTTTTCTTTGACAGTTACGAACCGTCTAATTGAAAGTATGCAATGAAGTCAGGATTGTAAAGACAATCAATCGGAACCCCTCAGTGATGTTGGAAGACCACACTAGTGTCTGATACATCCTGCCGGAATTTGCAGAAGAGTTCCGATTGAAAGTCAACTTGTCGAATGACGCCTTTAATAGAAGGAACAATTTACGCTTTTTGAGACTATGTATAATTGTAACCCACTGGCAATATGTATATGATAAAAACGTTACCTATTTGCAACATTTATTTGAGTAAAATGTGATATATTGGCTGTTTTTAGACGAAAAACTGGGATCCATTTACAGAACAATATATAAAGAGAATGTGAGTCACTGGCAATTTGTTGATAAAGAAAGTTTGACCTACTATGTAACCTATTTGCAATGTCTAGATAAAAAATGATATATTGGCTGTATTTAGATGAAGAAGATGTAACCTGCATATATTTGCAGTGTTCAGATAAAGGAAATATAACCTATTTGCAGTTTTTATATGAACAGAATGTAAAGTTTTGCAGTAAAGTAATTAGATAAAGAAAATGTAACCTATTTGCAGTTTTTATATGAACAGAATGTAAGGTTTTTGCAGTAAAGTAACTAGATGAAGAAAATGTAACCTATTTGCAGTACAGTATTTCGATGATGAAAATACGCTCTACTGACATTATTCAGGTGAAGTAAAAGTTTGAAGAATTGACAGTATATCCTTCCGATGAAGAAAAGTAACCAATTTGCTGTATTAGATAGAGCTGAAGTAAAATTTGATCTACTGACAGTTTTTAGACGAAGACAATATTACTCCTTCGCAGCATTCATATGACAGTTTCAAACTATCTCATTAACCCTTTCCCAAACAATAACGACATTTATCTACTTTGTTGCAGACAACTTTAGAAAACATTGTTGGAAAAGGAGAAATTGCTCGTGACGAGCAATTTTCCTTGTCCCACAAGGTTTTCTGCTCTTTCTAAAAAATATTGTTCAATTTCATTACATTTAAATTTGGGACAGTCGAAAAGTTGTTGTTTGGGAAAGGGTTAACAGTGTATCTACAGGTCATGGTCGCAAAGCTAAATGTCTCAACTTCTTCATTTGAAAGAAGAACTATCGCTAATTTGACCATACAGAATCGTAAAATGCAATCAAACTGATATAAATGTGGCAGTGATATATCACTTAAAGGAACAATACAAGATAAGAAAGGACCAGATAACCATTAAATTAATCACTAAAGCATCTACACATGATTTTGTCACTCACTTACAATAACCTCTAACGGTCCAGTCCGAATTCTTGTTTTATAATCCCGAACAAAAATTGATTAAGAAGAAACAGTACAACAATCCAACACACAAACAAGTTAAGTGATTGAAAACAAATCGCGAACTGGTAAGTCAAGTCAATTGATAGACCGTTTGAACTTCTTTACAACCCACACTGGTTAGCGAGCGATAGAATGGATAACAAATGACTTCTCAACGCTTCACCGAGACGTCTTATAGTTCGACGATTTCACAGTCGTTCAGGCTATTGAGTTTCCTAACACTGTACGGCTACGGTGTTAAATCCTTTCTATCGCTTTCTCCTCATCAAATCTTTGTCCTTTTGGATATATCTACGTGTCGTGTCGATAAACTGAAAGCAAGGGGTCAGTCCCATAAAAATTCGTTACTTTACGTCTACACTTTAGTTTAGTTTAAACATATTTTATTCAATGAAAAAAAACACCATTATATACATTACAAACAATTTTGTGAAATTGTCGTAGCACTTGAACCTCAAATGTTACTTTGTCTTTATTTAATGAATGCGAAATGGACATATGCCTTTAACCCTTAGAATGCTTGATAATGTTCTAAAAATAGATGTTTGTGTCGTCTGATTTCCATTACCTTAAATATCTGGAGGAAAGATACTTAGAGTAGCAAACATATTAGATTACAGGCTAATTTACTTGGCGGCTGGCCTGGATCCACCCTGTTTAAAGAAGCACGAAGTCAGTTTCAGCACTATAAGGAGTTAGTGCAAAAAGATTTCACAGGCAAAACCAACGTTCCATTCACGTCTAATTTAACGCTTTCCTTTGGTACTGCTTTCCTCTTTGTATTCACTTTTACAAGGAGAAATGTCTTTCAAATCTTTTTGAGAGATGCACATCGTTTGTAAAAAAGTGTACAGGAACACGTTAGCATAGTAGCAAGGGTCGTAACTCTGCAGGTGTCTTGGTTACATATCAGCCGATGCGATAAGCAAATATTTATCAGAGCCGATACCTTGTATTAGGCGGTTAGGGAAAGTCTTTCCAAAAACGAGGTCGCCGTAAAAAATCAAAAGGGTCTCCTCTATTACCATTCTATTACGTTATATGAAATGTTTATATTGTTTTTATTATCGTACACGCGTTTGAAACACCTTTGGTAGGTGGATTCAAAAACTATTAGTGACAAAAATAGAAAGTGGTGACGAATAGTTGCCCTTCTGTTAAAGAGGTGTTTTATGAGTATCACAAAACACTACAAATCTCTACTACTTCTCATTGTATTCTGTTTATATAGTTCGACCCAGCATAGAGTCACAAATGATTAAATGTCACGAAACGTATACACGTATATAACCACTGTATCTAGACTATGACCACCTGTGTACGTGAAAAAACACCCACAGAAAAGATATTTCGTAATGGTGCAGAATTAACACTTGGTTAAATCAAAGATGCTTTTTCACAGATGTGAGGACATTTGACTATATTTTTTCCTTTAAAACTGTACAGCATCTAAACTGTTTATGGCAAACATTGAAGAATAACCATTAAAAATAAAGTTTGTTTGTGTTAAGGTATGTAGAGCCCGTTTACATCAAATGAACATATATCTGTATCTGTATCAAAAAGCATTTAATGGTTTTGAAATCCATCTACAACCGGTTGCACATACTTAGATCTATTGATTCAATCGTAAAAATCCTTTTAGTTGTTTCAACGACATTGCTTTTGACTTCCCAAAATTGTCTCATGTGTGAACAAACACCTTTTATCCTTTCCCAAACGCCAAATTTGCGACTGTCCCAAATTGAAAGAGTTTGCAGACGACATTTCAAAATATGGTGAAATCTGAAAGTGATCTTCCGATAGAGTAGAAAATATTGTGGGAAAAGAAGAAATTGCCCATCATGAGCAATTTTCCTATTACCACAGTATTTTCCATAGTCTGCAACAAAGTGGTCAAATGTCGTTAATGTCTGGTAATGGGTTAAGACGTAATCATCTGACATGGTATGATACCCATTTACCACAGACCATGTCGATATAGTGAACTATTACTGTAAAACTTACTAAGGTCCTGCGTCAAGCAATTTTTATTTAAACCTGATACAACGGTCATTCACCCATGATAAATTAGGCACATTCAAAGCCTAATTAATCTCTCTTTATAAATTTGATTGACTGACCCTACAGGAATTTACACTTTTGTGTCTTTCATCGTGGGGTGTCCTATGACATTTCTTAGCCTGGTACGTCTTCCAGGGAACTTGTATTATAATACTCAAAATTGAGAGCTGTACGTTACAAAGTAGAAGTAAGTAGGAGAAAGTTTATTAGATATGGCGTATTTTGATTTGATGATATATAAGGATTGTGAACCACAAATATACGTACTACGTAAGCAGCTGTCATTTACTTAACTAATTTACTATCACGGATTAGGTTGGACGAGTTTTGATGGGAACTTTAAGATAAACAATACTTACTAAAGACAGGGTTGGTCGACCGGTTTGGGGAAAATACATATCATTTACATAGTCCGTTGCAAATAACGTAAAGGGTTATCTCCCTTAGACGAACATAGAAAATAATGGTGTCAAAATATTGGATTTTGGAATACAAATGAACTACTATCTTATCTATAACGAAACATCTTAAGATTTGGTAAAACCTCTGCCACTGCTTGTTATGATTGTAATTCACGTGTATTCTGCTTATATAATTGTTGTAAAGCTGGATTTTCAACTTGTAAGATCGTCCATATCATATGCAGAGCCTTAAACAGTCCACGCCAACATTCTAACATTCAAACATTCAAACACTCAAAAACTAAATGTCTTTCTTCTTTTTCTTTATCTTTTCCAATCAATGTGTAACTTTTTTTTATTTTGCTTATAGTATTTCCCTTTTTCATCATAAATACATGCAACGTCGCATATCCGCTTAGGGTACTGGAAAAGAACCTTATAAGCTTTTGCTTTCGTTCTTATCCATTTTATCTGTATTGTATAATTTGATATTTATGTATAATGAGTATATTTCGATGATAAACGATTTTAAAACGAATTAATGTTTGAAAAAAAAAACCAATGTAATTAATACCAATAATGATAAAAAGACACACACAAGAAAATGTAGCAGGAAACATATAATAGTTAGCCTTTTAAGGAAAGAACAAAGTTATTGCTGTCTCAGGGAAAAGTTTTTTTTCTGTTTCCTCTAATGGTTTTTCCAGGAATTACGAGTCGATAACCCACAGAGGTTAACCAGGTGAAAAACTGTCTTGCTTTGGTAGGACTGCTTGTTCATGAAATGAACGTCTTTCACCGAGCGAACGTGTGCGATGTTTAATGTGCTTGTTCACAGATGTTTGGAAATTTGAAAGTCAACATTAATTTCTTTAAGACATTATAGCAGCTTGATGATGTATGAGATTGTGCAAATGGTCATCGGAAAATACAACTAAATCGTTTTAGATCTTTAACTTGTGTATACAGTGAATATACATGTATTTAATCCAAAAGCGTAACATCGCTTTTGAAATCTAACGCATATAAACTGATTACATTTAGATTAGCTGACGCTTTCTGTATTAATCATTATTTAAATAGCTACTGTCAGTTGCATATCTAACAACAATACAAACGCTTTACTATTTCAACGACATTTTGTTTTGACTTTCATGTTTTCTCTTTTGTGAACAAGAACCTTAAACACTTGACATTGCAAGAGAAATTGATCGGCGAGTTTTGGGTCATCATTATTTCACCAATCATTAGATCACACATGACCTTTGCAACAAGTGATATCACAGCATGTATCGTATGAGAGCTTTAAGAGAAACACATGGTATACATTTCAAAATACAAAAATGAAATTTTTTTACCGCTTAATAAAGCAGATATAAAGTTCAAAAAGATTGTTTGGTAGCGGTTGCAGCTTAAATCACATTGGTTTTGACTATGGATTTTGGCTTGGCCAATACTTTCTTATTGAGTCTGTGTCACATGCATTTTTCCGAGACGCTTCAAATGATGCGTCACGTTAAAATATTGTGTTTTACTTTGAGATAATAGTATCCATGTTTCTCAGTTTTAACTTATGCATATAGTTTTCTTCAGTAGTTAAGTAAACCAGTACACAAATCAATGTTTCACTAGACCTGAACGGACACCTCAATATCACAGTCCAATGGCTATTTGTGATATTTTTCTACACATATTCATATGGAATATAAATGGTTTGGCGGCGTGTATTTCATTGTTATCATGGTTTCTACGTCGGACCATTTAAAGATGTTGTTGTGATCTTTACGACTACCGTTTGGCATTATTCAATGTTGTTATTGTTTCTACGGCGGACCTATTTAAGTATGTTGTTGTTGTCTTTACGACAACCGTTGGGCATTATTCATACACCCTAGGACGTATTAAGCTCGACAGGCACAATCGGGGGTCACCGACCTTGTCAAAAATAAACGTCATTTCTCCTTTGTTTATAACTATCCCCCATACGCGAAATTGGGAGATGTCCAAACTCAAAACAGCCCAGAGTCATTATATTATATTTTATCATACAGTATGAATATACGTTCGTAACATAATGTCTTTGTGTCACTTGGTAGTCATTATGTAGGACATTTTTTATAACGTACCACGACCTACTTCTAATGCTTTCATACAGTTATTATCGTCTTAAAAGAGAAAAACAGTATTAAGAATTTGTAGATATCTTTCAGAGAACTTTAACATTCGTGATAAAACTTTGAACATTTCTGCTTTTCCTTAACCACCGAGTGATGTCTGCTGTAATGGTTGGGGCTGGACCAGGTAGCAAATGAAAACAAAAATTGTCGAATATGAACGAAATTGAACAAAGATGTCGAAAATGAACGAAATGCAACAAAGATGTGCAAATATGAACATAGATAGATATAAACAGATGAAGATGAATGAGAATGGTGTCTATGGCCAACGTATGATAGTGAGATGACATTTAATATCACTCGACATTCCCATATATATTATGGAAATGCTTCCCATCTTGCTGACTGAAATCACAATGTTTATCTTGGAAGGTCACTACGCCTAGTACATGTGAAAAGTGGAGATGCGAAGGGCTGAACAGTAGTAAGGTATTTCACCGGTTGACATACGTTCTCACACTATCAAATTAGGAATAACTGGTTTGCGACGTTCGTAGTAAATAAAACGAAACCCTTTACATTACTTTCACTCGTTTATACTAAAGATGTTTACATTGCGTCAACAGAATTGTGTATAAATAACTAACCAAAGCTAACATGTTTACAAGGGGTCTTGGTGAAGCCGGGTAGAAACATCATTTTCCATGAACCTTTTACCAAACGCCAAATTTTCGACTGTCCAAAATTGAAAAAAGTGTACAGACGACATTTCAAAACGTGATAAAATTGAAAAAAAAACTTCTGATAGGGCAGAATTTGTTGCGGAAAAATCAATTCCTCATTTTCCCGCAATATTTAGTGTCGTTTGCAACACTCTGGTCAAATGTCGTTATTGTTTGGTAATGGATTAATGTGTTTTCCTTTGTATGCGGATCTGGAAACCCCCCCAACTGAAGTAGTCATTAGCAAATCTGTTGACTACTTTAAGGGACAGGTCCAGGCCACAACCATTAGTAAATAATGTTAATGTAGTCGTCTTTTCGCTTTATGTATCAGTACGAGGATAACCCTGTGTGGTTTAAGAACCTAATTGGAAGAAGAAGAAAGCAAGGACAAGGTGAAGGAAAGAAATACTTTCTAAGCCCTTTACCGAACGCCAAATTTCGACTGTCCAAAATTGAAAGAGTTTTCAGACAACAATTCAAAATTCAATGAAATTGAAAAACAATCTTCTGATGTGGTAGAAAACATTGTGGGAAAAGGAGAAATTGCTCCTGACGAACTGGTCTAATGTCGTTATCGTTTTGTAAAGGGTTAAACGGACGCCACAAAGTGATAACGAACTGTGAAAGATGTAGGTGAAAGCTATATTTTAATTGAGGTCAAGTTTCCGTCAACGTTCTACGAATAGTTTTACCTTATCTTTTTAAAGTTATTTTTAAACAAGCCTTTTTCGCTATTTTCGATGGGTCAATCTTAAGTGTGTCAGTTCATTAGAGTTGTTTATCACCGTTTCAACACTTTTTCCCAATAATATTATGACGTTCCTGTTTCTTATCGTTACACTTTCATCATATCCAAGAATGCTTTGGTTGGAAACCATTGCTAGCACTTGTTTTATCCTTCATGTAACACTCTCGACAATCAAAAACACAACATTTCGCACTCGATATGAACACTTTACCAATACAAAACCGTATTATTACCCGAAAGAGAATTGAGAGGACTCCTGTTTTTTTCCTCATTATTTGTGTATTTATCTAATATGGGGTTTACATCGCATCAACTTTATTTCAGTTATGTTGTAAAATCCGACGCATTACTATGGAGGAAAGCACAAACTTGACTGCCTTAACATACTTGGATATTTCTAGAAACCACGTTTTTACCCCTTACCAAACAATAACGACATTTGGCCGCTTTGTTGCAGACAACTGTTGAAAACATTATGGGAAAATGACAAATTGTACTTAACGATCAAGTTTTCCTTTTGACAAATGTTTTCTGCAGTATCAGAAGATTATTTTTCAATTTGCCACATTTGGAATGTCGTCTGCAAACTCTTTTTATTGGGACAGTCAAACATTCGACGTTTGGTAAAGGGTCAAAAGTCTATTGAAACATCAAGTGTTTTGCACGACGCGTTGTTTTATAGCGTTTTTATTGCGAACCGTTGTTAGGTTCCATGCGATAGTGTAGGCGCTAGTTTAGGTCAAATGAGACATCAAGTCAGCGGAGTTAAACCATAAAGTCACACCGTAATCTTTATTTGACAGGGATGGTTTCACCCATCACTAAAATCGTCTGTCGTTCCTTTGAATTTGGACCAGTCGAAATGTCAAAAATATGGATTATGGGTTAAGCATATAACCGTACCTCATATCTCTTTTTTTCACCGGCATATAATTTGTTAACGTTTGTTTATGGTTTGTATGATATTAAATGCCGTGTTAACAAATCTTGCTAGGTTACGGATAACAGTATCATTTTTAGATGCCATGATATTATAAAAAGACATATCATTTGGGATAATCAAATATTTTTTGTCAATATATTTTTGGCGCAACTCTTCGTACAAAGGTAATAGTACATAGTAATATTCACGCGTGTGATTACCTTGTTTTCATATTGTGATTTTTACCATTCTTATAACGATAAATTATGTTAGCTCATCACAGACAGCTGTGCCTAATTGACAAATTTGCTTCACGAAGAATGCTTATTTGATGTGCGCTTCATTGAAGTCCAAAGCATGCACAAACGATCCCTGTTAGGCATTTATCTACGTCGAATCTAGATAAAAAAAGCATTTCTTGAATTCAATAAAAAAACATATTTGAGGTAAATTGAAATGTTATTTAAAACAATGTGACAAAAGGAATGATGTCAAATGCTATTCATTTAACCCATTTCCAAACAATAACAGCATTTGACCAGCTTGTTGTAGACGACTCTGGAAAACATTGTGGGAAAAAGAGAAATTGCTCTTAACGAGCAATTCCTCATTTTCCACGATATTTTCTGCCCTGTCTGAAGGATATTTTTCAATTTCATCACATTATGAAATGTAGTCTGCAAACTCTTTCAATTTGGGACTGTTGTAATTTTGCATTTGGTAAAGGGTTAGGGAGACCAAAAAAGGCTATATATAATTCATGCCATGTCCTGGCAGAGTCAATTTGAATCTATCGTACACATTTGATAAACTAAGTTTGTGTGTAAGCTTCCAATTTTCTCAAAATTTAAAACTGAAGATTCACTCTTGAGTGTTCCACATTTAGATTTGAGCGTTTAACGCTTTACTTCACAAATCCACGCTTGCTAAATACGATACTTAATGCCGTTGAGATTGACATTTTTTCTTTCCGTCAAAATTGATATTGCACAATGTCGTGAAAATAAATTAAGTTCATGAATATTTTCTTTTGACCTGCTTGTGTCTTATTGACCGATCCAATTTTACTCCTCACGCGTTATAACCTATTACGTACATTCGCATACATTTCCCCTACACCTTTTCTATTCTACCTGGACACCATGGAAATGAAACACGGCGCATTTATTCGTGCTTTCCCCTTGCACAACCAATTAGAGTGTACCGCAAAAAAAAAGACGAAGGGTAAAATAGAGTTGAATGCCCTGGACTGTCTGTCAAGAAGCACAGATACCAGTTACAAAAAAAGACCAGCATAAAAAAAAAAATAAAAAAAACAAGACAAACAAAATAATTGATAACTTTGCAACCATACATATGCACAATACGCATTTTTAGTTAGCTGTGATAAGTAGCACATTAAAGATGTCTGTCGAGAGAAGAGAAAATGTGTCAAAATGAAACTTCGTTTTAATAATACAGTTTCTGTTGTTTGATTTGCAATTAAAAGTAGATATTGAAGGCGTAATAAATTCAGGAAGCGTTTATTGTCTAAGCATGTACAGTTTTTGTGCGTTAGGTTTCAAAAGAGATGGATTAAAATACAAGTTAAATCACTGTATACACGTTTTAAAAAATTTAAAAAAGCAGTCTAATTTGGCTTCCAATGCCTTATCTTCAGTGCGAACCATAAAACAGTACAGCTGTCGTTCAGATTTAAAAAGATTAATTTTCATCTTCATACTTTCCTCATATCTGTGAACAGGCACCTTTAATGGTACCTCGAAAGAAAAGTGTCAGACTGTAGACAGAAACCACGCGCCGGCCATCTTGGATTCAAAACGAGGTTCTTAACGCAAACAAACCGATAATATCATGTCCGCGTATCACTAATGCTATTACAATTTTTAATTTCATCGATGTTTTCATCAAAATATTAATAAAACCAATAGTTTGGATTTAAAACAAGGCCTGATTAGGGTCTATTTAGGATTTAACTGCTTTTCCGGGATATATCTGTTCTAGGCTATGTAGGTATCAGAAGTGTCTTGTCAATAGACATTACCTCTTCGAAACCGGAAAAACTGATAATGATCGAACCAGAGTCCCCAACGCTAAAGACCACCATGTTGTCCATGGGGCCTTGTAGGTCCCTGAAAGTAACAAGCGCCCATTGCATAGGGTTAGACAAGAAGTAAAGGAGTTAGCCTTGGGAATATGCCTCTTAGTTGAACACTAGTTTACCGATCATTGAATGCAACACGCCTCTGCTTTACTAGCAATTAAGTGGGTGTTTCAAACGAAATTCGATATAGAAATTTCTATTTGGCACACAACAAGGTTAAGTGTTATGGTTTTTTCCTACTGTTTTCAATTGGATCCGTATAGTTCTGGATAACACATTTCTCCCGTTAGAACCACATGTCGGAATATCTGATGCAAACACTTTAGCAGCATGTGCATTAAAAGGATGAACTGATACTATGAAAGAGCAGTTAACTCCTTTATCAAATAGGTTTCCACAAAGTTTCCTTTTAAAAACACATTTATTTCATGCAATATTGTATTACCTGCCAATGTTTGCATTTTGGATGGCTTACACATTTTCTACTTTAGGTAATGGGTTTATAAATTGAGGCACATTATTTTATTCCTACTTTAGAAATTCTCTTTTGGTAACATACGAAATCATTTTTAAAACTTTAAACGATGCCATTGAAATATTGAATTCGAATTTTCTGTCTGTACAATCTATTTTAGCTCCTTGATACTTCTCTTCAACCTCTTTACGTAAATGGCTTAAGTGGTCCTTAAATAGTCTCCAACCATTTTAGAAAAGATAAAAGAAAAATGATATACAGTGTATCATGCGAAAACAACATAGAATAATGTAACTATTTCTTTGAAGAAGCGAAAAAGTTACACCATTTTAGCTCGACTATTCGAGAACTATACTACTCATCCGGACGTCGGCGTCACTGTCGGCGTCAATTCTTGGTTAAGTATTTACATGCAAGTTTGTATTTCATTTACTATTGTATGGAATGGGTTGATACTTAGCACATGTATTCAGGGTAATAATTTAAAGTCTCTTTAATAATACTATAGTTTCACCTTAAAAGAAACAATATTGATAGTGTATTTTCATTTATCTCTATCTTTACGATCATTTTCTTTGAGTATGAAATAAAAGGTGGCCTTCACTTTTTGTTATAAGGTTTAAATAGATCCGCCGAGGTGATATTTCCTTCTTTATGTGAGGCCATGCTTGATATTTGTTTATATTGTGGGAAAGGAACAAAATTGCTCGTAGCGAGCAATTTCTCTTTTTCCAACAATGTTTTCCAGAGTCGTCTGTAGCAAGTTGGTCAAATATCGTTACTGATTGGTCATGGGTTAAGGTCCATTTCTCCGTTTCAAACCCTTTTACTGGAGATGTCATAAAATATATACTTAAATTACGTAAACAAACCCACGAAAGAATTCTTTCATATAAAAAAGGGTTTGAAATTACTATGATATGGAATGAATTCGCCAAAACAATATGTTAGATTGTCATTAGTGAAAAATGTGTTTGAGATCGTGTCGGTTCGACAGATATGATGGTGTAACATAATGCAATTTAGAAAACGACATTGATAAAGTTTGTAAATTCCGACAGAATAGACTGTATGGAGAGAGGTACTGACTGATGGACAGACAGACCGACAGACAGAGAAAAAACATAATACATGTACTTTCGGACACATTTGCACGCATTTGTATTTCAAAATTACTGCGAAACGTATTTAACCCTTTACCAAACGCCAAATTTTCGAATGTCCCAAATTGAAAGAGTTTGTAGACGACACTTCAAAATGTGATGGAATTGGAAAATGATCTGCTGATAAGTCAGAAAACATTGTGGGAAAAGGAGGAATTGCTTGTCACGAGCAATTTCTCCTTTTCCCACAATGCTTTCCAGAGTCGTCTGCAACAAACTGGTCAAATGTTGTTATTATTTGGTAATGGGTTATGCAAAAAGGTACTGGGCAAAGAAAAACAACTTTTACAAACTCAGCTATGTAGGTAATTTGTGGGAATCCTATTCCAAATGAACACGAAATTAACATATGAGAATTTTGTGCACCAGAAAAACTGTATGCATCGCTAAATATCTTAACAAATTTACTTAAAGGTCTCTCTGACTGTGACCGATTCTATAAACGCTAAAATATAAGAATATGATTTTGTTTTACATAACTCATTGATTGATGAGCGAATAGAAGACATTTGCTTTCGTCTAAGTTCAGATGATACCGTCCCGATATACCTACTCCGTAATAAACTAAGTTTGATAAACAAGTTGATTGATTGATAAATTGATAGACTGATCCTAATGAGCAGTTCATCCTTTAACCACAATAATGTTTACCCTAAATTATGAAGGAAACATGTATTTTTGTAATTTTGATACATGTTCTTGCGGTTGCTTTCAATTTGGACCAGTCAAACATTACAAATGTTGAGTGTTTCATTAGATTGCATATTCTGTTCATGATTAAAGTCTGTTTGCAATTCTCTGTCGAAGTTAATTAGGATTGAATAATAAAACCTTTAGAGTGCTTTTTATTATATTACACACACATGTTTTTAACAATCTTGTAAATTGTGGGTGGATCTAAACCGGGCATGCTTGCCAATTAAACATGAAACATTGCACGATAAATTACCAGGGAAAAATCAAATAATTGGGACGAATGGTGAGCTTTAAAGCTATTTGCGTTTCAATGTGAAGCCTTGCATACAAATAGGGGAACAATTTCTACAATAAGAAAACTAGATAATTTTAATCTTGCCCGCGTAGTTGTGTCACAGAATTATGGACGTAACTCGTCGGCGACGTTGCCCGGGTGTCCAAAGTGTATTTATTCGATCACCTTTGCAAAACGTTCACCAATCACAGTGTTAATGTGCACAAAGACACATGGCATGCATTCAAGCACACAGTGACTACATGGAAAAGGTTTTGAAAAGACATTTAACAATATCTTGACGTTATTATGACGTCGCGTTTTGTACGCTGCCGTCCTTCGGGTACGCACTACCGCATTATTGTTTTATGTTATATTTGTTCAAATGATTATCACACATTCATTAAAGTGGTATAAAAGAGATAATAGATCAAATGGTATGATTACATATACCTTATACATGTATAATGCTGAATATCTTTTTTCTAGTTCCAATCCATGAACTTTCCTACCAACCCTCGTATAGGTCGCCTGTCATTTATGAGCTTTCGTGATGACTAATGGCCGCACTAAGGCTTGAGTTGTCTTATAAACCACAGTTTAGTTTTTTTAAACTATGGCGCTTAAAGTGGTCGGGAAATCACGTGACCAATGTTTACAATCTTATGTTCGAACAGGATTGTCGCACCACAGAATCGAGAGAGATTATTCTAAGTTTTAAGAACTTGTTTCACAGTCAATGTAAAATAAATAAGTTTAAACTAAACAGGTATTTGTTTCTCTTTTTTTGCCTATTTTCGACATCGATAGCCATATTGTGTACCCCGAATGGCGCGCATTTTCAAAGCAGTCGATCTTCGACTGTGATTTCTCTGCCGTTATAAAGCATGGATTATAACCTAACACCGGAACCGCAAAGTTAATGGTCAACTCATGCAAGGTGCACAGTGTGGCAATCATTTGCAAAATTAGGTAAAAAAGCAAAAATATACCTGTTTCGTCATGTTGTTCGAACATAGGATCGTAAACGTTGATTACTTAATTCCCCGGCCTATAAAGTAAGATTGACTTTACATCACCAAATGCAGCTTTGTTATTGTTTATAGCCGACATGAATTTATGTCTAGATATACTTAAAGTTAACAACAAACAAGTAGACATTAATGCACGGCTCTTGAGGGCTGGGTTCTGCTTTTGGATTTTATTGGAAGAATTTATTGAGAAATTATTGCATCGGTTTAAAAGAGCCATATCTCACACATTCTTATGTTTCATTGATTATGATTCAGTACCGACATTTATCTCGCAGTTGTCTTTAAAACCTTTTAATAAAAAAGGATCAAAAATAGAGGTGGGGTGACAACCTTCACTCTGTTGGCGACAGTGGTACAGTGGTAGAGCGCCTCTTGTACCGAAGGGGTCCCGGGTTCGAATCCCCGTTTGTAGAGGTGAAAATTGCTGGGACGAACCCACGAATTTGCTTTAGTACTGGTGCAGTATCCAGGAAGCAGTCATCGAAGCTTCAAGGTTCCGTCACAATCGATGTAAAATAGATAAGTCTAAACAAACCTTAACTCTACGAAATTTGATAAAAGCGGTCTCTTTTTAAAAACAAAAGCATGCATTTTTGTAAAGTTCTTGTACATTGAATCATATTGAGGCTCAATTCAACACATAGTGTTCTTTCTAGTACGAACCTTTTATCAAAGCACACAATGTTTAGAATAGGAAGTTTAACTTTATAGTTAAATTATTTGCAAGAGTAGTGTTATTTTCAAACACTGAGGTAAATGACACCACCAGAAAACATTCTCGAAATACGGCCTGAATTTGCATACTTAATGGATATTTCATAAATGGTGTGACAGTTGCGAGGCAACAAAACATCGCTTTTGAAACATACCATCCGACAATCTTGGTATGAAATAAACAAGTGAATATAGAGACAGAGACAGATATTAAAATCTGAAGTGCCTGACAAGTGCACGGTTTTATGTGTGCTATAAAAGGCGAATGTCCGTCGAAAGGTTCGTGCAGAAATACTGGTGTGACATGTGTGCGTTTATTTCATTAAGCAGGTAAAGAAATGAATTTAGAGTCTAATCATTCAGATTAACCCTGTGCTGGAACCGGCTTCCTGTTTGAACAAACAGGTTAGATCCAGGCCAGCCGCCAAGTAAATTGGGGGCTGGCCTGTCATCTAACCTGTTTGCTCTTTTGGTATATTTTCCAAACAAAATCAAGCAGATATATAAGGTTTTGCAAAGCAGACGACATGAAAATATATTTTTAGAAAAGGACTTTGTATTCTAAGGGTTAAGGCGATTATTAAGCAATTGCTATTTTTCATCAAACATGTACATAAGACATAAGAAAAAAGTTCAACGACTCAGCCTTTTGTGCCTCAGACAATTAGAATCATAAATCATGAATCTTTAAAACACTGACCTATCACATGCAACATGTTTAGGATTCAGTATGGTTCCACATGTTATAATTTAGTAAAGCAAATGGATGTTAACGTTTGTAAATAGAAGGAGAGGGAAATATTTTCGTAATTTTTTTGTCATTCCTGTATAAAACCTTAGCGTATCACAATAACACATTCTTCAGAACAACCCCTGATGACATGCTGTCATATTAAAATGTTAAACCCTTTAAGAATATGTGTCTACTTATATGAAGTATGCAAATATGGGGAACACTGAAATAAAAGAACAGTTTAAATATGCATTTTGAACACCTCTTAAAAGCCGTAAGTTTTTTGTGCGCTGTCAATTTTGTTCATAATTCTTTATTTCGTTTTATAATAGTTTTCGTGGGTAAGATATGTTTATCCATTTGCTGAGCGAGTCAAATTTGACCAGAGGATCTTCATGTATGTGCGTCAAATGAGTTTGACACGAATGCCGTAAGTTCGATTCCCGTAAGTAGCAACCTTTTCTTTAATCAGACCGTCGCAAACGCAAATATACGTCAAGTACCGTGAGGTTCGTAGAGGTTTATGCTCATTTCGCATGTCCAAATCAATGCCTGGTCAAACCTCAACCTCCATTGTAGAGTTGTCGTCCGTTCCTAAAAATTGTATCTACTCATAATTTTCAAGTATATTTATCAAATTCTAGTCCGATCGCGTAAAATGCAATCTCTCCTCGTCTGCATTTGAAAAGGCAATCTTTGCAGGGAGGTTTCGGTGACTTCTTTAGATATTTGCGTCCGGTCGAGTGGTATGGGGCGCACTCATACTTACGACCGTTTTTAGTCGTAGTTCATGTTTCCGATTATTTCTACGACCGATAGTCCGACTAGCAGTCTACGTTTACGAAACAAACTTAAGTTTGCGACTTATGTGTTTACTAGAAAATGGATGATTCATTGTGAGAAATTTACGCACACATTTTCTATTTACGTTTACGAGAAGAGAAATTGTCGTTCAAAACTTTGGGGGACATTGTGAGAAGGGCAGCAGTACTGTTTCTACCAGGTCACAATGACCCTTTGTAGCTAACCGATCAAAACATTGCGTCGAAGGATGCAGTTGTCCGATACAACTTAAAACAACCGGTTGTTCAAGAATTAAGAGCTCATCTTTCATAGAGAAAATGAAAACAAAACAGTTTTCATCTTGCTTCTTTCCACCCTATTCTGTGTGGTAAATAGTTTTGAAACGGGCGATGGATTCTTTTATCTTTGCATTTTCTATCTTTTAAGCGGGAGTAAATATGATATCTCACATAACCATCTTAGTATGCCCTTGTTCAAGGTCGTTTTCGACGTCCGTAAACATGTACTCGAAGCTAGAAGCCTGTCGTCAACAAGCAGAGGTTATCAGACAACAAATATAGAATATAGTCGTAAATAGATAAACCATCCATGAATAATACGGATGATTGCGGTGATAAAACCAGGGCTTGATAATGATGATAGTACTTACGGTGAACGATAATATTAATGATATAGATAAAGACATGGTAATTACTTAAACGATGATGATACGGGCAATAGAATGGAAAGTTATTTCTTTTATAACGGTGAACATAAATAAGGGCAATTTGCTTATCATAACTATTTCTATATTACTTGTTTCATAGCGCTTCTCAGTCATTTTCGAAACCTTGCGCCAAACATCCAAAATGCTTATACATCCAGGACAAACGATCGAAGGAAGGATGAGCGAGAAAATGAGAGAGGGAGAGAGATAGAAATAGAGCGAGTGGGCGGTAGAGCGGGGAGAGAGCAAAGGTAAGCTGAGAGAGAGTGGGAAAGAGGTGAAGAAGGAGAGAGAGAAAATGACAGAGATGGAGAAAGATGGGGAGGATGGGAGAGAGAGAAAAACTGAAGGAAAGGGGAGAGAGAAAAAAGATGAAGGAGAGAAAGAGGAGGTCGGACATAGAGAGAGGAAATTAGAGTTTGTGAAAGATAGAGAGAGAGAGGGGAAGAGGCCATAGGGGAGAGGGGGACAGACAGAAAGAAATTCATAATACATAGAGGTCATAGACAAACAGAGATAAATGCATAGATAGATAGAAAAGTAGGTTATAAAAGACAAAGAGATAGAAGATATACGGTTATTCAAGACGGAAATACCAACTTTCAGAGGCAACCAAAGGGAGATAGATACATATCTGCAAAGACACAGACAAACCATGATGGCTAAGAAAAGAAAAGCCAAGGGGAAACCAATGGTTGTTGTGCAGATTTCGAAACATTGCGAATAGATTAACCTATTTTACGTACTCGTCACAGGTAAATCTCAATGTCAGAATTAATTAATCACCTGTATAACGACTATATATGGAGTGATGGAAAGCGTAATACGCAATAACAATGCCACGAACACATGCCTACGGAATATACAAATACAGGTTTGGAGAGCATGAGGCGTTTTTATGAGGATAGCGTTTAGGAAGACATGGAAGCAGTAGGCGTCAAATACTTCCATTCATTTACTCATTGATATAAGTTACCTAACAAACCTCATGGTGCAGATAAACAGGGTTTGTAAAAAGCAAATTGAAGAGTTTATTTACAAGTACTAACGACAGTTATGTTCCGTCGACAGTTTCCTAATCAATGGGCCCGAGCCTCATCAGTGCAGCCGGTAGTATGTCGACATCGCACAAAATTGGTTCAGGTTCAAATCCTTGCTCGGTTTATAATAATTCCAAAGTTAAATGAAATTGATTTGACATGTTTTTCTGTTTTGTTTTTCATTTCCCCACTGACCGATTATCCTCAAGTTTCAAGATTCAAGATTCTTTATTGACTTAAACTACATACAGTTTATCATCAAGTCAGTACAAATTTAAACATTTTGAAATAAAAGGTAACCATGTGATCATATAACATCCAAGCTTTTTGCAATAATATGTATCCAATGTGATTATTTACTATGAAGCATTATGAAATAATAGGAATCATCAAATGGGTAAGCAGTTGATGTCTTGGAGAAAATATTGTGAAACGTACAAAGATGCGCCGAGCGTCAAGAAATGATTAAAACAATGCAAATTAAGTGTTATTGAACTCCAATCCAGCTAACAACTTACGAATTAATTGAGAGGTTATTGTCCAAGGTCACTCTAAAACGAAAAGGTCTTGGTTTCCGTTTTATAACATATGATATGTGTGAATAACAAATCGTAAACTGGTAATTTGAATAATGCTCATCTCTGAATGAACTTCAATGAATACATATTAAATGCTAAAAATCTGTGTTTTCATTAAATACGTATGGAACGAGGATTAGGGCCTTCAATGCTTTAATTGTTTTGTTTTTTCATGAATAGTAATTGGTTGCTCTCGAACGCACCTTGTTAGTGCCACATGGTTAGAGTACCGGCCCATTTCAAAATATGGGTCCAATACACCCTTACCATATCCTATCATTTCGCAGTACGGAAAACAAAGACCATCATTTATTGAATAAATTGTTCAAACGATTTACGACATCTGCTACATAACTGTTATATACCTCAACTACACGGCTACGAAAAGAGATGAGACGTGTATGAATGCTCTCGTTTTCTATAGCTTAATAAATCCATGTTTTCATTTCATTCATAGAAGACATTTTATATCTAAACTTCTCGTATCAGGCTCATTTCGTGAGATTGTCCTTCTAAAGGTAAGATATACAATAAGCATGTCATTAATTTGTTTTAATATTTTCGAATATATCGATAAAAGACAGTTCATGTCAAAGATGTGGTTAAGACGCACGTCGAATAAATAACCACAAAATACCTTCACAAAAGATGTGCGAATTGTCATTCGAATACTTCTGCAGATATTCACGGTGAATATCTGTCCAAACAGTTGTGTAATCGTCGGACAGTTTCAAGCTCAGTCCGAGTCAAAGTCTGCTAGTTTCTAGTAAGTCACGTACACACGACAATCAATAGCTTCAGACTGAAACAGACCTGCTATTTGAATATATGCAAATGTTTATATTCCCAAAACTATTAAGAAGATGGTCAGAGAAACCACTGTGACAAAAGGAGAAATTGCACGTCGGAGTAATTTCGTCTTTTGTAACAATTGTTTCTACAGAACAATCGTTTCAATTCTTTCATCTTTGTTTTATAAAGTTGATTTCACCTGGTATGCTAAATACATATTTACTCAAAACAACCACAATATATTGTACTATATGAGGATGTGGGTTAATTAATACTGCCCCGCGACGAATCGCTAATGATTTATGTTCCAAACCAAATTACCACCAATAATAAAATCATACATATTCAACAAGTCCCCCGTCGTTGAATAAATCCGTTATGGCTATGTGTCGAAGATGCAAATCTGTCGTCGGCAGTGCTTATTTATATATACAACAGCATCGTTCTTAAAGCCAACGAGTTTATTTGTCCTAGGCTTAACCAAGTTCTTTTAGTTTTAACTTATTTATTTCACACTGATTGTCATTGCAGCTTAACGATTATCAAATCCACTCTCGATTTCTTCAAGCATTTGGTACTAATGTACCCATCTCTCTCTTTGTCTGTTTGTTTTAATGGGAGTTTACATCACATCAACATTATTTCATTTATGTTGCTATGCCCAAATCCTAATAATGGAGGAAGACCTAATATATCTCTATTCCCCTCTCACACTCCTTCTTTCTTTCTCTTCTATCACGCCTTTCTATGTCTACCCATTTTGTTTTACCCTTATTATGCTTATCTATAGCTTGTTTAACTAGAGTGAATTTCCGTACTGATATTATAAAGACTCGGTCCTTACAAATCAATTTAACCCTTACAGTGCTGGAACCGACTTCATGCTTATGCAAACAGGTTGGATCAATGCCAGCCGCCAAGTAAATTGACGACTGACCTGTGATCTAACCTTTCTGCTTCTATGAGTATCTTTCTTCATCAAAATTAAGCATTTATTTAGATTTTGGAAAGCAGACGACACACAAATCTATTTTTAGAAGATTATCCAGCATTCTAAAGGTTAAAGCAATCTGAACCACTGCCCGCGAGCCCCACGGTGTTTATATAAAACAGATTAGAGAGAACCAGTGCGGTTAATATACGCGAAATGAAGCAGACACTCAAAACAAATTTGATTTATTTGTCTTTTTCCATGTCAGTTGTAAAACCTTCTTTACGCCTGAGTGAGTCGAGGTAATGTATAAAGATTACTTCTGGGTGAGATCGCGTTAAAGCGGGCCTTAGGGGGAGGATATTTGTATTTTCTTATAATACACGAGAACCTATGTGATTAGCAGACAAAACTCAGACGATATTAAGTCCATCGTTCCTCAGGAAAAACCAGTGGAACTGGCGGCTAGGGTTGGTGGACTTAGAACTTGGGGGTTGCGGGTTTGAGCCCCAGCGACACCTATGGTTTCATAGAAATGACCTTTAGCAAGTTACTTCAGAGCCATAGTTCAGTACTGGTGGATTCATGAAAGCCGTTGCATAGCTGAACATGTGTTGATATGGCGTTAACCACCATACAAATGTCTTACGATAGTCGCTACACCGAGGAAAAGGGGTTTCATGTTAGGGGCGATATCCAATTTTTATAGTTCTTAGCCCGTTTCCTAGAAAAGGTTTTGCAATTGATTCAAACCTAAAACAAAAACCCAAAGTATAAATGACCAAGCAAAGAGGAGCATTCCCTCGTTATATATATACAGAATCCATGTGGCAGCAGTACAAATCACTCTTGAGGTGCATTTCTTTTTGATGTCGCAGTGCTTTAGTATGTCATTTATTACAGATTCGTTTACACAAATTCATTTTAGAGAAGGTTAATGGATCACTTTTGAGATGTTTAGTTGGCTTATGGTCTACTTTGATAGCAACAATATATACCATAATCAAATGAGTTCTACGGTTTCTATGTGAAAACGTTTAATGAAATTTTAGATCCAAATGGAGAATGTGCTCATCCTTTTGTAACAAATGTTTCTTAACTTATCTCATGTGTTAAATACAAAGTAAAGAAATGAAGGATAACTTTAGAGTCCTTAATTTACCATTAAAAACTCGATCGGTCACTCGAATGTTGTGGGAAGTAAGTCGAACTTGACAGGTCGAGCACATGATTTTCTGGCGTAAGACGTTGGTTACGCTATAGTTATGAAGAAACACCGTAAACTACATGACACACTGACAGAATCATTGCTTGTCATTGACACATGTGTATGAAACATGCCCCTTATGGAATCAATCAGTTATTGCTGAATACGCCATTGTAGGTTGAAGGTTTTCAGGGCCAAGTTCACTTTTTGAATACTAGGGGATATCATATATATTCGTTATTTCTGTATTATTGGTGTCCAAGAGCAACATTGCTTCGAGTATGTTAAAACTTAGAATAAATAAATGTTCATTCAAATATGACATTTCACACAAACCGTATGTAAACAATTATTTATGATTTAGAGTAAGGGAGAAAAAAAAACAACATTTTGCAAATCTTTGAATTCTAAAACAATACATAAAAAAAAAATTCGTAAAATAATATTAATAAAACGGATGCATTGTGCTATATATAGGTAATATTCATTACATGAACGGTATCCTTCATTTCTGCCGAAACTTTTTAGGCATTGATGGACGATTGTCACGTAACGAAAATATTGTTGAGAGGCATTTAACTCAATTTACTCTTTCCCAAACGCTAAATGTTCGATTGTCCCAAATTGAGAGAGTTTGCAGACGACATTTCAAAATGTGATGAAATTGAATTTTAATCTTCTGAAAGGACAGAAAGCATTGTGGGAAAAGGAGTAATTGCTCGATAAGCAATGTTTTCAAGATTCGTCTGCAACAAAGTTGTAAAAAGTCGTTATTGTTTGGTAATAGGTTAAGAACTACTTTGTTTTCTGATCGAACGATGTTTCAGTTACAAAGTACATCCCTAGAAGACATTAACGCCCTATTAAGAAAGGCTATGTGTGAATGTACGAATTGCTTGAGCGGCAAACTTTGCCCGCCTGAATGTCGCGTTCGTTTACCATCTCAGAGTAAACACATTTCACTGCATGCATCAGATGGTTTTCAAAAGAATTGCATCCATGACAAGGCGCTTGTTTAGACGATTTCATGCACAATTAACTCTCAAATAATCATGTGATATTTATATGCTGCTGTAAACAGAAGTGCATTAGCTTTTAACTATCTCCAACGCAATACGTTTGTCCCTGTCCAAATATAAATACAGCATATACAGATATCAGAGGATACACGTTTATGTACACGAACGAAATTTGCCTGGTTGGTGTTTTACTAGACGATTTCAGGAAAATATTTGAGTAAGTCAAAGCTGATAAACATGAAAAGTATCTTGGATAAAAGAACAATAATGTCACGTGACACGTCATTGGAGACGTTGTTTTGGATAAACATGAAACGAATTTCTTTAATGCGGACCATTCCCTCGCTTTAGGAACCCTAACACACAGTGCGTGCTTACACGCAAATATCTGCGTGAATGTTTCACATTGGGTCAGTCTATTGTGCACTGGTGTGTCGACCTCAAAACAGGCCCTTCTAATTAACTTTCTTTACACATTCTCCATACTGAAGTTAGCAGTTGGGCAGAACCTTAATGTGACAGAAAGAAGAATTGTTAACTATAACTAGTTTTTCTTGTTTAGTTGATTTTTACTGATTTGATTAGTTGATTTGCCCATTTTTCATAAATTATGAAACAAGTTGTTACAGCTCAATTTCTTCAATCTTGAATCTGCTTTCCGGATACATGACCAGTTCTCGCGCTACTTTGGCTCCCAGCGAGAAATTTCCATTCTAGTCACAGCGGTTGCTAGTCTGTGGGCGTAGGTGTGTGGGAGGGTGTGTGGGTGAGTGTGTGTGTTTGCTAAAACGAATTATAAAGTTATTGGTTAACCTTTAAAGCATGAAATGGGATCAAATTCGGTTTTTATATGTTTGTCGCCCAATTCGATACTTTAATTTGAAACTGTCCTGAAAGCTCGAGTGCCATCGGCAGAGTCCTTTGATTGCTTTTCCTTTGCTATATGGTAATATATATTTGCTATGCTTAAATTACATTTATCGTTAACAGACAGCTTCAACCCGAGTCGATCAAAGCGGTGCTGCTAGACTTGAAATGAAGAAAGGAAGAAGAGGAAGTAGTCAAACGTATGAAAGAGCTCATTTGTAATTTTTCATTCGTTTTCATACAATGCGGTAGTTAGAAATTCCGTTTTATGTTATAAAGAAAGTCTGCTTGCAATATTAGTTTGGACTTACAAATTTACAAACCGGGAAATTCGCTCTTACTGGACCTCTGGTAGATACAATGTCGTAACGTCTAGTGTCTGATATCTGGTTGCCACCGACGTTACGATTCCACGATTTCAATTTCAACAACCACATGATAGATAGCCCTCTTACAATAACCCTAGCATAGTATTGTCTAAAATATCAAATCAAACAGCTTGATAGAGCTAAAATTTCTTAATTTAGTTGTATTTCCTAATTTTTGGTGAGATTTAGTGAGAAACAAAACGTTAGTGGCCATTTTGGTTGGTTTTTTTTGCAACTTCTCGCACGTTCTGCATTAAAAATGTGGTAATTACCCACTGAACATGTAAGGATCATCCAATGAAAACGCATCTTTTCCCGCCTTTTTTACAACTTTACTACAATTTCCAAATATGGTATACTACCACAGGTTTAGCCCCGCCCAATTTGACCAATTTGGTTGTTAATTGTTGCAAGATAGCCCGAGATATCCGCATGAAAAACGGAAGTGATGGAATTTATTTTGAAATGCATAAGGATTACGAAAAATGCTTCCATTCTCTTAAAATAATGGAAAAATATTAACTTTTGGACTCTGAGGTATGAGATTATATGCATATGTTTAATCAGGTGAAGTTTTGTTGCATTTAGTTGCCCCATTTTTGAATTATCGTAGCTGTTGTGATACACAACCGGCCTGCTCCAAAGAGTTAAGAGGGCGAATTACTACCGTGTCCCAGACAGACACGGTAGTAACATTGCTTCTAGACCTCTGGATGAGTAGAATACAGTTCCATGCGTATATGCTTAACGAATCTGACTTAATTGGGAAATGTTTTACAATTCATGTGCATGGCCATTAGCACAAAAAATGTACGTCTTATGTCTTCAAACCCATCTTTCATGTTATATAACTTTACTAAAATGATCTACTTTGCAGATAAACAGAGTGTAGATAACTTGTAACTGCTCATGAAAACCAATCATGACTTAGAAATACGCATGTATTAATCACTTTCCCACCAGATAACATATCTGGTCGATATGATCTTTGTCATGCAACGATTGTGTTATATAGATATTGCTATAAACTGTAAACACTTTTCCATCAAAATGTCATGTAATCCCAAAATGTGTGGGCGAAGGATATGTGCTGGAATGTAGAGAACCAACACTGTCTGTAAATGGTGCCAAAAGGCACACAGAAAAGAGTTTACCATCATGGTTTCAAGACGATCACTGTCTCTAAAACTGTCAAACACATGTGTACCAAGTTTTTTTCTTCTAAAAGAAAGAAACGATTTGGCTTTAAAGACAGAGACGAACATTGATGTGATATCTATTCGTGTGTCATACACAGTTTTTTTTCAAATATTTTTATCTCTGTACCATCATATTGATGTAGTCAACATTGTATTAACCCATTACCAAACAATTACGGCATTTCACATGTTAATTTCAGACGAATATGGAAAACATTTTGGGAAAAGGAGAAATTGTTCGTAACGAACAATTTCTCCTTTTCACACATGTTTCTGTCCTATCAGAAATTTATTTTCCAATAACATCACGTTTTTAAATCTCGTCTGTAAACTTTTTCAATTTGGGAAGTCGACAATTTGGTGTTTAGTAAAGGGTTAAACGGTGGCTCTATAGAAGCCATACGCAAGGTTTATGGGACAACTTACATTTAAATACAGGAGATTTATCAGACTGAACGACTTTCTGTATCACTTACGTCCAGAATTGAATAACGGTGAATACTAAAAGGGGACTGTCTCACAGATTGTGCTTTGTAGGTAACAAACGTTAAAATGGTGATTTTACTAGTTCTCGTTACCAAACAAAAAACTATTTATAATGAATCATCACAAATATGATACATGTCTGAACATCCTGAACTAAGCCTCCATAGCTTTTAGCACTTTGATCGCAAATCATCACCCATTGTATTATTTCGCATGACAGAAATAGGGTATACAAATACACAGTCAAACGTTTGTTAGACCCATATGATGACGGTATCTAACAAAAGCCGCTGGTTTCTAATGTGTAATTCAAATTAAGCTTACAGAAATATCAGTTTATCGGTTTACTATAACCGGAGTATACATGTGATATAATTCGACCACATCAATATGACAGAGAGGGATACGTGTGTCAATGGTCTTGTTTTATGTAATTCTGTGGATCTATGTTGTGATTTTATATGTAGATAATGCTTTTTATTAAAATAATCAAATCCTCAATCTGTGAGACATGGATTCAAAGGTGATATCACACATTGTTCAAATGTTATCACTTAACACGAAGCTGTATAATAATAACATACGCACCTTGAATAGCGGAGTTCAACAAACAGTTATAATTAATGAGTTTTGATATCTGTTTTATATATACAATTTATCGTTTTATTTCATATCTGAAAACTTATCTTAAAACACTATTTTTTCAAATTTACGTTTGTGTTATTGATAATTCCGAATATAATAATCACAAATGTATTCTTTTAGTGAACAAGCTTAACATTTAACAACAGTGCATTGAAGAGACTATATTATTAGTTTGCCAATCTCAGCTTATGTTTCATAAGTTATACAACGATAATATTTTCGGTGTGTGGCCAAGACTTTATATACAGGCTTATTGAATACTTGGAAGTTTCCAGTCATGGTGTTTCCTTTATAGTGAAATGAAATATATTACCAATTATCTATATGCAACGGGAATGCTTTTGTCATAGGTAACACAAAAATGTTATTTCGTCGATTTCGTTTGTTATGTTCAACATAATTTGCAATGAATACATTGCAAATCAATTCTGAGGCTTTCTAATAAACTGAATAAAATAAAAGATATTTTTCTGACGAACGGATGGGAGTCATCTTGATCAAAGATCTATATTCAACGGGAATTCGTTTGCAACAGGTAATGCAAAATGCGTTTGTATCGATTTCGGTTGTTATACTTTACAAACTGTACAATAACTTCATTGCAATACAATTTTGATGCTTTCTTCATAGCACAAGAGAAACAATGGATTTCACTGATGGATCGATTCGAGTCCGCTTGATCATTTCTCTGTATTCAACGGAATTGCAATTGAAACAACTTTGCAATAGGTATTGCAAAAATGGTTCTTTTTTATATTGACTGGGATGGTCAATACTGGAATATCAATACCATATAGGTCTTTCTTAAACTATTGCATTATTCTAACACAATGTAGTGACAGTCTATCCATCCTGTGTCTTTCATTTGGGCATATTTATATCAAAACATGTTGCAAATTATTGCTGCAAGACCAAACCATAGCATCTCCTTCATTGGATTAAATGGTCATTTTGATTGAAGGGGTACGGTCATTTTGGGTTCAAGCCGCCGAATTTTGAATTAAAGCTACTCACCATCTTGCGGAGGGGTCTCTGTCATCAGCGTATTTTCGCATCCCTCAAGGACGCTCTTATATTCTGCATAATCCTTAATGTATTCCTCATGAATCTCCGGCAAAACCAGTCCCGATTGCCCGGGGTAAAACACTCGGGTATCTCCATTCCTTACACCGTTCGATGACGTAATATTCACCGGGTAATCCGTGGAATTCACGTTTATTCCTTCCATGATGTTTTTAAAATCCTTTCAAAATCCCGTGAGTATCGCCAACGAGCTGTCACGTGACTTTATCCTTGTCAACCAGTTGAAGCGTGAACACTAAGGCACAGAGAAATTAATTCCATTGTCAAGTTGTTGTTGTATTTTCGTAATCCGTAAGAGTAATTTCCTTGTGTGTTAGGGCTACTTGCGATTATGCACATTAATTAACACGCATTCGACTGTTTATTATCACGCAATACGCTCTCAGCACGTGCTCATACATTTAGAAGCACTCTTTTCCTTTTAAAGTTAACCTGTTCCTTAATAAATTGATCAAAATCACCACAATGTAAACAGATGATTATATTGTATATTTGCGACAAAATAAGAACATTCTTAAAGCAAGCTACCTTCACAATCGATTTTAAAAAATTAGGTAAACTAGACAGCAGTTTTAAATTCCGTTCCTTATCAATCTGATCAAAATCATCATATTGCAGACAATTGATTGTACGATTGCGACACAATCAGAAATTAATTATGATAAACGTCTATTCCCTCTGTCTTTTTATTCTGAAAATCAATTAAAATATATAAAGTTACTAGCTCTAATTAAGATAAAATTTTATTTCAAATCAAACACCTTTCTTCAATTGTTGCTAGCCATGTGATACGATGCATGCAACTTCCGAAATCCGATCGCAAAAATAACTTCGCCATGTGCAGAAATAGAACGAACCTTAAAAATTGCACCGGCTATTGCTATGTAGTACAGGTGCACAGTTTTATTTTTAACATTTCACATCCCATGCATACACACGCTGTGTGCGCTATCAAAGGTTAAATGATGTATCTCTGACGAGGTATCAGATATCACGTATTATTTCAAGTCGACGTTATTTTCTGTCAACATAACTGCGTTGTTACATCAGTGTGAACTCCCGCCGTCCGTCCCGCACTGTAACATGGAGTTACCTGGCCGCTACCTATCTAGGCTGTCGCTTGGTTTGACATACGAGTATAGGGGGAATATCTTGCGCTTCAATCATTGTAATGGGCACGTTACCTAAAACAAATAGAAAGCAATTAACCTATTTTTGTTTTCAGTCGGGAACATGTATATGATATATGTGTATGACTTTCAATAGTTTAGTTAAGTTTCAACCTAGTTATGCTCATCTATATTATACTTATTGTAGATGCACTCACTGGATTACTCGTTTGACTCAGGGGCCAATATCTTTAACATTACAGAATGACATTGAACTGATTAGGTATTTCATATAAATGACAATTATACATTGATCTCATCAAGTTTCACATATATAGCAATGTCTCTAAACATTGAACCAAAATCAAAGATGGGGAGACACGTATTTTACATCGATTGTGAAACAAGTTCTTATTACTTGGCTTATTCTCACTCTCGACTCTGCTTCCTGGATCATCACCAATACTCGCGCCAAATGTCATTGTCTTCATGATCTAAAGATTTACATAACAATGTCTGAATATTAAACATATAGAACATGAAAGAAAGTCATTGACCAAGAATGCATCTCCAGTGATAGAATTGGGGAATGCAGTTAGGATTATAATGTTGGATTTGAACCATTGTGATTGAAGGAGATTGGTTTATCATAATGTTGTGTTTGCGTGTGTGTTTTTTCTGTTGTTTTTTTTTCTGTTAATTTACCACTATAGCTTGTTTGAATAAAACAGAATATATATTTTCTTTCCTTATACGTAAAACAAATATAATCATGCAATCTTAAATGTTTAAAACAAAAATATTTAGAATCCAGCAAGGTTGCAAGGAACATAATCATCAAAATCTGTAACTCGCTTTGAAATAGCACTTTTTCATGTAAACTTAGAATACAACATATTGAATTTTAAGATATTTATGTTTTTGCTATCGTATTTTTTTTCACCCTTTTTGAAATATAATTGCGATCGGCGGAACAATACGTTCAATACTTGAGTAATCATACAGAGAAAAACAAAAATTGACTAGATCAGGCAAAACACGAATCTAATAAGTCATTGTTAAGTATGTCGTCTGCATCAGACCTTTAAAAATAAATGGGCTGTAAAGACAATTTTGAAAAATTACGCCCCTTTATAAATGCCATAAATCTTTTCTTAAAGACAAATGAAAGTTAGACAAATTTCTAATGAGCCCAACTCAACTATAGCTTAGAAACAGAAAGTTTAAGTTGGAAGGCGGATTTGTTAAAAACAAACAAGAATGGTAATGAGGGTTGCATTAACCATTGTCGAATTTCGATTATTCAAACACCAGATGTCCGAAAAACATTAACAGTTGACTTTCTGTTATTCGAAAACCAGATTTCCATAAAACGATATACATTACGGTTTTTCGGACACCAAATATCCAAAACAAATTAATAATCGAATTTCGTTAATACGAACGGCGAATTTCGGACGATTGTAAGTACAGTGATGTCTCGTTAATCCGAACATGTCCGTTCCCAACAAAATGTCCGGTTTAGCGAATAATCCGGACTAATGAAGCAGAGCATGTTCTTATACACATTAAGACATGAACGGTCTGTATGCACGTGTATACTTATAACCCTTGAGCAAACGCCAAGTTGTCGACCGTCCCAAATTGAAAGAGTTTGCAGACGACATATCAAAACGTGATGAAATTCAAAGATAATCTTCTGATATGGCAGAAAACATTGTGAGAAAAGGAGAAATAGCTCGTCACGAGCAATTTCTCCTTTACCCACAATGTTTTCAAAATTCGTCTGCAACAAACTGGTCAAATAATTTTGTTCCCTTACAATTTCGTTCGGATTGCGAGACATCCGGATAATCGGGGTCCGGATAAACGAGACTGTATACGATTAGGAATACATTTTACCGCTTCCTTTTATATGTTACTCCTTCACAAACGAGAGTGATGGATGTTTGTTCGCTACTCAAGTAATAAATATGAAATAAACGTACACGCAATCAGACATCACCACACTTGGACATTCCCCCATAAGTTATTTTAACCGGTCTAAACTGAAGACAACTACAGGCGACAACTTTAAAGTTAAAATAGATTTTTGTCCTCTAATCGGAATTGCCGGGAACTATTGAAACCTAAGGAAAAACAGACTCATCATGAGCAATCTATCCTATTTCATAATGATTTATTAACATTTCTGCTGCACATGTGTTTAACCCATCACCAAACAAAAACGACATTGTATGAGATTGTTGCAGTCGACTCCGGAAAACGCCGTGGGAAAAGGGGAAATCGCGTGTAACGAGTAATTTCTTCTTTTCCCACGATGTTTTCTTCTCCATCAGAAGATTGCTTTCCGAGTTTATATCACCTATTTGAAATGTCGTCTGCAAAATCTTTCAATTCAGGACAGTCGAAAATTTTCGTTTGGTAAAGGGTTAAACAAATAAAACGAGTAAACAGAATATATCGTTTTAAGTGACATATACCCGTTACTCTAAAGGTAATTTCATTTATCGTCAAATTGGAAAACACAAACAAATGAGAATTTACACTCAAAATGATTCAATCGATCTTCCGAGTAGGTTGAAACACTGTTGCAATATAAGAAATTGTATATAACCTTATCATATTTAAAGTTTCTGTGCGTCATAGAATTATTTTTTGAAACTTTTGAAAAAAAAAGGCATAAAGATTAATTTAACATTTTAGCTGAGAAACCAATAGCATATAAGATGAATTTTTACATTTTGCATTTTATAAAAAAAAACAAGGGAAATCCGACATAATCTTACCTAATCTATAATATAGCGTCAAGTTCTGAACAACCGGTCACATGACACTCACGTGATACTAAGACCACACATGTATCTGTAGTAATATACAAAAGTCGAGGCCGTGGGTTTTTTCCATCAATATCTTCGTTTATAGCGCGATTTGGGCAATTTTTTTAATGAATTTCTGTAAGAAGCATAGCTGAATACCATACGCAAATTCTACGTTTTACCTATATATATCTAGTGTATGACGTCCAGGTTCTTTAAATACCTGCTTTCGAATTCGTCAATGTTTTAAGGTAGAATTCCCATTATCCGCCATTTTGAAACTCATTATACCGTCGGATTAATTCAGTCGTTCTTCGCACACATGGGTCGGGGAATTCTGTTATGACTTTCAGAATTTCTCTCTGTAAAGAGACCCATTTAATGTCGCTCTTACTACGACACTTCATGAATTTGGTCTTCTACAACGTTTCTCTAAATGTTTTAGTCTAATGGCACTGAACAATCAAACCATAATAAGCCCCGAGCTGCTACTGTATCATTTATACCAAACCACATACGTCCAATGCTAAACCCAATACCAAACACTTATGAGCTTTAACCAATTTGTTGCAGACGACTCTTGAAAACATTGTGGGAAAAAGAGATATTGCTTTTGAAGAGCAATTTCTGCTTTTCACACAATGGTTTTTGCCCCGTCAGAAGATACTTTTGTTATTTCAACAAGTTTTGAAATGTCGTCTGCAAACTCTTTCAATTTGGGATAGTTGAAGATTTGGCGTTTTGTAAAGGGTTAACACTTGACCTTCACGGATTTCCAAAATCTCTTGTTTTCGGTTAAATAGAAATAAAGCGCGGACAAGTGGTATGTCGCAGTAGAATATAATTAATACGGTTGGCACTTCGTTAATCATCGCTGGATAAAAACGGAGGGGAGAATTAATTAACGAACCGTGTTTGTTGACACTTAACGGCCACATTCCCTTTATTTTGAAGATAGATATGTTTGTCGTTTATACAGTAGATGCGGAATACGTTGAAACTATATGTACTTTTATAGACGGGTGCTCGTCTTTAACTAGACTTTCCATATTAGTTTAAACTTATTTATTCAACAAAGAGTGTGTCACAAGTTCTTAAAACTTAAATTTATCACTCTCGATTCTGTTTCCTGGATCATAACCAATACTCACACCGAGTGTGAATTCATGAAAGGTTGCAAGGCGGAACCCGCTACTGAAGGGATTTGAACCAACGGCCCTCGTGTCCAGAGGCCGTTGTTTACCACAGTCCTTCACTGTTTTCCAATGAGACGTGTTGGGTGGATGAACATACTTCTAAAACGTAGCCATTATGAGTGGGGATGGTCGTGTGTGTAAATTAATCCAAACAACATTTCATTTATATTGTATTACTAAATCTAAATCAGAAAAGAAATTTCAAACCCCTACTGCCCAGAAGGGATGGTCATGCTTGTACAATTTGCATACCATATAAACCTCGTTTCATCAGACATAAAAGCAACATTTTCAATAACTATCATTTCCCTGGGTGGTGTTACCTGGTCTATATATACTTTAACGTGACTCTCTCAAAGATTGACATTTAAACATATTAAAATAATTTGTGTTCGCCCTTAAAATACCTAGATAGATTTCTAAAGTAACGTAGAACTGAAAACAAGGTGTTGAATCATTCACTGTTCATAGTGATGTCTATATCTACCTGTACTGATATTATCGCTGTTGATATATTTATATGCTAATACAGTTAGCCAACCATATGGTAATGCCATATCTACACATTTATTATTTGTTTCTTGTTTTGCGATGTCAGTTTAGAATTAGGCCAACATCAATTGAGACATGTAGTGCAGGGTTTACACGGCTGTATAGGATAGAGGACAGAAGAGGCACTGTTCCTTCAAAGCTTTTTGGTCACAGGTCTGAGGAAAATTGGAAATAAGAACTTCATATTTCTAAAAATGTATAGCATCAGTAATTTTGTACGAGACATACTGAAGGATAGACATCGGAAGTTTGATAAGTTCGTGTCTAAGCATTTAGAGCCTTAAACAAAAAGCGTTGCAATGGTTTTTAAATACGTTGCATAATGTATAAACATACTTAAATATATTGAGACATAACGAATAGATTTTGGGATTCAGCATATATACATTCTTTTTTATAATTCATACCCGAACACAAAGACTGTATTGTTTCATCGACACTTCTTCTTGACTTGGAAACTGTCTTATATGAAAGCCAACACCTACAGTGAAAAAATTAAATATGCATTTGGTTTTGGTATAGCTCAATACCGTGTATTTTCGATACTATTGCTATTTGTGACTTGAAATACAGAGGTCCTAAGTTCGAAACTGGATCGACTAAACAATACAATGTACGTTGAAACATAATTAAAAGTCGATGTAACATAATTTTTAGGTCTCAACTCACTGGTCATACGTGTTCGTGTGGGAAAGCAGTAAAAGCCCTGAAAACTGTGTTTTCATAAAAAGGTCTTCTGTGGAAATATCGAGAGCATGGATAGATGAGCATCCAATGATATGACTGTTAATCTGTTGAGAATGGCCTAAAACTAATAAATATTTAACTAAATCTTTGTTTCGTCAGACTCGTCAGATCCCCTATCCATGGTTGGTCCTGATGTTTCTTCCCTCGCACCGCCATTGACGTCTTCCCACACATGACTTCAACCAAGCAGAGATAATTGACGTGTAAAGTAAAACATACACAGCATTTTCCATTAAATAAAGAGCTATCTTTATAAGGGAAATGAAAAAGTGCATGGTTTCATATTACACGTTGCTAACCGGATATATGTTGTAGTGAATACTCGCAAAAACACTTTTAATTTGAATACAACACAGTCATTTCACGGGTATTATGTTTACTCGGTTTTGGTACTAGCGTGTCATCCTACTTAAAGGTGCTTGTTCACTTAAGAAGATATTTCGAAGTCAAAATACAATGTCTTAGAAACAATACCTTTTTTTTAATTGCTGATTAATATACAGCCTAACTTGTGTTAAGCAACCACCATTTTAAGCAGCCAACCTGCCTTAAACAACTACTACAGAAAGTCCCATTGTAAGATTTATAGTGTACATCAATTTGTGTTAAGCAGCCAACCTGTCTTAAACAGCCAATTTACTCTGTCCCATAGGCTGGCCTCTTAACACAAGTTTGACTGTACTATTATGTAATAGCTATTGAAGGCATATGTAATCCTAGAAGCGTCAATTGATATAATTATACACATTTTACGTGCGGTAGATCTCAAAAGTGGTTTCACACTTTTGGATCAAAATGTGCGTTAATTAACCGTATACATACTTTAGAGACTTAAAAACGATCTAATTTTACATCCAATGGCTATTGTTTAGTGCGAATCATATAACAGTACAGCTCTTATGCAGTCTTAAGGAAATTGCCGTCGAGCGTCAACATTTCCTCACATCTGTGAACAAGCACCTATAACAGGATAGATACAATGTAACCGATACGCATGTAAAGTAATTGTAACCTTGGGTTTTAAAAATAGCTTTAGACATAGGCTCATGTATATATTTGGGTTTTCATGTACTTTTTATCCAATGCAGGATGTAGCATAAAATTGAATTTAAAACGAAACTTTCCGCATTATGATATTTTTGCATCTACTTTTGTATTTTCGTTTGCATAATGTAGAACTTTACTTCAACGCAACCAGCGGCACCGATTGTGTTTGAACCAATGACCGCCAGGGTAAAAGTTAATTACTTGAGCCACTGGTCCGGCTGATCCAGCCAACATTAATGCTGATTTCACGGGTACGAGCCTAAATAGGTCGTCTTTTACGACAGTCATTTTATCAAATACATGACACTATCCGGCATGTATGAGAATACGTTCCCTTATTAGAACGTTTTCAAATTTTAGTATGATCTCCTTGTTAACATATTCATTATGGTTCGAATCCTATATTGTTGCTATTCATATTTAACTTATGCATATTGCGTAAAACAAGTGCTGATATATTTTATCCATCAAGTTCGATTCTGTTTCCTGGATACACAATCAATAATCGCACCGATGTACAGGTTGGTCCCAACACTTTCACATCGCCGATAAGGCATAGACACAACATTGGATTTGCTCTTTATTTGTATGATAAAAACCATATATACCTACTTAGCTACACTCTTTGATTAATAACAGGACAGAACACATTGCTTGAATTGAGCCGATTGGGCATAACATAGTGCGTTATCAAACTAGCCAGAAATAAAATGCTTGCCTTGAATAAAACATAACATCGACATCTCCAAGCAAAACGATCGTATCGTGAGTGATATGATGCTAAATAAAACATCGTTTTCTCGAACAGTGTTGGTATACCGAGTATAAGATAGCTTGACTTACATAAATTCTAACCATCACCCCAGTCATATTGAAGTTTGTTTTTAGATTTCCTTACTTTTGATCCTTTTGTCTATTTAACAATTCGTCCAATATGTTGCGAGACGTGACTGCTCATTAACGGAGAAAGACCTTTAACATTACCAATGAGTTGGTCACACTGAGAAAAACCAAAGGCATTGCGAATGTCCGCAGAGGAGACTACCTCTCAGTAAATTCTACCACTGCCAGGACTTTGCTCCACACGAAGAGTTCCATTACTAAAGTGAGACATTAATCATTTCGACATTAATCTTTTCTGATATTGGATGAAAAATAGCTATGTGAAAAGCTACTTAACGTAAAATTGAATCAGAATGTGCAAGTGTGTCTAATAATGTGCCAACGTTATTATTGAAGAAATGAAAACTGAAATGTCAAAGTTTCCTTAAATCTGTGAACAAGCAGCTTTGAAACAGTATAAAACTAGAATGACATATGCTAAACTCACTGAATGGCCAATGTGGATACTATCTTGGTTATTAATTACCGTCGACTGCATCACTTAGTGGCCGATTGTTTATGATACTGCCCTAGGTGGCATCGTAAAGGTCACATGGTCACTCGGCCACGTATGTCATTTGTTCAAAGTACCGTATTAAATTATAGGACACATTTAGCCTTGGGTGTTTCGGGTGATACGTTTATTGATCATTAAGAATTCCCAGAAATACCTGAGGCTTGATTTTATTTGTTGAGTTCGCAATTGAATGGTTTCTTTTATTCCTTTTTTTCATGTTTTCTTTTGGCAATATCTCTTAGGTATTGTGTTTATCAATTTAAATACGGTTTACTCATTTTAAGCATCCTATTTGGCCAAGCAGTGAGGTAGCTGACCTGCAACCTGACTTTGAAACCAAACGGCGCCACGTAGACTTTGATATTTAAAAGAGACATATCGAAGCTGAAATTTTTTACTTTTACCGAGGCAATGGGGTAATTGCGTATCAAGAAATTGAAGAACAAACGCTACTTTCAGTGAAATCAATAACTGGTATCTATAAGATAGTTGTGTGCTGCTGTTCTTTTCCATCTAAGAAGTTTTTTCAACACAACAATATGAATGGCAATCCGTGATGACCTAATTTTATTAAAAATATTCATTCATTTTTTGTGTAGCACCTCATCAACATTAATTCAGTTATGTTGCAATGCCCAATTGTTAAGGCGGCGAACTCGGGGTCGCGGGTTCGAGCCCAACCCACATCACTGGTTTAGTGGGGGTGCCCTTTTGGCAAATCACTTCAGAGCCCTAGCCTAGTACTTATGGATCCAGAAAAGCCATTACATAACTGAAAACTTGTTGCTACGACAATAAACACCATACAAACAAACAAACCCTTATAATTGAGGAATATCCAATACACTACCGCATATACGGACTGGTGAAGCCGTGTTGAACAATCGGCATTCTGTAACAGGAAACAGGAAACAGGAAAGAAAATCATAATGCATTTTTTGTTTACTTTAGTATAATTTAAGCATATGAAAGCAAGAACTATTGCTTAGATCAAAATCGCTTTTGCAATCCGATGACTTTTTGTTTAATATCTGTGAATTTATATGTCTTATAGCAAATGAATATTATGTTATGCTGTGTTTAATCATTGTAGATGGCAGGCTAACGTAATCTGTATATAAATGCAGCGATATATGCACGGTCGTATCGGAACATGTGTCACCACCAATGCAAGTTCTAAGGTCAACTGTCTAGCTGAACGGATTGACCTACACGTGATCATTATCTGTGTCAAATGCAGCGTTTAGAGGGTCACCGGGACGTGATGTATGGTCACACACTCTGCTATAAACAAAGAGAGGGTGTCAAATTTAAAGTGGGGACATAGTCTTGGGACTTAAGGACCAGGGTACCGTTTTACTTAACGATTTAAGGAAACTAATTGAGTAAGTCGAAACTGATAACATGGAAAGTATCTTTAAATGAAAACACATTATAACATTGTGACACGTTAATTGAAGCCCGGAGAAACGGTTCTAATGATGTGTTACCATGTACCATGTTATATTCCCCTCCTTATCGTTGAAGGTACAGGAAATAGTGTTTCGAACTTACGCACGTTCGTTAGGCAAGATGTTTTGTTAAACGCTATCCTTAGGACTAGGGTACCGTTTTACTAAGCGACTTAATGAAACTATTTGCGTATTCGAAATTGATAACATGGATAGTATCTTAAATGAAAACCCATTATTGCAATGTGACACGTCATTTGAAGCGTCTCCCCGAGACCTGCCCAATGATGTACTACCTATTGCTTGGCCCAAAATTGAAAAAAGAGGGAGTGATGGTTTGAACTCACGCAAATTCTTGGCGTTAAATGTTTAGTAAAACAGTACCCTGGATAACGTTTTACCAGGCATTTTATGATAGAAACGATTCCTTAAAACGAGATTTACCGTAACTGATGATGAATATCCAATCTTTTGTTGTATTTGGAGTTTCCTATATCAAATGTTAAAGAGAAAATTTCATTTAATACACGGTTCGTGCGTGGTGTATTTTGTTGCTTCCAAATTGGACCAATAAACCAAGAGATGTCCATAAAGCTCGACAACTCGATATGATTTAGGAGAGGGGCTGATCAAGGACAGTGATATATTTCGGAACATTGCACAAACTGAAATAAACTGATATCATCTAAGGACGATAAATGGTGTTATTTGCTTAAAATGAATATATGAGATTTTGGTCAGCAACCTTACATCATGACCCAGTCAGTGTGTAATTATTGATTAACTCCCGTCAGTATCTCTTGAAAAATCAGCTTGCATCCGAAAGTTAAACCAGTTTTGAACAAAAAGGTCATGACCCAAAACCTATGAACTAGTCCCTACGGTAGTTAACAAGAAAAACATTGGCATGCAAAACTTTAACTAAGAAGTGACGCCGGGGCCCGGGTAAATAGTACAGCTCGCAATATTGTTCGTCTAGTCGAGCTAAACAACTAAATCCCGGTACCTATTCGCCCGTACAGGTTATAGTCTTCTGACGAAGCAATGCAATTGGGATGATATGTTGTCCTTGAGAAATCTAGTATATTTTACCTAAAGCGATTAACTTATTCATGACGTTTTGGACTGACCATTATCTTTATGGGTGTAAGGTCACATACATTGGTCAGTTTTACCATCAAGTAGCCAACCACATTCCTGGATATCACAGGACATTCGCATGATCAAGTTAGACGAGACTTTATTGTCAATGTAAACCTAAACAACTTTTTTAATCATTATCTGTCTAGATTAATGATCATTTTAATGTATTATTCTAATGGATATTTGGTGTATTGATATTTTTCTATTTTTTATTTGCTCATCGACTAGCTTTGACCGGACTAATCTTAAAATGACCGCGTCTAGCTAATGCTTGACCATGCTATAATACGGGAATTTCTCGAGCCTTTCACAGCAGACGAACCGCATGACGTATTATGACCTTAACCTTGAACTCAATACAGGGATTTTTTAAACAGCTGTGGCTCAGGACAGCGATGGCGGCCAAATATACAGGAACTGGTATTTCATCTTAGTGGTACGAATTGATTCTGTATGGCCAATATCTCTTGCATATGGCTTTACTACAGATCAGCTGGTTTACTCTTTTGTTTTCATATTGAACGTGGCTGAAAACCAAACGCCAAATTTTGGACTGACCTTAATTGAAAGAATTCGCAGACGACATTTCAAAATGTGATGAAGTTGGAAAATAATCTTTTTATAGAGACGAAAACATTGTGGGAAAAGGAGACATTGCTCGTCACGAGCTTCTCCTATTCCCATAATGTTTTCCAGGGTCTTCTGCAACAAAGTGGTCAAATGTCGACATTGTTTGGTAATGGGTTAAGAATAAAACCGAACATCAACCGAGTCCCCGAATCTCATGCCGCGGTGGCGATGTTTGCACACATGGAAACGAGGGTAAATAGTTTGTGACAGGTGATATATACACTATCAAGGCTACAACGCGGTCAACTGGATTTTACAGTTTATTGTCCCATATAGATAAACTCATTTATCCCCTAGCTGCTTTGTACCCCCATTGTAAACGTCTGTGGGGATTGACCTTTGAACATTGAGGCTAATCGCTTTAAACCAGTGTAACAAGGAAAAATGACCAATGCCGTACTATTATCGTCGTCTGAAAAGTGTTTTACCCCATTTGAGACCGCATTAATATCTCACATGGTGACGCTTATGCAGTAAGGTCTAAGGACATTAGACAAAATATATGTCAAAACAGACCATGCATACACTTTTATCAAGTCAGATACCCTTTAATGATGAACAAAACTTCATAGATTTTATACAACCTATCTCAACCAGATATAAACTAAACGAATGCGTCAGTTTATACGCGTGTATTCTGTGCTTATACCAACAGGCCGAACTCACTTCTTTTATAAAATTAGACTCTGGTGTTTTGCGTCAGATATCGCCTACAATGTATAATGACCTCCATTTAATAACCCCTCCGGTGAGAGCACACTTGGCTTTTTAATTTCGGTTCAAGAATTAACACACTTTCGAAAAATGCACCGTCTGCATATTTTGATAATGAAAGACAAAACGTATATCTTCGATCAGCGATGATAGAATCTCCTAGTATAGTTACTGACTGTAACCCGGCATAGTTTACGTCAATCGGAACTCTTCGGGTATTTCCGTGAGCTGTGAAATACACCTCGGATATAAGTGTAGGGTTACAATTTTTCGGGTAAATCGGCATCCGCCGATGAACACCTTTTCTAAGCGTGCATGTTAAGTAGTTCAATGTGTATGGAAGTGTTGGACATCCTTTTTAATCACTTTTGATCAGTAACTCATACCAAATGGCGAACTTGTTGTTGTGACATGTATACTTGTTTCCCTTATCAAATTTAACGACTTTTTGGATTTTACAGTCAAGATCTATTTTTAGAAACGAAAGAAAGTGACGTCATTCTCGCGGGAAACAATATGGCGTCATCCCTATTATTTCAGAGGTGTTTTCTATTGGATAAACCCGATGTGTTCAGATTGAGTTTACGTTCACCTATTGGCAATAAAGAATTAATTGAACGATCTTTTCCCAGCAGCGCCGATAAACTTATAAACACTGATATCTTTTTATTTCCGCTAGATAATACTGTGATTTATATAGCAGCACCCTAGGACTGGAAAAAGCATATCGTTAGAATCACTTGCATGACTTACATTTTAGCAGACGTACTGATTGATTTTCCGTTTATTTGACTGCACAGATGGTATTTAAGATATGTCTGAATTTGGTTCGGATTGAAAATCATCTTTCGCTCGTGTTGGTGCACACCAAAAAGGGAGTTAACCCTTAAAATGCTGTGTAATTTTCTAAAAATAGATTTTTGTGTCGTCCGTCTTCCAAAACCTTTAATAATTTCTTAACTTTGATGATGAAAGATCCTCACAGTAGCAAATAGGTAAGAGCATAGACCAGTTGCCAATTTACTTGGCGGCTGGGTTGGATCTAACATATGTGCATAAGCATGAAGTCGATTCCAGCACTGTTAGGGTTAAGACACCACGTTGATGAACGTATCTCTTGCTCTTCATCTCCCATTTGTCATTTGTTTGTTGCTTATAGAACCAATAAACGTCTTATACAAAATTGATCATTATTGAAAGCAATTTTTGGAGAATTGACTAAAGAAAACTTGAACTCATAACTATGGGGAACAGTGATCCGGGAATGAAATGCTGTCCTGGAGATTAAAGGGTTGTGGGTTTGGTTTTCATACATTCGTCATGAAAGCCAATCAAGTACCCATGAAATATAATCGAGAAGGGTTAATCATATTTCCTTATCCATGCAAAATAAAAAGGGTTTTAAAGAGACTAAATAAGCATTAAAAGGGCTATCATCAATAATTGTCATTAAACCAAAGATAATTTTCAATTCCTTTATTTCTTTCTTACTTTTATCCTATGATTTCGTTATATAAAGTGGTGAGCCTTCGCGCCGGTGAGCGCTTCAAAGGGTTATACGGTTTGTAAATAACCGTAGGAATTCTTTCTCACGCACTTTGCCAAAGACTCATTGCAAGAGTAGTTAAACGTTTTCTAAGACCCACGTGCCGTGCTATTTTTAGGAACAGCACACCATATTCTAAGTTGAGCTCGTTAAAACGGTTTGCATTGCCGCAAAACAAACGATCTTTTAATTTTTCTGTACGGCTGTAAACGGGATTGGAAAACTGTCAATGATTTTGTCTTATGTTTCTTTAGGAATCAGTTTCGTCATTTTATCGCCATTTTGTTCTGAAAAGTTGAAATATCTTGGAAAGTCATTTTAAATTAACTTAAATGATTAATGACGATATCCACACACAGAGGGCTAGCGACTATGAAGCGTTGACTTTTTTCTCCTGTAATCGGTCAAAGAAAAGGTCCTTGGCTGACAACCGTGATATACAATCAAAAGTAGCTTTTGAAAGCATAATGCATTCATGAAGCGTCAACATATCTTAACATTTACAGCCTTTATACGTTAGATCTCAAACAGTTGCACCGTATATGGGCATTAATACATATTAGTTAACTGTATGCAGGCTCGAACAACTTAAATACGAACTACTGCTGCTTCCGATGGCTATTCACCATTGAAAACTGATATTGCTTTCAATTCGGATCAGTCGAAAACTTTCTATAATGGGGTGATGGAAAAATGCTGAAGTGTTTATTCCTGAAGATGCACCTTCGTTAAGGCGAAACCAATAAAAAAGCAGAAAGATTTGAAGTTTTACAGTTACAGTCTGGCTGAAATCTGACAGCTCCATCTATAACCTCGACTAATTGTTCTAACGGAACGTAAGCTCTCCAACCGACAGACATGGGAGATAGAATCATTCCGAACAAACCACAACGAAGTTTTTTTTATTTGCGTTTGTCTGCTGTGAGTTTAGGCCGTGTGAGCAACATTTCCGAGCAATCTTTATAGTTTAGTTCAATTTTATGTATTTTACATTGATTGTGAAACAAGTTCTTACAACTTCGGTTAACCACTCTCGATTCTACTTCCTGGATACATAACCAGTAATCGCGCCGAATGTTGATTAATGAAAGTTCGCAAGGCAGATCCTACTTTTCACGGGATTCGAACCCACGACCCTCGTGTTCAGCAGCCGACGCTCAACCCCTGGACCACTGATTAAAAACAGGCTCTACATTATTAAAATGGACTTATTTACGTTCAATTGTTATTCTCCAGTACGCCTCATACAACAGTGCAGCTGTTTTAAAGAAATGCGATTTTAATGTCTAAGTTTCCTCTGAGATGAGCACATGTAGTTTTACTGTCATGGTACCCAAACGATTTAAACAAGGCGGTCTGGGAGAACAGTGTATCTAGGTAGCCCACTCTTACATCTATTCGTGACTATAAGATAGGGAATATTCACACAAGGGATAACTCTTCTTGGTAAAACTACATATGATAAGGACTTGGACGATTGTATCCGAAGTAATTAAATAAATCATTAATGAGTTTTATCGCGTTCGATTGACTAGTAAGCTAGACACAAGGCTTTGTCCTCTTGCATCTGTATTTGGGTGTTATTCAATGAGACGTTAGACTCTCAGCATGGGCTTATAATATTTCCCATAGTATGAACATTCACGGCCATCTTGAAATTTTAGATTCATCGAGAGAGAAATAGACTAATAGACAACCGGTGGGGATAAATGGTACAGGAGATAGTGGTCGTAATCTTCAAATAGTAGGGGTGTAACCAACATAATGAATGGATTATTCAATTATTCGCCATCTTCCATAAAGTATTTATGACGAATTAAGGAGCAATGTTGTTTGCAAAATGTTACTTATAGAACGGTGCCCGATTGAAACACGATGATTTGAGATACCTTACATAACGGTTCGTAAAGTCTAGTCCGGTTAGGTTGTATCGGTAGTTTCCCCTCAAATACACGGTGGTGAAGTGGAGACAAACCTTGTATCACGTTCACTATTCCAAACACTAGACCGTAAACAACACTGATGTATATTTTTTTCTGTAATTTATTCGTACTCCTCTTCTTTGCTGTGCCTTTAACCAACCTTAACGCATTTGTTAATACGACACTTGTGTAGCATTGTTGTAAATAATATATTTTATGCTGTCATTATGAAACTTACTTTTGGGACTCGTAATGATTGCCGCCCTTTTGCGTAACACAGTAAATCAAATTATCATTGGGTTTATAGATGCATTTTCTTAAATCTTTGATATTCAAAATGGGGGTCAACGCTGTCATGTCAAAAAAATCCTTCAATGATTTTTTAAAAATCTTAGCAAAATATTTTACTTGGCGTTTTATATTTGAATGGGTATGGCATGTTTGGTAAGAGAGTGTTAATGCAAATTAGTCTATTTATTGTTAATGGAGGAAAAATTTACCCATTTGAACCAGGAAGGATAGTGAAGAAAAAACACTGTTTAACGAAACGTTTGTTTTTCATCCGTTTTGCGGAACAATTAAGATGTTCAAATTTACCATACACATTTGTGTACCACAGAATATGTACGTAAAGCGAACGTGTGCTTAGTGTGTAATTTTCAAATAAGCAGACTAAGTACCATATATAATTCATCTTCAAAATACATAGAGAATAGATGGTTGGTGTCGTGAATCGGAAATGTTATCGGGCAAGGCGTAGGAATATTATCCGGTGAGCCGAAGGCGAAACGGATAATATTCCGATGCCGAGCCCGATAACTTTTCCCATTCAAAGACACCAACCATCTATTCTATTTATCCTGTTACCTTTATTTATTCTTTCAAACAAATAATATACAAATAAAACACGAGAAAGAAGGAAAAAATATGTAGAGAATGATGTAAACATGACGTCATTTCGTTCTTATGACGTCATGATTTGTCGCGTGGATGTATTATATGGTTAGTGCCGGATATCGCATATGTTATACGGCACCTAGTTATCCGTCCCAAAATGACACTAGTGACAGGATAAAATTACATATTTTGAAAATGAATTATGAGTTAGAAATACGCATTTAAACTTTACTCATGTTTCAACTAACGAAGTTGCTCTTTAATGTTCTTCATTTTTTTTTTTTTTTTAAGATAATCTAATGAAGTGTCAAACCGTTCCCACACATAATTTCTTTTTTATATGTTTTGATGAGGGCAACTACATATGGAAATCACATATATTAATTGAAATTAAGTGAAACAAAATAATTTGAATTTCAGTGGTATCGGAAATGATGTGTTTACTTTGACCAAAGAAAAACATGTCATCAAAAGCAGTTCTTTATATCTCTTTCTTTCACTTTCTTTGGTTTTTCAAATTTTGCTTTGAGAGTTCCGTAGCGACTACATAAATGTTTGATGTGTCTTTTACATCGTTTTTGTCAATTTGTAAGTTATATCCGCGTTCTACGAATCCAATAGAGAAGTGCCGGTGCTTTTTTGATTATGATATTACCAATACTCAATAAAATTAAAGGGATTAGCTAAGAGGTTTCAACACTTTTAAGATAATATTTCTTCTGGGAATAAAGTTACAACACACCTGAAAATATTGAAATAAACCTATATACATCTCAATCCTCTTCGTAATGGTTTAGAATAGGTAAAAAAGAAGGGTATATAAACAACTTATTTCGTAAATAATGACAATTGCCTTCGAATAAACCCGTTTAAAGGCACCGATCAAAAAGGATAAAAGAAAACCACGAGAAGAAAGAAAATACTCGTCGCGAGTAACGTCTCCTTTTTTTCATTTTGCTTCTTTTACAATTAAACATACTGAAAACACTTCTCATTGTTTAGAAATTGCACTTTGTTGGCGGTATTTGAATTTATCTTATAATGCCATTTGTATGGCCCGGCCAGGAATCGAAACTGCAACCTCCTAAGCGCAGAGTTGACATACATGTACATGGATGTTACCGCGGCGGTCTGAGTTTACAAGTAAGCGCAAAGGAAAAATAATGATCAAAATGTATAATATCGGCAAGCACGTAGTTCCGAGGTTAGCAAATCAAACTTGCGATCTCCTATACGCGTTTACCTCTGCGTCGACAAAGCCGCAGGAGAGTAAAATGAAATAAATAAATCATCTATTTGTTGGATCTTTATAAGCACGTGGTCCCGAAAATTTGCATCGTTTGTGTTTTATTCATGCAATGCCTGTGGATTTGTTGGCAATATTGTAATGACCTATGCTCTAGGCTGCTTAATCAAATTTTTCAAGATTTTGAACAACGTTAAAAAGGCATTGAATAATTAAATAAACATCATATCTCAAGTTTAGTCAAAGGAACGTTGAAATAAAATGTTTAGTCAAATGCATGATAAAAGATTGAGTGAACTTTGTTTGTTACGAGCTGCCATAGTCCCAAAACCAAAATGACGTGCCCCGTTGATAAAATGGATGAATTCATCTACAACATTCACCGTAGAAAAATCGTGACAATATTCTAAATATTCCACCTTCCTTTCAATTTAAAAGATAAGTTGCCAATCTAGCTTACGTCATTTAAAATTTTGAAAATAAATGCCCAAACCCCTTAGCCCTCGTGATCTCATAATTTTATATACGCATGTGCGTCCAAACGTGTTGGAAACCACTGCGTTAAAAAGGAAGTACTTCTATAATTTGTATAAAATAGACAAACTTATTAAAGTATTTGTTTGTTTAATAATTAATCAAAAATAAATTACAATAGTCTCAAACCTTGTTATTTTTCGTCCAACTTCTCATGTCACTACCACTCTGGAAGTCCTCTCCAATAGAAGTCGACCCGGTTGAGTAACGATTCCTCTAACAATGTGATATACCAATCAACGATGCACGTGGCCAATTAAGCGAAGGTAAATCCAAACACGTCCGTCTAAGGTATCCACTTGAATCAGTCTATTACACTGTCCAATACGCCACTATAGGTTAGTTTATCATCGAATTGATTATCAATTTTCTAATGAAGCGAGTGATCGCTTCAATGTTTATATCTGGCTGAATTCTGGAATAGGTGGTAACTTTTTACCTTGTAGTAAGGGTCGATTCGCCGCAAGTCGCAGCAGACGAGTTTTGTTTGCGTTAGTAGGTTTTTATAATTGTGCTTACCAAATGTATGCCCAAGGACAGCAACAAAGACCTATTTTATGCAAAGAAGTTATCTTCGTGTATGATAATTTAGAACAAGATTGGGAAACGTTTCAACAAAAGCAGAAAAGTGTATGCAATTTAAAGGTCATCTTATTTCTGGCAAAGGTTGGACGTTAATCAAAATAAGGAACAGAACAGAATAGAAGATATATTTTATTACGCCCAGATATTTACAGAATACGACATGGGGGAATGACAGAAAACACACATATAAAGTTATAGACTTCGTCAATCGTCGATTCGAGGCATGGGGTATTCGTTTATGACGTTACTTTTTAAATAATTACTAAAACACAACATTACAATACATGTGCATCTTAGCATAGAAAATGTTAGATGCTCTTGCAACCTTTTGGAAGTCGAATCTCTCGCTAGGTTCGCAGAGGTGTCATTGAGAATGTGTGAAGACATATCTACTCTTTGTTACAGTCTTAGTTCATGGGTTTAGACTTACCACTGAAACTAAGCTATAATGTCTCTTCATCCGTTTACATAGTTTCATTCGGGTGAAGCAATAGTAAGCTATCAATTATGTAAGTGCAAGGTCACTTTACCAGGTGTCTTGAGTTAACCATTTAGATAAATGTAGATGTTTCTAATCTCTGAATCAGCATGTTATCAATAATTTTCCATATACGGATACCTAATCTGATATGTCAGATAATTGACATGTTCTTACATATAAACAGCGATAACTTACGGGCTATTTTGCATCTTCCGTTCTCTCTCATGTATATTACTTCATTTAACCCTTTGCTTGGTAATTTTCAAAAAAAAATAGATCTTTGTTTCTTCTGCTTTTCAAAAACTTTAAATATCTGCTTTATATCGTTGGGGAAAGATTCTCAAAGTAACCAACAAATTAGATTACATCCATTCGCAAATTTACTTGGCGGCTGGCCTGGATCTAACCTGTTTGCATCTGTGCGAAGTCGGTTCAAGAAATATAAGGGTTAAATGTGCTTTTTACACATGAGATAATTATCAAGTCAAAATGAGATGTTGAAACGATACAGTTTTTATATCGCAGTACGAAATTTAATAGTTAAATTGATCCATATTTCGTTCGTTCGTTCGTTCGTTCGTTCGTTCGTTCGTTCGTTCGTTCGTTCGTTCGTTCGTTCGTTCGTTCGTTCGTTCGTTCGTTCGTTCGTTCGTTCGTTCGTTCGTTCGTTCGTTCGTTCGTTCGTTCGTTCGTTCGTTCGTTCGTTCGTTCGTTCGTTCGTTCGTTCGTTCGTTCGTTCGTTCGTTCGTTCGTTCGTTCGTTCGTTCGTTCGTTCGTTCGTTCGTTCGTTCGTTCGTTCGTTCGTTCGTTCGTTCGTTCGTTCGTTCGTTCGTTCGTTCGTTCGTTCGTTCGTTCGTTCGTTCGTTCGTTCGTTCGTTCGTTCGTTCGTTCGTTCGTTCGTTCGTTCGTTCGTTCGTTCGTTCGTTCGTTCGTTCGTTCGTTCGCTTGTTTCCATGACCTTTTGGTATTTGTTGCTCTCTAACCGTCTAACACAACGGGGCTTATAGGGGAAAACAGCCAGCTGATTGCACATAACTTTCATCAGAATGGTGGTGATACCACATACCGATAAACTGGTCGATACGAGATGATTGAGTTTTCATTTAACTGATCGCAAATCATTTATCAAATCAATCGATCGGACAAGATCTCTGTGGGACAAAACCTAAAAGAGAATAAAGAGAATATACAGAAGTCTTTGTAATTTGGAATACATTTCGATACATCACTAATGTCGACCTAGACAAACCTGTATAGTGATTCATGAGCAACTGCTTTCATTACAAGGTTATTCATCGAAACAGTGAACTAGTCTGAACATTGCAACGTTCCACCGTATCTTATCTATGAATGTTTATCTTCAACGGGCCTCCGTGGCCTAGTGATCAGAGTATAGATTCGGATCACCCCTTTCCGCTTGGGTTCAAATCTCAGTGACGTTATTTGAATTTTAATGCGAGGTAGTCTCACTGTTGACTTGTGGAATGCCCATGATTCGACCTGGCTTGGCCAGGCCTTAGGGGTCATTTAGATCGGTCCATTTCTCTGTTAAATAGTAGCCGGGCATTTCAATATAATACACACACTGGTAATGTGATTTTAAACACCAAATAAACGAACATTCATCTACTGTGAGAAATCGGATGGAAGAAGAGGGGGCATTGCATACCTTTATGATGAAACCAATAGTCCATGAATACCGTCGCTTTTAAAATAAAACGGAACTAATCTTAATGATTGATACTGAATTATACATCCCCTCCCGTTTGAAACAGTTCGTTTTCTTAAGCATTATGACCCTCAAGAGCAAGTTCTACTTTTGTGATAAGGTTAAACCCAGAGAAAACGATACATATCTTCGAACATTGAATGACCTTAAATGCCTTCGGTATCAAGCGAAATATTAGAACGTTGTAGATTTCAGGGTCGAATTTAACCCTTACTGTGCTTGAACCGACTTCATGCTTATGCAAAACAGTTAGATCCAGGCCAGTCGCCAAGTAAACTGGCAGCTGGCCTCTGTTCTAACATGTTTGCTATCCTGAATATCTTTCCTCATCAAAATTAAACAGATAAGTAAGGTCTTGGAAAACAGACGACATGAACATCTATATTTAGAAAATTACCCAGCATTCTAGGGGTTAAGACCCGTGTCTTTATCACGGATTTATCGGTAGTAAGTAAACATGCGTAAACAGTCCGTTGAATAAAAACAGTGACAGCCTAAACGTGAACTAATCTTTGTTTTACTTCAGAGACAACGTTTTAACACGTGTTAGCAATGTTACAACCATACCCGGATGTCAAATTTAATTACCCGTTTAACCCAGGTTTTCCAAACGCCTTAACGAGCAAGTAGGTGAGGTGTTTGCTAAACCTTATTTTATTATCATTATACGGACGAATGCAGCTAAAGAAATGGCATTTGCGTAAAAGTAAATCAAAATCAGATTTCGCGACCACTGTCATATAAGATGTACGACTTTTCTTTAACATTCAGTACTAAGCCAGGGCGCTAAACTGTCTCGCCAAATACTCTCTCACAAGACAGATATTCCAAAATTTAATTTTACTTCACATACTGAAAAATAAGAAAATTCTATAAAAGGAACCTTTAGATATCTTCATTCATTTGGAAACTCTCATTTTACGAAAAAATATAATTCGTCGACCTGCATTTTTCTTTTCATTTCTGAATTCACAATACAATTATAAATAACATATTTAAATTGCAGAAAATTCTATGAAATTATTATTTTGTTATAAAACTATAGAAAATGTCCTTTTTGATGAAGAAAGCTCTCATACTCAACTAACCATAGAGACTGGTCAAGCCCGGTAGAACATCGGTATTTCGCAAGTCGGACGGGAAGCTGCTTTTCATGAAAATCTGAATTACGTCACCGGTAGAACGGTCATATGATTTCAAGTTATTTAGACTAATCTTGACATTAGGCTATCCCTTATATCATCAAGAGCGAGAGAAAAGAGTTTTAGAATTATTCTACAACACTGCAAGGAATACTCGAGGGTCCCAGGGTAATTCGTAACCCAGTGCGGGACGATACGTCGGCCCGGCAAGGTAAGTCGAGGCTCGCTCGAATCGATATGTTGGTCATATGTTGATATGTTCGGAGGGTGTTAAATAGAACATACTCAATAACTCCTTGCTTTGATGTACCTGCATCAATTCTTATGAAACAACGGTGAAAAAAGGGGGGATAGTAGTTTGAGAAAAACAATCAACCCCCTTGAGTCATTTCACCATTAACTACACTAATGATGATTTTCAACCTGTCAGTTTTGTATATCTGTAATACATGGCATGATGAATTCATTTTTGTTCAAATTGTTGACTTTATTTCCTTCTTTTTGTAACCCCCACGGACAGTATCACATCAAAGAAACCAATGTGGTAAAAGGAAAAAACTGCTCGTTGTGAGCAATTTTTCCTTTTACCACAATGGTTCTTTCATAGAATGACAAGAGGTTGTCTTCGTGTTTCGCAATTTTCCACTGTAGACATCTTTTTTGATTAGTAATCAATTACCGTTTCGATTAGGAGGTACCAGTCACAAAATAGGGTGCCTATTAGAGATAACGTTAATTGTAAAGTCGGCCTACTTTTTAATCAGCGATTTGACCCGAAATGTGGACACCTATATACACACGGAGAGAACCTATTGGATTTTGATTTTGTGGATTTAAAGAAACTTGTTCACAAAAAGAAAATGTGAAAGTCTTAATAAAATATCGCTTATATTAATACGGTTGGTGCATTCTTCTTTGATATACACTAAGAAGTAACTACTTGTTAAGCATACATAATCCGGGAAGCGTCATTTTATCTAATTATATACAGTTTATATGCAGTAAATCTCAAAAGCGATGTCACGCTTTCGGATTAAAATGTATGTTAACTTATTATATAAACACTTTATATCATTAAAAACGACCTAGTTTTTATTCCAATGACAATTGATGACAGCTAGGAATGAATCTGATTGTGTGTCTACTATTTAAGCCAACGGTAATTAAAAAAAACATTTTTAGGGCCACAATACAAACGTGTTTATGATATTCAGAGGTACTCAATATGATAAAACACAAGTTCTTAACTCCTTAACACCTGCAGACGACATTTATTTTTGCATTAAGCAGACAACTTTCGAAAAGCTTTGTTTACATGTGAAAAACCTTTCAGTTCTGCGGTTTTGATATGTGATAAGATTTAAAAAAAACAAAACATTGTGACAAAAGGAGAAATTACTTGTGACAAGTACTTTCTACACAATTTATTTTGAAAGTCGTCTGTTGCAGGTCGCAAAAATGTGGCGTAGGTAATAATGTCTTGATTTCGGATCTTATCAAGAAAAATGAAGATTGTGTGGACGTATCGCAACCTCTGAATTTTTGATACAGCTGGAAAAATGATCTTCTTTGATATAGACACATTTTATATGAAATACACTATTAAAACATAGGTTAACGATAAACTTATAAATACTTACATTAATTCACTCTCACCATTAATGAGTTCAATCACACTAACACTTTTTTATGCAAATAGATATCTCATGCACATAACTTTATTCTGTTTTTGCAAAAATTAATTTGCATATAATGTCATTCTTCCGTCTGCCTAGGTAAGTGTTAATGTTGTCTGCACAAATTTATGTGACAAGTACAAACTGCACTGATCTTATCGAAGAGTCTAGTGCAAACTGTGCAGTGCTCCCTGATTGCGTTATCTGTATACTTCTGCTAGGTAACGTTTTACTAAACAACTTAATGAAAATATTTGCGTAAGTCATATCTGATATACATGAATACAATGAACGTAAAATATTGCAATGCGACACTTCATTGGAAGCGTCTCGGAGAGACGCTTCCAGTGATGTGTTACTATGCAATATTGCTTCGCCCAATATTGAAATAAGAGGAATTGTTGTTTTAGACTTACACCGCAAACCTTAAGCGTAAACTGTTTAGTAAAATGGTACCCTGAAGAAAATATGACATTATACTGTTCTGGTCTGTTAATAACATAAACTTTATCTATTGACTATTCGTTACAGTCCATGCTTATGTGAATGTTAGTTGTTTCATTATAAGCATGAACTGTATTAGACGGTGAACAAGTCTCTCGAATTCACTTTCCGGTTCGGTAAAAATCTACCAGACAGAGTTCTGGCTCGTAACAGAACGAACGAAAACAGCACAACATTAACCGATTCAAAATAGATAAACGTTAAGCCGTGAGACGCGGTTTACTTTACGTAGATGGTGGTTAGAATGATTTGAAATTGACTTTACGACAAAATTATTGATACAAATCAGCATATGAAACAAAGTCTGATAAATATAGCTTTCTGCTTTGATTATCACAAAACATTGATTCATGGGAATTAACCGTGTATGTTGTTGCTTCTTGCTGTTCGTATTGTCGTATTCTGGGAAGTTGCATTTTGACCAATCAAATTCCTCAGAATTTGTTGCTATCTTGTGGAACATGGTGGAAGCAGCATTCAATCAGGACCAGTTTAGACCAATGCGAGCAGAGTCAAGTAACAAACAGAAATGAATCGGTGAATAGATGAATCGATTCATTGGATTATAACTCACTTCAATACAATCTATAATACTGTAATTCGGTTATGTTTCCGACAATGACACTTATTTTTTCCTCGAAATGACTACAATTTTGATACATGATCGTATTTTACATGAAGATTTAGTGCTAGATCAGTTCGTTACACCCTTAGTTAATCTAATTAGCTAACTGCCTATTACATATTGAAGGGTCATGTTTTACTGGTTACCCTCCTACACATTATTCTCAAGTTGTATGTATCCCCACACATGTGTCTTAAATGGAGCGGGATACATATATTCAATCTGTTATTTTAGTTAACATTTTTAACCTAAGTATATACAGGCGCGGAATCACGTGACCAATGTTTTGGATCTTTTGTCATAACAAGGTGGCCGCGTCTAGGTATTTTGCTTTGCTCACCTTCTTTGCCAATGATAGCCACATTGTGTACCCCGCATGAGTTGATCATCAACTTTCTGGTTCTGGTAATATATGATTACAAATGTGTTATAACGGCGTCACGTCTAACACTCAGCAGAGCAATTGCAGTCGAAGACCGACTGTTTTGGACATACGCACCCGTCGACTGTTATTTTAGTTTTTGTATATTTGGATATGCAATATATCTATTTTGAACATACGTATCACGCAGATTACAATATAATGTGCAAAATAGTGAGAAAAGAGATAGATCTTCAATATTGTTCTCACAAGAATGGCATTTACCATTTTCTCGGTAACTGTTCTTAGACGACTTTGCCCTACCTGAAATTTAGAAGTGCTGTTCTAACGCATGCGATTGTTTTACGGAATTTGCACAATGTTTACTTTAAATGTCTAGATACGGTTCATTCCCAAATATCGATAGTGTAGGAAAGTTTCGATTCGGTACATCAGTCATTATGCTATTGCAGTAAGAGACTAGTAACTTGGGCTGTGTATTGGAAGTAGGTGTGAAAGAATGTAAAAAAATGATGTTGATTTTCTGTTGATCTGATTTACAAGATAGGTCGGTCCTCTCGTACCCAAATGCTGAAACAGAAAAGTTATATACCTAAATACGTTGACAATTAGCAACTTATATATTCATGACATGTCTAACAAAATTATGCATAATCCATTTTTTAAAACGAATGAATAATTAAAGTACAAAACGCAATGTTTATAATATCAGTCAAAAGCTATTTTCAGAACACATTTTACATTTAGAAAAACAAACAACCTTCTACAAAAATGCAAATAAACTTCGCCACTTAAACAACATGCAGACTAGACCTTAGTGACTAAGACAGACAAAAATGAATAATGGTTAAATGATCCAGATGGTTAGTAAGCCTCCAGTATAATAGATTCACAGACCAACGCAAACATTCATCTATCACAGACTCGAATATTGTCCAGTCAGAGGAAGCTGTGCAACCCTTAATAAGTGAAACCTTACTCTGACGCATATCCTGCAGAGGATATTCGAAACCATTTAGAAAACATGACATATGTGTGAAATATTATAAAGGGTGACTTACACCTATGTCATAATCGTTCTTACAAAATATCGTTAGGCAAGAACTGAATCTGGTTTTGGGATCGTCTTCTATTGTATTGAATATAAAACAGTCAGAAATGTCATTGGAGAGTAATTGGATTATAAAGGTAAAATATCCATAGTCCGCCATTTTGAAACTTGTTCTTTCGTCAGGTTACTTCGATCGTTCTCCGTATTCAACGGCGGTGGCGGAAACTATTCTGTGTTTAGCGCAAAGTTCCGGTGCAGACCGATGTATTCCGAGCACGACCGAAGATATCCTCCGAAAGAAAGTGTTGTTTTTATCAAATTGGCGGAGTATGAGTATTCTACGTTAAACAATGGGTTGAACCCATAAAGTCAGAAATGATTGAGTGAAGCAACCTATAATCCAATGATATGATGGACAAACGCATCGAGATATGATTTCACTAACGTTCAGAACATCAAGGATGTTGTGTGATTCGAGGATGCCGCCATTTTGAATTTAAACGAACACGTGACTCGAAAGCTGTGCTATTTATAGAATCGTACCGACAGAGGTAAAATGGAAAGTATATTCGACTTAATGCAAATGAGAAATAGGACTGTCTAATGGATAGAAAATATGCCTGCATAATTAACGTCATAAATATGTAACAAATGGTAATTCTGACACGATGCGTTTCATCTTATTGTCGAAATTTATGCGTTTCAACGTGGCCTGGATTCTAACCGTCTTTAAATTATCACCTGATTATCCTACTAGATTTTGCGGACGAATGCAATCATGTGTCAACATCCATACAAGGACGTACAGAGGTCGGAGACAATTCCTCGCTGTTATATCAATGAAAGAACAGAACAGAACATATTTTATTAAACAAGTACATAGTACATAGTCATATTATACATAGTTCGTACAAAGTATTATACCATGTGGATTTTAAGGAAAGTTATACTAAACACGTAAAACAATATTTGATTATCAAAGAGTGAAGAAATTAGTAAAAAAACGTAATTAAGATTGTTGTGTATGATTATGAACGCTTAAGAATAGTTGACGTGACTCCAATGCCGTTTTTATGTATTTTGCCAAATTAATTAGTAAAGCTTCATTATTTGTAGACATGATAGCATTGAACCTAAAAACAGATGGTTTTTTATAGCAATACTCAGTAATTTATTGTTTTCTGATTTTTTTCGAAGGCTTTACAAATACAAATAAAATGATAAACGTCCTCAATGTCATGGGATGTGCAACACATACAACATCTCTCATTTCGAGGTATAGCATACTGGGTGTAACGCCCTGTCTGTATCCTTAGAGAGTGTGCCGATAATCTCATTCTCGACAAAAAGAATCTAAGATTTGGCGTCAAAATATCTAAGTATTGTTCATACTCAAAATAAGGTTTAAAATATCTTAGTTCTGAAAGAGATGAACTAGACTCAAAGGAACATTGCCATTCTTGTATGAAACATTCAATGACTCTGTTTTTGAAAAGTTTTTGAAACGATTTAAGGCAGATGGTTGGTGTATTTGTAAAAGCAATCGAAAATCCAAAGTTATCTAACGGGTGTTTAACATTTGACACCCAGTTTTTCTTCCCTAAGTTACAATCTGACAAAGATAGTTTATAAAGTAGGTATAAAGTTTCTTGATTATGATATTGTCTGTTTGTAATATCTTACACCAATACTTAATAATTTCATAATAACGCATTACATAAAGTGGAAATCGACCTAAATCACCATAAACACCTGCAGACGTGGTGCTAGTTCTCACTCTCAGGATTCTCCTACAGAAATTCAAGTGCACTCTTTCTATCGTTTTTGATTTGGTGAATCCCAAAATTTCCGAAGAGAATCCCAAGATTGACCCAACGAAAGAATCGAACAATTGAGACAGTGTTTTTGGTTTTAAAGGATATCTTATACAATGTTTTAACAATGTGTTAACAGCTTTTAAGGCTTTACCTATTAAATATTCGTTATTATGATTAAAATAACCATTATAGCTCGACACAGTTCCTAAATAATTAAAATGATCTACAATTTCTAAAACGCTTCCATCGTAATACAAGTTCACGTCTTGCTTTACTCGACCTCTCTTTCTAATTGGTATTAGATGAATTTACCTCAAGGCCCCATGTTTTACAATATTGTAACAAAGAATCAAGGCATTTTTGCAGGTTATCAGGCGAATCGCCCAACAAAACCATGTCGTCTGCAAATAATAACAACATCAAAACAAGATCATCAATTAAATTACCAGAATTTCCATTCATAAATAACGATAACTCTAGGTCTTCAAGTAATAAAGACACAAGAACAGGTAACATTATCTCCCCTTGTCTAAGCCCAATCGAGTACTCAAACAGGTCGGATAAATTTCCACAATGTTTTACTCGAGACTTTACATTTTCATACATATATCTAATAATTCTTGGGGTCTTCCCATGAAAATCCTTACTATGGAGTTTGAACAGTAACGCGTTTCTATTTATACTATCAAACCACTTCTTTAAGTCAACAAAGGCTATGTACAGTTTTTTATTGTGGTTTAAATAATGTTAGATTAAAGAAAATAAGGCAAAAGTAGCATCTACTGTAGAGCTGCCTTTTTTAAAACCGAATTGTGCATCAGAGATACTGTTATGTTTGTTAAAATAATTCATTATTCTTTGATTAAGTATAGTTGTAAAAAGTTTTGAGAAACAGCTAAGTAGAGTGACACCTCTATAGTTATTTGTATCTTGTTTGTCACCTTTTTTATATATAGGGATAACATTGCCTATAGACCATTGATCTGGAAAATAACCAGTATCGAGAATACCATTGAAAATATCACATAAATGAGAACCGAGAATATCCACAGTTTCAATTAGATATTCATTTAATATGTTATCATTTCCATGTGCCTTACCGGTATTTAACTTTTTAACCGATGTTTGAAGCTCGTTTAAAGTAATAGGAAAGTCTAGTTCTTCATTGAAGTCTAGAATAGAGTTTAAGTCGTGGTGTTTAACAAAGGAATCTGCATCTTGATGGTTAACAGTATATAAATCATTCTCCATCGTAGAAAGGTATTTGTAAAAGTCGATCAAAGGAATTGAAATCGACGTCCTAGGACTGCTTTTTCTGAAATGTTTCCAAAAATCTTTCGGTTTTTTAGACCTGAGATTTTCTAATTCACAAAGCTTCTTTTTATTGAACCAGTTTTTTTTTCCGCATTGTATTTTTATAAAAACTCTTAGCTTTACAAAAAATGTTGCGGTTTGTATCTGTATGGCTGTGATTCAAAGCATAGCGTGATTCCACATAAGCCTTTCGAGCGTTTACACAATCGCGATCGAACCATTCTGCATTCCTTTTCAGATTGTGTTCACCCATGTTGCTTGAAAAAACATGTTTTGAAAACAAAGGCTCTGCAAGTTCACGGATCTTATTTGTGAACTCGCTCACTACATTGTTTAATGAGTCACGACTTGCGACATTTATTGATGTGGTCAAGTGATTAAAAAAAGCTAAATTCTCAATTTTCCCCGCTCGGAAGATAGATTTGTGCGACTCATTCCATTTGCAAGTGGTGTCTGAGTAGTTCTCACTATCAAAACAAGGTTTGTTACAGCAAAGAGAAAAATTTAGTGGAGTATGATCGCTCCAAACATTAAATGACTCAATTTCGAAATGCGACAGACAAGAAATATTGCTCTCCTTCGTGAGAAGGTAATCAATTACTGAGGCCCCTTTATGGGATACAAATGTATATTTACCAATATTAAAATCACTATACAGTCTACCATTTACAACGCGAAGACCTGTAGATTTACAGAGATCGAGGAGCCTTGTCCCAAAATTATTACTTTTTCTATCAAGTGAGGCCCTATCGAGAAATCTATCCGGGACATAGTCGTCTGCATCTAGTTCCTCAGATAGGGTATCACAATAAACAAAATCATGTTTAAGGCCTAATTTACTATTAAGGTCGCCCGTTATAAATACGGAGCCATGTTCATTGAAGCTGTTGAAATCTGATTCTAATAAATCGAAAAAACCTACATTTACAACAATGTAAGCTGGAGATGATTCATCCCAAAGATAAATGCCACTCATGGATCTATCAATAAGGAGCTGGCGAAATGCCTGCAATTTGGAATGAAATAATTAAACGCAGGGCAACCGTATCTTAGATGCAAACTTAAAGTAAAATACCTATAATCCGCCATTTTGAACCTCGTACTTTCGTCGGATTAATTCGTTCGTTTTCGGTATACATCGGTTGGGGCCGGAACTATTCGGTGTAAAGCAAAAAGGTTCCAGCCAGTTTCTTTTTTAGATATATCAATTTGTTTAACAATTGATTTAGAAGTTTCGTAAAGCATCAATTTTCCTTATCAGGCCTGTCAATACTGGCAAAGTGTGAGCAATTTCTTTTATCTTTCTACACTTGATTTTTTTTAATCCATTATTAACCAAATAACGACATTTGACCAGTTTGTTGCAGACTGTTGGAAAATATTGTGACAAAAGGAGAATTGCTCTTAACAACCAATTTCTCCCACAAGGATTTCAGCCATTTTAGAAGATTTCCTTTCAATTTTATCACATTTTAAAATGTCGTCTACAAACTCTTTTAATTTTGCACAGTCAAACATTTGACGTTTGGTAAAGGGTTAAGCCGTCTGGCAAAAGTGTTTCAAATCGAGCATGTTTGAAGGCATTGATTATAGCGCCTTACACTGGGATGGTTAGGGTTATTGGATGTTGTCTGTAAAAGCACGTTGCCCTCAGGCAGAGCTTTGAAACATGACGCGTGAAACGATATGAAAAGACGAGAATTAATTACATCGGTGAACAAAATCACTAAAACACAGCATGCTTTCTTTGGTAACCATTTATCAAACTTGGCATTTTAAGTACTAGTATTAAGTTAGCTAGACGTTTTAGGGAATAGCATTATGTAATTATGTAACAGTTTAAATCTGTATTTACATTTAGCATTCATACATATCTTCGGGATATAATTGTTTGCGCAATGCGTAACACTACTTTCGTCCATTTGTTGATTAAATTGTTCTGACGGACAAGTAGCAATGCTTTTTGGTACTATTTTACTGAACGACGTAAGGAAAATATTTTTGTAATTGAAAACTAATAAACATGGATTGTATCTTAAATAAAAACATATTATTGCCATGTGATAATTCATTGATTAGTTACTTTGCGATATTACTTAGATTAATCTTGAAAAAAAGAAGGAATGTTGTTTCGAACTAACGCAAATTATTTTCATAAACTGTTTAGTAGATAGGTACCCTTGTCGCCAACCAGTGTTAACTTTTCCCCTGGAATTGGTTTTGGAGCCGGTACTGTATCTATTCCTAGCCTGACATGAGCAAAACAGTATCCGAATATTTGAAGACATTTGCTATTTTAAAACAATTGTTTGTGTCTTCTTTAAACTCGGATCTGTATCCAGGTTATAAAGCTGTAAAAGGTCGTTCTTATTTAACGGTTATATTTGAGTTGCCAGATAAAAAAGCGTTCAGGTTCTTCCAGTTTTAGCGCCTTAATTGCGTTGTAAGCCATAAAAGTCAAAAGTTCTTCTAGTTTAACGCATACTTCTATCTATGCCTGTGTAGTAAGACCTAAGTGCTTAGATTGATACATATATTTTGCGTAGGTAAACCTGAGCGCACCTGAGCGCGTTAGTTATAATGATTCGACGAATAGTTCCATGCTCCCAAACATTTGAGCTGAATTGAAGTTTTATGTTTGAAACATATAACCGCGTAATAAGACATTTTACCATTGAATTGTTCTAATTTGACGCATATACATCTGTGTAGTCAACCATTAGGGCTATTTTTCTTCTAAGATTGAATCTTTTAACCGCGTATTCAGCAATGACAGATAACCTTGCCCAAGTTGTAACGCGCTTAGTCGTTAAGTCAGGCATGAGAGCTCGTGTCTGACCAAACATGCAGACATGTACTTGACAACTCATAGGTTAGTCAAGTATTCTTCCTACTATGCCCAAAACTTTGCGGAACGGCTGAATGTTGACAGCTGGCAATTGATTCTGCAAATAAATAGTTGTCTCGGTGAATCTTAATGGAACAAGTATCAATATTCCGATTTGTTATGCAAGTGTTTGCATTATTTAACAGTCTTTTATTAACAGACAGAGCAAGTAAATGGACAGGGAAGGTCATATTGGCCTTTTTCTTCCGAACGACATTACAAGAGAAATTGTTACTTATTTTGCAATCGATAACTATTTTCGGTTGAAAACTAAACACCAAGCCAACATTTGTAAACATTATTTCAAAGACGTTTTAATTTGACTTTTAAATTTGTACACCTTTGAGCAAGCAACTATAATGAGAGCATGTCGCAATTATATCTTGGGAAGATAGGACGTTTAGGAACACATGCATGAATACATTTATAATCATGATAACGTTTGAAAATCGTTGACAGCTACATTAAACACAGATAAATCAATTTCATTCGATAGCACGAAAACTGTGAGCAATGGAAGAAAGACAAGTATTAACCGACAGGGGATTTCTGACAGATACGTCACCCAAGTGTTATTTTAAGGGTTTACTATTTGTACACAATAGATTAAGAGATCTAATGTTGGATAAATTCGTTCAGTCGACGTAAGATTTAAATTGCTCAATCGGTAAGGCGGCTTGATAATCATTACAACCTTAGGGGAAAGCGCTTCTATTTATAGATTACCTATATATAAAACGTGATGACGTAACTGTCAGGAATCGCGTGTTTATAAGTACTTGCTCCAAAGCTTACAGGATATTTCCAACTGTTTTCGAACCGGTGTTTATCTATACAGCGTGCTCCATCGAAACACATCATTAATTGCTATGCATGCACGTGCACATTCAAGTATATAATTTATTGATCAGGGCATTGGGTCATTATCTCATGAGCGTATTTTCATCCTCGACGTGTACTGTTGAGATAGGTGATTTATTGGTCTCAGCAATGCTTTATGTCTGGGAACAAGCAACTCTGCTCACACACATAAGGAAATTTGACCATTTTTTTTTCATACGACTCTGGAAAACATTGTGGGAAAAGGAGGAATTGCTCTTAAAGAGCAGTTTCTCCTTTGTCCACAATGTTTTCTGCTCTATCAGAATATTTTTCAATTGCATCACATTTTGAAATGTCGTCTGCAAACTCTTTTAATTTGGAACAGTCAAACATTTGGAGTTTGGTAAAGGGTTAAAAGCCATCTATGTACAAACACCATTTATTATCAAATACAAACACTTGTTTTCATTTAGAAAAGGTTAGGTAAATATTTAATGGAGAACTTTGAATTACTCAAGCCACTATCTGCCGGCATCAAATGAAATGCTTTACTTATTTATTAAGTTCCTCCATCAGAACTATATCTGATCTATGTGTACTACACTCTATTTAATAGATATTAAACGAGTCCTACATATAGAGCTTTTTTTAAATGAAAGTTATTTCGTTATGCTTATTCGGTTTTGAATGTGACCATTAAATTGTCTTTGTCTTTGTCAACACAATGTGCCTTTTCAATGCGAAAACATTTTTGATTCAAAATAATCGTTTGGATTCAAAGTTAGCTTGGTGTTATGAATCATAAGCTCTCATTCATTTTGACCTTGTAGTGCTAGGATGTATGTTTATGAATCGTGAAAACCTCTCAGTAAAGTGTTCGTGTTCGTACTGTTGACATAATGTAAAAAAAATAACCTTGACACCAAAATAACAAGTATTGTTTGATATGCTCTTATAACGTTTCAGTATAGCCTTATCCAGTATTCAGCACATGATAAATACCCGGTGTATGACTTAAGACCATCATCATCGTCTTTTAATGCGACCAGTCAGCGATATTAACGTCACAGATTAGGAATGTTGGTTCACCTTTGTTTGCTTTCGTCTCACAAAGACTGATTGTATATAGCACCCCTAATGGACTAGCTTCAATCAAAGTTGCTGGTAGAAATAACCAACCTTTATCTAAAACGGATACGAAAACTGTATTAAGACCTAAACTTACAAAAGGTTTCTTGTCAGAACAATCTACATACAAACTTACTAATACTTCAAGGTGAATGAATGGTGTCTTATCATGTAGAACGGCACATATACAGATGTATTGTTCTGTCTCAAAACGTTCCTGTATTTTGTGCACATTCTATTATCAAAATGATAAATAACATAATAAAGGTATAATACCGCAATACACAAGTGGGCTACTTCAGCAAAGGCCCGTCCTTTAACACATTGCCATTCGTATTCAAAATGTACATGTCGCTGAAGACATACATGGTTATGTTCAATATTCTGACGAAGCAGAAGTTCGAATTCTTAATCCTTTAATAACATCTGCATATAGCCCCTTTTCAATATTTTGGCTATTTCGCAAGGCCGATAAGGGATGGCAAAATCTGACTTTGCTTTTCTTGTCCATAAATGCCAAATTATTTTCTGCAGCTGTCCTTTCAATTGTTATACAAGGATCAATAAAGAAATAATTGTCCGTTGTTGTCATTGTCTAGCTGGGTCATACGGATTGATTTAGCAATCCCTATCGATGCACATGTGAATACTTTTAATATTTCCTCGACATTTTACTTTATTTCCAAACAAATTAACGATCTCCCATTGCAAATATAACCTTTCATTGCTTAGAGCAAACACACAGTGTCGCATTGTAGTCATTAAATGTCTTAGAATGTGGGTCGAGCCAGGTCTCGAACTTACCCTGAACACCGAATCCCGATTATTTTACGTGTTAGTGGTCATCTTTGTCCTGAGATCATATCAATGCTTATGGACTGATGGCTACATTGTGTCACATGACTGCCTCACTCTCTACAGATAATGAAAAAGTTTAATGTTCATACGCATACACGGATTCGTATGGAAAACCTCTGTTACGGAGCCGACTCTTTAGCTGAAAGGGTATGGTCTTGTACTTTCGCAACGTCGAACTAGAATCGAATTACCACAGGGGACTATGAATCCAAAGTGAGTGACATTGTTTGTAAGAATGTGCATTGGCGGGTTAAAGTACAAGCAAACCTTAGGGTTTTGATGATAATATGAGTACATCATTAAGGTTACCTAAAGTACATGGACGCCTTTAAAAGACGTATGTTTGAATTATCAACACATATCTTACAAAGGTTGTTAAACTTACCATAAAACTTTTGAAAGAGTACTTTTCATACCGACATGCACAAACATTTCGGCTAAACGACTGTCCCGCATGGACTATCCATAGTTTAATATATAATTTACTAAAGGTTATTATGTATGTCTTCTCCGACTAAGTTTATCAGGGATGACATGCACACAGCTATAATCTCGCTACTTGCATGCTGTTATCTAGACGCATGTTACCCTCAAACTGTACATATCAGGGTACCGTTTTACTAAACAGTTTACGCTTAAGATTTGCGTAAGTCTAAAGCAACAAGTCCTTTTATTTCAATATTTGGCACAGCAATATTGCAAAGTAGCACATCATTGGAATCGTCTCTCCGAGACGCTTCCAATGACGTGTCACATTGCAATATTCTACTTTCATTGAAGATATTATCCATGTTAATCAATTATGACTTACGCAAACATTTTCCGTAAGTTGTTTAGTAAAACGGGCCCCAGCTGTTTATGTCGATATCTCTCATGTTAGGATAATGTATAGCGGTCTACATATTTATCAGGAACGGCATTTTAAAGTCACACAACGAATAATATATAACTGAGATGAGTGTTCATAGATCAACTTTATTATGTTAAAGAAACAAAAGCTTAATAACACTCTTATGATTATGTAATAACAAAAGGGAATGGCCGTTTCTAAGTTGTGAGAACTTATGGTCAGACCCTTTTGCCAAAGTTGATGATTTTGTTTCTTACCGATGTTATGTACTGTGTATTTCATGTTCAATTATATGGCAATAAAATATGTTTAAACATAAACAATGATACAACTTATGAAAACAGGGCCTAATGGACACCCCGTGTAGTTCTTATTATAGTCTGACTGCATACTAGTGTGCATTAATCATGCACGGTGTTTACAGACGAGTGACCTTATTCCATTTAACACATCGTATCTATTTGAAACGAAAATGTCACAACTCCTCACTTAACCTTATAGCGCTGGAACTGACTTTATGTTTATGCAATCAGTTTAGATCCAGGCCAGTCGCCAATAAAATTTGCGGATGGCCTGTGATCTAACCTGTTTGCTATTTTGTGTAACCTTCCTCATCAAAAGTATGCAGATATTTACGGTTTTTGAAAACAGACGACAAAACAATTTATCTTTAGAAAATGATTCAGCTTTCTAAGGGTCAAGCTGCTAATATGAAAGCGCTGACGGTATTCAACAGAATACAACACTTTACAAAAAGTGGAATAATTTGACTTTTAATCCAGAGTTTTGGGACTTGGTCAGTAAAAACATAACGCTATAAATTCATATATATGTCAATAGTTTATATTTATCTTTGTCTATATCTAAGGTTTGCTGATGATGCTTTCTCTAAATTGTGATGTACTGCTGTCCCTTTTCTTCGTATAGTCGAGCTAATAGAAGGGAAACGAAATCTCTGTTTGTTGTCAGATTGCATAAATATTGAAATGGGATCATGAGGAATTGTCGATCATTGTTAAACTGAAATGGTATAATTTTCAATCTTAAGGTTAAAACCACATTGCGCATTGTTTCACTGTTCGAGAGTACTCTTGTTTTTACAAAAAGTTATGTGATCGACTTTCGAATGAATGAATAGTAATGGATATGAGAACAAACTGTGATACAAAAGGCCACAAAGAATTAGCATTAAAGCAATTCAATGGTACACTGGTCGAGAGGACTAATTGAATAAGCATAAATCGAGGGTTTAATGCAAAACTATAGTAAGTGCTTCACAAACATAAAACATTTACTATATTATTGCTCTGAACCCTCGAAATGTTCTAAGCGAATTCACTTTGTTACCAAGTCTGAAAGGGAATTATGAAAAGAGCGGCAAAAATGGAAATTTTTCACGAAAGATTTACATAAGATTTGAATACAGTAATCTCTCTTATAGGTTCATACAGCATCCTAGCTTGTCGTAAAGTGGTTCAACAATACAGGGGTGGCAAAATCAATTATCCGTTTTGCCCAGCTTGTCCAAAAGCCCTAACGGGCATGTTAGATTTGACTCAAATGTACTCTATAACCACTTTAGATGCAATTGCAGATGAAGATTTCATAATCAAAATCCGATTCTGCCACTCATGCAACGAACTTTTATCAAAAGCACCTAATTGGTTGCGAACGACAAGTAATTTCGACGTGGAACAAATTTCTGTCAAAGGCTGTTAATTTCCCTTCAATGAATGGTATAAAGAACCTTTCAGCCTCTTCGTCTACTATCATACGACCGACAAAGGTTCGCAAGAGAAAATGTTTGAACTTCGAATACATTGTGATCGTCATAATCTTTCTAGATGTTTAGTAGCCTGGGGTCCTGGCCCATGCCCCTAGTTCGCGGTATACGAATGGGCCAGGCTCCACCAGGCTAGATGTTTAGCGATTTGTTGGTTAGTCCTTACATTATAATCTCGGCACTTACGAAGAACGAACCCAAGACCTTTAGTACAAGAGGTGATTAAAGATAGAATACTAATAACCCGCCATTTTGAAACGCATTCTTCCGTTGGATTACTTGGTCGTGATCGGCATACGTCGGTCGGGTTCGGAACTATTCGGTGTTAAGTGAATAGTTCCGGCCCGGCCGATGTATACTGAGAACGACCGAGGCAGCCCTACGAAAGAGAGGGTTTCGAAATGGCACATTAAGGATATTCTATCTTAGATACAAGGAAAATAATCTGATAATGATGCTTTGCGAACCTTTCGTACTTACAGTTTGTGGTTTTCAAAGCTATGTAACTATTGTTGTTTTAATGCGACCTTCGGATGTCTCGTGATTAAGAACCATGCACCATGAACATATATACATGTAATTAGAAATGTGGAACGGGAGATTGTATAAAATTATCCGCTCTTACCTGTAGCGATTTATTAACGCTTCTTTTAATAAAGATTAAAAAACAACTTTTACAAAAGGAAAAGTGCTCAAAACGGCCAATTCGTCTTTTTGACACAATGCTTTTCGAGGCATTTTTTTATCTAAATTTTTGAGTTGTGAAAAGGCGCCTTTTATAAAGTTTTCAAGAGGTAACTGTTAAATAAAAATGATTGCCAGGTCAAGCATGTATTTGTCTTATATCAAGTTTGTTGCTTTGCAAAGTAGCGAATGCGTCTCCTTTTTTTAAAATGGCATCAATATGCCATGTGTTTAATCACAGATAGTCAAACAGTCCCATTTGTCATACCACGCTTAGCGCTTTCCTAAAATAAATATTCTGAAAAATATGAGGAATTAAATCAACAAATAACAAAAACCAAAAAAAAATCAATTGACGAAAACATAAAAAACACGGACAAGGGATTCATCTAGCTTTTGATAAGTCTTGCTTTGTGACAAAGCAAGACTTATCAAATTCAAGATTTATCCCTTTTTAGCGCCAGTAAAATGTAATACCAACGTTTTAACCACTTGGACAAGTGTGTCGTTTGCTGAAATACTGTTTGAATTCGTGTGTTAGCCATACAAAGTAACAGATGCAAATCCTGTGTACAGAAAAAGGCACAGATAGCTTCATCAATCTGATTCTATATTTAAAAAATGATCTGTTATAAACGGTTTTAACTGACGGATGACTTTGCCTACATTTATGACAAGACAAGCGACCTCTCGTTACGAGCAATTACTCTTGTTGAGGCACTGTTACAAATCAACAGAGTCATAAATAAAGTTATTGCCTATGATGTTGTTTTTTCGTTCTTGAATAATATCTGTTGTTTGTTTTTGTTATTTCTTTCAAGTTTGCATCTTTAATGTCGACATAAAATCTGAAGAAGTCGCAAGGCGAAGTTTCTTTCAAATAAGAGCTTGTAATGTGAAAGATTTTTTGTACAAATCTCAAAACCTTTCAATGGCTATACACATACGTTTCCTGTAAATAAGCGCTATTCTGGCTGTAATATATTCTTTAAACGACCTCAACGTAACATGATTTAATCTGTACTATTTTAAAGGACCTCTTGTAAATGTCTGAAATGCGTCATTTATTTGGACCATTGAATTGTATGTCTTAGGCGTAGATTGCCGCTATAAATATAGCCTGGATGAAGGCAATCTCGGTTCGCTCTGATAATTCCCGTTTGCCTACAATAAATATAGACTTCGTGGTTTAAAAATGTAATTTATTGTAATTATCGGTTTCCCCACTGACGCCATAAGCGTTGTGTTCAACTATTTACCGAATGATAAGGTGAGTTTTGTTACCGTTCGAGATTGAAAGCTATCACAGTTGTAATCAAAATGTAATCCTCTTTAAAGGTGATTGTTCACAGATGTTAGGAAAGTTGATATGTTGATCCTAATTCACTACTTTTTAGGCTACAACGACCTTGAAATGCGTCCACACCTGGCCCTAGTCTGACTGGCCGAGACTAGCTACAGTTTTGTATTCCATTCTATAATAGTATATATAGTTCGTCGTTTGAAGTCGAAGTTGACAATGGTTTCGACTTTTTATGTGTTGGTGTTGTTGGTGCGTCGATGACTGATGAGTCCAATCCTGGCGTGGAACGACCTTCTACATTTTAGGACATGATTGTCAAATGGGGTGCATCTAACGCTTTCTTCTTCTGCTGCTTTGCCCTCTTTTGCTCCATTTAGCCTAGGCCATGTTGGCTCCCACATTCACCCTTGAGCGCCAGGTACTACGGTTCTGGGCTAACTTCTTTTTAAGTAAACTTTATACAAATGATTGAAAAGAAATTTCGTCACTCTCCACACGTTCAAACAAGACCTGCTCTTTTTCCATTTCATAGTCAATGAGAGGACAAAGTCCCAGTAACATGTACCCAGGTCCTCGACCGTGCAAATGTCTGCACGCAATATTTCTATTCTACACGAAGAATAAAGTTCCAACCCTGTTACATTTCAAACACGGTTAGCTATTACCTTTTGATCTTGGACAATGCAATGAGTTCTCTATTGCGATGTCTCTTTACATTATATATTGATTGGTTAGAAGGCACCATTATAACAAAGACGATGTTATAAGATTTTCACCCGAAGTAGTTTACAGCTGGGAAGTTGGTGTAAGAATGAAACTTACCCCTTTACATCGTGTTTGTTTACATTATAAGTTGATTGCTAGACAGACAAAATTATTAACGAAGACAATTTCATTTGATTTTCAGCCGAAGTCGTGTATAGCGGGGAAGTTGGTGTGAAAATGTAACTTATCCGTTAATTGGGAGATTTATCCTGTTAAAGTTGGATGAAAGATACAGTCTACTCTCGTTATCTCGAAGACGCCGGGAACAAGGAAAAAAACACTTATTAGGTAAGGATATATTTTCTCAGTAACGAAGGCTTAGAATTCCACTGTAAGAAGAGTAGAAAGCTCATTTAACGACTATGTTTTTATCATACCGATATTTTACATTATCTGCTGACGACGCTTTAAATAAGTACATATACATGTACAAATGAATGGTCCACTTATAACCAAATTTGATGTCAGTTTTTACGAAGTTTGACTGAACAGTCAGTCGGGAAGGTAGTATAATAAAGGTTAATGTCATGTTTAATTATTTACTCATGCCTTAAAACGAATAAAAAATGTCAAAAGTGTGTGTTGATAAATTAATTATTTCCTTCGTACGCACCAGTTCGAACGACCTTACAGCAAATTGTATTTATAAGTGTTTGATAATAGACGAATTCGGTCATGAATAAAATAAATAAAATGAATGATTGAATACAAAACAATGTTCCATTGCTTAGAAGTTAGATCTTATTTCGGTAATGGATAAAAGTCAGTTTGTTTACAGACTATGCATATGTTCATTATCTTTAAAATGAGCATGGAAAGGGAAGAAATTACTCACTTGAAGAATCAATTACCTTGTTACAAAACAAGGAATGGTTGATGTAAATATCAAAGTTCTGTCTTACCACGCAACTTCCTTCTTACGCAATTAATTTAGTCCAATGTAGTCGGCGAATTATTCTAATATTGATTGACTGAAATATATGTATCAGGATGTACACTAATTGATTCAAAGAAATTACTATTAGCATTGTAACTAGTTTTCATAATTTCATCACATTTATGATGTACTCCTATAATAGTTCATCATACGTTCAAAGGGGATTTACAGGTTAATAATAACGAAAGAGAAAAGAAACATGCCTGTAACTATGCAAAATAAATTACATTAAAAATACATAACATAATAAACATAAAAGAAACCTTAGAATATGTGATCTAAAACAAATGCAATGTTAAAGAGGATCAAACTTAAAAGTATGTTGGTCTGTTTGTTGGTCGATGAAGTAAAAATGAATTGTTCTACTGATTATTTTAATGTTTAACGAATAGGCGCGTTTAAAACGTTGAGAAATAAAAGCATGGCAACCGCAATGGTATTTAACTGTCTTAGAACATGTTGCAAAAAATTCCATTTTTTTCTTATTTTCGTTTTAGAGCAAAAGGTGTTTCTGTATCGTTATGGATTTGGACCTAAGGAAAACGTCTAGATTTGTAGTTTATAAAATAAGTATAATAATTGTGAAATCGATCCTTTAATGCACTGATACTGTATTCCAGACAAAATAGCAGCCTGCTTATTGTCTTATCATATATAGATATATCAATAACGCATTGAGGTTTCGTCTGTCTTTCAGTGGATTCCAATTATATTCTCGGAATGATCCGTCTGTTCGATTAGCGACAGATTTTTGGCGGGAAAGTTGATCCTGTTATCATGCCGACCAGGCGGTTTTGGGACGTCTGTATCATGACAGCAAACAGCTCTTCTGCATACTGAGTGGGGGTTTAACCCTTTACCAAACGCAAGGTTTTCGGCTGTTTCAAAACGGAAGAGTTTGAAGACGACATTTCAAAATGTGACGAAATCGGGAAATGATCTTGATTTTGATAGGGCAGAAAACATTGTGGGAAAATGAGAAATTGCCCGTTCCGAGCAATTTCTCCCTTTTCAACAAAGTTTTTCAGAGTCGTCTGCAGCGAAGTGGTTAAATGTCGTTTTTGTTTGATAATATGATTTAAAACATGTGATACCGCTTCATAGATGAACGGGGTTCCAGTGAAACGTTTACCAAGTTTGGTCCTGTGGTTGAAATTTCTAGGTAATGAGACATTTCTAAAACGTAATTACCTTGTGTTTTGTCTAATTGGATCGATGAAATGGTCCTTTAAAGATGCTTGTTCACAGAATTTAAAAACAATATTTTAAAAGGTGGGCCTGTAGTGGGTCGGTATGTCGGTCGAGGGTTTGGGATTTATGTTGCTTTTAACAGTTTTCAAGTTAACTCACCTATCCGTGTTTCTTGATATTTCCATTCAAAGGATGCATACAAATCTATTCCAAATCGCTAACCGCTTTCGCATGTGTTTGCCTTTGATCAGTGATGAGTGTCATGTATATATTGAAAAACATGGGTGGTATCTAAAGAGGAGTTTTAAACTTATTTATTTTACATCGAGTGTGACGGAAGCTTGAAGTTAAATAAATTCACTGTCGATGACTGCCTTCTGACAATTACTTTCGCTGATTTGTGGGTTATTCCTGGCAATTTTCACCTCCTCTAACGGGGTTTCGATCCCAGGACCCTCGGTACAAGAGAGCGACTACACCAACTTCAAGAGTAGAACCGTTATCAAAGGGTTTGACACCGACCGCCGTTATTTACCCTGGTCTCATTAACGATAGGTTTAGTCAACACATTACGGCTGATGTCTGGTTCATATAAAGGACTGGCTGATAACAAAAGTCGCACTAATAAATCAAATCGTGTATGCCAATAGAAAACAGTAAACCTAGTACTGTAAGAATCTCCAGTAGCGTTTGGCCTCGTTTCAGTCCACCTAAGCTTTGTTGTCCTGTCAATGTGTCATTCTAAATGTTGAAATAGTTGGTTTTATCAGATTGGTGCATTCTATTTTTCCACCAACGTTGCAAATACCCGAACATGTAAACAGCATAATGGATAATTACATTCAGACAGACAGATAATCATGCTCTCACACCGACAAACATGCACTCATTTACACATCTATAAGATCACTTATATGCATGCACAAACATACGCACGGGGCTACAGACTAACAGAAACATTGGTGCACATCGACATTGAGACAGAAATCCGGAACAATAAGCTAGGCCAACACATGAAGTTAGGAACCCATGCCATTGAAACGTCAAATGGAATTTGTTTCAGGGAATACCGTTCTATCCCATAGGCATCATTCTGAATTAATCCGTATCCCAGTAGTTTACAGTCATGTATTTCACATATACAGGTTTAAAGGTACTTGTTCACAGAAGAGAGCATGTGAATGTTAAAATAAAACGTCGTTGAAAAAAATGCAGTTTTTGTATTGTTGTTTGGTATACAATTAAAGGTAGCTTTTGGAAGCATCTTTTAAACTTTTACGATAACATCCAAACCAAACTAAAGGAAGGCAATTATATCCCTCAAGTTTTAGGGTAAATAATCCGAGCATTCCCACGGCTAGTGTAGAAATCCAAGCTAAAATTTATCAACTAAGTTTTTGACTCGAGGTAGGAATCTAGCACGGACACACGGATACACTATCACTGTACGGAATACACCCTCTCGTGTATGCTTAGCGAGGAATAGAAAAATGTCCCTTTTTCAGAGCATGTCAAGTTAACCTGAGCGGTTTAAAAGGAATTTGTTCGCATGTGTGATGTTATTTGAAAGTTACAAATACTTTTCCTTTAAAGATGCACAACAACCATTAAGTTATATGAAACGCACCTAGGAAGATTCGTTGATAGATAAAGCGATGTCACACTTTTGAATTAAAATAGATGTTTATTCACTGTATTCGTAATTCAAAGAATTAAAGTTCTTCTCTGGTAGCATTTTATGAAAATCCAAAATATAATTCGTGCTAAGGAAATGATGCTCTACCAAACAGTATTTGTGTCAAAAATCATAACTTTCCAACTTGCTTAAGACTCTATATTCCATATCAGAATAGATATAACATTTAGTTTAAACATACCCATTTCTCAAAAACAGTATTATATTTTATACAGCAGAAATATATAACAATACGTGGACTAGTTTGGAATGAAAGCTAAGACGTTATAAAAGTCATTATATATGATGTGTGTATGTGTTACTAATATTCCAAAACGGAGGCAAAATCTGCCCTCAATAATCAGCTGCCAATATAGGACCCTAATAAATAACCTTGATATTAACACCAACATTGTGCAAGGTGGTTTGGTAACTGCGCCCTTTTCGGTTGCCATTATAACAAACCGACTGCATGTGTCAGTCAACGGGCTATATTGATAAGATGTGGGTTTATATTCTAGCCTCTGCGATGCATTTTTGTTTTGATTGTGTCTGTAATCCACCTGGGAATTTTATCATTTGTTGAGGGAGTGTTGTAAACAAAGCCGACGTCTAGTTATTGGTATCTGTAAACATATGCTGCCCATATTACAGGGTTGTAAAACCAGAACATTGTAACTCCTTCATTAAAATGAATGAGATACAGATTTATTAATTGGAAGCATGATTTTACGAATAGAGGCCAACATGCAGAAATCATTCCTGTTTATTTTTATTCGTTTATCTAAATTTCCCGACCTTGGCCTATATCCACGTAGTACAAAGTAATCGGACCATGATTAACATAATTGTATTTGGGGATTCAAAATGGCGTGTTCAAAATTTGATATTTCACGAATAAAGGCTAACGGTTACTGTATTTTTATTTAATGTTATATCATTAAAACATTGGCCTTTATCCACTTTTACGCAAGCGGGGTAACCTGTCAGATATTTAAATAGGTGTGTTGTGGTGTCCAAATTGAAAGCAACAGTAATCGATTGAAATGGTACGAGTACACATTACCGATATTGCAAAGAAATCATTGTGGCTAAAGGAGAAATTGCTTCTCACAGGTAAGCTGTCCTTTAATCACGATGGTTTCTTAAGTCCTGTTCTGTTAGAACATCAATTGATATAATTAAATTATGAAAATTTGAAATTTGATACAACCATGAGTGAACAAATTAAGCCAGGTGTAAAATCTCAATTCGAAAAAGAATAAGTCAAAGACACGATTCGAAAGATTTATCTTGCAAGGACATTTGTTCAATTGAAGTCGAACATTGAAGACATGTATTTAGTTATAACATAATTGAAGCCACCATCTAAAGAAACCATGTTTTCTCGACAATGTTTTATAGATTTATTTCAAACACAGCGGCATGAAATAAAACCAAGTTATCAATTAAAACATAAAGTCTCTGCGGTGTAACTTTTACAAGGACAAGAAAGATAACTGCTGAAATATGAAATTGTTCCTTTCCAGGAGTTACATCCCTTACAAAGAATTATTGTCAAGGTCCAATCTCAAACTTCGACATTTTACAAACTTTTCCAGGTTTTTGGTGTGATCTTCGAGCAGTGATGGTGCTGGCACACGGCTACTTGTTCAGGAGTGTTTGTTCAGGACTCCCGAGCTTCAACCTTCTTAACCACAAGGCCATGTTGGACCATTTCTTTTTATCAAGAAGAGGTGGATGTGCTGGAAAACAACCTGCAAGACAAGCAATTGATCCCGCCTCTTTTATGCTTAGGGAAAGTGTACCGTCTCGCTGGTACATCTCAAATGGTCATCTGTTAAATTGACAGCATTGTTTTCTTCATTCATTGATCTTTCTTATATGTTAAGTTTCTAGCAGGTTTGTTGGATTGTATTATTAAACACAGATCACGCAAAGGAGGGCCATCTAACACAACTTGATTACAGTGAAGCCTCGTTTATCCGGACCCCTATTATCCGGATGTCTCGCAATCCGAACAAAATTGTAAGGGAACGGAATTATTGGACCAGTTTATTGCAGACGACTTTTGAAAACATTGTGGGTAAAGGAGAAATTGCTCGTGACGAGCAATTTCTCCTTTTCCCACAATGTTTTCTGCCATATCAGAAGATTATCTTTGAATTTCAACACGTTTTGATATGTCTTCTGCAAACTCTTTCAACTTGGGACGGTCGACAATTTGGCGTTTGCTAAAGGGTTATAACTATACACCGCTCATACAGACCGTTTATGTCTTAATGTGTTTGCTAAAGGGTTATAACTATACACCGCTCATACAGACCGTTTATGTCTTAATGTGAATAAGAACATGCTCTGCTTCATTAGTCCGGATTATTCGGTAAAACGGACATTTTGTTGGGAACGGACGTGTTCGGATAAACGAGGGTTCACTGTATATTTCAAGCACAAATGCTCAGAAACCCATTGTTGATAATACACTTTTTAGCTCACAAGAAGTAACGGAACATCTATACAAGACTTGTTAATCATCAGTTAGTATTTGGTAAGCAACTTCTTCCTTCAGTTTAGTCTTTAATCTTATATTGAGTGATAACAATATGATAAACGTTGACATATAAACTCCGGACCATGTCAAGCAGGAAGTATTTATACTATTGAAGTGATATAATGTGTTTTTTACTATTTCAGTGTCCTAACCATGTATTGTACCATGCATTTATAGTCTAAAATCGCAATTGTTAAAACGAGAAAAAAAACCTGTTGTGGCCACATTTTGTATACGGCAAAACTTTTTTTTATTCCTGCATATGAGATATAAATCATGAATCCTGGTAAAGCTGAAGACGGGTTTAGGATAATTCTGAAATCAAATGAATTGGACCCTCTTGATGGATTGAAAGAAGATACCTCTATAGTGGCAATTTAAGGACTTAATGCGTGTATAATGAATTCTGCATTTAACATACATACAAGGTATGTACAGTACAAATATCATTAACCCTTATTGTGCTGGAAACGGCTTCATGCTTATGCAAACAGGTTGGATCCAGGCCAGCCGCTAAGTAAATTGGTGGCTGGCCTGTGATCTAACCTCTTTGCTTCTCTGAGTATCTTTCCTCGTTAAAATTAGGAAGATATTTAAGAAATTGGGAAGCAGACGACACAAAAATTAATTCTAAGAAAATTACCCAGCATTCTAATGGTAAAACATAACATATGCATACACAAGATTGATGTGCATCTCAAATCATACACAGCCCAACTGCGCCCTTTTCGGTTGCCATTGAAACAAGCCGACTGCATGTGTCAGTCAACGGGCTATATTGATAAGATGTGGGTTTATATTCTAGCCTCTGCGATGCATTTTTGTTTTGATTGTGTCTGTAATCCACCTGGGTTTTTATCATTTGTTGAGGGAGTGTTGTAAACAAAGCCGACGTCTAGTTATTGGTATCTGTAAACATATGCTGCCCATATTACAGGGTTGTAAAACCAGAACATTGTAACTCCTTCATTAAAATGAATGAGATACAGATTTATGAATTGGAAGCACGATTTTACGAATAGAGGCCAACATGCAGAAATTATTCCTGTTTATTTTTATTCGTTTATCTAAATTTCCCAACCTTGGCCTATATCCACTTAATACAAACGAAGTAATCGGACCGTGATTAACATAAGCGTATTTGGGGATTCAAAATGGCGTTTTCAAAATTTGATATTTCACGAATAAAGGCTATCGCAAAGAAATGTTTTACTGTACTTTTATTTAATGTTATATCATTAAAACATTGGCCTATATCCACTTTTACGCAAGCGGGGTAACCTGGCAGATATTTAAAAAGGTGTGTTGTGGCGTCCATATTGAAAGCAACAGTAATCGATTGAAATGGTACGAGTACACATTACCGATATTGCAAAGAAATCATTGTGGCTAAAGGAGAAATTGCTTCTCACAGGTAAGCTGTCCTTTAATCACTGTTCTGTAAGTACATCAATGGATATAATTAAATTATTAAAATTTAAAATTTGATACAACCATGAATGAACAAATTAAGCCAGGTGTAAAATCTCAATTCGAAAAAGAATAAGTCAAAGACACGATTCGAAAGTTTTATCTTGCAATGATATCTGTTCAATTGAAGTCGAACATTGAAGACATGTATTTAGTTATAACATAATTGAAAGCCACCATCTAAAGAAACCATGTTTTCTCGACAATGTTTTATAGATTTATTTCAAACACAGCGGCATGAAATAAAACCAAGTTATCAATTAAAACATAAAGTCTCTGCGGTGTAACTTTTAAAAGGACAAGAAAGATAACTGCTGAAATATGAAATTATTCCTTTCCAGGAGTTACATCCCTCCCAAAGAATCATTGTCAAGGTCCAATCTCAAACTTCGCCATTTTACAAACTTTTCCAGGTTTTTGGTGTGATCTTCGAGCAGTAATGGTGCTGGCACATGGCTACTTGTTCAGGAGTGTTTGTTCAGGACTCCCGAGCTTCAACCTTCTTAACCACAAGGCCATGTTGGACCATTTCTTTTTATCAAGAAGAGGTGTATGTGCTGGAAAACAACCTGCAAGACAAGCAATTGATCCCGCCTCTTTTATGCTTAGGGAAATTGTACCGTCTCGCTGGCACATCTCCAATGGTCATATGTTAAATTGACAGCATTGTTTTCTTCATTCATTGATCTTTCTTATATGTTAAGTTTCTAGCAGGTTTGTTGGATTGTATTATTAAATACAGATCACGCAAAGGAGGGCCATCTAGTACAACTTGATTACAGTGAACCCTCGTTTATCCGGACCCCGATTATCCGGATGTCTCTCAATCCGAACAAAATTGTAAGGGAACGGAATTATTGGACCAGTTTATTGCAGACGACTTTTGAAAACATTGTGGGTAAAGGAGAAATTGCTCGTGACGAGCAATTTCTCCTTTTCCCACAATGTTTTCTGCCATATCAGAAGATTATCTTTGAATTTCATCACGTTTTGATATGTCTTCTGCAAACTCTTTCAATTTGGGACGGTCGACCATTTGGCGTTTGCTAAAGGGTTATAACTATACACCGCTCATACAGACCGTTTATGTCTTAATGTGAATAAGAACATACTCTGCTTCATTAGTCCGGATTATTCGGTAAAACGGACATTTTGTTGGGAACGGACGTGTTCGGATAAACGAGGGTTCACTGTATATTTCAAGCACAAATGCTCAGAAACCCTTTGTTGATAATACACTTTTTTTGCTCACAAGAAGTAACGGAACATCTATACAAGACTTGTTAATCATCAGTTAGTATTTGGTAAGCAACTTCTTCCTTCAGTTTAGTCTTTAATCTTATATTGAGTGATAACAATTTGATAAACGTTGACATATAAACTTCGGATCATGTCAAGCAGGAAGTATTTATACTATTGAAGTGATATAATGTGTTTTTTACTATTTCAGTGTCCTAACCATGTATTGTACCGTGCATTTATAGTCTAAAATCGCAATTGTTAAAACGAGAAAAAAACCCTGTTGTGGCCACATTTTGTATACGGCAAAACTTTTTTTTATTCCTGCATATGAGATATAAATCATGAATCCTGGTAAAGCTGAAGACGGGTTTAGGATAATTCTGAAATCAAATGAATTGGACCCTCTTGATGGATTGAAAGAAGATACCTCTATAGTGGCAATTTAAGGACTGAATGCGTGTATAATGAAATCTACATTTAACATACATACAAGGTATGCACAGTACAAATATCATTAACCCTTATTGTGCTGGAAACGACTTCATGCTTATGCAAACAGGTTGGATCCAGGCCAGCCGCTAAGTAAATTGGTGGTTGGCCTGTGATCTAACCTGTTTGCTTCTCTGAGTATCTTTTCTCATTAAAATTAAGAAGATATTTAAGAAATTGGGAAGCGGACGACACAAAAATTAATTCTAAGAAAATTACCCAGCATTCTAATGGTTAAACATAACACATGCATACACAAGATTGATGTGCATCTCAAATCATACACAGTCCAACTGCAACGGTTTGATTCGTTTGATGCAGACAGTTTTGTTTTATTTTTGATTGTCTTCATTTAAAGTGATTGAATTCAGTTTAGGGACCTGTTTAGATGTGGTTTCTACTGGCACCGCTGTGTTGCATATTTGATGCTTCACGTGTCGCGATAGAAAAACAAATACTACGTTACTACGTCTTTTCATAAACATGCTACAAAACTATTGTACAGGCATTTCAGAGAGGCTAATAAAGGCAGCGGAATCCCGTGACCAGTGTTTACGGTATTATTGTTGCAAAAATGGCTGCGCCCTTGACGAAACAGGTATTTTGCTTTTTTAACCTACTTTAGCCAATGCATATCCCGAATGAAATTGTGTCAAACACTCAGAAGGGAAAACGCAGTCGACGGTCGATGTGTTTATGTCATATCCGTTGTCGACTGCGATTTCTCTGCCGAATATTAGACAAAGCAAAGAAACCTGTTTCGTCAGGGACACAAATCTTTTTCGGAAATGAGATCGACATGTCGGTCACGTTATTTTCCCGCCTGTTATTCCAACAATTTACAAGCACTATATTATCTTTTTCTATTCTTCTTTGCAAAGATCACTTTGAACGACGCATCGGATTAAATTTGGAAAACCCTGAATCAAGAAGTTGGTAGTGCACCGCTCTCATTGGTTGATGTGTTTTCTCAACCTTCATTGGTAAGGTAAAGGAGAAGAAACTACAAGTTCCGGTAAATTTGTCCTGATCTAAACGTTTCTTTGGAGATCAAGTTCAATGCCCGCTAGTCTTAGAATATTAAGATCTCAAATCCCTCGCTACTATACATAATATAGCTTTCAAAAAAACACTCATACATTCATTCTTATCTTAGCAAAACAGCTTTAATAAAATTATTTCTAAATGAAAATCATATCAATACACATATCATATAGTTAAGATTAATAAACATCATGCATAAACGTATACCATAATGGCTTATAATTAGTATTTATAACAAGAAGCTCATTGACACAAAGAGCTCATTTGTAGACTAGGAATGTTTGATTCATTTAAAAATCGCTTTCAGTTGAGAGGATCCCTTTATAAGGTTGTACTGTATACGGAAAAAAGCAGTTTCTGCTTTTGGTCGTAAAGCATCGATTTGGCGCTCACCAAATCAAACGATTGTTACATCTGTTTACATTAAAGCAAGTCACAGGCAATAGGGCCACGTCACGCGAAAAGGGGCACTCAGACATAGCAAACAGTGTAGCCCCAGACCAGCCGCCACGTCAGTGACGTGGCGGTTGGTCTGGGGCTACACTGTTTGCCATCTTAAAGGACATCCAGTTATACCTTTAGATAAATACAAATGACAACTTTCGTGACTAGATGCTGGAATAATAGCGCTAAGATAGAGCTGAGTCAGCGCTTTTTTACATGTTCGAGTGCCCCTTTTCGCGTGACGCGGCCCAATTATGATATAAGATGAATCTTGATCTTGATGAATTAAGCAAACATCTAGCATGAATATAGACTTGACATTCGTACCTGTCTCTTTACTTACATAGTGGTGTAAATTTTCATGTATATTTATTGTCTTTCAAAAAACCTAAACTTGTGTTTCAATAGAGTCGAAATGTATTTCAGTTGTTTCATTCATACGATAGGCTCTCAATTCAAAACAAGTATTTGGCAACCCAATTTAAAGCAGCAATCGAATAGTCTCCATCAAACAGCCGTATGACTACCTCCACTGAAAAAGATCGTGTTTCAGGTAGAATACCCATAATCCGCAATTTTTGAGTTCATTATAGTATCGGTTAATTTCTGTCGTTCTCGGTATATATCGGTATTGGTCGGAACTATTTAGTAAAAAGCGAATTGTTCCGACACCGACTGATGTATTCCAAGACCGACCAAAATAATTCGCCAACAGAATGAGTTTCAAATTGGCGGTTTATTGGTTTTCTACCTTTCGTTTGATGCAGTTTTTGTATCGTCTGCTGTATATCATTTACAGGTGGTAAAATATCAACTATCATTCGGATTATTGGTTCCCGTGGGTAGAATCGAATAGTGGAATCGCCCGACTAGATCGACCTGTTATTGTAGACACGGTTTTGAGATATACATTAGGAGCATTAGCTGGTAATTTGAAGCGATTGTCCGAGATTTCTTTCCAATGCTCTTTATCCCTGACAGAGTACATTATTTTGTGGTTTGGGTACATTGAGTTCACCAGCACGTCATCACCTACTATTGACGCTCCAGGAATTGGCAAACGGTAAGAAATCCCAGAATGTTCCAAGCGAGGTAACTCTTTCCAACCAAGCGTTTTCACGAATGATCCAAGATCTCGCTCTCTCGCGCGATTCCGTAACGAGACGTCTGTGATTCCTTCCCATGATGCTTTGTGCCAGGCACGTTCAGCTACGGCTAAAAGACGCGGGAAGAGCATCGTGTGGAATTGTTCGGTTGTGCGTATCAGCTCTCCCCAGATACACGCCTGCATGCCCACGATATTCTCCGGCTTCTTCGTGGTAGGACATGTCTTCGACCCACATACATCCTCTCTATTTGCAGGCTTCCCGTTTGACAATCTATCAACGTTTCCGAACACATCATCAGGCATGAATCCGAACACCCTCTCCGTGTCTGTGTATCGAGTCGCCCAATACAAACCCCGCTCCTCCGGGTCTGGCTCGTAAGGGTGGTCGAAATACAGGATCGTACCAAACGAGAGAACCACTTTGTAACCTTCGTCTGCAAACTCGTACGCGCGGCCTCCGAGTCCCTGCTCCCATACGTTGTTCCAGGGATTGATAAATACGTCTTTAGCTCTGAATTCCGATCTACGATAGGGTCCCTGTCCGTCGTACATCCCATCCTCCCAGGAGCCGATACTCAAGCCTTTCTGGGCTGCTATGTCAGCGACTGCATGCACGAATAGCTTCTTCAGATCAGCGTGGTTTACTCGTGAATGCTGAAACATTTCGTTACACCGTTTAGAGTTGTCCCATGCGCCAGGCGTGACTTCATCCCCGCCTATGTGCAGTACGGTTAGATCCTGGATATCCCAGTGTAACTGAACCAACCCGTCGACAAGTTTCTCTACAAACGCGTACGTCGAGTTGAGACAGGGGTTCATGGAGTTGCCGGCCCAGTTCTGTACAGACACCAGGTTCGATTCGTCATCATTCAGGAGGAATGACGTGAACTGACCTTTGTATCGGTGTTTAACAGATTCCCTGAAGTTCATAGAGACGACGGCCGCCATTGCATGTCCGGGCATATCTATTTCCGGTATAACCTGAACATGTCGTAAAGCCGCGTGTCGAAGGATTTCCTTATAGTCCTTCACACTGTAGTATCCCGACCCCGGAGCAGTGCTGAAAGGCCCCGACCCGAGCCCAGGGGCCAGGCAAAGGTTTTTACTGTTACTATGGCAACGCCGAGATCCCACTTCTGTCAGTTCCGGTATTCCAGGTATCTCTACTCGCCAGCCTTCGTCGTCAGAGAGATGCAGATGCAGTTTGTTCATCTTGTACGTTGCCATGGTATCTATAATCCGTTTTATCGATTCTTTTGATCTGAAATTTCGTGCTACATCGACCATGAGACCCCTAAAATGAAAACGAGGCTTGTCCTTGATGGACACCGACGGCAGCATGTTGTGTTTCCCTAGCAACGATAACAACGTCTGTACAGCGTAAAAAGCACCGGCGGACTTTCTTGCCAAAATGGCGATCGTAAATGTGGAAGAGTCTATATTCAACGTATATTCTTCGTCTTCGTACTTACTCGATTCGGCTAACAGTACAAACTTGATGTTTTTGTTTCTTTTAGTATCTGACTCAATTTCGATGTTAAGTATCTTTGAAAGATACGTTGCTTCGTCTCTGAAGTCGTGGTTCTGCGCTGTAATCACCCAGCTTCGATCTAATTGGAGACGTTTGGTTGAGAGCACTTTCGTTTGCAGTGGAGTCGGAATCACTCTATCCGGATCACTTCCAGAGTTATCGTTAAACCGACTGTTCATTCGGAACCGCTCTTCAGCAGTGTAGGGGTTGTAGTTGTCCCATGAGCCACGTTTCCATAAGTTTGGCCTGTCGTATGTACCCACGTGCTTCAGATCTTCGCTCTGCGTGCTTTTAATGACCTTGATCTGTATCCCGTCGGTTGCCATAGTAACGTACCAGTTAGGCATGTGATCAGTCCGTGCTATGCTATTGCCACCATGTCGTGCATGACAGACGATTGTTCCGCCTGCTGCAATGAGGATTGTATCCGCGCCAAGTTCTGGCGATAGATAAAACAGTCCTCCGTTCACGTGCTTTAGCCGTAATCCACAGTCAAGCGTTTCCTGCACTTCACCGTGCAAACTGTTAAAGTAGATAAACCAGTTTCCGGTCATAATATCCCTACTTCCGGTGTTTGTCAACGTGATTTTCATTGGCGGTTGCCCGCCTTGAAAGTTATCAACAATCTGCACACGAACGCCGAGGTTTTCCGAAATATAATCAACAACGCTTTGATCGTGTGTGTCGCCCAATAAAGGGAAAAGGGAACGAAGAGTCGCGAATACGAATAAAGTAACACCAAACACAAACAAGACATACATACACGGATGTTTCGTCAGGTAATTGTGTAATTTCCACAACGTTGGACATTGCCTAAGGTGATAAACACATGGAGCCATATTGTTCATGCAAACTTGTAAACCACAAACTATTTATATCTTCGTGTCCGCTTTACACGTTTAGTCCGTAAATCTATAGTCTTCAATGTTTTGGTGCCATATTGTGCATGCAAACATTTAAACCACACACTGTTTGGAGCGTATTTTCTTGTCCGCTTTACACATTAAATCCGTATATCTACTACACAGTCTACCACGTCAGAGGTATGGTCTACACACATGTACGCTTAAAACACATAAAGAGACAAGGTGTGTATAAATAACTACGGTTGTCGCTTTGCTCCAGTTTAACGATACGACAAAATGATTGACGGGACTTTGATAAATAATGAACGCCCGTATCTGTTTTTCTTCGATGTTGACATTACCCTTTTGTTTCACAAAGAAGCATTGTTAGTCGTTGGGTTTCATTTACCAAAATGAAGACGTTTAGGAATAGCAATATTTAAGAAATATTTATGAATAGATTCACACGTGGACGATTTGCTACATTCAATTAAAAGTACGTGCTTTAACCCGTTTCCTTAACTGGAAATAATGGACTGATCCAAATTCGGACTAAAAGCAGACGATTGCTCAAATTATTAAAACAACTTAGTTTATTTGTAACGATTTACGCAACCAATTGCTCTTCATGAGCAATTTCTTTCTTAGTCACAATTGCTTATCGAATGCTACGCAATTACATTGAAACACTAGTGAACACAGGGTTGATTGGGTAAAGAGACCATTTCCACATTACGTACACTTCAATGGGTTTCATACATAATTTATCATCAATGGCGATCGATTCCAATATGTCCTCTATTTTCTCTTTCTTTAGAGGTTCTTTTACACTTTCATCAATATACGTACCTTGCTTCTGCAGATTTTGACCCCTTTACCTCACCATGTATGACATCAAAAACGTTCTGGTTAACCTTTTACCAGACGCCAAACTTTCAACTGTCCCAAATTGAAAGATGTCACAGACGGCATTTCAAAATGTGATGAAATTCAAAAATAGCCTTCTGATAGGGTAGAAAAAATTGTTTAAAAATAAGAAATTACTCGTTAAGAGCAATTTCTCATTCTCCCACAATGTTTTCCAGAGTCGTCTGTAATACACTGGTCAAGTGCCGTCATCGTTTGGTAATGGGTTAATAAAGCGAGAACTCGCTTTATTTTTTCAGTGTTCATTTACCCAACCACAATGTGTAAACTTTTCTTATCAAGTCAAGATACGATGTTTTGGGGTTCCATTCCTCTTTTAACCTATTACCAAACAATGACGACATTTAACAACTTTGTTGCAGACGATTCTGGAAAACATTGTGGGAAAAGGAGATATTGCTCTCTAAGAGCAATTTCTCCTTTTCCCACAAGTTTTTCTGCCCTGTCTGAAGAATATTTTTCAATTTCATCAGATTTTGAAATGTCGAATCCCGGACATTTGCTCCCCCCCCGGACATTTGCCCCCTTTTTGGTATAGGGCGAATATTTGCCCCCTCGCCGTAATGTTGAAGGCGGACATTTGCCCCCTCATATTATTTTTTTCAATTTGCTTGACCTGATCGTTTTACGTTATATTTAAATAGAAATTAAAATGAAATAATATTTTCATCAATTTACTTTATTAGCTCTTCCCTCCTAATCCCCTAAAAATCGGTGTTAAAATCGAGACGACGAATCAAAAACACACCGGTGGCACTTGGCCAATCATGCTCTTCCAACCATGAAACTTAATGAATTGATTTTCTTTTTAATTTACATATTGATTACATCTTTAATCTTATTACCGATTTGTCACTCAAGGCTAACAATAAAGAACAAAGAAGACGAAAGGTATTCCAATTTGTGTCGGTATGACAATCACCATCACATTTGATTATGAGGGAAATAGTTAAACCGAAAATGAAAAAATAAGGTCAAATCAACTTATGCACATATACCGCTGTTTCACGGTTGCATGAGCATAATTGACCAAGTGCCATCGGCGTAATTGAGCAAAATTGACATGTTAGTCTGATCAAATTATTATTTCCATTTAAATTCCTGGTTAATCATAACGGAATACGATCAGGTCAGATCAGGTCAAGCAAGTTGAAAAAATAATATGAGGGGGGCAAAAGTCCGCCTTCTACATTGCGGCGAGGGGGCAAATGTCCGCCCTATACCAAAAAGGGGGCAAATGTCCGGGGGGCAAACGTCCGGAGGGGGCAAATGTCCGTATACCGAAATGTCGTATGCAATTTCTTTCAGTTTGGGACAGTCGAAAAGGTGGTGTTTGGGAATGGGTTAACTTAACACAAAGTACCTGAGATGGGAGAAGGGTATATAATATACGGATGACAGCTAGTAATTGTATTACAGTCTATGCCGCAGGGGGATAAGGTATCATTTAATTAGAGAGGTGTATATACTCTATACTGTACTAAAGGCAGTTACATTGTTCGAAATTTGTTCTGTGGTCCTTGAACGGATGGGATTTGTTTGTGTGTAAGAAGTTTTACCTCGTCAGCAATTTTTCAGGTATCTAACTGCTTTCCTGGATCAACCAGTACTCGGCTAGGGCTCTGAAGTGACTTGCCAAAGGTTATTTCTACGACAGCAGGAGTCTCGATGGGGCTCGAATCCGGGACCGCCGAGTTTTAAGCCTATTAACTTTACCACTTAGCCGCGCAGGACCCCGAACGATATGGGGCACATTTACAGAGCACTTTTGATAATAACAGCTGACTGTCTATCGACCCCTTATGAAGAGCCCCTAATCATCGCCCCAACCCTGTTCAACTGAGTTATATGAGTGCTCCGTTTCTAGTTTAAACCATGGTTTTGTATGGAAAGGAACGTAAACTTATTTGCATCGTAGCCAAGTTTTGATTACATTGCAGTAACTGTTGAGGTAGAATACCCATAATCCACCATTTTGAATGTCTTTCCTCTATCAGATTGCATCGGTCGTTCTCGGGATACATTGGTCTGGGTCGGAACTAATCGGTTTTCGCCTAATACTGGCACATTATGGGTATTCTACCATTTGAAATGAGTTGTTTATGGTCATTTATTATGAATAACAATCTTAGCTAAGCCTTTATTCGGGTATTGTATCACTTAGTAAATTTTATCAATACCAACTTATATTCGAAACGGGCTGTTTTGAATAATTAGAACAATATGTTCACTTTGGTTTGTTTTAAAGATGAATAGCTTTCTTTCCATTTTGTCGTAGTTAAGATGAAGTTATTGCTTGTTCTGTGTTGTTTGGAATGTTTCACTTTTGTCAAACTTCTAATGCGGTTATACGCATAGAATTTCAACATCAGTATAATTTGAAGTTCATTTAATGCCATCGACTGCTTTCACACTCGGATACTTTTGTATGAGCAATTTAAAAATCATTACGTTCATATCGAAATTGTCATAAGGTGACTTCGAAACATTCACAAAGGATCATGCCTTTATTTTCACACAATCAGTCGATTCTGTTTGATTAATAAAAGATCGGGAAAGGATATACATACACTATTTAATTGTTTAGTTCGCTACCCTCATATCAAGATTATTTCAACAGAAAAAAAGGTCACACAAAAAAGAAGAAAAATATAACACACTAAATATATATAAATCAAGGTTTATTTTGTTGACGTCCACGGACAATCGTCATTGTTTAGTTTTAACTCACTAGTCTTACATCACTAGTTTGTCTGGTTTTAGCTCTATGGCATCAAATCCAGGGTTAGCTTGATCTCTAACATATATAGTAAATTACCCCCAATTCCGAGATGTAACCTCTAAAACTCATTATTTTCCATTCACAACTCCATATATATGGTGTCGGAAGCCTCCAAAAATAGAGTAAATCCAAAGATCAAGGGAAAACCCTGATTACATAAATTGTTCTATTAGTTTTAAATAATTATTCTAAAAACACTTGTAAAACAAATTCTTACAATCGATCGATTTTTCTCGACTGTACTTCCGTTGTACATTGTAACCACTTACACCGCGAAACGGTCAATAGAAATTTGCAAATATAGTCCCACTAGCCACGAGATTCGAACTTAGGTTATTATCCCAACTTTTATAGATATTTCTTAATATATAAACATGAAACCACTTGCAAAGGAATAAGGATCGTAAAGGATAATTTAAATACTGACTATGACATCACATTATAAACAATATGCCTTTTCAGAAACGTGGTTTGTCTCCTTTTGAAAAATCGGGCCACATTCGGAATACCTCCACTTCCGGGTATTACTTTCGAAAGAAGAATGTGGGCAAAGGCAAAGAAAACGATCGCTATCGATCGGATTTTGAAATTTATAAGCTTCGTGTACTAAAATTAAAGATTTACATACGAAAACATCAACAGAATGATTTATTGTTGGCTGTTGCCAAGCCTTGTTATAAAAGGAAATTAGATTAAATTGAATTTAATGAGACCCGAATAGCGCACCGCAGTTCAGTTTAAACATGACATTCCGTATGGAAAAAAGGCAAATAAGTATATGTTTTTGTCTGAATTAAATGCTTTGACAGATCAAAAATGTGTTAATCAGCTGGTTGATGGAAGGAAAGAATGAATGGAACACATATTTCTAGAATGTTAATACAAATTTGCATTAAATTCGATTAACGGATTTTAAATAAGATAGAACAAACATCAGCACTTTCGTCAATAATGTGTAGAGGTTATGTTTCTCCAATAAGTATCTATTCTCTTTTCTTAAAATTGAAATTTGTCGTATAAATAAAGTACCTACAATAGAGAATTAGTTGTTATATGAGGTCCTCTGTCAGCCTACCTTTGATAATATATCGTATCCAAACATTAAGGGCTATGAAAACAGTCCTTGTCCATTTTTTCCACCTGTTGAAACTACATTCAAATAACGCTCACTAAATAATGAGGGACACAGGATTGTGGAGATCCTTCATATGTTTAAAGGACCTCAGATTGCGGATTGTTAATTACACTATCTCTCGATCGGCTAAACAATAAAGGGTGTGACTAGAACATATGGTGCCAACGTGGCAGATTGGTGTTAATTTGCATCAAGACTCTTAATCCTTGTGATAGCCAAAGTTTGTTTGACCATTTGAATGCAATTAAGAAGGAAAACTGGCAACAATCCATTGAATTGAAAAGAGATTACAAATGTGTAGATTATCATTTTAATGATATATAATTACAAAACAAACTCAAACTGTTCTGTTAAACAACAATTATAAGAGACATTTAATCAAAAGATTTCTACGCAGTTGATTAAAGTTCAAAGTAAGAGAAACAATATTTTCTAGCAAAACTTTGAACTATTTATCAATATAATTACAAGGCAAAAAGTCGTCAACAAAGTAAGTGAAATGTTCCAAATAAACCCTTATTGCCGAATCTGACTCTTAAGTCTGTTTAAAAGTTTACTTCAGGGGTGGTCCAAAGGTGTTTTTTTTCTTTTCGTTGCTTAAAAGAAGCCTCATTTTACATAATGTTATTCTGTATTACATCGCATGAACCATAAAGTCATAACTAATTGGGGTAAAACAGAACAAGCTAAACATACATGTCGGCAGATCCAGACATACGGGTTCAACAAATATGAAACATAGGCAAATGAATTTTCTATATACATTAAGTCTACATCCCATAAAGGTTTCAATTCCCACGTTGTCTACAGATTTAATTGCCAAAAGATCTACAGTTTAAAGAAATATTTTCATTTCATTTTTAATTGATTAAAATATCTTCAAAAGATTTAGATAATTCTGGATCTGCATAATTTGTTAGATGCATATGGATCTACATTTTATACATATTTTTCTTTCCCACCAACCCTCCATAGAAAAAGTGATTATAGAGATGGAACCTCTGTTTGATTGGTGTGAAAATTGGTAAATTATACTTTAGACAAAATGGCAATAAACCTTGTACATAACAAAACGACCTGACACTCAGTAACATAGGGAATTAACTCATAAAGGGTTGATGCGTATTTGGTCGAATATAGAGGGTATAAAAAAGATCGTATATGTTATTTCCTACGTTGTGCAGTTGACCAATAAAAGAAGCAATAAAACCCTCGACGTGAAAGATATGTATCTTTTGAAGCTTGATGAAATACACAGGCGCGCATCACATCATGTTTCGTTGACACAAAGTTGTGTGTTTTATGGCTTCGAGGCATGCCATTGGTTGCTATATAATGACGGAATCATATTTTGATTGGCGTTGTAAAGTCAGATTAGGGTAAATCGTTCTGCTTGAAGGGTCTTGGAAACAGTAATTCTAAGTAGAGTGAATGGTATGGACTTTTTTAAATCAGAGGAATCTAATGTTGACTCGGTAGGTGTAATTATTGTTGAAGTCCGATCATTAAACATGAATAAAATCAATTCAATAATCTCTTATAAGTTAACTTTTATTTGTCACTCTTATTGGACATAATTTGATGGAATGTCCCATAAATAAGTGGAACATTTATCAAGTAGGTTTGATCAGCTTGCATCATATCATCTGTTCATTGTGTTTGCATTTACATGGTACAATATCATTTGAAAATTTAGATTGCAAAATTGATTTTAAATACTGTTATCATAAGTTAAGGCAATAATCAAACAGATCTACATCATCGTATTCTATACTTAAATTAATGTTTTAGCAGAGGATCGACTCTTCTCACTAAAAATGAATCGCAACGTTGTAACCGCGTTGGTGTACAGTGTTTTATCTCGGGAAACGGGGTAAATTGTCCGCTAGAGAGTAAACACAAAGTAAGGATATACTTTGATATTTCCCCTCCTCAACAATCTTTCCAATGTAGTTTTTACAAACACGACTTTCGACGGCATTGTTAAAATACCCGCAGCAGTTTATCTATGTTTCTCAATGTCAGCTGTTATTATTTAATACCCGGAAGTCTTAAACCGGAAGCTACCGAAAATTTCGTATCTCCGATTAAGAGTATTCAAGAAAAAATAACAACAGTTTCTGAAAAGGCCTATTTAAACAGTTTATAAAGTACATGTTTTTTCGTTTTAATCGCATCAGTAACAGAAGTTTTTAGAATCAAATGTAACCAAAACATACATTGCTTCTAATGAAACATTCATCCTGTTGCTACAACCTTTGCAAATCATAATCTCAAAGACGTTATAACGATACCCTTTTGCGTTTGCAGTCACGAAAGTCAGTGTGGGCGAAACGATAGAGTTGCATTAGCTCATAACCAATCAGATTGTAGAAAACACTATGCCTATTTATATATCTGTTACAGGGAAACTGTGAAATCAGGGATTTCGTGAAATCCTTGAAAATTTCAGCGATTTCATGAAATCCCTAATTCACTAAGGGATTTCGTGAAATCCCTAAAAATATCAGGAATTTCACGAAATCCCTGAGAATAATTTTAAACTTATTTTTAAACTTTATTTTTTCAGACTATTTTGCTTAGGAAGAAATATTTGATGGAATTAAAGATAAGAATAACAATAAGTAAATATAAACATTTCAATATTTTTAGACATTTTTTTCACAAACAAATGACTATTATCAGTTGCTTTATAAATCAAAGTTATTCAATACAAAGATGGATTAAGTTATACAAAGTTTGCTTATAAAACATGATCAGTGCAATAATAAATTAAAAGAACACTAATTGTATTTTTTATAGAAATTTCAGTACAAAAATGATTTAAATCAAAACTAATTGTATGCTTAAGGAAATATTTTGTATTCTAATAAAACGTGTTCGGTGCAAATCCAGTGTAAGTGCCTAATGAAACACACAGGCTCTTAGATGTGATTTTCTCTTAACATTTGTCGGGTCAATGCAATAAGATTGTAAGTGCTAAAGATAACTTAGGCTATTGACAAGCATTTAACGCTGAACTAACGATTTACATTTAAGCATATATACTTGTTCAGTGCAAAACAGTTGTAAATACTGATTAAAATACAAAGGCGCTTGCATTTGATTTCCACTAAACCTTTAGTCAGGTCAATGCAAAAAGATTGTAAGTGCTAAATAAAACTATTGCCATTAACATTTGACGCTGAACTAATGATTAATATTTTCGATGATACTGTAGTACTTGTCTTTCGGGATAAGATTCTTTGGAGTTTTTTGTATTTCTCAATCAATTTAGCCATAAACTGACTATTTATGGTTGACGGTAACAGCTTGGCTATTCAAAGAACAATAAGCTAATGATTTCAAAGCAGAGGGCGCTGCTAAGCTAGGATAGGAAAATGCAGTGTAAAAGCAGTTGAGTAGATATTTTAAATGCCATATTACACAATACACTGCCCATTTACCCCTTTCATGTATTAACTATCTTTGACACACGCAAGCCTGAATTAACACACCTGAGGATAACTTTACAGGTAAGTGTCCCCTACTTATAACCAACCCCCTGTCATATCTCCCAGACAGTATGGATACTAACCCTTATATATAGCAAATTATTATTTAGTGTCGGCTGCTGTGAATACGCGAAATAGGAGGAGCTGGTTATTAATGAATGAACCACTTTAAGTTGCTTATATATTACACCAATAATTTCATATTAGGTAAACTAAATAATTATTGTAATAAATTAAATCGAGGGCTTGGTTCAAAACTATTGTAAGTTCTTCATAAAGTGAAGGCCTTACAATATTTATGCCACAAGTCATCGACATATAATATTTATAAATTAATGATAAGAGTTTGAATGGATAATATTCCGGATTTCATTGATGTATAAAATAAAACTTGTGAAATTATCGTATTAAGTATCTACATCAAAAGCGATGATAATCAACTTGTACTTATACATGTCTTAATGCAATTTAGGATATTTTAAAGTGTGAAAACAAATTAATAATCTAAAGGGTACTTCAAATTGGTTGATTACTATCACATTTCATTTTTATTAATTTCATTTACGGTCCACAACATAAAAGGCCTGCAACCAGCTTGTCTGGTGGAAGAACACGCATGGAGGGACCTTTAACCTTATCACTTATCAATCAATCAATTATTTCAAACTGATAATGTTTATAGTTGAAAAGAGTAAGTTCAAAGAAAGGTGTAAAAACAAATGAAAATGAAATCACTTAAGCTGCATTAACCGCATTTTCCTGTTTCTTCTGTAAGAAATAAAACTTAAATTCTTTACTTCAATTTTTACAAATCTCAAATGTTTATTTTCAAAGATTTTTATTTTAATAGACTCATATATTTAAAATAATTTACTGTTTAAAGCTAATCACATGTTTTACTTAAGAAAAAAATTATATTTAGCTTTCAAAATTTAGATAAATAAGTAAATCAAAATATGAAAGTTATTGAAAAATAGTTTTTTTTTATACTAAAGTAACAGTTTACATAAGTCTAAAAGTCAAAATGAACAGCTATCTATAAAACTTTTATAGTATCAATATATTTCACTAATTCCCTGAATCTAATCAAATGGTCGTCAGTGAAACTGTGTAATATGACCTCTCAATTTTCAGGGATTTCGTGAAATCCCTGACAATTTTAGGGATTTCACGAAATCCCTAAGTGAATTAGGGATTTCATGAAATCGATGAAATTCTCAGGGATTTCACGAAATCCCCGATTTCACGGTTTCCCTGTAACATATCAACCATCCAAAGTTGTCGAATGCTCTCGCGCTCTCATTCTAAGCTGAACTATACTAGAGCGAATGTTGTTTCCGCCGGGGATCTCGAAATTGCCTTGAACCAGTCCGTGATGTTGCCTGTGTACTTCATTTAGCGTCACTTGGCCTGAAACGCATGTTAATCGAAAATGAATTTGATTAAATATGATATTCATGCGAGCTTTATGCATATTTGTATACGTATAAAAACACAGAACAATTTCATTTATGGCGAACTTGGTAGAACATCTTTAAAAGAGTATAGATTTATTTTAATCATCCAGTATTGGTTAAAGTTAGTTCATTACGAACACATAAAATACACTAAGTGTGTCTACAATATGATGTTTAACGATCTAGAAAGGTTTCCACACAGACAATCCTGGTTATTTAAAATGGAAAAACCTGTTGCAGTCACTTGGTTTCAATGAAGTTTGGTTACAACAAAGTGTTGGAAATAAAAAATCACTTTCTTCACATATTTAAACAAAGAATAAATGATAATTTCATACAGCAATGGCAAGAAGAAATTACTAACTCGTCAAGAGCAGACTCTTATAAATTATATTCGGAATTTGGATTCCATAGCTTTTTATCTAATGTTAATATAAGAAAATTTAGACAGGCACTATGTCAACTACGAACATCCTCGCATAGGCTGGAGATAGAATCAGGACGCTGGCACAAACCAACGCCAATACCACGGAATGATTGCAAATGTTTATCTTGTAATACTCTAGAAAACGAATTTCATTTTATCCTCGAATGTCCTATCTTCCCTCATATCAGAAAGAAGTATATAAAGAAGTACTATTGGAAACATCCAAATATTGTTAAATTCATAAGTATTATGAAAACAGAAAGTAAAAAAGAACAGAAAAACTTGGCTGTGTATGTTTATAAAAGTTTCGAAATAAGAAATAGAACTTTTTACAATAATGTCTTATAAGTTTTACTGTGAAACTTATTGTAGATTGCCCTATTTCTGTTACAATTTGCCTTTTTTGCCTTGTTTATATATATGTAAATGTCTATAGAATTCTTGTTTTATGTTTAGGTGATTATATGTACTCATATATGAGTTCTTATAGTGCTTATATATGCATCTATCTAATAGTAGGCAAGTGCATGTATGTGTCTGTGGATAAATGTGTATACATATACATGAACAAATATATGTGTATGCACATGCATAAACCACTAGTCTTATATATGATTGTATTCTTCTCCACAAAAGCAATACGCGACTTACAGGTTTAGTGTTAGCAATTGCCCTTTTGTATGGACCTTGTATTAACCAGAACCGTGCTAAACATTATTGTAGCTTTCATCTTATAAAATATTCCAGCAAATATATTGCTCGAGTTTTCATTTTGATAGTGAATACTTTAAATGATATGTTGATATATTGCAACTATATCCTACATCTAGGTTTAGCATAATAATGGTGTATCTTTTAAATGTTTACTTCTTGTGTACTGATGGGCCTATGGCCTTATGTATCAATAAAGTATCTATCTATATGCGTGTAAAGAAGGCGGACAACTCTTGAGTACATATTGAATTATTGATGCTTCGCTTGGATGATCATACTGGGATAAATGTCCCCCTTTTCAAATCAAAGGCGTCATTTCGAGCAATTGAGTCAGCATGAAAACAATTTGGACACCCACGTCCCAGTACAAGATGTCACCCCCATATTTGATTATGGATCAATGTTTGATGGCATTGGTGTGTATTCGTCAATGTTACCTTAATTAGTTTTTGGTTGAATAAATCTAGCAACATTTATACATAAATAAATGGTCTATTCAATTCCATCTATTGTTGATATATGTTTTGTTCTTGAATCAAACGAGCAAACCTGTGAGAGCGGTTTGGGATATGATGTTATAAGTACCATACTCATTGATTTAAACAAGGTCTTTTCATATATATTATCATTGTAATTAACGACGCCTCTTTTGTTAATATTAAGTTATATCACAGCTTTCCTGATTTTACTAGTACTTGACCAGGACTTTGAAGTGTCTGCAAAAAGACTCTCTTAAGAAAGAAGAGTAACCCATTTGGCTCGAACCCAGGACGCCCGAGTTTTAATGAATTAATATGTATTCCGATCCAAAAGCGTTGCAACGGTTCTGAAATCTACCGCATACCGTATGTGAATACTTGGATATATTGATTCATTCTGAGTCAATGTTGCATTCTGTAGTTATTTTGCATTCTGTAGTTATTTTGCATTCTGTAGTTATTTTGCATTCTGTAATTATTTTGCATTAAATGCCATACCGCAATACAAGCACAGTATTGTGTCAAAGGCATTTTTTTTATTTGCAAATTGTCACATCTGTAAGCAAGCATCTTTAAACATAAAAGCTAAAAAAAGGTAGCTTGTCTGAATTATCTGACATTGTATTCCAAGTACAATGTTTGTCGTTTTAAGGAAATTTCTATTTCAATGACCCTTACGTACCTTTATGGTTGCTTGGATTAGGATCACCTTTGACATCGTTGTTGTAGTAATGATGGACCGAATTCGGTAGAGGCGATCCGAATGACTGTGGCCAATCAGCAACCGTGTTACTCGGTAGGTACGGCAGAGACATGTTTGGAAACCCCGCCATGTTTGATAATGACGTCATCTGATCATTTCCCGTCGTGCTGGGTTGTCGTGACTGTATTTGTAACGCTTTAATAAAGATTTATATTTGTAGTTCCCTTAAATTGGTAGCCTGTGCATACACCCCAAGTGCAGAATATACATACGCATGGGGCATGGGTCTGGCTGTCTCACAAAGATTCGTGAGCTAGATTTCTTTGTAAATGTCAATATCATTTCACTTACTGGCATATTCAACAAACACTTTCTTTGGCCATTTACAAAGTAGAGTTACGAATTGAACCGTTTTCTATCAACAAAATCAACGAACCCTTCGACATCTGGGCATAATGATAATTCCTTTAAGGACATTCTCGGTAGTTCTATCTGCGCACTTCATCTGCGCATCCAAGGGAGATAATAATCTGTTACCGAAGATATTCTTGCATAGTAGTCGGATAAACGTTTTCATACGGACAAAATTTACTGTATGCATTTTTTTTCATAGAATAATCATATCATTCATAAAACTATAAAGGTTATTAACACAATTATATATTTCTCATGCATATTAAGCCCACAGCTTCTATTTTTCAAGTTTCAAGTTATTTTAATAAAGTATTCAATGTATGAATTCATGTTTTTGGTGTTAATAAACCTTCCAGAAATTATTATATTACCTTTTAAGATGGTATGGACATTTTTGCCCCAAACGGTTACCATGAAAACTGTCATTTTACGGAAAAACTAACTTGTAGACCTGCATTTTTTTCTTTTCATTTTTGAATTCACAATAAAATTTTAAATAACTTATCGAAAATTTAGAAAATTCTATGAAAGGATTATTTTCTTTTGAAACTGTAGAACATGCCCTTAACGAAGACATAATGTTACATTCCTTTGTGAGACAGACTCCAGGACGCCAGTCCAGTGCAATGATTTGTTAGTATCCCGAACGTGCAATTGTTCATGAATACAAATTTGGACACTCATGCAAACTTAGTCAGCGATTGAAAATCCAAAATGCTACTGAAATTATACCAGTTTACTACCTTATAAAAATAAAAAATTGATGAGTTAACAATTTATCGAACTTTTATTTCATTTTATTCCTGAGAAAGGTTTTAATGCCGAATTGAAAAGCAAAGACAGACGACGAATCAAATTCATTGATAAGTATCATTTCATTGCAAATTTGTAACATATCGTGATGGAATGGATATTTGCCCATTTTAAGCAAGTTCTCTTTTTTTTTTCAAAGCTGGTTCTAAATTGTTGAAGATGCTTTAATGGAAATATATAGAGAAAGAAGAATTGCGTTTGTGGAGGTAATTTGTATCACTAACAAATAATCTAATCGTTTTGGTTATTTCCCTTTACTTGTTCAAATTCAATATTGAAAGGAAGCATTTGTTGGAATGAGTGACTAGTGCCTTACAAAGGTCTATCCTTAAGTGCGTAACATATACACTAGAGTCTAAGCATACGTTTGATCGAAAGAGAGAGCTTACTATTACAATATCACCACTAATACAATATCACCAATGCCAAAAGTCGGCCCACTGTTTTGTTTGAGTTGCAGATGTGTTAACCCGGGGGTTTCGGGTTTAAGCCCGACCGGTTCAATTTGTTTCGTTAGAATGTCCTTCGGCAAGATACTTAACCCTGTACCAGACGACGCATTTTAGATTGTCCCAAATTGAAAAGGTTTGCAGACGACATTTCAAAATGTGATGGAATTGAAAAATAATCTTCTGATAGGGCAGAAAACATTGTGGAAAAAGGAAAATTTGCTCGTAAAGAGCAATTTCTCCTTTTCCCACAACGATTTCCAGAGTCGTCTGGAACAAAGTGGTTAAATGTGGTTATTGTTTGGTAATGGGTTTATAGAACCATAGTCTTATATTGGTGATTGCCAGAAAAGCGAGCAATACAACAGACGATTGTTTGACACAGCGATAAATATGATACAAAAGGACATCACAAAATAGTTTTATTTGGAACACAACGTCAAAAATCAACCATGATTTCATCGATCGTTCATAAAATGAATGATATTCGACGTTTCCGATAAACATTTCTTGATGTACATAAAAACATTGTTCATCAATTTGTAGTGTGAAACAGTTAAAAAGTTGAGCGTACTGAGTCTGGCCCAAGATATATAACAATGAGCGAAAAAGCTGTTTTTTCTCACAGATAATTAACCATTAAGAAGCTTGAAAATTTTCTGAACAAAACGATTTTTGTGTCGTCTGCTTTCCAAAACCTTAGATATCTGCCAAATATTGACGAGGCAAGATTCTCAGAGAAGCAAACAGGTTAGATCACAGGCAAGCGGCTGACATGGGTTTACCTTTTTGTATAAGCATGAAGTCGGTGCTATCACCATAAGGTTAAGACTGCATTCTGGCACGAAAGAGCGTAACTTATGATATATGGCGTAGGAGTATGTACACTTCCACTTCAGTGAGACAGATCCATTGCCTAAAAAGGCGTGTAGACAAAGCGGATATTCATTATGTAGTCTAGGTTTACCTAACCTCAAAAGGAAAGTTTAATTGTGCACCAATTCTAAGTTATGATTCTCTTATACTTCTGATTTTAACATGAAAGTTATGGACTGAGATTTGAGACAAAACAACCAAGCGTGGTTCCTTATGACGCTTTGGGTTTCCTTTGGGAAGACCCATTTGATTGGCTACAGGTGAAACTGCTCTTTAATCAAGCACTATTGAAAGGAAATGATGTTAATCCCTCTCAAAAATCTAAAAGATACACTTCAACACACTTCGAAACTGGAATTGAATTTACTACTATTGAAAAAGTCGTTAAATAAGAATGACGTACCTTGATGGATGTTGCTATTTTTCTCAGCAAGTTTCTGCTGCTTTCTCCACTTTGCTCTTCTATTTTGGAACCAAACCTACACATATAAAGAATCAAACAACGGTATCAATTAACATAACACATGCTTGAAATGGAACATTCAGATCGCTCGAGGTCAATGGGGTATTACGTCGTATCAACCATTGTTTTGTTCATGTAACAATTTACAGTGATTTATGAGTACTAGGCTAGCTCTAAAGTCCCTTACCAAAGGACTTTTCCACGTAACCATTCTGCTTATCTTAAAATAGTTGAACGTGTTTGCTCTGAATTTCTGCGTTAATTAATATGAAAGCAATTTCAATTAGTGCTTTTATCACCATCGTCATCATCATTGTTATCAGAACCGACACCAATAACGCATATAAGGATCAATGTATTTCATTATGAATGAAAAAAAGCGTCAATTGCCAGATAATTTCCAAACCTGAACCCTGGCTTCTGTCAGATCTATTTTCATCGCCATTTCCTCGCGGAGGAATACATCTGGGTAATGTGTCTTATGAAACGCTCTTTCAAGTTCGTCTAATTGGTAACTGGTGAAAGTAGTCCGGTACCGCCTTTGTTTACGCTTTCCTGTCTTCTCGTTTACTTTGAAAAGAAGGAAACAGAAAAAAAAAATCAATAACTTATTCGTAAATACATAAACAAAGGGTATTAAATCGTTTTCGCTGTTGCTTCCGCTGAAGACATGTTATTAATCTTACTTCTGAATATCCCTTGTAACGAATTCATGTATAGATAAACAAATCACATTATACCAAGGACATATATTTTGCGCTTCAGCATGTCAAGTTTCTTAGTACTTACATGGTATTTTTCTTCTTCGAATCGTATTATCTTGGATTCGATGGTATAAACAGTTTCGTTTGTAGTCTGCCAATACACGGCGAGGTAGAAATTCCTTGTCTTATTTATTTCATATCGAATGTGACGGAAGCTCATAGCTCATTGAATTCACTCTCGATGACTGCTTCCTGGCTAATAAACCAGTACTCGCGCCGATTTGAGGGCTTGTCCCGGCATTTTTCCCCTCGGCTTACAAAGATCGAACCCGTTATCCTCGGTACAAGGCCGACACTCTATCTCTGCACCACCGTCGTCTACAGTGATATACAGTGAAGCCTCGTTTATCCGGACCCCGATTATCCGGACGTCTCGCAATCCGAACGAAATGGTAAGGGAACGGACTTATTCGACCAGTTTATGCAGACGACCTTTGAAAACATTGTGGGTAAAGGAGAAATTGCTCGTGACGAGCAGTTTCTCCTTTTCCCACAATGTTTTCTGCCATATCAGAAGATTAGTTTTGAATTTCATCACGTTATGAAATGTCGTCTGCAAACTCTTTCAATTTGGGACGGTCGACAATTTGGCGTTTGCTAAAGGGTTATAAGTAAACACGTGCTTACAGACTGTTTATGTCTTAATGTGTATAAGAACATGGTCTGATTCATTAGTCCGGATGATTCGGTCATCCTGAAATTTGTTGGGAACGGGCGTGATCGGATTAACAAGACATCACTGTCATCATTCGTTGTCGGAACTCATACCCAGGTCCGCCGGTCTCATGTTCTTGACTCATTTTTCATATTTCATTTTTCATATTTCATTGGTTCCCTGCAACCTCTATGTATAGAGATTCTCTAGCAGCTGAAAACCAGCTAAACCCAACAAATGGACGAATAACCGTTATCCATTTACTTACCCCGCAATGGTTTCTCAGTCTCTCCCTCACTGTTGACCTTGTCTGAGTCAAGAGTCGAGCTAATGGCGCCGTTACTAGAGCGACCAAGGTCATTGTATTGGCGTTCTTGGTGTCCATGGCTACGGCTGCTAGGTGACCCGATGTTGGCGACTCTCTGAGACAGGTCGTAATGATTGTTGAGGGATGAGTTGAAAATGACGTCATTCTTTCTATGGGAGACCTTAGCCTCGTTTTGATAACCTGAATGGAGTTAAAGGAACAAATAAGTCTTTATCACCTGAAGACGAAATTATTTTCTCTTGAAGCTAATGACTTCACAAAAGCTTTGCAAACATGTAAAGAAGAGTTTAACTGCAGTTGTAATATATGAATAGGTTGTCAGTTTGCTTTTTGAAAGTCGTCTGCTGCAAGATGGAAAATGTGTTGTTAGATGGAAGAGTTTATGAAAAAGGCGATATTTCGTGTTTATTCCAAGCATAAACCATGTATTGCCTGCAACAGTTTTTTGTTCTTTTTCAAAATGTTTGTTAAGGGCACACGCAAAATAGGCTATGGGGATTGAACGGCTCTTGTAAAATATATTTGATAAGACATTGCGAACTGTTTTACCGAACTATTTAATAAAAACATTTACATAAGCCAAAAATGTACATAGATGGTATCCTAAATAGAAGCACAAAATCTCCAATAGAGCGTTACATTCTACTATTGATGTTTCAATACTGAAATAAGAAGGAAATAGTCTTTTTTATTGCTTTTCTTCTTTTTTTTGTTTAACTTACGCATATTTTTACTATCCGATGGTTATAAATACGTTTCCCTGATGTATATTACTATTCGTTTGAATCTTTGTTTCAGTTATTCGTCTATTATGAAACTAATAAATGAAATAAAAAGTTTCGATTTTGACACCATATGACCTGTTTCGATTCGTCATGATAGAGATAATGATATGCCTGTCCTTTCCCGAGACTCTCGTACATAATCATCGATTGAGAAATATAAAGACGGTTTATTTGTTTTACTTATCGTTTTCACAACTTTTTCTAAAAGGAATATGTTTCGAACAAAAATATTTAGTTACGATAAATAAAGAATTCACAATTTCAATGAAAGGTTTTGGCCGGGGAAAAAAATCTATAGTTCCCCAAAAGCATCTAAATCAGATTAAAAGATGTTTTTATTTTGTCACCTAGCTCAACTTTTAAGCGACCAATCTTAAGAAAGTTAACTTTTATTTAGGTTGTGCTATCTAAATACAGGCCGCGAGCCATTCAGAAAATTATCTAATCGAGCTTTTTGGTTGACTGGCCACCTTTTAGCTGCATGTTGTCTTAAACAACATCACTTTTGTTCTGTCTCGTTTTGCTATGGTTGATTTAAGCTTAATATCTGTGTGCTATTTACAGCAACGTTTATGCTCATATCGGAACCAAATTCTAAGGAACCCCGTATAAAACAGGGCGTACCAGACCATCTTTCGTAGAACTGATTTATGATAGTTTGCTAAGACATATATCTGATTAGCTAAAAAAAAGTCATTCAGTATCAGACAACTTATACATTACCAGGCGAAAAGGGTAGTATCAAATTTGAATCGAATTGTCATAGCTTTTTCGCTGCATATCTTTAACTATGAACAAACACGTTCATTATATTGTACATTTCACCGACACATAGATATTTCATTTATTCAAATTTTTTTTTCAACAGATTATTTGCTCTAATCAATCCAAAATTATTTAATTAATGGGAGCGCTTTTGCTACAATGGAATCTGCTCAATACACTACGGGAAATAAATGATTATTCTTAAAAGTTCTTAAAGTTCTACCTGAAATGCATATAATTCCATTCCAATATTCCTATCGAGATTCCAATATCAACTTTTACACCATCCTACTACTGAAATAATCCATCGATTCATACTAACGACAACACACTTACACTTGTAAGAATAAAGCAAAACGATGAGAAATCGTTATACTTTGTGCATGTACCGCAATATTCCAATCGAGACTACTATCTTAACGCTCGTACCGTCCTACTTACGAAATATTCCAATCGAGACTACTATCTCAACGCTCGTACCGTCCTACTAACGAAATACTCCAGTCGAGACTACTATCTCAACGCTCGTACCGTCCTACTAACGAAATATTCCAGTCGAGGCTACTATCTCAACGCTCGTACCGTCCTACTAACGAAATATTCCAGTCGAGACTACTATCTCAACGCTCGTACCGTCCTACTAACGAAATATTCCAGTCGAGACTACTATCTCAACGCTCGTACCGTCCTACTAACGAAATACTCCAGTCGAGACTACTATCTCAACGCTCGTACCGTCCTACTAACGAAATATTCCAGTCGAGACTACTATCTCAACGCTCGTACCGTCCTACTAACGAAATATTCCAGTCGAGACTACTATCTCAACGCTCGTACCGTCCTACTAACGAAATACTCCAATCGAGACTACTATCTCAACGCTCGTACCGTTCTACTAACGAAGTATTCCACCGATCCATAACCACCATAGCACAGTTACAATTATAAGATAACAAGAACATTAAAGAGAAAACTTTACACTATATAGTTATACCGCAATAAATTTCTATCGAGATTTCAAGCTCAATTCGTACACCGTCCTTTTAATGAAACGATCCGTCGATTGATAATCACAATAACACGCTTACATGAATGAGACAAAAGGAAGTCATGGAGAAAAATGTATACTATATCAATATACCACCAAAATGTCCATCTTTCCATCGAGATTCCCATCTCAACTCTCGTACCGTTCTACTAACGAAATAACCAATACATTAGTGTCAGTATCACATTGTACGACTGGTTAGTGGCGCTACAAGATCTAAATGAGGATAATTCAATTGTTTCCTGTCGGATCCGATTAGTAAACTTAATAACTTCCATAAAATGGCGATCTTTATTTGTCCTCGACAAGCGAGTCTTACCCGTTGGCTTTCTTTTAGCGTGGAAAATGATTCGTGTGTTTGTTTATTTGTTTTCGTTTAATATGTATTATTTGTAGTATTTATCTTTTATTGGTCTCGATGAAGTTTATTTGTTGCTCTTGAAAGTATCGCTAAATAGGATCATTATTTTAATGATCATTCCGATGCGAAAGTTAACAAATTCATTATTCTCATTCGGTAAACGTGGAGGGTCGTTGATCGTAATTCCGAAAGGCATTACAAAGACAAGAAAGAGATTGATCGCAATGAATGGAATGTTCTAATTTGATACGAATCGTCCATCATTTTACGCATTGATACTTCGATTAGAATTTTAGTTTTAAAAGTTTGATTTTCAGTAAGTGAGAAAAAGGCATAATTCGAAGACTGGAGAAATTGTTTTGTAAATGCATCATTACCCGGTGCATTTCAGTCGTCCTTCCAATCGCTCGTCACATATGTCCATGCTTCCAAAGGATTTTTATGCGATTCAAATTTCATGAGCTACTATACATCAAGAATCGTAAACGGAATGATTTCTTTTCTTTGTGCATGTTTCTGTGCGGGACGATTTCAGGAAAACACTGACATACGAAAATTACTCACGTGTAAGTAGTTAAAGGAATTACACAAGAAGATTCATAAATTTGTAATAAACATGAGAAATTATCCTAATTTTCTTCTATGATCCTCCGCAAAAGGTTTCTTATTAGTATCATGAAAATGGTTATAGTTTGTCGATACTCATGTATCCTCAGTAAAATTACTTATACTTAACAGGTTATAAACAAGAACATAAAGAAACTCCATACCTGCCAATCGCATTCCACAGTCAACATGCTGGTAATGGTGCTGGATGGGCGAATGTCCCAGGTGGTCGGGCAACCCTGGGCCCCCACGGGCTATGTTAAAAGACCCGAATACTTCAAATCCGTCGGTCACTGCCCGTCCGGTGGAGCCACACCCAAAATTTGACTGATGCCCGCCTTTGTCAAAGTGCGTTATCAAATTGTCGTCGTTTTTATCCAAATTCATTGTTAATCAAATAATAGAATCAACGCGTTTAAACAGTCTCGAATGATTCGGTAAAGGCAACAAAAATTACTCTTTTTATTGGGTTTGAACGACTAATTAGTCCGGACATCTCTCTCATACTGACGAACGAAATTGAGCGAAATGGAAGTAATATCAGCCATTCATCAATAAAGGGGGATTTGTACTTTCATGCTTTCCACAGATCAAATTTGTGAAATTGACCAAACAGTTGTAAATTCTTAGCTTATAACGTAACCATACGAATCCGAACATACGTAATACTTATCTAATCGTTTGATACCGGATAATACATGTTTAATTAACCTTTGTTTAATAGAATTCTGCATATGGCTGTTAAATTGATAAGTATATTAAGCAACGTATATTTCATGAATATGATGAGAACACATATTTCATTAGACCAATAATGTGGAAACACTGATATGTGCATGACCCTTTTTCTGCCGAGCTGTCTAGTGCCGTAAATTAATAGGGGCTGTCTAGGGCTTCCGAAAATGGGTTTTTGTCGATATCTTGCTTTGAGGCGGGATGTGTGGAAAATCTAAAAGTCTTCATCGCCGGATTTCTGAAATTATCGCATTACGGGGGTTTCCGACATCTTCCAACACTTTCTTTCCATTAACTTCATCAAAACTAGACGAAATTATAGGATATTTTGAATAAAAAGATTTAACAAAAGGAGTTATAAATTAATACATAGCAAGCTGCTCACGTTCTTTAATAGGGACCAGGACTGCGTTCTATCAAAATTTACGATGGGGTATATACATTTACAATACGATCCACATTTACGATGTCGTATACGATTCTCACAAAAGCGTTCTATCAACGTCGTCGTAAATGAGACAGGTATCGTATTATTTACGATGGGTAAAATACACTGTCACAGTCTGCAAAATAACCGGCTAGAATGTAGGGTAGAGTACCCACTCGACGAATAAGCCTTTAAACGAGTATTTTCACCCTGATAGCAGCCCATTCGAGCGACACATTTTCAATATCAATCGAACCCAGTCGGTTATGCAGTTACAAACGATCATAAGTTAGGAGCAAAATTCAAACGTTTGCGCCTATCTGATATTTACCGAAATGACCGGCATAACGTAAATTTTACCGAATCGTATTAGAATATTTGATATCATATTGGTCTCTCTAGATGATAATTTTATTCGAAATTATTTGTCGTTCAAAACATCGAATTCACTAGTTCTCATGATATTAGGGCATAACAAGAAAGAATATAACATAACGGTATTTGGTTGCATGGTGATTTTCCAACACCGACCTGGCTGAACATGCACTGCGTGATGCCGGTATGCCGTGACTTGACATTTATTCAGGCTCTCGCTTCGCACATTTGCAACTAGTTAAAAGGTAAACGGACATATATATCTTCGTGCATCTCACTGTTTAAAATCAATAATGTACATATGCGAATGCAATAATCCATGTTGTTTAAATCTAGTTCATTTATAAACAGTGTATATCTCTCGTTCTGAAAAATAAAATCTTTCAAATCCTAAAGGCACATAGAAGGAGATAAGTACAAATAAATTACTGAAAGAACAATATATGGAGTTATTTTATTATGTCTATGATAGTCATGAGAATTAATTTACAAATGCATTTAGACGCTATTAAAAAGATTCCTTTAACATAAGTTCTTTTGTGCTTGAAATATAGTTATCTCCAATTCATCCATGTTTATCAACAACATGTTTGTTTACATATTCAAAATAAAGAATTCTAATTGGACGGTTCAAATGTTTGTGTATCAACTGTCAATGTCAGAGGTGAAGAATAAGGCAATCTGAATAATTAAACTTGTTAATCTTGGTTATTTCTGGTAGACTTTCACTTTCAAGTTTTGCTGATGGGATTTTTTGGTAATAACAAACTTAATCTGATCAAAAGTTTACCAAATAAAATAGTTTGATATAGCATTAATCTCCTTTTATGTGCCTTTAAAAAATTGGCCGCCATATTTTTACGTCATTGCGAAATCGCTCGAGACATTTCGCGTTTTCTGCAAATCGCAAAGTTTACGACTGCCCCTGACCAGTCGGAAATATACTTTGGAAATTTATGTAATCCTATATTTATGTCTGATTTTACATTAATAGAACACCTTTTGGAATCGTATATGCTTTACGATGGGTCGTAAATATACGACGGTCGTAAAGTGGTTGATAGAATGGGGTCCAGGGTAGCGTTTTACGAAATAGTTTACGCTAAAGATTTGAGTAAATTCAAAACAACCTTCCCGCTTGAGATAAGCAATATTACAAAGAAACTCATCACTGAATAATCTCTCCGAGACACTTCCAATGACATTTCACATTACAATATTGCTTCTTTTGTGATGATATTCATTTTTATCAGTTTTGACTTACGGAAATAATTTTCCTAAATCGTTTAGTAAAACAGTTCCCTGTATCTCTAGTAATTATACGGCGTTAAACCTTATACAAACAAAAGTAATACCATGCAGTGTGGAAATGTAAGGAATCAGAGAGTCCGATTTAATATCGAGCGGTTCAGTTCGAATCCGGATAGCAGTGAGTTATCCTATTGAAGAGTGTCCTCATGTAATACACGTTTTATTAGCTTTCCATTGGGCGTCGCCAGGGAAACGTGAATTAATGAACTACAACTGCGCTATAACTGAGTTAATATGAACTGGTCTAATACCTCACTTCAAGACTCAAACATATTGCATACGATTCAAGAAATAATTGTGACTCTATTATGATTAATATCCACAAATGCTTGTTAAACATTGTTTTTAGTCTTACCAGCCATTAATCGAATACCCAATTTGTGGACATGAGTTAATTATTACATCTATTCCCGCAAATGTTCAAATCTTTGAACAAAGACGAACATATTAAGCTGGTGATGTAGAGCTGTTTCAAAGACATTTCTACTTTGAAAAAAGAGAAAAGAGTTTAATTGATGGTAGGTGTAGAAGACTTCTGTTAAAGACACGGACTAGCAAAGGCATGTGTCGCTTGAGAACAAAGTCTAGACTTTTCAATTTCTTATGGTGTTTTAATAATGATAATAATGATAATAATAAACATAAACATAAACATAAACATAAACATAAACATAAACATGATAATAATAATAATAATAATAATAATAATAATAATAATAATAATAATAATAATAATAATAATAATAATAATAATAATAATAATAATAATAATAATAATATTAATAATAATAATAATAATAATAATAATAATAATAATAATAATAATAATAATAATAATAACAATAATAATACTAATAATAATAATAATAATAATAATAATAATAATAATAATAATAATAATAATAATAATATTATTATTATTATTAATAATAATAATAATAATAATAATAATAATAATAATAATAATAATAATAATAATAATAATAATAATGATAATAATAATAATAATATAATAATAATAATAATAATAATAATAATAATAATAATAATAATAATAATAATAATAATAATAAAAATAATAATAATAATATATAATAATAATAATAATAATAATAATAATAATAATAATAATAATAATAATAATAATAATAATAATAAAACATAATAATAATAAACATAATAATAATAATAATAATAATAATAATAATAATAATAATAATAATAATAATAATAATAATAATAATAATAATAATAATAATAATAATAATAAAGACTTTATCTAACGAGAAAACCTATTTGACAATTTAGACTGACAATCTTCCATAATGTCCTCAACAATGAACAAGTGAACAATAAAACTAAAAGACTAAGGACAATTAAGGTATTTTGGCCCATATGTCGTTCATCAACCTTTTCTCAATATTTTGAATATCTTATTATATTTCTATCAACTTTATATATTAACTAGGACTGGCAATAAAGGACATTCCTTTAAAACTTCTACGATAACTATAACTGAAATCCGGGATCAATCCCGGACCTTTTTGCTGGCGTTGGTTTAAGGTAATTACCCCTTCGATTCTACGAAATCCTCTCCGATAACAATCATATTTCCGGAATTAAGGCGTTCCTAGAGACATTATAACCGTCGGTATCTTAAACCATTATTTTACCCCAGATAAAAGGGAAAAGAAGATATATTTAACCAAAGAACTTGAAATCATCTGTGGTTTCCCTTCCCTTCTTCAAAGTCTTCTTGTATAGCCAATGTCAGAATATTTTGCACAAGGGTCGATAAAATTATTTAGTCTGACGCCCTGCGATTGGCTTAATTAATCATACAACTAAATCCTTCCATATCAATAGAGCGATTCATGAACGGGTTCAACTCTCCACGTTAAAAGGAATTCCACTCAATTTAAGACAGTTAACTATTAGCGTATGTCTTGTTTTACGCGCTCATAGTAAAACGTAACAGAATCCGGTGATTGTTCCGCCTGGGGAGTCAGCAAATCCTCTTCCTGCATTCTTTATCAAGGGTTATTGTTTTTTTATTTAATTTTCTGTCCAAGATACTTATGATTACACGGACATGCAATCATTGCCGACAGGTAGAAAGGATGGTGATAAAAGCAAACATCACTTCACATGAATGAGCGTTTGATTCTTTTTACCGCATTTTTTTCTCTTGCGATTTTCAGGTGACGAGCCTAACCGTAAACCCTTTTTCACGGATACTATAATCCATTCCTCCATGTATGGATGATACCCACACATGTCTAAAAGTGTATTTGCATCCATAATAACCACACGTACCAGAACCAAGAAAATATGTATTGTACTATAAATATACTCTACAGACATATACTATATACATAGTACAATAATATGAGACTGGTACCTGTGATAATAACTTGATAATTTAGATAACGGATTTAACCTCATAGGCGAAGATATGGGTTCATAAATTCGGTCAACAATAGTGTAATCAGTGTTTACGATAATGATACGTTCTCATAATCAGACAGGAATGCAGTTACACTTTGTGAGGAATTCGACTTTATCATTTTGGTCGACCTAGATTTGTTTTCCAAAAACGTTCCTTTGGTGAAATGTTTTAAGTGGTGTTAAGAATTAACTGGTATTTTTGGCATTTATCAGGAACGAAAAAGTTCACTTTATTTTTGTGAATGGTCGTCTAATCAACATAAAGATTTTGGCATTTGGATCTTCATGAGATGCAGTCGCCCGACTGATTGCCGATGATTCTGTCCGGCTTGACCAACCCTAATGGGCAGTTGAGTGTAGGGTCTACCTCCATCATTAAGTCGAGTATAGGGTCTTCCTCCATCATTAAGTCGAGTATAGGGTCTACCTCCATCATTAAGTCGAGTATAGGGTCTTCCTCCATCATTAAGTTGAATATATGGTCTTCCTCCATCATTAAGTTGAGTATAGGGTCTTCCTCCATCATTAAGTCGAGTACAGGGTCTACCTCCATCATTAAGTCGAGTATAGGGTCTTCCTCCATCATTAAGTCGAGTATAGGGTCTGCCTCCATCATTAAGTTGAGTATAGGGTCTTCCTCCATCATTAAGTCGAGTATAGGGTCTACCTCCATCATTAAGTCGAGTATAGGGTCTTCCTCCATCATTAAGTTGAATATATGGTCTTCCTCCATCATTAAGTTGAGTATAGGGTCTACCTCCATTATTAAGTCGAGTATAGGGTCTACCTCCATCATTAAGTTGAATATATGGTCTTCCTCCATCATTAAGTTGAGTATAGGGTCTACATCCATCATTAAGTTGAGTATAGGGTCTACGTTCATCATTAAGTCGAGTATAGGGTCTACCTCCATCATTAAGTTGAGTATAGGGTCTACCTCCATCATTAAGTCGAGTATAGGGTCTACCTCCATCATCAAGTCGAGTATAGGGTCTACCTCCATCATGAAGTCGAGTATAGGGTCTACCTCCATCATTAAGTTGAGTATAGGGTCTACCTCCATCATTAAGTTGAGTATAGGGTCTACCTCCATCATTAAGTCGAGTATAGGGTCTACCTCCATCATTAAGTTGAGTATAGGGTCTACCATCAAGTCTACCTCCATCATTAGTATAGTTAGGGTCCAATCATTAAGTTGGTATTCTACCTCCATTTTAAGTTGAGTATAGGGTCTACCTCCATCATTAAGTTGAGTATAGGGTCTACCTCCATCATTAAGTCGAGTATAGGGTCTACCTCCATCATCAAGTCGAGTATAGGGTCTACCTCCATCATGAAGTCGAGTATAGGGTCTACCTCCATCATTAAGTTGAGTATAGGGTCTACCTCCATCATTAAGTTGAGTATAGGGTCTACCTCCATCTTTAAGTTAAGTATAGGGTCTACCTCCATCATTAAGTTGAGTATAGGGTCTACCTCCATCATTAAGTCGAGTATAGGGTCTACCTCAATCATTAAGTTGAGTATAGGGTCTACCTCCATTTTTAAGTTGAGTATAGGGTCTACCTCCATCATTAAGTCGAGTAAAGGGTCTACCTCAATCATTAAGTTGAGTATAGGGTCTACCTCCCTTTTTTAAGTTGAGTATAGGGTCTACCTCCATCATTAAGTTGAGTATAGGGTCTACCTCCATCATTAAGTTGAGTATAGGGTCTACCTCCATCATTAAGTTGAGTATAGGGACCTGGGTCTACCTCCATCATTAAGTTGAGTATAGGGTCTACCTCCATCATTAAGTTGAGTATAGGGTCTACCTCCATCATTAAGTCGAGTATAGGGTCTCCATCATTAAGTCGAGTATAGGGTCTACCTCCATCATTAAGTCGATCATTCTACGTCCATCATTAAGTTAAGTATAGGGTCTACCTCCATCATTAAGTTGAGTATAGGGTCTACCTCCATCATTAAGTCGAGTATAGGGTCTACCTCCATCATTAAGTTGAGTATAGGGTCTACCTCCATCATTAAGTCGAGTATAGGGTCTACCTCCGTCATAAAGTTGAGTATAGGGTCTACCTCCATCATTAAGTTGAGTATAGGGTCTACCTCCATCATTAAGTTGAGTACGTAGGGTCTACCTCCATCATTAAGTCGAGTATATAGTTGAGTATAGGGACCCTACCTCCATCATTAAGTCGAGTATAGGGTCTACCTCCATCATTAAGTTGAGTATAGGGTCTACCTCCATCATTAAGTCGAGTATAGGGTCTACCTCCATCATTAAGTTGTAAAGGGTCGACCTCCAGTTGAGTATAGGGTCTACCCATCCTACCTCCATCATTAAGTTGAGTATAGGGTCTACCTCCATCATTAAGTCGAGTATAGGGTCTACCTCCATCATTAAGTCGAGTATAGGGTCTACCTCAATCATTAAGTTGAGTATAGGGTCTACCTCCATCATTAAGTTGAGTATAGGGTCTACCTCCATCATTAAGTTGAGTATAGGGTCTACCTCCATCATCAAGTTGAGTATAGGGTCTACGTCCATCATTAAGTTGAGTATAGGGTCTACCTCCATCATTAAGTTGAGTATAGGGTCTACCTCCATCATTAAGTTGAGTATAGGGTCTACCTCCATCATTAAGTTGAGTATAGGGTCTACCTCCATCATTAAGTTGAATATATGGTCTTCCTCCATCATTAAGTTGAGTATAGGGTCTACCTCCATCATTTAGAGAAGGGGTTCGCAAAACAACCGAAATAATGTTGACGCGATATGCGATATAAAACGCTTTATTATAACATTAAAACGTTGCGATGTAATTCACATACATGTATATTAATCTTGATCATGAAAATCACAGCTTCTACAAACCAACCAGTTTTAACCCTTAGAATGCTGGATACCTTTCTCAAAACAGATTTTTAGGTCTTCTGCTTTCCCAAACCTTAATATCTGCTTAAACTTGATGAGGAAAGACACTCGGAGTTGCAAACAGGTTAGATCACAGGCCAGCTGCTAATTTACTTGGCGGCTGGCCTTGATCCTACCTGTTTGATTAAGCATGAAGTTGTTCCTGCACTATATGGGTTATCGATGATTTTAACGTTGTGAGTGCACCGCGTCAAAAGATAAGACGTTTATCAACAAAGGTCATCCTAAAAAGGAAGCACAAGGTCACGAAAGACACACCTCCTAATTTACTCCAATCTCATTGGTCGAAGGAGACACACCTCCAGTCGTGGTTATACATAAATGAATAACAGTTTTACACATGCTGCACAAGTTCAGTCCCTGATATTTGTCTATCGTTGTACATAGTGTGTTGAACGTCTACATAGTCTAGTGGTGTAGTGGTATAGGTGATATAGAATTTTTATATATTATCATTTTCGAGTTTATTGAAGCACTGATGAAAGTCGATATACATACGCATATCTTACCTGCCACTTGGCCAGATTTGAAAGAGGTATGTTGTGTGCACACATGAGATTTTCGTATACATGTACGTTTCTTTTTGTTATGTTTGCGTTAGATTTATGTTATTAGATCTATAGTTACATGTGTTTTCCATGAATGTTTTCGTCTGTTAGATTTGTGTTAAATGTATGTTATTAGATCTATAGTTACATGTGTTTTCCATGAATATTTTCGTCTGTTAGATTTGTGTTAAATTTATGATATTAGATCCATATTATAAATAGGCCAGCCGCCTACATGTGTTTTCCGTAACGCAGTCCTGGTCGACTTTGAGCAGCTTGCTATATACCATAATCGTTCGCAGTGATCTCCCTTTTCATTTGGTTAGGAGCTCTCTGCTATCACAGAAAAAAACCCAAATCCTTCCAGATCTGGAAGTATTATATTTATTTCATCATAAATTTTGAATCGAAGTCTGAATACAGCATTTTTCCAATTCTAGAAGTTAGACTTCTTTGGCCCAACCATTACAAAAAAGTAATGGCAAACTATATCTATATGTAAAAAACTGACAGAAGTTGCTAAAATCGTAATCAACCCAGTTCGTAACCTTATTGTTTTTGTCTTGATGGTTCACAACAAGGTGTCGTAGCAGCAAACCCAGGAAAGTTTTATTCGATATAATGAAGCAATAAAGTACATAGCACCATGCTCTCAAAGTAACGGGCATTAAGTTATGATGATGATTAACAGTGTATTTTGAAATAAATTTTTCAACTTTTGTTCTTTGATAACTGTACACTGTGAACAAATCTTTATCTTATATGAGATGAAAAAATGTATCTCACAACAGGAAAGCTTCAAATATTTTCTACTTTCTTAGCAATGAACGACTAAGAATATGTTATATTTGGCCTACCTTGCTATTGACTTGTTTTTGTAATTTAAATGAAATATGCCTGTACTTGTGCGGATGAAGCCTTTTTACCATAATAAATTATCATTCTATATTTTTTTATCTATGTATTTGAATAAGCTCTTTAACATCATGAGCTCTTCTGCTGATCCATGTTTATTTTTGTCATGTACAAGTTTATATTGCTATATAACATGTTATGTTTATTATGCAACAACTATAGTTATAGTTATAGTTATGAAAAATGATCGTCTCGAGGTAGATTCTATAATACACATTTAGAAAACAAATTACATAGTGATGACTGACTAGACTGACGGAATTGTCAAAGTAATGTATTAATTTGATTCAACAATCATTTTCAAAGCATGTCATGTTGAATTCAATCATAAAGAACCCATTTCTTTTGTGTCTACGCTAAATTGTTTGGGACACATGACTGTATATGTCGTCACATGATTTCAATGGTGGCAGTGGTACTGTACTGTAGTGTAACAAAGGGAAGTATTCCTGCGCGGAGTTTGGCTATATATACTTGCTTGAAATTTTATGAGAGGTTGTCTGTATGCTAGCTTATCCGCCCTGTCAGGCCTTGGTGGTCAATTAAGCTTCGGGAAGAAGGGTCTTCTTTCATCAATTTAAAGCCGGGCATCACGAAATAACTAAAATAACGTTTAAATGATGTAGAATAAACCCAATTCATGAGTTATGAGAATGAGTGAAGTAAGCATCATTTTGCCATCTGATCGCTTTGAAAGTCAGGCTGTTGGAACTAATCTATTTCATTGAATGCGATGAATTGTCTTGCTTTTAAAGTACATGTATAAATATTGTTGTTCAGCGTGAAACATGATTACCACATCTACTGCAGAGGTATAATAAAAACCACTGCGACAAAAAGATCGCGACAAAAATACCTAAGGAAAATGTGTCTTTCTATTTTATTCTGTGTTGTCTGACGTTGTTCTGAATTTGAACCGTCACATAATATGATATTGGATAATTAGATTTATCAATAAGTGATGTTTACATCTTTTTTTACGAATGTATGTGATCATAAATACTCTTACTCTTAATCCGGGTGAAACTTTCAATAATATCTACATGTACATACATTTTGATACACGAATTGAAAACCTATACTTCAGAGCCCAAGCACAGTAATGGTGAATCCATGGAAAACAGTAATTCAACGAATAAGTCGTTGACATGGCGTAAAATCATTTAATAACAGAGACTGACCTACATTTTGTTTACATTCATATTCACAATCAGTCGTCATTATCACACCCTTTATGTATACCTATTACAGTATTCGTCTTCAAATGATGGGCACCTCAATGACCAGGATCTGTCTAAAAAATTATTATAACTTTACGTCAACGTTTAAACAATCATCGTTGTATCTCAAAGGTTTCTTTGTTTTTGGACTAAGGGTGCGTCAGCACCTTAGTCAATTGAATTACATACCACTTTTTGAGGGACGGTACTTTATCGATACACAAACAGTGGTCTGACCCCAATTACTCATTAAACAACGGCCTTCACTGTGCGGACTGATACCTTCTTGGACGTAGGAATGTAGTCCTGATTTACTCGCTTTATTTTGCTCTATATTATTATAACTGTTGCCTCATGGGAAATTGTAAAATGTCCAGATGTTCGAAAAATAGACCATCGGTCAGTCTCTGTTCACAGAAATAATAATTATAGTAATGGTGGTAAGAGGAGCAGCTGTTTTTCTCGAGATGTTGCCCAAAGAGATTTTCAAATGTATCCTCAATTATTTTGCTTTAAACGCGCCTGAGTCCTTCAGCACTATCAGCACTTTGATTTAGAAGGAAAACGAGAAATCCCTTATAAAAGTAACCTAAAGCTCATTATATTTACATTTATAAGCAAATCTATCATACGAGTCTTCATGAGACATGCACAATAACTTGAAATCACTTGACCTCTCTCTGCTGGGCATTGCAGTATAAATCAAATTCCGTTGACAAGATCTTAAATCATAACAAACAATGAAAATACTATGTTGAGTGTATATGGTGGCTTTGAATAAAGAACGTTTTCTGAATAGATGTGGCGTTCACAAATCGAGTCAATAGATCGGTTAGTTGTAACAAAGCCTATCGAGCACGAATATAAATGTTTTTGTTATAAACAATAAACGTGATCTTGTTATCTTGATTTGTAAATCATTTTGTCTTGTTTATGCTGCTATTTCCCTTTACTATTTGTCTCATGTAGGTTAATGATACGCTTAGATGTCCGTTCTACGATAGAAGAAGATATTGTTTAAAGGTCCATGTAAGATACATATTCCTCTAGCCAACCAGACGATTATAACCAGTACCAACAGAAAAGGTTCTATTTATATTTTTGAAACAATGCATGCAAAACACATACAAAGGTACGATAAGGACGAATACGTGAAAAATGTCGCATTATTTGACCTTTTTTAGAATTCAATTGTCGTATGCATCCATCAATTTGGACAAATAGAAGACTTCTAGATTTGTAAATAGATAGTGTGACCAAGGCGACTTTATCTTATTTATAGCCCAGTCCCTGGTGTGACACAATTAGTTTCGTACACTTCCCTCTTTTGTATGTTTTAAATTGTTGATAGTTTAAAACATACAAAAGAGGGAAGTGTGCGGAACTTATTTTTCCATTCCAGGAGCTGGGCTATAAAATTAGATTGGTTTAATAACACCGTGTAACCATTATTATTGCTATGTAACGACTTTCCTGGTTTCACAAGTTCTACGCCAGGGCTCCTAAGTGTTCACAAAAAGGACACTTCTGCGAAACCGAAGTCATTGTTGGGGCTCTGAGGCTCGAACCTATTTGTTCACAGTTCTATCTCAGCAACCTTCGACACTTAGCGGGGCAGGACCCAGCCTACTCCATAAATATAGTGATACATAAGGTTAAGAATCTAACACCGACTGTGCATGAAATGCTTACAAATTAAACGTACACTTATCGGTCTTCTTCTTGGATGGATACTTGACCATGTGTATTAAGGAACGGTCACAAGGTTGACCCCGCTTTTCTGAGGAATCGAATCCATGACTCCCTCGACCCGTGCCCGAGGCACTTACCCCGGGCCCTATCCTCCAGTCATCCGATTTTTTTTCTATCCGTAGCGGTTAGTGTCGGTATTAGCGACCAGGACTACTAGAGATTGATAGATGACAACAGTTGACTAATTTGCTGTGTACTGTAGTTGGGCGAAATACATTTCTAGCCATTTAGTACATACAATTCCCGGTGGTTCAAATCCCGGTGACAGTATTTGGAAATTCATTATAACTATTCTCCCAACTGACTTACTGAATACTGCTGGTTCTACAACGGTTGACGAGTCATTATGAAACTGGGATATTGGGGTCTTCCTCCTTCATTGAGAGTCAGGCATTGCAACATAACCGAAATTTTGTTGACGCTTTGTACAAACTCACATAGATAATTAATTGAATAATTAATTCTAGTAGACTCCTAGTTAAGAAAAGAATAGTCCTCAAAGTTGAAATGAATACCAACATTCAAGGGTCTATCTAAAAAGGAAGTAAACACTGTTGAATATGTGACCTGCGTGGCCAAGTGTTAGGTTGATGGAGTTAGAACCCATCGGTCCCGTGTTCGAGCCCAACAGAAACCTCTGGTCTCGTGCGAGTGACCTTTGACAAGTCACTTTAGCGATCCTAAGATAAGTACTGATGGATTCAGGAAAGCCGTTACATAAATGGAAAAGTGTTGATATGGTGTTTAACACGATACAATAGGAGACTTATACTGGCGCCTTATTAACGCATCGGCTATATGCGAGGGGGTTATCTAGATCAGTTCAGTAACTGGGTTATGGTGACAGACTATCATATGTGAGACCAACCTCACGCATGTCAGAGATAACTCATTTTGATTTGTTCGTCCTCTCCATTTGGTTATTTGGAAATAGTGTCGGGAATTTCAGACCGGCTGTCCAATGTTCGATTTGCAATAGCCGCTTAATGTTAAATGCTCTTTTGACAAACATCATTTTATGAACTTGATTGATTTGAATATATTGCATTATTTCTGAACTTGGTTTGTTTCTTTGCACATGTGCTTGAAACAATCTTCGATAATATCCCGATATATGCACTATACTGTATAAGAGAAATTTTCTCAAGCACATGTGGTTTCTTTGTAATAAAAGACGGTGAATATCAAAAGGGAGAAACCCTGTTTCGTAGCTGGGTTTATTTGTCTGTTGTACAATAGGCCTGCATATTAAAGGACCGATACATCGTTTCCGAGCTTCGTTGGTTTGTTTTTTAAGAAGCAGGAATGCATATTTATAAAAACGCGTTTTCCTAGCCTGGAGCCTGGCCTGTTCGTATATCGTGAACTAGGTATACTAATGCGGGTATGCATGGGCCAGGTCTCCAGGCTACTCGTTTTTCTAGCTTGGGGTTGTTTATAAGTTCAAGTTCAAGTTTATAAGATAAAAAGCAGAAACGTTTCTACCTCAATGTTATATTTCAAGGCTTATTTGGTTTGTTTGTAATGCAAGAGGCAGAAATGTGTATTGGTCGAAACACTTTTTCTGAGCAAAGTTGGTTTGTTTATGATACAAGATGTAGGAATGTTTAAAGGTCAAGATAATACATTGCATGCCTTAAGTTTTGCTTGTCATTAAAGAAAGAGGAATGTTTTTGTCAAAACAATTTCACATACAGTGTGTCCGAGTTTAATCGGTTGGTTTGAAATACAAGAAGCAGTCATTATTCAGCTGTTACTATTAAGAGATCTATTAAATAGAAATTTAACATACATCATAGATAATTATCGTTATGACATGACATCATCCACTCGATAAGATTTCGGTGACCCGACAAGTGGGAATAACTTAGACGGTATCTTGGGAGAAATGTGGTACATACACATGTGGTTAGTCTGTAATCACGTGTGACGTGTTATCAACTGCCTCCGCTTTCTAAACCCAAGTAGTATTCGTATACGTATGGGTTAAAATCGCATAATCAATCATTGAGTTATTTTGCGCTGCCCAGTTTATAAAGTGGTAAAGGAATAGACTTCACATTTTTACCAAATAAATAACGTATTGTCTTTATCGTCCTTTCGTCATTTGGAAAACGTTCATTAGTAAGATACTATAAGAGTCTAGTCATGCATCTAACACAAGGAATCTCAAATATTTAAATGTTATTTAAAGCCAAATACTCTAACTCTACTCTTGGCGGAGGTTGTTTAGAATAAATAAAGGGGTCCTGCGTGGCCTTGTGCTTAAGGTGATGGACTGAGAACCCGAGGGCCAAGGGGTTTGAGCCCCACCGACACCTCAAGGCACCTCAGATTGTTAGCTTAGAACAGTTTGATCCATGAAAGCCATCACATATCTGAAAAATAGTTGATACGGCATAAGACACCATAAAAACAAATCAAATTTAACATATGGATTGATTTACACCTTTACTCCATGATGCCTTGCATGTACCCATAAGACATAAGAAACACCCGTAACGAACATGACCGGTCATAATGAATAATTTATGAGATTGTCCAAGTATATGGTTATCTCCTCAGTACTAAAAGGAATATGTGCCATGCTATTAATGTCGTCTAACGTTGCAACCAGGGCGGACCAGACAAACATGTATGTTATGTTATGTTTCGTCCTTGGCCCTGTGGTTTGGATACAGAGTTGAAATCACATGACCTATCAAATTCAGGTCACGGCATTTAGAAATTCATGAGAGGTACTCTCCCGACTGACTTACGAAATGACGATGGTTCTCTCTGCATTATTGAAACAATGTTGTGGCGATTAAAGATCCTTGAAAAAAACACATTTCCACATGGAATTAAGGGATATACCTCCATTTTGGACGACCAACGTTAATGACCTGGTTTTCAAACCCTTTTCCACCCAAAAACATGTACCGTTTCCTAATAAAATGATCCTATCTATCGTTTTACATTTGAACAACTCAGTGGTAGTTCAACTGGTTGACTATTTCCAGATGTTTCATTTGAAGAAATAATCTTTCATAAATCTGGCCCATTGTCTTTAAAGTATGTACATATTTCCCTATAAAATTTCCCTTTTTTCTTCCATTTGACCAACAGCGTTACGGGTATGGGGACTGGGTGTCACTTGACCACAGCTGTGAGGGGCGATGCGCCAATATGATGAAGGGCGGAGCTTTCTTTCGGAAGGTGGAGCCTAATTGCTGGTCTCTAGAGGACCGAATTAAGGACATGGACGCCACGGGTGTGGACATACAGGCCCTCTCAACCGTACCCGTTATGTTTAGCTATTGGGTAATTTGGCCTTTAAACTTATTTACTTTACATCGATTGTGAGGGAAGCTTAAAGCTTATTGAATTCACTCTCTCTCGTTGACTGCTTCCTGGATACTAAACCAGTACTCGTGCCGATGTGTGGGCTAGTCCCGGCAATCTTTACCTCACCTATCACATAACGGGGATTCGAACCCGGAACCCGATACACTCGGTACAAGAGGCCCACGCTCTACCACTGCACCAATGTCGCCCACAATTTGGTCTTTAAAAATGTTTAAAGGGACTAGCTCAGAGCATTTTGGTCTGACAGTAGTAAACAACAAAGATTTGATATAAACAACCATTGTCACTAAACCAAAGGCCATTTTTCAATTTCTTTACTGCTTTGTTACTTTAGAAATCTTTCTTGTCATTTTATCCTGTCACTAGTGCCATTTCGGGACCGATAACTAGGTGCCGTATAACATTTGTGATATCCGGCACTAACCATATAATACATGCACGCGACTAATCATGACATCATAAGAACGATATGACGTCATATTTACATCATTCTCTACTTATTTTTTCCGTTTTTCTCGTTGCATTTACATTTTGTTTGTTTGAAAGAATAGATAAAGGTAACAGGATAAATAGAATAGATGATTGGTGTCTTTGAATAGGAAAAGTTATCGGGCTCGGCATCGGAATATCATCCGTTTCGCCTTCGGCTCACCGGATAATATTCCTACGCCTTGCCCGATAACATTTCCGATTCACGACACCAACCATCTATTCTCTATATATCAGTAGAAGGCAATTAATCTTCCAATTAAATTTCAAACCTGTGAGAAAGTCCTTTTAAAGTGTTCTTTCCTCTATCAATATGAACATTAGCCTGGAGTCCGTTTCATAAAAGTTAAATGCATTTCTGTTCATTGATGGAGAGCTCGGTGGATAAATAGTCCTAGGACTACTTTTTTTACGCACAACAGCTAGTTTCCAAAGCTAGACTGCCAAGCAATTTAGTATTCTTGTTCCCAGTCGCTATTACCTATCAGAATCAAAATGGTTTTGCTGGAAGGAAAGAAATAGATAATTGTTTACAAAGAAGTTCGTTTAAATTGTTCAAATAGTTTTTTCTGTAAGATAAGCGTGCTGTATCTTTACTAACAGTTGTTAAAAGGTTTGAGAAGATTATCAATGAGCTAGTTTCACGCAACTTTAATAATCTGTGATTTCATTTAATCAGTAGGAGGCATTTTATACTAAACAGACGAATAAACTCAATCCGCCAGAAAGTCCTTTTAACCCTTTACCAAACGCAATTGTTCAACTGTCCTAAATTGAAAGAGTTTGCAGACGACATTTCAAAATGTGATGAAATTGAAAAATAATGTTCTGATAGGGAAGAAACTATTGTGGGAGAAGGAAAAATTGCTCGTTCAAAGCAATATCTCCTTTTCCCACACTGTTTTCCAGAGTCGCCTGCAACAAACTGGTCATATGTCGTTAATGTTTGGTAATTGGTTAAGCCATCGTGTTGTATTGTCGCTTTGTAACATTTTCTTCAATAGATAACCTTTGTAGCAATTGTGATAAGCGGACAAATTGCTTGTTACGATCGTTTCTCTTGTTGTTACACTGCAAATAACCCTTATGTCGCAAATATCATGAAAATTTAGTTGTTAAAATGTGGAAACATTTCTAATGGACTCTGCTTACCGTTACCCTACAGGCTAAACCAGAAGACACGCTCGACCTCTGTCAGATCTTAAATAATGATATTGCAGCCTCCGTTACCAAATATCCGACACGCTTCGTGGGGGTCGGGACGCTACCCATGCAGGCACCCGATCTCGCAGTCAAGGAGCTCATTCGGTGCAAAACTGAGCTAGGTACTGTTATTGTTGTTATTATTGTTGTTGTTGATGATGATGATGTTTGTTGTTGTTGCTGCTGATGATGATGAGACAGTGAACTTCAAACCAGGAAGTCCCTCTGGAAATCTGAGTAAAGGATATTACTCCATGGTGAACAGAGAATTGAAATATAATCAAAACATTATTGACTTCATGTAAATGGTTTCTCCATTATTCTGGGTCATATGTGTTACAAAATGCAAAAGGTTTATATGCTGTCATTTTTTTAGGAAAGGTATATTTGAAATATATATCCTTGTGTTTTATTTCCAGGGTTTACCTGTGTCCAGATCGGGACACATGTCAACGACATGAACCTTGATGCACAGGAACTGAGACCGATATTTGCTGTAGGTGACTTATGTATTTGTTGGATGCGATCTTATTCACTAATTTACAATTCATTTCAAATTGCAGGCATGTCGACAACGTTTGTTATTGGTATTAACAGAATATAAAGTGTCGAAATATGTAGTGCAAAAACGTATTATATGGGTTACAAAAGTAATCTATATGGCAGTCAGCCGTTGTTACATGGCCAAACTTTATTTCATCATTGATATATTTTGTCGGTCGAATCTTAAATGAATAAATGAACAACGTTATATAGTGTTATCCTGTAGAGTTTTTAGTCTCATTTTATATGACCTGACGAACCTGTAATCTTTCAACATAACTTAGACTCTCTGCCTTTCTAACATTGCTGTATTGAATGCATATACTCACATTGGTCAATTACTGAAATTAATTTGAAATTAGCATAAAAAGAAGGTAATTGCTCATTGCACTTAGAAATTCATTCGAGGGAATCGGCTTAAGATTTAACGTGAAATAGGGTGAACGTGTGACAAACGTTCAGCTACACAACTAAATTGATAGCCTGTGGCCTCCTCGCCCATGCACTAACCCCGCACTAATGCAGGTATACATGGACTAGGACCCCAGGCTACTGAATTTAAAACGCTATATTTACAGGCAGCAGACAAGCACGGTGTCTCCATCTTTGTTCATCCCTGGGACATGCAGAGTGGCGGTCGAATGTCCAAATACTGGCTGCCGTGGCTCGTGGGTAAGTATGGCTAACTGTTGGTCATTGCAAATACTTAACATAGATCTACGAAACCTAATGATCAGAGTTCTGGGGGCTTTCTGACCAAGGGCGCTACTAAGCGCAGACGTTGACGTAATCATGGAAACCCTTTGATCGGAAAGATGTTATTTGTTGTATGAATGAAAATGTAGCATGCGTTTACAAGTACAATAAATATTTCAAAGATATGACTCGTGTTCTTTTCATGTCGTACTTGAAACTCAATTTTCTTTTTGTGTGTGATTGGAAAATAGGCATGTGTTTAAACGGATGATAAATATTTTACACAAAAGAATCATGTTTAGTTCATGTCCCTTTGGCAAGAGAGTTCAGAGCCTGACCTAGTAGAGGTGAATGCAGGAAAGTTGTTTTATAACTAAACATTGTTGACAAGGCGTTGAACGCCATCAATATATATATATACACAAATGTTACAGTTCTTGAAGTTGAACAAAGATGGCGTACTTCTTATCCTACTTTGTTTTCTACGTTTTTCTGTGTCTTTGGGTCCTAATGAATGCACATGCATGCACATTACATTTCAGATGAACTTTTCAATGTTTTGTTTAGCAGAGGCATTGTATATATTACTTATACTCCTCTTATTTTACAGGCATGCCTTCCGAAACCACGACGGCCATATGCTGTATGACAATGGGTGGGGTATTTGAACAATTCCCGAACCTGAAAGTTTGTTTTGCTCATGGAGGTATGTTACAAGATTGACTGAATAGTTGTGGTCTATCAAAATTGAGAGCAATAGGGTGAGAAATGGTCATTAAGTAGAGTAGATTTGATAAGAATGTATTTTAACCAGGGTTTGTAAAAGTAGTGGTAGTAGCTAAGTAAAGTTTAAAACTTACTTATTTAACACCAGTTGTGACGATAGCTTGAAGCTTTTCAAAGTCACTCTCGATGACTGCTTTCTGGATACTTGACCAGTATACTAGCGCCTATTTGTAGGATAGTATCGGCAATTTTGACCTCACTGCTACCGAGCGTTTCATCCAGAACCCTCGGTACAAGAGGCCGACGCTCTACCACTGCATTGTTGCCCTAATTAAATATTGTAAGTGGGGCCTCGATGGCCCAGTGTTAATACTTCAGAATTTGGAATAAATAACATGAAACATCTTCGCGTGGGTTCCCGGAGACGGATTTGGATTCGCATATCTCCCGACTGACAAACGGAATGCCGATGGTTCTAGCTGACTTGAACAGCCCTTAAAGGCAGCTGAGTGTGGGGTATTCCTCCATAATTAAGAGTCGGACATCGCAACATTACTGAAATAATATTGAGGCGTTATAAAACACTATATATTCGTAAACAAGCAAATAACTGTTATGTTATGTAGATGAGTATATGCTCCTGTGTTTGTATGAGGGGATGCCGATGGTTCCATCCGGCTTGACCCACCCTTATGGGCAGTTGAGTATTGGGTATTCTTCTATCATCAAGAATCGGGCATCGCAACATAACTGAAATAATGTTGACGCGATATTAAACACCAACTACTCGTAGACAAGCAAATCAACGTAATGTTATGTGTTTGATTTCATGATCATGTGTTTGTAGGCGGGGAGTTTCCCTACACGATAGGACGTATACAGCATGGATACAACGTACGGCCGGATCTTTGTGCCACAGACTGTGCGACCCCGCCCCGGGGATTTCTTGGACGGTTCTATACGGACGGTCTGGTCCATGATCCGGAATCCCTGAAACTGCTCGTCAAGGTTATTGGAGAGGTACGTATTCGACCTCCGGGGGGTCTCATTGTAAAATATTTGGTGGGAGATTATAACACAGGCTTGCCAAACCACTGTGCATGGTGTTGTTGTTTTTTCTAAGGAATATAACAAAGAAGTTTTCTTGGTGTACAACAACATAGCTGATTTAACATACACAGACACAATTAAGAAGGTTCGTATATCTGTATGTATGTGACTGAATACTTCAGCGAAAAGTTTTACAATACGAACTGAGAAAAATATTTGCTTTGTCATTTTGGTTTGATAGCTGCACCTTGTAGCAACACTGTATTGAAAAATATTTTCACAGTTTTGTTTTCATTTCGACCTTACTATTTTCCAGGATCGAGTGATTTGCGGCTCGGATTACCCTTTTCCTCTCGGGGAACATCATCCTGGTCAACTGATCGAAAAGTCTGAATATGAGGATCAAGTAAAGGTATGTTGCGGTTTGGTAATATACAGGAACACAGCATTGGGACATAATTATCGAAGACCAATGCCTCACTAGCTTATCAAGTCTAAAGAGGAAGAATTTCATTTTTTCCGAGACGAAGTACAATTTTTTTTTCTTAGAACACATGGTCAGTATCTTCCAGTCATTCATTTTGGTAAAGCCATCGACATTCCTTTATTAATGATGTGCTCCATACAAAGCTTGTATCGGAGTTAAAGCAACGAAGCATTTCGGAAGTGCAATCACATTCGAATTTGGGAGTTGCCTCGAATGATTTTCGGACACGACTGCAATCTTTGTGAGCGATTGTAAGTAATTTGCATTATACGTTTTCCAGGAAAAACTGCTTTTCCAGAATGCTCTCGATTTCCTCGGGCTGGACAGATCAAAGTACGCCGACCGTTGATGCGACGCGTAATGAGAGCCACGCATGTGAAGTCATTATCTATGCTCAATAGACGTAAAATGAATCCATATTGGATAAAACTTCAGTCGTGTCGGTTAAAATGTCACCACTTGTGGACTATGAATATCATGCCCAGCTGGGACATTTGAGTACTTTGTTGAGAGAATTCTTTCATAAGTTTCATGTACATGTACATTTATCGTGATGGACTTCATGTTTTATGGTTTATGTCCTTATTAATTCCTAGCACAAGACGTTACGGCTGCCAAAGTCCCTCATGATGGGTACACAATGTGGCCATCATTGGCAAAAGTAGGTGAAAAAAGCAAAAACACCTATGATGCGACCATCTTGCTCGGACATTATATCGTAAATATTGATCACTTGATTCCCCCGCCTGGGTACTATTAATTTGGTATGAAGATTCATGGTTGATATACGTGCATTGTGATCGCTGAGAGTTTCCAATTATTCAATGGTTGCCTTGATGAGCTGTAGTCGTTTCGTATCTGGGGGAAATAGCAGTATTTTTTGTAAAATCATGTGGAACTGTCGGTTAATAAGGTACCTTGCTTGTTTGTTAGAATGTTGTAAATAAAATGTAGAGTTGTTCTAGTTATTAGTTTTTATTCACTCCCTAAGACTAAGACATTATGTGTGCGAGAAAAGTTCATTCTATTGAGACGATATGTTCAAATAGACTTTTAACAGCATTTTTGTAAATTCGACTTTGGTATAAAACGTCAGCCGTTGATACCGAGGGTCCAGGATTCGAGCCCAGTCAGCGGCAAAATGTAAATACCGTGACTAAACCACACAAATCCGCGAGTTCTGTTTTGATTTCCAGGAAGCACAATCTAGATAGTTATATATTTGCGCTTCATTCCTTCGTTTATATGTAGATAAGTTTAAACTTTATATCTGTATGCCTATGAACCAAATAATACAAAGTGGGATTATATCTTAAACAAAAAACCATGTTTTTTTTTCTTTTTCACGATAAGCAATGTATTGAATGTGATAAAAAATGTTCATGCATAAAGGAGAAATCTACTCGCATGATATCATGCTCATATTTCAAGGAATTTCATTTTTCAAAAATAGAATATTGCATATCAGATTATGATCCCATTAATGGATATTGAACAGCAGACCCAAAATACAGCAAGGACTGATAAGTAAAGAGATTACTAAACGTTCCTTTCCATATAAATATATGGGAAATCCACGTTTACAACTTATTCGTCTGGTTTGAATTTGAGTTCTTCGTCGTTTTGGAGGTGCATTTTGGTTTAGACTGAGAATTCGATAGAAGACATTTGTAACGGGGAGCCCTATTCCATCAGGTGAATCTCCATAGACGCCATCTTGGAGGCGTCTTGGTTTCCCTGTTGCCTCGTAAGCTTGGTGACTTCTTGTTCGCCTGCTTTTGGGAATTTGATACAGCCGAGATTTGCGCCATATTCTGTAGTCTTTCCCTATAGAGTTAGAAAGAAGCAATAAGTCAGTATCAGAGCCGATGATAGACTTTTGTGTTTTAGAACTGGATATTGATTAACGAAATAACTGTTTCAAACGCATCACAGTAATCTCCCCTTGCTACGCTTCATTGATCACTGCCACCACAATATTTTCAGCAAGATTTGGATAACATTTGATAGATGGGTTTCTTTTTCAAGTCTTAACTTAAAGAAGTTAATTTAAAACAAAATATCTTCTTCTGTCGACATCTGACCAGTTAAGTGAAAGTATTTCGTTTTTTCGTTAGAAATTAAGCACAAACGAATGTTTCTTTGAACACCATTTTTAGTTCTAAGCCGATAATCAACCAATTAAAGGGAGATCACTGTGAAGAATACCATAAAGCGAGATCACTAAGAAAAGTTTTATAAAGGGAGATCACTACGAAAAATCCTATAAAGGGAGGTCACTGTGAAGAATATCATAAAGCGAGATCACTACGAAAAATCCTATAAAGGGAGATCACTGTGAAGAGTTTGGAACAGTTTGAGTTTCAAGAGTTATTTCCCGGATTTCCTGTAGCACAAATTTATATCGTCAACCGACAGAGTCATAGTCTATCTAATATTGTACTGACTCCAAAGACGTCGCGCATTCGTTATTATTGAAATGATAAGAATCAGTTTATGATACATGTAGGTCACTGGAATGAACATTCTATTTAAATTTCTTTCTTTAAACAATATTTCCTTGTAATGATATTACGCTGAAATATTTGCATATCAAAAATACATCATATGGTTTGCAACCAGAAAAAAATTCAACATTGAAACCAAAAAGAAGTAATTGTCAATGAAGACATTTCATGAAAATGATTTTAGATCTTTTAGATTGTTGATAGTTTCGACGATCAGTCACAATTAGCCGTAACGTCAGGTGTTCATACAGTGATTGATCTACATATTTCGGAATGTAGCATTAAACTCGTTAACATAGGATACAGTGTCTTAAACCCTATACACAACGTTAAATTTTCGACTGTCCCAAACTAAGTTTAAAGACGACATTTCAAAATGTGATGAAATTGAGAAAGGTTTGCAGACGACATTTCAAAACGTGACGAAATTAAAAAATAATCTTCTGATAGGGCAGAAAACGTTGTGGGAAAAGGAGAAATTGCTCGTTACGAGCAATTTCTCCCTTTCCCACAATGTTTTCCAGAGTTGTCTGCATCAAAATGACCAACTGTTGTTATTATTTGGTAATGGGTTAATCTTACCTGTTTGACCATGGTTACATCTGTACGTAAACACATGGTTTCAGTCTTCTGGTCAAAGCTGCTGACCCCAACACAGAATCGAACCTTCGACTGCAATCCAGGTATATCGTGGCACGTCACATCGGGGCTTCTTACTAAAATGGTTTACATTTAAATTCATATGTGTATGGTTTTAACGCAGTTTCAACGGTGTATTGATTTTTATTAAAGCTATCCCATGATTCAGCAGTACTGGGGTATATCTCTGAAATGTATTCCAAATGACAGCCCAAATTAAGTCAGTAGGCCCGATGGGGCTTAGACCTTGGACCACGAGTAACAGGGTCATTATCCTCACCAATTGGCCTCATACAACTCTCAGTCATACCTGAATATACAGTCCAACTTGTGTTAAGCAACCATCCTTTTAAGAAGCAAACCTGCCTTAAACAACCACTACAGAAAGTCCCATTGTTAGATTTATAGTGTACATCAATTTGTGTTAAGTAGCCAACCTGTCCTAAACGGCCAATTTACTCTGTCCCATAGGCTGGCCTCTAAACACAAGTTTGACTTTAGAATATATTTAATTCGCTGTGTAAGTAACGGACGTCAGGATAAATCTATGCATCCGCTTAACTACTCATTCGATGAAACCTTAACTGTTCTGCCGACGGGGTAACTTTTCACAATATTATGTACTCGATATAATACCTGAATTGACAATGTCATTTTTAGGGGGGTGCAAGATGTTGTTGCTTTGAATTGGACCCAGTGGAAAATTCATATGGGCCACGTCACGGGATCACGGGAAAAGGGGCACTCGGACATAGCAAACAGTGTAGCCCCAGACCAGCCGCCACGTCACTGACGTGGCGGCCGGTCTGGGGTTCCACTGTTTGCCATGTTAGAGGACATCAAGTTCTACCTTTAGATACATGTAAATACAAATGATAACTGTCGTGACTAAATGCTGGAATAATAGCGCTAAAAAAAGCTGAGTCAGCGGTTTTCATTTATGTCCGAGTGCCCCTTTTCGCGTGACGCGGCCCATATAAACTATTATTGACATGAGTATCAATACGCGTAAGTTTTGTTAAGTAAAGCTGACGTATTGTTGTATGTATAACGTCTATAGAAAGTTCACTGTTAACGGTGACCAATTTCTATTTGAATAAACCTAGGCAAAGTTGAGCTTCACTTACCTGATATCGTCTTGCTAAAGAGTTCTCTTCCGTTGAGTGTTGTGGTCAGTTGTAAACTTTCATCAACAGGGACATAGGAAACATTGGCACACGCTGAAAGTTTATCATATATGGGGTAATCACAATTGGAGCTTACTCGACTTTCACTTTTAAGGCCCATGCAAGAAGACTAATGCTTTATCAAACTATTTCATTCGGAAAAATAGTTATCACCAAAACAAACACAACAGCACAACTAAGAGCGTAATATCCAACGAAAAATAACCAAGATTATCAAGTTTAATAATCCTGATTGCCTGATTTTTTACATCTAACCTGGTCACGTGATACACATATTTTTTAGCCGTAAATCAAACATTCGTTATTTCAAATATGTTAACAAACAGACTGTTGAGAAAAATAATTGAATTGAAGACAACTATATCAATCGATGTTAAAAAACTGTAAACTTATACAATCTTGTCTGTATTAACCCTTAGAATGGAGCGTAATTTTACAAAATTAGATTTTTGTGGCGTCTGCTTTCCAAAAGCCTAAATATCTGCTTATTTTGACGAGGAAAGATAACCAGGCTATCAAACAGGTTAGACCGAAGACCAGCGGCTTATTTGTTTGGCGGCTGGCCTGGATCCAACCTGTTTGCATTAGCATAAAGTCGTTTCTAGCATTTTATGCTTAAATAAATAGTTACTTCCGCTCGAAATGTGACAATACTGAAAAGATCTTTCGACAATGTAAGGTACTTTATGATCCCAAAGACTATTATTTTTATCAAACATGTTTAGAAGACCAACTCAGAGATTTGTGCTCTCCCTTTTTTTGGTTTACACCTTCACCCTTTATCACTTTAAACCACTCTGTAGCAGCAAACTCTGGAAATCGTAACGCACAATTACTCCTTTTCCCACATGTTTTGCTCTATCAGAAAATTATTTACCAATTTCATCACATTTTGAAATGTCGTCAGCAAACTCTTTCAATTTGGGACAGTCGAAAAGTTGGCATTTGGAAAAGGGTTAACAGGCTCAAATGTATCTGATATATGACAAATAAATAAGAAATTGGAATGAATGATAAAAGATATACATTTTATAATCAATTGGTGATAGTTAATACATGAATTGTAAGACCATGAAAAACAAATCAATTGAAGAAAAAAACTAAAAAGAAAATAACAGAAAAGAGAAAAAAAACAATACCAACCTTTCAGGGGAAGAATTATTCGATCGAAGTTGTCGAACATCACGGTTTGCGTGATACATCGGCTCAACACGTGTCTTTTCGAGAGACCCTGACCCCTGAGAGGCATGGATTTGACATCTCTAATGATTGGCGCCTCGGTTGTGGTTGTTGGTTCTGTTGTTGTTGTGTGATGCTCATATGGCGAGTGGTGACTTTTTCTTCGTCCCCAGCTACTTCGTCGCCTGCTACCTCGTCGCCTGCTACCTCGTCGCCTGCTACTTCGTCGCCTGCTACTTCGGCGCCTGCTACTTCGTCGCCTGCTACCTCGTCGCCTGCTACTTCGTCCCCAGCTACTTCGTCGCCTGCTTCTTCGTCCTCTGCGTCCCCAGAATCCGAGGCTTTTACTGTCTGATGTTGCTATGGACAACACATATATGATATTATTTCCTTTTTATAACGACGAGGTTTATTTTACACGACAGCTGCAGACGCCAATCGAAATTCCTTTTACTAAAGGAACTATTGTGGGCGAGATTAATAGTTGATTTATAAATTCCCAAGAATACTTTCTATAGGTATTCTCCATAGAAATGTTTCAAACGAATGCCATAAGAATCCATATTACTTTTTGTTGTAGTTTTTGTGGGAAACAAGGCAGATCCAATGCCAAAGCAAGAGCTAGATGGAGAATTTTTGTAGCGACCTAAAGCTCTATAGCGAGTAAGTAGATACGTTTGACGACAGTGGTGCAGAGGTAGAGGTTCGGCCTCTTCTGCCGAGGGTCACGGGTTCGAATCCTCGTTAGGCGTCGTGACAGTTTCCGGGACTGACTCACGAATCGGCGCAAGTACTGGTTTAACTGCCAGGAATCAGTCATCAAGAGTGGATTTGAACAAGCGTTAAGCTTCCTTAGTCGATGTAAAACAAATAGAATACAATGAAAATAAGTAAGCTGTCGAATTCAATGTGGACGAATCATTATTCGTGTAAGGGATTTATCCGAATCTCTGTCCGTGAAATTGATACTTAGTATGAGACGATGCTTGTTAACAGATGTACGGAAAGTTGGAATCTAAACCGACATTCTTTAACACCTGTGTAGCAGTTGTACTGCCGTCTGAGACCTACTTGAGACTAGCCATCAGAAATAAAATGAATCTCTCTTTGAGTATTCAGAGCCTGTATACAATGAAGAAATACGTATTCAGATCCTAAAGCGGTACAACGATTTTGAAATCCAATGCATACCATCTGTGTATACTTAGATAGATTGACAAATTTTAGATCAATATTGCGTTAAGAAGCTATTTTTCATTAAATATTAAAACAGAATATGAAAATTGTATTGTTTCAATTTGCAAAATGTCTCTAATCTGTGGAGAAGCACCTTTAAAATGAGAAGTGCAAGAGTAGTATACTATTAATTACGTTTTATCTACCTTTCATGTCCATCTGGGTACCTTCGGTTTCATCTAGTGTTGTTGGTAGACGCTCAATAGCAAGTTCGTTTATGATATCACCCAGGTCTTCAGGAACTGTTTCATCATTGTCGTCATCATCGCCAATATCATCGTCGTCATCGTTAACATCATCGTCGTCATTGGCAACATCATCGTCAACATCGGCAACATCATTGTCGTCATCGGCAACATCATCGTCTTCATCGCCATTATCATCATCGTCATCATTGTCAACATCATCGTCGTCATCATCGCCAACAACGTCACCCTCGCTATCGATTAGGTCTGCCTCTAGTTGAAATACAAGCATGTGTTTAGTCTCATTAGCAATAAACCAGTGCCCAATTAAAATGGTCGAAATTGAAGAGTAATTAAGAAATTTAACAAAGACTAAAAACGTAGAAGATATTCTATCATGAAAGGTTAAAATTTTAATCTTTCAAAAAGTCCATTTAAGTCTAACCTTCAATACTCTCTGTGGGTTGATTTTCTAGTTTCCGCAGCAGATCTCCGATGCTTAGGTCGTCGTCTTCATCAAAAGATTGCTCAGTGACATCAGAATCATCGTTGTCATTGACAACACTGTCCTTTTCCGTTTCCGGTACGTCTAAGTGAGAGACAAGAGAAATCGTCTTGAACTAAAAAGGCGTATCTTATTTGTTTGATATACAATAGAAAAGCAGCTATTGGAAGCAAAATGAATGCAGAAGGCGAGAATTTATCTAAGTACAAACTATATGTACAGTTCACATGCGGTATATCTCAAAAGCTTTATCATGCTTTAGGATTTAATTGCTTGTTATTTCACTGTTTACCCCCTTTACAAAATCAAGAATGATCTAATTATCTGATGTTACTTCCAATGACTTTTCTTTAGTGTGTATCTCATACATTACAGTTGTTGTGAAATTTAAAAGAAATTATTTTTTAAATACAAAATTTTCTCACATCTGTTGACAAGCACCTATGATATACTTTTGCATTTTACCAAGTAACGCATTACCAAACAAAAACGACATATAACCGGTTTGTGCAGGCGGCTCTGGAAAACAATGTGGGAAAAAGAGAAATTGCTCTTAACGAGCAATTTCCCCTTTTCCCATAATGTTTTCTGCCCTTTTCAGAAGATTATAATACAATTTCATCACATTTTGAAATGTCGTCTGCAAACTCTTTCACGTTGGGGCAGTCGAAAATCCTTCTATGTCATATTCTCACCTTCAGACAGTTCTGACTGGAATTTTAAAGTCTGGTCAAGTCTCTTCAACAAAGGTTCAATATCGAGCTCATCGTCTGCGATGCCAGGCAACCTGACGATGCCCGCGTCAATATCCCCAGTTGTAGGTTTATCAACATCGAACGTCTTGTCTTCTGGAAGGAGTAAAACCAGCCGTAAAATGGGCAGCCGAGAGAGAGAGAGAGAAAAGATAGAGAGTGAAAGAGACAGAGAAGACAGACAGACAGACGGAAAGACGGACAGACACACAAACACACAGACACATACAATGACAGAAAAACACAGACACACAGACACAGACAATGACAGAAAAACACACAATGACAAACACACAGACAGACACACAGACAGACACACAGACAGACACACAGACAGACACACAGACAGACACACAGGCAGGCACATGTGTTCGTGCACAATAGGTATCTGAGACTTACCATTCGTGTTAACGATCAAAAGTTCGATGAACTCGCGGTTGCTTATGCAGGAAACCCTCATAACGGCACAGGTGGCCACAAAGAGAAATAACGCCCAGACACTCATTTCTGACGGAGTTCTAGGCCATACGACCCTATAGAGTTGTGATTGAAGTCTTTATATACCAAGGCTTGAGGTGAAGTGCGGAGGATTGGGAAATCCACAGAAGCCATAAGTGCAAACCGAGTCATGCAAAATTTCACATAAGTTGAAGATGGCAACGCAAATTTGTTTGGTATTGAATATGTTGGGTCAATTGGGTGCCTCTTCTTGCATGGCTAGTGGTGGACTACTTACAAAAGACTTTTACCTGTTTAGGTTGATGTAAATTTTTCTATCTCACCATCTAATTCTCTGACAGCATGTGTTATTACCTGTTAAAACCCTTTACGGTATATAGCGCCGTTCGCCGCCTTATCGATTACCGCTTTTCGCCGTTATACCTATTACCGTATAAAACCTATTTTGACGTTCTATCGATGACCGCATAGAACGCTTTTTGACAGCTGAAGAATTGATTTAACTTTAACCCTTAATTACACACAAAAACCCACATGTCACTTTCTCCAAATTTCATTTTCCTCTTAAATAAATATGTTTTCTTTCATTACCAATAATAAAATCATAGGGTCAAAGTTTAAACTTTTGCTCTAGAGAGAATCTTTTGATAATGGTCAACGACATCCTTCTGAAAAAGACACTATCAAATTGAGATGAAGGGAATTCAAATTACCAACCCAATTAATATGAGAGGCCTTCAATATCCGGTCATAAAAGATCAAAATAATGCCGATTTGTAAAGACTCGATAAGGATTTCATGCAATTCTTTAGATAATTAACACATTTCTAAAATACTATCCAATTAAAATGAGAGAGAGCATACGACATGCGACCCGTAAAGGATGTTTATGACACGGAGCTGTTGTTCAAAGTTGAAAGGCGAATGAAAATAAAGCCGTCGAATATAACGGACGTTATAAAGACGGCTACTTAAAGTATAATGTCAATTTTGGTGCTTCCGATCGCAGGTCAGACATCAATGTAGATTCAGAGCAGTCATTTAATCGGTCTTTTGAGCATGAAGATGATGAAATGCTGATAAATCTTACCAATTCGCGGACAAGCAAATTAAATTATTCCTCCGACTACAACAACGAGTTTTTGGTAGATTCACCACCCATGGACACATGTTTTACGGAAATATAAGCATGTTTCGTTGCCATAATGAATTGATTTTTACAGTTTTACATGTATTAGAGGACCAGGTTTGACTACTTTATGAAGCAATATTGCGTTGAAAAACATTTTCTTAATTTGGAAACGGTTTTAACGGAAAGAGAACGATTCAGTTTTGTTGAGAAATATACAAAGACAAAGCATGTATCTCCGTCATGAATGGCATTTTTCGTCAACAAAATTCCCTGCAGTTGATGTCAAAGCAGAAAACAAATTAGGGATCTCTCAGGGGGAACAAATACGTCATTTTATTACTTTTGAGTTTGTATAATTCACACCGCAATTTAGTTTCATTGTTTGTCTAATCTTCTACACCTTTATCTTAATTTGTATGTATCACTAAAAAAAGAAAAAAACATCAACTTAAAGGAAATTTTGTTCTAAACGTCCTTTATTCTCTGTGAAAATCTATTGGATTAACTAAAATTGCATTAATTTTAGTTTGATTAACAGTACCCCAATCAGTGACAATTATCGGAGATAATCCTGTGCAAATAGATACCTATGGTGACTGTTTATGTATGCGTTATTGATCTCCGATAATCGGATGGTTTATACCTATGGTGTCACTGATAAGCCTTATCTCTATACCTTTAAGGGTTAATAAAAGTCGACTGTATACTCGATTTGTTTGTTCAAAGGGATGAAGCACGGTTACAATAAGTAACTATTGTTCAAAATCTTCAAGTGGACACTTTCAGTACTTGATTAATGGTGTAATAGGGAAATAATATGAAAACAATAGAACAATACCCAATTAAAGTTTGGTGGATAAGTGCTAGCTGTTCTCAGTACGAAGCCACAAACACTTGCTTCACTTGACATTACTCTTAATCCTTTCCAAAGCAACAACGACATTTGAACAGTGTGTTTTCAGACGACTCTGGAAAACATTGTGGGAAAAGGAGAAATTGCTCGAATAGAGCAATTTCTCCTTTTCCCACAATGTTTTCTGACCCTATAGAAGATTAATTTCCTATTCCATCACATTTTAAAATGTTGTCTGCTAACTCTTTCAATTTGGAACAGTCAAGAATTTGGCGTTTGAGAAAGATCGAACCAGACGGACCAAGAAGAACAATGAAGAACAATGTAGAATAAGGAAGAATAAGAACAGTATGATCTTAAAATTCAACAACTAGAACACGAAGGACAAGACGATTTTCATCTCATGAACTGTATTTGTTTTGATCATTTACCATGTAACTTTAAGATACATGCCTTGTAAATCTTCGAAAAGAGGAAATAAATCCTTTATATGGAATTGAAAAACAGGAAATGATTGATTTGAGAGGACTGTTGGTCTAGTCTAGACACTGTACGTCCATATTGGGGAAAAACACAGGGTATTTGAATATTACACAATTGCAATCTCACTAAACTAACTCTTCATTTGGAGGTACATAAATGTATTTGACTGCTATTCTGCCTATTTCACCTAACGTTGACAGTTACTTGCAATTGCAGGAAAACAGCTGAATGTGTCTTTTTCGCAAAAAGTCCAAGGTTGAATAACTGAAAGGTGTTCATAGAATAAATTCTGTTGATGTGCTAGCCACATTAAAAGAAATATCTTTCATTTGAAAAACTGTACAAACGTGTTACGATTTTTTTAGTTTGATTCAACTTTGTGTTTATTTATTCGTGTCCGTCTCGCAAGATTTTCGTTTCATTTGACTAAATCGTACACAGAATCAGATATTTTGCTGAGAGCGCTCAATGTTCTGGCGTTTAACCCATTACCAAACAATAACGACATTTACACACTTTGGTCAAGACGACTCGGAAAACACTGTGGGAAACGGAGACATTGCTCGTGATGAGCAATTTCTCCTTTTCCCGCGATGTTTTCGGCCATATTAGAAGATTATTATCTAATTTTATCACATTTTGAAATGTTGTCTGCAAACTCTTTCGATTTGGGACAGTTTTGAATTTGGCGTTCGGGAAAGGGTTAATGTTTTCCCATCATCAATGAGTATTACAAAATCTAATTATACCGCTCTCTCAGATAACGGTAACATACGTACGAGTAACAATACATGTTAACACCGGTTATACCATTAGCAAAAAACATGTGGTTTCCGGTTTATCTAAAGGAGAAAACTCGGTTTGCTTCGGGTGTTTCGGGCGAAGCCGAAAACAGCCGAAGTCTTATTCGGGAAGTGTCCGTCGAAGCCGGAGACATCCCGATTCCATTCGGATCGTCTCCGAGTAAGAACGGAATGGACTGGTTCTACATAAATTCATTGTCAAACATTGACTTCATATCTACCAATAGTGAAACACCTAGGGAATGGAGACTGGTTCTACATAATTCTAAATTAACTGCCGCTCATTGAGTTTATTTCCGCCAATCGTGAATAACCATTCTATCGAAGAACAAAACACGAACAACAGGATCGGCGCCACCGCTTCAAACCTTAAATTGCACACAGTGTTCATCTCCTTGAAAGGACAACGTATCGCTGGTTGTAGGTAAGAGAACTTTTTGTACTATTTCATTTCGTTATAAAACAGCCTATTTAATAAGACCATTTTCACCAAAACTCGTCATAGAAAAATCGAGAAGGCGAGCCCTCGTCACGCCTCGCTGAAGATACTTCCTACAATGTTAACAAACATCTCTTTAATTTTAAGGTAGAACTACAGCACTCATTTTTGAGTGATATGAACTGCCTCTTGACCGCTCTCTCAACTCAATGCCATGGATTTTGTGAAAAGAATCTTGCATATTAATGAATATGTGTTTCAATCTCAATTCAGAGTACTGTACAACTTTGCGGAAGCATAAGAATTGGCTTACTTTGTGGAGCAAATACTCGTTTGTTAACAAAGCTCGTCTTTGTCACATTTAGATAGGTCTCAGTAAAAGGATAAGTCTCCTTGCAGACTCCTGGTAAACTTTTTTTTATGGTTTATGTTCTATATGGGTATAAGTTTAGCTTGCTTTGGCTATGTATGAGGGCTTTTCATCAATAATGAGACATGTAGCATGTAAGGACAAACTGCTCATGCAATGTCAGAATCACCAAACTACAATATTTGAACCACAAGTCTGTCTCTGCATGAAATCATAGAATTGTAGTGTTGTAGGTACTGGTTTAACCCTTTCCCAAACAATAACGACATTTGACCACTTTGTTGCAGACAACTTTAGAAAACATTGAGTGAAAAGGAGAAGTTGCTCGTGACGAGCAATTTTGCCTTTTCCAACAATGTTTTTCGGCCTATCAGAAGATTATTTTCCAATTTCATCACATTCTGAACTGTCGTCTGCAAACTCTTCCAATTTGAGACGGTCGAAAATTTGTTCTTTGGGAAAGGGCTAAATCATCATGAGAACCAACAACATGTTATTTGCTGATGAAGAAGGGTCATTTGAGTCAATAGTATTAGACAATATTCAACAACATACTCATCTGCTTGTACATTCTTAGGTAACTAAATTACATCATATAGAAAGAAAGTCAATCAGGTATTTGTTTGAATTTTTCTTTACTGTAGATAAGGAAATCCAAAATGAATTGTTTAGCAGATCTCCAAAGGATCATTCAAATACTACAAATAGCTTTGCTGTAGCCAAATGGTTTTTTGTTTAACTTTAAAATAAAAGTAAAATATTCTATAAATTTTGATTAATATTTTATTAACGTTTTCACTCATAAAACACTGCTTTTTTTATATGTGTTTATCTATCAAAGAAATTAAAACACAAAATAAGCAAAAAAAAAATGATATGCAATAAACTGTTAATACAATGTAGTTAAAAGACATAAATGAAAATCAGCAGACAGCATTCGTTCATGTAGTCAAATTCCTTGCTCTAACACATTTGTTGAAAAAAATGAAGTCAGTGCTTGATCTTGGGACATTATTTTCATTTTTGATGCCAACATTTCCCTGATCTTCATAGTTTGAAAAAAAAAAGATATCCTAAAAGTTGGAAGCATATGGCAGAAACATTCATGATCAACATTAGATTTTTTAAAAAAAAGATATCAACAAATATGACATACATCCTTAAGATGTTTATCCATTTTTTTCCAAAATATTGTTTCAAATTCAAAGCAATAACAGATTTAATTAAAAATTTCTTTGACCAATGAACAGAACAATTGTGACAACGCAAATGTGCTCTCTGAGCCAATTTCCTTTTGCCATAATTGATTAAGAATTTCGTGTTTAAAATCAAGGGGTTTACCATAGATACTGAAGGAAAAACAATAACTTTAAACTGATGTATGCTTAGAATTTAAATTAAACTATCTCCTTTGTTTCATTGAAAATTTGCATACACCTGCAATTGCAAGAAAAGAAATTCAAGTAATGACAAGTTTCTGTCTTCTACTGGTCTGCTTCAGGCTGACTAAGCTGTCTAAATATAGTATGGGCGTGCTTTTTGTCTCATTGATTTGATTTACCCTTTCCCAAACAATAACGACATTTGACGACTTTGTTGCAGATGACTTTAGCAAACATTGTGGGGAAAGGAGAAGTTGCTCATAACAAGCAATTGTTCCTTTTCCCACAAGGTTTTCTGCTTTTTCTGAAGAATATTGTTGTTCAATTTTATCACATTTTGAAATGTTGTCTGCAAACTCTTTTAATTTGGGACAGTCGAAAATTTGTTGTTTGGGAAAGGATTAAGTGGAATTTTTGAAGGCTTCTTAATAAAAAGCAAAGAAAATGAGTACCATAAGACATATGTGACATTGTTATCAATATAAAATATTCCATAGTCCATCACAGTTTTTCTATATTATTGTCATTTGATGTTATCAGTACCAAATAACACTAAACACTATCCTTGAAATAGTCTTTTGAAGAGAAAACTAAGCTCTAAAACTGTTCATAAGTCAAACATATCTATAGATTTAGGGTATTCAGGCATCCATGTAATCAGATTTCATCAGATTTAATCTTCATCTGTTTTTGATTGTACCAAATCCATGTGATCTTCCAGCATATTTTGATGATGTTACCTAAGTAGTAAAACTAAGCTTTTAAACCTTTTACAAATCAAACATATAGGTTTATGGTTTGTCCATGTAAACAACACAAAATTCATCAACATTTATGGATAATGATTTTTTTAAAACAAAATAATTAAAGGAGGACAAGTTAAGAAGTCCAACCTTTGCCAAACTTGCTTGTTTCCTGAATAATTTGCTGCATATGTAATTATTTTATAGTATAATCTAATGAGAGACGTTTGAATTAAAGAGAAAAACTGCTTTGATATTTGAGAGATTGCTTTTTTGTTATATTGCTTTCATAAGCTATCTTCTATGTTTATGCCACTTATGTTTGTAAAGTTCAAAGGGGCCTGAGAAAGACTATGTACTTAGTTGTATCATAAAACAGAGTCAATGTTTAAGCAGGTCTGCATCATCTCTTCTTTTGAAGCTTGTTTGAAATCGTCATATTCCCAACCATCATGCATTCTATGAAATAAAAAAAACAACAAAGGGATCTATATCAATAAACCTTTGGGCCAAGATTCTCACTTTTAATACCAATTAAATGTTTCAATCAAGTCAAATAAAATACTGCCAAACGAATAAGGTGACATATATCTAACAAAATACTTTAAAGGGTATTTCATTTTTGGAAAAGGAAATTCATGCTGTCATTGTTATTTTAAATATCGCCCCATAACACTATTTAATTGTCAAGAAGGTACCTTGTACTCAATTTCAGAGCTTCAACAATAACAAATAATCCATGCCCGCAACTGACGAGTTGGCATCGTTTTTTTTGTTTGTTTTTTTTTGGTCAGCATAATAGTGTATTCCATCTACAACACGATGTGTACCAAACGCTTTCCTTACACACCGCGAATATGACATACATACTCTAAACATTAGATCTATGGCATGCTGCAGGATGTAATCCCCGAATAGAAGGTTACCAATTATTTCACCATGGAGTGTTGTAGGGCAAGATATATTTTCTAGACTAGTGCTGTAAAAGGAAGAATCTTTTTATAGGGATGTTTGTTTACATTGTAGGAAGCATCTTCAGCGAGGCGTGACGAGGGCTCGCCTTCTCGATTTTTCTATGACAAGTTTTGGTGAAAATGGTCTATTTATATATGCTGTATTATTACGAAATGAAAGAGTACAATAACAAAAAGTTCTCTTACCTATAACCCGCAATACGTTGTCCTTTCAAGGAGTTGAACATTGTGTCTTATTTAAGGTTTGAAGCGGTGGCGCTGATCCTGTTGTTCGTGATTTGTTCTTCGATAGAATGGTTTTCTCACGATTGGCGGAAAAAAATCATGAGTGGAAAAGAATTATGTAGAACCAGTCTCAATTCCATGAATGGTTCACTATTGGTAGATATAAAGTCAATGCTTGACAATGAAATTATGTAGGACCAGTCCATTCCGTTCTTACTCAGAGACTACCCGAATGGAATCGGGATGTGTCCGGCTTCGCCGGAACCCCCAAAGCAAACCCGAGTTTTCTCCTTTAGATAAACCGGAAACCACATGATTTTTGCTAATGGTATAACCGGTGTTAACATAACTTGTTACTCGTACGTATGTTACCGTTACCCGCTCTCCGAGCGCTGGTATTATAATTCATGTTCCCTGCAGTACTACGCTAGAAAACGTGTCTTGCCCAACAACACTCCACGGTGAAATAAGTGGTCACCTTCTATTCGGGGGTTACACCCTGCAGTATAGATCTAATGTTTATGTATGTCATTTTCGCGGTGTGTAAGGAAAGCGTTGGGTAAAAAATGAAATACCCTGTAAAGTATTTGGTTATATATTCAACCTTATTCGTTTGGCAGTATTCTATTTTACTTGATTCCAGTGATAATTTAATTCCCAAACATTGAATATTTCTTGCAAGTGAGAATTTTGGACCAAAGGTTTAGGGTAATAGATGCCTTAGTTGTGTTTTCTTTATTTTACAGAATGTATGATGGTTGGAAATATGACAATTTCAAACAAGCTTCCAAAGAAAAGATGATGCAGATCTGTATGAGCATTGACTCTGTTTTATAGTACAAGTAAGTAGATATACTTATTCTTTCCAACATTCCTATGAACTTTACAAACATAAATGCCATAAACATAGAAGATAGTGGTGAAAGTGGTGGACTCAGAACTCGAGGGGGCAGGGGCCAGTCCCACCGATACCTCTTGTTTCGTGGAATGGCCTTTGGAAAATCACTTCAGAGCCCTAGCCTAGTACTGGGGTATCCAGGAAAGCTGCTCCAGAACTGAAAAAATGTAGGTACGGCACTGATGGAGAGGACCCATATGGGACCTGTGTCAGTTAATGACTCTAATCTAAATCTAATTATAACAAAAAGGCAATCTCGCAAATGTCAAAGTGGTTTTTCCCTCTAATTCAAACATCTCTGATTAGATTATAGCATAATAACATAAAATGATATGCAGCACAGTATTCAGGAAACAAGCAAGTTTGACGAAGGTTGGAATTCTTAACATGTCCTCCTTTTATTACTTTGTTTTCAAAAAAATAGTTATAAACGTTGATGAATTTGGTGTTACTCACAATTTGTAATTGACTTTTCCTTTTTTTCTTTTTTGAAAACCTTGGTTTGAATAAGAATGAAATAAAATAAATCAAGACAGGTTGAAATATATATTTTTATCATCAATCAGTTCTTTTTATACTGCCACATTACTACTTCAAAATTGATTACCAAGGGGAAATATTTAAGAATAATCAGTCAGTTAAATGTGGCCAGTATTGACAAAAGATTTTCTCTTTTAACAGCCAAATCTGATGACTAACTGGCAGAGTAAGGAGAGGGTAACAACAACAAAATATTCAGTGATGTAGGATCACATGGATTTGATGATAATCAAAAACGGATGAAAATTTACATGGACATACCATAAACCTATATGCTTGATCTGTGAAAAGTTTAAAAGCTTAGTTTTCTCTTCAAAAGACTTATTTCATGAAGAAAAAATAACATTCACAATAATATTTCATATTTAATAATAAGACTGTCAGATGTGTCTCATCTTTTCTTTTTTTCAAAAAGCCTTCAAAACCCCAACTCAATCAAATAAATGAGACAAAAGGCATACCAATACTTTGTTAAAAATGCTTAGTAAGCCTGCAGCAGACCAATGAAAGACAGTAACTTGAGTGATTACTCCGATTTCTTTTCTAACTATTGCATGTGTATGAAGGAACCAAAAATGAGAGTTGAATTTGCATACATCAATGTTAAATTATTTTTCATTTTTTCTCTTTAAGTATCCAAGGTGAACCTTTTCATATTCATCACAATTTTTTAAACAATTATCACAAAGGGAAACAGGCTCAGATAAAAAAAAAATCTTGTCACAATTGCTTTTATTTAGTTGATAAAGAAAATTTAATTAATATATGTTATTGCTTTAAATATGAAACTATGAACCTATTGCATGTGTATGAAGGAACCAAAAATGAGAGTTGAATTTGCATACATCAATGTTGAATTATTTTTTATTTTTTCTCTTTTAGTATCCAAGGTGAACCTTTTCATATTCATCACAATTTTTAAACCAATTATCACAAAGGGAAACAGGCTCAGATAGAAAAGTTTCCTTGTCACAATTGCTTTTATTTAGTTGATAAAGAAATTTTAATTAATATCTGTTATTACTTCAAATATGAAACAACATTTTGTAAAAAAAAATGGATAAAAGTCTGAATGATGTATGTCTTAGAATATTTTTTAATATTTATTAGAAAAGGTTTATCACAAATTTCATATTTTTCCTCCCAGGAGTGGCTTCTATTCAAACAATGAAGGCCAGGGAACTGGTGATGTGGTGAGTGAAATATCAAGATGTGGCTTTAATTTTTCAACCAATTTGTTAAAGCAAGGACTAAAAATCCATGGACAAACCCTGCCTTCTGATTATCACTTATGTCTTTTAATTACATTATATTAATTATTTATTGCATACAGTGCTCTTTTTAAGTTGTTAAATAGATAAAAGAAAAAAAGCACATATAAAAAGTAGTGTTCTATGTGTAAACAAAGGCTAATAAAATATTAGTGAAACATAGAATCTTTTTCTTTTATTTTAAAGTTAAAACGAAAGACCTTTTGGCTACAACAAAGCTATTTGTTGTTATTGAATGACCTTTTTGAGATCAGTAAAGCAATATATGCGGGATTTTCTTAGCTCTGAAAAATAAAGAAGATTTCAAACAAAGACCTGATTGGCTTTCTATTTGATGTAATTTAGTTAGCCCCTTAGCATGTACAAGCAGATACGTATGTTATGAAGTATTGTCTGATTAGCCCAACTGACCCTTCGTCACCACTAAATGACATATTGTTTATCATCATAATAATCTAAACCATTAACTACTACATTTGATTTCGTAAAGAAATTTCTAAGATTTCATACAGAAACAGACTTCTGGTTCAAATATTCTAGTTTGTAGGTTCTGACATCGCATGAGCAGTTTGTCCTTACATGATGAATATCTCATTATTGATGAGAGGCCCTCATACACAACCCAAGCAAGCTAAACAAATACACGAGTTTAACATAGTGGTTTAGTGGTATAGTGTCGGCCTTTTGTACAGAGGGTCTTGGGTTCGAATCCCTGTTAGGCGAGGTGAGAATTGGCTGGACTAACCCACAAATCGGCGCGTGTATTGGTGTAGTATGGAAGATGCAGTCACCGAGAAAGGATTTAATAAGCTCCAAGCTTCCGTCCTAAACGATGTGAAATAAATAAGCTTAAACATACACCATCAAAATAGTACAAAATAGTAATCGAGAGTGATTAATCTAAGTTGTAAGAACTTGTTTCACAATCGATGTAAAGTAAATAAGTTTAAACAAACAAAAAATAGTACACCAGGAGCTTGTACGTGTCTTGTCCTGTTACTGTGACAGCTTTGTGTTAAGATGAGTATTTTCTCCCCAAAGTAAGCGAATTATCATGTCTCCACAAAGTTGTACAGTTTGTGTACTTTATATCAAGATCAAAAAGCATATCCACTTTGCAAGGATTTTCAGAAAGTCCATACTATTGAGTTGAGAGAGCGGTCTAGAGGCACTGCCTTAGTTCATATTATGTATTAGAATTCAAAAAGATATTTGTCCTCAACGTTGGATGTTGCATAGTATATATTCATGCTGAAATGTAGTAAGTCCGAAATATATGCAATCCATTGCAGCATTGCCACAAACCGAGCGAATTACGTAACCACTCAAAGACACAGTCACATCCGAGCAGTGAAAAAATAACTGTCGTTCACGAGTTTGTTGAGTTGTCTAATTATATACCTGTATGTTCTCTATAATAATGCGTTAGGTTCCTAAATATGCATAAACGTTCCCCAAACTTTACAACATAATAGCATCAAAACCTGGTATGGTATGATACCATGGTATGGTATGGTTACAGGATGATTGATGTGAAATTGTAGACTCTTGATCATTGGATTCTTGAAAAGGGTATGTGAAAACGTTAGAAATAATAAGTTAACTTCATTGATTCCATGAAGGGAAATTAAAGAAATCAGTTATTTAGAGCCTTCAAGAGGAATATTGGACTGACAGAGTCCCATTCTACAAGGGCTTCTTCTGTCAACTGATGAAGGATATGGACCTTTTAGTTTTAGGAAGTTGTATTGCTTAATTGGGGAACCAAAATAGCTAGTGTAACTTTGAACTTTAGAGGAAATGGCATGATTTTGAAAACATTTTCAAATGGGAAGGTGTCTTTAATAGGCCATGTTAAATAACATACAGCACTCTATTCTGCAGGGTGTAATACTTGATTATTGTATTATCTAATTTGGGATACCGCCAGTGCTGATTTAAAGAAGGCTAATATAGCATATTTCCCGTAGGTCCAAGAGTTATCTCTATGTTAGCTCCCCCAAATTAGTAAAACATTACGATGTTGTTTTTAGACATTATGGTATCTTTTTGATGTTGTTGATGATATAGGAGCTAGATACACCCGAGGCAAGAAGGAGCTCGAAAGGAAACTGCAGACATCTTTAAATAGACATAGACATAGACAATTTTTATTGACAAAAGCTAGTACAGCTTCTAGTCATATATAAAAATACATATTTACAATTACTTTACATAACATGTTACCGTCGTTTCAAAAAAGAAAATAATAAATAAATAATAACCGCCATGGAAGAAAGATTTCGTAAAATGAAAATGAGAATAAACATGATGTACCTGTATAAAAGTTAACTATTAATCAGTAATCATGAAATTTATACATATGTTTCTAATTTCAAATGCATGTTTTATAAATTTTGCTTAATTGTAAATGATTTTTGGACTTTTCGATTGGAATAAATGAACCAATTTTTGCATACAAGGACGTTCACAATAAAACTTTTTAATTTATGTCTTCCTGATCTGATTGTATTTGTTACAAACGAGAATGAAATGAAATTCGTCTTCCACTTCACTCTCGTTGCACAACAAACACAATCGTTGGTTACGATCAACTCTATTTAAACTATATCGTCCAGTCTCGATCCGCAATGGATGAGATGATAACCTTAATCTAGATAAATATATTCTTAATTGTTTTGGAAATATATTTTAATAAGTTTCTATAGTAAAATCGGTTTTTAAAAAACGATATGTATGTAATATTCTGGCTTGATTGGTATCTTCAAACCAATTTTGTTTGAACATATCAATCAGACGCTCTTTAAATGTGTAGTGAAAAGATTTCAAATTCACCTGGTGAGGGTTATTCCATACAAAACTGAAACCTGATTGTTCTAAAAGTTTCTTAACATTACCACACCAATTATCACTACCATTTTCATTATCTTCTAATAGAACATCATAAAGGGTTTTAACAATTATATTTTCAGAACATATTACTTTAGCCCAATATTTAATTAAACGAGCATGTCTATTAATGTATAAAGGCATTCGGAACACCTCGGCCATTTCTTAAAATAACCTCGGAGGTAATGGGGAGCCATTTTTGAAAGTAGGTCAGCAACGAAGGGCATGTCCGTTTGCAATCGTATCTACTCGGAAATCCCGGGGATTGCCGAAAAGAGCCGATTGACAAAATACGAAACAAAGATGTGTTGATATGATCATCTTTAATGAAAAGGGTAATAAAAACCTTCACTTGTGATATATAACCAATTTGTGTGTATCTAAATGCATAGTTAGTGCCTGTGTGCATTTTGCGTTATCCGCCGGAAATAAGGCGAATTACCCCAGGATTTCTGCTGTATTCATGTACTGCTTACGAGGTATATCTACCGACTTGTTACGGGGATTGCCGAGTAGATACGATTGGTATAAAGGATATCGTCCCAATTCCCCGTATATAGCTAGAGTACTAGTTGTTGTTTTAACACCTAATATCTTTTTGCAGAAATTGAGATGTACTCTTTCTATTTCTTTTGATTTAAAGAAGAGATTGTATGAACACCTTTACCTGATCCTTGAATCAAATGCTGTTCTCAGTCCACTTAATGTCTTAAATAGGTATGCTTGTTTTAAACCCACACTATTCAAGCTCCAGTATTGTTGTTTATGTATGTCTTAATAATAAAATTACTGCATAAAGATTATCAATTTGTAATGCCAGATTAATAGAGATTGCAGAAGAGAGATCTGCTATTGTTCTGGTTGAGTATGAGTAAATATTTGGACAAGGAGAAATTTTACACTTACCATCATTGTTTTATAAGTTCCCCACAGCACACGTTTAGTATTCAAAAATAACGTTGATAAAAATACAAACATTTTTTTTCTAAATTGTCGACAACTCACAAATCAGCTTTGAGAAACGTGTCTTCCAGGTAAAGAAGAATATATTGGGATAAATCAGTACTGATTTGTAAAAGTAATGTAAAAACAATGAAACAACTTCATACTTATATAATAACTTGATGTGTTCAATTTATAGCATTACGTAATTATGTCACCAAACAACTTAAATGCTTTTAACTGTTTTATATCCTTTATCTTAGATTTGGCAGTTTCTTGCTGTTATCATTGTGTTCAGTATAATCTTTGATGAAGGCACGCATTATGCAAAGTCAGCTAAACATGCATGATTTCTTTTTTTGAAGAACAACAGGCAATTTGGCACCCTTTGATTCATTACTATTCCTAAGAGTATCAAATGTTATCCATTAACCTTTAAGTATAAGGTGATCTGGAAATCAACTCAAATTGCTCATGTTTTATAGCTAGAAATGGCGTATTGAATAACCGTATGAAAACGTTTGAATCACTGGATTTGTAAATAGTAAAGGTCATATGATGTTAGCTAAGGTTAACTTTTGCCTATTATTGATAGTGGAATTGTTTTTTAAGGTTTGTCATTTTATATGATTGTTGAAGACGGCATTGAAGTTTAATGAAAAATCAAATACATACTTAGCATTCATTGTGGCAAAAGAGAAAGGCTAACTATAAAATGCTGAGTTAGTAATATGATTAATTAAATCTCTTTAACAATGTTTATGTTTTTGAATGTATGTTCAGGACTGTGTGTATTGAAAGAAATATTAGCATTTAATATGGTTAACGAAAAAAGCATTGTTATAGCAGACCCCGGCATTATCATCATCACCCCTACATCTTCTTTATTTAAATTAAAATAAGGTTGGTGTATGACATTTAAAGAAAATCCACAAAGATCGTTTTGAATTATAACCTCGGAGTCAAGACTGTCCCGATTGCAGGGGTCATTAGTTAAGGTTAATTTATACCATTTCAGGTATGCCATAATGCCCTCTCTTGTTCTAATGATTTATCAAAAAGTAAAGTATGCCTCTTTTGAAAGGAGTGCTAAATAAGCGGATAAGGATAACATCCGAAAAAAAATGTTCTCGCTTCCAGCACTGACAAGGATAAATAAAGAGTTTGTGACATTGAAGTCAGACATGCCTTGTAGCCTAATCAATCGCATCAACTCGGCAATCCCCGTCACAAGTCGGTAAATATACCTCGTAGTTACTTCTAATCGTATATACTCGGCAATCCCCGTCACAAGTCGGTAGATATACTTCGTAGGTAGTTCATGAATACACCAGAAATCATGGGGTACTTCACCTTATCCCCGGCGGATAACGCCATGATTACAACTTGCACACCGGCACTACATATGTATTTATATACACACACATTGGTTATATATCACAATTGAATGTTGTTATTTTTACTCTTTTCATTTAAGATTATCATATCAACACATCCTTGTTTTATATTTTGTCAATCATATCTTTTCGGCAATCCCCGGCTTGTATCGGGGATTTCCGAGTAGATACGATTGCAAACGAACATGTCCGAAGTTGCTGGCCTACTTTCAAAATGGCTCCCCATTACCTCCGAGTTTTTTTAAGAAATGGTCGAGGTTTCCGAATGGGTGCTTAATCTGGAAACTTTTGGAGAGATGGGTATTGAAATAGACAAAATCATATTATCACGGATAACAAAATGACAAAGGTATTTTTATATGTGTTTATATCGCTTTTTTCACCTACTTTTGCAAATAGTAGTCACAGTGTGGACCCCGCCTGAGTTGAAAATCGACTTTCAGGTTTTGGTGGTATATGATAACCTATGGTTTATAACGGCACTCGACAGAGAAACATGTCAAAATCAGTCGGCCTTCGACTGCGATTTCTCTGCCGAGTGCTAGATGTAACGCCCTTCAATTTGGGAGTCGGAAATTTGGCGTTTGGTATAGGGTTAATACAATGTCTGTGTAATAATTCCGCAATATTTCGGACTGATTATCGCTTACAAAGAATGCATACGTGTCCGATAATCATTCGGGGCACCTCCCAATATTCGAATGAGATTACACAACCGAAATGCCTAGTTGTTTTAACTGCGATATAAGATGTGTATGAGTTTATACTAAGGGCATGTCGATGGCTTAACCAATGAATGGAAGGAACTGGCCCTGTGTTCTCGAAATATAACGATTTCGATCGTCATCTTAACCCTTTACTAAACGCCAAATTTTCGACTGTCCCAAGTTGAAAGAGTTTGCAGGCAACATTTCAAAATGTGATGAAATTGAAAAATAATCTTCTGATATGGCAGATAAAATTGGGGGAAAGGGGGAATTTTCTCGTTAAGATTAATATCTCCTTTCCCCACAATGTTTTCCAGGGTCGTCTGATGTGTCGAAAATTTGGTGTTTTGTTAAATGATTAACCAAATAGCCACATATTTGCATTATATGTTTTACAGGAAAAGCTGCTCTCTCAGAAAGCTCTCGGTTTCCTCGGGTTGGAGAGATCAAAGTACACGGACCGTTGATGTCACACATAATGGGAGTCACGCATGCGCAACCGTTATCTATGCTCATTAGACGTAAAATGCATCCTTACTGTATAAAACATATGTAAGTCGGGTGGTCCAATCTATAACTGTGTTACAGTAGAATATATCTACGTCCAGGTCATTCGGATTAGTTAATATGTCACCATTTGTGAACTACGTATATCGTACACAACTTGGACATTTGAGTACTTTAATGAGAGATCTCTTCTTTCATATATAGCATGTATCGTGACCGACTTTAAGTTTTTATTGTTTATGTTGTCATTAATCCCTTATAATATATTACAATACTTTGACGTAATGGCTGCAGAAGCTCACGGAAACCATTTTGACCAAATAGTATATTGCTCATAATGAGCAATCCATTTTTTTGTCGCGATGGTTCCAAATAATTTCTACCCATTACCATGAAAAGAATATATTTGGCCAGTGTTATTTCTGCTGTCTCCTGTATCTTTCAATTTGCACATAACTTCCATATTGGACATAGATAAACAATATTGGGACCAAAGCTGTTGTATGAAAGTCATTGCGTCTATCTATGTAACCTGGTACATGTACTCAGACGGGGGAATCACTTGACCGATGTTTACGATCTTATGTCCGAACAAGATGGCTGCACCACAGGTATATTTGCTTGTTCACCTACTTTTGTCGATCATAGCCACATTGTGTACCCTGCATGAGTTGACCATCGTCCTTGCGGTTCTGTCGGTCGGAATCGCAGTCGGAGACCGACTGTGTTGGTTATGCGCGCCCTAAGGCTGCGACTTAACTACCGAGTTTTAGACGTAATGCCATTGTAATACATGGGTTATCATATACAACCAGAACCAGTAAGTTGATGGTCAACTCATACGTAGCTATTATTTGCAAAAGCAGACCTTCATAACAAATAATAGTTTATTTTGTCTTAACCCATTACTAAACAATAACGACATTTAACCACTGTGCTGCAAACGACTGTGGAAAGCATTCTGGGAAAAATGAGTAATTGCTCTGATTGAGCAATTTCTCCTTTTTTTAACAATGTTTTCAACCCTATCTGAAGATTATTTTCCAATTTCATCACGTTTCGAGATGTCGTTTGCAAATTCTTTCAATTTGGGAAGGTCGAAAATTCGGTATTTGGTAAAGGGTTGATAATAGGGATTTTAATGGTTGGCGTTGAGCTTTCGGTGGGGGAGATCCTTATAAGCTGGATAACTAAAGTAGATGCTTACTTATAATAAAACATCTCCCCCTCCCTTATTAATTCAGTCCATTGGCGTAGCTTCCTTTAGCCAATTTGGGGACATGCCTTCACTTTTATTTCAGGAAGCATATAAAAAACAACGTAACAGAATTAGCCATCAAAAACATGCCAGAACGCACTTTGGCGATTTCAGACTGTATTTCTTTCGGACCACACCCACCCATCCCCCTGGAAAAACGTACCTACACAATAATTTTAGTCAAGATACGCCCCTACAGTCGGTACTATCAATCGTTTAATGTTATTTTATCTAATATAAGAAAATGGGTCGATGAATTGAGAAAGTGTTCCTTTGTATAAATGATAAGAAAGGTTTATTATGTATATATAACAAGAGTTGAACATGCGTAAAAGATTTGGGTTTTCGTCGTCATGAATCAGAATAGCTAGGTCAAGGTTAGCTTCTTGGCGGGAACTCGTGGCCACAGTTACTGTAAAAACAAATATTTTTCGACTGTCACAAATTGAAAGAGTTTGCACACAACATTTCAAAATGTGATGAAATTGGAAAATCATCTTCTGATAGGACAGAAAACATTGTGGGAAAAAGAAAAATTGCTCGTTACGAGCGATTTATCCTTTTCCCACAATGTTTTCTAAAGTCGTCTGCAACAAAATGATCAAATGTCGTTATTGTTTTGGAAAGGGTTAATGATGAAAATTAGTCACTACATCCTGGCTTTCACAGCTATCAGATGGCAAAATGATGCTTACTTCACTCATTCGATGAAATGATCATTCTATATATTTTTGTTAATTTCAAAGAGGGACAAAAAATCACGTTTTCGAGTTATTTTTCTGATTTTTCAATTTAGAGTTCTTGGTCATTTGGCGTTCTTTTCCCGGTTTGAATTTGGAATTCGATAGGGGTGACGCAATCGGAACCCCTCGATGATGTTGCCAAGCCGGAATTTGCCGAAGAGCTCGAATTGGGGGCTGACATTCTTTATTGCGAGACCTCTTCTGTCAGACGCTTCATCAACCACACCATGAAGGCTTCTCGGTTTCCCAGAGGATCCATAACATTGGTGATTTCTTGTCCGTCTGCTTTTGGGAATTTAAGACAGCCAATCTTAGCGCCATATTCTGTAGTCTTTTTCTGTCGAGTTAGAAAAAGGCATTAAGTCAGTACCAGAGCCAATGATAGACTTTGGTGATTTAAAATTGGACATTGATTAACGAAAAACCCGTTACAAATTACAATTATCTCCTCTTGCTACGCTGCATCTATCACTACCACCACAAACTTTTCATTCAGATTTGGATTAATTTTGAACTATCTCTTTTTATCAAGTTTTTTACCGGAAAGAGAAGTTTGTTTAGAATTAATGTCTTCTCTTGTTGACTTTTGACCAGTTAAATTGAAAAGCATTTCATTTTCTTTACAAATAAAGCACAAATAAATAACTGGTTTAAGTGTCACTGCCATCTTTTGTGGTGGCAGGGATCAACCCCATAAATGGAGATCATTGCAAATAGTTTGAAACAGTTTATATTTCGAAAAGTATTCCCCAAATTCCTGTAGCACATACTCATATCGTCAACCGATTATGTCATAAGACTGTAAGTTTTTTTCTATTGACTCCAAACACGTCGTGCCTTCGTTATAAGTGAAATTATTAGCATCACTGTATGATAATTGTATGTCACTGGAATTAATCCATTTGGATTTCTTTCTTTACATACAATAGTTCTTCGTAGTGATATTATTCTAAAACATTTGCATATTAAACATAAGTCCTATGCATTGGTACTGAAACGATCAACGTTTTAAACAAAAGAAATAATTGTCGAAATATACATTTCATCCAATAATTTTAGATTGAAGTGTTTGATAAATGAAATGATCAGTCACGAGTGACCTGCATGTCAACTGTTTATACAGTGTTGGATCGACATGTTTAAGGATGACAATCGGAACTACTCGGGTATTTCCGTGAGCTGAGGAATACACCTCGATTATAAGGGTAGGGTTACAATATTTTGGGTAAATCGTCCCGGCATATAACACATTTCCTCCTAGCGTCCACGTAAAGTAGTTCAGTGTTTATGGAAATATTGGATTATTTTTTATCGGTAACTCATACAAAGTGACAAACTTGTAAGTTGTGATTTATACATATACCTGTTCCATTTATCAAATAAAACAACTTTTTAGATTTTACATTTAAGATCTATATTTGGAAACGAAAGGAAAGAGGCGAAAGTCTCGCGCGAAACAAAATGGCGGCATCCCTTTTATCTAAAAGGGTATTTTCATTGGATAAACCCGATGTGCTTAGATTGTCAGAATGGATCATTGTATTTATAGGTATATAGTGAGTAAATCTCACCTGTTTAACAATGGTTACATCTGCACGTAAGCACATGGTTTCAGTCTTCCGGTCAAAGCTGCTGACCCCAACACAGAATCGAACCTTCGCCTGCAGTCCAGGTATATCGTGGCATGACACAGCGGGTTGTTTACCTAAAATGGTCTACATGTTTATTATATTGTAACTCACCGAGCAAATGAACCCCTTAAAAGACACAAACACACCCAATCAGTGAAAAACACTGCCGTACGTATAATGAGCGGTTGTGTTGTTTATATATAACGAGTATGTTCTCGACAACAATGCATTATATGTTCCCTGATTTGCATAAACGTTCAACGAACGTTACAATATCCATATCGGCGAAACATTGGGATTTCTGGGTGAGAGCAATTCTCATATATATATATATTGCAGATACCTGCGAATTCAATCATATGAAATTACACACACACACACGCACACACAGTGGTGTCTCGTTAATCCGAACACGCCCGTTCCCAACAAAATTTCCGGATGACCGGATCATTCGGACTAATGAATCAGACCATGTTCTTATACACATTAAGACATAAACAGTCTGTAAGCACATGTATACTTATAGCCCTTTAGCACACGCCAAATTGTCGACCGTCCCAAGTGGAAAGAGTTTGCAGACGACATTTCAAAACGTGATGAAATTCAAAAATAATCTTCTGATATGGCAGAAAACATGGTGGAAAAGGAGAAATTGCTCGTGACGAGCAATTTCTTCTTTACCAACAATGTTTTCAAAGGGCTTATGCAGCAAACTGGTCAAATAATTCCGTTCCCTTACCATTTCGTTCGGATTGCGAGACAACCGGATAATCGGGGTCCGGATAAACGAGGCTTCACTATATACGTACATATATTTTCTGTAAATTAGTAATGATAATACTATGTATAACGAATTAAGTCGGTGTGTGAATTAATGCATTCATCTTCAACTAAATTATTCCAGGGAGACCCCAGGACACAGAATGAAAAAAAAGCTGTACATAGTTGTACAAAGAACGGGAAAAGAGAGAAACTCACAGACCCAAATGTCGTTTATAAACATACAAATGCATCTTTTTCTTGCATTTAGAGAATAGACGGTTGGTGTCGTGAATCGGAAATGTTATTTGCAAGGTGTAGAAATATCCGGTGAGCCAAAGGCGAATCGGAAAATGATCCAAAGCCGAGCCCAATAACATTTCCCATTAAAAAAAAACAGTGATCTATTATATTTATCCGGTTACCTGTTACATATATGGATTTAGATATACAAACAAACAAATGAAATAAAGCACGAAACAAAAAGTGAACCAAAACAGAAAATCAATACTGACAGATCATGATCGGCGATCACATGATCTAGTGACGGATATCAAAAAAGTTATACGACAACCTGTTATCCGTCTGTAAACTGCCCTGATGACAGGATAAACTAAATACGTAAGACTCACCATCCTTGTAAACGTCCATGAGTTCGGCCAACTCGCGGCTGGTAAAACAGGAAACCCCCACAAAGGCACACGTGGCCACAAGGAGACAGATCGTCCAGACGTTCATTGTTGATGGAGTTATAGGCTACACGACCTTATGGGATTGTGGTAGAAGCCCTTATATACACAGGCTGGTGGGGCTGGTGGGGCAGTGCGGAGGCTTGGGAAATCTACAGAATTCCCATGTCAAAACGGAATCAATCAATCGAAATTTAAGTTAAAGATGGGAGCGGATTGGTTTCGTAATGAAATGCGTTTGTTTGTTTGTTTGTTTAGGTTTTTGTATGTTTTTGCTTGTTTGTGTCTTTTTCATGGCTCGTGGTCGACTACTTACAAATGACTTTAACTTTGTAGGTTGTTGTGCATTTTTTCTAACTGATGATTTTACCCTCGTCAAATTGTACCCATGTGTTATTGATAATCGACTGCGTTCTCTTTTGTTTTCCTACGGATAAAGCACTGTAGCAAACAGTAGCTATTGTTCAACATCTCAAAGTGGACACTTTCATTGTCTTTGGTTCTCCGAAATTGATTATGATCTTCAAGAGAAGTTAGAAGTGGTTGAAGGATTTTAATGACGTTACATCCAAACGAAGGTCGTGTCATTTCTCTTATTTTGTATTTTCTAAAAGGAATTGTCACATTCATAATTGACAACAACTCATTTGCGATAACGTTTCTGGAAAATATTTCTATGAATGGTTAGAAAGTATTGTTGAGAGAAGATGATGTGAGCATTTCTCCTCTTTCCGACAAGACTTTGAGTACTTGTAGTAGACACCAAGATCCTATGGGGTTGTTTTGTGAATCCTTTGATTAAAGGAAGAGGGCGGGTATTGTTAGAACATTAACAATGCATGTACTTGACTTCCAACTCAAGCAAGTATTGTTTGATAAAGATTCTCATAAACGAAGGGGAACTTTTGGTCCCACACAGGAAGTTATCAACAACTGGATAACACTAATTCTTCCTTATTGACGTTAACTCTTACCATAAATAATCTTTAATACTCGAATATTTCTCACATAGACACATTCAAAGACGATATACTTGGATGATTTTCCCCGATCATCAGAAATGATTATTTTATATTTAGAATTTCAAAAAGACTTGAACAGCCTGTCCGAGGCGTTTGTTTCGGCGCCATCAATGAATCCATTTCTGAACAGATTAGATAAGGACTGGCATAATCAGGAGGTTCTATATAAGGAAAATGATCAATTTTAGTTGTAAGAATGTCTGTCACAAATAACATTATTGTAAGATCAATATCTAGAATAAATAAATACATAAGTTTAAACTTATGTAAGCTAGTCCTTTGACCTTATGTTTTCGACCTTTAATTCGACTTTGCCGAAAGAGTTATCTCTTTGTGTCCCTCAAAGGGATTTAAGACTCTTCACAGGTATCTGTGTATATGTAGCTTTAGTAAACAATGAGTATAATGGTTATTTGTCAGACTAAAATATAATTGGAAAAATAAAACCCTATAATACAATACCATATCTTTATTACAAACGGAAAATAATCATGTGTGGTTGAAATATTTCCTGGAGGTTCTGCTCAGAAACTTTCAAAACCAAGTATACATGCATGTGTGCAGACTATCATCACATATCCGAAATGCATACTGTATAAAGAGACTAACTCAAATGGTTGTGCTCTAGGAGTAATAAGCGCTAGAAATACAGTAATATGTACAACAGTTGTCACTAAACCGAAAATCATTTTCAATTGTTTTACTTCGAAGTTGCTGAAATCCTGTGTTTTCGTTAAATAACGTAAAGCGAGCCCTCTCGCCTGACAGCGCTTCTGTGGGAAAGCCAGTTAATAAAAAAGACGCATAAGTTCTTTTTTGCGCATCTTGCTAGGGTCAAGTGACAAGAGCTGCTAAACGGCTTTAAAGAAGCACGTATTAATGGTATATAAAAACTTTTTTGTTCTAAGTATAGCGAGCTGTCTAAGGAAAACCCGTTCAAGCTGTTTGCAATATCTGCAATATAAATATTCCACATCTTTCTGTACGGTTATGAACGATATTGGAAAGCTGTCAATAATCTAGTCTTATGTTACAAATATGTGTCGTCATTTTATTGGAAGAATACATTTTATCTTAAAATGTAAAAATTCTCAATATGTGGGATAGTATTTTTAAATTCAGGAAACTAACATCAAAACCAGCCTTTATTAACGTAAGATTATGCTGTTTCAATATACATGTAGTTGAAGTGATTTTCATTTGCTCAAGTCTTTGTTTGTTGAACTTTAACATTTTAGTATTATATAAGTTACATTGATAGTATATATACTGTCATATAAAAGAACGTTTTATAGGAACAACAGATGCTGCTTTTAGTTTCTTTCAGTTGATGAAATTAAATAACGTTTGAATATGTAGGCCTATTATGTAGATTCTACACTTTGGGAAACACAGTTTGTGTAAAGCAAAGATTTCTCAGGAAGAGCAGATTCTCATAACTTAGTAATGATTAATCAAACAGAATCCTGTTCGTGCGTTTCCAATTCAGATTGTACGTGAAGTAGCCGATTAATGGTGTAATAGGGAAATATAATGAAAACAATACAACAATATCCAATTAAGGCTGGATAAGTGCTGTTCTCGATATGAAATTAAAGCCATCTGCTGTACTTGTCATATTGTTCCGGGGTTAACATCGCAGATATGATAGGCCTGCTTATCGAAAAGATTTGAGACCGGATGAGCCGAGGTCGATTCCAAGAACCATGTATATAAATGACGATTGCTAAAACGACGACAAAGGAGAAAAACACGGTAAAGAAGAATGAGAATACGAAGAAGAACAAGAAAAGAAAATGATAATAAGAAGAAGAACATGACGAAAAATAAAAATACGAACAAAAACAAGAACAAGAAGAAAAAAAATATAAGAAGAAGAAGAAGAAGATGAAACAGAAGAAGAAGAATAATAAGAAGAAGAATAAGAAGAAGAAAAAGAAGAAGAAGAAGAAGAAGAAGAAGAAGAAGAAGAAGAAGAAGAAGAAGAAGAAGAAGAAGAAGAAGAAGAAGAAGAGGAAGAAGAAGAAAAAGAAGAAGAAGAAGAAGAAGAAGAAGAAGAAGAAGAAGAAGAAGAAGAAGAAGAAGAAGAAGAAGAAGAAGAAGAAGAAGAAGAAGAATAAGAAGAAGAAGAAGAAGAAGAAGAAGAAGAAGAAGAAGAAGAAGAAGAAGAAGAAGAATAAGAAGAAGAAGAAGAAGAAGAAGAAGAAGAAGAAGAAGAAGAAGAAGAAGAAGAAGAAGAAGAAGAAGAAGAAGAAGAAGAAGAAGAAGAAGAAGAAGAAGAAGAAGAAGAAGAAGAAGAAGAAGAAGAAGAAGAAGAAGAAGAAGAAGAAGAAGAAGAAGAAGAAGAAGAAGAAGAAGAAGAAGAAGAAGAAGAAGAAGGAAGAAGAAGAAGAAGAAGAAGAAGTAAGAAGAAGAAGAAGAAGAAGAAGAAGAAGAAGAAGAAGAAGAAGAAGAAGAAGAAGAAGAAGAAGAAGAAGAAGAAGAAGAAGAAGAAGAAGAAGAAGAAGAAGAAGAAGAAGAAGAAGAAGAAGAAGAAGAAGAAGAAGAAGAAGAAGAAGAAGAAGAAGAAGAAGAACAACAACAACAACAACAACAACAACAACAACAACAACAACAACAACAACAACAACAACAACAACAACAATATGAAGAAGAACAAGAACAAGAAGAACAAGAAGAAGAACAAGAAGAAGAACAATTGAAGAAGAAGAACATCATCATCATCAACAACAACAAGGAGAAGAAGAACAACAACAAGAATACGGGGAAAAAGAAGGACACGAAGAACAAGAAAAATAAGGAACACGTGAAGAAACAGAAGGGAAAAAAGGACAAAAATTGAACACGAAGAATACGAAAAACGAGAATGGAACACAAATAACAAGAGGAACAGGAATGGAGCACGAAAAACAAGAAGACCAAAAATGAAGCATAAAGAACAAGAATGGAACAAGAAGAACAAGAGGATAAGAAGAAGGAGAGTTGAACACGAAGGACAAGATTAGAACACGAAGACCAGGAAGGACAATAATGCAACACGAAGAATGATGATGAAACACGAAAAACAACAATATAATTCCAAGAACAAGTAGAAAAAAAATGGAACACAAAGACCAAGAATGGAACAATCACAACAAAAACAGAACACAAAGGACAAGAAGAACAAGAATGGAACATGAAGAACAAGATATGAACACAAGGACAAGAAGAACCACATAAACAAGAATTGGACCCGAAAAAAAGAGAACCAGAAAAAGAAGGGTGGAACACAAAGAACTGGAATGGGACACGAAGAACAAGAATGGATCAAGAGGAACAAGAACGGAACGGGAAGACTTAAAAGAAAAAGAATGGAATATCAGAAACAAGAATAGAAAACAATGGACACAAAGAACAAGAATGGAACACGAAGATCAAGAACGAAACACAAAGATTAGGAATGGAATATGAAGATCAAAATCGGAACACAAAGAATAAAAAAATGAACACGAAACACAAGAATAGAACACGAAGAACAAGACCAGAATATGAAAAACAAAAATCGAACACAAAGAATAAGAATGGAACATGAAGAAGACGAATGAACAAGCAAAACAAGAATAGAACATAAAGAAAACGAAAAACAAGAATGTAACACGAAAAACAAGAATGGAACACAAAGAAGAAGAATTAAACACTTAGAACAAGAATGCTACACAAAGAACAAGAATTGAACACTTAGAACAAGAATGTAACACAAAGAACAAGAATGGACAATGATGAACAAGAGTGGAACATGAAGAACAAGAATGATACGTGAAGGACAATAATTAAATATGAAGAAAAAGAAGGAAGTAACATGAAGAACAACTAAAGAACACAAAGAACAAGAATGTACGTAACACGAAGAACAAAAATGGAACACAAAGAACACGAACGGAAAACAAGTACCATGAATGGAACATGAAAAACAAGCATAAAACAGCCAAAACAAGAATGGAACATGAAGATCATAAACGGAACACGAAGATCAAGAATAGAACACAAAGGATGCAAAATATGACATGAAAAACACGAATGGAACACAAAGAATAAGAATAGAACACAAAAAACAATAATTGGACATGAAGAACAAGATTAGAACACAAAAAACAAGACTGGAACATGAAGAACAAGAATAGAACACAAAGAACAATAATTGGTAATGAATAACAAGAATAGAACAAAAAAAACAAGACTGTAATATGAAGAACAAGAATAGAACACAAAGAACAAGAATAGAACACAAAGACAAGAATGGAATATGAAGAACAAGTACGGAACATAGAGAACAAGAACATAACACAAAGAACAAGAATAGAACACAAAGAACAATAATGGAACATCAAGAACAAGAATGGGACATGAAGAACAAGAATAGAACACAAAGAACAAGAATGGAACATCAAGAACAAGAATGAGACACAAAAAACAAGAAAAGAACACAAAGAACAAGAATTGAAGAACAAGAACGGAACACGAAGAACAAGAATCGAACAAGAAGACAAAGAATCGAACAATAAAAACAAAAATGAAACACAAAGAACGATAATGGTACACGAAGAATAATTAGAACAAGAATGTAACACATGAAGTAGAAGAACAAACGGTAAACACAGAGTATAAGACGGGACCACAAAAACAGAGAGAGAATACGAAATTCAGAAGGGACCACAAAGAAGAATAAGGGACCACGAAGAAAAGGAACAAGGAAGAACAAGAAAAGTAGGATTTTAAAAAACTTGAACAAAAATAGAAAAAGAACGAGAAGGAAAAGAAGATCAAGAAGATTATCTTCTTGTGAATTGTATCTATTTTGATTATTTGCAGTGTATCTTTGAATAAGATACTACGCCATTCCACGAAAAGAGGAAATTAATCCTTTATTGTGAAATGCAAAAGGCATTTGGTGTACATCCCGTTTGAACTGCATGTTCCGGTTTTCAGTTCCCGGGTTTTATCGTTTCCCATAGTTCAAGAACAAAAAACGCCGAAAATCGAACGAGAAAAGGACATTTAACTTTATACACCTTTTTGGGGGTTTTGCAATCAAAGCAACATGAGTGAAAATGGGGTAACATTTTTACACTTTGTTCTTACGGTTTCGTTTTGTCATTTTAATTGTATGTGTCACGATTTTGATAAAATTACGGTTTGAAAAAATTGTCATGTGTTTTCGCGTAACAAATGAAACTAACTTAAAGCAGTTCCCGTTAAAACGTAGATGATATTGTTCCCCTTCTGAATTAAGATAGTTCTGTAGGTTAAATTGGGCGACTTTAGTGCAATGGTAGAGCGTCGGCCTCTTGTACCGATGGTTCCGGGTTCGATCCCCGTCAGGCCAGGTGAAATGAATCTGGGTTAACTCGGCCTTGGGCTGGTTTGTCGGGGTTAATTCAGCATGCTATATTAGTTCTCTAGGAGCCTAGTGTAATACAAGTTTGAATTGAGCAGTTTTTTAATTTCAAAAGCTTACACTAATCAAGACATTTGATAAAACCCACCTTCATTTATTATTTATTGCAAAACCAATTAACATGTAAACATTGCCGAAATATTTTAAGTGCGTCCAATCAATATACCTTACTTAACGTAATTGGCGCTAAAAGATTATTGCCAATCTGCAGCATTCTTATGGCACTTTTAAATGTATTGATCAAATAGATTGGTTCAGCAACATGTGGTCTTTTATTTGAATGACTATGATGATAGGTAATGACAGTTAAACCAGAGACATAGATAACAGAGATTGGCAACTCCTTCTTTACCTATAGCCGGTTTCTGCGATATCTCGCATGACGCGTTATTTAGCGAGACCTTTCGAGATCTGTCTATCGACGCTATTTTCAACTAAACGCAAAATAGGCAACACACATATAAGCGTGTTTTAAGTCATAATTAAATTATTTTCTTGCCGAATTCACTTTATTGTTATTGTTAGAAAGTTTCTCCATCCAACAAGACCGATCATCAAGCGATTATCGAAGAAATAAACATGGCAAACTGCGACAAACTTGATTGAATTGTTTGCAATTTCGTGGTTGGGTGCGATAAACGTGATAATTGAGTAGTTTTAGATTCAAACTGTTCTAAAGGAGGGTTTTTCAAACATTTCCAATTCAAGTCCATTTTAAAGAAAGGGTTTGTTTTTCTACATTTCCAATTTTTCAGTTTGATATTCCTTGTCATTTAGAAGTTATTCCGTACTGAATATGTCCATTTTACAACCCTAATGAGTTTAACCATCTTGATTTACAAGCAAAAATTAACAAAGTTGTGCACAGTAAAACTAAAATATTATGCACTGGATCATATCATACCTGACATTTTCCTGAAGTGTAATTTTTGTTTTATGGTTGCCCGCATTTTTATAGTAATCTTCGCTTCCATAACAAAGTTATGCCAGGTTAACTTAACCACACAAGCATGATCATGATTTCGGCCATTTTATTTTCAACCAAAATATTTCATACTTGTACAAAGTAAAATGTTTTAATGTAGGTTTATTCAGACATTTCTAATTTATGTCCATTTTAATGGGATAATATGATTTTGTCGATTTCCAAATTTTCAGTTTGATATTCTTTGTCGTTTAGAAGTTATTGCATACTAAATATATCCCATTTACTACCTAAATGAGTTCAGCCTTCTTGATTTCAAACCAAAAATTAACAAAGTTGTGCACAGTAAAACTAAAAAACTATGCACTGGATCATATCATACTTGACATTTTCCTGAAGTGTTATTTTTGTTTTATGGTTGCCCGCATTTTTAAAGTAATATTCGCTTCCATAACGAAGTTATATCAGGTTTAATGAACCACACACGCACGATTATGATTTCGGCCATTTTATTTTCAACCAAATTAATTCATACTTGTACAAAGTAAAATGTTTTTACAGAGGATTATTCAAACATTTCTGATTTATGTCCACTTTAATGGGAAAATATAATTTTGTTGATTTCCAAATTTTCAGTCTGATATTCTTTGTCATTTAGATGTTATTGCGTACTAAATATGTCTCATTTACTACCTTAATGAGTTTAGCCATCTTAATTTCCAACCAAAAATTAACAAAGTTGTGCACAGTAAAACTAAAAAACTATGCACTGGTTCTTATCATACTTGACATTTTCCTGAAGTGTTATCTTTGTTTTATGGTTACCCACTTTTTATGGTGATTGTCGTGTTTATAACGAAGTTATACCAGGTTTTTACCACACAAGCATAATCATGATTTCAGCCATTTTATTTTTAATCAAAATCTTTCATTTTTGCATCAATTAAAACTTAAATTGTGTGACTTGGGTTTTATCAAATGTGTTATTACTGAAAAAGTCTGAATGAGTTTGAATTGAGCCCGCAGTAAATGCTGACTAAGTTTTATAGTTTCCCGTATTTTCAAAGTGATATTCCTATATAAGAAGAAGAAAATCCATTCAATTAATAGACAAAAAATGTGTCATTTGAAGAACGAAGTGTGATAGAGTCAATCACGGTAGTGGACAATACAGGCTATGATTGTAAATTGCCACCCCATAAAATAAGTAGTTTGATGTCATATAACCTTTTGATGCTAGGGCGATTACACAAGAAGTGTGTGGCGCTAACCCTGTGTCCAATCTCTGACGCCTCATTCAAATTTAATGACCTTAAGCTCCCGAAAACAAACTAGGGAGGATTTGTTCTGTTTTAAGCGTCTGTCTGGGTTTAAAGTAGTGTGCTTTGACATAATTTCTCGTTCAGATATGATAATAAAAACGAAGGTGCAAGACACACTATTTTCTTTAGCTTAACATTCAAAAAGCTCACATTTCTTTTTTCTAAAATCATTTCGGTCAGCAGCATGATAGCATGACCATTACGTGTTTAAGAATAATTATGAACTTATTGATTTGCAATCAATATTAGAGAAATCTGCAGTAAAAGGTGTATTCGAAACTTTGCACGTCAGTTTTTTCTTGCGTGCCCTTTCGTTTACTAAAACCGCTTTTACAAAAATTCTCATCACATGCATTTTAACATCATAAAATACTTTTAATTTTCTTAAATTGAAACATTTGCCTTGAAATAATGTCATGATGAAAAACGTGTTTTGTTTTGACAAAATTAGCTCTGTAAACAGTTTTACGACACAAAATAAATGATATGAAGTTAGAAAGCAATTTTTTAATATTAACGAAAACTATCATGTCTTAACGAAGAGTTCATGCTTTGGTTATTAACTGCAACTAAATAGAGTCACTTGATTTATTGCAAAATATTATTTAAACCTTTGCTTGAAAAACATTGTCGTTATAAGTACAATTGCATGGTAATCAAGCCTGTCATTGAAAAAGAAGGCCTACTGGAACTTTTTGTTTTGTTTTTAACGTAAAATCAATTTAATGAAATGAAAATAAAACAAAATGTCCAGAAGTTGTTTCAGTTAACCAATCAGATAACCAAAACATAGCTATTTTACTGTAATAAATAAGTATCAATTTCGCTTGACATCTCCCGTGGCAACGGATAAACAGGTACGCACTTTCCTTATCTCGCAGAACCTCGCGGCACGCGAGAGTTTGGCGATAATTCTGGAGTTGCCAATCTCTGTTATCTATGTCTCTGGTTCAACTGAACCAAAGCGCAGTTTAAACTTTTTGGTCTTTGAAATCTCTCTATTAAAGATGCGGGAATGAAAGAAGAAAAAAAGAACTCTTTATATATGTGTGATACTTCAATTCTTAACGTAACCTCCTCAAGTACTCCTGTAATCGCCATTTCAATCAATGTTTAAATAGCTATAAAATTAACAATATGTTCTGTTTAAAATTGAAATATACTAGTACTTATATAGCAGACCGAGTTACCACACGGCTAAGTGAACCCATGAGCCGAGTTGGAAATAGGGCGAGTCAACCCTACACCAGGTGAAATTGCCAGAACTAACCCACAAAATCGGTGCAAGTAATGTTTTAGTATCATGGAAGCTTCGAAATTCCTGTTGAGTAAAAGACAGAAGTTGTACATTCAATGTACTAATCAATCCAGGTCGTGAGAAATAAGACAGAATGATATTCATAATCATCCCTTTTTTTTTACAGGAATATGAGGAAATACAGGCGCCAGAGCATGATTCCTTTGAAACTAGAATCAAAGATGAGGTATGTAATCATATGAAACCTTATAATAGTTATATTTGCTAGTCAAGGTACTAAAGCAGGTTATTGTTTTTTTCTCAAACAACTAAGATATATAGTATACACTGGAGTCCCACTTTAACGCAGTCTCCTAAAATGTGGTTTCCATCAAAATGCAGGTTCGCTGTCTCCCCTTAAGAGGCGGCTGGAGGCAGATTTGACCGCCTCAAGTCCTTTTCTGGCCAACTCAAACAGTAAAAAAATTGTACCTAAAAAGAGGTAAAAATGATTTTTGGCCTACTGGCCCTGAGACACCCTTGCCTCCTGAACAGTTCTTCTGGCCTTCTCCAATCCTTGAGAAATGTGCCTTTTATGGGTCCCTGTTATATGGTGAGAAAAAGGCATGACTTATATCATAATTCACTATCCAAATTGCAGATTAAATAATTCACAATTTCATGGAAAACATTGAAATTTTTTGGCTGTAGATCTCAATGGTAACAGACCATTCAAAATCCTAAGAAAGTAAAAAAGTACACCACATTTGTGGTGCCCATGAAAATGAAATATGTTTTAATGCATTTCACTATTTTGACATCAGATATATTTCTCTTACTTTAAGGATGAAGTTGTTTCAAGATCCCCGTCTCCAGTGAAGTCTGTAAGATCTGACAGGAAATCAAAGTCTATTTCAAGGTCACGCTCTAGATCGGGGTCAAGGTCATACAATAAGAGGCGCAGAAAGAGGTCGTACTCAAGGTAGGATTTCACTATTTTTTAACCCATTACCAAACAATAACGACATTTTACTGCTTTGTTGTAGACAACTGGAAAACATAGTGTGAAAAGGCGAAATTGCTTGTGGCAAGCAATTTTTTCTATTCCAACAATGTTTTCTCCCATTTCAGATCATTTTCCATAAAAGGCACCTTCCCAATTTAAAATTTCTTTTAAATCATGCAGTTTTCCTAAAAAATGAAAGTCATACCAGCTTTTAGGCTTCCCAATTCAGCAATTTTAGCAATAGAATTAACCAAATTCAACAGGCTTAGGCCTGTTCCCAATTGAAGGAAAAAAAACACTGGGGTCATATGTCCTTATCGTTTGGGAAAGGGTTAAAACATTCATAGTTCATTAATAGATTATATTCAATGGCAGTGATACAAGATACATAATAACTGTAACAGCTGTTGTGATATTAACACATAAACTATACAAGATGTTTATTTGTTTGTACTTCTAGGGTTTCAGTTTGTGTGTATTCTGACATCTTGTGTTCACTGAACTGTTGACATTGTTTGAGTTATATAACCTGAAATCATGCACTTTTACTCAAGATTGACTGTATCTAAGGAAGAGCTTTTTTCCCTTATCATTTCACACAGTATTGACACAAGAATCTATTTTTAGAAAATTACCCTTTTTTTTCTTCATGTTAAATAAACAACCAAAAAATAAATGACATGGGCCCTCTATGTGGGGTGTGAATCCCGATGACAGTATTTGAGTTTTCATGAGGGGTAGTTTACGCACTGAGTCATGGAATGCAAATGGTTCTACCCACCTTGACCAGCCCTTATGGGAAGTTGAGTAGGGGGTCTTCCTCCATCATTAATAGTTAGGCATCGCAACATGACTGAAATAATACTTGGGGAATGTAAAACCTCATATAAATAAAGAAAAGGAAAATCCCCAAAAGGTTTTTTGTATAGCTTTTATTTCTCTTTTGAAAGGCCTGACCTTTCCCTCAAATAAAAAAGCAAATCTGTTGTAGCGTAAGATTAATTATTACACCCTCAGAATTTTGGGTTTTTTCTAAAAATAGAATTTGGTGTTGCTCCTTTACAAAACCTTAGATATCTGCATAATTTTGTCGAGGCAAGATACTCAGAGTAACAAACAGGTAAGATCACAGGCTAGCTGGCCTGGATCTAGCCTGTTTGCAAAAGCATGAATTTGGTTCCAGCTCTATAAGGGTAAATATAAGGATTGTTAAGAGCTATTTTCTATTTTCAGATCCAGAAGCAGGTCTCGTTCTTATCATTCCAAAAGATCAAGACGGTAAGAAGCTGATATAATTATATGAAATCTGGTTGTTTGTAGTTTACCCCTAACCTCATAAATATTGACAGTTCAATGCATGAACAAAAGAGGAGGGAAGGATACCACTTGGACTAAAGATGTTAAGTAGAATTTGCTTGTGATAAGCAATTTGTTCTTAATCACATTTGCTGCTAATCATATTTAAAAGAAAAATGTTATTTTTTTTAAAAAAAAAAAAAGAAAAAATCATTTATTGTTTGCTGCTTGTTAGAAGTTTGACCTGTCATCAATCTTTGTATGGGGGATTGGGTGGAAGTAACACCTTGTTGAATTGCAGTGCTATTGGTTCAGTATTTTAGATGGTAAGGAAGGATGCTTACCGGTATAGTGTAAGTCATATCTTATTTTGTCTAATTGAATACTAATTTAACTTTCAAGAAGATTTTCATAAAACAATTTATGCTACCTTGATTGTGATTTTGCTTTATTTGAGATTAAATGCTCATTCTTTGTTGTCACTTTTCTAAAGTAAATATCTTTAACATCTGAGGCTCAAACTTATAAATATGTAGTTTAAACTTTTGATCATTTTGTTTCCACTGTCAGATTAGAGATTTTGGAAAATATAATAAATGTTTCTTCTACCCTTGTTATATTTACTTGATTCTATACCAAACTATATGTGGAGGACAGTTGTTGAGGGGTAGAGCATCAGACTTTGGCAAGAGATCTGTGGGTTAGGATCCGCTCCTGAAAAAAAGGGATTCTGCCATGCAACATTTTATTCATTCACATTTGGTGCAATTACTGGTAATGTTCGCATGAAACAGAATGGAGGGTGATTAATTAAGTTGTAAGAACATATTTTACAATCAATGCAAAATAATAATGTTTAAACTAAACTACATTTCATTGAATTATAATATAACTGGGATTTTTTAGTGATACTGTGATTTTGATTGGGCTTTTACCATATAGCTGTAGAGTCACAAAATAATGAAAGCTTATAAGAACTGCCTTAAAGGAGTAATTGTAAGGAGTATCATGTGCATGGTACACAATAAAGAAAGATATGGCTATGAAAGAGAGCATATGAACATATATAGGTGTTAATTCCAGCTCAACTAAGCAAGACAAAAAGCCTGTTATTATTATAACAGCAATTTACTTATCATTCAGTTTCATGTATAAAACTATGTTGCAATATACTTTGCTGTGATTAAAGCGTATTCTTGTGTGATTTATTATTATAATTTTTTCTTTGATTTAATTTCAGCTCCAGAAGCAGGAGGTATGTCTTTTTTGCCTAGATCATAGTATTACAAAGTTAATCATCTCCTGGCTGATACAACCCATTACCAAAAAATAACATTTTACAACTTTGTTGCAGACGACTCTATGCTTTATATGTATATATAACCAGGATATGTAGATGATAAGAAAGTATTTTCAAACTTAGTAAATTAAGTGACCAAAGATGTGTTTGCAATAATAATGATTACAGAATAAACAGTATTACCACTTTGTAATGACGTACAAGTGTGGATTTTTAATTAAGTTTAAATAAAAAAGAAAATAGTGTATCTGTGCTATATTTTCTCTTATATTTGTAAGTTTATGTTCTTTAGAAAAGAAGGTTATTTTATTACAAACAGGTTTATGTATATAATCTGATGATTACTTTCAGTCGAGGTTATTTTATTACAAACAGGTTTATGTATATAATCTGATGATTACTTTCAGTCGAGGTTATGATAGACGAGAAAGAAGAGAGAGAAGCAGGAGTAGATCTCCAATGTCATCCAGGCGTCGCCACTTTGGAAATCGGGTAATTAATACAGACAGTAATTCAAACTTAAAGACTGTGGATAGGGACCTGTGTTAAGTCAGGGTTGTCATAAATCGTTTTAGTAAGAGGCAAACTTTCGACGACCTGCTCTTAATGATAACACTTAAATTTATTCAATCTTACTTGTCTTGCAAAATACTCTTTTAGAATATTTGATGCAATATTGTCTTATCAATTTGATTATGTCTTATGACATATCAGCAATGAAAAAGAAATATAAAGGATAAGTTTAACAAAAGCTAGAAAAACAAGATTCATATTAAAACTTGTAATGTAAACCCTGTAAGACTGTTCATGTTGTTTGCTTTTCTTTTTTGCCAATCTTGTAGGCTGTCAGTAGTTGAAATTGATTTTGAGAAGCTGTACTTATTGTTGAATTTCATTAGACAAAAGCAAACTTTTCCATTACTGCATTGCCAAGTGAAATAATGTTTTGTCAGCGAATAATAAGATGAAAGCACTGACCTATTGTTGATTTTTTCATGAAAAGCACATTTTCTTCTAGTCTATGTTTTCCTACCAGTATCATTAGCCCTTAGAATGCTGGGTAGTTTTTGAAAATATATTTTCTGTGTTGTCTGCTTTCCAAAACCTTAAATATCTACTTAATTTTGTTCAAGGCAGATACTCAAGTAGCAAACTGGTCAGATCACAGGCTAGCTGCCAATATTACTTGGCAGCTGGTCTGGATCTGATCTGTTTGCATAAGCATGAAGTCGGTTCCAGCACTTTAAGGGTAAAAGATATGGTATTTTATCCTGTCACCAGTGTCATTTTGGGACCAATAACTAGGTGCCGTATAACATTTGTAATATCCGGCACTAACCATATAACACATGCATGTGAAGAATCATGACGTCATAAGAACGCCATGACGTCACTTTTACATCATTCTTCGGCTCACCGGATAGTATTATTCCTATGCCTTGCCCGATAACATTTCCGATTCACGACACCAACTTTCTATTCTCTATCTTCATATACAGTCTAACTTGTTTTAAGCAGCCATCCTTTTAAGCAGCCAACCTGCCTTAAACAGCCACTACAGAAAGTCCCATTGTTAGATTTATAGTGTACATCAATTTGTGTTAAGCAGCCAACCTGTCTTAAACAGCCAATATACTCTGTCCCATAGGATGGCCTCTTAACACAAGTTTGACTGTATATTTTTGGATGTATGTTTTTTTTATACATTAGCGGTACTCATGTTTCATGCCCATTTTTCACGTCTTGGACATTTGTATTTTAATTCAGGATGATCCAGAACCTTCTAAATGTCTGGGAATCTTCGGGTTGAGTTTGTACACACAGGAGCGCGATCTACGGGAGGTGTTTGGTCGCTATGGTTACCTGGAGGAATGTAATGTTGTTTACGATAGACAGAGTGGCCGATCGCGAGGATTCGCTTTTCTTTATTTTAGATCCATCGATGATGCCATTGAGGTAAGTACAGTAGTGCTTTTTAATGGATTTCAGCAAGATACACAATCACAGTAAGGAGCATTAACAAAGTATGATTAATGTTGTTCTGTTTTCATGGAACAAGCATGTTCCATATCTCAATCAAGCATGCCATGTTGTTTACACATAATTGAAACCCAATTAAAACACACCCCAGGCGTTGGTTGACATAGGAATAACAATCTGCAATAATTTGGAGATAATGTTACACATCACAGCCCTTTACAATATTGCTGTTAAATCGGATCTACGCCATAAGTTTTAAATTTTTATGTTCACAGTATGATTTGCTATGATACATTTAGTAGGCATGTTATGCAGTGTCTTTAACCCCAGTATTTTGAAACTTGATGGACATTTCCTATTTTGTTGGTATTCATTAGAAAAGGCTATCAACATAGTTCTTTTGGGTAACAATAATAAAGGTTTTTCAGAATTAATTAGAAATTATGGTTGAGAGAAATATATATGCCTCTTTTTCATGATCTTGGTATCTCAGGTGATAAGCCTTTTTAATTTTCTGTAGGCAAAAGACCGATGTTCGGGTATAGAAATCGATGGAAGACGGATTAGAGTGGATTACTCCATCACTAAACGAGCCCATACACCGACACCAGGAATTTACCTCGGAAAACCCTCAGGGCAAGTTTTTAACACATTACCACCTAACGCCACATTTTTAGTCACAAAACCTCTTACCCACTTTCACGAAAAGTATGTAAGATTGCATTATATTTTGCTATTTACACTATGCCATTTAAAGAAATGTGATAAGAATTAACTTCTTTCGTCTGAGATTAACAATGTGTGGCACACTCTATTGAAACTGTTTTCACTTAAGCACTCAAGTTAATAAATACTATCCAATGATGACCAAACTTGATATGATCATTAGTTTGGTTTGAGGTGTTTACTGACCTAAATGTCTCTATAGATATGGCCAACATTAGTTTATGGGTGTGTTTTATATTTTTTTAAGACAAGCCACATGTTTTTAAAGAAATTTTGTTTGTTTTGGAACCTTATAGTCATAAATCTTGAAAATATAAATTGGTTTGTTACTTATGCTGTTACATTGTAATACATGATATCTCACTAAATAACATGCAATGGGTTCAATGCAAGTCTTCATAAAATAAGTCCCTCACAAAGGTGAAGCATTTACTTAGTGAAAGAAAGTGATCAAGTCGTAGAGCATCGGTCTCCGGACACGAGGGTTGTGGGTTCAAATCCTGTGAGAAGCAGGTTTCACCTTCCAAGCTTTTATTAATCTACATTTGGCGCAAGAACTGGATATGCATCCTGGAAGCAGAAAAAAAAGAGTGATTAAACTTATTTGTAAGAACTTGTTTCACAATCAATGTAGAATAAATAAGTTAAAACTAAACCCCCTAAATTATTGCATTGAACCCTGAATGCAACTCAACAACAAATCTCCAAGCATTTTTACTAGATGTAAAATTTATTGCGGTGTTTACAGACGGGAGAGTCGTGAAGGTCGAGACTATGACAGAGGGGGTTACGGTGGCGGAGGACGGAGACGCTCACCCTCTCCATACTACGGTAGACGTGGACGATACTCCTACTCCAGATCTAGATCCCGATCTTATTCACCCCGTAAGTGACTTTTGTCCTAACCATATATCACTGCTCAAATAGAGCTATTTCATCAGACGCTGATCTTTATAGTTCACTTGTCTTCAAAACAAATCAAGGTTCTAATTGATGGCTTATTGTATTGGGTATGAATTCAAATTCATATCCTCAGCTATGATAATTCAACCATTATAGTGCTGGAATCGACTTCTGTTTACTGCTCTTAGTATCTTTGCTCATCAAATTGAGCAGGTACTTAAGGATTTGGAAAACTGACGACACAAAAATCTTTCTTTAGAAAATTATTAAGCATTCTAAATGTTATGAAAATACAGGTTTTCAGCATTTGTAAAATAAAGAAATTGAAAGCAGTCATTTATTTAGTGATGAATATTGTTTAAATCATATTGTCTGATGCTTGCTTCTCAAAGATTGCTATCTATGAAATAGTCCCTTTAGACTGTCTTCAATCTGTCTTCAAGTTGATTTGCAGGGTTTCATTTAATTTTTTAGAAAGTGACCGACTTTTGATTTGATGAGGCCAATGAAGCAAACACGAATCAAAAGTTAGGTGTTACTTATGACCATATATCGTATCTTTTGTTATTTAAACCGACAGGAAAAGTCATTTGAAGTGGCTAAATTGGCCTGCTGTCGGCTCTAAATGACAACCCTGGGTTAGCTCTCATTGATTGTATGATTCCTTGTCTTAGTCCTTCCCTTGGCAGAATCTCATTGTTTTATTTCCACAGATCGACCCTATTATTCAAACAGGTAGATGGAGGCAGGATTTGTAGAAAACGGACAACTTACAACTCATCATCATCTTTCATCATCATCATCTTTACCCTTCATCGCAATGTATCATCACCAAATTGTTTTGTTTGAGTATTATGTTGTTCATTAAGGTGTTATTGTGTAATTATTTGCCCATGTTAGCGGGTGTCTTGGAGATTTTGGCATGTACATCCACAGGGCTTTTTTTTCTCATTAAGTTGGGAACAGGCCTAGGCCTGCTTATTTTGGAAAATTGCTTCAATGAAATTGCTAAATTGGGAGCCTGAAAGCTGGTGTGACTTTGAGTTTTAGGAAAAACTTCATGGTTTTTTGGATATAATTTCAATTTGGAAGGTGCCTTTCATGTGCCCTTGTTACATAACGAGAAAAAAGCTCAGATGCATATAAAACTTATGATATATCCTATTTTATGGGTACTTACTAGAATTGTCTCAATGAGACATTTCTAATGAGTACCCACAATATAGGGTTAAGACAGGAACTTGAAATTGGGGAAGTAAATCTACCTCCTATATTGACCTGGTAGTCATGGTTTACCTTGTCAGATATCTGAGTTTGTATAGATACATGTAAATTACTACAGTATGTGTTTTTTTTGTCATCAAATGAAACTGTTGACTGCTCCTTTTGCTCCCTCAAAACTGTCTTCCTGGCACTGGCTAAAAGGGAGTCAGATGAATACCCACAAAACAAGTTTTACCATACTGGCTTTGAATTTATGAAAGCAAATGATACCCCCGTTTTTAGACACTGAACCCTTTTCTCCAATTCTGTGGAAGGCTTTCTGAGTTTTTATGAATATGTTTGTTCGGTCATCATCTTGATTCATATCATGCTCACTGCTGAAACTGCTTGATCGTTTACTGTTATAACACTATTCAGAAAAAAAGGAAAAACACATCATTGAATTCCTCTTTGATATCTGAAAATGGATGAACATAAGTGTTGTAGTATTGTTCTTCTTCTATGATTTCAAATGAATATTTTTAATTGTAAATAAGAATTTTTTGTCAAATATTTCTTGATATTCTTATGGCATATCATTTAAAAAGCAAGAATATAAAACCGTTGGTCAATTTAGAAGAAAATATTGTCTATGTCTGATAAAAGTCAGGGTTAGCAAAATCAATTCTTATTGCCCAGCTTGTCCTAAAGCCTTGACAGACAAGTGAATTGTTTACTTAGATTTATCCTATAACCATGTACAAGATCAGAAAAAGATCGGCATTTACATACAAGTAGATTAAAATCAGATTTGCCAACCTAATTGTTAGAACTTAAAAGAATTTACTTTTGAGACTATCCTAATGAATATTCCATTTTCCAAACTTGAAGCTTCTGCTGCAAAAGCTTCACTGAATGATAAAGATTATTTTGTATTAACTTACCCTCACTTCCGACTGTGTGAATATATACTGACTGAGATAGTTTATTTTATACCCACCACAATGTTAGCTAAGCAAAGGGTGTCTTAGGTGACTCTTTTTGTTTAACCTTTTTTAGCATAATGAGATCTTGAACAAATGATTAGTAAATGATGCATGTTCCTTTTCTTTGTCATTCTAGTTGAAATATTAATTTGTTTATAAGTAGATTTGAACAAGTTGTAAATATATTTTAGAGTACCTTGGAACACGTTGATGATAAATTAATTTTATATTGTTAAGCCTTGAAGAAAGAAAATACAAGAAGTGAAGTTTGAAAATGAAGAAAAAGAAGTTTTGAAGTTTGAAGATTTTTATATTGGCTAAAGTTGCTGGGAAGGGTCCTGGAAGATAGTAAGTAAGGAATTACTGAGAAATATGGTAGAAGAGAGGATATTGTAATCTTGAAATGGAGCAAACTGGAGATCTTGTAGGAAAGTTTGTTTGCTACTGTTTTGGTGGGTAAGATTGTTTTTTCTTAAATAATCATTATAATATTGGTGTTTCTTCTTATTAAATTCTTGGTCATTTACTTAAGAGCATTTATATTTTTACAAATATTTTAAAATTATATAAATTTTCATTTTAGGGTGTGGTTTCTTGCTTCTAAATAACCAAACCAAATAAGAGAGATTCAAAAATATCATTTTTTGTTATTTAAAATAAAGTTGTTTCTTGAAGGTTTTTCTAGATAGTTTCGCCCATTCTTTTCTTATTGACAGAAGAAATGTGCATATGTGTATGTTATTTCATAAAACCCTAACATCTTCGATTTAGCCATTGGACAGCTATTTGTGTAAAATTGCTTTGCATATTGAATAAAAAGCAACATGTTATTAAAATGAATTTCTTAGTTCCTTTACATTGTTGAAAAACGTGACATTAACGTTTATAGCTGTTTTTATTTTAGTTTTTGAAGAATGAAGAAATTGTTAGATTTGTGGGAAGAAATGGGGAAAAGGACCTGAAGAATAAGAAAACTGATGACTGGGAAAAGCAAAGAAAATCGAAGATTAAGAAAGAAGATTGTGAGCAAAGAAGATTGTGGCGAAATAAGCGTTTATTGCATTTGGCTAGGGCATCCTTTTAAAACTGCCATCTTACTAGACTGAATATTTCTTGTGGTAGCTTTATACTTCATTAAGCCTCTTTTACCATAGACTTGCTGCAGAAGTTTTTGGGAAACACTGTGTCAAAATATGATAAGATGCTTCTAATGAGCAAACAATTTATTTGTCACTATGGTTTTCCAAAACAGAAAAACATGTTACCCTTCTTTTCATTTTCTCATGTAGTTGCTTTAGATTGGACCAGTCAAAAAATCTGTTTAGGGGAATAGGCTTGAATTTAGTGTTGTAACTGTTGTGTTGAAATGATTACGTTGACTTGAGTCTTCAACAGGAAATACTCTGTCACATTTATATAGACTTAATTGTGCTACAGATGAAATAACAAATACATGTTGTATTGTATGCAAGTAACATTTGCTCAGTTCTGTACAATGTGTTTAACATCTATCTATTATTATGGGTAAGTATTTAAGTAATTGGATTGAAAAACTAATCCGGGTAAACTTATTGAATGATACCAACAAAATCTTTCTATTTATGATGTACTTTGTCTTCAATAGAGGTCTGTCTAACTGTGCATGTAAACTGAACATCTATGTAAGGGGTAATGGGGGAGGGGGTTCTCTGTTGTTTAGTGATTAGAGTACCGAATTTGATATGGCATGATCCATATCTGATTTTCATGAGAAACAGTCTCACTGACTAACGGAATGCCAACGGTTCTACCGGGCTTGACCATCATTTATGGGTAGTTGAGTATGGGATCTTCCTCGATCATTAGAATTTGGGCATCATAAAACATAACTGAATCAATGTTGCCAGATGTAAAACCAATCTAGATGGAACACATGTAGTTATATAAGTGGTCATGGGTGACCATGAAACCTATGCAACCATGAAAGCGTTCTAAATACATACCCATGTTGGAGGAACAAGTCATTTGAAATACGTCTGCTTAGAATTTGCTGGTTTGAAACATAGGCAAATGTTTCGTCTATATATTTCAAAATTAAAACATTTACACATTGGGGGAAATAAATGCTTGTGCATTTGGCTCTTGTGAACACAGGCTCCTTTTACAAGCTGAATTATTTGTGATATTGGAAAAGAAAAGTTGACATCTGTAGACTGAGCATCTGGTATTATTTCAGGTACTCGGTTATTGTTACAGCAGTACATGAGACCCCGTTATTAAATATTCACACCCACTCTTGGTGCATCACATTGTTTGTGTAACTCGATCAATAAACATTTTACAGAATCGTGCTAGAGTGTCTTAATTTGTCTTTCCCCTCGTTACACATTAGAATACAACACAATAATATTTTGATCATATATGAAATATGATACAGTCATTTGCATATTACAAAATTGATCTCAAATAGTTGTGAGGTTAAGATAAGACTAGATATACAGGTTTAAAACGTATGCAGCAGACAATACAAAAACAATTATAATGAGCAAAATATAGCACAATCCATATTTGATTTGGTTGGTTGTTTAACATTGTTTTCAATAAGTTATATCGGAGTTTCCTGGGCCCAGAACTTGAAATTAACCACCAGGAACCTGTCTGTTGTCCAAAATGCCGTTGATAACATTGTTAGTAACAATTCATTAGTAAATCGGCATTTCATAGTATAAACCAGTACTTGAAATTTTCTACCAGGTACCTGTCCTTCCAGTCCCAAGTCAACCTCCGTTATCCGAAGTACCATGGTTTACATTGTTTTCAACAATTCAGAAGTTTTATCGGCATTTCTTCATATAGGCAACCACCAGTAGTTGAACTCTTCTACCAGGAACCAGTTCTTGCTATCTCTACATACCAAGTTCCATGGTTAACATCGTTTTTAACAATTCATTAGTTTTATTGGCACTTCCTAGTAAAGCCCATCACCAGTACTTGAGCTTTCCCACCAGGAACCAGTCCTTTCATTCTCGATTAAATCTCCGTTAACCAAAATACCATGGTAACATTGTTTTTAAAAATGCACAAGTTATATCGGCATTTTCTATTGTAGACCATCATAAGTCCTTAAACTTTAGCACCGGGGACCTCTTCTTCCAACCGCAACTTTATAACCAGTATCCAAAATGCCATGGCTAACATTGTTAATGACCATTAGCTATATTGGAGCGTTTCCTGGGCCTTGAACTTTCCCACCTGAAACCTGTCCTTCAAATTGCAATTCTGTCTTCGATAATCGAAGTACCACGGTTAACATTATTTTTAACAAATCGTTAGTTATATCTGAATTTCCTAGTATATAGACTACCACCACCAGTTTTCCAACTTCTCCATTGCCACCAATCGTATCTACTCGGCAATTCCCGGCACAAGTCGGTAGATATATAATACATATGTAGTTATTTTGAAAAATGACCGAGGTATGATTGCATTGCCACGTGTCCATGTACATGTCAGCACTCGCCCTTGGAAATAACAATTGTTGGAAGCCAATACATGATTGCTGTTCTTGTTTGATGTTAAACGCCGTATATCAACAGTTGTTCAGTTATGTGATGGCTTTCCTGGATCCATCAGCACTAGGTTATGCCTTTGAAGTGGCTCCCACGAAAGCAGTGGACTCGAACCCGGGACCGCACTATGTGCAAGAGGCCACAGCATGAACCTTAAAAGGCCCGTACAAGCGCAGGAGAAGACATACATCGTTTCTCTACTAGTATAGAGTTAGTTGTCAACTCATGGAATGGTATAACAGTATATTGTGACAGCACCTTCTGTAAATAGATTCTAGTTTTAAAAACGGTATGAATTATGCTTGGACAAACATGTAGAAAATAAGTTTGCAATATAGATAGATAGATTTAACACAGAGCCATCATCTCGCAAAGTTGTACACACTATGAAGACGTTGGGTTCAAAGTTACGAGTATGTTTGTTTGTTTGTTTGTTTGTTTGTTTTCCAATTTGTTTTACATCGATTGTGAAGGAGGCTTTATAGCCCATCGAGTCACTGTCGATGACTGCTTCCTGGAGAATACACCAGTAATCGCGCCGGTTTGAGGGCTAGCCCTCGCCTAACGGGGATTCGGACCCGGGTCCCGGGGACCCTCGGTACGGTAGTCCGACGCTCTACCACTGTCGCCCTTAAATGATTGCTCATTGAACGACCATTATCGACATGCATGTTATCTGCAAGTTACGTATATACTTCACTCTCTTAACTTTTTAACTACCTCTATCATGCGCAAAATCATACGTTGTAAAATATTCAATATGTTGGATGGGACCAGTAATGGCAGAAAAAGAAGACGTAGATTTGCGTGGCTCAGTGGTTAAGGTGGTTAACCCAGCACACGGGGGTCCCGGGTTCGTGCCCCACCGAGTTTCGTGTGAGTGGCCTTTGTCAAGTCACTTCAGAGCCTTAACCTAGTACTGGTGCATCCAGGAAAGCCGTTTCAGAACTGAAAAATGTAGGAACGGCGCTGACGAAGAGGTCCCATATAAGAGGTCCCATGTGGGACCTGTGTCGGGTAATGACTCTAAACTAAACAAAACTTATGTTCAGGATCTAACGGGGTGACCGAGGAATACACCTACCCGCCATAACCACTCTTTAGTCTGAGGAGATACAATTGTAACAGATGAAAGTTGGATCGTCTGCGAACATTTTAAATAACCCTTTAATCCATCTTTCATGTATGTATCTGCCTTTTCACTATATATTCAAAAGTAGATTGCCAGGTTTAATCATTTTGAAATTAATTGGTGTATGGCATAGATAAATTTACTTTGATTTAAACCTTCGAACCCTAGGAAGGTTGTTTAAATCCCAATCAGCATTAATTTCGGACGGTCAATAGTTTCGGACATTTAGCTATTTTGTTTGTACCAATAATCAGTTTTACATCAATTGTGAAGGCGGCTTAATAAATCCCAACGTATCACTCTCGATGACTGCATCCTTGATAATACCAGATTGTGGGTTTGTCCAGGCAGCACAAACCGGCGCAATTACTGGTGTATTGTCCAGGAAGCAGTCATAGCGAGTGACACAATGAGCTTATAAAGCCTCCTTCACAATCAATGTTAAACAAATAATTCAAACAAACAAACACACAGTCACCTTGCCTAAAAGGGGTGAATCTGGGACCGTCGGTACAGTAGTCTGACGCTCTACCAATGTGCCACTGTTGCCCACAATTTCAATTGGTTAAAGCGATTGAGGCATGAAGAATAATTTGCCATGAACAAAATGATATGTTTCAAGAATATCAAACTAACAGGCCTTTTCCCATTTTAAGTAAAAAACGCATTGTGAGTCTGTGAAAATTTGAAGTGTCAAACTTTTTACTAAGAAGCAACCCTGTATGAGTAAATATTATGTGTAGTTTTATGTGAAGTATTTTAAACGATTTGGATCATAACCTCTACACAATACTCATATGTTTGCTTAACAAACCCGAATGAAATACACTTTCTCTTAATATTTTATTAAAATTTAAGATAATATTTTAAGATACATGTTAGTGTATTTAAAACATTTCAGAAAGTACTAGAAGAAAAAATAGTTGGATCAAATGGCTATGGAAGGAGGACAATCTAACTTGCTTGAAGAATTCACCACCCAACAACATAAAAGATTCATTGATGTAAGTTGGAGTTTGTAATCTTTTTGATACACTTACCAAGGGTGTGCTTGGCGTAACGCACTTACGCACTTGCGTACAGTTGATTTTGAAAATCGAAAATAAAAAATGTTAAAAACACAATAAAAATTGTTGCATTAGAAAAAAATCATTTCATATTGTGAGACATATTGTTCGTAATTAATGTTAGAGGTATTTTGAGCCCAAATATCCTCTAAAACGCATCTTCGGTGTCTATATGGTGAAAACTAAAGGAAACCATTGAGATTTTTTAAGTCTAGCAAGTGTTTCTACTTTGATGATAATTGTTACCAACCAACTAAACAAGAAAGTTTTATCTCCCTTAATTCATATTTGTTGCATGTTGTTTCTTTCAATATGGTTTCTTCTTCATAATCAGTGATTTCCAAGGTATGAATACAACTCCTTACCATATTTTACAATAGAAAGTAGAAACATCTGAAATTTATGCACCATGAAATGCTGAAAAAGGACAAGAAAATGTTAGCTAATGGTTGATTCTATAACCTTCTCCTGCGGCCAAGGCATCAAGGGTTCAATTCAAGCCGAGTTAGTCCTCCATATACATAAATAACTTTCTACAGTCTTGCATTGGACCTTTATATATGCCAAAATGAGTTGTTATAAAGTAAAGGATAAGATACATAAGCAATCCCTACCAAGCATTAGAGTGATCCACAGTTAAAAAATAGCATTCATTTTGATTATTATAAGGGTAACTAAGTTGAAATGTTTGCCTCCCTTTCTCTTTTGATTTCCAGCACTCGTTAGAATCAATTTGAGGCATTTTCTATGTTCATGATACTTATTTATGGAATGCCTAAATAGAAAACTTTGCTTTCAAGCAATTCAACCTTTTTTCTTGAGATAATTATGTTTCTTTTATGTCATCTCAGCTCTATAAGCTGTCAATGAATTGTGACCCATCCATAGTAAACTTGGAGATTGATACCATTTTCATATATTTATAGAACCAATCAGATTGTGATTTATCTTTTGTTTCTATAAAGCTTGCCTTTGTAAAAGTAAGGGCTTGTCAGTTACAAAATATGGCATAATGACGATGGACACCTTTGCATGAAGGGATTGATATTTTAAATGTACATTGTCCTTGTAACATTGCTTTTCTAGCAAATACAATTTCTCAATCCTCTTTTTGTTACTTGTCTATAGATAGTAGAAATTGCCATTTACTAAAAGCATTGCAATCATAATTTAATATGTAGCATAAATCTTGTAATTAATGCATGTACATGTATTTGATTCCTATTTCATTTATTCAAATTTCCAGAAAGATGGATTTGCATATCCTGCCCCTGGAGGTCTCCACAAGGATAAAGGTACATGTAAATAGTCTTCCAAATTAGAATCCTTTCATTGCAGTATTGAATTTGCAAATTTGATTAAAAATTGGTGTTGGGAACTTAAAATGTCTCGATGAGACTACATTAATGGATACCACACCCAATTAGTTAAAGAGAGGGGAAGAATAGACCTATTGCATTCCACAAGTTAGTCTGTAAATTGAGGAAGAATAGTCATTCTTTCGTCAGACAACTTCAGTCTTTCTCGGTTTAAATCTGTCATGGCCTGAACTATTTGCTTTACACCAAATACTTCCGACACCAATTGATGGTTACTGAAAACGATTGAAGAAATCCGACAAAAGAAAAAATTTCAAAATGGTGGATTATGGATACTCTACCTTAATCTTATTATGTTGGTACTTGTTAGGATTGGTCCTATGTGTATCCACAACAGATGGTTAGGAGAAGGAAAAGAGGACTTGATTGTTGTTGTTGCGTTTTCAAGCAACCTGCACCAAGATACCTCTTAACCCTTTCTCAAACAATAATGACATTTGACAACTTTGTTGCAGACGACTTTAGAAAACATTGTGGGAAAAGGAGAAATTGCTCGTGACAAGCAATTTTTCCTTTTCCAACAAGGTTTTCTGCTCTATCTGAAGAATATTGTTCAATTTCGTCACATTTTGAAATGTCGTCTGTAAACTCTAAGAATTTGGGACAGTCGAAAATCATTTGTTTGGGAAAGGGTTAAGACCCAATCCAAACTAATCAATGAAAACCCTGTCATTTACTGACAGGTTGTGATGTCTATAAACATACCTGCATGTTCTTTTTATCATTATTCATGTTTTCAAGTTTGTATGTGCATTATACATTATGTTACACAATCGTCGAATCCACAATTAACTGTTTTGCTGTATGTTTTTCTGGACTTCTGTAGACAACCTTAAACCTAATATAATTTTGTTAATCTTGAGAAGAGCATACTCGTATTATTTGTTACCTTTTTTTGCTGCATTGGAAATTGTATATCGTGTTTTAATTTACATTAAAACAAACAGATCCATTGAAAACATTGGATTTGTTTATTGATAAAGTTTTATTTGAGCATCAATAGTTCTCAATAGTAATAAAAACTGTCTTTTTGTCATGCTTTTCTTATGGTCTGGCATCATTTTCTGCTTGAATCCGGGACAAATAATTTAGCCAGCCATTGATTATTAATGCATATATTGTATTCAGAAATTGATTAAAAATGTGTTCATTTATCTTTTGAGATTAACTCAGCATCCAAAGTACCCAATATCTAAAGATTTTTTTTATATTTCATGCTTGTTTTGTTGTCTGGCATTGTTTGCTGCTTAAATCAATTAATCACCATTTTTCATATGGAAAAGTGTGTATGTCACAATCCAAGATGATTCATTGTTTAACTTCTTACAGCGAAGCAGAATTACATGCCAGAAAAGGAAAGAGAAGAAGAAAATCATTATCTGCAATATGATGAGACTTCACAGTATTTTGAACCAAACCTCGCGTTTGGAGATTCCAACAAGGATAGCGTTACTGATGATGATAACCATGTACAAACACCATGTGATAAGGGTGCAGCACATCAAGACATGGGAAGCACGAGTAATATACAGACCTTAATGTCAAGTAATTATTACCCTTATTATCTTATTCTTAACTTGGTGCTTATGCAAACAGGTAAGATCCATGCCAGCCGCCAGGTAAATTGGCGGCTGGCCTGTGATCTAACCTGTTTGCTACTGTGAGCAGTTCCTTGCCAAAATTAAGCGGGTATTTAAGGATTTTTAAGGTTTTGGAAAGCAGACTACACAAAAAACTATTTTTAGAAAATTATCCAGCATTCTAAGGGCTAAATGAGTAAAATGTATCATGCAGGTGAAAACTATGATAAAATGGTAAATTAGATCTAATGAAAGAAACCTCTCTATGATAGACCTATTTCAATCCTTTATCTTATGAAGTAGTATTTTTACAATGCTACAGTACAACTTTAGAATCCAATGTAACTCATTATGAGCATCTCAAAGGGTTTTATCACGAAAAATACATGCTTTGGGCAAATTTTGTTAAAGACACAGGTGTGAATAATGGTTTATCATTGTGAATTGTGCTGATAGTTGGCACTTTTTTTGTATGCCACAGTTTTTACTTCCAAGGTCATTTTGCAGGTAGAAAGAATGCTTTAACCCTTACAGTGCTGGAGCTGACTTCATGCTTATGCAAACAGGTTAGATCCAGGCTAGCTGCCAAGTAAATTGCTGGCTGGCCTGTAATCTAACCTATTTGCTACTCTGAGTATCATTCCTCATTAGGCAGATATTTAAGGTTTTGGAAAGTAGACGACACAAACATCTTTTTTTAAATGATTAGCCAGTATACTAAGGGTTAGTTATATGACAATAATTAAACTCTGTAGGTTTCTTGTATTGATCTTAGGGAATAACTACAGTAATACCTTGAAAGCATTGGCAAATTTTAAAGTGTTTGCCTTTGTTGAGCCTATCTCATTTTACGTATCATTTATTTTACCACAATGGATCTTTGCACAAACAAGGACAATACATCTGATAGATTAATTGTGTGAAGTGGCTTAACGTTCACTAAGATTCAAATGGCATACTTATCATTTGGTCATGGGATACCTTTCATTGAAAATAGGTGAGGTTTACTTTACTGAAATCAGATACCCTTTAAAAAGAAGGTTACAAAAAGTGAATTGATTTATTTGAAGCATTTCCATGTTTTGCCTGGCTTTTGATAATTGAAAAATGAATTACTTGTGCATGAATGCATAGACCTTCACTTTTTCACCTTTATGTTTTTCTTCTTTAAAAGACAACTTGAGGCTTCTTAGTGTATGTTTACTTTGTAAAGGTTGAACTGTTGGTATGTTACTAATTTAAGTGCTCATAATATGTATACTGGTGTAAACTGTGAACTAAGAACAATCAAATGGATATCTGACAAAAGAATGAGACTCAAAATAGCATATTATGGGTAATCTACCTTAATACTGTTCTTCCTTGACTCATGAATTATTTTAATGATAAAATATTTATGTGTTTTTCAGTTACCATGCAACACTTATTCTCGCTTATTGTGAAAACATTCTCTCTTTCATTTCTTTGTACAGTTCTGTATATTGCTTTTAAAAGCTGTGCAAATTGACATGCAAAATGAAAAAAAGAAAAGAAATGAACATACATTCTACCCATGGTATTGGGAAGAAACCATTTCGACAAAGGAAACTACTAATCCCTTCTCAAAGTGGATTCTAATGTTTCCTGTAGCAGGCGTGATTAAGTAGGATATAAAGAAGTAAAGGGTTATTTAATCTGTAAAGTTTTCTTTTTTTAAATCATATTGAGAGCTTGTTGCAATACTATAGTAAGTCCTTTACAAACATGAAGCACTTACTTTTATATTGAGGGTTCAGTGCAATACTATAGTAAGTCCTTTACAAACATGAAGCACTTACTTTTATATTGAGGGTTCAGTGCAATACTTTAGTAAGTGCTTTACAAACATGAAGCACTTACTTTTATATTGAGGGTTCAGTGCAATACTTTAGTAAGCGCTTCATGTTTATGAAGCACTTACTATATAGTAGGGATGGGAACGATTAACTGTTTCATTAATCGATTAATCGGTCAATGATTAATCAATTAATCGGTGAAAGAATGACGGTTTGTACATGTATACGTCCGAGGCCTTTGTTCAGTATCAATGTTTTCAGTTGTTTACTTCGTGTGCGTGCAAAATTGATCATACACGCATACAATCAAAGTCAACGGTACGTTGGTTTGCGTAAAGCGAGAGTATAAGACAAAAATATAACAAAAACAAATGATCAAACACGGAAAAAACAGTTTGCATAATCGTTGAAGGTTAATTAAATAGTTAGAAGTTTCTCGAATGAGCATTAAAGAAAGAGGGAACATCGTCATTTTGTGATTATTTAAAGGTTTCAGAAACAATCGTTTGAGTAAATCTTACAGACGTCCAATTAAAACGTGTTAACAATTGGAGTATAGACCGGAGTAAGTGTGAAAGATCCGCCGATTTGGTGTTGTTATTGTTTGACACGGGGTGACAATTTGGATACTGTTTGACGCGTGAGCGCTAATTGGACATCAAATATAACGGATTAACCCATCTTTCAGACTACAAGGTGTTATGATTGACCCTTACATTCCCTTTTTTCGCACTCCTTAGCTATATTTATTTGATTTTGATTTGATTAGTTTATTCAACCTTTAAAGTGAAAAAAACGGCATTTCTGTTTTTTTATTTCTGATTAATCGATTAATAAAAATTAATCGATAGTTGGATGTTTAATCGATTAATCGTATAGTATTGCATTGAACCCTTGATTTGCACTGTCCTATGATTAGCCTAAATAGGCTAATACAAAAGTGAAGTAAATCCGCAGATATGATATGATATGATAAAGACTTGGAATGAACTCTTGATATGCTGTATGAACCAGTCACTTAATCTCACATATTCCTAAATTTCTCAGTGTTATGATGTTGCAAATTTTTGCCTGTCTGTTCATTTTGTAATATGGATGATGATGATATCTAATCTTAACATTTGTTTGAGGTTCTCTTTATATCTCAAAATACATTGAATAGAATATAATGCAATGGGATTGTAATACAATAACATCTCTTAATGAATATTATTTTCATATTTCTTTTAGAAATGATGCAAGAAACGATGAGTTTACAAAGAGATTGGTCAAAGATATTTAGGTACGTTAAGGTACTACTGTTTGTTTGTTTATCATCTTTATTGGACTAAGGGTGTGTCAGCACCTTAGTCCATTGAATTTACATACCACCTTTTGAGGGACGGTACTTTATCGATACACAACCAGCAGTCTGACCCCAATTATTCATTAAGCATCCGCCTTCACTGTGCGGACTGATACCTCCTGGGAATTAGGAATGTAGTCCTGATTTACTCGCTTTTTTTTTGCTATATATTATTAAAACTGTTGCCTCATGGGAAATCATAAAATGTACAGATGTTCGAAAAATAGACTATCGTTCAGTCTCTGTTCACAGAAATAATAATTATAGTAATACTGGTAAAAGGAGCAGCTGTTTTCCTCGTGATGTTGCCAAAAGACATTTTTAAATGTATCCTCAATCATCTTGCTTTAAACGCACTATAGTCCTTCAGCGCTATCAGCTCTTTGATTTAATCCTGAAAACAGTAGTTTGTGGGTTTAATGCATGACTAAAGCAACTCCTCATCTTAACCTTTAACTGAATGCCAAATTTTCACCTGTCCCAAATTGGAAGAGTTTGCAGACGGCATTTCAAAATGTGATGAAATTTAAAAGGAATCTTTTGAAAGGGCAGAAACATAGTGGGAAAAGGAAAAATTGCTTTTTGCGAGCAATTCTCCTTTTCCCACAATATTTTCCAGAGGTGTCTGCAACAAAGTGAATAAATGTCATTATTGTTTGATAAAGGGTTAAAACATCCCTGACAGGTAAAGGGTTAAAACATCCCTGACATTAACCCCTATTCCATGGTTCCTCATTTTTTACACATCTTTTTAGACATTTTCTTAATAACAGACTATTCTTTTGTCACAATAAATTCTAGCCAAAAGCATATAGAGCAACTGAATTTCATAAATGCTTTTTTGTCATTAATTGTTGCTTTTAACCCTACCTCTTCCAGGCACCCAGTCATATGTAATGGATTGCCAGTCCCTTTTTCACTTATGCTGGACACGTCTGCCATTTTGCATTTACACAAATCACTTCCTGAATTCTAACACCCAAGATCAAATCAAGATTGTGTATTCATAAGCCCATCGCATAAGACAGTGCTTTTTTTAGAAAGGAATTTTGAAGCCTGATTTTGTCATAGGTTTACTCTAGATAAGAGGGAAATAATAAAGAGTTAATACAATCTGGTTTTGTTCTGCAGTGAAAGTGAAGAGTTTGAGACCAACTGCCTGGAGAAGTTAGCTGCCTATACAGATCAAGCCAAGAAACTGGAGACCAATTTGGAGAGACAGAAAAATGCTCTTTGTCACAGAATCAGAGGTATAGGTGGGATCCTGCAGACCTTTGAATGACTTTTACCAAAAATTGAGTTTCAAAAAAGCCACTGGAGATATCACGTACTTGTACATTCTCTTTGTATAAATTCTGCTTCATTCAGAAAGAAAAATGTTCATTATGCTTGTGTTCTAACTCTTTTATATACTTGATAAAAGGCAACTGCAGTAGAAAAAAAATCAAAGCACTATTATGAAAGGAGAAATTGCTTATGACAAATTATTTTATCTGTTGATATAATGATTTTCAACCAATAACACAAAGACAATGTTTGTTTCATACTACATAATCATCACCTACTGCTGGTTTCAAATTACACCAGTCACAAAACTCTTTATAAGGGAAATGGTTAAAGTTAAGAAGACCAGGGCACTGTTTTACTAAATGACTTCTGAAAATATTTACTTAAGTCAAAACTGATAGACATGGATAGTATCTCAAATGAAAACACTGAAAAGTACTGGAATATGACACATCATTGGAAGTGTCTTGAAGAGACTCTCCCTTTGATGTGTCACTTTGCAATATCATTTTGCTCAATACTGAAATAAAATAACAGGGAATGTTGTTTTGAACTTAGCACATTTTTAGCATTAAATGTTCAGTAAAACTGTACCCTGATATCTTGAGTATAGGTTCCGATTAGAGGAAACTAAGTTTTCTTCATGTAGTACATCACAACTATAAAATGAATCCATATGCATGGATACTAATTTAAATCATAGACGAGGGTTGAGGGTTTGAGATGAAATGAAACAGTAATCAAGGAAATTTATCCTCATCTAAATCTCTGGTAGATCATAGTTAGTGAAAGTCTTAGTTGAAGTTGGTGTTGTCCAAGCCTGTTTACAGACCAGTTTTATGGGATAAATGGGAAATGAAAGCCATGTTCACAAGGGCAATCAAATGAGAGGCTAAATCTTAAGAATTTAGTTCCTCTGCATAGGTATTTATTGTTGTTATTTTTGTTGTTGTCATAGTATTCTTGTTTACAAGATTTGTTGTCCAAACCCTTAACCAATAACCCTCTTGGAATATTTGGGATGAAATGAATCAACACATGACTACTGGTAGAAAGAAGAATGCTAGATCAAATAAAAATGAGTAGTTACTGTTGGTTATTAGAATTGTTCTATAGTTACCACAAGAATTTTACATGCTACTCACCATGTCTTGTTATGGACCACATTTTGAAAATTGGTATAGAAATTGAAAATCTGTCATGTTTTGACATAAAACAAATATTTTCTTTACTTTAAGATCTTAATCAATTCAATTAAATGTGATTTTGTGAGAAACCAAATTAAACCAACAGCACCATTTGTATTTGTTTAAACTTCAATTTGACCAGTCTAAAAAAGCCATGTGTAGGATTTTTCTTTAGTCTGTTTCTGATGGGATCAAGGAAGATTTAATTTTGATTTGTTTGAGTTGTGGGCTTGATTTTAGTTCAATCCATTTATCTATAACAATTTTTTATCAGAGGTGATCCATTTCGAAATGTTAACACAATACATGGCCCTTCAAATATATTGAAGATTGATTGCCGCTATTGGTTTCAAAATGGTCATATTTATTTGTTCAAATGATCAAATCATACACTTGACCATCTTGAAACAAAATATTTTGTTATTTGTTTACCAGTTTAATCATCTCATACATTCATGTTAGCTGCTGTGAAATAATTCTGGCAGTTTTGTTAAAATTGATTTACGTTATAATTATTAAATGTTTTAGAACTTAACTGTTTTTGTTGTTGCTGATTTTTAAGTTTTGAAGGCCTTTCCATTATATCGAGGGTTCAATTCAAGATTATAGTAAGTGCTTCATGTTTATGAAGCACTTACTTATAGTCTTGCACTGAACCTTTGCTATATAACCAATCATTTGGATTGTCCCAAGAAGTGAGTTGTGGAATTTGAGAAATTGTTGGTAATAACCATACCCTTCCTTTTTCACATATGTTTCTGTACAGTTTCACATTAAGGAAATGTAAATCATACTTAATGACAGTTGACTGTATATGTTTTTAGTACTGCCGAATCTCATATCTTTGATGCATTGAGATATATGGAGCATTGTGATGGTCAAACTTAATGGAAAGGGTAGATGGCAAATGAGAATATAAACATTTACATTTCATTTTGGTGCCTTTACTTTAATCCTGATTAAATTTGTCATCTGCTGCAGGAGTCCCAGCTACTGGGGTGGGCAGCAAGCGGCTAGATTCTCTTATACCCAATCTCCAATTTGTTCTGTCCATTGGGCTGACGAGGTTGCATTCCTTCCTGTCAGAAACAATGCAGCATGACCTGGACTTTCTTGGTCTACCTCGGCTCTTCGCACCATGCAGGGATGGTCATGTAGAGAACTTGGTTTATGGCGTCCTACGTACCTAAACCACCGAAGGTGTCTGCAACATAAGGCAGATGCTACTTCTGGTATCCTTTACTTGCCATAGAAAGTGCCTTTGACAGAAACATTTTTATCAAAATATAAAATTGCTCTTTGGGACAGCTGTATATGAACATTGTTCTATGTTTAAAACACGATTACCCGTTACTAATAATTTTCCCTTCCCCCTTTTTTTTTCTCTAAAAATCAATACCTTTATTTGTTTAATTGTTACCTTGCTCTCTATGCGTTCATATGACATGATGGGTTGTTATTTTGGGCTACAGTAGTGCATTGACAGAGCGTGGCCTCTTGTACCGAAGATCCTTGGTTCGATCCCCGTTAGTGGAGAGGTCGGAATTGCCTAGATTAACCCACAAATCCGTGTGAGTACTGGTTTAGTATCCAGGAAGCAGTCATCGAGAGTGAATTACATAGCTCCAAGCTGCCGTCACAATCGATGTAAAACATATTAGTTTAAACTAACATACGTGGCAAGAGTTTAAAAGAGTCGACCTATAACTGATTCGTTATCTAAAATAACTTACTGTTAGGCTATGTATACATACGTCTGGACATACACACATAAACTTTGTTTATTTTGGAAGGTTTCCAATTCTAAAAGTGGCGTTGCGATATTTATCGTTTACCCTTACGTGTTGCATGTTATAAGGAATATATAAAACTCTATTACTGATGTTGAAAATGTAATGTGCGAAGGCATTGCTTCACAAAACTTAATCCATTGCGACAAAGAAAGACTTTACTCATCATGATCAGATGTTTTTTTTTGTTAATGGTTTCTTACATTCTCTTTCTAAAAGTGTCTCTGGTACCGAGGGTCACGGGTTCAGTCCCCGTTAGCGGCGATGTGAAAATTCAGAGAATACCTTCAATCTGTGCGAGTACTGATCCAGTATCCAGGAAGTAGAGAGTGAATTTGATAAGTTCGAAGCTTCCGTCACAATCGATGTAAAATAAATAAGTTTAAACTAAAAGACAGTAAATTCGTTCTTTAAGGAGGAATAACTTGTCTCGCTTTCATACACATTTATCAGAAGACACAACCACTTTTACATGACAAGACATTGCCCATAACAACTAATTTCGTCCATAGCTTAAACAGTGCCATAAAATGAAATCTTTTCGATGCATCATAATTGCTTGTTTGGTGGTTGTGAGCTATCGCTTAATTTCATTTTGCTTGTTCAAAGATATTATAAAGGTAATAATTCTTCAATTTATCAAACTTTCAATTTTTTTAATTGCACAACAGCTTTAGTGTTATATGATACACACAGAAAAATGGTCACTGTGAATAAAATTAGATCTTTTTTATTTTTTTAAATATCTATACAGTGAAATTAGATGTACAAAGTACTTTAATCCAAAAACGTAACATCGGTTTTAGATCTACTGCATGCAGACTTCCTGAATCAACTATGCTGTCAAAAGCTACTTTTAACTGTACATGTACATCAAACAACAATACAAAACATTATGGTTAACTACGGCATTTTATTTTGACTTTCAAATCTTCTGTTACCGGTGAGTGAAAATAGAGGGTGGTAAAATGAATATACCGATAGATTTCTTGGGTGTTTAAGGACCGATAATGGATAATACATTAATGGAGAAATAGGGAGTAATAGTGAGCCATTTCGTGGAAGGCAAGTAAATATGGGACCCAGTGATCAATTCTTTTAGATAACAAATAAGGTGTGCCAAACAAATGATAAAGACATACGCCTGTGACTCCTACGGCCTTCCTGGATCAACCAGTACTATGCTGGGGCTCTGGAATGGCTTGCTAGAGGCCACTCCCTCGAAACCAGATGTATCGGTTGGTCTCGAACCCGGGACCCCCCGAGTTCTAAATCCACCACCTTAACTACAGAGCCACGGAGGAACGATAGAACGGTTAAGCATTTCCCAAACAAATTTTTTTCGACTGTCCAAAATTGAAAGAGTTTGCAGACGACATTTCAAAATGTGATGAAATTGGGAAATCATCTTCTGATAGGGCAGAAAACATTGCGGGAAAATGAAAATAATGATCGTTACGAGCAATTTCTCCTTTTCCCACAATGTTTTATAAAGTCGTCTGCAACAAAGTGGTTAAATGTCGTTATTGTTTTGGAAAGGGTTAAGCATTCCCTGACGTCTATCAGAGACGTGACCTTTAAAAGCTTTGTGTTAAAGAGTCGTATTACTTGACAGTGATGAAAATAGTTCTTAACGAGGACATGAATACGACTTTCGCCTTCTCTTAGATGATTCGAGGTTCTAGTTCCGAGTGTCATCAAAGTTTAACCCTTTACCAAACAATAACGACATTTGACCGCTTTGTTGCAGACGACTTTAGAAAATATTGTGGGAAAAGGAGAAATTGCTCGTAATGATCATTATTTTCATTTTCCCGCAATGTTTTCTGCCCTATCAGAAGATTATATTCAAATTGTATCACATTTTGAAGTGTCGTCGGCAACCTCTTCCAATTTGGGACTGTCGAAAACTTGTTGTTTGGGAAAGGGTTAAATCATATTTAATGCTTAGAAACGTGACGTTTCCTATTTCATTGCACGCTAAGTATGTATTACTTAGCATGCAATGGAATTTTAAACGTCACGTCTCTTAGCACGTGCCTGTAAACTTAACCCTTAAAGTACTGGAATCGTCTTCATGCCTATACAAACAGGTTAGATCCAGGCCAGCCGCCAAGTAAATTGGCGGCTGGCCTGTGATCTAACCTCTTTGCTACTCTGAGTATCTTTCCTCGTCAAAATTAAGCAGATGTTTAAGGTTTTGGAAAGCAGACAACACACAAATCTATCTTTATGAAAATTACCGAGCACTTTTAGTCCGACTTTATTTCTGATGTCCGTGGTTTTAAACTGGGTTTGTTTAGTCTATGTTCTTTTCATGGCAAATTGGATACTTTTGATGTACCCTTTTACATCTTTACAACATCTTTTAAGTTAAACATTCCTATAGATATCATTTTAGCCTAGGTTACGTCAGCAAAAATACCCCTAAAACCCATCCAGACTCATTCATTAAAAAAAACCTCGTTGAACGAACGATCTGTTACTTGAACCCAGGAACCATTCCGACAGAATGTTAAATGCATTCGGCTAATGATAGGGTGTAAAATGTTGAAAGATGATTGTTCACAGACGTGAGTATATTTCGTACTTAGAAATGATTTTTTTTTTCAAATTGCACTCCAGCTGCCCTGTTGTATTTCAGTGTAATGCACTGAAGAATTGTCGTTGGAAGCAAAAGTGTTTTTTCTTTAAGGTGTGTTAACAGTGACTTAACATGTATTTTAATCCAAAACCGTGACATCGTTTTTGATATCTACTGCCTATTACCTGTACACACTTAGAAAAAAGGTGGTTTTCTGAATTGATTATGCTTTCCATAACTAGTTTTAATTGACCATGTATAGGAAAGAACAATGCGAATATGTATCGTTTCAACGGCATTTTATTGTTGACTTCCAAATTTTCTCTTTTGTGAACAGGCACCTATGATGGAGAATGGGCAAAATCCAACACCTTTATAAAAAAACTGCCGATGGACATGTGTATTTCAAAACCTGTGATTCTTTTAAAATCATTTCAATTTTGTGAACAGCACCTTTAGCCCTTTACCCAACGAAAATTTTTCGACTGTCCCAAATTGAAAGAGTTTGCAGACGACATTTCAAATTGTGATGAATCTTCTGATAGGGCAGAAAGCATTTTGGGAAAAGGAGAAATAACTCGTTAAGAGCAATTTCTTCTTTTCCCACAATGTTTTCTAAAGTCGTCTGCAAAAAACTGGCCAAATGTCGTTATTGTTTGGTAATGGGTTAAAGAGGAAAGCGTTTTCAATTTGAACCACAATCTCGTTATTCCGTGAGGAAATAACGTTTCACCTTGGTATAAGGATTGTGACTGTTTCAAAATGAAATCAACTACAAACTTCAAAATTTGATAAAAAAAAAGGACAAAGCACTTTTTTGATATTAATGATACAAAACCATTGTGACGAAAGGATAACTTGCTCGGTACGAGCAATTTATCCTTTTGTCGCATTGGTTTCTGCAGAACCATGGAGCAGACGTGGAAAAGTAAGGGTATCGTTGAGCGAGGGGTAACCCTTAAATTTTATTTCCTTCAAATGTGAAGATTATAGGCCAAACGCATTTTCTTGATAATAATGATACAAAACCATTGTGACGAAAGGATAAATTGCTCGGTATATATATAGAATCTTTATTTATGTCTCATCCATATACATATACATTTCTATACATATAAAAACATACACATAGCCTAAAAACATTAAAATATATGTATATGGCCATTCAATTTTGAAATATAAGAGACAATTATTAACATAAAACATACATTACAAATAAATGATAATTACAACGTAAAATCAAGATTGAGTTACTAATACTTCTATAATGCAAGGTTAAAACAAATGTTAGATTGAAAATAAGTCAGGAGTGCATATTTGCACTATTGCACCTTATTAAAACTATATTTTAAGAAATGAGAAATTTATACTTTCGTCGCAATGATGTCAGACGGCCCATGGAATAGACGTGGTTACCTTTATCGGTTTTTTTTATATGGGGGGGGGGCCGTTTTCGAAATGAGCAATTCATTCTTTTGTCGCATATCAAACGTGTAGGGAGGGGGTTTATTATAAAGTAAGGGGTAATTGAAAACGCAGGGTTTTATTTATCGATATCGATAACATTGTATCGATTGATTGATAGCGAGTTTAACACCGTCACAGTATGTACCGTATGCTAGGTAGACGGAATGGGAAAACTAGCGTCAACTTCACAAACAATGGTCTAATATTCACACGGGGAATTTGCGCTTGTTGATAGTACCTTCGGTCCATTATGAATATCTCTCGCTGTCAACAATTTCGTAATTTCTCATCATCAATAGGTCTCTGCTGCAGTATGCCAAACTTATATCCACACGTTTTATGGCAATGATAGAACCTTGTTATTAACCTAGCCAGTATACAATATATAATCATGTTGTTATTAACCTCGCTAGTATACAATATATAATCATGTTGTTATTAACCTAGCTAGTATACAATATATAATCATGTTGTTATTAACCTCGCTAGTATACAATATATAATCATGTTGTTATTAACCTCGCTAGTATACAATATATAATCATGTTGTTATTAACCGCGCTAGTATACAATATATAATCATGTTGTTATTAACCTCGCTAGTATACAATATATAATCAAGTTGTTATTAACCTCGCTAGTATACAATATATAATCATGTTGTTATTAACCTCGCTAGTATACAATATATAATCATGTTGTTATTAACCGCGCTAGTATACAATATATAATCATGTTGTTATTAACCTCGCTAGTATACAATATATAATCATGTTGTTATTAACCTCGCTAGTATACAATATATAATCATGTTGTTATTAACCTCACTAGTATACGCAATATATAATCATGTTGTCATAATCATATGAAGTGACTTATATACCCATGGGACCGGATGTAACGAACTGCATTATGGTCCTCATTTGTCTAGAAATTGTATACATGTCACTATAATAATCGATATATCAACCATACTTATACAATGTTTTTTCCGGTATCCCCATTTTTATAAAAAGACATAAAACAAGATATAAAGGCTTAACATAACTGAGAGAGTAGAATAAAAGGAAAAGTGTTATTAGCGTATTTTTTTCAAATTTTGAAAAAGGGCGAAAGATATAAAATGGTAAAGTTTGTTATACGAGAAGTAACAGTGGACGTCCAAAATAGTATGAACGAAATATTACGGATACAAAAATGCGCAAAAACGACTGCGATCATTGGAGAAATTGCTTGTACTGAACAATTTCTCCGTTAGCACAAGAGAAAACAATAGGCATTTGCTGCAGGTGCATCGAAGTGTGGTATTATGTAGCAATACTTTGTAAAAATGTAGAATTATAAGCCTCGAGGACAGAACAATGACCCCAAAGCCAGTTTCGGTCCATGCACCATTAGTAATTATGATGACTCGGGGAACACGATGCTTATACCGAAATATGTTGACAAGTTGGGGTTAACAACAGGTAATGAAATATGATTTAAACCCGTCTTCCAATTAGTCCAGATGGTCCTGACGTAGAGACACCATTGTATTTACACACTGGATCATCTAAGGTACCCCCTTCGTAATACAGTAATACTTGAATGGCCAAAACTGTAAACAACAAAGGATATAAAAAAGCACAAACATACTACATCTGATATATAATGATAGGTCAAAGTCGACGTGACAAATGAATAAATGAGCAATTCCTCCGTTATTCACAGTGTTTTCTACAGTCTTCTGTATGGGATTCGTGAAAGCGATTGAAGGATCAGTATGGTAGAACGTGTGTGTAAGTTACATCGATATTGGTTTATGGTCAGGACAGAAGGGTAATCGCCCCGTTCGGATTTACCTGTACCAATATTGTAATAGTTTGGAGGGTTTAGATTGAACGCTCCATTGTTAGATGTAGCATATATCGCGGTGAAACTAGAAAACTCCCGTACAGTAATATCCAATAGGGACGTGATCGTGCTGTGCAATTGTTGAATTCGGCTATATAATGGTGGAAATCACAGCGTTTGGACCATAGATGTGTTAAACGTTTTGCTTTGGTATTGAAACTAATTTGTTTTTATATCAGTGGATCTGTTTTCTAGATAGTAATGAAAACGCTTATAATGCAAAACACATGTGTGATTCTAGTGAAACAGATTTAGTTGATTGAAAACGAAAAGTGGTTTAGAAATCGGTGTTGAAATGATTATCATACTTGAAAAAAGTGCCTTACAGACATAAAGATAAATAATAAAAAACAACTACAAGTTTTGAGCTTTTGTTTGGATTTACCTGTTTACTTCCAGTCGAGAATCTAGCGTTTGTAAAGTACCTAGTTGTGATCCGTGCTTAACAATGAATGATGAGGAATTCGGAGTTTGCACGCATTATTGTGATCTCAGTGTGTATACAGGTATGTATAATTAACCCTTATAGTGCTGGAACCGACTTTATCCCCCGGCTTATGCAAACAGAATAGATTCAGGCCAGCCGCCAAGTGAATTGGCGACTTGCCTGTGATCTAACCTGTTTGCTACCATGAGTATATGTTCTCATCAAAATTAAGCGGTTAATCAAAGTTTTGGAAAGCAGACGACATAAAGATCTTCTTTTAGACAATTTCTCAGCATTCTGATAGAAAAAAGTGCTTATTTCATGAAAATATGAGAATATAAGTTTGAAGGTGAAACTTCTTTTTTATTGAATCATATAGTTTTTGGTATTGTTGTATGACTTACAGTTGAAATAGTCAAAGAAGAATTAATTGTGAAAGCTCCAGTATGTCCAAGTATATAAAGTCTCTATGTGGTGGATGTCAAAGATGTTGCAACACATATACCTATCAGTTCGTAACATGTAATCTCTAAATATATGTATTCAAGTATAAACTTATTTTGCTTTCGATAATTGACTATTACACAGCGTGTGTTAAACAACCGCACAGCTGTCAGACAGTTTCAAAGAAATTGTCTTAAATTTCATGATTACTACCATCTATGAACAAGCAGCTATAATTATTTTCTGTGTTTACATCGATTTGAGTAGCACTGTATTTGCCTTACGATGTACAGTGCATCTATCAATGTATTTTCTTTCCTGTAATATGAATCAGTTTTAGGAAGACACAAATGAAATGTTTAGATAGAAAGTCTATATCAGTCCTAACAGACGATACGAATTTTAAAAGTTTCGGGAATATTTTTTAAAAAAAACACGACGTATCCCCATTCCCAAAGAAAAAAACACAAAAAAAAACGTAAAGCTTTAGGTCAGAAATTCATTTTCCACTATTTCAGTCAATTCGTCCAATACACCATAAATTTGTCTCTTTGGTTATGCTCAATTAATCAAAATTGACTGGATTATGCTACACAGTAATATGAATGAGATAATATTTACTAAGACGGCATGGCATTCAAAACATTTATACCAATAAACAAACCCATATACAGCTTTACACACAGAATTAAACACTTATCCTGTAAACCATTCAAAGCCTGAGATTATATGAACTTCAATACTAAACCGTTGAGAAAAATGACTGTTCTATATTCAACACAACACTAGAAACAATCGGTTATTCCTACTGTTCTCATATAGATACAATTCCCCTAAAAGTCATTTGTATATAATGATCCAGAATTCGTTGTCCAGGAATTTCTGTTACATCTCAAAATGTTTGGTGTACAGGATTTTCATAAATGATACATAAAAAATAAACTAACAAAAATGATTCTATTGAAGTCAAACACGATATTCTATTGTAATCAAACAGTCATGCTGTGATATTGTCAAGTTCATAATTAACATGTTTATCATTATATTGTGATGTTTTATTCGCCCCAAATTTGGAGATGTAACTTTGACACCATGTACTTTTATGCTATTGATTATGAAAATATATTAACAATTGCTATGAGCCTAAGCTCCTACCTTGAATAATCATCAACTACATCTTTTGTAGCATAGATTTTCCACTCAGAAGTCTTAGGAGGTTAAAAAAAGTGAATTACTGAGATGTAACTTGGACACAAAGGATTTTCGACTAAATTGGTGTCAAAAGTTACATCTTAATAAAAATATATCCAAAAATGCTATTAAAATCAAAATAGTATTTTAAGTCATGGTACAATGCAATCTTTATTTTGCTTATGAACGTAAGTCTGTACTGCTAGGAGAATTTGTCGTAGCAGGCAAGAAAGACAACAACTTGCATTATCATTTATGAGATGTAATTTTCTTCTCTTACTGTACCCGCCTCGAGCAGTCAGCCATGAAGTCAACTTTACGTGTACACAAATCCTTTTAAAGAGCTCTACGTCATCAATAAATGTGTGCTGATATATTCTGGGACATTTTCTATACCAAAGAGTTTGTTTAGTCAGAAGAATCCATCCTTTGAGATGTAAAATTTTGGACACAAAAGGGGCCCCGTTTTTATTTTCTAGAAATAACAGAAGTGTTAGATATCTATAAAATTGATTTACATGGATGATGATTTTATGCAATTTGAAGAAAACAAAGTATCACAGTAAAAAATGATTAGTCGTATACCTTTGTATAAAACTTTACTTTAGAGATGTAACAATTTGGACACGAATGTTACATCTCAAAGGACATATTTCAAAGCCTCTGCTATTTTGGTATCATGCTTTAGGACCGAACATTATTTTTATCTTCTATTTATGGTGTTAGAGGCAAAATGTGTTTTGTCTGTGCCTTAGGATGCAACTTCAACACAGTCATGTATGAGCTATTAAAGAAAACTATAAAAATGTGTCCCCATTTCCACCACATATTGTGTTTATTTACCGGATAGAGAAAAGCTGTATTTAAAGTGATTTATGCTTATTTTCGTCATTTGATAGCTCTTAAGATAAGATAAAAAACTACACGAACAATCAGCTGGAAGTTATGGTAAAACGTGATTCTTTGAGGGGTAACTGAAATTCCTGGACAACGAATTCTGGATCATATACCTATAAAGTTTGTAAACTGCTGTAGTAAGCAGAAAATATGGTCGATTCGGTAGAAAACGATCTATTCTAATAAGTTGAAATATAAAATCTGTGAGAAAGTCCGTTCAAGCAGTAAAACTTACCATGTTAGAAATGAAAAGTGTATTTACTCCCTAGAGAGTTAATGTACGAGTACTATTGGTTTTAACACGCGATGTTAACACTTCCGAGCTTATACATGTGCCTACTCGTGTTTATGATCTAACGTTGATGCTTTGACTGCAGATATCAACCTATGATTTACATCCATACTGTTCCATAAATTTAAGTTCAAACTAAAACAGTAACTCAAACAAACTGCTAGGGTCATAACTTTCTCTCACCCTTGACGAATTAAGGAAATCCATTGCCCACGTATCAATTTACTTTTGCATTCTATGCTTTTATTTTACATTCTAACCTTTGCTCTAAAGTACAAAGATACCTGTATTCAATTCTCGATTGAAATAAAAACTACATCGAACCAATGACTTTATTCTGGAAACAATAAAGCCATGGAAGGAATTTACAGGCTATTCCGTATGTAACCTCTTGTGTATATGATCTCACGCTGAAGCTTTCAGCGTAGACATATTAACCACGTTTCTCACGTATAACGTTGTCTATACTTAATTTAGAACTGAAACATGAACTACAACCAAATTATAGATTCAGAGAGTTTAACATTGTTTATCTTACATCGATTGTGAAAGTGTTTACAATTTAGATAAATCACTCTCGATTCTGCTTCCTGGATCATAACTAATATTGAATACCAATTTGATTTAATGGGTCTTGCGTTGAGTCGTTTACCATACATACCAACCCTTGCTTTCATGTATGAAATTGTTGGTAGTTAAGGAACAATACCCATAATCTCATTGACTTTTTAGAATAATTTATTGTCATAACGTGGAAGATCATTACAGGACGCCGACAAACTCAGTACAAATGTCCCCCTTTCACCCGCACTCGGGCGCCGCATACGTTTCGTTTACATGCGATTATTGAATCCGTGTTTTACAGCTTTCCGTAATAATTACCTTGATGATTACTGCAGCATTTAGAGCACGAACATCAAAAGTATCGATTCTAATTCTAACCAAGATGGAAAATCAATACAAGCCGGATTGTTTAACTTTAAAGAGATGTCGGGGTTACAGACCTTGTAAGTAAGTCAATCCTCTTCAAGGTCAATTAAGCTAGGGGGAATATTAAAACAATTATTTTCCAACGTTTTCTCGATATTGGACTAATAGATTGAGACGTGAATAAACGCGATTTACATTCGATTTTAAGAGATGGTTTGAACCTCCTAAGAATTGCTCTACATGCTTAGTGTTTCGCTCGATGGAAGGTAAGGTAAGGATTGAAAAGTAATACTTAAAGACGTTTTCAAATTAAGTATAGTAACCAATAAAGACCTTAGAGTGTATTCTTTACATTAAGCTTTTATCCACATCTTTCAGGATGTACCGAAATAAGCTACACGGCTTATCAAACCAAAACACGCCCTTTAGCTGGTACAGAGTTAGGATACGTGTATTCTTTACTTTAAGATTGCAACACATCTATTTAGTGGGTACTGAGATAATTGATACATACTGCTGACTTTAAGCTTCAGAACAATCCTTTGACCTGATACAACAATAAGCTATACGTATTCTTTATTTTAAGCTTCAAACCATTCCTTTTAGATGATACAAGAATAAGCTATACGTGTTCTTTATTTTAAGCTTCAAATTATTCCTTTTAGTTGATACAACAATAAGCTATACGTATTCTTTACCTGAAGCTTCAAACCATTCCTTTTAGTTGATACAACAATAAGCTATACGTGTTCTTTATTTTAAGCTTCAAACTATTCCTTTTAGTTGATACAACAATAAGCTATACGTATTCTTTACCTGAAGCTTCAAACCATTCCTTTTAGTTGATACAACAATAAGCTATACGTGTTCTTTATTTTAAGCTTCAAACTATTCCTTTTAGTTGATACAACAATAAGCTATACGTATTCTTTACCTGAAGCTTCAAACCATTCCTTTTAGTTGATACAACAATAAGCTATACGTGTTCTTTATTTTAAGCTTCAAACTATTCCTTTTAGTTGATACAACAATAAGCTATACGTATTCTTTACCTGAAGCTTCAAACCATTCCTTTTAGTTGATACAACAATAAGCTATACGTGTTCTTTATTTTAAGCTTCAAACTATTCCTTTTAGTTGATACAACAATAAGCTATACGTATTCTTTACCTGAAGCTTCAAACCATTCCTTTTAGTTGATACAACAATAAGCTATACGTGTTCTTTATTTTAAGCTTCAAACTATTCCTTTTAGTTGATACAACAATAAGCTATACGTATTCTTTACCTGAAGCTTCAAACCATTCCTTTTAGTTGATACAACAATAAGCTATACGTATTCTTTACTTTAAGCTTCAAACCATTCCTTTTAGTTGATACAACAATAAGTTATACGTATTCTTTACTTTAAGCTTCAAACCATTCCTTTTAGTTGATACAACAATAAGCTATACGTATTCTTTACTTTAAGCTTCAAACCATTCCTTTTAGTTGATACAACAATAAGCTATACGTATTCTTTACTTTAAGCTTCAAACTTTTTCTTTTAGTTGATACAACAAAAAGCTATACGTATTCTTTACTTTAAGCTTTAAATTATTCCTTACAGTTGATACAACAATAAGCTATACGTATTCTTTACTTTAAGCTTCAAACCATTCCTTTTAGTTGATAAAACAATAAGCTATACGTATTCTTTACTTTAAGCTTCAAACCATTCCTTTTAGTTGATACAACAATAAGCTATACGTATTCTTTACTTTAAGCTTCAAACCATTCCTTACAGTTGATAAAACAATAAGCTATACGTATTCTTTACTTTAAGCTTAAAACCATTCCTTTTAGTTGATACAACAATAAGCTATACGTATTCTTTACTTTAAGCTTCAAACCATTCCTTTTAGTTGATACAACAATAAGCTATACGTATTCTTTACTTTAAGCTTCAAACCATTCCTTTTAGTTGATACAACAATAAGCTATACGTATTCTTTACTTTAAGCTTCAAACCATCCTTTTAGTTGATACAACAATAAGCTATACGTATTCTTTACTTTAAGCTTCAAACCATTCCTTTTAGTTGATACAACAATAAGCTATACGTATTCTTTACTTTAAGTTTCAAACCATTCCTTACAGTTGATAAAACAATAAGCTATACGTATTCTTTACTTTAAGTTTCAAATAAAACCGTCCAGTAGGTACCGAGACAGGTTACACGAGGCTTACAGGAAAACACCGACACCAAAAAAATAAGATATTTCAATAACAAATCTCCGTTATCTTTAAGTAGATGAATTGGACATTTGAAAAGAAAATAATAGGACAAAACATAGTTTATCATCCAAGCGCATTTTACATACTCACCTATATCATACATTATAAAAGTAATAAATATCAATATAAAAAATTCAGATAGATGTTCGCAGCTTGCTATCGAGTACCTTTATTGCACGCTCCCATCGTGTGGGGGGACATTCCCCATTGTCTGGAACGCTGTCTCCCATCGTGTGTGGGGACATTCCCCATTGTCTTGAACGCTGTCTCTCATATACACGCTCCCATCGTGTGGGGGGACATTCCCCATTGTCTTGGACGCTGTCTCTCATATACACGCGTTTAAGCCTACCAACAACTATGTCTAACGTAAATATTTTTTCTAAGTCGTTTAGAAAAACAGTGCATCGAATACGAGAAGGTGTGCGACATTCTCAAGATATTGCTGAAGCAGTGTAAACACTCAATCGAACTAACTACCAACCGTCATTATTCTTTTAATACCATGCTGACTGTTTCCTCATAAAAAAGTAAAAGTTAATGTAGATTAAGAAACGAATGATGTTTTATTCTTTTAAAGAAAAAAAAATTTTTACAAAAAGTTTCTATTGGAGTAAATAAAAACCTTCTACTTAAGAACTGAAAAACGCTCTCTCCTTAAAAATATAGACTTTTAAATAACGATACACTTATACGTGTATATATGTTTGTTTGATTTGTTTAGAGATAATACTTATCTACGTTCCGTATTTATATAGGAACGGCTTTGGAACTCTTACCCCATAAAAAGTTAGTCGACATGTCACAATTACGAATTTTAAACGAAGCGTTTAATGAAATTGACATCGTTTTCTTTATTTTGTCTCAGAGATAAAAATGTTTCAAAATGAAACGTTTTTCATAATAAGTGATTTTGCTAATTTTACATGTTTCTTTTTATCATTTGATTCCGGTGTTAAATTTTTTTTTATATTTCTTTGAGACAGGCTATAGAAAATGTGATAGCTTAATCTAAAATGGTTAATTGTTATATCGTGTACAAAACATTGTGACAACGGACAAGTGATAAATAAAGCGTGCAGTAGCAAATGCGCCAATACAGTGAGCAAGTGGTTAGAAAAATCCTACGTAAGTTGCCATTGACTAGTTCAAAACAAAAGTAAAGATTGGCGACAATTGTTAAGGAAAAAGAATACTGTTAATACTACGATATGTACTGGAAACTATAATGAGCTTTGTACAAAAACGACTTGTCTTTGTTTAGAGAAGTTTTATGTATATAAAGTGTTTAACCACGGGTTTTTAATTTGATATGAAGTGGTCTTCCGACTTATATTAGTCGTTAGAGGATAGAACTTTAATTTACCAGGGTACAGCTTTACTTTACATTGTATGCTATTGATTTACGTATGTACAAAACAACGTTCCCTTTTGTTTCAATATTGGGCTAAACAGACGACACAAAAATCTACCTTTAGACATTTCACCAGCATTCTTAGGGTTAAAACTCGGTTGGGAGCGCCACAAACAAAACTGGGATTGACTTGAAATGTTTTAAAGCATTAGTAGAAATGTGTCAAAATCTATCGAAGGCCAGTAAAGCGTTCTTGACAACATAGGATTTATGCATGATATATTGATACATATCTTGGCAAGTGTTCAATATGAGAGTAAGACGGGCAAGGTTTTGTTTGTTCTTCCTTAAAACCCTTAGTTCGTTTGAGGTTTAACGACGTTCGAAACAGCTTATCATCACTAGACCTATTTGTCATTGTAATATTTAACGTAAAATTACTGTTATAGGCCCTATTGAGTCTGTTTACCTCGGTCGTACTTGGTATACATCGGTTTGAGCCAGAGCTATTCGCATTTAAACCAAATAGTTCCGGTCCCGACCGTATGTCGCGAACAGCCAAAGTGATCCATGGAAATAAATTATTTAAAAATGACGGATTAACGGTTTCTACCTACAGCATGCTTTACTCAGTGCAATCATCAATGTTCTTTCCCCTGCAAAGCATCATCATTAAGTTTGCTTCGACATGATTATTATAATTTCTTATCCTTTTCTTATCCCTTCTCTTAAACATACTACTACCAATATTTTTTTTACAAACGACATATTTCGTCTATGATTTTATCAATTCATTCATTGCGATTCAGATCTAACTTAACAATAAGCATAGAGTATTCACAACTAGATTCGTTTCTGAATCCATACATCATATGTTTGGAAGGTTCTATAAACCATTTTTTTTGCATACATTTTGTTCATTTGAGATGATACCATTAAAGACCATATTTCTAGTACATGTGTAGAGGTGGAGCTTCCTACACGCGCGGGGTAGGTTACATGTTAAAACCGGTTGTTCATTGATGTGAGTGAATTTGGAAGTTACAGATAAATATCTATAAAGTAGCGCAACAGCTGTACTGTTATACAATATGAACCGGAAAGTGGCTAGTGGAAGCAAAACTGGTTCGTATTTGAGTGTTCAGACCATGGTATCTTTTCAACATCTTTCCAACATCTTTTCAAAATGTTTCAACATCTTTTCAACATCTTTTCATCCTCTTTTCAACATCTTTTCAACATCTTTTCAACATCTTTTCAACGTCTTTTCAACATCTATTCAACATATTTTCATCATATTTTCATCATCTTTTCAACAACTTTTATATGAAGAATTCAAACAATGTCATTTGTCTGGTGACAAAAACAGCTTGAATCCCATGTATAATATTTATCAACCACCGAGCTTTGAGATAGTCTCTTTAAAGGTCCACGAGAGGACAAATAAATTACTGATAAATATATGGGAATCTTTGATTATGTTTAAAAAAAAAGTCTTGCCAATCAATTTATAAATGCTATAAGACACTGTTTGATAACTTCCTTTAACTTAAGTTATGTTGTGCTTAAGTTAAGTTGTCTCCAGTTCAATCATGTTTATCAACAATCTGTTTCTTTACATATTTTAAATAACAAATTCTGATTGGTCGGATGACAATTTTATATGGCTAACCTGGGTTATTTCTCGTTAGCTTTCACGTTTAAATTGTGCTGATGTTTTCATTTCTTTTTTTTCGATGGTGATAAATGTTTGAATCTGACCAAAAGTTTCTACTTCTATATGGTACTTCCAACAATCGTTCACGATTATCATAGGAAGGGAACACCGCCATCATCAGGACATTGGTAGGTGTCTAACGTTAACAAAATGATATAGCATTAGTCTCCTTTCTTGAGCCTTAGACAAACAAACAAAAGTCTGTTATTTCGAAAGCTTCTTGAAGCGTAAAGCACTGACCTAAACTTAGTCGTTCTTTTCTTCAAAAATCGATACGGACACGCTCTATAAATTATTTATAATCAGGTCTTGTTTTGAGATTCCCGGCGGACCCAACCATCATCAATGACCCGTACGGAAAAATAATCAAGACATGTAACTCTTGGGCCAATGAATTAACTCTACTGTATCTGACCTAATCTATTTGTCTGAAAATAATGCATAAACATTTGGAGACTATTCCTTTAAACACTTTCAAACGTATTATGTTTTGTGGCGGACCCAAATCTAATCAAAAACGTGAGCGGATGGCATAGAACGATCATTCTCCTTTTGTCAAATTTGTTTCGTGAGCTGTATGTAGAAGTTGTATCGAGGCCAGTCTCCTGTGTGACCTGGTGGTTAAGGTTGAGGACTTGTACCTCCGAGGTCCAGGGTTCGGGACACTCTAAAGGTCGCTGACAGTATGAGAGCCCTTTTCCAAGACACTTCAGACCCCTGGACCAGTACTGGTTAAACCTAGAAAAAGCGACCAAGACCTAATAAACAATTCATGACACCGCGTATAACCCTTTCCCAAACAATAACGATATTTGGCCACTTTGTTGCAGACGACTTTAGAAAACATTGTGGGAAAAGGAGAAACTGCTCGTGACGAGCAATTTTTCCATTTCCCACAATGTTTTCTGCCCTATCAGAAGATTATTTTCCAATTTCATCACATTTTGAAATTTTGTCTGCAAACTCTTTCAATTTGGGACAGTCGAAAAATTGGTGTTTGAGAAAGGGATAATCTAATGCAGGGCATCAAAGCGAGTCAAAATGACGTAGCGTTTAGGCCGAACGGAAATTTAATTAAGCGATTGTAATGATATAATAGGCGAATGTATCTTAAATACTCAAGACGCGATATGTAATTATATTTGTTGTCTGCTCGTTTGTTTGCGTATTGATTCTACGGCGTCTTTAATAATATGTTAACTATGTTGTTGGAATCATATTAGGTCCTTTAGCTAGGCCTCTAAGCCTAGATTGGATGGGGTGTTTTTTTCAGACGTAAAATAATCCCCCATCATAAAGAGTGTCACAAAAGAAAGAAAAAAAACCTTCAATATCATTTGTTTTAGTTTGATTATTATTTATGATACAAGATAATTCTGTTGAACAAGAAACTCTCTAAAAAATACTGAGTATACTGAGCATTTAGTCCTTTCATGATAACTGATTTCTACGTCTTATGGAGCAGTACTTAGTACGACCTTGAGTTTTAGAGTATTTATACAGTAACTTAATATGTATTTATATCGAAACAGTTTTAAGTTATACCGCATGTATTTGATAGCTACTATTAAATGTTCATAATACAACAAAACGAAAACTGTATTGCTTCGACGACAATTTTATTTTTGACTTTTTAATGTTCTAACATGAGAACAAGTGTAACAATACGAGCAAATAAACCTCTCAAAGACACAATCACTTCCGACCATGGAAAAACGCTGTCTTCCACTGATCATGTGTGTTGTCGATTTATATACATGTATTAGCATGTTCTCAATAATTATGCATTAGGATCTCTGATTTTCATAAACGTTCTGCAAACGTTACACAAGAAGCTTTAACCCTTTATCAAACGCCAAACGTTCGACTGTCCCGAATTGAAAGAGTTTGCAGACAACAGTTCAAAAAGTGATGAAATTACAAAAAAAATCTTTTGATAAGGCAGAAAACGTTGTGGGAAAATGAAAAATTGTTCGTCACGAGTAATTTCTCCTTTTACCACGATGTTTCCAGAGTCATCTGCAACAAAGAGGTTAAATGTCGTTATTGTTTGGTAATGGGTTAAACAAAACTGTACCATCTGAAAATGGAGTTTACCTCGGTACCAGAGAGTCGAACACGTGATTTATGAGATTGTTTATTATGTAACTATGGCGGATATTGAATGTCGAGTCTGGTCTATTGTCCATATGAGATTTATCTATAAACAGGCTTTGTCATCAGACAATCGATTTTAAATAATAAAATTTTCCGACAGCATGTTTCCTTGAATCGGCGATAGTGGGAGTTAGTGTACGTACATCGATACATGGTAGATGTAGCCTAAATCTGAACACATCGAGTTTTTCCAATGAAAACACCTCTGAAATAATAGGGATGACGCCATGTTGTTTCCCGCGAACTGACGTCACTTCACTTTCGTTTTCAAAAATAGATCTTAAATGTGAAATCTAAAAAGTCGTTAAATTTGATTAAGGAAACAACTTTATATGTCACAACTTATCATTTTGCCATTTCTTGTGAGTTACAGATAAGAAAATGATTTAAAAGGATGTCCAACACTTCAATATGTATTGAACTACTGAACGCGCACGCTACGAAAATGTGTTATACGCCGGGGACGATTTACCCGAAAAGTTGTAACCCTACTCTTATATCGAGGTGTATTTCTAAGCTCACGGAAATACCCGAGTAGTTCCGATTGATGTAGCCTGTGTCCAATGCGGGGGAAATTGGTATGAAGTTTTAGAATGCTTAGCCCTTTATCAAACGCAAAATTTTCGACTGTTCCAAATTGAAAGAGTTTGCAGACAACATTTCAAAATGTGATGAAATTGGCAAATAATTCTCTGGTAGGGCAGAAACATTGTGGGAAAATGAGAAACGAGCAATTTCTCCTTTATCCACGATGTTTAAAGAGTTGTTTGCAATAAACTGGTTGAATGTCGTTATTGATTGGTAATGGGTTAACAATTTTTGGTGCTCTGTAAAACCCAATGAAAGGTTGATGTAATACCTAAGACACATTAGGATATACAGCAATAACTTTAGATTTTAGAATTGACAGTTATTTCAAAAATACAAAAGTGGCAGACTTTCTTCCTATACATATGCTTCGGGGTATTCAAATGAACTGAGAAGAAAAACATATCGAGGGTATAAAGCAAAACAATGGTAAGAGCTATTGTTACGTAGCCGCCTCACTCTCTACAGCATAGCAACAATCAATCAGGACAAGATGTAACCTCTACGTTACTGCGCCGACTCTTTAGCTCAGTGGTTATGTCTTGGAATGTCACCCGGGAACCCGGGATCGAATCCCCACAGGGGACATAAAATCCAAAGTGGATTTTTCTAGCTATGCTTCGTTGCGGACATTGTTCGTAAGACTATACAAACATGGAGCAATGACAATAGTATTGCTTTGAACACTCAAAGCGGTATTTCTTGAGACCGATTTCCTTATCCAAGTGAAGCTATGTGTTTTGCAACATATAATCAACAACCTAGATATGAAAGGCTTATCTATCGGTACATAATATTAAAGCGCCATCAAACTTTGGTTCTGTTTGCTTAGTTACATGATTTACGGTCTTGTCAATGCTCATGCACATTTATAACGGGTAGACTTAAAGATAACGCTAGTTTACTTGGTAGTGATTTAACATTTTCTTTAACAATGTCTTCAGTTTGGTCGTATTAACCACACGCCCTTTCTTCAAGCAGAATTTCCTCTTTGACATTAGGTAAAATACCCATAACCCACGGTGGTTAATCAAAACGGCTTCTATGCGTATAATCGAGCGTTGCATTGCTTCTATACGTACAGGCACCGGCTTCTATACCGATAAATCGTGTTGACACGTGATGACGGGTGTGTTTATTTCTTTAATATCTTAGTAGATACGACAAAGCTTGTTGTATTCATTATCTCACGGAACATGTAATATATTTGTTCTTTGATATAAACTGACATTTGCGTTCGACATGTACCGGTATTCAAAAACAAACCCAAAATGTGAAGCAGAAATAAGTGAGAACTCTTCAAAGTTGATTTAAAAGAGAATATTTCAATCATATCTAAAGGTATCAAACACTTATTGACATCGTTTTTGGTAATTTTAACGCACTTTAACTGATACTTCTCAATAATTTCGGTTTTTAAATTTTGTTAAGCCCTGCACATCGTAAAAAAAAAAGATATTTCAATGCAACGGATTATATACGTACACGGCACCGGCTAATTAACGATGTAAACGGACAATTCTTTATAACCCGTTTCTGATCATTAATTAAGTTGAATAACATGATTTTTTCATTAGAATAGTTTCGAAAAGATTTATTCAAATTAAAATCTTGATACATTAAGCCGATTTTTTCACTTTGTGTGTAAAATATGCATCAAGATGTCATTTTTTCTATATCAAGTTATTTCACTTGAAAGAAGCTTATTCATTTAACTCATGAAAGTAGAAGGGTTTTTTTTTATAAGACTCTATGATTTGCATTCGCATTATCATAACAAACAGTTTCAAGAAATATTAGACACACAATCGAGGCTATTGTATGTGATGTTGTACTTCCTTGGAAGAGAATCAAGCCCAACACGACGAGGACCATTATTAAAAGTTTGCGACATTAATACCTCGACCACAGAGGCCAGTCAGAGTTATCTTGTCCGTGGCTATATATACTGGTTTTGATTTTTCTTGTGTGTAATGACAAAGTACAATAACAGCATGTATGCTTTTGAAACACAATGTTTACGACATTAGATATTTTTCCGTGTTTATACTTCGTTCAGAATTTAACACTTAGCCTTTCGTGTCAATAGATTTGAATAATTTATTGGTATGATCAACATAAATTTGGACGAAACAGAAGTGACCATGACAAACTCAAACAAAACGATGGTGGACAATACAATGACAGTAAGAACAAACCCGAGCGATACATCGTCGGAAAGGACATTAACAATGGAAAGTAGAAACAAACTTGGGCGAGACAATATTCAACACTTCAGTGGAAGGACCGCTTTAAAAGGCTTGAATGAACAGTAATTATCGTGGGGGAATGAACATGTTTAGGTAGCATCTATTCGTCTCTCCTTTTGTTGATATAACCAAAAAGAGATCGTCTTATTTTCGTTTTAAAGTATCAAACAAACGAATTAGGGTTCATATAGAAGCCAGTGTTATCTGTTCGTACATTAGGTGCCAAAATTTAATGCATTATAGACTATTCATACTTTATGAGTAGCCAACCCCGTTGAGCATTTTTATATATTTCTTTAGTTTTCTGATGAAACAATGAATGTACCATTTTCTTTTTCGTTTTAACCTATAAAACATAATAAAATGAGAATGAGGGTCCATATAGAAACCGGTGCCGTCTGTTCGTACATTAGTCGGTGCCAAAGATTACAGCCTTATAGGCTATTCGTATATTATTCGTAGCCACCCCGTTGAGGATTTTTATATATTTCTTTTATTTACAGACATTAAATTTGACAATAAAACGTGGCATATATGGATCTTTATTTTTCTGATGAATTTCATTTCGGAAAAGAACATAATCTCTCATAAATTAGACAAAAGACGAAGTGTTTACAATGAGGACTCGCATGCGGCCAACTTGTTTTCTTTAGTGTGGATTAGATAAAATGTTATGAGACAAGACAAAATACATATGTTATACAAAATAGTTCATATTGGTCCGTGATACACGTTATTTTAATAAATCATTTCTCCTTTTCTTTATATTCTTCTTTTTCCCGGTCCATCTTCATGTCTTCCTTTGTTTACAAACGTATAGAAAACCGGTGCTTGTACGTATAGAAGCACGCACCGCAATATTATACGTTTAGGAGCCGTTTTGATTAACCACCGTGTAACCCGCCATGACAGATATACAGGTTAAAGTCCCTCAAATCCTGAATCCATCGAAATGGAGAAGGATAAAAACGTAGATTTGTAATGGGTTCACGTAAACAAATGTCACATGTCTAAAATGACGACTAATCGATAGGGTTTCGACACTTGCTGGATTAACGGTTCGATTTAATTTGTCGGGGAGACATAATTTTGTTCGTGATAATCCTACATTGGAAATTTAGAATAACTCTGTTTTTGGTAAAAAGGGCCGATCGCCGAAATAGAATAAATTACGTGAAGTTTATTACATCTTGAAGCAGTTGCCGTTTCAAAAAGGCTTTCAAAAAGCTTTAACCAATTACCAAACAATAACAACAATTGACCAGATTGTCACGGCTCTGTAACACTTTGTGTAAAAAGGAGAACTTACTCTGAACGAGCAATTTCTCCTTTTCCGACAATGTTTTCTGCCCTATCAGCAAATCATTTTTCAATTTCATCAAATTTTGAAATGTTGTCTGCAAATTCTTTCAAATAAGGACAGTAACAAATTTGATGTTTGGTAATGGTATAAATGCTTCAATGTATGGAAGATTAGCTCTCGCCTTCCTTCGATAAAGTAATATTTCTTGTTTTATACCTTTGATATGGACACACACCTTTTATTTTACTGGATTAAAGGTTTGTTTTATTTCGAAGCAAATAGTGCTTATATCCACTCTTCTTAAGTACTGCAAAAATATGTATCTTTTCAGGGTTACTGACAGCTTCCAGACATTACCATTCTTGGTCAGTGATATATACCGAAAATCTAGTCTGTATTTGATTTTTTTTTCTAATGGAAAGATTACCAATATCTTTCAAAATAATCAGTTTATGCGTAACGAAGATTATAATAGACAAACATCAATGTTAAATGGGCGTTATCTTTTATTAGCAATTTTATGCTGCTGTCACAATGGTTTCTCTTCAAACCACAGCTAAATGCAACATCTGTCCGAAATTGGAAGAGTTTACAGACGACTTTTCAAAATGTGATGACATTGAAAAATAATCTTCTGACAGGGCAGAAATCATTGTGGGAAAAGGAGAACATGCTCGTTGAGAGCAAGTTCGCCTTTTCCACAATGTTTTCTAGAGTCATATGCAACAAACTAGTAAAATGATGTTATTGTTTGGTTATTAGTTAAGGTTATCCAAGTTACGGCTGTTGTTGCAAATCGTCTTCAAAAGCTCAAACATTCTTGCAATAAAACAAAGATTTTGGGCTTTAAAGGCGCTTGCTCAAAGACGTTTTAAAAACCAAGATAAAATGTCGTTAAAACAAGTTTTTGTTTTGTACATAGTTGTGCAATGAAAAGTAGCTATTGAAAACATAATTAATTCAGCAAGCACTCCAGCTTACTATGGTCAGTTTATATGCCGGAGATTCCAACAAACGACGTCATGCTTTTGGATTGAAATACATTTTACTTCACTGTATGCACACTTTAAATAATTAAAACCATCTAATTTTGCTTCCAATGACTATTCTCTAGTTCACATCGCATAACAGTAAAGCTGATGTGCCGAACAAAAGCGAAATAGTCTTAAATTGCAAATTCCCGCATATTTATGGAAAAGCACATTCAAATCTCATACTGATAGTTGTGTCATTGCATGTTTTAATGGCACGGATTTTGTAAATCCTTGGGTTGCATATTGACGCATTAACTGCATTACCTATTGCCAATATCTGCGCACTTTGTTAAACCCTGGATTCACTTTGGTAATCCATGAAACATGTAAACTTCACTGAAAATGTTTTGGCACCAAGGGATTAAAATATGGGTTTCAATTAACTGAAATTCTTTCTTGCCAAATGATGATGAATGAGCTTAAAGCGAGATAAGCAAGAAAATCGAATTTCTATCATGAATAAGGTTCAATAAAATGACTTAAGAGAACACATTTGAGCTTTCAGGAAAACACAACATCGTTACCTGTTGTGTGGATATAGACTAAAAAGACGTAATCACGCAAAAACAATAAGATATAAAACAAGACAAAAATAAAATGAAACTATTCAGCTTGCCTCACTCTTGCAAACTGGATCAATAAAAGCATATCATGACCATAAATGTACTTTTAAAGACAGACAGCTTCTATACCAGATATTGAACGGATGCTATAGAGGCTGTTTGTCTTAACATATTACCATTCAATGACGACATTTAATCAGTGTGTTGTAGACGACTCTGGATCGTAATGTGGGAACAGGAAAAAAGAGCAATTCCTGCTTTTCCAACAATGTTTACTGCCCTATCAGAAGATTATCTATCAATTTCATTACATTTTTAAATGTTGTCTGCAAACTGTTTTAATTTGGGACAGTCGAAAATGTGGCGTTAGGTAAAGCGTTAAAGACAAAAAAGAAAACAACCCCAGAAGTGTTTCTGTACATGTTTCTGGTGTAATCCATTAGCTTCTCCCTCCCATTCAACTTATTCAGTCTCCTCACCGGAAACACTCGGAGCTTTGGAAACATGTACTTTAAATGTAGTACCCGTGAAATTATTCCGAAACATTCCGGTCGAATAATTAGCCCATGGAATTTAAGATGCGTCCAAAACTTCACCAAAACGCATAGAAACGTCCTTAGCAATAATACGTTCTAATTACTGTTGGACCTTTATATATGGTCAGTGTACATGTACTGGACCGGACGTAAATGAGATTCTAGGATAACAGCATGAGATTGCTTTGGCGTTGGTTACGAAGCTATATTGGTGTACATACACTGTTGGTAACGTTTAGAATGATTGCAATCTGTAGTCATAAGTGACAATGATATACGTATGCCAAACGCATATAACCGTTATTGTTTGATAATCTAATGACTGTAAACTGTAAAGTTTACGTCAATAAAATTATCTATCTTTAAATGTGGTATCACTGTGCAATTCAATCTGCCAAATATAGCAGTTACTTGGTTCAAATCCTTTCAGACATTCCCAATATTAAAGTTTTGAAAACGCCACTCATTTGACAATCACTAGGAGCATTGAAAAGACTGTATCAAGTGTTCAGTGTGGTTATCATAAATCAAATCAAAGAGCATCATATAATACTTACTGCTGCATTGCATTGATTCTTGGGTATATTGTTGAAGTAAGGTTGTCTACTCTGTTTCTTTGAAATGCGCATGCGTATGCCATCGACAATTTACGCACCAACACGTGTGCTATCTTTGCGTTTGTCGGTTCTGATCGGGACATGAGATTATCCCAGTCAATTTATCGATAAATCAATGAAAACAGTAGGTGGTAATGTACCGACTTAGAATTTAATCTCTTTCTCAATAATCAGGAATATTGATGTCTTACAATTGACGACATCTTAATCATTTGTTTAACCCATTAGCTCGTAAATATTTAATCTAACACGACCACGGAAAGTGATTCATGGTATACAGTCAATATTGTTCTAAGCGACCACTCTCAAGCCGACATGAAAGTTTATTTAGCTTTATACTTTCTTGATACAGAACTCAAGTTATTCTGAAAGCTCCTACTGGAGATTTTTGTCCGTATTAAGCCATTAAGTTGTTTTATGCAACACAATTCCGTCCGGTTACAATATGGTCGCTAAAACAAGAATGACTCTTGTAGGCATTTCTTTGCATCCATCATCAATATATTTTGTTGATTATCTTTACCTTTATCGTCACCATCTAGTATGAACATGGACAAAGTTTTAAGAATGAAACCAAATGAATATTTTTCAAATTTGGTTTTACGTTGACCTAAAAAAACATCCATATCTTACCGCATCGTTTTGATAGTCTCCTGTTTCGGCGTGATACACGTTGTTTGAAAGAAATGAATCGTTTCGAGAAATGTTCACAATATCCATTTGAAAGGCATTGCCAGAATTTGGTCAGAGCGGTCGAATTATAATGCTTGTTTAAATTGTTGACGTATCAAATACAAACAATGAAATCCAAAAATAGTTTCGGGTACCGGTAATTACTTTGGTAATCGGCAAATAACAATGTTTGATTACGGACAATCGTCCACATATAACGTTGTGACATATGCGAGAGCATGTATGAAGAATGTTTCACACAAATGAAGCATGTATGTGTTCTCCCTCGATCACAATGTTTTAAAAAATTACCCTACTTTATAGTCAACATATGGGACCAAAAATGTACATATATATTATTTAGTTAATGTCCTATTTTTTTACGTTTTCTATATGTTTCCTATATATTTATGTTGTAGGTATGTACTGGAGACTGTTCTGGTGACTCTAGGGAAAGTTCCAGCTGCTGGTATACATTATGGTATATATGGTGAGTAGTTATCACTTGCTAATAATCTACTCTGTCGCTCTCCGTCTCTGTCCCGCTGTCGGTGTCTTTGTCTCTGTCCCTGTTTATTGTTTTGTCCTTCTCCTTCTCTATCTCTCTTTATGTGTCTATCTTTCTCTTTTTTGTTTTGTTTATATATGTCTTTCTTTCCATATTACTGTCTTTGTGTATATATCTCTGTATATATCTCTATCTATCTCTACCTCTTTCTCCCTGTCTCTGTGTCTTGTTTCCCTCTCTGTCTGTCTCTCTCTTTGTCTCAATATATAAGAACTTATTCGAAATACCCTTAGTGAACTGAATCATTAATTCAATACTTCATGAACTGGGATGTTTTGTTAATGTATAAACATGTAACTATATTACCTCTCGTGGGATTGCGTTGTTGTTTCAAACTAAAACACGATGTGCGCGTGATGAAAGAATGTTTTGCTTTGCTTTCACCGTCCTAACACTTAATTAATCAGAGGTCAAGAATCGCATGTGACCTCTCTGCCTGCGAACTAAGCCTCTAGAATATGCCTCTAAACTATGCCTATAAACTACTCCTGTAACCTATGCCTGTACACACGGAGGCCCCCCGCTGCAAGGTATCGGCACAATTTATATTTCTATATGGGTTTTACATCACATCAACATTATTTCAATTATGTTGTGATGCCCGACTCCTAATGATAGAGGAAGACCCCATACTCAACTGCAACAGCATAAACGTAACGTGAAAATATTTCCACAGCTACGTGTTACAACGTGTAGACACTTACTGAAAACGAATTCTTTGGACTTTATATAAGGTCTGTATGCTGACTGATCATATGCTAAATATGCATCCCAGTATGACATGGAATCGTTTGCACAATTACTCGAGTGGTTTGCACAGTTCATTTTACAGCTATAAAAAGCGAAATTAAAATTACGACAAAGCATTTACAACAAAAAACAAGCAACAACATCAACATCATCATCAACAACAACCAAACAAAAATCGAACTACTTTTGACAATATAAAAAAAGCCTTATCATACACTGTTTCTATTTTCAGGTTCGTGCTGGGTTTATTTGTGATCGTTATAACAGTTTTACTTGTCCTTTATATAAAACACAGAACGAAAGAGCGCTCCAGAAGCCGACGTAGAAGACGTATGTATTATTACACATGTCACAACTAAGTCTTGCGAATAACACAAGCGAGTTTACAGGTGCTTGATCACAGATGACAACATTTCAAAATAAAATGTCGTTAAGACAATACATGTTTCGTAATGTTGTATGAAATACAATTAAAAGTATATTTTGTGTGCATTAAATCAGAAAGCGTCAATTTATGGAAGATAATGCATTCTGTATGCGGCAGATTTCAAAAGCGATACAATTAAGCTATACTATGTAAATTCACAGCATACCCACTTTGAAGAATTAATACCGATCTATTTCTGTCTCTGAGACTATTCTTCAGTGCGTTTTATATGACAGTACAACTGTTGTGGAATTTTTAAGAAATCATCTTTTGACCTTCAAATGTCCTCGCATCTGTGAAAACGCACCTTTAAACCGTGCAATAAGCGATTCATTTGATAACTTATCTCTAAGACTCCTAAATTTTACATGAAGTTTGTTTGTATGTTTGTTTGTTAGTTAGGGACTTACATTGTATGAAAAAATAGCCTAGCAACGTATTTAGGCTTGTCAATCAGGAAAGAACCATCGGCTCTCTGCAAAGACTACCTCTCACGAAAATCAATCTATCGTTACCAGGATTTTACACCATGCGGAGTGGGGTGACTTTAAATTCTATACTAAACACATAAGACCGCGTCAGCCCCCTCTATCCTTTAGGGTGGTGTCCTTGAGATAAATAATACCGAATAGTTTTGAACAAAAACAGCCCACGCTGTTTGTTGAAGTGTCCATGAAGTTATAGCATAACTTTACAAACGTGTCTGTTTATCTTTTGTCTAACATGCTTCACAACAAAACACACTGGTGTTACAAGATAAGAAAGGTTGGTATTCATGGCTTTCTAGACTTTGGTCGTTTCTACTTGACGATGCGATCACGTGATAGAATAATGAATACGGTAAGCTCAAACTAAACCATCATCAAAGCGATAATGAAGGTTGAGAACAAAATTAAAGTCGAATAAGTAAACCAAATCGATTGCAACATGCGTCTATTTCAAAAGTTCTACAGCGTATTCATTCCCATTTCACGTGTTCGACCCTTTCTATCGAGAAAGGCACGTGTATTGAACAAACATTACGCACGTGCTTGTTCCCAGGTGCCCATATTGAACACCATTAACAGACAAGTCGAGTGGGACTGCAAAGAAATGCAATTCTATAGTTTGGAAAGAGAGCATACTTTTTACGATCGATTTGGTAAATAACCCGATCTGCTGTAGCTACGACTAAGTGGTTTTCTCTTTTCTTCATGCGCTCATGGGATTAGCGATTGTGTGTGAGACGAGAAGGAAAAAACGCCTTGTCGACCCCAGTTCGATTCCCCCAGCCGCATCATATTTTACGAAAGACGTAACCTAATATAACAACATAATTCTATTTCAACATTAAGCACATAGGCTCATAGTCATGATGTGACTTTTTAACATGCACACTTTGAAAATGGCATATACATTTAAGACTTACATAATTATGTACGTGTACATAAATAAACAAATTGAAAAGGCATACAAGATGAGAGTGACGACTAAAATAAACTTAAACTTCTTTTATTAATTCATCCTCATGATATGTATCTTTTTCCATACACTTTTTGATGTATTCGTTTTTTTCTTGCAATGTATGTATGATGATGTACTATGTACAAGTCGTAAAATGAAAATATATTCTGTTCCTTTTACTTCACAAATGCTTTCCGTCTGAATGAACAACAAAGGCTCGCCTGGGGAAATGGATCTATTCAGGAATATAGGGCAAATTCATTGTTTCATTTCAAACCATTTCCTGTAAAAGGACATTTCTTTGTTGTCGATATAGACAATCAATAGCGGTGGCGTTGTTGTCGAGAAACATTTGCGTCTGTCCCGCTCTAGCTCACAGTTGAATCATTTAAAACAACAACAACAAATCGATAAATAGTTAAGGTATTTCACCCCTAATGCAGAAAACAAATAATAACAAAGTCAAACATTTAGCAGAACAAATGCCGTTATAAAACCATGTTAAATATCATAAAAATCTGTATTGATTGAAATTTTTATTTGCAACCTTTCCTTCATGTAGTTTCAATTTCAATGTAATAATTGTTAACTTAGGGGAGGTAATTACTACTAATTTAATGACAAAATTCATTTATATTCATTTTGTAAATATAGATTAATTTCCAATACGAATTTGAATTTTGAATCTTCATGAAGAAAGCAATTTTTGAGACAAGTGATTGTTCTTTAACATTTTAAAAGTCATACTGACTTATATTGAAAGAATGAGGTCATTCTCGAATAAGGTTATTTACTCTATATTGTAGGTAGTACCCGCACCGTGCCTATACACATAGCCGCCCCGATGGGCCCTCCGGCGTATGCCGAGCCGAGTCACAAACCTCCGTCCTACGACGAGGCGATGCGTAACCCACCCATAATACAGACCTACCAACAATACAACGTCATGCCGGGAACCATTTTACAAAATAACGAGGATTATGGGTACCAACCCCCGCGTAAGTATTCGGGTGAACTCGGCTTTAATCCATTCCCAAACAATAACAACATTTGACGAGTTTGTTGCTGACGCTCTGGAAGACATTGTGGGAAAAGGAGAAATTGCACTTTACTGAGTAATACGGACAATTGATTTTTTTCCCTGAACATCCCACACTTGACAGCATATTAGGGCTCGTCAGGCAGCGTAAAACCATCGGCATACGGTATTCAAACGTGAGTCTACCCCTAATGAAAATCCAAATCCAAAAGCCGTCACAAGAATTTCAGAAATGGGCCTCGTGATTTCAAGAGCTGTACTTTAATGATATTGACATAATGAGAAACTTTTAAAGTTTAAGTCAATAAAGAATCTTGAATCAAACCACCTGGTCAAAAGCGTCTCGTTAAATCAATATAAGCGTCAGAATCATGACCATTTGTTAAGTAAAACCTTTAAAGGAAGAGTTATTCCAGGTTAAACAATCAAACTTGTGTTAAGCAACTATGCGTTGAAGAAGTCAACCTGCCTTAAACAACCACTACGGAAAGTCCCATTGTTGGATTTATAGTGTACGTCAATTTGTAATAAGCAGCCAACTTGTCTTAAACAGTCAATATTCGCAGTTCCAAAGGTTGGCCTCTGAACATAGGTTCGACTGTTCTTGAAGGTACTTTCAATAAACGAAATGAAAAAAAATACATTTGACATGTTTGTTGTCGTCCTTGAAGAAACTACGGAATTAATAACATACTGGCGTATTACTAGTTTAACCCTTTCCCAAACAATAACGACATTTGACCACTTTGTTGCAGGCGTCTTTTGAAAACATTGTGGGAAAAGGAGAAATCGCTCGTATCGAGCAATTGTTCCTTTTCCCACAATGTTTTCTGCCCTATAAGAAGATTATTTTCTAATTATATCACATTTTGAGATGTCGTCTGCAAACCCTTTCAATTTGGGACAGTCGAAAATTTGGTGTATGGGAAAGGGTTAAATCAATCACGGAATAGTTCTAGACATGACGTTTTAAATTTCATATAAATGTCCGTCATTTCCTATCGTTAATTGATCATTTATCATACGAAAAAAGAAATGCTCTACTTAATACTGGAATCTTTACCCTAGATGTTTTCAAAATGTTTTTCAAAATTACATATTCTCAACTGAAAAAAAAAATCGCTTTTCACATGACTATTACTACTCTGTTAATATCTAAAAGAACAAAAATCAAATTTTCCAAATTATCTTTTCAAACAAAGTCATTTTTCTTTTGTAAGTAATTTTCTTTTCCATAAAGAGTATATGATATCTTTACCTCTATGTCCTTATTGATAAAGATTGTTTGTTTTATTTCTGAATTATATGGTCTGTTTAGCCTACTTGCAATGTATTTTAAAGATGCCGATAACTCTAAAGAAAAATGCATTTGTAAGCTTGGTTTACCTCTTTCATCATTTTTTATTTTATGACTGATCAAAGTTGAAGATACAGTAAAGTATAGGGGCCCGTTTTACTAAACAACTTACGGAAAATGTTTGCGTAAGTCATAATTGATGGACATGGATAGTATCTTCAATGAAAGTACAATATTGCAATGTGACACGTCAATGGAAGCGTCTCGGAGAGACGATTCCATTGATGTGTCACTTTGCAATATTGCTTCGTCCAATTTTGAAATAAGAGAAATTGTTGTTTTAGACTTACGCAAATCTTAAGCGTAAACTGTTTAGTGAAACGGTACCTAGGTGTACGGGCTAAGAGGAGTAATAGAGGGAAGTCGCAATATTTGACAATGTTTGAAAACATAAGGGATGATTACGAAGTTGTCGCTTCTATATCACCTAACTGTCACAACACCACCACTCAAATCATTCATTCATGGCATCTTCGAAATAAAAAACAATCAAACATCTTTGAGTAAAGAAACTCCTTTTGTCACACTGTTTTTTTCAATCCCATTAAGGAAATGCATCCTAACTGTTTGCCTATAAATAAAGATGTTAAGCCTTGAAAGGCAATATCAAATTGACATTACAATTTACCATTATTGTGAATAAATCAATGAATAGAACTCTAAATTCAAAACGGGATCGTGCAGTTGAATCAAATACTTTGAAAAGGAATTTGCACGAAACAAATAGGAAATGTAAGCTACGTTATTAGATAACAATTGATCTATAGGACCTATGTGTTGAAAAGGTTTAATATAACGTTCATGCTTTCAATGCGGGTTGTTAACCGCTGATCATTTTAGTTCTGAATGTGAATGTGACAGCTTCATGTAGAAAGAAATTCTAGATACATGTTATCTGTTCTTCAATCTTATGGCGAAAGAATGTCGTAATGTCCTCCGACGTATGATTTATTTGTTTATAATAAATCTAACTTTTGAGTAGTTAACATACACAAACTTACTTCGGAACCAAACTGTAAGACCCTTAGGCTACATTGATACCTGCATTGTATAAGTGACCGTTTTATGACATTAAGGAAATTCGTTGTATTCTTATTATTTGTATTGGGTCTAGCACTGATCTCATAAACACTTTCCCAAGCAATAACTACATTTGACTACTTTGTTGCAGACAATTTAAGAAAACATTGTGGGAAAAGGAGAAATTGCTCGTAACGAGCATTTTTTCCTTTTCCCACTATGTTTTCTGCTCTATCTGTAGAATATTTTTCAATTGCATCACATTTTGAAATGTCGTCTGCAAACTCTTTCAATTGGGACAGTCCAAAATGTGTTGTTTGGGAAAGGGTTAAGTGTCGTTCCGGATCTGGTTGTACTTTCATCTCTGACTGATCCGTGGCAAAATTATTATATATTGAATATAGATACACGGACGCAGAGCATTGCTATTAGACAGAACAAAGGTGCTGCAGATTTATGATTGGGCTTTGAAATATACATGTACATAGACTTATGTTGCACTTTAACTCGGTTGTTCCCCGACATACCTTCGGGCCAGTATTGGTCATACGAAAATAAACACACGGGAGGTCAAGTTTGGATAACAACCCTTTTACTGCCTCCACTTCACCTTGACCAGTTACCTGACAAGCTTGATGAAGATCGGAAACAATGAGAAACTCATTTCGACAACTTTAAATCTTCATCAAACATAAGTTAAAGACATTGGTTCATAATAGGAATAGTCTACAGTTTAACAATGGTTTTCTTTTGAGTCAACGTTTCGTCAAAAAACGGGTAACAGCAGGAGCGCAAACTTTCGTTTGAATACAGGTATAATGTAAAATCCATTAGCTAATGGAATCCGATATAGGTTTAACCCTTAGAATGCTGGGTAATTTTTTAGATTTTTGTGTCGTCTGCTTTCCTAAAACTTAAATGACTTCTTAACCTTGCTGAGGAAAGATACCCACAGTAGCAAACAGGTTAGATCGTAGGCCAGCCGCCAATCTATTTGGCGGCTGGTCTGGATCTAACCTGTTTTTACAAGCATGGACTCCGTTCCAGCACTATAACGGTTAAATAGGACGAGTTTAACCGGCTTAAAAGAACACGTGATCTATTTGTTAAATAAGGCCAAGGTCACGAAACGTTAACAATACTGGATTTAATACGATCATTAAAATCGGTTAACCATTTGACCTTAAAACAAACAGTTTAGTTTAAACGATGAGCAAATATACATATTTAGTATTCTGAATGAAACAGATCAAAGGTTCCTATCGCTCGTCCAATATGGACAATATGCGACACAATGGTGCTTATAACGACACATGTATTATTCGACATGGGTGCGATATACGGCAACGGTCATGAAAGTTCAAGGACTATATCGGTCTGTAATACTGTACCAATCAATAGAAATAATGGTTTTGACCTATTCCAAGCATTTTCAGGTGAATTGGATTACGACAGTATTGTCAATTTAAGACCGAAGGTGGGAATGTGTTTGGTTTGACTCCGACTGGCTGAGTTATAACTAAGACGCTCTTGAAAACAACGTGAGCACCCACAACAAACCACTTACACAACAAAACTAATAGGTTGAATTTAAAAGAAGTCATACTTAACGTTGTATAACGGTGATATTTGTGCATCGAGGTTGTACAAACGCATTGTGCTTAAATAAGTATCTCTAAAAAAAACTGGCAATGTTGGGTATTCGAGACTGCAACAACACGGAACTTTGAATGAAAACAATGATATCAATGTCTTTTCTCCATACAAAAAGGGCTGGTAATACTCTGTATCGTTAGGGCAAATAATAAATCACACGCAGTGCTGGTTTTGATTCAGAGGGAATCGGCATGTAGAGTAGACTTCCGTTTATTTATATCACAACACAAATATAGTCTTTGTTCCACAAGATAGACAACGGGCAGCCTACAAACTCTGACCGATTCAAATGGTCAGCATGCAACGTTCCAAAATCCAACATCAATAAGAAGTAACAGCATACACGGTTGTTTCCCCTGAAGCATTGTTTTGCTATTATCAAAACCGATTATCCTTTAACAGACATACATTGATTGATTGATTGACTGATTTGTATTAAAAGCTTTGTCAAAACTTCAATTTCAACTCATTTTGACCAGCATTTACGTTTAGGAAACTTTATTTTACGGACAACCGTTTGTCTGTTTGAATCGGGAAACGGCCATCTCTATGACACTTGACAGTGTGCTGTTTTCATTCCTTCCGTAACCAGTCAGAACGCTGCCCGATAGATTTGTACCATTCCGGTCTCTATATTCGAAATAAACTTGTCCACCGCTGTCTACAAACTCGATAATGTTCCACAAGATAGACAACGGGCAGCCTTCAAATGTTGAACGATTTAATTGGTCAGAATGCAACGTTCCAAAATAAGACAACAACAACAAACACCCAGTTGTTTTCGCTGAATCATTGTTTTGTGATTTTCAAAGCAGACATCCCTTTATCAGACTTGATTATCCACTGATTTGTATGAAATGTTTGTCCAAATTCCAAATTCAAATCATTTTGAACCATATTTCCGTGAAGGAACTTCGTGTCACGGCGAACCGTTCGTTTTAAAAGGCAAACGTTTGTTTCTAAGGACAATATGCTGCGTTCGTTCCTTACGTTACCAGACAGCTTTCTGCCTGGAAGATTTGTACCGTACCGGTCTTTACATTCGATAAATGAGAGACCGGTTCCCTGTCTGTATTCGAAAAATGAAAGACCGGTTCCCAATTTAATAAAAAAAACATGTTAACAAATAAGCGAAGCCTCTAAAAAACGAACTAAACCTCACAACTTATGTATAAACATGTATATATTTCAGCCTCGAGCATGAGAATGGTTTCTAATCAACCTCTTCCGCCATCGTACACAGCAACTACACAAGGTCAAGGTTATGGACATCCAACGTGACCACACCGCCGGAAGTGACATCTTTATCGTAATTTGGTGCGAACTGGTTCAACACAGACCATTGTTTTAAGTTTTTCTATTGTATCAGAGTTCAATCAACGCTCGTTTGTCCGGAAGTAGTGTTATTATTCTTTCCATAAAATGTGTATGAGAATAATCTGTGATTCGTGAAACATGATTATTTTAAAAGTACATGTTTCGTGGGACATATTGCAGAAATACAAGACCTTTTGGTCTAGACACAAAATATTCTCAAGTTTCTTCGAAGTATCAATCAAGTCAAACAAAAAGTTGAACCTTCGACGGAAAAAAAGTGATTTTTGAGATCATTTTATTTTTTAAAATGTTTGTGAATTTATTCTTGCTTATCAAGAAGTTCGCTTTTCGAGGTGAGCTCATTTTTAAAATGTATATAATTCTATTCTTACTTCCCGAAAATATTTTTTTCGAGATGGATTTGTTATAAAAGGTAGGTGATTTCGCTCTTGCTCTCCGAAAAATTATTTTCGAGATGAAATAATTACAATATGTACATGTTTGTAATTTTATTCTTGCTTCTAAAGCAGTATGATAACACAAATTTTATAGATAAAAACTATTTCAAAGAATCAAAAAATCAATGTTCTACCCATTTAACCATGACATAGTAATGAATGAAATAAGTAAGCTATCAAGACTTTAGTTTTTATGATAATTGTTTCATATACGCATTGTCCTATTTTAGGTTGAATAAGTTATTAAAGGTCGCCATTTGGAAACATCATTTTTTCGTGAGATTACTTCGGTTGCTCTCGGTATACATCGGTCAGAGCCGAAACTATTCGCTTTGAACCGAATAGTTTCGGCTCTGACCGATGTATAACGAGAACGTCCGAAGAAATCTGACGAAAGAATGAGTCTCAAACGGCAGATTATGGTATTCTTCATTAAGCGGTGCTTGAACGGTTATTTAGTCTGACAACATCTTAGTATTCATTCAAAAACACCTCCATTTGCCCAAGGTAAGCCGTCAGTTGTCATGTACACTATGTAAGACCATGATGCACTCCTGTGTCAATGGTCGCTATAACGCTTTCCCAAATAATAACGACCTTTGACGACTTTCGAAAACATTGTTGGAAAAGTAACGAGCAATTTTTCCTTTTCCCTCTATGTTTTCTGCCATATCGGAAGATTATTTTCCAATTGCATCACATTTTGAAATGTCGTCTGTAAACTCTTTCAATTTGGGACAGTCAAAATTCTGTTGTTTGGGAAAAGGTTAAACGAGATGATCTTAGCTGCAGTAACCCTTTACCAGACGGTTAGCTATTTTGGTCAAAGCTCAAAACGATTGCAAACGATTTTTTTTCTAGGATATTTGGAGGGTCTAATGCAATATCATTGTAAGTGCTTCATGTTTGTGAAGCACTTTTAATAATCTTGTGTTGAACCTTCGATGACAGAAGAACAACCGTACGATATATAAGAGAGACAGTACGCAAATTAATGCAATTGAGTGAGAAAAACACTTGGCCCGATTTGAATTGAAGTTGACATCACACAACAATAGGTCCTCTTAAAATAGAACATACATTTATATCTTATTGCATATAAAATTTGGTGGAAACAACCGTTTGGTGATGATCTGCTTTAGACTCAATAAGAAATCTATACGTGACGAAATCTATACGTGCCGAAAATGATTCGAAGGTCTTGACAGTGACAGTGATTGACAGTGGTGAAGTTATTCTAAATATCACATTAAATTCACAGTGAAGGTTATGCATTTCGTGAAATAAAATGAATGAATATACAATTCATCTGGTTAATGGTCAAGCATGTTCATGAATATTGTTGTACTTTGGAATGTTTTTCTTTTGGAAAAAGAAGCATGAAAAGAGAAGCATCAAAATAGATGATTTTGGAAGCCATCATTTCTAAACAATTTGAGACTAAAGTAACACATGTTATTTTTCTAAAAACGCCCCTTGTATATACTATAAAGTATCAAGGTACGTTTGGAATAAAAATATAATTTGCCGAACAAAATGGTTATATGGAGTGTATGATCATGATTAATTATTACCAGTGATGTATCAAGCGCAAATACCTACTGTTTACGCAGATTATGCGACACACAACGGGAAGAATGAGTATAAGCATACGAGCAAACAAGAATAGAGCTCAATAATTGCGTCATATACTTATCCCCCATTCCCAAATCAAAACCATTCAAAGAAGTTTGTTTTTTCATCGTTTAAAAAAAAGACGTAGTTAAAAATAGTGTTCTCGTCGCTGAAAAAGTATATGTACAATATAAAAAGAACGTTATTGTCTAGTATCTTTCCAAGGGTTGTTGGTAGCTTCTACTTGCGTGAGATAAGAAGGGCATGATCATTCGAATAATAATTGTAAGATACATTCCGTCGTTTCATAATTTCGCAGCATTTCGGGCGTATATATGTTCACGAGGGCCACAGAGGTGTGTAATCGGAACTACTCGGGTATTTCCGTGAACTGTGAAATACACCTTGGTTATAAGTGTAGGGTTAAGATTTTTCGGGTAAATCGGCCTCCGGCGTATAACACATGTTCTAAGCGTGCACGTTAAGTAGTTCAACATGTATGGAAATATTGGACATTCCTTTAAAGGCCCATTAGAGGAGATTAATGCTATATCAAACTGTATTATTTGGTAAACCTTTGGACAGATTCAAATAGTTTTCACCAGAAAACACCACCAGTACAACTAAAATGTGAAAGTAAACCAGAAATAACACAGATAAGCAGGTTCTATAATTCTGATTTCCTTATTCTTCACCTCTGACATGATTGAATTGGAGACAACTATATTTCAAGCACAAAATAACCTATTTTAAAATAGGGTCTCAATGCATTCCTCAACTAATTCTCATGACTTTTATGAACATAACAAAATAACTCCATATACTTTTTCAATAATTTATTTGTACTCCTCTCCTTTGATGTGCCTTTAAATCATTTTTTATCAGTAACTCATACCATATGGCGAAATTGTTGTTGCGCCATGTATAGTTGTTTCCTCAATCAAATTTAACAATTGTTTAGATTTCACATTTAAGATCTATTGTTTAAAACGAAAGTGAAGTGACGTCATTCTCGCGGGAAACAATATCCCTATTATTTCAGAGGTGTTTTCATTGGATAAACCCGATGTGTTCAGATTGAGATATGTGAAAAGTATTCGGACACCTTGGCAATCTTCGTGAGGAATTTAAGTCCGGCATAAAGCGGCTCTATAACATCGGGTTTTATTTCTATAAAAACTCAAATACCTCAGGTTACGGAAATACCCGAGTAATTAAGATATTTCTTTGAACATCCGTTAATTGTGATAAATAACCAATGCCTTCGCAAACACTATTACGTTTGTTGTCATGACTATATCAAGTATATCACATTAATTACAGTGTATGTTTTGACATGTGTGCCTTATTGCTTCACAGGCTGATTTGTATCAGATTTCCTTGTCCAAGTCGATTTACATCACACTTTTATATCAACTTCATGTAGTTTACTGTTATTTCGTTTCTTTTTTATGGAAATCATCCGGTAAGGCAAGCTTTTTTACGCCATGTTAAATATTTTTGCATACCGTATGTGGTTAACATATCATTTTCTGATGGACCCTCTGCCTCGCATTCTACTTTCCAAATATAGATTTATATGCTCCATAAATAGAAAACAGAAGAAACAACATATCTGTTACACACGCTTAATGAAGGAGTTGCGTGTGGCAACATATAACTGGTCCTGGTTTTATCTAGGACCTTTTACTGATCTGCTCCCAAGTTAAACTTGAAAAAAAGGGGGAAAACAATTATCAAAAGAAAATAATGAAGAAAAAAACTTCTATTATTTTCTATTATTTTAGTTTAGAAAATAATGTTGCTTACTGCTAGGATTTGTTTTAAGCAGTATTTCCCAGTATTTCAGATATGTTTTGGCGGCATATGCAGTATTGGTGTTTTATAGTCTTATATGATCTTAGTGTAACTTAAGATCTGACCTACAGGTTGTTTTTAGATACTCCCTGTTGTTATATGCATCGATTATGAAGACAAGTGAGTACATTCTGACACTTCGATGACGATTTGCTAGATGTAGATAAGGATTTGTATTTCATTTTCTAATCATGCTCATTATTTTTGTTAAAAATTACCTTGTCGTTTATTTCATCCATAAACCGGCCATGTAAATGAGAGAGAGAGAGCTCGCACATCATTCATGTACACGAGAGAAAGCTCAAACCAACAATGTACACGAGAGAAAGCGCTCAAAAGCCATGTACATGCGAGAAATCGCACATCACCTATGTCCATGAGAGGAAGCGCACACAAGCACCCGTTCACTGGTATCCAGACTCCAACATTCGTGAGACAATGGAGCTGATTACCAGCAGTTGAGCGCTTGTGAGCGAATCTGCTCTTCACCAAGGCGCTCTACATGATAAAAACCTTCTTTGTAAAGCATCGCTGTGATATTGATGTTTGTGTAAATGGAAAACACAGAAATAAAGATTTTATTACAAATACTTGCTTGACTGTTGTGCTTGTTTAAGATACGCCGACTCGACTTAGATATTAGCTGTTATCCGATTACTATTCTTTAAAATCACCCTTTTTTCACTTTAATAAAACTGTTTCATGAATATTTGTGGAACAGTACCTCGGTGTCGATGACAATACTCTTTCCTTGAATTCTCGTATTTTGAAATATCCTTCAACGATCAATTGGGCGGTGTTAAAACTCGTCTGATCATTCTCGGGATACGGTGAGGAACAAACGATAACTCTGCGAAGGAGAGCCTTCTCCTGCGACTGAGCCAAGGACCCCTTGTCTAAGATCTTTGAAGAAATGTGAAGACTTAAGGTGTGTCTCAAGATTAAATCATGTAGTATAAGCGTCCCATCAAAGTAACAATGTAAAATGTTCCATGTGTTCGTATGAGGTCTCTTTCTACACTTACTTATCAATACCAACAGAACACAACATATATTTACATACACTTTGATTTAAATGATGGTTTTCCACAGTAGAGAACATCTGAAAGTCAATATTAAATGTCGTTCAAACAATACAGTTTGTTGTATTGATGTTTGTTATACAATTAAAAGTAGCTATTGAGAGCACGGTGTATTCAGCCAATCATCTAATTCACATAGTTTATATTCGGCAGATCATAAAAGCGATAACGCGCTTTTGCATTAAAATACATACAGTCAAACTTGTGTGAAGAGGGAAGGCTATGGAACAAATAAAATTGGCTGTTTAGACAGGTTGGCTGCCTAACACGAATTGATGCACATTATAAATTCAACAATGGGACTTTCTGTAGTTGTTGTTTAATGCGTGTTGGCTGCTTCAAAGGATGGTTGCTTAACACAAGTTAGACTGTATGAATTTACTGTATACTGATTTTAAATAATTCAAAACGATCTAATTACTTTATCTAAATGTGAACTATACAACAGTTCTTCTGTTGAGTAGTATATAAAACCAATTTACAACTTCCTTGATTTGCTCAAATCTGTGAGCAAGAACTTATAAATATTGATAAGCAGCATTTGGTTTATTGAAATCGGCTATAAAAGCAATATTTTAACAGTTATATTCTTTGAGTTTGTGTCTCAAGTATATGGCTGAAATAATGCAAAAATATACTTGAAATTCTACAGGAACAGAACTTCGTGTTGCTATCCAAGCAGTTAAAGTTGAGGGGGGCGTAATTGCGTAAAGCATAAATAGAAACAACCAAACATGAGTTATCTATCTTTGCAAGCGATTTAAGTCGTTCGTTCATAAATTGCCACTACGATGCGAAATTGACAAGATATTTTGGCATAAACCATTTTTTGTTGAAAACTTCCAAACACAAGCTACGACTAAACTCGGTCGTAAATAAGTGTTCGCTCTTTACCACTTTCAAATCTGCTTTAAATGTAACATTGTGAAGTAAAATCGGAAAAATGATTTTTCGATCGTATCATCTAATTGATTTATCAACGTATTTACATTTACTGAGTGAATTCAGTAGAACCTATTTTTATCACATTTGGCGTGGCAAGAGAGAGAGCCAATTTCATTGTATTTAAATAACGGCATTACAGGCAATTTAATGCTACTTTCTGGACATAGGAGCTTTGCCTCTCCATTCTATCAATAGTTAACCTGGGTCGTCCGAATAATTCTTCAATTTTCGACCTATTGTTATTCTAAAAATTAATTTATGATTATTTTGAACGTTTTTGGCACGGACTGACACTTATCAGGACGTTGATCTTGTTCGGCTGACCGAATCACAACAGGGGGATCTCAGACCGTGAGATCGTTGTATTATTCCGCGTTATTGCGAGTCGTATCAAATAACACCAAACTTGTAAAATACGAAATAACCAGTTGTTTCTTTATAGAGGATCTTGCACTCGCGTATTTAAAACATTGTTACAAAAGAAAGCGTTTGCTCATGATGAGACAAATATTCTTTGGTGGCATTGTTTTGAATCTCGTTAATCACTCATGAATGTTTCATTTCCTCTTTCCTGTATCTTTTAAACTTTCCAAGTACATGGTATCCTTATGTTGCCTCCTGTGGGATAGATCGATTATAAGAGTTGGTTCGAATAAGGCAATTTCATCAATGTGGAAACTATTTTAAGAAGATATCATAAGTACTTGATGACGTCTGCATTGTTATTCAATTGGTGCATATGGATGCATGATGTACATGACATGTTTATGAACCAATCATCTAAGTGGTAACGTCTTGAATTCAGCACTCATAGATGTTCCAACTAACATACTTATGAAATGCTAGTAATGATACATGTATATCATTGTTGCATGTACATCTACACAAAAGCTTGCTTCCCCTATTTTCGTATGTTTTCTCTCTATTAACGGCGACCATGGGTATTCTAGCAATAGGAACACGCTTCGTTTCTCCAATTACTTTACGACAAGCATGATTTCAAAGGTATCTACACACAAACGATCCTGTCTTAAGCGACCAATCTTAAACTATTCGTCAAATTGTCTTCATTCTGACGTTTCTTCAATACAGGACGCACGTCGTTCAGAAAACTCAAAATGTAGCTTTCTGTAGCAACTGGCGTGGCTCAGTGGTTAAGGTGGGGCACTCAGAACACGGGGGTCCCGGGTTCGAGCCCACCGAAGCCATTGGTTTCGTGGGAGTGGCCTTTGCCAAGTCACTTCAGAGCCCTAGCCTGGTACTGGTGCATCCAGGAAAGCCGTTTTGAGAACTGAAAAATGTAGGAACGGCCCTGACGATGAGGACCCATATGGGATCTGTGTCAGGTAATGACTCTAAGCTAAGACGTTATATGCCTCATACTCCATTACTCATTCATTTTACTATAGTCGATTAAAACAAAATAAACTGTATTGTTGGGAAATCCTTCTTGTGACATGGTGATTCAAGAAAACATGAATAGCTTGTACCAATTGAAGTCTTAGACTGTGGGCTCGAATTCCGTACAAAGGGTATCCTTATGCATAGCCTGTTGTTGAATATGTATCTACCAAGGCTTTTTTTCATTTAGCCATCAAGGTAGAACCAATGGTAGGTTTCCGCTGGATCTCGCCGGTGTATTTGCTAATAAAGTCCGCTGAAGGGTCCAAATGATTTACTGATACCTCTTCTTTAACAAAGAGCTTTTACACGCCTGAAATTGGGAAAACATATACTTGATGGACGGTAGGGTAGTCGGACTCAATTCAAATACACTGGGCATTGCAAAGTCACTGAAATAGTGTTGTTTGTGATACAAACTCCAGAACAACCAGAATGTACACTGTTTGTGGATTTGTTCTTTTAGAGCGTTAACCTTGGTTAAGTAGTGTTTTAACACAGTGTCAACAATTTTTCAGTTATTCAACAGCTGTATTGGATCAACCAGTGCTAGACTGGGGCTCTGAAGTAACTTGCCGAAGGTCTTTCCCACGAAAAAAGAGGTGCCGATTGGGCTCATACCCGATACTTCAAATTCTTAGTCCACCGACTTAACCACTCGACCACGCACGACCCTCTTGGGTCGCAGTGGTTGTGGATTCGAATCCGATGTGGAACACAAAAAATCCCGTGACTTTATTTATTCAGTTTCCAACAGAAAAAAGAAACTTGAGTAATTTAGAGAAAGAAAATGTTTTCTAATTTAAAGTATATGTTTTGAAATACATGTGTACATCGGCATGCCTGTTTCTTATCAGGCAAAAGAAATTTGGGTATTTGACCCCGTTCGTAACCACCATTTTCTTTAAAGGTGCTTGTTCCGAGAAGAGAAAATTTAAAACTCAAAATAGAATGTCGTTCAATCAATCGCGTTAAGCAGCTATTGAAAGGATGATTAATTCAGTGAACGTCAATTTATCTAGATATGTTCAGTTTATAACCTGTACATCTCAAAGCAGTGTCACGTTTTTTAATTTAAGTGCATGTTAATTCATTGTATACAATTTTCACACTTTAAAGTATAAAAAAAAATACAATTTTCCTCCCAATGACTATTCTTATGCGGGTTATTATATAACAGTGCAGCTGTTGTGCAGTTTTGAAGAAATATTTTCTATTATTCATAATCTCATCACATCTATTTGCAAGCACCTTTAATATCCAGGGTTCTCGATTGAATAAAATCACAGACACGAAACTGATGATTCTACTTAGGAAAAATTCTTAAATGAATAAATAATACAGGCACTGTTATTTTTTTTAAGATGTTTTTTCTTACTTCTATCATAAATAATTTAATTACATATATGTATAAAACACAGTTTTTATATCTTTACATGTGTATTAGAGTGCGTAACACTAACTATGTATAACGCCGCTTTTTCTACATTGCAGAAATATATCTTAGCGGCGTTTCTCTGGTTATACATGGGTTTAACATCGCGTTAACATCATTTCAATTATGTTGGAATATCTGACTGTTAATGATGAAGAAAGACCCCATACTCATCTGTCAATGTAAGCTTGTCAGAATTAGAACCATCGGCATTTCGTCAGTCGGGAGACAGCCTCTAAAAAAAGTCCAAATGCCGTCACCGTGATATGAGCCCTGGCGGAGAGGGGCCGTGTGATTTCAAGTTCTGATGGTCGCTTAAAGCATGACTGACTGTATATGCTTCATGGACGTCTTCGTATCTGGCGTTAACGCTCTCACAACATTTACAAAGGTGTCAGAATGATTTTTGACAAGTTCGAAAACATGGTGAATATATGTCAAAAATGTTGGGTGACAATCAGCACATGATCAACATTAAGGTAGAATACCCATACTCCGCAATTTTGAAATTCATACTTTCGTCGGATTACCTTAGTTGTTTTTAGTATACAGCGGTTGAAGCCGGAGATATTCGCTTTAACCGGGAAAGATCCGGTCCAAACTGCTATACATTTAAAAGACCGAAATAAACAGACCAAATAATGAGTTTCAAAATGGCGGATCATTGTTATTCTACCTTTAAAGCACGATATTATAACATCAGGTTAACGAATCGCTACGATTGGGTTTGAGAACTGGGTTTAAGGAAAGCGGTGATAGGTTCACATTCTTCAGCCACTTCTTGCACTTCAAAATCGAGCGCTCTCGTATCAACTGCGGCGGCGTTTCCAGTTCTTCCTTTGAGATTACCGGCCCTGGATTATACCGACTGTCAAATCCAGGGGGCGTGATTTCAAACTCCGCCTCCGGACTCATCACCAAATCATAGTTACCGATTCCCGGTAGTTTATACTTCTTACGCTTAACTTGATCGAGATTCAACACTTTTGTCTTAGTCATTGACTTTTCCTTGAATTGGCTTGCACCGAGACCAATGGCAGGAAGTCGGTTTTGTTTGACGGGTTCCGCACTAGAATCCGATTCGTCACAGTCATTCGATTCTGTATCCGACGAATACACGGAACCGTTCACCCTAGATCTGTAAGGATCGATTTGATTGGTCCTTGAGAGTGTTGTGTTAGTTCGTTCGCGCACGTATTGGTCGTACTTATTCCGATTGTCGCGAAGACGTCTCTGTTGCCCGATAGACATGTGTAGTGTATTGGCAGACGCGTTTTCTTTATTACTGTACCTACTAGCCTTATTTGCCGATCGTTTTCCTCCTCTCATGTCCTGTAATGTTTCAATGATCGCAAACCTAGCTTCCCTCGACATGGCTGTGGTGTCTTTAACGAGGTCACAATGATCAATAGATTCCGTTTCGATATCGTTATCAGTGTTAACCAAGTGTTCAGGTTTTTGTTCAATATCATTCACACTTTCATCTGTTTGGTGTGTGTGTTCATCAAATATGGAATTGTTTTCCGACGCACCAACGCTTTCTAAATCTAACTTTGTAAACTTTGTACTTCCGGTTTTAGTCTGATAATCAGCCTGTTCTAGACCAATCAACAAAGAGTCGAGGCTGTCCGTCGGCAAATTTGTAGCATCACCAACACTTCCGGTTTCTTCTTCTAGATCGGAAACCACATCATCAGCAGTGATGCTTAGATCGTCCACATCAGGTATGTTAGACGCATCACTTTCTAAATCATTATCAACACTAAATGTTACATGTTTCTTCACCTCTACACCAATATTGTCAGTTTCTGGATGCGATGTGTTGGAAGGTTTGTTTGGCGTTTGAATCGGATATCCAGTAATTCTGGTCAAATCTGGACTAGATTCACTACCATGGTAACCACTGTCTTTTGAATTCAAGCACTCCTCATTTTTAACACTGTCTAGTGAATCGGAATCATGAGTTGATATAAATCTATTCGTGTCAGCTTTCAATCGATGTTTGTCTCTTTCTTTTTCTAATTCACTAACTTGTATGGCATCGTTACAACAAGTTTCATCAGCATTGCTTACATTTTCTATGGCATTCGTTTCGCGAAATTGAGACACACCTATTCCTTTAACCACCGTATCTATATTCACACGTTTGCTTAGATTATCCTTTACCCCAGCACCTGTATTCGGTATGTTTATTCGACCAGGGTTAACGCATCCCGTACTTGATTTCACACGTGGTGTTATGTTTTGCTGAGTAACCGAAAGGCAAGAAGACTGTCCGTGTGCTGATTTTGATCGTACGTATCGGTTCGTAGTCTGTCTTGGTGTAGTCTGTCGAGCACTGTTGCAAGATCTGTATCTTGAACAAATACTTGATTTGTGACCGTCGTTATCCGTAAGGCTAGACGGATTACTTCTCCTGTTATATGTTACAGCTCGTGGTCCGACCGCAGTCTGACTTCTTTGTATAGTGGCACCACTTCGTGAATTATATCCTTTAAAACAAACAGCACTTTTACACGTTCGTTCGTTCAATATATTCCTCTTATTGTTGTAGTTTTCTCTATTTTGTCGTTCAATTAATGTTATCCTTCTCACGTTCGAATTTCCACTTAATTTATCTTTACCTTTAACGTATGTACTTGTCTTATGTATAGGTTTCTCTACCGTTTTCGATCCATGGTAATCGGCTTCTCGAAAATTCGATTCCGGATCCAAACTGTCCTCCTCGTAACTAATCAAGCTAATGAGATCGAGGTCGCTGTTTTGTTTGAAAATATCGAATTCTGTTTTGTAAACAAGCCTTAAACTAGCGACTGGTCCCCGCACAAAACGCCCCTCCATGGTTCAAACTAGGACTTTGAAGCGCAGTGAACCGGGAAACAGTTATTGTCTTGTGAAATGTACAGAATAATTGATTGTTCTTATCGCGAACGTTACAGTCTGTGAAGATTCCGCTTACTGTGGCTTTAATACTTTCCTCGTGCCATTGTTTATGGCGTTATAAACATGCAAGAATCGATTATGTTCGAACTTTAAAATGTACATCCACGCGATTTTTCCCAACATCATGCTGAATGCATGTACATGATAACACAGATGTAACAATTTCGTTGAAGCTATATATCGAATCAGTACTTCTGTTAATTTTTTTTATTTCCTCCACAAAGAAGAATTTACAATAGGTATCTCCAGAAACATTTTATACCTAATTTGGTATCGTTTAGTCTTAATTGACTCTGCTGCCTTTTCACAAGACGTCAATGATGATGTAGCACACATTCTTAACAACCAAGCTCTAACTGTCCGTTATGAATGCATATTTCAGATATACATATTTAACAGAGTATATAAAGATCTAACATCACGTGAAGTAATACCTAATCACAAGTGCGAAAGGATATCGCCCATTCACGCGCCTCACGTTACTTTAAACCATCCAATATGAATCATAATCAATAAGTGCAGATCTCAAATTAAACCGTTTGTAATGTTGCAAAATGGATATTTAACTTGATATAAAAGCGGTCGATTTGTTTATTTAATACCGTTTTGTTTGATTTAATTGAATTTGTTAATAGGTAACACTGATATTTCATCTTTTGTGTATTTATGGCCGGCCTTTCATGTCTGTGTAGTGTAGGGACCGACCATTGTTGTATTTCCGATTAGCACCAACGTGTTATCACGCTGACCTCTAACCTTCTCCTTTCTAAACCTGAAATAAACAAAACCATATTTGTTAAATGTGCTTACTGACAGATGTGAGCAAATTTGAAAGTTTAAAATTTCCCCTATTTAAAAGTTGTACAATAGCTGTACGACACACACTGAATGATAGCCATTGAAAGCAAAGTAAGTTAGTATTTGAATTTTCCACGCTGTGTACGATGAATTTATATGTACATGTATCTTTATCCAAAAGCGTTGCAACGGGTTTGAAGTATAACGTATACAGACTGTTCACACTTAGGTATGCTAAAGTTTCCTGAATTAGTTATGCTTTTAATGGCAACCTCAAACTGTTTTTCAAATGACAATACAAACCCTGCGTTGTTTCATTGACATTTTATTTGACTTTCAAATTGAGTAATACAATTATAAGCAACCCTTTCAAACATTGTGTTCTGAGAGTAACACAGGTTAGAAATATAATTCCTTGCTGCTAAATAAATGACATATTTTCAGATCCTTCTTTAAAAAATATCAAACCCTGTGTTTCCATTCAAATTTTAAAAGGAAATAACATTAACGTTCATCAATCATTTGATGGAAACATTGGCTTGAATGCACGTATCTGATACAGTTTGCTAGTGCCAAGTGATCAAAGTGTCAACCCATTACGTATATGGTGTCCCGGATGCTTTTTTTTGTAATTCTTTATTATCCACGTTCATACGTATGTGAAGGTCGTGGCCATCCTTTTCCACACCGTACATAAAATCACTTAACCACTAGACTACTTAACTTATTAAACTAGAATATATGAACGTAGTGTTACTCTTCCCCATCTCTGTACTTCACTTTGAATTTCGAAATAAGAGCCGCATTTTTGCTAAGACTTATTTCCAACTTCAAATACATATATCCTGGTTATGCCGATAAAGATTATGCTTAAAGGCTCATTATAACAATGGTTCATCGAGGGAGAGTGAAGAAAAACATACACGAAAGAATTACAAAATGAGATTATATAGAAAGAAAACAAAAAAGAATGGCAGTATGAAGTAGAATATACAAAAAGGTACATGATTTACATAGAATGTGGGCAGTTATTGCTGGCTCTGTATCATATATCTTACAGCTGTCCAATTTTCGTTTTCTGAAAGAATTAACCTGGTTTCCTTGTAAATATCCCAGGCCAATTGCAGACTGTGCTTAAGGCCCATAATAAAAGGTATGACATTTTTCAATATGCATGTGTATACAAAACGTTTAAAATATAGAAAAAGGAGGTCAATTGTGGGGTTGTTATTACATATATGTGTCCCTGGCCCCGGTTTCTCGAAAATACTTGATGATTTCACAGACTGGAAATGATAGATGAGTGTTCACAAAATAAACTGTTTTAACAGAGTTTTAATTATCTTAACCCTTTACCAAACGCCAAATTTTCGACTGTCCCAAAATGATAGAGTTTGCAGGCAACTTTTCAAAATGTGATGAAATTGGAAAAGCATTGTCTGATAGGGTAGAAAACACTGTGGGAAAGGGAGAAATCGCTCGTTACGAGCAATTTCTTTATTTCCAACAATGTTTTCCAGAGCCGTCTGCATTGAATTGGTTAAACGTCGTTATTGTTTGGTAATGGGTTAAACACTGGATTGCACTGGATTGAGAAATATATTTACTATCTAGTAACAATATGTTACTTTCTGGATTTCTGTTGTCATTCCATTAGCAGAAAATACATTATTTAAAATAAGTTTGAGTCTAAATCTGTACTTTATACTTTCATTGAAACTGCAAAGCTGACAATCGAACGAGTCACTCATTTTTGTATCGCAATGTTTTTTCTAACCAAACACACTCATGATATTTTCATTCCAAACTCCTTAAAGGCCATATATATTTTTCTTTTAAATTGAATTTAGACAAAATGATACAGGACAACGTATATGAGGGAACGATTTAAATCGTTTGAGACCTTTAAACTTAAGACTAGACACGCATAGCGGATAATAAATTTAGTGGGTATGTGCATGCCGTTCAATCAAAATGTTACAACAAAAGAAAAAGTACAATAACGGTAATTCTTGACATAATAACGTTGGCTTATCATAGAAGTAGTTAGATTAACTAGGACTTAACATCCTGAGATATTAAATTAATTTAATCTAGCCACTTACTAAATTGTGCATCATTTTTAAGATCATGCTGAAGAATATTCGAAGAAATCACTGTAATCAAATCATTAATTGCTCCTTAACACACTACCATTTTACATAGCAATTTTGCGTCTTGAAGCAGACGACTTTCGAAAAGATTTGTGGAAAAAGGAGAGATTGCATGTCATAAGCAATTTCTCCTTTTACAACAATTCTTTTTCAATCTTCTCAAATATAACAACAGCAGAATTGAAATATTTTTGACTTATTTGTAATTCACTTTTCCCGCTTTTAAAAAGCTTTTCTAAAATGTGCCAAGTAAAAATGTCGTATACAGGCAAGCTGCAAAAGGCAACGCTGTGACCAAATGATTAATTGCCTCTATCGAATGATATACATGTATCTAACTATGTTTCCGACCCAATAACATGAAGAACAATTTTGATACAACATGTCGTCTGCTGTCGCTTTCAAATTGGACAGGTCATCTATCCCCATATGAGGAAATGGCCTGAACAAAGGAAAACTCGAAGCATATGAATAATGCAGAATAACGCGTTTAACTTTATAAGTTGTTTTTCCTCTTTCGATTTCGTATTTCTAAGCTGACCATATAATTGCTGCTAAACTGTTTGTGAGCGTTGATCTGACTGAGGACTGATTCCAACTTTTGTTTGTCATTCGGAATTTCCATCTACTGTTGCAAATATCATATACGAGTAACAACATGGAACGTTTTATAGTACTGTATTTGGGTAACACAATACGAAGGATTATGGGGCTTTGGCAAGAGTTTATGTAAAATCATGCTCGACTTATCAAACTTAATCTGCACCGAACGATAAGCAAAATTAAACTGTATAGTGACCGCCTTAAAGTCAATATTTGGCGACCAAATGACATTTAATCCCTTTCTGTTTCACCTATCTTTTTGTCTTTATTCATTCATTATTTTGCACGTGGTCTATAGGGGAAAACACATATGTAAGCAATCGGATGTCGACAAATACTATTGTAATCATAGATTTATGAAATCTGTGTTTTAAAAAAAGAAAGAGTTTATAAAGAAAGTTTTGTTGTTATCTTTATCATGTTTTCAATACAACTGCTGCATAATATTTTTTTGATAAATGCCCGCAAAATGGAAAAGCGTTTATCCGGTTTAACATGCATTAAAGAGATAAGCTCATAAAGTTGGGCAGTTGGAGTGTCTTAACCCTTCACAAACGACAAATTTTCGACTGTCCCAAAATTGAAAGAGTTTGCAGACGACATTTCAAAATGTGATGAAGTTAGAAAATATTCTTTTGATTGGGCTGAAAACATTGTCGGAAAAGGAAAAATTGCTCGTCACGAGCAATTTCTCCTTTTCCCACAATGTTTTCTTAAGTCGTCTGCAACAAAGTGGTCAAATGTCGTTATTGTTTGGGAAAGGGTTAACATGCGCTAAAGAGATAAGCTCATAAGGTAGTGCAGTTAGAGTGTCTTAAACATAACACCTCACTTGGGTCAATGGATTATATCCGACTGACATGACCTGCTTTAATCAATCATTTTAACGAAACAAGAGCATTGGAAACGTTTTTTACTTTTTACGTTGATACTAAACCGTTCATCACTTACTCGCTAGTACTAATGCATCTCAAGCGAAAAACCCTAAGAAAAGTCTGTGAAAAAGGATGAGATGCTCATATGGAGCTATTTATCCTCTTTATACTGTGGCTCATATAAAATACCATAATATTAATGTTTTTAAAGCTATTTACAGTAATTTATTGTTGCCTTCAATTTGGTTTAGTTAAAGTTCAACCCCTTAAATGCGAATAAAATAAATTACCCCCGGTATTTAGAGCATCGTTTGTCCTTGTTTTTGTGAAATCAGTGTCGAAAGGAGGATACTTGTTTTGTTTCAACAATTTCCCAGCGCGTCGTCCAACTTTTTAAAACGACCACTGATTGTAATTCTAAAAAATACACATCGTGGTTCTAACAGATTTAAAGAAGCGATCTAAGAAAGGTTGTCTCTGTGTTACTCTTTGCTATATGATATTGATGAGTTTGGGAAAACAGTTCTATTTAAAAACAAACTGTACTTCTTTAGTCTCTAGTTTTCTTTCGGTGTTAAGCCCCATTCAAAAAAGTAAATTTCGATAATTGACCAAAGTGTTTTGTGCACTTGTATACTTATTCCTTTCTAACACAAGTCCACATTTCCCATGTTTATACATGATTGTATCCTTTCGTTATGGTCTAAAGTGAAATCGACAACCTCTGCTGAATCGGATTGGCATCTTGAAAAACTTGGGCACGGTGGCCAGGAGAGAAATTGATGCATATCGAGAGAAATTTCCCTGATTAGCTATTTTACCTTCTCTCGCAAAAGTTTCCAACATACCTCACAATTGAGTTGTCCCTTTAACCCTTTGAATGCATTTAAATACACACGCATCCGTTCTCAAACTGATGACTGGCAATAAAAACTACCCCGGTTTCATGTCATGATTCCTCATTTCTTATAGCAATTTCAAAATGATATACTTCGTCTTGATACATAGTAAGAGTTGTTTGGAACATGTTTTGTTAATTGTTTGATCTAATTCTAAGTCATAAATACTTTATATGCGAGTGAGGTTTTAGAATAAACATGGTATTTAAAGAGGAAAGTTTAGAATATGAATTTTGTTCACGAGTTTTAATGGCGTAAAATATTACTTCGAGTCCAACAATTCATTATCTTTACCATAGATACTGTCATTGAGACATCTATCATTTCAGGAAATGCTATCTATCAATTCAGAAAAGAGACGCAAAAAGAGGTTTCGATCTTAGGACAACTTTAGTTAAGACTACTTTTAATAATACAAACTAATATGTATATGTATTTACCTCCCTCCATGCATCCATTTATTTGAAATATATCTACGACGAAGTGCTAAAATTTACATGTACACACCTTGAGATAGATAGAATAAGACATTAAGGTAGTTTTACTTGGTGCATTCCGACGTTTAAATAAGTGCATGATAATTACCACGGCTAATTACGGTTATGTGTAAGCAAAACAAAACTGCGTGTGAGTAATACCAGATACCATAGATAGATGTACTTATCCTCACGTTATGATTGAAAGTATTCAACCATAATTCCAACTTTCTTTTCATTTAACGCAATATTAGAAAAACGAACTTAAATCCGTTGCGAATCATTGCCAAACTGAAAACGCTATACTTCTGTACGTTCAATTAAATTGAAACCTTTCAAGTCACTACCTTGTAAAAGCAGCTTTAAAACTCACACTTATATGACAAGCAATGACCTATCTATCACTATGCGTCTTCGATTACTGTTAGTAAAGGAACCTGAAGACCAAACGAATCTAATCCAAAATGCACCGTACACGATTAGTTTACAATTAAGGCTGTACCGTTCAGGTAATTAGTTATATATACATACGTATGATCAAAAAGAACAAGACCTCGTCTAAAAAGCGATAAAGGACAAACATAATTCAATATTCTCACATATTTCTGCTTCCCTTTCGAAGACTTTGGGAAGAATTGCCACAAACCGATGATCACTCAGATAGTAAAAGGCGTTTCTCGCTGCTTTCCCACTCCTCATTTAGATATCACCAAATACCACTGACCGTGAAAGATATAAGAAATATGAATAAGAACAGTAAAATTCTACAACTTCTTTACTATAACTTAGCCACAAAGATTATTCACCCATGCTTTATTCACATCACTTTCGCGTATCTATTGGAGGGGTATTCATTATTAACTATGCCCAAACGGTATGCCATTTATAATGAACAGTTTATCCTTTAATCAAAGTAGCCTCTACTCAATATCAAAAACAATAGGAGTATCTTTATAAATATTTTGTGAGGTTTGCTGTCGCATTTAATCCGACAAGTTACAGATTTCTATATGGGAAATGGGTCGTTTGATGTTTTGTATGCTTAACACGTGATAAGTACATTAGACAAGAGACATCAGTGTGACCAAATAAAAAATATGTCTATAAGAGCAAATTCTTCTTTTGTCACAATATTACCTTCTTATCTTCAAACGCCATAAAGATATCTTTATAACTTAGGACCGTTAACTTTCTAAACAGTAATGATTAAATAATATTTCATAGAACTATCTTTACCTTATTCACCCACTTCCTTCAGATAGACACATTGAATCTCTAGATAACATTGAAAATATGATATGTCCTTTGTTGACTCATTATCGAAAACAATACTTTGGGAAAGCAGCTTATTATTTCTCTTTTCGAACAGCAACTTTACCTTCTGAAACAATGTCATTTCGATATTTGTGCAAGTTTATTTCACGTTAAGTCAACCCAAGAGAAGGGTCAAATATACTTTCTAAAAAATAATTCAAATTAATCAATAACCTATCATCGCTAATCTCTAATCCGCGACTTTCACATAAAATACCACTCCGTACCTCTTGGTAAAATAAATGAACACACATTTTAGTGTGTGTATATGATGTTTAGTATTGACATTTCAACCCCTTACTCCATAGTAGCTTTTATTTATAAAGAATCTACTGAAGAATACCACACACACCACTTAAAGATTGAGTACATTGGCTCGAATGAGATTTTTATTCCTTGGAATATAATAGTCTCTAAATAGCAACATGAAAAGTATACATGTACTTTACTTAATGATATTTTGTCGTTTGCAGATGCTTTAAAGTTGGAAGTCCAGACATTTTCGCTTTTGGGAAATGTGTTTAAATTGTTGTTGGTGTTTGTTGTGAATCGAAATAAAGCCATCGTGTCATCTTAATTTCTTTCTTTTTTTATTTCGCATTAAAGGTGCTTCTCCACACATTTGAAAGTTAAGAAACAATTCATTTAAAACTGCACGTCAACTGTACTGTTAAACATTACGCACTTGAAAATGGTCATTGCAAGCAAAATCAGATCGTTTCCAGTTCTCTAAAGTGTGCATACAGTGAATTAAAATGTTCTTTAATCCAAAAGAGTAACATCGCTTTTAACATCTACCACATTTGAAATGTTAATACATAGATAAATTTACGCTTTCTCAATTCACTTTGCTTTCAACAACCACTTTAATTTGTATGCCATCCATGCCAAAGGCCCGTTCCTGTCTACTGTGCGAAAAAAAACACATCCATTTTCATCGAAGGATCGTAACTTAAAAAAACGTTAGTGCTTCCTGGATGTCGAACATAAGCAAGATAAAATAACAAGATGGTTTATCATAAGTGGTGAAGAATGGAACGATTGTGAGAAGTCGGAAACGTCAACTCTTACCACTTCAAACCGTATCTTTAAATTTCTTGAGGCTTGATATCGAATTTGAGATATCGTGGCCAAAGGTATGTGCATGGAGTTTGGTGTAAACATTAGCACGATAACTTATCGAATCAAAGAGCGGACACAATTTTCATATAGACAGACAAACGGACAAACAAACAAACTGTAACTATTAAAAATATTCTTTAAAAGGAAATTAACATTCTTGGATCTGCATGTGTTGACCCTTTTACCAAACGACTAATTTTCGACTGTTCGAAGTTGATAGAGTTTGCAGACGACAATTCAAAATGTGATGAAGTTGAAAATTAATCTCCTGATAGGGCTAAAACTATTGTGGAAGTAGGAGAAATTGCTCGTTAAGAGCAATATCTCCGTTTCCCACCAAGTTTTCCAGACAAACTGCAACAAACTGGTCAAATATCGTTATTGTTTGGTAATGGGTTAAACAAATTTGTCACATGTTGCATTGCAGAAAAGCACAATGATTTGCTTCTTAAAAAGAATGATTTTGCCAAATGATAAACGACCTCTTTCATCTTAAATTTAGCCGAGCACGACATATTGACTGGTATACAAGTCTGCTCTTTCATGTGACTCAATCAACCATCTCTTTATATGAAATGAGAATATCATTGCATTTACCCATTGCTGCTACGAAATTGTGTTGACATGTCAAAAACTTAGCTAAGACTATTCGCAATTGGACAGAAAGCATTGTAATAGAAGTACAATCATTCAAACTGTTGTACTGTTTTCATGTGTTTTGATCAACGGCTCTTTTCAACCGTCATATCGTTCTGTGTCAAATGCGTTAAATTGAGAATTATGTGAGAAGTTCTTCCTTCAATCAATGTCTATCAATGTCGATGGTTCACTCTTGGACACTATCGTAAATGTTCGATGGATAACCCACGAGTAATGAGCAAAACTTCAACCATTTTCCCCATGATGAATGTTATTTAGAGCATTGACAGGCGACGATACTATATTATCTATATGGGTTTAACATCGCGTCAACCTTATTTAGTTATGTTGCGAATCTCGACTCTTAATGCTGACTGATGAACCCATGCTCTACTACACATAATGACAGGTCAAGCCAGGTAGAACCTTCGACATTCCGTAAGTCAGTCATCAGTCAGGAGACTACCTCTCATGAAAATCCAACTACTATCACAGGGATTTGAACACACTCAGAGGGGGGATATGTTATTGGATGTTTTGTACTCTAACCACTGGATCATATAGACCTTAACTTTACTAAACTATGGGTTACAAAGGTAAACGAACACACTCAGAGAGGGTATATGTTATTCAATGTTCTATACTCTATCCACTGGATCATATAGGCCTTAACTTTACTAAACTATGGGTTACAAAGGTAAACGAACACATTCAGAGAGGGGATATGTTATTCAATGTTCTATACTCTGTCCACTGGATCATATAGACCTTAACTTTACTAAACTATGGGTTACAAAGGTAAACGAACACACTCAGAGAGGGGATATGTTATTCAATGTTCTATACTCTAACCACTGGATCATATAGACCTTAACTTTACTAAACTATGGGTTACAAAGGTAAACGAACACACTCAGAGAGGGGATATGTTATTCAATGTTCTATACTCTGTCCACTGGATCATATAGACCTTAACTTTACTAAACTATGGGTTACAAAGGTAAACGAACACACTCAGAGAGGGGATATGTTATTCAATGTTCTATACTCTATCCACTGGATCATATAGGCCTTAACTTTACTAAACTATGGGTTACAAAGGTAAACGAACACACTCAGAGAGGGGATATGTTATTCAATGTTCTGTACTCTTTCCACTGGATCATATAGACCTTAACTTTACTAAACATTGGGTTACAAAGGTAAACGAACACACTCAGAGAGGGGATATGTTATTCAATGTTCTATACTCTGTCCACTGGGTCATATAGGCCTTAACTTTACTAAACTATGGGTTACAAAGGTAAACGAACACACTCAGAGAGGGGATATGTTATTCAATATTCTATACTCTATCCACTGGATCATATAGACCTTAACTTTACTAAACTATGGGTTACAAAGGTAGACGAACACACTCAGAGAGGGGATATGTTATTCAATGTTCTATACTCTATCCACTGGATCATATAGGCATTAACTTTACTAAACTATGGGTTACAAAGGTAAACGAACACACTCAGAGAGGGGATATGTTATTCAATGTTCTATACTCTATCCACTGGATCAAATAGGCCTTAACTTTACTAAACTATGGGTTACAAAGGTAAACGAACACACTCAGAGAGGGGATATGTTATTCAATGTTCTATACTCTATCCACTGGATCATATAGGCCTTAACTTTACTAAACTATGGGTTACAAAGGTAAACGAACACACTCAGAGAGGGGATATGTTATTCAATATTCTATACTCTATCCACTGGATCATTTAGACCTTAACTTTACTAAACTATGGGTTACAAAGGTAGACGAACACACTCAGAGAGGGGATATGTTATTCAATGTTCTATACTCTATCCACTGGATCATATAGGCCTTAACTTTACTAAACTATGGGTTACAAAGGTAAACGAACACACTCAGAGAGGGGATATGTTATTCAATGTTCTATACTCTATCCACTGGATCAAATAGGCCTTAACTTTACTAAACTATGGGTTACAAAGGTAAACGAACACACTCAGAGAGGGGATATGTTATTCAATGTTCTATACTCTATCCACTGGATCATATAGACCTTAACTTTACTAAACTATGGGTTACAAAGGTAAACGAACACACTCAGAGAGGGGATATGTTATTCAATATTCTGTACTCTAACCACTGGATCATATAGACCTTAACTTTACTAAACTATGTGTTACAAAGGTAAACGAACACACTCAGAGAGGGGATATGTTATTCAATGTTCTGTACTCTAACCATATAGGCATTAACTTTACTAAACTATGTGTTACAAAGGTAGACGAACACACTCAGAGAGGGTATGTGTTATTCAATGTTCTGTACTCTAACCACTGGATCATATAGGCCTTAACTTTACTAAACTATGGGTTACAAAGGTAAACGAACACACTCAGAGAGGGGATATGTTATTCAATGTTCTGTACTCTAACCACTGGATCATATAGGCATTAACTTTACTAAACTATGTGTTACAAAGGTAAACGAACACACTCAGAGAGGGGATATGTTATTCAATGTTCTGTACTCTATCCACTGGATCATATAGGCCTTAACCTTACTAAACTACGGGTTACAAAGGTAAACGAACACACTCAGAGAGGGGATATGTTATTCAATGTTCTGTACTCTAACCACTGGATCATATAGGCCTTAACTTTACTAAACTATGTGTTACAAAGGTAAACGAACACACTCAGAGAGGGGATATGTTATTCAATGTTCTATACTCTAACCACTGGATCATATAGACCTTAACTTTACTAAACTATGTGTTACAAAGGTAAACGAACACACTCAGAGAGGGGATATGTTATTCAATGTTCTATACTCTATCCACTGGATCATATAGACCTTAACTTTACTAAACTACGGGTTACAAAGGTAAACGAACACACTCAGAGAGGGGATATGTTATTCAATGTTCTATACTCTATCCACTGGATCATATAGACCTTAACTTTACTAAACTATGTGTTACAAAGGTAAACGAACACACTCAGAGAGGGGATATGTTATTCAATGTTCTATACTCTATCCACTGGATCATATAGACCTTAACTTTACTAAACTACGGGTTACAAAGGTAAACGAACACACTCAGAGAGGGGATATGTTATTCAATGTTCTGTACTCTAACCATATAGGCATTAACTTTACTAAACTATGTGTTACAAAGGTAGACGAACACACTCAGAGAGGGTATGTGTTATTCAATGTTCTGTACTCTAACCACTGGATCATATAGGCCTTAACTTTACTAAACTATGTGTTACAAAGGTAGACGAACACACTCAGAGAGGGGATATGTTATTCAATGTTCTATACTCTATCCACTGGATCATATAGACCTTAACTTTACTAAACTACGGGTTACAAAGGTAAACGAACACACTCAGAGAGGGGATATGTTATTCAATGTTCTGTACTCTAACCATATAGGCATTAACTTTACTAAACTATGTGTTACAAAGGTAGACGAACACACTCAGAGAGGGTATGTGTTATTCAATGTTCTGTACTCTAACCACTGGATCATATAGGCCTTAACTTTACTAAACTATGGGTTACAAAGGTAAACGAACACACTCAGAGAGGGGATATGTCATTCAATGTTCTGTACTCTAACCACTGGATCATATAGGCCTTAACCTTACTAAACTACGGGTTACAAAGGTAAACGAACACACTCAGAGAGGGGATATGTTATTCAATGTTCTGTACTCTTTCCACTGGATCATATAGGCCTTAACTTTACTAAACTATGGGTTACAAAGGTAAACGAACACACTCAGAGAGGGGATATGTTATTCAATGTTCTGTACTCTAACCACTGGATCATATAGGCCTTAACTTTACTAAACTATGGGTTACAAAGGTAAACGAACACACTCAGAGAGGGGATATGTCATTCAATGTTCTATACTCTAACCACTGGATCATATAGACCTTAACTTTACTAAACTATGGGTTCCAAAGGTAAACGAACACACTCAGAGAGGGGATATGTTATTCAATGTTCTGTACTCTAACCACTGGATCATATAGGCCTTAACTTTACTAAACTATGGGTTACAAAGGTAAACGAACACACTCAGAGAGGGGATATGTTATTCAATGTTCTGTACTCTAACCACTGGATCATATAGGCCTTAACTTTACTAAACTATGGGTTACAAAGGTAAACGAACACACTCAGAGAGGGGATATGTCATTCAATGTTCTGTACTCTAACCACTGGATCATATAGGCCTTAACCTTACTAAACTACGGGTTACAAAGGTAAACGAACACACTCAGAGAGGGGATATGTTATTCAATGTTCTGTACTCTAACCACCTTAACTTTACTAAACTATGGGTTATAAACGAACACACTCAGAGAGGGGATATGTTATTCAATGTTCTGTACTCTAACCACTGGATCATATAGGCCTTAACTTTACTAAACTATGGGTTACAAAGGTAAACGAACACACTCAGAGAGGGGATATGTTATTCAATGTTCTGTACTCTAACCACTGGATCATATAGGCCTTAACTTTACTAAACTATGGGTTACAAAGGTAAACGAACGCACTCAGAGAGGGGATATGTTATTCAATGTTCTGTACTCTAACCACTGGATCATATAGGCCTTAACTTTACTAAACTATGGGTTACAAAGGTAAACGACCACACACAAAGAGGGTATATGTTATTCAATGTTCTATACTCTAACCACTGGATCATATAGGCCTTAACTTTACTAAACTATGGGTTACAAAGGTAAACGAACACACTCAGAGAGGGGATATGTTATTCAATGTTCTGTACTCTAACCACTGGATCATATAGGCCTTAACTTTACTAAACTACGGGTTACAAAGGTAAACGTGTGCGCTATCTCTCTATGACACGGAGTTTTAATCAACTATAGCTAAAATTGGAAATACTCTGTACTTTACCAACGTTGCTTCGTCAACGAGATTTATCAATGAAAACCCTGCGTTAAGTGTGTTAAAGCAACAATGGTGCAGTCGTATAGCACCAGCCTCTAGTAACGAGGATCCCGGGTTCGGAACCCATTAGGCGAGGTGAAAATTGCCGAGACTAACCCACAAATGAACGCGAGTATTGGTTTATAATCCACAAGGAAGTCATCGAGGGGGCTTTTGAGAACCTTCAAGCTTCCGTCATAATCGATGTAAAATAAATAAGTTTAAAACTTAGTGTGCGCCAGCGAGTAGAGATGAAGAAAGGGATAAAATACCACCCATACTAAATCAACCCTAAACGTGATTTGCATATATCTAAATAAATTAGAGTTGAGCCTTTCCTCTTGACTTTTGAGCAACGGTATAGATCATTATTATTTCCTTGATTTACATCAAAAACATATTTTACGAATTCTATTTGTAAGGTTTTTTTCCATGTTTTTAATGTATCATATGTTACTTCTTTTTTCAAAAATAACATTAAGTATAAATGCTTTTTGCATTCAATACAATATGTGCTAGACCAAAGTTCGGATGCAATAAGAACCTTTAAACCCATTGCTCGATTTAACTCACTTTAACGCATACTCTAAATACCTTTAAAAACATTACAACAAAGAAATGATTTGCTCCTTAACCATTTGTCACTTTTAAGAAGTAATTTGTATACATGTAAATTGTTTAAAAAAAATTAATTTCAAACCTTTTGTCAGTCGCCTGTTGTTGATATCAATTTGAAACAATATAGAGACATATAGAAACATATAGAGACATTGGTCAAATCTTCAATGATAATTTTTTTGGTGTCAAATTCCGTATCAACAATTTTTCAGTTATATGACGGCTTTCACGGATCCACCAATACTAGGTTAGGGCTCTAAAGCTACTTGTCAAAGGACAATGCTAATTTGAATCGTTTGACCTTTGTGTTACCTTTAACTAAGCAGCCTCTGTACAGGTAACAAGATGAGAATTGATTGAGAGATATAGACAGGCTGAATGTGCCGTCGCAGATCAGCCTATTGGCTAGCCTGCATGCCGGTCTGTAACGAACTGTATTAACTCCATATAGAACCGTTATGTTAAGAAACAACTAATTAACCGCTTTAAAATTGTTCTTGCAAAATTTATTTTTGGTCAAATGCATATCCATAAATTTGAAATAGCTTTTAGACATCTTTTCAATTGCTCAACAGTTTGGAAAAAAAAAACAGTTTTGTTTCCATGAAAAAATTCTTGTATTTTCCGATTGTTTAAGCTTGAGAGTATAATGGGGAAATGTGAAACTGCTGATCTTATATGTCTTAACCTTGTTTTCAAGACATGTTATTGAATTTAATAAGAAATCAAATTTCAACCATCAAAGTCTTTAAACATAAAACTCAATTAACTTCCCGCATGGGTATGAATATATTTATTGATAACTCAACTCATCATAATCGGCCAAACAACAGCAGCATCATTATTTTAATAATTATAATCATTAATCAACTCATCATAATTGGCCAAACAACAACAGCAGCACCATCATTTTAATAATTATAATCATTAATCAAATCATCATAACAGTTATCGTCATTCAAATGATATTTGTAAATTTTGTTATAGAAACGTTTGCAGCACATATATACTTACTTTTTAAAAACGTAATCCGGTGTTTAAGCCTCCATTCATCTAAAATGAACTAGTTACACACGCTTTTTACACAACTAGGCGACGACTCATTTCCTTTAAACACAGTCGTTAAAGAATAACACCACCAAACTGGTTCAGAATACACCAGCGATTCAACCCAAATTAGTTTTACATCTAGGTATTGTTTGTGGATAAGCCCAAACCTAATTCGTGCAGGGTGTACGTTACATCAGACGGAATTACCTGTCCCTTCATACATGGGCTATTGAGACGGTCCCAAATTAAAAGCAATAGAAAACGGAATATAACGATTCATGAAATAAAGAAACATTTTATTAATCATAATTGTATGAAACAATTGTATCAAAAAGGAAAAATTGCTCGTGACGAGCAATTTTTCCTTTTCGATACAATTGTTTTAATGAGTATTCCCACGTTATAATGTACGTATACGGTGGTGTAAGATGAATTATGGGTTATCATAACCATCTTCCAAACGGGTATTGTCTGACCGTTTGGGCCTTTTGTTTCGGTTTGTTCCCAGAGGTGTAGTTGTCTACCGCGCCACACAGGAAATGAGGCTTGGCATTGTGATACGTGCATGCTTAACTTTAATGCTATTTATCGTTAGATGATTTTTTTTTGTTTCGAACGTAAACGTACCTTCTTTTTCTAATGTGTGTTTTTCGCCATACCTTGTTTTAGCTGCTAGTGGATCCTAGAATATGAACATCCTTAACGATAAAGGGAATATGTCTTGAAATAGACTTCGGTGCGGTTCTGAACAGCGTTTTCGTTTTCGTTATGAAACAGTTGTTGATAGGGGTGCCAAACAAGTTTCTGCACTTGTCTGTATAATGAATGTAATACATGCATAGCAAATTTCAGTAAATTTCGCTTGTCCGTTGAGGCATTTGGACAAAGTGGGCGATAAACTTAACTTGTTTTGCCACCCTTGGTCAGTTAATCTCTGTACGTCCATGGTACATGTACTGAATACATGAGGCACTACGAATGTGTACGAAAATGAAGGGAAAGGTGTCAAAATAAGGATATGATCAGAATTAAACAATGTCATTTGTATGTTACCGTCTGCTTTCTAACATCGCCATATGTGTGGTTAAGAAAAAACGACATGACGTCCGTCAAAAATGCATTGTACGTCGTCATAAAAGTATGGGTAAGCCGGGAATTTGAACTCAGGACCTATGTCCGCCAAATCGGCCTCGCTTTCATCAGAGATCTGGAAATGAGAAAGCAATAACAACAACAAACATGTCAACGCTATGAATCTTTTTCATTTTGTATCGTCGATAGAACCCCTTCTTGAATTTTGTCTGTTCCGTTTCCATTATTGTATTACAATCTACTCATACGATAACCACTGACTCTAGCGGATATGTTATCTCTACCCAGAGTTCTATTTTCCCTTTTCCTTTCATGCACATTGACGAATGAAAGAAGCCCGGAACTGTGGTTAAAGAGTGGTGGACATATGATCAGTATCGGCTAGTCCGAATGATCCGGACGTAGATATTTCATACCACGTAACACAGTTTCAGGTTGGATCATCCTAGTAAGAAAATCGACACCGTCTTCTGCACATATGCGAAACGGTACTCCTTTTCTCGTGAACCATCTCGGTTAAAGGCCCACGCGTTGAATATTTAAATCGTATTCATCCGCGAATTAAACAAAACCTTTATTACTATTTGACTCTTTGTACCACGTAAATGATCTTAAAAGTTATGCTACAAAGTTAACAGTAAATTGAAATATATGGGTTAAGATGGGTTGTGTGACGAACACGAAAAAAGAATGTTTTCCAACCTAAATGTCTCCTTTCTGCAGTACTTACTTTCTCTTTATCACATGTTTTTTTGGAGTGGGATCCACTTATCTAACATTAATAAATTGTCATTTGCATGTACGTAAGGTCGACTTTTTGTCGCAGGAAAGTCAACACATTTTCTTGTGCATGTTTGTGATTCACGTTTAATTAAAACCATAACAAAAGCAGACGACAATTAACGTACATTCGCGAAAAGCATTGTGATAACATAAGTCGAGAAAGAGGGTTTTAGTCATACATGCATGTTAAAATGATTGAATACGAGGCAAAGGGTTAGACAATTTGATACTTTAATGGCAGATTGCCTGTTGGTCAATATAACCGATATATACGTTAATTAACCCTATAACCTCGTTATGTTCTACTTTGATATACCCATATAAGATAATTATAATTTACCTAGACAAAGGGAGGTTTTGAATAATATCAATATTACAAGGATTGTCTCACAGATTGAGAATGTCATCGTTTTGATATGCAAGAATTAACATCAAATATCTATAGAGTGACATAAAACTAGATTATTGATGCACTTGTCGGTCATTTATAATCGTGTGGTGGAAAAAGTAAACGTGTATGTTGCATCTATGTTTTTTGTTTCTTTATAATTCTTTATCATCCACGTTCATAAGTACGTGAAGGTCGTGGCCATCCTTCTCCTCGCCGTGCATAACATCGCTAAACGTATCAAACTAAAATAAATAAATGTTGAATCTATATTGCTTGTTTCGTAAATAATTATCAAAATTCGAATTACCCATAGGGAAGCAGTAGCACATTTAGATACCATCACCATGTGGGTCTCTCAAACGCTTGATTGCATATACATGTATAAACCTTATTTCTGGCATGCGAAATACTCGAAAAAGGTACAGATTTAACATCAAAGCACTGAAAAACATCGACGCTCGTCTCACCTTTTTATATAAGAAAACACAGCAACTTTAGATTAGATGGATTAAAAGAATGTCTGTTGTTAAGAGAAGAGGGTTTAACCCTTTCCCAAACAATAACGGCATTTGTTTGACCACTTTGTTGCAGACGACTTTGGAAAACATTGTGGGAAAAGGAGAAATTGCTTTTTTTTTGTCTAATCAGAAGATTATTTTCCAATTTCATTACATTTCGAAATGTCGTCTGCAAACTCTTTCAATTTGGGACAGTCGAACATTTGTTGTTTGGGAAAAGGTTTCCAGTTGATCGTTTGTTACATACAGAACACGATCTGTGATATAGTCCCTTTAACCCTTCATCAAACGCCGGAATTTTCGAATGTCCCAAATTGAAAGTGTAGACGACATTTCAAAACGTGATGAAATTGAAAAATAATTTGCTGATATGGCAGAAAACATTGTGGGAAGAGGAGACATTGCGCGTCAAGGGCAATTTCTTCTTTTTCCATAATGTTTTCCAGAGTAGTCTGCAACAAACTGGTCAAATGTCGTTATTGTTTGCCAATGGGTTGATCAATAAATGGAGATATCAAACGTCGTTGTTAATCATATTCATCTTTTTTGGTTTTAAATTGGATCGTGATGTTTCATGTTGCCCAACACACTTCCTACTCACTGACACATTATTCGCCTCTCCTAAACTAAACAATTAATTTCATGCACGCTGATCTCAGTCGGTAACCCGATCAACCTTAACACATGGGTTCGGAGCTCGAAACACAGTGCGACAAATATTCTTTCCGGCGACCAAAGAAGAGAACAAGACAGAAGCTTCTATCACTACATGTCTATGATGATGTAGGAAAGCAGTCGGAAGCTTTGGAAAAAATAATGTGAGGATATATCTGAAATATGGTTATATGTAGGTAGATGCACTGACATGCAATTTAAGTCTCAAATGATGAGGAAAAAGTGGTAAAACCCAAACCAAGTCAAAATACTTTCACTCAGTCACTATCCTGTTTATTTGTTCAGGCCAACAATTAATTCTCTTCTGAGGGTGGGGCCTGACTGTCCAGTCTCGATCATAGCATTTCTCTTCATTCTTTTCTATGATTAGGGTTGATGGTGTTCATGCCCAGGATCTTCATGTCTCGCTTCAAGGCGTCCTCCCTAGATAGTTTGGGTCTACCTGCGGTCTTCTCTGCTGGGACTTTCAATTGTCGGACTTGGGCGATGTATCCGTGGCTACGCTAAACATGCCCTAGCCATCGCAGTCTGCTCTTCTGCATGATGTCTTTGAGGCTTTCAAGCTTCAGTTGAGCTAGGAGGAATTCAAACGGAATGTTTTGCTCAGGTTTCACCAAACAGATCCACCTGATGATTGCTTTGTCATTCCACAGTACCTTTTTAATTGTGTTACCCTTAAAATAAAAGTCTGAAAATAAGCAAAGTGGGACCAATCACGACTGTTAAACGGTGTATATTTGCTAATTGTTTCCGGTTTATTTTAGATACCAAACTCATCATAGGCAGAGGAGAAATGTTCACTTTATTTCCAATAGAGACCAATAGGCAATGTAAAACCACTGGTGTTCCTATAGTTAACCGTATTTTTGTTTTGTTTTGACTTTCATATCAAGTTTACTAAACGAACCACTGGACCAGGGCCACGGCAACCCCCTTAATGATTTAAAACGGCATGATTAGAGCCATATTGACACGACTGAGGGTGGCTTTAAATTTCGTGTCTTATCAAACAATTTCCGATTACAGTTAATCACAGTGGTAAACAGGTAAGTCTGTCTAATTCCTTGAGTTAATCAACCCAATGTTGTCGTCAATAAAGGATCGGAATTGTCCGTCGCTTTTTCGCTCGTATTTTGCAATCGTCTTTTCCTATCGTCTTTTCCAATTGTCTTTCCGATCGTCTTTTTCGTTCGGACGAATGTTAGCTCTCCAGGACAGTGGTCCAGGGCTAGAGCGTCGTCCTCCGCGCACGAGGGTTTTTAGAATCGAGAGTGATTAAACTAAGTAGTAAGAACTTATTTCCGATTGATGTAAAAAAAAAAAGTTTTAACTAAACTGCCCTGTCCAATCTGCACCGAGTCGTATCTTTAGTAAACATTTGGGATTTAAGTTACCTTAATCTATTTAAATCAACTCATTTCGAGCGCTTAAAGTGCCCAATGGCATCTACGGATAAAAGTTTTCTTTCGCTCTCGACATACATATATCCAAAGAAGCTGTGAGAAGGGGTCGGGTCTGTTCAACTGGCAAAGGTCAAACATAGACTGTTTTTTTTTAGGTTCTCAGTCGAAAAGAGTGGAGAAAATGTCCTCTTTAATTCAAACAAAACAGCTTTAAAACATACAAAAAAACGAAACAATTGCACAGTATCTATAAGTGTTCTCAAAAGGTATTTTTTTAGTTAGTTGGAACATTTCAGAATAACGTTTTTCTAGTCTACAACGCACCGTTAAGCGAGGTGAAATTCGCCGGGACAAACCCACGAATCGGCACGAGTTCTTGTGTAGTGTCCAGGAAGCAGTCAACGAGCGTGAATTTGGTAAGCTTCGAGCTTCCGTCAAAATCGATGTAAAAGGATAAAGTTCAAAGTTTGAAGACATATCACAGCGTTATCAACATGGGATTTACAAGTCTTTTACAATTTCATCAGTGTTGCGGTTATGTAATATATTTTCCACGATCCACGTATCGTTTCTCACATTAATTATATATATATATCTTTTGGTATAAATTGACGCATGTATTTTTCTCTCATTTTTTTCCAATAATGTAACGAGTTAGTTTGGTCAGGAATATGCAACTCCGCCATAATTTATATATATTGCAATTATTTTTTTATCATGACTGGGCCGAGGAAATCCAACTTACTAAAAGTAAACAATCCGCAAAGAAATATTTAGATTCAGAATTTAAGTAAGAAAATTAGAAATCTTCAAGATCTGGACGTTTTATTTCTGTGATTGCAGTGATCTCATAAACCAAATGAAAAGGGAGATCACTGCATAGGAGAATGTATTCGTTTACAAGCTTATCGCTGATTTAGACATAACTCAAATGATGCCAAATTGTGTGCTATGCAATTCATGAAAAAAGCACTTTGAAACAAATTGTGAAGTGCTAATAAAAGTACAGGTGTTATATTGTCATGATAATATGGTAGTTTGTGGAGCTTTAACATAATGCATCCCAATTTATAACTCATAACACTAGATCACAATACATCATTGTACTGACTAAGGTATACTCTAAATGAATAGTAGATAAAATGATAACGTTTTGTGCGCAAAAGCTTTTATTTTGTGTCTCAAAAAGCCCCAAAAAACACATATGTCTTTTTAACGCTCTTTTTACGATACAGAACAATCGTACTAAACAGATACTTGAGGAATATGCATTTTCCGGATTTACGGCAGGGAATATGAAGTTTGGCTTCTCAGGTTCAAGCTCCACTTGAAGTGTCTTTTGACAAAACCCTAACATTATACTTGCGAAAAACAGGAAAGCCGTAATAACTGAGTGTAAATTTGCTCACCCCCATCCCAGAGAATGTTAAGAAAAAGATGTGAGACATTACTTGTTCAATGCCTCTGGAAGTTCGCTTATTTCATTTTCATGGGCAATATATTCCTTCTTCACATATCAATTTTTTCCTCCTCTTTTGTCATTATTTATAATCTGGTAATACGTTGTAAATTCAATATCAACCAAACTATACATTCAGTAACTTTGTCATATACGGTCATGTCGTTTGCAAGCTTCAAATAACATCGTTAAATAAAGAAATAAAACAGTCTCCAAATAAGGGCTCCTTCAATATCAAAAGGGAAGTAAATCTGTTCTAAAAATCGATTATCACAAACGGAATTACCTCCCTTGCCTCCTGCGTTGAACTGACCTAGCGATCCGTGACAGGCCGGTCTATATTTGTTTACATGTTGCTTGGCACTGCTCTAGCGGTAATGGGGGCGACGTTGTCAACATTTGACGGACGGATATTTGAATAAACTTTCGGAGTGGCATCGATCTGCTACACATTATATAGGACGTTAGGCCCGATGTGACATGTACATCAAACCAAAAATCGAATACGGATTTTGTTTAGTTGGATAATATCGATTGACAGGTCGTTCTATCCAGCGTTCAGTTAGGATTCCGCCGTATAAAAGGTAAGATTATCGCTGAAATCTTGTCTGTGTGTATGTGTATCACGGTGACGAACACATTGTTTGCCGTCTTGTATTGTTAAAAATTCACTCTATAGTGTTTGATTTCCGTACTTTTAAAGGTGCTTGTTCACACATGTGACAATTTTAAGTCAAAATGAAATGTCATATACTATACATTTTTCTGTATTGTGGCAAATTATTGAATGAAAAAAGACTACTGAACGCAAAATTGATTAAGAATATCTCGACAAATTTAAGTATGTACAGGTTGTATGCAATTTATTTAAAAACCATCGCAACCCTTTTGATTTAAACACATTTCATTCAATAAATAAACACCATTATATACATTACAAGAAATGTAGTGAAAAGGATTGGAACGGAAGCTAAATGCTTATAGAGTTCCTCTCCTCTCACAACCCTCTTGGATGTTCATAGATTTTCATTCAATGTACATGTATACAGTCTCTAATCCTTTAGATACGAGCTAATTCAACTTTCAATGGCTGTCTTCCAGAATGTATTTCATACAACAGAACAGGTGCTTTACAGTTTAAGGCAACTGCAATTTCCATACCTAAATATCCTCACAGAGCACCTGTGACTCTTTCTTTATTCTTTCATTCAATCATTTCCATTCGATTATTTCCTTCCATTTCATCAAAATTTGATAATATAAACTTTTGACTTGTAAAGACAAGTAACAGTCACATTTGAAATTGTGGTTTGGAAAAGAAGAATGTTTATCCTTCCAAAAATGAATTCATCAGAAATGTATTCCCATTAAGATAGATGTCTGCAAATCGTAAACATATAACCTTATATTCAAAATTTGCTTGTTGTTTACAAAAAGCACCGTTTTAACGGTTTGCAATATCTCTAACACAAATGATCTATATATTTTCTGTACAATTTTTAACAGGATTGGAAAGCTGTCAATAGCCTATTCGCATCTCACTTCTTTATCGGTAGAGAACATCTTTATTTAAAAAGATAAAATCCAATTCTATGAGATAGTTCTTTAAAGGTGGTGAACTTAGAATCGGTAGGTCGTGGTTTCGAGGCCCTTCGAAAGCTACTGGGAGTGTCATTTGGTAAGACAGTTTAGAGCCTCGTACTGGTCAATCCATACTGGTCAATCCATACTGGTCAATCCATACTGGTCAATCCATACTGGTCAATCCAGGAAAGCCGTCACATAACTTAAAGAGTGTTGACAAGGCGTCAAACCCCCATATACAGTGAGGGGTTGCACTTGTTCAATCGGAAAGACGGTGTATATTCAATATCTGCACTGGATCGTCACATATGTCCATACAAATATATTTTGATTTATGTATAACTGGGTTGGTATTTAAAGATTATTTGCTCTAAGGATTTAAATTCGGGTAACTACAAATCAATAATGCCTCATTTTAAAGCTTGTGTTAAAGTGCTTAGTTAGTCGATTTTGCACTAAGGCACAACGAAAGAGTAACCATATGTCTAAACAAAATATTGAAAAATGTTGTTACTCCAAGGTAAATCGTTTGTAACAGGATATAAGTGTACATTCCCTTTACTGTTAGTCCTGTTTGTATTGTATGAAGCTCGAAAACTCTTTTCGAGATGGCTGTTAACAGATGTAAGGAAATTTGGAAGTAGAACATTTATTTCTCTTAAACTACATAACAGCTATACTGTTATACGCACTAAAGAACGGTCATTGCAGCAACGTTTAATCGATACAGTGATTAACATGTGTTTTAATCCAAAAGCTATGACATCGCTTTTGACTATACCAGTATATGGAAAATCATAGGTCCGATAAACAACTTATTCACAATTGACGATATCTTTTTTTAGGCGTCTGCATAAGTATATAAGTGCTTCAACAACTGTTTGTATACCAATCGAAATTGCCAACTTCTTCAACTCGTTCTCACATAAAACACGAGTTGATATATAACAAAATCTTACATTTGATCTGCGTTTGTCGAATTTGTAATACACGCACATTTTACATAATTCTAAATAACCATTTTTTATTAGAAAGAACATAAGTTTAAATGAATATATAAATCGGTATGTGTTTGATTGTTTTGAATCAAATTAAATGAAGAACAATTAAGAAAATTGCGAATCCCACACGCCTCTACAGTAGACTTTTCTTTCATGCATACTACGTTAGAATATTTCTAAAACAGATGAACTCATACAGCAAAACTGACAAAGGGCGAGGATTTCATTTTTTTAATCATCTATTATCAAAATCTGTTCAATGTACACAGTGCTTTCCATCTTATGTGGTCAACAATAAATTAAAAAGAACAAGTTTAATTACAAACGAAGCAAACTGGTTCGTTATATAATTCATTGTGGCCGATTAATTATTCGGGCGCTTATGCAATGCCACTTGCTGCAGTAACCAACTTGTGTTTACCACGTTTCCATTCATTTGATGTGAGACCAATCTATATAAAACGACAGATATTTATAGCGTAGAGCCACGTAGGATAAAATACTTTATGAAAAGACAAGAGGTTGTTATTGGTATGTAGATTCTCCTTTTGTCACGTAAGTGTTTCATATCGTCTGCTTGGTTTACTTTGGATTGCGTTTATACCAAAGGGTGAAATGTTCTGCTATCAGCAATCAATACACGTGAATTAGTTTTATGGTCTGGACAATTATTAAGCCTCTCGGGTTTAATCCATGGATGCATATGGTCGTTAGCAGACAAATATATATTTATCTATTCTAAATAATCTTTCTTAGGCATGTTGGCACTTTTGCGTCAATGGCCAATACATCTATAACATACATTACATAACATAATATAATTTTATTCAACACTAAACATCGAAAACATAGCTTATAAAATATATTCATAAAGCATGAGTGAAGACGTTCGTACAATTCATAATTCATAATCGTTATCAGAGAAGGATTGGTGAGGTAATGATGGAAATAATGGAGACTAATCTGCCGATATTTCTCGATAACCCAAGAAAGAATACAACACCATACAACATGCATGAAAACATGACAATTTACAATACATAGAGTGTTATAATCACATTAAAGGCCCATTAAAGGAGATTAAAGCTTTATCAAACTATTATTATTTGGTAAACTTTTGGACAGATTCAAATAGTTATCACCAGAAAACACCATCCGCACAAATTAAATGAGAAAGTAATTAGAAATAACCCAGATTAGCAAGTTTTATAATTCAGATTTCATGGTTCTTCACCTCTGACCTTGACAGTTAATACACACATTTTTGAACCGACCAACCAAAATTCGTCATTTTGAATATGTAAACAAACAGGTTGTTGATAAACATGATTTAATTGGAGACAACTATATTTCAAGCACAAAACAACTTATTTTAAATGAGTCACAATGCATTCCTAAACTAATTCTCATGATATCTATGAACATAATAAAATAACTCCATATAGTTTTTCAATAATTTATTTGTACTCCTCTCCTTTGATGTGCCTTTAATTGAAATGTGTTAATTGATGTAGTAATATTTCTCTTTTGCGAACCAAGAAAGACATTCTAGATACCAATCGGAACTACTCGGGTATTTCCGTCAGCTGAGAAATACACCTTGGATATAAGTGTAGGGTTAAAAAAATTCCACAGTGTCCACATTAAGAAGTTTAATGTATATGGAAGTGTTGGACATCCTGTTAAATCATTCTTTATCGGTAACTCATAAGAAATAGTGACATGATAATTTTTGACAGTTGTTTCCTTCATCAAATTAAACGACATTTAAGTTTTCACATTTAAGATCTTTTTTTGAAAAAACGAAAGTAAAGTGACGTCATTCTCGCGGGAAAAAATATGGCGGCATCCGTTTTATTTAGGAGGCTTTTCATTGGAGAAACCCGGTGTGTTCAGATCGACTAGATACATGTCTGTTAACTTTGATTCGCATTCGACAAATTGATGACATCTCGTATAACTAAAGTTTCCTTCATATACTTACATAAAGGTATTTGTATTTGAATTTTTGAAGTAAATAAGTGGGCGACATTGGTGCAGGGGTAGAGCGTCGGGCTCTTGTACCGAAGGTCCCGCGATTACTGGTTTAGTATCCAGGAAGCAGTCATCGAGAATGGCTTTGAACAAGCTTTCAGCTTCCTTCACAATCGATGTAAAACAAAACAAATACGATATGAGTATAAGAACATTGGTAAAGAGTAGAAGTTTTGATAAGGTATAGCACCAATCTCCCATGCAGAGTTATCGTCCCCCGGATACTACCTCTGCAACGGGCTCACGCCATCTTTGCCACGAATCGTGGCAAACTCTGTAATATTGCGATCCGAACTGTTCTATGCATACAATTAAGTAAAGAAATATATGAATAAGACAAAAATACTTTTAATTTATCCATACAGTAGAAATTGAACATGTATTTCACTGATTTTTGCTAGATCTATTTTAAAGCCTTCTTACGCTATTGAAAATCAATCCGCGGAATGTTTACGTCTTTGGTCTCCCGCTCGATGTATAATAAGTCCTGGTTATTGGACAGCTTGGATACCAGTGATGTAAACAAACACGAGGTAGAAATTGGTAACGATGTCATCACTTTACAACTGTGATTTATAGTGATTCTGCTACTTGCAAGGATTAACTTCAAAATACGTGATATCATTGTCTTTGGAAAAGGCAAAAGCTTCTTAAATGGCACATTCTCATCATCTAAATGGACGCAGATCTCTTCAAATCGATGTTCTGAAAACTTCCACGAATGTAAGATATCGATGAGTTGGTGCTTTTAAAAAGTACTTCCAAATAACCCCCAAATAAGCTTCACATGCTGTGAAATGAGAGCTGAATGAGTTAAAAAAGAGTTGCAGAGAAGACACTAGTCTCAATGATGATCCGTGAACGAAGCTTTTTTCGTCATTTGGACATTTATCGTGCTTCAAAGGCGTCAGTCAAAATAGCAATAGCATTCGAGACTAGTTATCTGGACTAAGAAGACACAAGTTGAAGGCTGTCAGTGTTTGAAACAAAATGGATATTTGGATGATGTGTTCATGGTTTGTGGGTTCACAGGAAAGGCATGAGCATAGAGACAAAGATGAGAGGAAAGAACTATGTTCAATAAACTGCAAGTACCTTTTTCTTACTATGCTGGTGTTTTATTATATATAATAATACATGGTTTACCAGTAACTTTATGATGTATGTATGCTCATACTTTGTGCAAAAGAATAGACAAACCATTAATGATTCTGAAGAAATAAGAAAACTGTACACCCTTGGTTCTCCCCTCTATAAAACTGCAACAGCTGTTTATCTTCGTGGGGGGTAGGCCTTGGGGTGGCGAGGATGAGGGGAAGTGAGGACGCGGTTATTTTAAAACGGGTTGATGGATCAAGGCAAATTTAAGCTTGATTTAGTGCACTTTTGGGCATTTTAGTATAGTGGTAAAACCTCCAACAATAGTGAGAAAAGCATTAGAATAAAGCTAAAAAATGACTGACAGATTGTCAAGTTATATCAAATCCCTTTATCAAACTGATTTCTACCCTTTTCAACATAACAAATGTTATCTTTAGTTGCTTACTATTTGGATAATTTTTACTCTTCATATCTGAGAGAATTGGTCGATGCTTCTGTTAAATTTAATTTGAATATAATGTAGCATTTAGTCTATCAATTCAGATGTCCTGAACCAATGAATGCACATACTTTACCATGTCAACAATCTTAATAAGGGACAAGAGACTGGTTAAACATTCCATATTTGATTCATTAAATGCAGAAAAAAGAATTTCATTGATTACCATGATAAAAATTTGTAATAAGAAGAGGAACTCAATTACAAAGAGGGCCTTTAGCATAAATCTTTGGACAAAAGAGTAAGTTGTTAATGATAAACAGATTTTGCTTTAATTGAAATGCTTTCAAAAGCATGAAAATGGGTCACATTTTTGAAGCATTCTTATAACTTGGTAAATCATGAATTGTATGTCATTCCAGATTATTTGGATGAACTGTATAATGAGCAAGTTTAATTAGTTATTATTAACCTCTCTTATGAAAAAATGATGAAAAGAATTGATAATTGATAGGGTTAAAGGTGGCCAGTAATATGATTCTTTTAGTGTATAGGATGATCTAAGGTACATATTCTGTGATATTTGTTAAATGAAGAGTAACAATTAAAGATTAACAATTAAATTTTCATTTCAGATTTTCACTTTACTTTTTCATATGATTTTAATTTTACATACAGATATCAGCTATGGTTGAATGAACAATACTCATGCTTTGCATCAAAATTCATCATAGTTTTTATAACTGCTAAGCAATGTCAAAACAATTATGACAAAAGTTTATTTCTAAAGTTTCTTTCATAAATACTTATACCAAATTCACAATAAGTGACTAAATGATGAATGCAGGGAACATCCCCAGATATGGTTATAATTGCTACTTAGTTTTCAAACAGTTGCTTGTTAATAGGAACTTAAATGACAGATTGTAAGAGTTTCTTATATAATTCAAATGTTCTCTATGAATGATCTTTTAAGACAAAAATATACATGTATTATTATCATTACAGCATACAACAATCAAAATCTTTAAAAGACAAGTTCTCATCATGAGAATATTGCTGTTTAATGATATGATGATGAAATATTGAATTAACAAATTAGCTGCATTGTTGTTAGTTACAAACCTTCACTAGTTGGTACATAATGGTTTGCATTCATTATATTTCAAGAAAGATGATGTCAGAACAGTGTTCATAAAAGTTGACAGCCTTTCAACCATAAATATTATTTGCTGTATAAAATGGAAAAGTAACTAAAGCAAAATTACTCAACCAAATACTGTTTCACCTGAGGATCACCAAATAAGTAGAAACAGTGTCCATCATGTGCATTATCAAAGTATGATTGAAGAATATGGTGTAGGTGAAGAGATAAGATTGGAACTTTCTTATCAGTAAATTGTGACTAGCTAATGAAAAGCTGAGTTTGATCTGAACAGAATAACACTTGGATCTGTTCGATGAGTTAGATAAGTTAGATCTTGTTGATAATTCATTTGTTTGTTTTAATGTCTCAAATGAGTACAAAACACCCACAACATAGGATTTAAAGAATCAATAATTGCTGAATTTGCCTTTTATCTGGACATCTGCTTCACCCATTCCTCCATGTAAAATTTGTGACTTGATTAATTTGAAAGCAAAAGCAGATGTTAGAAAATGGTTTTAAAGCTCAGAGAGTTGTGTTTTGGGTGAAATAAACATTAATAATTTGATATGAAAAGGACAATCTCACAGATTGGGATCTTTAACTTTTAAGAAAAATTGTCTTCTACAATTGAATTAAAATGACAACATATTTTCTAAAGTAATATAAGACTAGATTATTGACAGCTTTCTAACCCCAAGCATAATTATTTAGAAAAGATAAAAATCATTTATATTGCAGATATCACAAACCATTTAAACTGGTGTTTCTCTAAACAACAATCTAAACTTAAAAGACATTTAACCATTTTGTTGCAGACTACTCTGGAAACATTGTGGGAAAATAGGGAAATTGCTCTTATCGAGCAATTTCCACTTTTCAAGCAATATTTTCTGCCTTATCAGAAGATTATTTTCAATATCATCACATTTTAAAATGTCGCCTGCAAACTCTTTCAATTTGGGACAGTCGAAAGTTAATCCTTTCCAAAACAAAAACGACATTTGACCACTTTGTTGCAGATGACTTTAGAAAACATTGTGGGAAAAGGAGAAATTGCTCATTGCAAGCAATTTTTCCTTTTCCCACAAGGTTTTCTGCTCTTTCTAAAGAATATTTTTCAATTTCATTACATTTTGAAATGTCGTCTGCAAACTCTTTCAATTCGAAACAGTCAAAAATGTGTTGTTTGGGAAAGGTTAAACGGTTTGCATTTTCAACAATTTACACTGTAATTTGTAAATGTTCTTTATAAACTTTTCTAATCAGTTAAGAATGGTATTGGAAAGTTGTCAATAATCTAGTCTTCTGTTACTTTAGAAATTTAGATTTTCCTTTTATTGAAAGAAAACTTCTTATTTCAAATTGTTAAAAATCACAACATGTGAGATAGTCCTTTCAAATAAGTCTATTGAGGCTTAACAGTATGATCCATGTCCCCTTAATAGTATTGTAAAGGTCTGAACTGACTGAAGGAAAATTTAAACTCGAAATGAAGAGGAATGGTGCTATTTATTGTTTAGAAGGTCGCCAACAATCTTGATTCGTTGGATTTTCTTGAGAACGTTTCATTCTGTGGCATTCTGACTGACGACTCATTTGTTAAACTACGTGGAGGTTTGATTTGTCTTGGAGAATGTAATTTTTAGCTGTCATTCACATTGTTTTGATCGAGGGGGCGGGTTTCGAGTCGCATGGAGCGTCGCCTCAATTCTACTCAGTAAGCTGTTACGCTTCAAATGTAAGCTGCTTTGAGTGTAAATAAATGTCTTTATTCTATTTTAACTGTCATATCTTATCTATCTTAATATTGTGATACGACTAAAGAGACTTTCGTCTAACTTCTTAATTGATCTAAGCGTTAGTTTGGAGCTCGCTTTTTGCAAGCCGCTAGATGCAGTATACTACTACACCCCTACACGTCATTTTCGGCCACGTGACCATGCCGGAAAAGTGGGACTATTTTCTGAGCCCGTCACAGAGATAAATGTGGGAGCGTAGCGGGAACCAATTTACTCTGGTAGAGATTGGTATAGCACTAGGAACCTACAAATAGTTAATGAGGCGAATAAATCCCTACGCTAACGTATAATCTTAATTTGAATATTGGCAACTGGGGTCGAATACAACTGAAATATGTGTGATGCGATTGTTAGCCCGATAAAAAAGCACGAACAATCATCGATAATGCATGTTAATAGGTTAGCTAGAATGTCGGGGTTGAACCCATTACCAAACAGTAACGACATTTGACCACTATATTGCAAACAAATCTGGAAAAAACTGTGGGAAAAGGAGAAATTACTCTAAACGAGCAATATATCCTTTTCCCACAATGGTTTATGCCCTATCAGAAGATTATCTTCCATTTTCACCACATTCTGAAATGTCGTCTGCAAACTCTTTTAGTTTGGAACAGTCGAAAATGTCGAAATGTTTGTGTTTGGGAAAGGGTTAAACAATGCTAAATGATTAAAATAATACATTTACATATTGGATTCATGGTCAGAAAAGAACAAATAGTCATCTTATTCTTCACTGAGGGAGGAAAGGAAATAAGGATAATCAGATTCAAACCGTTGAATTATTTGATATATCCTTTTGGAGAAAGGCGTAGACACTTCAGGTCCTAAAATTTAACCTCTTGCCCAAAATTGTCCCGTGTTATAAAAAGTAGACAGACTCTTATATTTGTTCTTCAACCTTCGCTTCATATACTCGTATACACCTGAAGATTGAAAGACACAACTGAATCCTGATTACGTATAAAGAAATTTCCTGGTTCTATATTTCTCTTTATATGGTTTAACACCGTGTCAACACGATTTCAGTTATATTTCTGTATTTCTACATAGAGATCTGTGTTGTTGGTTTACAACAAATCTAAAGAAAAATCCAGATATTTTTCATGCGAGTACACTTTCAAAAGATGAAAAATAAATGTTGAAAATGCCAATAGAGTCATTCTGCATGATAAAGAAGGACCCTTACACATTTATTGTATCAATATCTGGGAATGGCTACGTAATAAATCAGACAGCACTGGTTATGTATCGAGGAAACAGAATCGATAGAGATCGATACACAATATAAAACACTTGATTTGTAATCGATGTTAAAAAAAGTGTTATAAACTAGTCACAAAGGAATGTCAACTTGTAGTTTTACCTCGTTCTTGTTCCACATAGTCGTATGTGTTTTCAATTCAATTCAATTTATTTAAGCATAAAATAGCAACAAAAAAGATAACATATTCATAGCCATTTACAAAATGATTATATTATCATCATAACACATGCATATATAGAAACAGTTCGACAAGAATTTTCTAAAGAGATATGAGACAAAAAAAGGTTAATGGAGCTATAAATTTCATATGTAAACATAATAGAATCGACATAGAATGTGTTTGTCTTAGCTTTTCTGTCTTCTAACCCTTTAGGGAAAAAACAAAACTGTAACCGTGTCTGCTTGTTACCGGACATGACTTAGATCGACAGAGAATGTTTTTTTTATTATAAGTAAAGGGTCAGGTATTCTGTGAAATGAGCACACGTTTTAATAGCTTTTAAATGTCGCTTTTCTTTTCAACCACTCGGCAATGGTATTGATATCCAGTCACGCTAGCTTAATCCCTTAGTTCATAACGGGTTAGTCGTGTGTGTATTTAACCCTTAGAATGCTGAGTGATTTTCTAAAATAGATCTTAGTTTCGGCTGCTTTTCGAAACTTTAAATATCTGCTTTATTTGTTGAGAAAAGATACTCAAAGTAGTAAACAGGTTAGATCATAGGTCAGCCGCCAAGTAAATTTACTTTGCGGCTGAACTGGATCTAACATATTTACTACAGCAAGAAGCCGGTTAAAGTACTATTAGGGTAAAGGAAACCTAGAGTGTTGCTCATTCTTTTCTATAGTCATTATAATTAGTTCATAGTGCAAATATGTATAAATTGTAACCCAGGTTTTTGTCCCCGCACAGTCTAAAAAGTTAGACATAAGTTGGTACAATATGGGAAATTAATAGAAAAAAGGGAAAATCAATAAAGAAATATAATACTACAGAAAACGAAAACAATCTACCAATGCATAAGTATTCGTAGAATTGTCTGTTCTCTGCGTTCTATCTTTCTTTATTCTTTTTGTATATCTTTTCTCATTTGTATTTAAAATGTATGTTTTCTCATATTCCCTTTTATAATCGTTTCCTTTTAAGTTTGGTGGCAAACGCCTTACCCGTTTTCTTTTAATGAGTAATTTGTGACCACAACTGATGTGTTATCTCCCATGCTTAATATAAGTCATCCGATCCTGGTTTCAAGTACGACAAATATCGACTGCATTGCCGTTTGCTCCTACAGTGACGAGAATTTAGTAATAAATTTACTATCTAGCTTTATTGGCTACAAGTGGTTTGTATAAAAATGCATATAAAGCGATGTTAAGTGTTTAATTTTAGACATACATGTACATGCCTTGATAGACGCTAAACATTGCCAAATTGACTTCATTGGACCTAACTGAACATTATTGAATAAGCCACTCGACAACTGGTGACACTTTTCGAAACGGGTCATTCCCCCCACACCCACACCCCCGTATCGTAATGGCATTTACCCTACGGTACAGCGAAAATAGAGATCCAATTCTATAATATTCCCGATTGTTGTTGTTTTTGTTGCTGTTGTTTTCGCGAAATTCCGTTTTTGGGACGTGGCTAAATATAAACGATATTATTCAGATGGAAATATTTCCCATTTCATTTAGTATAATTATTGTTCCTTACATTCCTTACTTAATTTTGAGTATCCGTCACTTAAGATTTTAAACTTTGACGATATTTGTAATCTAGATAAGGTATTGGTGTATATAAAAAGTAATTCCTGAGGGATTTTTTAAAAAGAAAAGAAAGATAAAGACGGGTAGATACGGTATTTGTGAAGTATCTAGGTGCAAAATGTATACAAATCTCTATCCAAACCTGTGATTATGTCAAACATGTGTTGATTCTTATCAAGAGAAAGTATTGTATTCTAGTTTCCTAAACCCATGTTTCAAAATGCATTGCCCATCTCTATTAATTAAAGTCTTGAAATATGTCAGCATATTTATCTCTTTAAACGATTCCCCTACATAATGGTTTGATATTTGACCGAGTCTTAAATCTATTCCGTTCTTTAATGTAAAAGCAATATAATTAAACATTGCACAATATAAAGAAGAACACTTTTCTATAAACAGTTTTATCATTTCTACTTCCAGACAGAGAGTCACTCTATAGAAATATATAAACATGGGTTGCGGAAACACGAAGGAGGCTTCAAGTCCTCCTGCCAAAAGAGAAGAGAATAACCACCATCATCATCGTAAAGGCTCCGCCTCTTCCCAGGTGTCCGTCAAAAAGACACGTGATCCAACCCCGCCCCCTAAAGACCCGACCCCACCCCCTGATGATAACCACGGTGGCCATGGTGACCATGGAACGAGAACGTACAACCTCATGGACCCCGGGCTCTTCGATCCCGTCCCACAGCAACAACAGAGGGACCCCACCCCTCCCCCGAAGGACCCGACACCGGTTCCCCCCTCCCCTCCCCCGAAGGACCCGACACCGGTTCCCCCCTCCCCTCCCCCACAGCCCCCTCCAAATGACGATAACGACAACCTTGTCAAGGAAAACGAAGGTGACGTCACCGACCCCTATGGTGGCGAACCCGTGTTAGATCCCCAAGATGACCAGAAAGACGAGGGTCCAGATGATCCGCTGCCCGAACCGGAAGGAGAGCAGATCGTAAACGAGGAGCAGCCGCCAGCCAACGACACAGAAGGTCAAGGTCAGGCAGAGTATCAAGGTCAAGGTCAGGACACCTCAAGTAACCATGGTGACGAAGGTCAACGACCCGTCAAGAAGGATCACGGGACGGCGGAAGGCTACGTGAAATCGGAGTATGGTATCGCTGAGATGTTCGTGGAGTTCCGCTCGAACCCGGAACCCCTGGATAAGGAGTACGAGAACGAGCCGACGGACCTGCCCTATGAGGACCCGGACTTCGGACCTTCGCAGGCAATCAAGGGTGAAAACCTCGAGTGGAAGCGACCAGGGGTAATCCTCATTGTTTTATTCCTTTACCAAACGTTAAACTTTCGACTGTCCCAAATTGAAAGAGTTTGCAGACGACATTTAAAGATGTGACAAAATCGTACATAATATTTTAATAGGGCAGAAACATTGTGGGAAAAGCAGAAAATGCTCGTTAAGAGTGATTTTCAGAGTCGTCTGCAACAAACTGGTCAAATGTCGTTATTGTTTGGTTATGAGATAAACTTGTAAAAATGAGATTCTGTTTCATACACAGCGGTTCCTGTTCAAGATAGTTAGGGCGTAATGGCTATACGTTAGTCATTATCACCACCCCTTTGTTTTAGGGATGTGAGTAAATTTCTAAGAAATGAATGAATTTCTTCAAAGATGAATAACCTCTATACTGAAATGTGATTCGCACTGAAGAATATTTCATTGGATCAAAACTATATCGTGTTAAGTTATTAAAAGCGTGTATGCAGTGATTCTATATTCATATATAATGGTTCTATATTTCTATACGCTGATTCTATATTCATATACAATGAATTTCTATACACTTATTTAATAGTTCTTACATTGACTCTATATTCATCAACAGTGATTCAATAATCATATACAGTAAGGTTATTCAGTATTTCGATGCAATGACTGTATACTACCTTGCAGTGATTTTACATTCCTATGCAATGATTTCAAAATTTCATACAAAAATTCTATATCCCTATACAATGCTTCTATATCCCTAAACAATGATCCTATATTCCTACACATTTACTCTATATTCCTGTACAATGATTCTATATTCCTATACACATATTTAATATTTCTGTAAAATGATTCTATATTCCTATAAAATTATTCTATATTGCTGAACGATTATTCTAAGTTCTTTTGCAACGATCATATATTTCGATACAGTAATTATATATTTCTATACAGTAATTATATATTTCTAAACAGTAATTATATATTTCTAAACAGTAATTATATATTTCTATACAGTAATTATATATTTCTAAACAGTAATTATATATTTCTATACAGTAATTATATATTTCTGTACAGTAATTATATATTTCTAAACAGTAATTATATATTTCTAAACAGTAATTATATATTTCTAAACAGTAATTATATATTTCTAAACAGTAATTATATATTTCTATACAGTAATTATATATTTCTAAACAGTAATTATATATTTCTGTACAGTAATTATATATTTCTAAACAGTAATTATATATTTCTAAACAGTAATTATATATTTCTAAACAGTAATTATATATTTCTGTACAGTAATTATATATTTCTAAACAGTAATTATATATTTCTAAACAGTAATTATATATTTCTGTACAGTAATTATATATTTCTAAACAGTAATTATATATTTCTAAACAGTAATTATATATTTCTAAACAGTAATTATATATTTCTAAACAGTAATTATATATTTCTATACAGTAATTATATATTTCTAAACAGTAATTATATATTTCTAACAGTAATTATATATTTCTATACAGTAATTATATATTTCTAAACAGTAATTATATATTTCTAAACAGTAATTATATATTTCTAAACAGTAATTATATATTTCTAAACAGTAATTATATATTTCTAAACAGTAATTATATATTTCTAAACAGTAATATTTCTAAACAGTAATTATATATTTCTAAACAGTAATTATATATTTCTAAACAGTAATTATATATTTCTAAACAGTAATTATATATTTCTAAACAGTAATTATATATTTCTATACAGTAATTATATATTTCTAAACAGTAATTATATATTTCTAAACAGTAATTATATATTTCTATACAGTAATTATATATTTCTAAACAGTAATTATATATTTCTAAACAGTAATTATATATTTCTAAACAGTAATTATATATTTCTATACAGTGATTATATATTTCTAAACAGTGATTATATAGTCATATAACATCATATATACACTTATTCCTTAACAATGATTGTATATTACCTGACAGTGTTTCTATATTCCCATACAATGACTCTATATTCCTATCAATTGACTCTATACTCATGTACAACAAATCTATATTCCTATACAACAAATCTATATTCCTATACAACAAATCTATATTCCTATCAATTGACTCTATATTCCTATACAACAAATCTATATTCCTATACAACAAATCTATATTCCTATCAATTGACTCTATACTCATGTACAATGAATCTATATTCCTATACAACAAATCTATATTCCTATACAACAAATCTATATTCCTATACAACAAATCTATATTCCTATACAACACATCTATATTCCTATACAACAAATCTATATTCCTATACAACAAATCTATATTCCTATACAACAAATCTATATTCCTATACAACAAATCTATATTCCTATACAACAAATCTATATTCCTATACAACAAATCTATATTCCTATACAACAAATCTATATTCCTATACAACAAATCTATATTCCTATACAACAAATCTATATTCCTATACAACAAATCTATATTCCTATACAATGAATCTATATTCCTATACAATGAATGAATGATTGTATATTACCTTACATTGATTCTATATTCCCATACAATGATTCTATACTTCTATACAATGCCTATATGTTCCTATACAATTATCATATATTCCAATACAACGTTTCTTTATTCCTATACAATGTTGCTTTATTCCTATACAACGATTCTATATTCCTAAACGATGATTCTATATCCCTATACAACGTTTCTTTATTCCTATACAACGTTTCTTTATTCCTATACAACGTTTCTTTATTCCTATACAATGTTTCTTTATTCCTATACAACGATTCTATATTCCTAAACGATGATTCTATATCCCTATACAACGTTTCTTTATTCCTATACAACGTTTCTTTATTCCTATACAACGATTCTATATTCCTAAACGATGATTCTATATCCCTATACAACGTTTCTATATTCCTATACAACGTTTCTTTATTCCTATACAACGATTCTATATTCCTAAACGATGATTCTATATCCCTATACAACGTTTCTTTATTCCTATACAACGTTTCTTTATTCCTATACAACGATTCTATATTCCTAAACGATGATTCTATATCCCTATACAACGTTTCTTTATTCCTATACAACGTTTCTTTATTCCTATACAACGTTTCTATATTCCTATACAATGTTTCTTTATTCCTATACAACGATTCTATATTCCTAAACGATGATTCTATATCCCTATACAACGTTTCTTTATTCCTATACAACGTTTCTTTATTCCTATACAACGGTTCTATATTCCTTAACAATGATTCTATATCCCTATACAACGGTTCTATATTCCTTAACAATGATTCTATATCCCTATACAACGATTCTATATTCCTTAACAATGATTCTATATTCCTATACAACGATTCTATATTCCTTAACAATGATTCTATATTCCTATACAACGGTTCTATATTCCTTAACAATGATTCTATATCCCTATACAACGGTTCTATATTCCTTAACAATGATTCTATATCCCTATACAACGGTTCTATATTCCTTAACAATGATTCTATATCCCTATACAACGTTTCTTTATCCCTATACAACGTTTCTATATCCCTATACAACGTTTCTTTATTCCTATACAACGGTTCTATATCCCTATACATCGATTCTATATTCCTTAACAATGATTCTATATCCCTATACAACGATTCTATATTCCTTAACAATGATTCTATATCCCTATACATCGATTCTATGTTCCTTAACAATGATTCTATATCCCTATACAACGATTCTATATTCCTTAACAATGATTCTATATCCCTATACAACGATTCTATATTCCTTAACAATGATTCTATATCCCTATACAACGATTCTATATCCCTATACAACGATTCTTTATTCCTATACAACGATTCTATATTCCTTAACAATGATTCTATATCCCTATACAACGATTCTATATTCCTTAACAATGATTCTATATCCCTATACAACGATTCTATATTCCTTAACAATGATTCTATATCCCTATACATCGATTCTATATTCATTAACAATGATTCTATATCCCTATACAACGATTCTATATTCCTTAACAATGATTCTCTATCCCTATACACCGATTCTATTTCATATACAATGATTCTTTATTCCCATACAATGATTTTATACTCCTATACATTCTTTCCTATACATTCAATCGATATTCCTATACAATAATTTCTTTATTTTTATAGAAATATGCCATATTCCTATACAATGATGCTATATTCCTATACAATGATTCTATATCGTTACAGGAGTTCCGAGAAGAACCAATCTTGTTTTCCAGTGGAACCACACGTTTCGATATCGGACAGGGCGGAGCGGGAACATGCTGGTTCCTGTCGACCGTCGCTATGTTGGCCGACAAACCCGAACTCTTCCACAGAGTGAGTAGCTTCATTCTTGTTTCCTTCTTTGGGGAAAGGACAACCTACTGTTTCGACTACCAAACTAAGGATAGAACTACTTCCCTTTGCTACTTCTCTGTTGTTCTACTCGTAATCATTACTACTCGGGTGTTTCCGTGATGTGAGAAATACACTATTTTCATTGGAAGAGTTCAGAGTGTGCAGTTACTACTCGGGTGTTTCCGTGATGAGAGAAATACACTATTAGCGTTGGATGAGTTCAGATTGTGCAGTTACCAGAATTTTTACTGAAAAGGGAGGTCACTGCGTAGGATCCTAAAAGTTCTTTTCTGAATGGCGACGGACCCGTTTTTTATCTTAAATCACGAAAAGTATCCCGACGACTTATAATGGTGTATTATTAAACTAAGTTATTAGATTGAACCCTTTTATGCAATTCGTTCAGTTTGCTCTTTCACCATAGTCATTAAGCTGGAATCAAAATATAACGGATACAGTGTTGGTGCAATATAAAACGAACTAATTAAGTGAATATGTCATTCTTGTTGCCAATGTAACTTGCTATTCTTAATATTTCCTTAGCCCCTATCTGGGAGAAACATAACTTCATGATGCAAACAAAAAGGACTCAACGTTTTTTTTCAAAACCTGGATGCGTAGGTTTCAGCGAAGGAAACCATGAAAATGCGCATAATGACAAATTTGTCCTTTAATTCAAATGATTATAGAATTTTCAATTAGAAGTGTTTAAAAAAAACTGAATGTGGAGGACTCACTTGATATTGCTATACAATAAGTTCGTCCAAGTTAAAATGTAATTAATTCGTCTTCATACTATCGTGTCCCAATTAAGGATTGACAAAGTCTGTACTTTTCTAAGGTGAACGAAATCGAGACAAAATTATGCAGAAGGCTTACGAGTCAGAATTAGAATCAGAATATCTTCATTGACTTAAACAAATACAGTATACCGTTGTTTAAAACAACATGTTTACGAATATACATTTCACATTATTTGCGCTCTGTTCATACAAAAACCTATCATCCAAGAATGTGGAAGATTAATTCTTATTTACTTTTACAGGTTGTTCCAAAAGACGCATGGAATAAAGAAGGCGGATACTTCTTCTGTAGATTCTGGAGGTATTAGACTGTACATTACAGATTTTATAACGCTAAAGAATGTCTCAAACGAAGATGCATAGTTATTTCATATATACAAATTCTTTGTTATAAAGATGATGTTGCAAATGATAACTTGATAAGCCAGTTTTCGTTTTTTCAAATATCACTTCAAAAGCGTTTTTGTTTGCCCTTATGAAAAGAACACATTTTCAAGATGCCTTATAAATGCGATAGTTCGTTTTCATTTCCCTTCGGCAACTATTGTTTAAATTTTGTAAAGGGGCCTCCGTGGCCTAGTGGTTAGAGTACAGAACTTGAAATCACATGGCCCCTCTCCGAGAGGGATATGGATTTTCATGAGAGGCAGTCTCCCGACTGACTTGAGGAATGCCGATGGTTCTACCCACCTTGACCAGCCCTTGTGGGCAGTTGAGTATAGGGTCTTCCTCCATCATTAAGAGTCGGGCATCGCTACATAACTGAAATAACGTTGATGTGATGTAAAACCCATATGAAAAAAAAGAATTGTAACATTTCTACATTTGCATGCATAGATGAGCTTTTTGTTATACCTTTTGTCAACCATGAGCTGTATATGCTTCAGTTAAAATCAATGTTCTTCGTCTTCAACATCAGGTTCGGTGAATGGGAGACTGTCTACATAGACGACCGACTGCCTATCGTACACGGGGAACACCTCTGGGGAGCCAGATCCGCGGACGATCCCAACGAGATGTGGCCGGCCCTCTTGGAAAAAGCGTTTGCCAGGTAAAATGTTGGAACATTGGTGTATGTTTTCAAAGTATCTAACCTTTTGTGTATGTGTATGTGGTGACAATTATGTATCTGTATCTGTTCTTGTCCTTACGCAGTCGTTTACGAGGTAAAATGCAACATTGGTACAAGCAAATGTATGTGTCTCATCATGTGTATGTGTGTTTGTTTGTGAATCGCTGTGCCTGTATCTTATGCCTTATACAGGCAGGCGTTTGCAAAGTAAAATGCAACATTGGTGCAGCGAAAGTATCCCCGCCGGTCAGTGCATATGTGTGTCTTTCACCCAATGTGTTCCTCTTCCTTTGAGTTTTCGGTCTCTGTATATTTCTCTGTCACTGGTAATGGTTTTCGTGTCATTATGCTTGGTTAGGTGTGGGTATATATAGTAGATTCTCTGTATGCTATGATGTCATGTAAACCTCGTTATTTACTTGGTTACTACAAGATAATATTCATTCGCCTGACCAGTTCACATTTCCTATCAACGAAATCAATCATCTATTCTATATACACCTCTCGTTTCAGATTCCACGGCAGCTATAACTCCGTGTACGGTGGTCAATCTGGAGATGCGTACCTGGCACTGACGGGTGGGATGTCCGAGTATATCGACTTCGACAAGGCTCTGGAGGACGAGACTAGCCAGGGAACCAAGGCAAAGAGCCTACACTGTCGGCTCAAAAACGCCATAAAGAGCGGCGGTCTAATCACAACCGAAGTCCCGGTACGTACAGCCCCTTATAGATATTCGTTATTCATATGTTCAAATGTATTTCAATATACATATTTCTAGCCTAATTCTATTTCATAGAAAATTGGTATTTACCTCCCCTGATGCTCTTTCGGGATTTCAACAGAAATTTCAGCAATTCATATCAATCGAAATGTGTAAGACGTTTTTAAGTATCCTTAAATATTGACCAATCAAATAGATTTGAAATGATATGGTCAGGTTTTACATCGACCAAAAAGAAGCCAGCATGTGTTATTACAACCGTGCTATATATCGTCACATAGTGATAAATTGGAAGCATTACTGAATTGAAGATGTTTTAAATATCGTCACACATGGAGCAATCTTGACAAGAATAATTTGGTTGGGCCAAGTCAATTACTGACCTTTAAAACACAACACTATAAGTCTCGCTTTAGCATATCATTGACGTTTTTGAAAACAGATAACTTGGGATGACTGAAGACGACCTTTGTGGTCCCAGCTTTTGTAACGTTTTCGGAATGTTTATGCAGATCAGGGAACCATATATGCAGTGTTAAAGAGAACACGCGGATATAAAGATTAAGAATAGTAAAACAGCTGATCAGTGGACGACAGTGTTTTTCACTGATCGGTTGTGATTCTGTCTTTTCGGTTTTAATTGACCCAGTTCCTTACACTTTAAGGTAGAATACCCTAATCCACCATTTTAAAACATTTTTTCGTCGGGTTACTAAGGTCGATCTCAATAGACATCGGTCGGATATCAGGGTTAGAGGGAATAGCTCCGGTCCGAGCCGTTGTTTACCGAGATCGACCGAAGTAATCCGGCGAAAGAATAGGTTTCAAAATGTCGGATTATGCGTATTCTACCGTTAGATGCTGGATCACCCTGTATCTGAATCAACCTATTATTAATATTGTAGAACGAGTATGATAAACAACACGGCCTTGTGGGGGGTCACGCCTATTCTCTGACCGGGGCCAGCCAGGTGGTCAATACAAGTGGACAACCCGTCTATCTGGTCCGGATCCGAAACCCCTGGGGTCACACAGAATGGACGGGACCTTGGTGTGACAAGTAAGTATAAACTCTACTCCTCACAGAGATCTTCCTTTATGGCATTGATTGATCACTGCTACCACGCATGTCACATGGCCATCTTATTAAAAAAGAAAATGGCGTTTAAAACTCGCGACGACACCTCAAAAATGATCCATTCCTGCTTTATTTGTAAAAGAAACGAAACGTATTTCAAATGGAATTGCTCAGAATCAACACAAGAAGGCATACAAACTAAATTATTCATAAAATCCGAATAATTTCGAAAAGATAACCAATCGTATCAAAGTCATATAAATCTTATGGTGGCAATACACGAAGACGACATTTTTCGATTTTTAATGCATTTTTCATTTTCTTCATCTATAAACATCTATTACTATTGTCACAAAAGGGAAGCAATGCAGAACTATCAATTGATTTTATACTGCGCTATAAATCGAGGGAAGTAACCATGACATATTTTCTAATATTATATCAACGTTCAAAGTTCATTTTTTATTGTTTAAAAAAGCAACCAACCCAACACAACAAATGATACATAGATGCAATAGTTTTATACAGGTAAACATGTGTAAGATGCTTAAGGAATATAGCAAATTTAAAGGCATTGTTTTTCTAACATCTCTTGCTCTTTCACATTGCTTTCTTATATTTCAAACACATAAAATAAGAACGGCGCAATGTTACCAATAACGGTTTCTCTTTTCTATGAAATGATGTAATGACAAGACATTTTAGTTAGGATAATCAGATATTTTTGGTCAATATGTTTTGCCCCAATCCTTTGTATAACGGACAGTGGAGTAGCAAATGTATATCACTCTCGACCAAACATTCACTGATAACACAAAACCGATTTCCTTTGGTATATCATAATGCCTACTACCCTTTTCAAGCATGGGGGAGTTGGAGCCGTTTCTAAACTTTGCAATATATGTTATTCTCCTGAACAGTGGTGCAGAGTGGAGCTCCCTTCCCAAAGGCGAGTTGTCCCACAGCCAGAAAGACGATGGAGAATTCTGGATGGAGCTAAAGGACTTTGTCAGGTTCTTCACAGGTGTAACAATCTGTTCCATCACACCAGACTTCGACCAGGACGGCTGTGATGATACACTCAGTAAGTAGTTTGCTTTTGTGCTGTCTCCGTTATTTTCATTGAGGTAAAGTACCCATAATCCGCCATTTTGGAACATTTTCATTCGTCGGATTACTTCTCTGGTGATCGGCATACGTCGGTCTTAGTTGGAATTATTCTCATTAAACCAAAAAGTTACGGCCAGACCGGTTAATGCCGAGAACGACCGTAGTAATTTGTCGAAAGAAAATGTTTGGGAAAAGCGGAGTATGGGTGTTCTAGCCTAAAAGGACTATCTCACAGCATAGGATTGGCTTTTTAAGATAATTTGTCTTCTATCGATAAAATGACAAAATATGTTGTACGAGTAAAAAGGCCTGGACTATTGGCAACTTTTAAACCTCATCCATCTCCGTACAGAAAAGATAGAGAGCATTCACAAACAATTTAAACAGATATGCTGCAACAAAGATATTAACTTAGAATAAGAGGTGGTATTTCAGGTACCATCGTCATGTGCGTCTTCCAAAACATAACTGCTTGTGTCAGGTGACGACGCTACATGTAGCAATGTGCTCAAAATCGAATCTCTGCGATTGCATATGAACTGGCTTTCCCTTAAATGAACTGACAGGCGCGAAGGCTCACTTTACTCCATTTAACAAAAAAAGAAAACGGGATTTCAGCAATTCAGAATTCAAGTGATTGGGAACGGTATTTGGTTTAGTGACAATTTTTATTAAACACTTTAAAATTTCTCACAGCCGCCCAAAGGCTAGTGACCAGTTCTAAGAATTCTAATAATCCTTTTATAGGGGAACACTCAATGCTCTTTAATAGCAAAATGTATTGGACACACAAATATAGTCAGAACTCAGTATTCTATTATCCTTGTTGAAATAATTAGATGCGTATCGTTAATTTATCAAGTGTTCATATGGTGCTTTTTTCTTGCCTAATGATGTTGATCATTAACAATGTATTTTCATCTATATTTAAGCATTAGGTAAGTACTATGTTTAACCGTGAGATAGTTTAATTAAATGTTTAACATTTTAGATAGTTTCTCATCTAATCATGAAAAATCAACATCAGTTTTCTGTCATATAAACGTTTTCCTATTGACACTTTCTGAAAGGAGAAGTTTTCTGTCATATAAACGTTTTCCTATTGACACTTTCTGCTAGATAGAAATGTAGAGAACACCAAATTCTGTAACAGAATAGTAATTTATCTTTCAGAAGTTTTAAAACTGATTGGTCATCTGAGAAAGTTTTATAAATATCGAAGCGTTTCATTGGATGATGACTTATGTATACTATTGTCAATTAGGTTGATACCATCCGTAATCAATTAACTCGCTTCTTAATGTAGTGTGATTGATTTAATCATAACCAACTACGAACATGTGTAAAATAGGGAATGGTCTGTGTTAATATGTATCATGAAACAAGATAGATTGGACCTATCCACTGTAACATAATAACGTAGTGACGTTCATCCATTGCTGGTGTTGTATCAAAATTGTAGACGAATTATGAGTATCTTTTATCTTTGTTGTTGTAATTTTATTCGTCACTCTTAACTATGTTTGTCTCTAGTTAATTCGATTTTCGTCATACTTCCTACAGAGCAAGTGGTATTAAAGTTGTTATCCATAGCTGCGTTTCTGTCTTTTTCACCGTAAATATTTCTTTCTTTATTTCTATCTTTCTTTCTTTCTTTCTTTCTTTCTTTTGTTCTTTCTTTCTTTCTCTCCTTCTCTCTCTTGTCAACTCTCTATCGTTTTTTCTCTTTCTTCATCTCCCGTTCTCTCTCTCTCTCTCTCTCTCTCTCTCTCTCTCTCTCTCTCTCTCTCTCTCTCTCTCTCCTCTCTCTCTCTCTCCTCTCACTCTCTCTCTGTCTGTCTGTCTTGTCTCTGTCTCTCTCCGTCTCTGTCTCTGTCTCTGTCACTCTCTCTCTCTCTCTCTCTCTCTCTCTCTCTCTCTCTCTCTCTCTCTCTCTCTCTCTCTCTCTCTCTCCCTCCCTCCCTCTCTCTCTTTCTTTCGTTCTCTCTCTTTCTTTCCTTCTTTCTCTCTTTGTTTGCTCTCTCACCCTCTATCCCTCTCTCTTTTCTTTTCTTTTGGTTACCTTTGATTCATAAATAACATGGTGCCATATAGTTATATTTATCTATATGCTAGAAAGTAGATTACGATATATGATATCGTTTGGTGGCTAGTTTCTGTGCATGCAGTGTTTATGCCCATTGGCGTAAACAAACTAAAGAGGATTTTTTTCTAGAAAAATTAACATCATTCGCATGCCTTTGTTAAATAACGAAAATACGACATATTTCGGGGACCCATCTTATCTAAGTGTGAGCGCAATCGCAATATCCACTTGATATTTTTTCGGTTATTGCTTACAAATCTGTATCACTACATGTTACCTCATTTTGACGCATCTTTCAACGAAGACTCGAAATGATTGTGATAAAACAATAAATTGCTTATAATGAGCAATTCATCCTTTCGCCGCAATTCTTCCGACTTGATATCAAAAAGAAGATATTTTGATTTTGTGTTTAATTTATGGTCTGGTGTTATTGTGTTATGGTCTGGTGTAATTGTGAGAGGGTAGGACCATCGACATTCCGTAAGTCGGTAAGAAGACTACTTCACGGTGAGGGTCCATAGTCCTTCCAGGGATTTAAACTCACGCTGAACCCACTCATTGAATAACATTGATATGTTGTTGCAGCAATGGTTACATTATGTATCACTTTTATAAAACAGTAATGCGTCTTTGAAAAAGCAATTAATTCTAACCACTTATAATATCATGCTAATCATACTAATAGCTAAATTGGTTGGGAAGTGTTTAATTGTGCAAACATACTACATGTATTTTATTTTTATTGTAAACTTCCCCCGAATTTCAAATTAGTGCACAGTTTTGATTAAGTATCTTTAGCTTCCTGTTGAGAAATAGTTTATTGTTATTGTCTCAAGTGAAAATAGTTCACAGATACCGAAAAATATCAAACAATATTAGGAACCCGTACACCTGCAGGATGAACATGGCAGTTCGAAAAGGAAAACATTGGTTATTGTATTCATATGGCTTTTTGAAGTAATCTCATAACCGATAAGCAACATAAACGTATATTTTAGGAATGTTAAAGATTGAATCAACGATTGACAAGTATATGTATCCTTTAGAATTAAACTACTTTACAAGGACTTTCACAAAGATTTGTATTTTTACTTTTTAATATACATTTTCGGACACCTCTGCTTACTTTCTGAGCGATTACATGCATTTTACATTGCTAAACGAGTGTACATGTTCCGCCTCCTTGTATGTAACTCATTACTGTAACGATTTTCTTACACTGTTGTCTTTAACAGACTGTTGTACAACCCTGTTTGGGAATTGGGAGGGGGAGACGGCCGCTGGGTTCCAAAACAGAATCGGCAATCCGAAATACTCATTCTACGTCGATGATGAAGGTATTGTTTCATTTTTTCCATATTCGTCTGATAAGCCAAAAAGGCTTGCAATTATGTTAAAGTTACTCCATAATGAATAACCTTCGACTATGAATGTATTGATGAGCGTTTTCATAATAGTCTGATACGATAAAGAGGCTTGCAATTGTGTTAAAGTTACGCCATAATGAATAACCTTCGACTATGAATGTATTGGTGAGCGTTTTCATAATAGTCTGATACGATAAAGAGGCTTGCAATCATGTTAAAGTTACGCCATACTGAAAATGCTTCGACAACATTGTGTTTTATTTAGTATATTTTATCTGATAATCCAAAACTAATTGCATATAAACTTTAAGTCAGTCTGTCATGGATAAACGTTCTGCACTTGCCATATCACATATCAAATTAATATTTCCTATTGTTTGATAATGGGTTAAGCATGTATGGATTACGGTAAAAAAAAAACTTATTGTGAGCCAATAAATCTTCTGACACACCAATTCTTCAAATCTTCTCTTCTAGAGCGTTAAAAACACCTAATTATTCAGGAAAAGTTCACAAACGTTATATCCATTGTTGTAACGATGACTAAACAGTATTATACAAACTAGGGCAGTACCATGAGGATAGTTTCTTTAAATCTAAAAGTAATCAAACTTGTGCAATGATGCGTTGGCAACACGAAACAGTTTGTCAAGCTCAGTATAAAGTAAATATTAAATTGATTATGCAATTCGACTGATGTCTAACACGAACATCACTTGATAAACAAGCATAAGACAAACATGTTAAGAGAAAATATTGCATAGGACCGTCAATTTATAAAATCACAGTTCTTTTACAGACCTGACAAAAAGATGAAAATGTATATGTTACTCCAAGGGTATCAAAATAAATGTTGTTTTTTTCTTCATGATTGCTTTTTGTAACAGTATATGAACGAGTATATGTTTGTCACATTGACATCATTTTATACTTTATACATGTTGTAGATGATGTACCTTGTACAAGTTTGAAGAAGTCTGCTCTTTTCTGTTCTGTTCATACGTGTCCGGTTATTCTATTCCAGGCATGGATAGCGATGGCTACGTGCCATTAGTGGTACAGATCTGTCAGAAACTGAAACATAGACAAAAGGAGAAGGCCAGTATTAGAGTGGACTTGTTCCAGGTAAGATAGTAAGGTGTTATCAGCATACATAAAGTGGTATAAGGGATCCGCGAGAATGAAATCATTAGCCTGGAATTGGAAGCTTGTTCGTGCTACAATACCAAACATACCATACCATACTTATTTTACATCGATTGTGAAGGAAGCTTAAAGCTTGATCAAAGCGACTCTCGATGACTGCTTCCTGGATACTAAACCAGTACGCTACATCACTCCACCCAAACCGCTCACAGTGATCTCCCTTTATGGGATCGATCACTGCCACCATAAAGAGGAGGACAGTAGTTCAGGAGTAGAGCGTTGGCTTCTGGATACAAGGGTCGTGGGTTCGAATCCCTTAAGTAGCGGGATCTGCCTTGCGAACTTATATTAATCCACATTCGGCGTGATTACTGGTTATGTATCCAGGAAGCAGAATCGAGTGTGATTAATCTAAGTTGTAAGAACTTGTTTCACAATTGATGTAAAATAAATCAGTTCAAACTAAAGTCACCATGATCACATGATCATTTGCTTAAAAACGAAAATGGCGTTTAGAGACAGCAGCGACTCCCCCCTTTTATCTAAAAGCCGTCTCCTAACTTTGACAACTGATATGTCATTGGTTTATGTTTACCGGTTTACTTGTTTATTGTATAGAACCATAGTGCAGAAATAAACTATGTGTACGTGTCAATTATTTAGTAGGCTACATACTAGTCAGGTTTATAATCATAATACATAGTAATGGAGCTGGATTTCTATTATACATTACACTTTAATATGTATTTATTGTGCTCGTCAGATGCTGGCAGAAGACTCGGGTAACGGCGTGTTTGTAATGAAGCTTCTCGGTAAAGAGACGAACGTCTATAAAAAGGAGCGACAAATGAGCATACGGCACAAGTAAGTAGACTGCTACAATATTGCATCATGTTTACTCATCCTTACTGTCAATCTTGGCTGAATGTTGTCAGCTTCACTGGCCTCTTTTGACTCCAGTAATTAACCAACAAAATACCAGATACCATGACTAATGTATTTGGCTGCGAATGAACATGCGCAATAAATGGGCCTTAATCCCCTTTTGCTACGCTGCATCGACCATTGCCACCATTTTTATTCACATTTGAATGACAATTTAAATTTTTTACCGGATATAGTTGTCAATGTGGTTACTATGTCTTCATGTGTGCGCTTCTGACCAGTTGAATTTGAAAAATGATTCGTTTCCTTTACAATCGATAATTTTATTTGGATGTCGCCGGCATTTTCGTTTCGAACAAGATGGTCATGTGACATCTGTGGTGGTGGAAGTGATCAATCCAATAAAGGGAAATTACTGTGAGGAGATTGCTTTTGTACGTATTTTTGTTGGTCACATGGTTGACAACTTCTGAAGAGTCCGAATTCCAGCATGTGAATTCACGTGTAGGTACGATGTCCACTCGGACTGGGCGCAGCTTTGCCGCCCGACACGAAGGTTATATGCTAGGGACTCTCTTGTAAATGCTGAGATTAGTTATGAACTGCACGGCTTGTCTTCATAATCATTTCATTATTGTCTTGTAGAGGGTTCATATGATTCCATTTCAGGGTGGAGCCAGGTCAGTATGTAGTATCACCCTCCACGATAGATGCTGGCGTGGAGAAGGACTACCTCGTGAGGATTTTCTCCCCGAGTGGACTACAGGACATCAAGTAAGGCAATCATCCATTGGTCAACACCCAATTTTGGTCTTTTAGTTTTTGTTGTTCACTTATTAATTGTTTAGGATCGTATGGAAGATTGTCAGTTTAAATTGTCAAATAGGTTTCCTCGTTAAAATAAAGTCCTTATTATTTCAACCTCGTTGCCTAGCAAGTGTCATCTGTATCTATATTCGTTGGTCAAAGTTTAGGGTATGTTGTATTCAGTTATTTTACAGACATAGAGTAAATAAAATATAGTCTTTATCAATTTAAATTTCTACAATATGTGATTATAACCATTAATATCCCTTTGTTTAGTAAGGAAATAACCCATTGGTCAAAATCCAACCTTGTAACTCAGCTAGAGGCATCTGTTACTATATTCGTTGGTCAAAGTCTAGATAAATATTTCATGGAGTTATTTTATATACACATTCAAAGTAAATATAACATAGTCTATAACAATTTAAAGTTCTACAATATTGATGTCAGTTTGTTTAATAAGACAACCACCCATTGGTCAAAACCCAACCTCATTTCTCAGATAGTGGCATCTGTCACTATATTCGTTGGTCAAAAATAAGGATACATCTTATTCAACTATTTCATAGACATATACATACTTTTATCATTTTGTTGAATAACAGCAGTAATTTGCTTTCAAAAGGAATTGACTTAAGACTGCTCTAAATGGAGGTCTCATTTCCTTTTGGAAAAAAAGCAAAGCAAAATATGCGTTATGTTTAATGCGATGAGATAGCGTTGTAAGAATGTGCTAATACTGTGCACATGTGGATGTATAACATTTTGTTTGTAAGCAAGAATTGAGAAAGGAAGAAGATGGGAGAGGGCTCGTGGTCGGCATATACATACATATAGTATTATGGATATGGTAGCCAATGTAAAAATGTTTACATAGTGCATCAAAGAATAACAACAAAGAGAGAAAAATGAAAACAATATTTCGGTGCGACGGCTTTGATTCGATGAGCGCTTCTATAAAAGTCTTTTACTTTAAACATATTTTATTGCCATAACATTTTACAAAATACACATGTACATTCAATAAAATAACGAGTAATAAGGCAAAAGGGTTTGGCCACAAGTTCTACCAACTTAGATTCGACCATCCCCTTGGCAGGTATTTACATATTGTAATTATCAAGAATGTTTTTATACGTACAATGTATTTGTTAAAGTATTGATTAATTAATTAATCTAGAATAGTCTATGATTCTACCGAAAATAATATATATTTCCTCTTAATTCGAATGCGTGTTTGTAGTGACTGGAAAGTCGAATGAGGAGAGACTTTCGATAGGTATTGAGTAACTGTGTGAAAATAAACATCATGGGTAAAATGTTTTCGAATATAAGTTGTTCAAAGTTCTTTGAAACAGTCAGCAGAACCATGTTATTACGTATAGCTAGGTAACCATGGTGACAAATCTTACAGTACATACCCCCAATTCTTCTCAATCCCGATAAAGCGTAAATGTCTGACACCTTCTATCTCTATTACAGGAACGTTCCACCTGGCTCAAGTGTAATGAGTGGCGATGATTTCGAGCCCCCTGAGGTAGCGGGAGTCGACAACAAAATAAGTACGGCTCATTTTTATCATGCGCTTAATACGTTCAAATAACTGGAATAATTCCATTGTTTATTTTTTTTATTCGAGTACAAGTGTAATACTTTACAAAATACACATGTACATTCAATCAAATAAACGAGTAATAAGGCAAAAGGGTTTGGCCATAAGTTCTACCAACTTAGATTCGGCCATCCGCTTGGCAGGTATATACACGTTGTAATTATCAAGAATGTTTTCATATGAACAATGTTTTTGTTAAATTATTGATTCATTAATGTTCCGTTAATTTTGGAAAAACTTATCTATTATATGACTTTAAGGAGATAACAATTAAAAAAGAATGATTTGGAAAGAGAAAAAATGTAATAAGTGAAATAAGTGATGTGAATCGTGTGCTACTGGGGCCCTGATTCTACGACCAAAGTAATAAGTTTTTTTGATGAAATACTTCAAGAACCTTTTGCTATCCTTAATGAAGGTATTTACTGTAAGGAAAATTTTACAGTTGTCTTCATAATTAAAGTCTACAGAGCCAAACAACAATTTACTTGTATTCAATGGATGATATATACGAAGTTCAGAAAATAATTTAAGCCTTTGAGCTGAAAATTGCTCGCATTGAAAGAAATAGTGTTCGGCATCCTCGAGTGAATGACCACATAAACATAAAGTGTCTTGTGCTAAATGATTAGCAAATAAGTCTGGTCGAAGATCACTATAAGTACATCACTATAAGTACATCACTATAAGTACATCACTATAGGTGTAATATTGCTACCCATGCTATGTGTATCTTCTTGTCAGTACATTTTGTAAGTTTTAATAAGTACAATCAATGTAAAATAAATTAATTTCAAATAATCGAATGAATAACCACGGTATAGCGCCTCGAGACAAAACAATACCATTAACATGGGTCCCACTTATCTAACTACTCGGGTATTTCCGTAACCTGAGAAATGAACCTCGTATTTAAGCGTAGGCTCACAGATTTTGTGTTAAAAGTCATTGCTTATAACACCTTTCCAATGGGCGTCCACTTTTAAGGAGATATTTCTTTAGGATCATAGCGCGCCTTTCAGATTTGAATGAGCTGAAATCCCCCTTGCTATGTGGTCGAATAATGATGGGTTAACTTGTAAAATATATCTTTATTTCAGGATTCTGTGAATGCAAGATTGGGTCCTGGAGAGCCAACGATAATGCAGGGGGTCAGGTCTCACGAGACACATTCTATCTCAACCCACAAGTGGAATTTACGATACCAGATAGGGGTGAGTCCGTCAAGATAATTCTTAACCATTAAAATGCTTGGTAATTTTCTAAGAAATGAATTATGTGTCCTCTGCCTTTCAACTTGCGATCTAAGTTTCAATGGATACACTAGGGGATTTGATATATTGTGAATAACGTTTATCTAATCGTTTGAATAATTGAATGGAAGCATTGGCATACAACAACCAAGTTCGTTGGCTCTGTTTATAAATATATTTTTGTGTCGTACCTTCATCAGGGCCCCAGATGGTAAATATTACAGTGATGCAATCAACGCGGGCCAAAGGAAACCCAGTCGGTACCCGGCTTTTTGAGGTAAGCAATGTAATGGTACCCAGGCATATTATTATGTGGTAACATGTATTCATGTCTCATTGAAAAAATTGTCGGTGTATTCAGGTGTTTGTTCATATGTTTTTATATACCATTCCAAATTGAATAAAAGACTTTACTTTCAGCATTTGCAGTTTGAATCACCAATGGTGTAGATAAACTTCAGATAAACTTACCTTCAACTTTGACCTTGAATAATGGCCCAGAGAATATTGGTCAAGGGATGTAACTCGATTACTTGCAACTTTGTACTAAAAATTAAACCCTTACCAATTTTAATCAAAGCGTTGATAGCGCTGAAGGACTAAGGTGCGTTTAAAGCAAGATGATTGAGGATACATTTGAAAATGTCTTTGGGCAACATCTCGAGGAAAGCAGCTGCTCCTTTTACAACCATTACTATAATTATTATTTCTGTGAACAGAGACTGACTGATAGTCTATTTTTCGAACATCTAGACGTTTTACGATTTCCCAAGAGGCAACAGTTATAATAATATAGAGCTAAACAAAGCGAGTAAATCCGGACTACCTTCCTAGTCTCCAAGAAGGTATTAGTCCGCACCGTGAAGGCGGATGTTTATTGAGTAATTGGGGTCAGACCGCTGTTTGTGTGTCGATAAAGTACCGTCCCTCAAAAAGTGGTATGTAATTCAATGGACTAAGGTGCTGATGCACCCTTAGTCGAAAAAATCTTTAATCGTATTAAGCAGAGAAAGATAGATATGCCAAGTTCTTGACGTCGCTTTTAAGCATCTATTGTGTCACATGGGTCAACCTTAAGAATTTCACAAAACCATAGCTTACACTTAAGTGTGAGCAAAACAGTTGAGTGCGAGTTCATTTCTAGATTCTCACTTAACTTCGATGTTTATATGTTTGCTAAATAATCGAGTAATAACTTTGAATTTAAGTGAGATATCACACTAAAGTGTTTTTCGATTACAATGACCCTTGTTATGTATCCAGGACTCAGAATCGATAGGTGGTTATCTAAGCAAATACAAAACACTATGTACAATGTAATGATATTTGCATTGTTTTGTCAGTTGGAGGATGGCTACGAAATAACGAAGGAAGATGGCCACAGAAACTATCTATATTCCCATTACGAAGCATCGCCTCAATCAACTGATGGAGACCAAAACGTGTTTATGAACGGTAAGTGTACTTTGTACTCAAACTCAAAACTCCCTTTTAGGCATGTCGACACTTTATGTACCTATGGCCTTTACATAAACAATATAAGACATAATACATGCATGAAAACATGAATAACACTTTTTCAATCTATAATACATAGAGAGGTAATAATAATAATACTTTTCTAAGTTTAGTAATATTTTTTCGCTATTGCGTAGATAAAAGATAGAATACTTGCTAATCTTGATTGGCATAATACAAATTAATTATATTATTTTTTAATACTCAAGCTTCCATGATAAACTTACATAAATTCATTTGTATTTTAATTGTTTTATCATATCGTGTGACAGATTATGAAATTTTGTGTCAGGTTTTTCATATTTCGTGACAGTTCAAATATATTGTGAGTGAAAGATTGCGATACATTGTGACAGTTTATTATATCTTGTGAAAGGTTGTGATTTCTTTTAACATGTTCTGATGTCATTTGTCAGGTTGTACAGTCTTGTGACAGTTTAAACTATATTATGACATCATCATTTTAATTATTACTCCATGTTAACATGGTCGAGTGCTACAATAACCTACGTTTAACCATCCGGTAAGCCGCCATTCTACATATCATCATCATCATCATCATCATCATCATCATCATCATCATCATCGTCATCATCATCATCATCATCATCATCATCATCATCATCATCATCATCATCATCATCATCATCATCATCATCATCATCATCATCATCATCATCATCATCATCATCATCATCATCATCATCATCATCATCATCATCATCATCATCATCATCATCATCATCATCATCACCACCATCATCATCATCATCATCATCATCATCATCATCATCATCATCATCATCATCATCATCATCATCATCATCATCATCATCATCATCATCATCATCATCATCATCATCATCATCATCATCATAATCATCATCATCATCATCATCATCATCATCATCATCATCATCATCATCATCATCATCATCATTATAATCATGATATTAATCATTACTCCATGTTAACAGGGTCGAGTGCTACAATAACATACGTATTACCACCTGGTAAGCGGTATGCTGCCATTCTACACATGGACGCGGAGAATGCAGAAAACGATTTCGCTGTGGCCGTCAGGTCGACTTGCGCTCTCAACCTCAAGTATGTAGTCGAAGTACATTTATTCCTTTTTGTTGGGGTGGGGGTTCAAGGCCCAGCGGTTATAGTATAAAAACTACATGGCCCCTCTCCGCCTGAATTTTTGTCCGGTGATGACAAATGAATTTTCATGAGAGGAGGTCTCCCGACTTACTTACGGAACGCCGATGGTTCTACCTTGCTTGATCAGCCCTTATGAGACGTTGAGTTTTGGGTTTTCCTCCTTCATTAAGAGTCGGGCATCGCAACATAACTGAAATATTGTTTACGCGATATGAAACCCATATCGTTTTTTTTTAAACAAAGCATTATTTTTGTTGTTATTAGCGGTTTGAAAATCGCGTCGATGGTGTTTCACATTGCAATGCCTTGCTCATAATGGTAAAGGAAGACACCAAACTGGTCTGTCAATAAGGGCTGGTCAAGCAGCAGAGAAACACCCGCATTCCGTCAGTTAGACTGACTTCCTTTTATGAAAATATAAATCTACATTTATTGAGATTTGAACCCAAGCGAAGAGGGGTTATGTGGTTTCCAGTTCTGTACTCTTACCGCTAGGTAACACGTATGCATTTAAACCACATTATCGTTTATCCAATTAAGAAACACTTTTTCAAATAAAAAAAAGATAACACTTCATCTGAGTGTTATGCTACTCTGTGCAGGTGCTATGAGATATACATACCAATATTTCGAATCACTTGATGAAGAAAGACGTAAGTCAATGTCTAAAAAATTGAACTTGTCTGTATTATTGGAACAAACAGATAAAGTGTTCGCAGTTCGATTTACGCTGCATGCTCGTGACTAGTATGATTTTAATTCGTAAGAAATCAAAAAAGATCATAATACTAATTCACTTCTTATATAAATGTGTACTAAGGCTATTGTAATATGTGGCATATTGAAACTTGAAGGTAATCTATCTTTAACAAATTCATTGTTAAAGATGAATTACCTTCATGTTTCCATATGTCCCATATTACAAAAGCCTTAGTACACATTTATATAAGACGTGAATCAGTATTCATGTCGTGTTATAAGGGTTTTGTGAATCATTTAATTAAAATGCTTCCTACATTCTGCCAATGAAATGTACACATGATATGATACGCATACATGTAAGATGTCACAATTGTTATTTAATGATAGCTGGCTAATTCGAATCATTTCGTTATTTTTCAGGTTGCATAATTTCTAGATGGATGTCCCACGCTGTCCCATGACCTTTGTATCTCCTTGCAATAACCTCACTGACATCGTTCATTAATATCCGGGGTTCCGTTTTACTAACAGTTTACGCTTAAGATTTGCGTAAGTCTAAAACAACAATTGCTCTTATTCCAATATTGGGCGAAGCAATATTGCAAAGTAACACATCATTGGAATCGTCGGAGAGACGCGTTCAATGACGTGTCACATTGCAATATTGTATTTTCATTGAAGATACTATCCATGTGTATCAGTTATGACTTACGCAAATATTTTCCTCAAGTTGTTTCGTAAAACGGTACCCATGTGTTTAAACTAGAGCGTAGTGAAAATGTACATATACACTATAATGACCATGATTGGCTCGTGGCGGGAACTGTCATTCTTTTTAAGCGATCGTTTTAAAGTAGATATAGATACTAAAGAATTGTATTGTACAAATAAGGTTTTGTACAGGACGCGATTAAATAAAGTAGCATTTGATATGAAGGAATTGTACTGGACAAATAAATATCTCACACAGAACGTTATTCAAAAGGAAAGCTCTTGGTACGGAATAATTGTATTGGACAAATAACAGCTTCATACAGAACAGCTTTCTTTATCAGTAATCTTCTGTATTTTGTGGGACTCAACATTTTACAACCTTTGCGCATTGAAAGCGATGTTTGGTCACTTATATCTAGATTGAGTTTGAATAGACTCGGGATATTTTAAGTGCTTATTTCGGTTTAAATGTTGACCAAGTGACTCGTAAATAAACTAACATTTACTTTACCTTGTAGCAAGGTTTCACTTATTCTAAAAGTAAAATTCATTTTTTCTAAGTCTATGTTGAGTGCATTGCACAAGACAGAATATAAGAACATTACCATGTCTTAGAAAGATTCGTTAACTGCGCTAATGTTTAGTAAACACTGAATTTTGGCAAAGGAGGTATCTCTCGAAACGATAAAATTCTATTGCAGTTTAACTGTTTCTAGTGTGTTCTACAAAATTGAACGTTATTAAACTTGTTCAAATCGAGAGAGTGACTAATGCAATGCTTCTTTATTGATAGAAGGTGTACTTTCACTTTATTTATGTTGTTTATATCAGAGTTCATTATCTTAGGTAAGACAGCACCTTAAGAATAGTATTAAGATATTAAGATATCCGAAGCCAAAATATTTTGACAGCATTACTAAATGTGACAACATGTGACTATGTGAAGAGTATTTGTCGCGTTTCAATATAGCCAAACACCTCTAGATTTATGGAAGGGGACTATCGAGTTGGCAATGAAATGTTTCATCAAACGTATTCTTGTATATTCCTAAGATTGTTAATGATCGGTTCACGGAGATTTTCGATGCTTTTTTCCACAAAAAATAATCGATGCGAGAAACTATAGAGAAAAATATCCGTCCAATTAAACATGTTTATTATTTATACACAATATTAACATAGTTTTGTTATGTTCATATAACAAAGCACAAGGATGCACTGTGAGTGGTACACATGTTTGATATACATTTTGTTATGTATATGCTGTTGCTACATACCTATACCAAACGAATCAACTATGTTAATCTTCCACAGTTCCGCCTCATTGTTCCTTACGGTTAGGACATGTCAACGGTAAAAACAGTTGAAACTTATTGCTATAGTGTATTGAATAGTTGTATTTAAGGAAGAATACTATTAATCCGCCATTTTGAAACTCAGCCTTTCGTTTGATTATTTCGATCGTTTTCGGTATACATCCGTCGGGCCGAAACTTTTGGCTGTACACCGAATAGTTCCGGCCCGACAGATGTATACCGAGGACAACCGAAGTAATCCGACGAAAGAATAAGTTTCAAAATGGAAATCTAATTTAAAATTTAACGCGTATGAAACAAACTCTTGAATTCAATTGTTTTAGTAGACATGCTCCTTTGAAAGCAATTGTCAGAACGTTCAACATGATTGACTGGAATTTTTATCATTTCAATGGAAAGTCATTAGCAATACACATGTAGTAGTTTCTGTTATATGTGTGGACAATCGTAACTTGTTGTAAAAGGACGTACAATCATAACATTTCACGCCATGTAATATCCAATACATGTACCTTATAATGAGACAATCTGGTGCCCCATTTACATGAAACAGTAAATGCCTTTACTAGATCCGTGGTCTGTAACCTTGTGTCTGGCATCTTTGTGATAATGATATCGTCGATGAAATTAATTTTCAAGGGGAAAAGTGTATCGTTGTAAAAAGAAATGTATTCTGTGATAAAGGCGGGGAATGAAAGACGCATGCTTTATTCTTGGCAATGCAAAACCCCGTCGCTGGCATCTAAACGTAAGCAGTGTTTTTTTTTTATTTTACGTATATGACGTCGCAATGGCTATAAAAAGTTTGGATTCTTTGATTTCGAAGAACGGTTGGATTCTTAATGTTTATTCTACTCCGCTCATATCAACCTATTTTATTTTTCAATATCTCATTTTTTACTTATTATGGTTTTATCATGCTCACATGTTTCTATTTATCGTGTTCTGCTTTTTACCTATGTGATATATTTATCTTACTTCAGTCAAAATAGATTTCGTTTAAACATAACAAATTCGTTTCTTCTCTCTTTTTCAATCCAAAGTAGGAGAAAGACGCCCTTGTGTTGGTTGAGTTTAACTTCGTGTCACCATTTTTTAGTTACGTTATGAATGGTCTTTATTAGTTTAAACTATCTATTTAACGTCGATTGTGAAACAAGTTCTTACAACTTAGATTAAGGTCACTCCCGATTCTGCTTCCTGGATCAATAACCAGTACTCCAGCCGAATGTTGATTGATGGAAGGTCACAAGGCGAAACCCGTTTCTCACATGATTCGAACCCACGACCCTCGTGTCCGTAGGCCGACTCTCTACCTCTGTCCTTTATTTACCAGTATAACGATAGGGATGTGAAGTGTCTTGCCAAATGACTCTCAAAGTAAGCCAGATGTTTCGAACCAGGCACCTCCCGGCTCAAAGACAGCTAATTCAACCGTTGGGACACACATAACCATGTATGCTGCCCGTCCAACAAATACAATATTCATATTCCATATATCCTCGTATGTGCTTTTTTTTGGTTATCAAAAGAAAAAACGATTAAAGGCGATAAGACTTTTTAATGGCCTTTGAACAATCGGGACAATTCTAAATACATCCAATCACCCCACTGGGACTTGCGGTACGTCATTGGGAACCAAGACATCATCAATTCCATGGATAACTCCGTTCGTAGCCATGATATCGGCATCGATTACCCGAGCATTGTTGATTCGCACACCTGAATATCAAACAAGGGATATATGTACTGTACTGGAACAGCCATTTTCGTGACTCCTTTAAAGGGAGAATACCAATAATCCGCCATTTTGAGTCATTGCTTTTCGTCAAAATACTTCGGCCGTTCTTGGCATTCATCGGTTGGAGCCAGAACTATTTGGTTTGATACAACTAGTTCCAGCTTGGCTCAGACCGATGTATACCAAGAAAGAATTTCGACGAACGAATGTGTTTCAAAGAATGGCGAATCTTGGGTATTCTACCTAAATGGTGCATGTTCACGCATGTGTTTACATTTGGAAGTTAATTTCTTTAATACTGCGCAACAGCTGTACTTTTATGCGATTCGCATTGAGGAATAGCCATTGGAGCAAACGTTTATCAATGCAATTCTTTAAAGTGTGTATACATACAATGAATGAATACATATTAAAATCCAAAAACGTGGCATCCCATTTGAGATTGACCGCATCATAACTCTAGATGACAAGGTAAATTGAAGCTGTCTAATGAATTATGCTTTATATAGCTTACGTTTAATTGTATATCATCAATGAGATTATACCTTATATAACAACAAACCCAGGAAACAGGAATGCCTTAGTGTCCAGTGTCAAACAACACATTTCAAAAATACTATATCTTGGTGTCATCTATAATAGCTGTATGAAAGTTGCTGGTGATTTCTTAAACTATTTTCAGCCCATGACATGTCTGATTGGTTATAAGGTTTGGTAAGTAATGAATCGTGTCGATTCGACTATATCAAATCTCAGGTATTTCGTTGCTTTGGACATTCCGTATATTTCAACTCAAAGTTATTAAGCGTCGACACCAATCGAAAAAACTTATTTCACATACATTTATTTCCAAACACTGTTGCCTAAAATATGAACCACATTGAGACAAGAACACAATTCCTATCACTTTCCCTATATCATACTCATATCAGAGGCTAAGAGACTTGAAATCACATGACATCTCCTCGTGTAGGTTCAAATCCCAGTGTCTGCATTTGGATGCCCATGAGAAGTATGAGATGTCTCCCAACTTACATCAGTAGAGGTAATGTATGCATCTTTAGCGTTTCGTTTTATTAACAGGGAAAATGCAAGATGTATATTTTATAAAAGTTACCTGATGCATCGATGGTCACAGTGAGAGTTGCGCCATGTAGAGATGTAAGCGTCTGTCCGTTATAGAGCTGGCTGGCTGTGTAGGTTCCTGCAACCACGTGGTTCGTCAGCACGGCTAGAAAACGGTCAAAGTTGATAATTTGCTCAAAGTTGCTTTCAACAATTTTTTATTTTAATTTTAAACTTACTTATATTACATCGATTGAAACGGAAGCTTAAATATTATCAAATTCGCTCTCGACAACTTCTCACTGGACAATAAGCATGTACTCGCACCCATTTCCGGCAATTTTCACCTAGCATAACGGGGGCTCGAACCCGGAACCGACGGTGCAAGATGCAAACAATCCACCAATGCATTACTGTAGCAATTGTTTTCAATCCAATAACGGAAGTAGATTGTTAAGACTACATAAGAGCAACGTATAGTAGGACTTTATAGTTTATTTAGAGAAACAGCAATACTCTCACAATTTTCCATTAAATCACGAAAGATTCAGTATTATGTAATCGCAATGTACAAATTATATAGTTTATTCAAGAGGAACAACAATACTCACACAATTTTTCACAGTTTTACCATCTCATCACGGAACTATTTAGATAATTCAAAATCGCAATGTATGGTAGGCATACGACACATATACATGTATAATTATTATTTCTTTTTAATCGAGAAAAACAGCAATGTGTGCAAAATACGAAGCCCAAACTGTAAAAGTGTTAATCATGATGGGCTTCGTATTTTGCACTATTCAAACTGTTTAAACATTGCACTTTGTAAACCAAAATTAACTATTTTGGTCCTGTGAACTTGCATTAGGGAACCAGACTATGAAACTCTTATCACGTGACTTTTGCAACTTGCGTCAAAGTGTGCCAAATTACAATCCCATGACGATTCATATGTTAGTTACTCCAACAAAGAGATATTAAGCATAATCTGTGTTTAATGGTATGTGATTAGGTTTTTGCAGTAAATTTGATATGGAGAAATGGACATTTGTTAGATTGAGAAGATCATCTAAGATATCAATTTTACTCTAGTTACTCACAGAACGAAATCTGTGGGAAATTCCCTTTAATAAATAAGACCTAGGGTAGAAGTACATAGCCTAAGAATATCTGAAAATGAACAGAAAGAAAAACCGAATATCTTGAGAGAATCAGAGAGTCTAAACACTAGCTCATTGTACAATGTTTCAAACCTAATCAAGACGAAAAAAAACCAGAACGAAATGATTATGGTCGCATTCTCGATTCCTTTTTTGTCTCCTCGATGACAGAGGCTTCTTGCTACCCAATCATGTATGTAATTTTACCTTTTCTGATTTGTTCAATGTTTGGGGTATTAGGACTCAGGAGGCTGTCTTTATACTGGGCGAACGCAGCATCGACTGGACCAAACACAGTGTAAACACCCTCTGGAAATAAAAATAAATGCGGTGAAGTCGAGAATCGAACAGAACAAAATGGGAAAGAAGGTATAAATTAAGCCATCCATATGTATATGTTTTCCCTCTTTCAACAACATTTCCTTTCAGTGAAATCTCCGTCAAACGATTCATGAAATCCCACTTAAAGTCAAGTACTAACCTTTTACCAAACGCAAAACTTCGACTGTTTCAAATTGAAAGAGTTTGCAAAGGTCATTTCAAAATGTGATGAAATTGAAACATAGTCTTTTGATAGTGCAGGAAACAATATGGGAAAAGGAGAAATTGCTCGTTAAGAGCAATTTCTCCGTGTCCCGCGATGTTTTCCAGAGTCGTCTACAACAAAGTGGTTAATTGTCTGGTAACGGGTTGGGGTTAGATGAGTAAAGACAAGTATAAGGATGAAGTCCAGTATTACGAAGGAATTCCGCTTTGTCACGATATTTCATTTCTATCAAATATACAGCGGAGGAGTTATGATACGATCGTCTGTATGTGGTACTTGAGATCCAATGTGAAGGTCATGTGCGAACAAAGATAACTACCAGGTTAATGTCCATTGTAACTACGTGCCGTTTTACCACAATGTTTCTGTTCTATCAAATATATGCAGCGAATGGCTTATCAAAGTAGGAGGGGAACTTTATAAGCTGTTAGCTTCCGTTCCAATCCGTTTCACTAAATTGTTTGTAATGTATATAATGGTGTCTTTAATTGAATAAAATATATTTAAACTAAAGTATCCAAAGGACAGAGGAGTTACGGAATAATCGTCTGCATACTCAGCAAACGAAATACTCGTCTGCGTATAATAGGTGGCAGAGAAAAAAGACGAATTATTATGGAATAAATGAAAAGGTAGACGAGTTACGAATTAAAAGTAAGGGCAAACAAGTAAAAGAATAAAGGAAAATGCAAAAAAGTAGAGTTACCGAATCGTTGGAAAAGGCGGCCGTGTACCGGAAGGGAGGGTCCCTGTGCTTAAAGTGGTGGGCTTAGGTTGGTCCCGAGTTCGAACCCATCGCCACCTCTGGTTTCGTTGTAGTGTATTTTGGCAGAGCCTTAGCCTAGTACTGGTTGGTCTTGGACAGCCGTAACATTACTAAAAACTTGTTGACATCGCGTTAAACAAATAAAAAAACAGGCGAGTCACAGAATAAATGAAAAAGCAGACGAGTTACGATAAAATCGTCTGTGCATGATACTTACGGTCAAGTGTAGTGGTCAGTTGAGCGATTAGGAGTGCCAGGATGAGGTCAGCGAACTCTCCGTCCTGTGTTAGTAACGTCTGGACAATGGTCAGCGAGGGGACGTTGGTCGGAGAGAGAAGGTTGTCAATAGGCTGGACTACCCCGTTGTTAAGGACAATGTCGTTGTTAGAGGCAGGCACACGTGACATGTTGTTTATGAGTAATCCCTAAATTAGAAATGCGTTCTTTTAAAAGCATACTAGCGCTCAAATTAATGCAAAATTGGGTAAAAATAGTTAAAAATTACCAAAGAATATAGCGAACACTACACGATCATGGCAATATAACACCTGCACTATTTATTATCGATGTTTCAAAGTGCTTTTATCACTCTTTGTTTACCCCACAATATGACTTAATTATTTACATCCAAGTGACGTTTAAATAGAGATTAGCGCTCTAAAAAACGAGTGGGGGTCACCTGGTTATGAAAGTCACGTTATACACAAAGAAATATTGTACTTTGTCCTACACCAACAACGCGAATATTGAGAATTTAGTTTCTCGACTGACCTTGTTTTATGGCTACATGTAATTATTAACAAAAATATTAAGTCTTTTAAACGCATCATGAGAAAGTGTTTATATTTCGGTTCCTCTGTAAAAGGGAATAAAACTACTCTAAGTTAACTGTCAATTATTCTAGAACTTACTCAATTTTAGTGTAAATGAGCGCTAGTATGGCTTTAAAATACAGTTGGATATCTGTTTTCTATACATGTAGACTTGTGATTATGATAGGCTTATCTTCTTAGTGTTGAAATAAAAAGTAGTTTATGTTATGTTATGTCATACTCTCTTAATTGGTCAATTTTTCTTTTATTCATGTGCATGTATACAAATCGATATCTCCATTTATAAAGATAATTTACTTTCTTTCTAGTTCTCAAAAAGCACAAATTGGTGATATTTTGGGCTTAACCGCCATCTTTAAACGTCATTTCCGTTTCATAGCAGATGGTCATGTGACATTTGTGATTACAGTGATCAACCCCACAAAGGGAGATCACTCTGAGGAGTTTACCCTGTCCAATGCCTTACCCCAGCACTCGGTTCGAGCATCAGAGACTCTCCGTTGAGTGTGGTCTTGTTGACCTTCGAGTTGATCATGCTGACGAGGACAAACTCGTTGATCACGTGGTATTTGACGATCAGAGCGAGACTGTTGGTGTCGTTAAGGAGACCCGCGACGACATCTGCACCGAGCTTGTTAAACACCGCGTCTGTGGGTACGAACACCGTATAGGGGCCTGCAACGGAGTAGAGATATAAAGAGAAATACCTCGTTATATAACGTGGGAAAATCGGAATATACTTAAGATAAGTTGGTTTACAAACATATGGGAAGGTTTCAACGACCAACAGGTGAATGGATGACCTTAAACACACAAACGTAATGTCCAGCGTGATCAACAGCCATACTTCCGGTGAGGGTAAACAATCTTATACTACATGTGGGACATTTATGAATACATGTATACTTAAAAGCATACTAGCACTCAAAAAAACTGCAAAACTGGGTAGTATGAGTTATCAATTATGAAAGAATATGTTGAAACATAGCGAAAAAACACAGGATCATAACAATATAACGCCTGCACTATCTATAACCTATTTTTTAAAGGGATATTTTCATAAATTGGGTGCCCAACAATTTTACTTTAATGTTTACATTCGAGTAACATCTAAAATACCAAGAAGCACTCGGAGTAATGAGTGGCAATCGCCTGGTTAGAAAAATCACATGAAACACATGAAAATACTGTCATTTAACAAATATTAACAACATGGACAATCAAAATGAAGAATTTCTTGGGTTTATTTGGTTCCCAATGTTTCTCACCTGTCCTAGTTTTATCGCTAATTGTAAACAAACCTTTTAGTATTCACTCTTTTAAAAGCATCATGTGAACGTATTTCAGTCTCAATTCTTCTGTAAAAGGGAATTTAAAGTACTTTTAAGCTTATTTACAATAATACTAAAACTTTCATAATTTAAGTGGAAATGAGTGCAAGTATGGCTTTAAGTTAAGGTGGTTAACGAACGCATGGGAAGCTTTCAACTACCAACAGGTGATGGATGACCTTAACCACACAAGCGCACATGTACTGTCCAGAGTGCTCAATTCTAATTCAAAAGTGTGGACAAACGGAAATATACTTTACCCTTTACCAAACGCCAAACGTTCGACTGTCCCAAATTGAAAGAGATTGCAGACGATTTTTCAAAATGGGATGAAAACGGAAAAGTAATCTTCTAACAGGGCAGAAAACATTGTGGGAAAAGGAAAAAATGTTCGTAACATCTCAATGTTTTCCTGAAACGTTTGCAACAAGTAATTAAATGTAGTTATTGTTTGGTAATGGGTAAAGGTAAGTTGGTTTACAAACGTATGGGAAGGTTTCAACTACCAACTGGATGACCTTAAACGCACAAACGTACCTGTACTATCCAGCGTGCTCAACAGTCCAATTTCCGTCAGTGCGTACACCATGGTGTCGTAGTTATTATTCCTGAGCCATTGTGCGATCGTGATGTCTTCGTATCCATGGGAAAAGCCAAGAAGGCATATAAGTAAAAGACAGGCGACTTTCATCGTGCTGTCGTTATCTTGTGAAGGGAGGTTTGGTTCTCTGAGTCTGGGTCTTAACTCGTGGCTATCAGTAGACCGGTCCTAACTGGGTTACAGTGCAATGTTATCGGAAAGGAACATAATTTTCAGCTGCAATGTTTTAATGCAAATACATAAAGTCATGCAATACCAGTATCTCTTAATGCCTCTTTTTCTTTTTTTTTATTCTTTTTTACTTAATAATCTCTTTGATTTCTTTTTTTTTATTTTTTGTAATCCGTTTAAAAATTCTGTTTCTTGTTGTGCCTCATTTCATCAATTTGTGTTGCAACATATGCTAATTTCCTCAGACTAATCAATGTAATTGTTATAGAATTATATTGTTATAAGAACAATATCAAGAACCTAATGATACTACTGTAAGGTGTATGGATGGCTCCGACCTTCCAATACAATAGAACAGAACAGACCATTTCTTTAATCTCTCAGGTACAACATGTACAGCATGAGGTATAAAACAATTCAAATTAAGAGCCAAAGTTACACGTAATGTTGTAGGGAAAGAAAAATTTATATATATAGATATGCATTTGAATTTTAAGATATTTAGGTGTTAACAGATGAGAAAGTAAAGTAAATGGGAAAAACATTTACTGCAATAAAGGATAGATTCCTAGATCTACTTGGTCATCTCCCAATGTCTCTACCACCGACATTAAGGTCCAATGTTATCATTGGGGTGTCTACAGACACTGGAAGATGGCAAATAAATGTCTTAAAAAATAATAATGTCCAGTTACTACCTAAAACTCGTCTTTAACAACCCTCCTTAAAACCACATTTTATTAAGCACTTCTGAAACAAGGTCACGTGGCTTGAAATCAAACACTGATTAGTTCGCTTAATAGCTTATTTTATAGAGTTCTTTCAATACCACTGTTACGAAAGGATACATTGTTTCTAATTAAGAATGTATTCTCTTGCCACAATGTTTCCTGCAAAAAACCATTGATATTTTTTTCAACCACTTTTGGTTTTAATTAAGACCTGCCATTACTTTTAATGAGGTAGAATAGTTCTAACAGTACAATGGAGGCCACCGAGTCAAATATTTCTTTAAAGTAGTAGCAGTCACGGAAAAAATGTACTTCTAAATCTCTTAATCTCATCTTCGAAATATCTACAATTATAAATACTGAAAACGATATATTCCGTTATAGATATACCTTTGACTTCTGGATCACTCGGATTAGCTTATTGGCTGCATTTCTTAACCTTTGTACTGTCTAAAAAGATAAGACAGTAGATTTCAAATGGAAACAAGTTCGTGATAGCGATAAAAATTTCGTATTTAAGTGAAAGCAGCTTTACACCGAGCCAAAATGGGACAAGTGCAATTTATTTTAACCCACTACCAAACAATAACGATATCTAACAAGTTTGTTGCAGAACAATCTGGAAAACATTGTGGGAAAAGGAGAAATTGCTCTTAGCGAGCAGTTTCTCCTTCCCCCATTATGTTTTCTTGCCTATCAGAAGAATATTTTTCAATTTCATCACATTTGAAACGTCGTCTGTAAACTCTTTCAACTTGAGACAGTCGAAAATTTGGCGTTTGGTAAAGGGTTATGGGCCAAATTTATTGATTGATTCCTTTCCAAATTCTTTTAGTACATCATATGTGCACAATCCAAACCTGGGGTCTGCCTCACAACGATACGTAACTTTACGTTAACGTTTATAAATTGTCGTAGCTCATATATCAAAGGTCATTTTGATTTTGTGAATAAAAAAGTGATATGCTTTAAAAATTATGATAAAGCATGCATAGACAGAGCTCACATTTCAATCACGTCTCTGTTACTGCCTTTCAAATGTACGCCTTTCCTCTTTTAATTAACGTTTAATCCATTACCAAACAATAACGACATTTAACCACTTTGTTGCAGACGACTCTGGAAAACACCATGGGAAAAAGGGAAATTGCTCTTAATGAGCAAGTTCACCTTTTCCCACAATGTGTTCTGCCCCATCAGAAGATTATTTCTCAATTTCATCACATTTCGAAATGTCGTCTGTAAACTCTTTCAATTTGGGACAGTCAAAATTATTGCGTTTGGTAAAGGGATGAGAGGAAATCTATCGTACAAATATTTTTGAGACATGCCCCTGTCTAAAAATCACAATCCCACCGTTGGTTGTTTTCGCCTTAACACAGACAGATGGTGCAAGCAGATCAACAAGCACTGCATTCTCAAACTATCGTAGAACCAGCTGCGTCACATCTACAGATGGCATTTCTATTTCTAAATGTCATTTGGTTTTTGACAAATAGATAACGATTTGTCCCAATATTTAACCTGACCATTTATAAGAAAAGAAACTCACGTCAGAGGAATTGAAAAGAACAAATCTTTTCCTTGAAATAAAGATTGGTTTATGTGCAATAATAAGCATACATGGACATTTGCGAAACGTCATTTCAACAATTAAGTACTTTACAATTATCCCTCTTGAGACATTGTACCAAGACAATGTTCGCAAAAGGAAAATATTCAGAGGTTAAGCTGTATACAAGACCTAATCAATTCTTATTCACTTTACTTTGATACATTTGCATAAGTTAATGTAAATCATAGCGCAGTGCATTCCTCTGCCAAACCACAGTTTGACTCACGGATGCCGAAGTCTTTACGAACATAATTTACAGTTATCCCTCTTTAACCCTTAGAATGCTGGGTAATTTTCTAAAAGTATATTTATGTGTCGTTTGCCTTCCAAACCTTTAATATCTGCTTAATTTTGTTGATGAAAGATACTTAGAGTAGCAAACAGGGTAGATCACAGGTCAGCCGCCAATTTACTTGGCGGCTGGCCTGGATATAACCTTTTTGCATAAGCATGAAGTCGGATCAAGCACTATAAAGGTTAACCGTTATACACCTTTACTTGACGCATGAGCTGCAACAGTTTCCGTTTATCAACGTCTTTTGCGTCGATTGATTTAACATCACTTTGACGCATGGCTGCCGAAGTCTTAACGAACATAGTTTACTGTTATCTCTCTTTAAACATCTAGTGTACTCAACCGTTGGTTCTGACAGAAAAAAAGAAACTGCGGTTATCTTTAATTTTAGCTATTTTTGAGACCTAACCCTTTGCTCTTATACTCTTTATTTTGACATATATGCTGCATCAGTTGAAGTAAACCACAGTGTAACGCCTTACTTTAATCCTTATAGTACTGAAACCTATATTGGGACAAGTTGGTCAATTGGAACTACTCGGGCATTTCCGTGAGCTGAGAAATACACGTTTTCATTGGATAAACGCGATGTGTTCAGATTGCACATCGGTAAACCTAAACGGATCACGTGACAGGATATTCAAACGTGTGATGCCTCGTATGGTCAGAATCTGCCAAGTTTTGACCCCTCTTTGTTCTATACAAAAACGGTTATTTTGGCATGTTCACAGTACCTTCCATGAAAAGATTCAGAGTTAATCATTGTTGTTCCATTATTCCACACTCCGTTCCCAATTAGAATTCAATGAGCTTATATGCCAAAGATCAGCTACTTTTTTCCACTACCGGCCATTACTTTTTACCTACCTCTTAAATCGCCTACAAAAATGGGTGGGTCAGCGAAGGACGTCTCCCTCAGCGCTTCGCCTTCCGCGAGAAGTAGTTCTGGAAAAAACAACAAACCAGGGGTTTAAAACATGGCCAACACCCACAAAATATCAAAAACAGTCAAAAACACCCCCTCTTATGTCCTAAAAGCATAAAATTAACACTCACAGTAGGCCTATCATTCTAAACTTTCAAGAACTACTTTTTACTGTACAACGACCTCCGGAAGTAATTCCTCAGTGTACTCTGACCAAAATAAAAATAAAAATCTCGCTTAATCGCTACGATAAAAAGATTTTTAAGTTTTTAAGCCAATTACAGGTGAAACGAAACCAATCGGAAGCATTTCTATCAATATTTCACTGATCCCTCATGTCGAATCAAAGTACCTAGTTTTGTCAAAATTGGGCTCGGAACTTTCAAAATAAATGCGAAAAGAGGGTCTCATAAGAACCACTCTCATTCATTCAAAAATCAATGAATTCTCACCAAACCATAATTTTCAGTTTGGAAACATATTGTTCTATCTTAAAATGATCTTTTTGTCTCTTACAGACTGACATGGGAGTAATAGGAAAGTGAATTTATAAAAAAAAAAGCGCATTTTTTCCATATTTTTCAACATTTCATATGTTATTTCAAAATAAAAACATAATATCTATAATGTTTTGTCATTAATTTGCATTACATATAATACATAATATTTGAGACTGAAAAAAAACATTTGGTCCAAGGGTGAAAGAATTGACAGGGAATGGTGTTGACTTTTCACACCTTTCACCCCATATCCCACATCCTTTACTTGCCACCCTGAGCTGATTCACTAGTTATTGTCATGCCCAGTCTTACTGGCTTCTCCTGAATACTTATCAAATACTTTGTAGGACTATATAAGAAGATCATGGCCAGAACAAAGCCATTCAAATTCAAGATTTCTATCAGCTATTATGGCCAAAGGAAAATTGAAAAGACGTGCCGCAGGAAACCTTTATGAGCAGGGAAAGGCGTCAGTTCCTACCCGAAAGAGACGTGTTGAAGAAGATAACCAGCCCGGAACAAGCTCAGCTATTAACGATCAGACCGAACAAGTATCTGTAGTTCAGCAGATGCCAGTATTTCGATCCGAGACGAAACAATGACAGACCAAAAACTATGAATTCTTTGGAAACCGCATCATAGATTTAAGCCTGCTTTCAACAATAATGAATGAAGTCCTCCGCTGTCACCAGAACATCCCTGACCACTGTGAGAACATCAACCTAGTGCTGCAGAGTAAAAGAAAAATTGTATTCAAGCGTGTTATATTTGTTCGTCTGCTGTTTCCTTTAATTTTGACAAGTCAAATATTTGAGACAAGGTAGCGTCTACGCCCAACCCGAGAGTTGTAATAATGTCGACACTGTATATCATAATTCGATATTGAGGTGTTTTGACATCGTGCGTTAATTAGAAATTTATTATGTTTAATTAACTAGGGTGTGTCCGCTCTCATTGTCGCAAACAACGTTCAAATTTAATGCCTTTTCGGTATTGTTGTTTTCATGCAATGGACGCCCACTTGGAAAATGGGGTTTTATTTGGACTGGGATCAAATAAACTGATATTCGAACATTCGGTTTTATAATAACTATTCAAATATTCGTGTTTCATGTGCCAATATTGCTGCACTTATGCATTTAAAACTATTGAAGATCGTGTTTGGTTCAATGCTCTACACCTTTCAAACTGATAAGAAAACACCTAAACTGTTCTATGAATTAGAAATGTATATACCTAAATGTGTTGCATTTTCTAATCTTCAATATAACCAAACTAAAAGCTTTGTCCAAAGAATCCCATTTCTTTAGCTCTGAAATTTGAAACTATTTTGGTAGGGCTAAATCGGTCACAATATTCTTTTCATTTCGATTATATGAAGTTTGTATAGTATTGGTCTGGTGATAAATATATAAATTATATTTCTACTCCAAATGCCCCACGAAAAGATTCTCCAGTAATGAAGCAATGTATTCATCGTTATACACAGTACATATTACAAGTGAAACTGAATAAAAATGGGATAAAGTATATCGTATCGGATTTAATTGTCCAAACAGCTCATACTGACCGTGGTCAAAACTTGACGCGGTTCTTGAACGGAACCTTTTCCCCTTGTTTGATGACCATATATTGTTGCAACGTGAGCACTCACACACCCCTACCCCTATAAAACACGACTCTCGCCTCGATCCCAGCCATACCATTCAATATACTCACGCCACCAACATATCCAACGTAAGAATGCGCTCTATTATAGCGTCAACAGTGTTGTTATTATGCGTACGAACGATCTATTCAGCCGTTGTAGAAGTACGACAAGCCAATGAGTACCAACCATCAGAAGACGAATCCAACGACGATCGTGTAAAACGGAAATTCCTCCTCCGAGGCGACTTCAAGGAAGAACTTGATGGGGCCAAGGACGTGTTGGATTATGCTGGAAATGGATGGAAACTACAAGAGATAGAGAAGGAGTTTGGCCTACTCAGCGTGCTAAAGAGTAGGGTAAGACATTGGAAATTGAGGTACGCGTGGATCCTGAAGCATATTCGCTCAAAGTTACAAACCGCACAAGACGATACAGACAAAATGTCACATCCATGTGTAGGATCGCACATTGAGATCGTCAGTCGTGACACTGCTGATAAATGGTATAAAAATGACGATTACATCCGTAACCTTGCTAACGCATACAGAAATGAAGAAAACGGCCTCCGTTACCTTGCCAACGCATACGAAAGTAAAGACAACAGCCGCCGTAACCTTGCCAACGTGTACGATAATGATAACAACAACCCCCGTTACCATGCCAACGTGTACGGTAGCGGAAGCAACAACCTCCGTAACCTTCAGAACTTTGCTAACGCTTACGATAGAGATCAAGGCGACCTCTATTGCCAAGACGAAATCAACTACGAACAGATGAATGACCGTGACCTTACGAACAGAGTGGCTGACTCTAGAATGATATCAGCACTGCGCGATGAGGATGTCGCGGAAGAATCAAGCCCTGGCCTCGGAAAGTTTGAGCGGGAAACACGTCGTGGTCGCCTGCACTCAGATAGCGGATATGGGTCACGAATTGACACAGCCGGGAACGTTGCTGGTGGTGCAATGGCGGCTGAAAGAATATTCGGAATGTTCGGACCTGGACGCAAGAAGCGTAAAAACGAGGCTGTCACCAGATATTCATCAAATGGGATTGTGGGTACGAAGCGAGGTGGTGACAGATTCATGTTGGACTATGGCTATGGTTCGCGGATTCATGCTGGTTCCAGGATTGCTCGATATATAGCTGCGAAAAACATGTTTGGAGATCTCGGCCGACGACGATAATGTGTTTATTTGTTTATTTGCTTTTATTGCAGAAGCGAAACACAGGTTTTGCTCTGCGAGTAACGAACGTTAAAAATGGTGCTTGAACGGATCCTCGTTATTTTATAAAAGCCCCTAATAATTTCTTTTTTTTCTAAAGTTTCTGTGCTTTTAACTTGAAAAACGTGTTCAACAAGTTGTCATACCCCTAAGCGCTTTGAAACTCTAATAAGGTAAACATGCATAGGCAGCACTAATGGCCTGTGAGACCGCAAGAAGTTATCTAAAATTACCGTTGCCTACCAAGGGTTAGCTCCAATGTTGATCATGGTTTACTAATATTATATCTACAACATAATTCTGCGATATGTTGATCATGGTTTACTAATATTATATCTACAACATAATTCTGCGATATGTTGATCATGGTTTACTAATATTATATCTACAACATAATTCTGCGATATGTTGATCATGGTTTACTAATATTATATCTACAACATAATTCTGCGATATGTTGATCATGGTTTACTAATATTATATCTACAACATAATTCTGCGATATGTTGATCATGGTTTACTAATATTATATCTACAACATAATTCTGCGATATGTTGATCATGGTTTACTAATATTATATCTACAACATTATTCTGCGATATGTTGATCATGGTTTACTTATATTATATCTACAACATAATTCTGCGATATGTTGATCATGGTTTACTAATATTATATCTACAACATAATTCTGCGATATGTTGATCATGGTTTACTTATATCATATCTACAACATAATTCTGCGATATGTTGATCATGGTTTACTTATATTATATCTACAACATAATTCTGCGATATGTTGATCATGGTTTACTAATATTATATCTACAACATAATTCTGCGATATGTTGATCATGGTTTACTAATATTATATCTACAAATATACTCTGCGATATGTTGATCATGGTTTACTAATATTATATCTACAAATATACCCTCGATATGTTGATCATGGTTTACTAATATTATATATCTACAACATAATTCTGCGATATGTTGATCATGGTTTACTAATATTATATCTACAAATATAATTCTGCGATATGTTGATCATGGTTTACTAATATTATATCTACAACATACTCTGCGATATGTTGATCATGGTTTACTAATATTATATCTACAACATAATTCTGCGATATGTTGATGCTATGGTTTACTAATATTATATCTACAAATATATCTCTGCGATATGTTGATCATGGTTTACTTATATTATATCTACAACATAATTCTGCGATATGTTGATCATGGTTTACTAATATCATATCTACAACATAATTCTGCGATATGTTGATCATGGTTTACTTATATTATATCTACAACATAATTCTGCGATATGTTGATCATGGTTTACTAATATTATATCTACAACATAATTCTGCGATATGTTGATCATGGTTTACTTATATTATATCTACAACATAATTCTGCGATATGTTGATCATGGTTTACTTATATTATATCTACGACATAATTCTGCGATATGTTGATCATGGTTTACTTATATCATATCTACAACATAATTCTGCGATATGTTGATCATGGTTTACTAATATCATATCTACAACATAATTCTGCGATATGTTGATCATGGTTTACTTATATCATATCTACAACATAATTCTGCGATATGTTGATCATGGTTTACTAATATTATATCTACAACATAATTCTGCGATATGTTGATCATGGTTTACTTATATTATATCTACAACATAATTCTGCGATATGTTGATCATGGTTTACTAATATTATATCTACAACATACTTCTGCGATATGTTGATCATGGTTTACTAATATTATATCTACAACATAATTCTGCGATATGTTGATCATGGTTTACTTATATTATATCTACAACATAATTCTGCGATATGTTGATCATGGTTTACTATATATCATATCTACAACATAATTCTGCGATATGTTGATCATGGTTTACTAATATCATATCTACAACATAATTCTGCGATATGTTGATCATGGTTTACTAATATCATATCTACAACATAATTCTGCGATATGTTGATCATGGTTTACTATTATATCTACAACATAATTCTGCGATATGTTGATCATGGTTTACTAATATTATATCTACAACATAATTCTGCGATATGTTGATCATGGTTTACTAATATTATATCTACAACATAATTCTGCGATATGTTGATCATGGTTTACTAATATTATATCTACAACATAATTCTGCGATATGTTGATCATGGTTTACTAATATTATATCTACAACATAATTCTGCGATATGTTGATCATGGTTTACTAATATTATATCTACAACATAATTCTGCGATATGTTGATCATGGTTTACTAATATTATATCTACAACATAATTCTGCGATATGTTGATCATGGTTTACTAATATTATATCTACAACATAATTCTGCGATATGTTGATCATGGTTTACTAATATTATATCTACAACATAATTCTGCGATATGTTGATCATGGTTTACTAATATTATATCTACAACATAATTCTGCGATATGTTGATCATGGTTTACTAATATTATATCTACAACATAATTCTGCGATATGTTGATCATGGTTTACTAATATTATATCTACAACATAATTCTGCGATATGTTGATCATGGTTTACTAATATTATATCTACAACATAATTCTGCGATATGTTGATCATGGTTTACTAATATTATATCTACAAATATAATTCTGCGATATGTTGATCATGGTTTACTAATATTATATCTACAACATAATTCTGCGATATGTTGATCATGGTTTACTAATTATACTAATAATTATGATCTACAACATAATGCATGGTTTACTAATATTATATCTACAACATAATTCTGCGATATGTTGATCATGGTTTACTAATATTATATCTACAACATATTCTGCGATATGTTGATCATGGTTTACTAATATTATATCTACAACATAATTCTGCGATATGTTGATCATGGTTTACTAATATTATATCTACAACATAATTCTGCGATATGTTGATCATGGTTTACTAATATTATATCTACAACATAATTCTGCGATATGTTGATCATGGTTTACTAATATTATATCTACAACATAATTCTGCGATATGTTGATCATGGTTTACTTATATTATATCTACAACATAATTCTGCGATATGTTGATCATGGTTTACTAATACTATATCTACAACATAATTCTGCGATATGTTGATCATGGTTTACTAATATTATATCTACAACATAATTCTGCGATATCGCGACCTCACCATATTTAACCCTTTCCCAAACAACACATTTTGGACTGTCCCAAATTGAAAGAATTTGCAGACGGCAATTCAAAATGTGATGAAATTGAAAAATATTCTTCAGATAGAGCAGAAATCCTTGTGGAAAAAGGAGAAATTGCTCGTTACGAGAAATTTCTCCTTTCCCCACAATATTTTTCAAAGTCGTCTGCAACAAAGTGGTCAAATGCCGTTATTGTTTGGGAAAGGGTTAAAGGGGCGATAATTATATCAACGATCTAGTATAATGTTCCTATACAGATCTCTCCTGCCATGTTATCCATAGAAAACAATCCGTTTGATTAGACTAAATCCTCAATTTGTTGGATATTCTTTTTAAGGAAGACCGATATAATTGCCAACACAACATTTCAGATGCACAACCCCACACTTTGTTTGTAATAATGTCTGAAAAAATTGCAAGTATACTAAGTGTTTATGTTTTCGAAATAGTGTAGATACATTCAATATTCGTTAACTTAATCAACACATTACCAAACATTACGGAAATCTGACCAGTTAATTGCGGCCGAACCTGGAAAACATTGTGGAAAAGCAGAAATTGTTCTTAACGTGCAATTTCTCCTTTTTCCACAATGTTTTCTGTCCTATCAGAAGATAATTTTTAAGATGCCGTCTGCAAAATTTTATGATTTTGAACAGTCGAAAATTTGGCGTTTTGGTTAAGGGTTACGGGATGTTGAAAATGGCAGTCAATGTGGAAGAGATTCCTCCAGATACACTGCACCCTTGTAACAAAGACATTCTCTTTAGAAATGAAATAACATAATCCAATCCTTATAGTGCTGGAACCGAATTTATGCTTATGCAAACAGGTTAGATACAGGCCAGTCGCCAAATAAATTGGTTGCTTGCCTGTGATCAAACCTATTTGAGTGTCTTTCCTCAACAAAATTAAGCAGGTATTTAGGGTTTTGGAAAGCAGACGACACAAAAATCTACTTTTAGAAAATTGGCATTCTAAGGGTTAATTTCGGTTAACAATGATCTGTTAAATCTAAGCACCAGTTGTTTTGAATTGACACAGCAATGTGGGTTCGAAGTGTGGTAAACTTATACCCCCTTTTCTTAATTATGATGTTGTTGCTTTTAGTTTAGATCATTTATTTGATAAAGATACACGTTGTATCTTTTCTTTTCGATGTACTTTAACTTTAGAGATACTTATTTGCCAGTTTTAGCTTCTTGTAGTTGGCAATGATATTCCTTTATTGTAAATAATTCCGAGTTGCTTTATGAGGGAAAACTTGCTTACCTTCTTTTTATTGCACGGCATATTGAATGCACATTTGAAAATAAAAAGCTTAAATCATGATTGAGAAATGTAGCCTTATTTGTGTTGTTTCTTTACTCCCTATACTTTTATTATCTTGACTTGACCCTGATTATCTTGACCATACATATATGACCTTCTACAGAATCATGACTATGGATCCCAAATCGACATGGTCATACTAGACTTTTCTAAGGCCTTCAACACAGTGCCACATAAATAGCTTCTTTACTGAAATGGTATGGAGTAGACGGAAACCTTAACAAATGGCTTTGCGACTTTCTCACCACCAGAATGATGAGGGTCGTGGTGGATAGAGAAAGATCAGAGGCGGTTTCTGTAGTCTCCGGAGTACCCCAGGAAACAGTCCTTGGCCCACTGCTCTTCCTCTGTCATATTAATAACTTGCCAGACTCGGTGAAATCAACAGTCCGCTTACTTGCAGATGACTTCATACTATACCGTGTCATCAAAACATCAAAGATCACACCACTCTCCAACTAGACCTAAAGAAACTTGAGCTTTTGGCAAGTACATGGGGGATGCGCTTCAATGCAAACAAATTCTATGTTATGAGCACCAACAGAAAATCTTTAAAATGCTACCAAGTTGACAACCAAATTCTTCAAAACGTCTCGCAAAATCCTTAACTGGGCGTTACAATATCTGAAGATATAAAATTCGTAACCCACATAAGTAAGATCACAAAAAAGCAAGCTCAACACTAGGATTCCTCGAACGAAATCTCAAACACTACCCAATGCCTTACAGGAAGCTGTCATACCTAGCATTAGTGCGATCCATCCTGGAATACAGTGTCATCGTTTTTAAATTGGGACCCTCACCTGGCTAAAGATGTTGACAACCTAGAAAAGGTCCAAAAGAAAGCTGCACGTTATATCACAAGGGACTACAGCACCCGTCAGCCAGGATGTGTCACCAATATGCTGATAAAGCTGAGACTTCCACCCCTCAAAGACAGAAGAAAAGCCATCAGACTGACCTTCTTCTAGAAGGTGGTTGATGGCCTGGTGCCAGCCTTGTCTTGTGAGACATTTCTTACCCCTGTATGTGGAAAACGAAAGAGTACCGCCAAACCATATAAAGACTTTTCAGCAACTAACGCTATTGATAAACCTAGACAACAATTTACCACTCAACGTGCTTTAGGACAGTACAAGCCAATACAAAATTGTTTAAGCATTCTTTATACCCAAATACAATAATAGACTGGAACCATCTTGGCGAAAGTGTTGTCTGCGTCCAATCAGTAAACAGCTTCAGATCAGCTGTCTCATCGTGGGACTAATAATACTGTACATAGCTCTCTCTCTCTCTCTCTTCTGTTGCGCCGATGTTGTCCATTGATACAGATACAGCTATATATACTCACAGCCGAAGGAGCTAGAATGGCTACTTTAGAAAGAAATGCCAAAGGGGTGGGGGGGCTTAGTCACTGATGTTTGTTTGTTTTGTTTGTTTTCCATTAATGTACAGGACTCAGTCTTGAGTGTTATAGTACATGTTCCCTGGATGACTACCAGTACTAGGCTAGGAAATGTGTCTCAATGACACTCCACGGTGAACGAATTGGGCGCCTTCGAGGATTGAACCCGGGGTCACCGGCCTCTAGTCCCCGCTTCCCGGTCAATTCGTACCCAAACCAATTCGTACCCACCCTTTTTTGGCTAATTCGTACCCACATTTCGGTCAATTCGTACCCATCCTAATTTTTAAGAAGTCAATTCGTAACCAGTCTATAATTTAATACGAATTACAGTACATATTAAATGAAAATTCATACATATTTTGAAACGAATTATAGTACATGATAAATGAAATATATATTTTTAAACTTTGACCTTTGAGGCACGTAAGTTAGCTATCAATAGGCAATTTTCGTAGATAGGCGGCCATATAAATGAATTTCCGAAAGAAACTTTTTATCAAAGAATTAACAAAACAACAACATATAAAAAGAACATATACATATAGATTATCTATAAACTTATGATAAACCATTAATGAAGACACGTGCCGGCAAATTTACCTTTTGTGTTAGAATTCGCGTAGGGACAAATAGAAAGATATAATTTATAAATGAAAATATACCACATACATTATGTTTATTTTTATAAGGCACGAGCGCACGTGTTTTATGATGTTATCTATACACTTATGATTAGCCATATACAACATGTCGGTCTCAATTTGATTTGAAAGTAACTTATCATAAATTAATCAATAACAATTTGTTTTAATTTGCTATAATTTTGTAACACCCCTTTTGTTGTTACTGGCTTATGATTAGCCCAGTAATTAAGGACACCAATTGATAGAACAATTAATGACAATTGACGCTGCATTCTTCGGTTTGCATGTGATGAAAAAAAATCCATGTCAGTTAGTTAAAATGAGGTAAGTGTGAAAAGCAAGAAAACAAATCTGAATATCAAATGAAGAAAACATATATAACTTAAAGGGAAACGCTATATCATTTTATTTAATTTTTAAACATCATTGTACGTAAAACAAAGCACACATACACCTACTCACAATGCTTCCCTCACAATTAAAACACAATAGACAAAAACAAAACATGAACAACGTAAAACAAATGATATTAAAATACTGAAGTATAGGATGGTTACGAATTGACTTGTTAAAAATTAGGATGGGTACGAATTGACCGAAAAGTGGGTACGAATTAGCCAAAAAAGGATGGGTACGAATTGGTTTGGGTACGAATTGACCTGCTACCTAGTCCCCGACGCTAACCATTACACCACCACAGAACCAGAGACATAGATGTTATCTATGTCTCTGGCAAAACCAAGTGTTGCTGGTAGTTTATTTCATAGGGGATTCATACTTCTGGGGAAAACTGTATTTGAAAAAAAAAATCAGACGTTGTAGAGTAGGGTTTAGACTTAGTAAATTATGCGAAGACCTTGATGTTAAATTGCATTTTGTCAAATTCTTCTAAATGATTAACATTTTTCTTTTAAAACAGCGAAAGTTTTGTCGGCGTTCCTCCAATGTGTTCCATTGAAGGGAGACAGCATATCTGTCCACATCACGCTGCTGTACATGTTATTGTGATACCTGTTTGTGTCAAAGCGTGCTGCCCTTCTCTGGACCACCTTGTTAATGACTGACTTGTGGTGGGGATTCGATACAGTGCAGCAGTACTCCAGGTAAGATTGCGCCAGCGCATTGAACGCTCTTGTCTTTGTTTCTTTGTCAGGACCACAGGCAGGATGGATGATGGTGTTTTTGATAATCCTTTTATTCGGTTCGTTCGTTAGAATTCATAACGGAAACACTCAGAATATAATTCTCGAGTCCAATTGTTTCGCAATACCATTAACAATCGAACTCGCCACAATAAGCATCGATTGTAATGGGTTTTCGTGATCCAAAAAGGGAGATTTAATTTAAGGATTCACTTTATTACGAGATTTTTTTTCTGGATAAAATGCCAAATATACGCACATCCAAAGGTTCGAAGTACGCTTACAAACCAGATGTTGGTGTCAAAACTGACTTTGAAACAATCCTACAAAAGTTTGCTCATGCTGGGTCGGTCCGATACGAAGTTTTTGCGCAGATTTGGAAGGAGATGAAAATGCATTTGTACTGTGCCGGGAGACAAGACCAGCGAGAAGCGAGAGAGGTGCCATTTCTATTTTCATATAGCTTTCGAATAGTTTTCTTCTACTAATTTTAGTCATTTTTTAATTAATTAAAGGGCAATACTAAGCAAAGACAAAGTAAATTTGTTATGAAAAATACACCCATTGTGTGGAACGAACCCACAACCACCTCTACACTAGAGTGGTTCTCTACTAATTGAGCTAACCGGGTGACTTGCCTTCATACACAACACTCTAACATTTACGATTAATGTCTTGAATGCCTTCAGACTAGTCAATCTAAATTGACGCTATTGGGAAATATTGAGAAATGTTTGCAACGGGTAATATCTCTCGTCAACTCAAACTTTTGAACAATTCATTTAATGGTGGCCGATGAGTAAGAATGGAGGGTTTGATTAACACTTGGTGAAGATTTTCTGTTTGCCTTGCTTCTCATTAAATGTCTTGTGCATGTGCACTGGAATGGGAAAAACCTAATTGTTTTTTTAGTTAAGTTCCTTAGTTATAAAAGTTATTTTTATTTCTGACACAGGTTCCATAGGGCTTTTCAAAGTTTGCCAGTGCCGTACCAACAATGTTTTAGCTTTTCACCAGTTCTAGTTTGGACTTTGAAATTACTTTCCAAAGGCCACTCCCACAAAACCATCTAGGTCTCAGTGAAATCTTTTTTTGTTTTACATGTCTGTAAATGCCTAATATTTTCTGCACTTGTCAGTATGAGGCCTATGAAGTAAACAACAGTAAAAGTTCACCTGTCTGATTTTGAACAAGCTAGGCAATACAGAAAATTGATTTTGCTTCCCATTACACATGTTTAATTAACTTTTCTTTCAGTTCATGGAGGATTGTTTTCGGATTGCAGTCCAATTCTGTGTACCTCCATCTTCCTTCCTGGTAAGAGCTGGGGCCATTTACCTGATTTATGGACTCTACCATTTTCAACTGGTCAATCCAAAAGTAAAGGTATGTATTTGTTTTATGTCAGATTAAAAATAAAATTATGAAAAATTCAGCGTTATTCAGCCTCATTCCCCCATCTCTAGAATACATTTATAATTAAACTTCCCTCAATTAATTGAAAAATGGAGAAATTTTCTTTATATAACTTGAACATAACATGTTGATTAAAAAAAATTTGGAATGATGTTTTTATCTCTATGTATGATAAAATATAGTGTTAAAACTTGATTTTGTACTGTTAATTGCTAAGCATATAGATTTATCCTTTCTCCCATTCTATGCGCAAATTCCCCCCTCATGGGATCCAACCTCCTTCCCCCCAAAATGAGAAAAAACAAACAAATTGCATTTGGACTATGCCATGTTTTAATTGGTTAATTACGAGTTCTTGTGATTAAGTTGGTGGACTAGAGGCTCCAGTCTCCAAGCCCTACAGATTTTGCTGATTTCTTTTTCTTTTTTGGCAAAGGGTTCATGAAATAAAGGACACCAGCAACTTTACAATGAAGAAATATGATATGCTTTTAGTTTCGTAACAAGGAGTGTTTGAATCATCATTTTAATGTTTGCTTCACAGTCTGTGAGATAGTCACTTTAACCCTTATAGTGCTGGAACCAACTTCATACTAATGCAAACAGGTTGGATCCAGGCCAGCCGCCAAGTAAATTGGCGGTTTGCCTGTGATCTAACCTGTTTGTGACTCTGAATGTCTTTCCTCATCAAAATTAAGCAGATATTTAAGGTTTTAGAAAACAGACGACACAAAATCTAATTTTTGGAAAATTACCAAGCATTCTAAGGGTTAATATTGATTGCATGGGCAAAAGTGTGAAGGATTATCCCTGAATTTTAGGTTTTTAATGCTTTTTGTCCCTATATAATGCTATAGCAAACTTGCCTTTTCAAAATAATGAACTACAGATAACATGTTTTTAAACTTTTTCAACTTTCACCCATGTCATTGTGATATGCTTGCATGATTTCACACAGATTAGGGTGACCCCACAACACTGGCAAACCATGTTAGCGTTTCAAGAGGAGGCAAGAGAACAGCAACATCTAGACTTGGACTATATCTTCCAGACTTTGGTGATTGACAGGGCCTTTAGCTTCTGTGCAGATGTTGCCTGGGTAACTATTATTAGAACATTTTGAGAAAAATTACATAAAACAAACTGTCAGATATGCATATCTGCCAGTGCTTCTGATTTCATTGGTTGAAAAAGGTGTGTGAGATTTGACTCATGGTATATATCTGGCAGAATTTTATTAGTCCCTATACAGGGGTATACAAGATATTCTGAAGGTTTAAGCAGACAAAAGAGGGACTGTTATTCAGATTTGCAAGGCATTTGGAAAATAAGTTCAGTGATTTTTATCCATAAAACAGACCCATTTCCAATCAAATTTGCTTACTATTTTTCCCAATTCCCATCTGGTACCATAAGCAACATAAAATTCTGTTTTGTTTCAGTATTATCATATTCTCTCAAACCATAACCCTACTTGTTATTTCAGCTTTACCCCTCTCTAAAAGAGAGTGAAGATGTCAGTGTGATTGCTGAAAGTCTTAAAGAAAGCTGCAATGCTGTGGATGAAATATTCTCAAGCTCCGGTCTAAATGTAAGTCAGTCAATATGGACTCCTTATTGACTTTGTATGTCAGGTTTTTGCCAACCTATGCTATAGTATCACAGCTATCTATGGGCAACTGTATTGCAATATTCTATATAGCAGCTCAGAACTCAGTGTATCATGCTTTAAGGTTTGAGCTGTTTTATGCACTGCATGCAGGTGCCAGCTACCTTAAGTTAAACTTAAGTTGTGTATTTAGAATTTTTGAAGCCTTTTAATATTTTTTCATTATGTCTTATTAAGACAAGTTTTACTATGTTGATGAAAAACTCCCAGACACCTATTGATTATGTTTGTTAAATGCAAGTCGAAGAATTTCAGTCTAAAGGATGACTCAAATGAAATAAACAAGTGCTGTATTTTACATTACATCAACTTTATTCTAGTTGTTTTTTAATGCTAAAATCTTAATGTTAAAGGATGTCCCGATTCTCAACTGCCCACAAGGGCTGATCAAGCTGGGTAGAACCATCGGCATTCTGTAAGTCAATCGGGAGGCTACCTCTCATGAGAATCCAAATGCTGTCACACGGATTCGAACCTACAGAGAGAGGGGTCATGTGATTTCAGTTTCTCTACTTTAACCACTAGGCCAATGCGACCCCAACAAAAACACATACTGCTTTTGAGAAATTTTACCATTTTGACACCAATATTTTGTTAACTTTCAGCAACTGTCCCTTATACACGACCAGTACCATAAGATGAAGGTTGTCCTCAACGGGTCTGAGAGCACAAAGCCAGACTCATCGTTGGATATTATACACCAGGATCTGATTCATGGCATCTACAAGTAAGAAGGCATTCTATCATATTAATTTGATTGGTTACTCATCCCTAGATTATATCATACACTAAGATCTATTTCATGGCAACTACAAGTGCCCCATCATTCTATTATGTCAACTTAATTGGTTACTCATCCCTAGATTATATCATACACTAAGATCTAATTCATGGCAACTACAAGTGCACCATCATTCTATCATGTCAACTTAATTGGTTACTCATCCCTAGATTATATCATACACTAAGATCCTATTCATGGCATCTACAAGTGCGCCATCATTCTATTATGTCAACTTAATTGGTTACTCATCCCTAGATTATATCATACACTAAGATCTTATTCATGGCATCTACAAGTGCGCCATCATTCTATTATGTCAACTTAATTGGTTGCTCATCCCTAGATTATATCATACACTAAAATCTTATTCATGGCATCTACAAGTGCGCCATCATTCTATCATGTCAACTTAATTGGTTGCTCATCCCTAGATTATATCATACACTAAAATCTAATTCATGGCATCTACAAGTGCGCCATCATTCTATTATGTCAACTTAATTGGTTACTCATCCCTAGATTATATCATACACTAAAATCTTATTCATGGCATCTACAAGTGCGCCATCATTCTATTATGTCAACATGATTGGTTACTCATCCCTAGATTATATCATACACTAAAATCTTATTCATGGCATCTACAAGTGCGCCATCATTCTATTATGTCAACTTAATTGGTTACTCATCCCTAGATTATATCATACACTAAGATCTATTTCATGGCAACTACAAGTGCGCCATCATTCTATTATGTCAACTTAATTGGTTACTCATCCCTAGATTATATCATACACTAAAATCTAATTCATGGCATCTACAAGTGCGCCATCATTCTATCATGTCAACTTAATTGGTTACTCATCCCTAGATTATATCATACACTAAAATCTAATTCATGGCATCTACAAGTGCGCCATCATTCTATTATGTCAACTTGATTGGTTACTCATCCCTAGATTATATCATACACTAAAATCTTATTCATGGCATCTACAAGTGCGCCATCATTCTATTATGTCAACTTAATTGGTTACTCATCCCTAGATTATATCATACACTAAGATCTATTTCATGGCAACTACAAGTGCGCCATCATTCTATCATCAAATACATTCCCTAAGATGGAGTTTGTTTAATTCTAACCTTATATTGTTGGTACTCATCCCTAGAATATATCATTATAACAAGATCTAATTGATAACATCTACAAGTATGTCATCATTCTATCATAGGTATGTTTATCTATTCCCATAGACAGAGGTCAATTTGATTCAGAGAATCATAGTTTTTCAATTTGCCTTTTTTTTCTATTTTTTTCTCCTTATCATGTTTAATGGTTACTCATTGGATTCTTCTAAAGAAGGAAACATTGATATGTACTATAAAATCGCAGTTTTATGATGTTCTTTGCAATTGTTCATTTAGCAGACTCATTCAAGCAACATCAGAAGTTATTTAAAAACTCAAAAAAATACTGAATAGCACTCTCAATATGATTGTAGATAACAAACATCTGTTGTAAGATGAGCAAGTTTTCCTTTTCCACAAATTGTTCTTGAGTTGTCGTCTACAAATGTGTCAAAGTATTTCTAATGGAAGTGATTCATATGAGGGTCCTGGGTTCGAGCCCAACTGACACCTCTGGTTTCGTGGGATTGACCTTTGGCAAGTCACTTCAGAGCCCTAGACTAGTACTGGTGGATACAGGAAAGATGTGTCATAAATGAAAAATTGTTTATTTAACGTTGTACCCTTTACCAAACAATAACGCCATTTAACGACTTTGTTGCAGACGACTCTTGTAAACATTGTGGGAAAAAGAGAATTGCTTGTAACAAGCAATTTCTCCTTTTCCCACAATGTTTTCTGCCCCTTTAGAAGGTTATCTTTCAATTTCATCACATTTTGAAGTGATGTCTGCAAATTCTTTCAATTTGGCACAGCATAAATGTTGGTGTTTGGTAAAGGGTTAACACCAATTAAACAAAAGATGATATTGATAACGATTTACAGTACTGTATATTTCTAGGACTTTGAGAGTGCACCGAGAGAGGCAGGCCAACATTGTACAGGGCATACAACATGCTGTGAGTTACCATTTTGGCATTATACACAAGATTTCTCCACAATAGCATGCTGGGGGAAAAAAATGAATAATGTTTACGATACTATGTCTGAACAGACCCATGACAGAACAGGTATTTTTGTTTTTTTCACCTACTTTTGAGAATGAGAGCCACATTGTGTACCCTGCATGAGTTGACCATCAACTCTTCTTTCTGTTCTGGTGGTGTATGATTTATAACTATGTTGCATCTTACACTCAGCAAAGAAATCAACAGTGACTTCTCTGCTGAGTTGACGCAATGCAGTTATAATGGTCAACTCATGCGGGGTACACAATGTGGCTATCATTGGCAAAAGTAGGTGAAAAATAAAGATGCCTGTGGCGTGGCCATCTTGTATAGGCACAAGATCATAAACATTGGTCAGTGACTCCCCGCGAATAGGACAGGGTGAATAGGGTGTTAGAGCCATAGAAGCGATTTCTCCACAATATGTTCATCACTATCAGATCACAAATCTTCAACAACTGTCTTCATCCAGGGTTCATCCTTTAGTCCTTCGTCAATTCTCTTTTAACAGGAATAATTCTCAGGTGCTCTCCACAAAGGTTCTTTGAAACGTCCCAGTTTGATAAGTGATCTCAGGGCCCCAAAAATGTTTCTTTGTTTAATGGCAAATTATGAAAACATTCTTGTCTGAAATTGCTTGGTCTTGGGCATGCATGTTTTGAATATTGTATTTTGTAGTTTTATCTTTGGAGATTGTTTAAAGTAAGCCGCTAAATTTTCCACCAACCAAGCACAATTGTTTTACTTAACATCTTAAGCTTAAAAATTGCCTTATTTTGAAACGGAACTTTCTCTTATTTTAATATTGCGAAACAGAATAATTCAAAATAACACATCGTTAGAATCGTCTCTCTCAGGTGCCTCCAGTTACATAACACATTACAACATATGTTTGCTTAAAATTTCATGCATGTATATCGAGTTCACACTTCTTTTTTTAACCATTTTATCTTTTTCATGCCACTTTTCTATAACAATTGTAGAAACAGAAGGCTGAGATGGAGTTTGATGATGAACCTGTTGATGACGACAATAAGGTGGGTAATTGCTTTATCAATAACACTCTATAGTACAGTCAATCAGACTGATCTGGTAATTGTCAATTAACCCTTAGAATGCTGGGTAATCTCCTAGAAATAAATTTTTGTGTCACCTGCTTTCCAAAACCTTAAATATCTGCTTAATTTTGATGAAGAAAGATACTCAGGGAGACAAACAGGTTAGATCACAGACCAGACACCAATTAACTTGGCAGCTGGCCTGGATCCAACATGTTTGCACAAGCATGAAGTGGGTTCCAGCACTATAAAGGTTAAAAGGCTTTTTTTTTCAGTAAAACATGTTTATTACTTCATCTATTTTTTTTTTTCATGATACAAGTTGTACCACACTTACCAGAGGCCTCCATGATCTAGTAGTTAGAGGTCTTGCCAAAGGAACACTGGCATGAAACCATAGGTATGGGTGGGGCTCAAACCTCAGAGCCCACCCAGTCTGCACCTAAACCACTTGGCCACACACAATCCTTGTTACCCGATTTTATTTGAAAAAAACAAAGTTGAAAAACTTACTTGTCTTGCATTAACCCATTACCAAACAATAACACCTTTTAACCACTTTGTTGCAGACTACTCTTGAAAGCATTGTGGAAAAAGGAGAAATTCTTTGTAATGTGCTTTTCTTCCACAATGTGTTTTGCCTTATCAGAAGATTATTTTCCAATTCCATCATATTTTGAGATTTCAACCTGCACACTCTATCAATTTGGGACAGCCAAAAATTTGGCATTTGGTAAAGGGTTAAGCACTTAATAATTGTGGTAAAAGAAAAGATTGCTCATGTAAACTCAATACTTCAAAAATTTTGAGTGTGAATGAAATTAATTAAATATGAGTTTTAATGTGCTTGTTGACTTGTGACTTGTGAAATTGTAAAAGATTGATTGTCAAATTAGATTGTTGTTGAATCAATTACAGTTTTGTATTGCTGTTTATGTACAATTAAAAGTTGCTAAGTTAACTAATCCAGAGAGCGTCAATTTATGTACAGATTATATGCAGTAGATCGCTATAGCAGTGTCACACTTTTGGGTTAAGATACATGTTAACTCACTGTATACACACTGTAACGAACTTAAACTAATCTACTTTTACTTCCAATGACTTTTCTTCAGGACATATTATATAACAGTACAGCTGTTGTGCAGTTTTAAGGAAATTAATTTTTAACTTGTCTCATATCTGTGAACACAGTCCTTTAAATACGACCACTTTCTCTGTATAGGTCTCCATACAGAAAGGGTTGAAGAAGAAAGCCTTTAAGACATTTAAAGGATATAAAGTCAGGGGATCAGACTCTGACCAGACAAGTACCAGCCCTACGAAACCAGTCCGAGAAAAGCAGCCAACGAGTACACAACATAGACAACCACGACACATTCGGGGGAGGTCGGCTCACATCAACCTGTATGAGAAGGACGGCAAGTTTACCCATTTTGAATTACTTATTAAGTCTGTAAATAAAACATGGGGCAGACAGTGGTGAAGAGTTAGAGCATTGACCTTATGTAAAGAGGGCTCTGGTGTTCGATTCTTATTTGAGGAAGTGAAAATTGCTGATATTACCGCTCAAACAGGCACGAGTACTGGTGTAGTATCCACGATTCAGTTATTAAGAGCGAATTCAATAAGCTTCAAGCTTCCCTCTCAAGCATTGTAAACTAAACAAATTTAGACTAAACTAAAACATCATGATAAAACATGGCTGAACATGAAATGTTTAAAGCTTCATGAAAGGAGACTAAAGCTATATCAAACTATATTATTTGGTAAATTTTTGGTCAGATTCAAAAGTTATTTTAAATAACAAAACATCAGCACAACTTAAATGTGAATGCGGATAAGAAATAACCCAGATTAGCAATTTTAATGATTCTGATTGCTCGATTCTCCACCTCTGACCTATTCTTGTGATACACAAATGTTTGAACCTACCAATGAAAATTTGTTATTTTGAATATGTAAACAAACTGATTATTCTTAAACATGATTGAATCGGAGACAACTATATTTCAAGCACAAAATGACTTATGCTAAAGGAGTTTATCAAACAGGGTCTCCCAAGCATTCATAAATTAATTTTCATGATATATATGATATATTAAAAGAACTCCATATATATTTTTTCAATAATTTATTTATACTCATATCCTTTCATCCGCTTTTAAGATAATTTATAATGCCTGTTTTATTTATTATCAAGTATTGCTATTTTCAAGTTTTGTGCATCTAGAATTAACTACTTTATTTACATTTGAGTTTTATTCTTTAATACTGAAGTGAATTGTGAATACTTGACTCAACTTCCTTTCTTCATTTATGAATCAAACATGGCTATATCCAAACTGCATATAGCATTTCCAGCAAGCTTTTGGTATAAAATATTATAGTAAAAATTGTTCACTCTTTTTTTTCTAAAACAAAATATCAAGGGTTCAGAGCAACATTATAGTTATTGCTTTCATAAATATCAAAATAAATAAAGCACTTACTATAGTCTTACCCTGAACCATCAATATATATTCTTTTCATATGTTGTGATATCTGATTGTTCTTTGTTTCCAGAGATTGACGATACAATAGAGAATCAAGCTTTTATAAAGGCAGCCATGACAATTCCACAGGGGGAGGCTATTCTCTACAAATCCACAGACATTTCAGGTGGGTCCAATTAAAGTGTTAACAACTTTCGAAAAGCATTGCAGCAAAAGGAGAAATTGCTTGTGACAAGCAATTTCACCTATAGTCTCAATGCTTTTCCAATCTATTCACATATCACACCAGCAGAACTGAAAGGTTTTTCACATGTTTACAAAGCTTCTCTAAAAACGTCTGCTTCGAGTAAAAAAAATGTCATCTGCTGGTTTTAAAGAGTTAAAACAGTGCATTAAAAGGTATTTAGTCTGAGATTATTTTGATATATATATTGGATGCCAGTCACTCATGATCATGATTATGTCTTCTTTTACTTTGATTGGTTAACCCATTACCAAACAATAACGACATTTGACCAGTTTGTTGCAGACCACTCTGGAAAACATTGTGGGAAAAGGAGAAATAGCTCCTGACGAGCAATTTCTCCTTTCCCCACAATGTTTTCTGCCCTATCAGAGGATTATTTTTCAATTTCATCAAATTTTGAAATGACGTCTGCAAACTCTTTCATTTTTGGACAGTCGAAAACTTGGTTTTTGAGAAAGGGATAACCCAAGGCCGACCGTATCATAAATATTTCTGTGAATAGGGGGTGGATTTTGAATAACGCAAATTCATTCGTTTACAAAAAAAAGAATATTAAGTAAGTCATAAGAAGGTTTAGTCAACTAGATTTACTTTTGTGTGTTTAATATCTCAATATATCGTGTGTCATTTCTGTGTGTAGTGTATCCTTATTTATTATGAGAAAAGGTACTTTAAAGATAGTGCATTTTGCGTGTAGATTTTCAGAATTTGATTTGAGAAAAGGAAATAACAATTGAGACAGTATGAATTTATAAAAGAGCAGAATAATTTAACTTTACTAACGCCAAATTTTTCGACTGTCCCAAACTGGAACAGTTTTGCAGACGACATTTCAAAATGTGATGAAATTGAAAAATAATCTTTTGATAGGACAGAAAACATTGTTGGAAAAGGATAACTTGCTCGTAAAGAGCACAATGTCTGCTAGCGTCGTCTGCAACAAACTGGTGAAATGTTATTGTTTGGTAATAGGTTAAATGGATCACATATGTATTAGCCTATGTGTTGATATAGGTATAAGATCAATAATCATGAAACTACTAACAAGTCATAACAAAATAACTTGTTTTTTGCAATTGTATTTTGGTATGTAATAACACTTTTGCTTAAAGGGACTTACTCAGACATGTGTGCTCTTGGAGTAATAAAGGTTAAAAATTTGATATAAACATTCATTGTCACTAAACCACAGACCATTTTCTATTTCCTTGCTTCTAAGTTCTGACACCCATTGATTTTGTCAAATAACTGTTAGTGAACCTTCGCGCCTATCAACATTTCTATGGGAATGCCGATTTTTAGATAAATCCAGGAATTTCTTCTCACACACCTTGCTTACGTCACATGACGAGTGCAGTTAAACATTTCAGAAGACCCATGTGACAACCTATATCTAAAGACAGCCCCTCTTATTCTAAGTTTACCATCTTTACGAAATAAACCCGTTTAAACAGTTAGCAACATCTACTAGATCTAAAGCTTTTCTGTTTGGTTAAAAACCATGTTTGGAAGCTGTAATGATCTTGTGTTATGTTACTTTAGAAATTTATGTTGTTGTTTTATCTGTAAAAGACAATTTGTTTTAAACAGATAAATTCCCAGTCTGTCAGATAGTCCTTTTAAAATATTCCTGCTATTAATTAAACATTATAAGGATTTTCATGCCAGCTGAATGGCCTTGAGAACATTGTTTACAAAAGTTAAGAATTCCTTAGAAACTTTGCAATTCTGACCCTTTTTTTCCCAAAGGTCCAGATGAAATAAAACGTGAGGCGGCAAAAGGCAAGGCTCTCTTGAAAGGTAAAGCAAACAAAAAAGGTGAAAAAAGAACAAAGACGACAAGCAGTTCATCAAGTTCAGAGTCAGATGAGGTCAGACCGCAACAAAACTTGGAAGATAATGGATCTTATGTGGACGGGTCAGAGGCAACCAAATTTGTAAACAGGCCCAACAGGATAGAAATCGATTTGATATCAGACTCTGAAGAAGGTGAAGTAAGATCCCCTCCTAAAAGGAGATCATCCACAGTGAACAAAGGCCCTATCGATGATATAGGGAAAAAGAACAACACAAATGAAGGAGAGGAATTAAACTCACAAAACAAGCGTGTTAAAGTTAAACAGGAAGTGCCTATGGAGTATGATCTTGCCAGTGTTGAAGAGGAGCCAAAACCAAGTAATGACAAAGATCTCCCGAAAACTGGTAAAAGGAGAGTAAAACAATGTGAGAAAAGTACAGGGGATGAAATAGAAGTTGTGAGTCCGAAAGATGTGGAGCCAACAGCCCAACAGAAGTTGCATCAGAAATTGGCACAACGGGCAAAACAATCAAGACTATCAAAAGGCAAAAAGAAGTGAACTTTGGTTTTACAATTAGTTCTTTTACGAACTTGCACTTTCGGGGTAATGTTTGTAAAACAATTTTTTTTCAATATTAAAACAATTTGAGAAAATGGTAATTTATTGACAGCCAGTGGTAAAGAGTGGTAAAAGAGTTTGCAGATGACATTTCAAAATGTAATGAAACTGAAAAATAATCTTCTGATAGGGCAGAAAACATTGAGGCAAAAGGAGAAATTGCCTGTAAAGAGCAATTTCTCCTATTCCAAAAACATATTTCATTAATGATGCGATGCCGGACTCTTTTTTGTTTAAACTTATTTATTTTACATTGATTGTGGAACAAGTTCTTACATCTTAGATTAATCACTCTCGATTCTGCTTCCTGGATACATAACCAATACTCACGTCGAATGTGGATTAATGAAAGTTCGCAAGGCAGATCCCGCTTTTCACTGGATTCGAACCCACGACCCTCATGTCCGGAATCCAACGCTCTACCCCTGGACCACTGACCCTTTTTGATGGAGGAAGACTCAATACTCAACTGCTTAAACCATCGGGCTTCCCTATGTCATTCAGGAGAATACCTCACATGAAAATCCATTTCCCTTGCTGATATTTGAACCCACAAGGAAAGGGCCAATGTGATTCCAAGTTCCGTTCTTTAATCACTAGGCAACTTTGATGGTTCAACACAAAACTATAGGAAATGCTTGATGGGGTCCTGCGTGACCCAGTGGTTAAGGTGATGGACTCGGAACTCCGGTCCCCGCGTTCAAGCACCACTGACTCTTCTGGCTTTGTGGGAGTGACCTTTGGCAAGTCACTTCAGAGCCCTAGCCTATTACTGGCAATCGAGGAAAGCCGTTACATAACTGAAAAATGTTGATATAGCGTGAAACACTATACAAACAAAGGAAGTGCACAAATGTGAAGCACTTACTGTTATACTGCACTGACCCTTCACCTTGTTTTATTTCTGTTGTCCATCATATGAAGTTTGTCAGTAGTATTATATAGAGAATAGATTGTTGGTGTCGTGAATCGGAAATGTTATCGGGCAAGGCGTAGGAATATTATCCGGTGAGCCGAAGGCGAAACGGATAATATTCCTACGCCGAGCCCGATAACAGTTCCTATTCAAAGACACCAACCATCTATTCTATTTATCCTGCTACCTTTACGTATTTTTTTAAACAACAAAATAAAAATAAAACACGAGAAAAACACACACAAACAAAGTAGAGAATGACGTAAACACGTCGTCGTGTGTCATGGCGTTCTTATGACGTCATAATTTGCCACGTGCATGTGTTATATGGTTAGTGCCGGATATCACAAATGTTTTATGGCACCTAGTTATCGGTCCCAAAATGGCTCTAGTGACAGGATAAATTACAATATCCAGCTCTTCATGGAATGAGGAAGATGCTTCTCTTAGATACCCAGAGACCCTTGTCAAGACCATCAACAATATCCTTCATCGAGAGTTGGTGAGGAGATAGATACCCACAGACCCTTGTCAAAACCATCAACAATATCCTTCATCGCGAGTTGGTGAGGAGATAGATACCCACAGACCCTTGTCAAGACCATCAACAATATCCTTCATCAAGAGTTGGTGAGGAGATAGATACCCACAGACCCTTGTCAAAACCATCAACAATATCCTTCATCGCGAGTTGGTGAGGAGATAGATACCCACAGACCCTTGTCAAGACCATCAACAATATCCTTCATCGAGAGTTGGTGAGGAGATAGATACCCACAGACCCTTGTCAAAACCATCAACAATATCCTTCATCGCGAGTTGGTGAGGAGATAGATACCCACAGACCCTTGTCAAAACCATCAACAATATCCTTCATCAAGAGTTGGTGAGGAGATAGATACCCACAGACCCTTGTCAAGACCATCAACAATATCCTTCATCGAGAGTTGGTGAGGAGATAGATACCCACAGACCCTTGTCAAGACCATCAACAATATCCTTCATCGAGAGTTGGTGAGGAGATAGATACCCACAGACCCTTGTCAAAACCATCAACAATATCCTTCATCGAGAGTTGGTGAGGAGATAGATACCCACAGACCCTTGTCAAAACCATCAACAATATCCTTCATCGAGAGTTGGTGAGGAGATAGATACCCACAGACCCTTGTCAAAACCATCAACAATATCCTTCATCAAGAGTTGGTGAGGAGATGAAGTCTTCCTCTCGGGAAAATTAAAACTATCAGTACTTGTGATTTTATCCTAACGAACGCCAAATTTTTGACTGTCCCAAATTGAAAGAGTTTGCAGATGACATTTCAAAAGGTGATGGTACTTGAAAATAATCTGATAAAGCAGAAAAAATTGTGGGTATAGGAGAAATTGCTCGTTTACAGTAATGTCTCCTATTCCCACGATGATTTCCATGCAACAAAGTGGTCAAATGTCATTATTGTTTGGGAATGGGTTAACCAAACCAAAGAATCTATGACTTCTTCAAGTTGGGTAATTCAACCACAAAGTCACGGCTCCCTTATCAGTTGGAATCATGTGACCAAGGTTTACAATCTTGTCCGAAAAAGATGGATGCGACCTTGTAGTTTTGCTTTTTTTTCACCTACTTTTGCCAATGAACACCGCACTGTGTATCCTGCATGAGTTGACCATCAACTTTATGGATTTGGGGGTATATGATAACCTATGGTTTATAATGGCATTATGTCTAACACTGGGCAGAGAAATCACAGACAACAGGCATGTATGTCCAAAAATGGCAAGTTAAATCTTGCACTTTTATGATCGTTCCATACAAATTGTATGATTTTTGGCGATTATACAATTTCTATAGAAGAAAAAGTTAAAGATCAACCTTTCGCTTTCTTGTATAAACATGTACTCATTTCAATGCAAACCCAGCAGAAACCTTTCATGATTGTTTGAGAAATTGCTTATGTCAAACAGCTTCTTTTGTAACAACGGTTTTCCTCCAATATCACATAAAGAGAACTTTCCTTTTGTGTCTTCCATGAAAAAAATCCCTCTTAACCCATTACCAAAATATAATGGCATTTGACCAGTTTGTTGCAGATAGCTCTGGAAAGTTTTGTGGGAAAAGGAGAAATTGCTCTGAATGAACAATTTCTACTTTTCCCACAAAGATTTCTTCCCAATCAGAAGATTATTTTCAAATTCTTTACATTTTGAAATGACCTCTGCAAACTCTTTCAATTTGGGACAGTTAAAAATTTAATACTTACGTGGAACTCATACACAGTGACACTTCATAGACATATCTGCTGCAGGATTCTTATTTGTTTAAATGGGGGTAAAATGTTGTCAACAATTCTTAAGTTACAGCTTCCCTTGATTCACCAGCATTACGCTTGCAAAAGGACACTCCCACAGAGGTACTGGTGGGGCTCAAACCAAAATCCGAAGACCATCACCTTGACCACTGAGCCATGCAGGTCACTTATAGATGTTTGAAGTTACCAATGTGACAAAAGGATTAATTTTGTAAAAGGCAATATCTTTTTTTTTCTTAACAAAGACTTCTGACTATATACGACATAGAAGTCTTATTTAAATAAAATTTAACTGTCATCAGCGACTCATAGAATCTCTATTGAAGGAACAAGTTCACCCTTTAATGTAATGAGAAACTACTCCTTTTATTAGAAAGTTACCTGAACATGTGATTATTTTCAAGCTTAAACTTATTCATTTTACATCGATTGTGACGGAAGCTTAAAGCTTATTAAATTCACTCTCGATGACTGCTTCCTGGTTACTGAACCAGTAGTCGCGGCAATTCTCACCTTACCCCACGGGTATTTGAACCCGAGACCCTCGGTACAAGGGGCCGACGCTCTACCATTGCACCGCTGTCGCCCACATGATGTGATTATTTGCAAGTCAAAATAAAATGTAAGAACAGGACAGTATTTGTATTGCGGTTAAATATGTGGGTGAAAGTTAAAGATTTTCTAAAACCTGAAATCTGTTGTTCATTATCCTGAAAAGGCATGTTTGCTATGTTTGCTATGGCATTGTATAGAGACAAAAAGTCTCCAAAACCTGAACTTCAGGAAAAATCCTGAACACTCACCCATGATAATATTTAATAACAAATCGGTCGTGAGCACACATATGATTCAGAATGTGTACATATATCCAAATACGTGTACAGTGTATGAATACACAGTATGCAACAGATTTCGAAGCCTTTGCAAAGCTTTTAGATCCAAATACGTATTTCTTCATTGTTTACTGGCTCTTGGTTATACCACAGGGATATATATAGTGTTTATAAAGGTATTATGATATATATCCCTGTGGGTTATACATGAATATGGACAAATTTTACAACCAATGGCTATTCTCAAAGTATGTCTCATAAAACAGTGCAGCTGCTATACAGAAATAAAATCCAAATTTCACAAAATAACCTGTTTTAATGGTTAATTAAATTGGTAACATAAATGTGGTACATCCCGGTTATGAGAGGAGATGGGAAGTGTATCAATGTCATTTTATTCGTAGAAGGAATTCTATTTTGATAAGATTGAAATCTCAATCTATGATAATCCTTTTAATGTATCAAGGACATAGAGAATAATAGGTTAGTGACGTTAACGGGTTAAGTCTTTCGGGCAAGGCGTAGGAATTTATTGGGTGAGCCGAAGGCGATTCCAATAAATACCGAAGCCGAGCCCGAACAACTTAACCCGTTAACGTAACTAACCTATTATTCTGTTTATCCCGTTACAAACCTTTTGAATACCACATTTTAACGGAAAAACAGAAATTATTTTTTATATTTCGCGATTGAGTAGGGAAATAGTAGTCACGAGACAAATCGTGACGTCAAAAGCAAGATATATAAAAGAACCAACCGCCTATTCGCGTCAAGCGGCTTTTTCTCTTGTCACAATGGTTTTCTTCTTGTCGACAATGGGTGCATATCATTGTAACCAAGACCTGTGACTAAACGAAACCACGCTGATGAGAGGATGGATATGCCGTAATTTGTAACATGCCCCTAATTAGAATGTCATATCGACCTTTGGAAAACGATCACTTATACATTTCGCATAATAGTCTAAATTGGGGAAATCAAAACAAGGCATGAGGGAACGGGTAACATTCTTGAGAACAAAAGATCGAGGTACACATCAGTTTTTTTCTGCGTGTGTCAAAGTAGTTTGATGCTGATCGGACAGCTAATCAAAATCAATATATACTTCAGCCACAGAGGTTTCTACAGTATTGTGCAGTTGTTGCGTTTAGTGAGGTATTATTAAGTCAGGGGTTGCAGACTCTGTTTTGTTATCCGCCCAAAGCATCTTCATGATATACCAAGAAAGTCAGTAGAGGTTTCTCCGGAACTTGCAAAAGATACATCAGTGAGCCATTCCTTCTCGTTTCTGCACACAAACTCTTAGAAGATGTTCTCCGGTATCAGATCTTGTAAACTATAAATCGGGAGCTATTTCAATTTGACGATAAATATAATACGCTTTGATAAAAGAGGCACCCCTACTCGTGAAAGAGCAATATCTTCTTTTATCTTCTGTCTCCTTTTTCTTTCTCTCATATTTTAGCTGCAGCATCATATGTCTGCATTTACCAGGTCGATTCATGGTCAAAGATAAATCGAGAAAGGTAAAAAACACAAAGCAACGCATCGACAGTGATCGGTATATGCCCGCGCGCAGCCTGACCTTGACAGAAGGCTCTCCGTGGATCACTGAATTTACAATTTATCCATTGCCTCGGTTATATACAGTCTGTCTTGTTCATGTGTAGCAAATACCCGAGTGAAATATTACGATAAAAGAAGACATTGCTCTTTCACGAGTATGGATGCCTCTTTTATCAAAGCGTATTATATTTATCGTCAAATGGATATAGCTCCCGATTTATAGTTTACAAGATCTGATGCCGGATAACATCTTCTAAGAGTCTGTATGCAGAAACGAGAAGGAATGGCTCACTGATGTATCTTTTGCATGTTCAGGAGAAACCTCTTCTGCCTTTTTAGGCATTTCATGAAGATGCTTTGTGCGGAAAACAAAACAGAGTCTGCAACCCCTTACTTCATAATACCTCACTTAAACGCAACTACTGCAGAACACTGTAGAAACCACTGTGGCTGAAGTTTATATTGATTCTGATTTGCATTGTCTTCCTTTCTTACATTGTTTTCTATCAATCACGTTTGAGAACGCATTGCTTTTCTCTGGCTATAACTTGTCTTCTGCTGTTGCATTTGATTGGTACATGTCAGCATTTCATACATGGAAGGAATGGGTTCGATTGCACTTGGTGATGAGTTTACGATAAGGTGCTTCGCCTACAAATCACACGAGAAAAACATTGTGATAAAAGAATTAATCGCTCATTCGTTTTATGCCATTTTTCCTTCTGTCACAATCTTTTCTACATGCCGACAATGGGTGCATACCATTGTTAGCTTGAGGCAATCAAAGAATATCCCCTTAGGTACAGTGTGCATATTCTGGAATACTTTTTTCTGACTTTCCAGGCGAATCATGGCGATGCTTTGTGCAGAAATCATATGAAGGTTCAACCCCCCCCCCCCAACTCCTTAATGCATTGCTGAAACAATGGGTGTATACCTTTGTTAATAACCATTTTAGTGAATGAATGGATTGATCGTCATTCTTTCATACTTTTAATTGAATTATTAAATCGTTATTTATAATTGAGTTTTATCTACGAAATAATTACAACCCAGTTCCTAGGAAATACAGCTTTTTTTAACAACCCATCGGTTATTCAACTTTTCTAGTTACTTTTGAATGCGAATCGTTTTGTACCAACCATTTAAATGAGATCCGTACTGACCTTTTACCCCAAACATATGCTAGCCTGAAGTTGATCATACAATAAAAACTATTAGATGCGTTTATATTGTTGCGATGTATTTTTGAATAGAGGTACTTATCACACTTACACAAGTCGTCGTTATAAAATCATGACAGCGGACGTGTTGGCATACTTCGTGTCATATAGGACTACTTTTGGGTACTACGACCCGAAAGTACTTGCATTTCAGTTCATCGAAAGGATAAAATCTACAAAATGGAATTGTGTTAATGAACTGATATGGCTAGTTTGTATTTATCAGCTTTTCTTAATGGATTATAATGTACATAGAATGTGTAGTTAACTACGTTTTCCTATCAAGGCATATCTTTGACTGATGTATCCGCTCCATGATTATCCTAGATATTATTATATACATAAAACACGCCCTTCCTCCGCTGTAAATCGTCCGATCGAGTTCGTAGTTACTAAATCGTGGCTAAACAGTGCACACATGCGCATATATATACTGTAGAAGACATACGTTTTTCTATTGAAGTCCCAGTTTATAGCAATCTGTTTATTCATCTGTGAAAATTGTTATAAGACCGATTTGGGCTATTGTCGGTTGCTCATAAGACTTACAAAACCTCAACCGTGATTCGGGCAGTTACGTAAATGTGTGTATGATCTAATTCGCATAATTTGTCTCCCCCTAAGCAATGTTCCGGAAGTATACTTAGCAACATTCTTTTCAAAACAATTCGTGCGTCAACAATTTTAAGCAAAGGGGTCAGAAATAGCATCGGTTAGTATGTTAAGGCAAAACAAGTTGCCGTTTTCTTTGCAAAGAGGTGTATGAATTGAAAATAATGTGGAAGTAAGAAGCATGAAACGTACCTCACCGTCATAACGTGTAGCATTTTGTACTTGTGGTTAGTTTACATGCATTATCGAAAAGCAACAACAAACCATATTCAACGAGACAATGTCAAAGTCGAGCGAATACAGTGCAATAGAATATCTTAATTCATAATACAGGCACTCTGCTTAAATTAAACAACAACACATATCAGTGCATTAACCAATTGTTCAACGTGTAATGTCGTTCCAATGCTTTTATAACAACTTTTCAATCTTCATGCAATGTTCTCCTTATTCTCGTTTATGTTGTGATATAAATCCATAGACCTTTTACATTTAAATGAATGTTGTCTATCCATTAGGTAAATATATATAGTCTTAGCTTTCTAATAATGCTCAAGCGTACATACAAGTCATCCATTGTGGTATGTTTTCCGTACCATTTACCTATTGTAAAATAGAAACGTTTGTCATTAACTATTCTCTTACTAGAGAAATGGTCTATGTGTGTGGTACTGTAGGTAACGCTACATTTAGAGTCTTCTACAACTGGGAGAATATGGCAAAACTTGCCTAATATTATACAGTATATGGTATATGTAGTGTTTAAACAGTAGTCCCAAGGGACATGCTTTACCCAGGTATTGCATGGAAAACACAGCAAAGTAACTCGGGTGATCCAATCTTTAATTGTGTGTATATCTACGTCTTGGTCATTCGGACTGTACTAGGTTAAAAGTGGCCAAATGCAAGGCGTGACAAAAGGGTACACCCAAGTTTGTAAGGTGGTCACACACAGTCATAACCATGTCCGTTACAGATCGTTAAAAAGTAAATGGACAGCTATCTTTACCGAGCGTTTGCTGTTTGGACGCATTTTTATCACGTGTATCGAATAGTCTTTCTTATAATAATGGGAAAAAGAGGAGGTAGATGAGAACGAAAACAATTTATGACATTGTAACCAGAAATCCTATAAATTTCTTATGATATTGCCGGAAGTATCAATCGCCAATTTCACAAACAATGTTTTATTGGGCATAACATTTTTATGGATGCTATATGTACGCAGAGAGATAAACAGTTTCAACAGGGAATCTGTCTCTGAATTACGGAAAGGGGTAAATAGTGCGTACTTTGGGACTAATCTCTACTGTGTGATGCTGTAGTCGATTACAGGTCAGCTCGGTAAATGACTAGTTCGGTAAAAATGTAAACTATAGTAAAGGGTCTGGTTGGTTCGGTAAATCCCAATACTAGAGAGAACAACAGTTAAATTGGTGTTAAAAACAGTTAAATCCCATTTTAATTTAGTGTTAATTAAAACACTTACTATCATTTAAATACATGCAAAATAGTTTATTTCTATTTTTATACACATTGTAATTTTCATACTTACATCATTTTAATTCACACAAAATACAATCAATGAGTTGACCAGAGACATGGGTGTTATCTATGTCTCGGACTTGATCAAAGTAAAATCTGTGCAGTTCGTTTTATAATGCAAACACTCAAATTAATCAATTATAGTAGGAATGTCTCACCCTAAGAATTAAAACAATCAAACTAGTTGTTTAAAGGAGGAATTTCCTAATTTAAGTACTTAAACAAATACATTTCATACACTATGTACAATTACTTTTCTCTAGTATAGGTTTTTACCGAACCAGCCAGACCTTTTAGTCTAGTTTACTTTTTTACCGAACTAGTCATTTACCGAAACGACCGTCACCCGCTGTAGTCTTGTTTACTAACCGGTAAAGCGTTGCACAAATCATTGTCATGTAATGAACTGTCGTGTAATTTCGCGACTCATCAAAATCGACCTGTCTGCATTTAGAATTACTCACAGGTCTTTCAAAATGGCAAATATAGATAAACCAGATAAGAAACCTGCTTTTGGTAACAGATTTCTTACAGATCCACAAAACGTATTTGAGCACAACGCATGGTGAGTATTATTTGCAAATTTCGTACTCGGTTAGTCTCGTACTAAGGGAAACAGGGTGAGCGCTTACATGTATGTAAGTCTAGTAAATGACAAGTTCGGGAAAAAAGTAACTTTGAATTAAAGGTCTGGGGTTTCGCTTAAAAGATAAACTAGAGTAAAAAGGTCCGGAAGTCTCGGTGAATTGGTCAATGAATTTATTAAAGTAAGAACTGTTCAATTCCTGGAATTCATATTTTTTATCAAATAAAAAAAAGCAAATTAGTCAATTAAAGTAAAAACTGTTCAATTTATTCTATATTTGTTTGTATCTAAACCCAAATAATGAAATTAGACAATCAAGTTATTCCCTTACTGGGCTCTTCATTGGACCAAAATATTATGAGCCATTTTGGCTAAGCTACCCAAATTTTCTTTAGCCACTTGGATTTTTGCAAAGCCAAATTTGGCTAAGTCCTTTTAGCCATTTTAGCAGAAATATTAAATATAAATTACAGTTCATTTGTTCAATTTACAGACCAATTATTGAAATAGGCTAGAATGGTATTTATCACATAATAAAATAAATGATGTGTAAATTGAACAAATAAATAACAGTTCTTGTATCAGCCACTTCATTGTGTGGTTGTTCTTAGTAGAGTACTACATCCTATACCTCAATAAATGTTTACAGAACTTTGGGACAGGGTTAGAAAGACGACAGAAAATAATTAAACTTGCATGCATGCACCTGGCATGATTCATTTTTTAAATAAAACAAAATAAACATTTAAAAAAAAGAATATAAAATAACTTTTGATTGTAAATAAAACAAAATAAATTAAACATTTTAAAAAAGAATATCTAACCTTAAAGTTTGCAGGGTATGCTGCAGCGTTTACGTGATCTGGGAGTCATTGAACTGGCAAGTTGACAGTACTTGTACAATAATGACGTTCTTTTTACTAAATGTGGGAGTTCCAATGCATTAAGATATGCTCATAAAAGGTTATATTTCCTTGAATGTTTGTTTTAATTACCATTTTTCACCGGGAGTCCCTTTCCCTCATGTTGTTGTTGTTGTTGTTTCGTTGTCCGTAAATTCCGTACCATGGAATTTCGTTCTAATATTGCATCGATGTAATCATTTAAAACGCTTGATATATTGAATGTGTTTACACACAAATAATGTTTTTTATTCGCGTGCTTTTTATTGCAATAAGTCCCATATCACCTTTATGAGTATCTTTTTTTAACGCAGTGAGCTACAGAAATAAGTATCGAAAACGTTTTGGTGCGTTTTATTATTCTGGTACCGACTTTAGTGTGACACATAAACTGAAACCGGGAACCGGCCTGTTTAAACGTTTTCATTAGACGTTGCTATTGGAAATATACATAATGTCTGGTCTCCGGATTTTCTAAAAGAGCGCTTTCACTAGAAAATCGGCTAAGGAACCAAACACTTCTATTTATATTTAAGCTGTTCAATGTCAAACTATTCAATTTTAATTAATGATTACCACTCGTAGTGGCGAAAAGACTTTAGCCATTCTTCCCACTTTCGCCATTACAGACTCTTTACAAAATGGGGTCAATTTTACTTTCGCCAAATTGACGAAAGGGTACATTTCTTTTTTCGCCAAACCAAGTTGACTTTCGCCTATGGCGAATGGCGAAGCTTTATGAATAGCCCAGCCTTAAAGTAGATATTTCACGCCATAAGTGCTTTATTATGTAAGGAACCGAGCAAATGAACCTCTCAAAGACAAAAACACAAACGGTTGTGTTGTCTATATATATATATATACCAGCATGTTCTCTCAAACAATGCATTAGGTTCCTTATTTGCATAAACGTTCTATGAACGTTACAATTATAGTTTTATTACTTTTTACTATAGTTTACCTTTCTACCGAAACCTCCAGTCCATTTTACTCTAGTTTACTTTTTTACTGAATTGTTCATTTACCAACTTACCTACACCTCATTACATGTTTATCATTGTATAAACCTGATGTATTATCCAGGCTTGTCATTTACTTTTGGAGCAAGAGTTGAAGAGGCAAAGGAAGCAGCACCCGACAAAAATGAGGTGTTTTACTTCTTATGGTAGCCTTTCATTTTTTTTTTGTTATTTGAGACGAAAAAAAAGTCATTTGAAGTGGTCTTATTTGCCTGGGGCTGGCTCTTAATCATAAACCTGCTTATAAATCCTATAGAAGTTGCTGTGGTTACTGCGGTAATCAATCGAAATCAAGTCATATATTAATGCAGGCATTCATTTGCTCCATTCCCCCCATCTCTAGAGTATATATTTTACCTAAAAATATTTGAAAAATTCCCTTCTTGGAAGTGTTATTCAATCATAATGGAGAAATGTTGAACTTTGACCATGAACATGTCATGTTTATGAAAAAAAAAAGAGTTGGAATGGCGTTTTCTGAACTTAAGTGTTAACACTTCAATTTTTACTGTAACTTGCCAAGCTTAGAAATTTCTCTTTTTTCCCCTTTTATGTGCGGATTTCCCTCTCATAGGACCCAACCCTCTTCCTCAATAACTGAAAAAAAGCACTGAGGATTATTATTATTTTATTCCAGGGATAATGTTGTTTGGGATGAGCAACAAGAAAAGGAAGCCCAGAAGAAAACAGAAGAGCAGCTTGCCCATCCAGCAACAGAAGAAGAGAAAGGTAGGACAACAGTGTTCCCAGCAATGTTGTTTAAATCCTCTACATGGCTTGGCCAACCAACCAACTTTTATGAATATACATTTAATGTGAGCACTGTTAAATTTCAAGGAAATATAATTGAGAGTCACAATAGTTAATGTTAGATGAAAGAACTTGATTCATATTGATTTTTGACAAGAAGCTGTAACCCTTGGAGCAAGTTATCCCATTAAACTATAATTGCAGAAACTTTAGTTAGTTCTAAATCCTGATTCAATCACAATTGGAAGCTCAAAGACACTTTATGATTTTTGTTACTATCAGTAATAACTAAGTGCCATCACCAAGTCGTTATAGTAAAAGGATTAAAATCAGGTCTATATGAGCTGAAATGCTCATGTACAACAATCAGAATACAGGCAAGTTGTATCGAAATAAACAAGTTCAAACTTAACTGAAACTGGATGTGATTTGGTTATGTGAGAACTTCTACTTGTTACTTCCAACAATCCTTCGCGCTTATTATTGGAAGGGAACACCGCCATCATCATGGCATTGTTAGGTGTATAGAAGGTTAAAAAAAATCTACAGATGCTAGGGTTAAAAAGCAATTATTAAATTACAATAGGGTTCAAGACTGTAACTTCAGACACAATTCCTAATATTTGTCTGTTTCTAAAAAAAAATGATAGAAAGCAAGAACTAATACTGGAAAATAAACCCTACCATGCATAATGCAAGTCATTTTTTTCATAATCATATTTAGGAAAACTAATATTGACAAAAGTAAAATTGCTTGGCATCAAGGTTGCTTAAGTGTTGACTATACTAAAATGTCAGTACTGTATTTGAGTAGAAGAGTCAAAGAAGTATCTTTTTATAGATATTGTAATTCAAAACAAACAACGAAGACAAAAGATGCAAATTTGACAAAGTTGGCTTACAAGGAGCAAAAATCTACTCTGATCAAAATGGTTTCTTCTTTAAAAGTTAAAGAAAAATACATTTGTGTTGAATGTATTTTGTTTCTTCATCAATCCATTGTTTTGAATAGGTTGAAGTACTCAACCAATTGATTTTCCCAAGCCTGTGCCCATTTGGATTACGGAAAACCCACCAACTAACAATCATTCATAGGTTTCTATGTTGGTCACCCATTTTCCACATTTAGGATATTTGACAAGCTGAAAATTAAAGCAGATGAAAACAAATAGTAAGAAATATATACATTTAAATTTTGGATTATGATATTAGGGATAAGCAATTGTAACAAACAGATGAATTGCTCATTGTAAACAATTAATCACTTTGTCACAATTTTTTTTTTTAAATCTTCTATAGCCAATTGTAAAAAAAATGAATTAATTATGAAATTAGGGTTTAAACCATAGGTCCATTGATGGTTCAATAAAGCTTTTGATTGCCTGTATGATTTTATTTCACATGAGTTGTTAAACTAAGCTAAACATTTAACTTACTGACTAATGCTGGTTATGTTTTTTTTTCTTTTCTTTACCAGTTACCAAACAATAAAGACACTTGACCAGTTTGTTGCAGACCACTCTTGAAAACATTGTAGGAAAAGGAGAAATTGCTATTTTTCCCTCAATGATTTCTGCCCCTATCCAAAGAATGTTTTTCAATATCATCACATTTTGAAATGTTGTCTGCAACCTCTATCAATTCGGGTCAGTCGAAGATTTGGCGTTTGATAAAGGGTTAAACAAAATCAATACATGCTCTGCATTCTGTTCTCAGTGACCATTATTTATTTTCTTGATAGAGAAATACCTACAAGAAGCGAGTGACTATTGGGACCAATTTTACCAGAGTCATGATAACAAATTCTTCAAGGACCGTCAGTGGTTGTTTACAGAGTTCCCTGAACTTGCTCCAGAGTTCTACCTCTCAACAGAGGAGATTACCCGACTGAATGCATTAAAACTCGAAGACAATACAGAGGCGAATAGAGGCGATGTTTCTGACAAATCTGTAGTGAAAGACACACCTAGGGATTCTGAACACATTATTAAAGACAGTGCTGATGATACTGTGGAGGTTAAATCTGACAGTGTTAAGGATGAGTCTGCTCTATGTGATATTGACGACAGTGCAATGTGTAATGGTGGCTCTACTGTGTCCAATGAAGAGGGAAAATCTGGTGATGAAAGAAAAGATAGTTTTCCTGGAGAATCCAAGAAATACAGGATATTTGAAGTGAGTAATAATAACTTGTGATGTAGAAAAGTTGTACAAATTTGAATATATTGTATGTGGACATATGGCACTTCTAGATAAAATTTCAGTGTCCATTTAATCCTTTGCATTGAGTTTTGTTTCTAATGGTTACTAAGTATGAAAAATATTTCATTTGATAAATATTGGTTGAAAGTCCTTATATAAATGACATAAGTAAAGCTAGATGTGTTCAAACATGCAAGTAACTGATTAACAAATTCTTTACCATCATTAAGAGTCAGGCATCGCTACATAACTGTAATAATGTTGATGTGATGTAAAACCCATATAAAAAAAAAATCTTTCTGAAAATTTGGTAGCAGACAGAATTAAATTTAATTATCAGAATAAAAAGAAGAACTAAAGTAAGACTATTGTTACCATATTCAAAAATTGTATTTGCTGGAAAGACGTTAGAAATCATAATGCAAGGATTTTTTTTTTAAAAAAAACATAGATTTCTTTTTGATTAATAAACACAAATCAAGAAATTGCAGTGAAAGACCTTTCTTATACATGTTTTGGGTAGTAGATATACATCATTGGGGAGAAAGAATAAATGGCCACCACATGCAATTTTGTTTTGTGATGGTGAACTTTCGCAGCTCTTGATGTATGTATGTTGTTGTTTTGATATGAAGGACTTTGTTATGTTTCAGGTTGGTTGTGGTGCAGGCAACACTGTGTTTCCAATTCTTCAAACTAATAAGTAAGTATCATATACCCTAACATAAAGTTATAGCTCATGGATACATTTTTCTTTTAGGTTTTAAAGCTGTCTACAACACATACCATGGAAAAAATTAAGTCTAGCACTTTAGCAGAGAAATATGCAGTTAATGTTTTTAGGCGTTTTTAGGTCATCATTCCTGACGACTGCAATTTTTCTGCTGAGTCTAAGGCCTATTTAATGCAAAGGTTATCTAACACCACCAGAACTGGAAAGTGGATGGTCAACTCATGCAGGGTACACAATGTTGGCATCTGACACTGGCAAAAGTTGGTGGAAAAGCAAACAATACCTGTTGCGCGACCATCTTGTTTGGACAAGATCACAAACATTGGTCATGTGTTTCCCGGATGATTTTTAAGTTGTACATAGTACATCATCATAATTATATGTTATGCCATATAATCAATCACATCATAAAAGATACACTTTACAAGGACAGAAAATGTTTAACTCAGACATCACAATATGAATCTCCTTGCCGACTATTCTCTCAAAGTAAGGATATTTTATTTTATTTTTAGTGACCCAAACTTGATGGTTTATTGCTGTGATTTTTCTTCTGTGGCTGTAGACATAGTTAAGGTATGTAACAAGTTATGAATGAAAATCTTCAAAAAATATACTTCTCTTTGCTATTCTAATCTAAGGAGTTAACTGTTGGTAATTGTAAACCTTAATAGAGTCTGTAGATGATTATGCTGTACATTAGTTGTTTGGAAAAGGAGAAATATTCAATGGTGTATTATCTTTTACAATATTTTTGCAAAATGTCTGAAAAAGATACATGGGGTTCAGGAATGGTTTGGAAAGGAGTTATTCCTTTGATGTTTAAGTAATTGCCTCCAGGAAATATGAAATTCAATTACCAAAATGATCATTAGATGTGTATCCATTTAAAACTATGTGTACATAATTTATTACAATAAAAAAGAATTTATGTTTTTAGTGTTGCTTGCTGCAAAAGTCTTTCAGGTTGCATGTTTTTGTGAGAGATTAGAATAAATCAAACTACCACTAAAATGGCCACTATCAGACACAAAATATAAACACCTTTTTGATTTTTACCTGATATTTCAAGACATTATTTAAGAAACTACTGTATCAAAAGGAGAAATTGCAGATCATAGATGATGTGCAATTTCTCCTTTTATTGCAAATGTTTCTACTTGTTATTTCAAAGAAAAGGTTATTTTCATATTTAAGTGTTGTAGTCTGTCAATGTTTTTTTTATTTGGATCAGTCACCTGGGTACCATTTTACTAAGCGACTTAAGGAAAATATTTGTGAAAGTCAAAACTGATAAACATTGATGGTATCTAATGAAAACACAACATTTTCATGAAAGTACATTATTGCAATGTGACATTCAATTGGAAGCATCTTGGACAGACGATTCCAATGATATGTTACTATACATTATTGCGTAGCCCAATGTTGTTTTGAACTTGTGCATATTTATAGCATAGATTTTTTTCTTAAAACCATACCTTTGTTTTTGATCCAAACATTTCCATTTCCAGGAGAACAAGGACTATGATAGTAACAGATGCCACGCCTTTGTCTGTGATGTGTCTAACCCAGATTTCAGTGTGCCAATGCCAGAGTCTAGTTTAGACGTTATTGTGATGATATTCGTATTCTCTGCAATACCTCCAGACAGGTAAGGTTTGAAAATTTTAAATCTGCTTGTTCACAGATGTGAGAAAAATTGGAAGCTAGAATTTAATTTCTTTAAAAATGTACAGCAACTGGAAGCAGAATCAATTTGTATTACGTTTCAGAGCCTGTATGCAAGTGGTGCAATGGTTTTGAAATCTACTATAAAGTCTACCGCACACATACTGTACATACTTAAGTATATTGACCTTTCCTGATTCAATTATGCTTTTTATAGCTACATTATATTTTATATCATACAACAATACAAAATCTTCACTGTTTGAATGACATTGTATTATGACTTTCAAATGTTCTCATCTATGAGCAAGAACCTTTAAAGACTTCTTAGCAAACTTGGCTTGGAATACAGGGCCCTGAATTTGATGCGGTAAATGTGATGTGATTTATTTGCCCTTTAACACTGAAGAGGTGTGTTCATGAAGGGGAGTTATTGCCCTTTAACACTGAAGAGGTATGTTCATGTAGGGGAGTTATTGCCCTTTAACGCTGAAGAGGTATGTTCATGTAGGGGAGTTATTGCCCTTTAACACTGAAGAGGTATGTTCATGTAGGGGAGTTATTGCCCTTTAACACTGAAGAGGTATATTCATGTAGGGGAGTTATTGCCCTTTAACACTGAAGAGGTATGTTCATGTAGGGGAGTTATTGCCCTTTAACACTGAAGAGGTATGTTCATGTAGGGGAGTTATTGCCCTTTAACACTGAAGAGGTATGTTCATGTAGGGGAGTTATTGCCCTTTAACGCTGAAGAGGTATGTTCATGTAGGGAGTTATTGCCCTTTAACACTGAAGAGGTATATTCATGTAGGGGAGTTATTGCCCTTTAACACTGAAGAGGTATGTTCATGTAGGGGAGTTATTGCCCTTTAACGCTGAAGAGGTATGTTCATGTAGGGAGTTATTGCCCTTTAACACTGAAGAGGTATATTCATGTAGGGGAGTTATTGCCCTTTAACACTGAAGAGGTATATTCATGTAGGGGAGTTATTGCCCTTTAACACCGAAGAGGTATGTTTATGTAGGGGAGTTATTGCCCTTTAACACTGAAGAGGTATGTTCATGTAGGGGAGTTATTGCCCTTTAACACTGAAGAGGTATGTTCATGTAGGGAAGTTATTGCCCTTTAACACTGAAGAGGTATATTCATGTAGGGAGTTATTGCCCTTTAACACTGAAGAGGTATGTTCATGTAGGGGAGTTATTGCCCTTTAACACTGAAGAGTATATTCATGTAGGGGAGTTATTGCCCTTTAACACTGAACAGGTATGTTCATGTGGGGGAGTTATTGCCCTTAACACTGAAGAGTATATTCATGTAGGGGAGTTATTGCCCTTTAACACTGAAGAGGTATGTTCATGTAGGGGAGTTATTGCCCTTTAACACTGAAGAGGTATGTTCATGTAGGGGAGTTATTGCCCTTTAACACTGAAGAGGTATATTCATGTAGGGGAGTTATTGCCCTTTAACACTGAAGAGGTATGTTCAACACTGAAGAGGTATGTTCATGTAGGGGAGTTATTGCCCTTTAACACTGAAGAGGTATGTTCATGTAGGGGAGTTATTGCCCTTTAACACTGAAGAGGTATGTTCATGTAGGGGAGTTATTGCCCTTTAACACTGAAGAGGTATGTTCATGTAGGGGAGTTATTGCCCTTTAACACTGAAGAGGTATATTCATGTAGGGGAGTTATTGCCCTTTAACACTGAAGAGGTATGTTCATGTAGGGGAGTTATTGCCCTTTAACACTGAAGAGGTATGTTCATGTAGGGGAGTTATTGCCCTTTAACACTGAAGAGGTATGTTCATGTAGGGGAGTTATTGCCCTTTAACACTGAAGAGGTATATTCATGTAGGGGAGTTATTGCCCTTTAACACTGAAGAGGTATGTTCATGTAGGGGAGTTATTGCCCTTTAACACTGAAGAGGTATGTTCATGTAGGGGAGTTATTGCCCTTTAACACTGAAGAGGTATGTTCATGTAGGGGAGTTATTGCCCTTTAACACTGAAGAGGTATGTTCATGTAGGGGAGTTATTGCCCTTTAACACTGAAGAGGTATGTTCATGTAGGGAAGTTATTGCCCTTTAACACTGAAGAGGTATATTCATGTAGGGAGTTATTGCCCTTTAACACTGAAGAGGTATGTTCATGTAGGGGAGTTATTGCCCTTTAACACTATGTTCATGTAGGGGAGTTATTGCCCTTTAACACCGAAGAGGTATGTTCATGTAGGGGAGTTATTGCCCTTTAACACTGAAGAGGTATGTTCATGTAGGGGAGTTATTGCCCTTTAACACTGAAGAGGTATGTTCATGTAGGGGAGTTATTGCCCTTTAACACTGAAGAGGTATGTTCATGTAGGGGAGTTATTGCCCTTTAACACTGAAGAGGTATGTTCATGTAGGGGAGTTATTGCCCTTTAACACTGAAGAGGTATATTCATGTAGGGGAGTTATTGCCCTTTAACACTGAAGAGGTATGTTCATGTAGGGGAGTTATTGCCCTTTAACACTGAAGAGGTATGTTCATGTAGGGGAGTTATTGCCCTTTAACACTGAAGAGGTATGTTCATGTAGGGGAGTTATTGCCCTTTAACACTGAAGAGGTATGTTCATGTAGGGGAGTTATTACCCTTTAACACTGAAGAGGTATGTTCATGTAGGGGAGTTATTGCCCTTTAACACTGAATAAGTATGTTCATGTAGGGGAGTTATTGCCCTTTAACACTGAAGAAGTATGTTCATGTAGGGGAGTTATTGCCCTTTAACACTGAAGAGGTATGTTCATGTAGGGAAGCAATATCTCTCCTGGAAACTCTGTATTGAGTCTTGAATTAGCAGCTGTAGGTGTGTTCATTAATAGCTGAGTTTTTTTTCTCTATACCACATTTCCGAAAACGCCCCTGGCTTAAAACCCAATGTTGACAGTCACTGATTTGTACTTAATTACAAAGGATGACTTATATTCCAGAATGCAATAACTTTGAGGAGACTAGCAAAGTTGTTGAAATAAGCCCCTGGTTCAGAACCCATTATTGACACTCTCTGATTTATACTTTGATTCAAAGATTGAACTATTTTCCAGAATGCAATACACTTTAAAGAGACTAGCAAAGTTGTTGAAACCTGGAGGAATTCTATTACTAAGAGACTATGGGAGATATGATATGGCTCAACTGCGATTCAAAAAAGGTAAACTTTTACTTAGCGCACTTTGTTCTTCTTCACTTCAGTCTTCTTTACATTGTATTTGTTTGTAAGGGGTTTAATGGCGTGTCAACAATTATTCAATTATCTGATGGCTTTCCTGGATTCACTGTTACTAGACAAGGGCTCTTAAGGTGCCTTGCCAAAAGTCCTCCTCCCGAAATTGTACCTTGTAAATCACATGGATGTTTACTCCTTTTGTTAGATCAGTAAGTCTGAATAAGTAATTTTAAATGATTTTTTATCAGATTAAATTAATGATCATGATCAATGATGCATGTTGACTTTGTCATGTAGAATCTATGCTGCAACCAGTAAAACTAGACTAGAGGGCATTGTTAATAATAAACTCATTTGGGGAGCATCCATGACTTTTAATACATTCCTGTCTGAAAACACTGTAAATAGTTTGGTTTGGTTTGCTTGCAATGCATGCTAGTTATTTGCCTATGTTTGATTTTATCTACAATATCTCCTAGTTTTAATGCCAAGGCTATTTATCAAAAAGTGTATTTTGCTTACAATCTATGATAACTTTTGCAGGTCGATGTTTATCAGAAAACTTTTATGCAAGGGGACACGGAACTCTAGTGTATTTCTTTACTCAAGGTCAGTGTTTTGTCATTGTATTTTGTTTTATCTAAATCCCATACACTATAATGCATTCCTTTGACATATTAGCAAGGAGAGACTGAAGAAACAACCGTTATGAAAGCAGACATTGCATGGAACAAACATTTTCTCCTACCGTGACAATGGTTTATTTTAATTGCTTGACGAAAAATGTTAGTTTTACCTTTTTTCTGATTTTTTTGCATTTTGGCTAGTTACAAACTCCAAAATGAAATGATTTTTTTATATTCCTAACATGTTGACCCAGACAAATTCGTTATAGTTTTAAACTTGAAAAGCAATGACTATGGCTGCTTTATGTAACTGTTCAAAAGTATTTCGGTCATATTATGAATCGGCACAATTATGACTTGTTCTCACCTGGGTCGCAAATTACCCCTGGCAATATGAACATAATGTTGCTGTTTGGACATAAATGTCACATACCTTTTATTTGATCATTTTAAAGGTGGTGAAAAGATGTAAAAGACATGTCATTTTGACCAATAGCAAATTTCTTAACCCTTTCTTTTGTCTTTTATGGCTAATACCATCACAACGTATCTCTGTACTCTGCAACTCTTTGTACCTCAAGTTTATGTGTAAATATTACACATTGCTGACAGACTGACAAAGTGAATGCGGAGAATTATACCCAATGAAACAATCCTTACACTTTACCAACTAACGCCATATTTTTGCACCTTGCAGCAGATGATTTTCAAAAAGCATTGTGGCACAAGTCACAAAAAGTCACAAACAATTTCTCCTTTTGCCTCAATGCTTTTCAAATCTATTCACATATCACAACAGCATAACTGAAAGGTTTTTCACATGTTTTCAAAGCTCTTCTTAGTTTGTCTACCTCAAGTTGAAAAATGTCTTCTGCAGGTGGCAAAGAATTAATGTTGGTGTAAGCTTTGGGTGTCCCTCCATTGATTGTGAGCCAGGTATCACAAATAAAACTGAGATTTTGTTAGTACTTATGGTTTAAAATCCCATTAAAACTAACAAACATTTTATATTTAGATGAGTTGAGAGAGATGATGACCAATGCTGGATTGTTGGAGAAACAGAACTATGTCGACCGAAGGTTACAGGTAAACAGAGGTCGACAGCTGAAGATGTATCGTGTATGGATTCAGTGTAAATACGAAAAACCCAAGGATGCAGACACTAGTTGAAATCAAATGGATTTAAACTAAAATGATGCTTTCATGTTAAAATAAATGTTTTGAAATAAATTGTATTTAAACGATGCAGCATGTTATTTTTCTTGTATGTTATTTATTGTTTATTACAGCCTTAAATATACCCTACTTGTTCCCACTTTTCGTCTACATGTATTTCAATGTTCATATAGCTATCAATATTTCTCACAGATTCCCCGAGACTTTACACTCCAAACTTTGGTTAGGTACAATATCTGATATTATCTGGTGTAGCGTTTTATGTTACGAATTTTCATAAGTTCTAAACAAATGTCCCCCTTATTTCAATGGTGAGGCAACCAATATTGCAAAGTAACACATTGGTTTCTTCCACTAACATTGTCGCTTTACGATATTGTAATTTCGTTTAAGGTGATATCCAAATGTAGTGATTTCGACCTACGCAAATATTTCCCTAAGTTGTTTAGTAAAACGGTCCCCAGCAGCTTAATTATCCATTTTTTTTTTATTTCATTACGAGAGGAGGGCCCAGCAAAATGAGTTACATAGATTGAAAATAGGAAAATATCGACGATAGCTTAATGGCATAGGACTTTTATCTCTTCGTAAGGGGTTTATTAGCTCATAGTAACTACCACTGATCTTTTATTTCTTTGAGAACTGCTTACTTGTCTGAATTTAAGAAAAAGGAGAATGTATTTTTTACTACATCAGAGAACAGTCTGACGTTTGGGTGGCGTGCATGCTCTTTTAACGTAATTCAAGACCATCAACACTCTTTGAAAGAACCAATTACACTTTAGATAAATCCCGAGTTGCGAAGGTTCACTGTTGTATTTTCGTATAAAACACATTTCATTCTGATGGTAATAATTCATGTTTTTGTGTTTAATACCCATATCCCTCTCGGATAGAATTTTTAGAAATTGAAAAAAAATCCCGAATCGGACGCTTTGGTTTGCTGTTACAGCAGACTATAGTTTATAGTGAAGCGTAAATTTTTGGTTAATAAACGGTAAGTCATGTGTACTCTAGCTGGTATGACAAGTCCACGATGTCGACTAGGTTATCCCTGTCCCTTCGAATAATTGAGAATTGAAACTCCTTCTAAATTTCGCTTTCGCTTTAGATCGAGAAATAATGGGCCACACATTAATTGACATCCGCACAAAGTCTCATCTCACTGCCCCATACAATAATCAACAAATACACATACACCCACTTCACTACCCCATACAATAATTAACAAATACACATACCACACTGCCCCATACAAAAATCCAAAAATACACATACACACTCCCACTGCACCAACTCATTTATAATCAACTCAGGCAATTTTTCCTCTACTCTCCTAAAACAAAACAAACAAACGAAAAACCACAACTAATAAGGATGGCACCATTTGATATTTATAATAATTTTATCTAATATGTTACTTTTCTTTTTCATGAAGACAATTTCATGATATAACGATAATAATAATTGACTCATATTTGTGATATCTCTATGTCTTGTTTATAAAATGAAATCTGCGATTTCATATTTCATCAATAAAACTGTTATGTAACAAAAAGATTGAAAAAAAAAAGGATAAAGGAAGGAACAGTTACCGTGGACAGAAGAGAAACTGCTCATAATGAACAATTCCTCCTTTGATCATGATGACTTCCTTTCTTTCTTTTTTTTCTTTTTTTTTACGCAATAGACATTCGTAGGTGTAAGCATGATATATTCCTAATACCGGAAATTGTTCTTTAACCAATGTATATTCTCGTTCAACCTTCATTATGTAACTGCTTAAATCGATTTTATTTTATATAACCTGTATATGAATGCATGATATAAATTCCTCCAAATTATGTTAAAAAGAACTTTGTAAACCACATAACTGAATTAAAAAAAAAAAAAAAAAAAAAAGAAGAATGAGAATTGAAAGTGAAACTATGAAATAACTTTTTTTACTTAAAACATAAAAGTAGGATTTAACTCAAATAACCGACTTCATTTAAGCTTCAATTAAAATTTCTTGTATAGGTGGTTGACACCATTGCTTAGCCAATGCGGAAACGTAACACAAAGAGCAACGGTTCGGCATGGAAAATGGTTTCTTCTTTAAAATAAGAACAACACAAATAAAGCATCGCTACTTGACGGTGACAATTATAGAACCGCCGGAGCCATTATATTTGTGTAGGAAAAATAGCGATCTTCGTGACAGTTCGAGCTCAGATACATGCATCTTGCAATTAAGGGTAAACGCAGTTCTTGAAAATCTATTCTATTCTTGACACTATTTTTATCGTTGTTAACACTATTTTAAGCTTGTTGACACTATTTCGACATACCGCCTTGACATGTAGTCTAAGGAAAAAACAATATTGAATAACAGGATTACACGGGATTCCTCCCGTACTCAAGGCCGAATACTACCGGTTGAAATCCCGGTAGCGGTTTATTGTTTTAGTGTCATTTGGCAAGACACTGTTTCCTTGCAAACTACCAGAAAATGATCGGGGAGCATGAGGGATATTGCTACATAATTAGTATATTTGTTCAGCGTAGAATGGAGTTTGTATATGTCTGTTTGTTTTGCTGTTTTACATTTTGCTGTTGCTTTTACATCGCGTCAAAAGTAATTCAGTTATATTCCTAAGCCCGACTCAAAATGGATGACGGGAGACTCCCAACATAACTGCCCATAAAGGCTGGTCAAGTGGGTAGAACCCTCGGCATTCCGGAAGTCTATTTCATCGATGAACAATCATACTGATGACACTTTTAAGCCCATGCATGTTTTAACGTTGTACTTGTTTATTTTTTTTAGGTGTTATACTTAAGAATATCCGGTTCTAATGTTACATTTTATGTATCTTAGGTCATGCCTTTATTTTTATTCATAAGTACATATATGTGCTTTCATTATCTTGTAAAGCACTTTTGAACATAAGTCTTATTATGATAAGAGTGCTATATAAATATGGTGTATAATAATAACTGAGAGGCTACCTTGCATGAAAGTCCAAATACTGTTGCCGTGATTTGAACCCACACAGTAAGAGCCCTTGAATTCTAAGTTCTGTTTCCTGATGCCCCTCGATGAAGGAAAACTCTGTTTTCACAATACGGAGAAGAACCACTAAATATGACCATAGAATTGACCAACGGCCTTCCTAACACAAACCGTATGGTATCGATAATGGTCATTCACACTTTCAATATAAGAGGCAGCCATCACGATGTAATGTACACATATCGTTATGGTATTAACTTTGAGATGTTTCTACAATACAGCAAGTATAATTGCTCACACAGTATGTAGAGGTATCTGAAGTGTGAGCTTGCACGTCAAAAAAACTGTAGATCCATGTCATACGAACTACCTTGGAAACTATTTTTTAGGACCAACTTTCTCAAGAATATTGGTGCAGGGGTAGAGCGTCGGGCTCTTGTACCGCGGGTCCCGGGTACGGATCCCCGTTTGGCGGGGCCAAAATTTTCGGGACTAAAAAGATCAAAACTGAAAACCACATCACATGAATAAACATAGCACATGTGTTATATCAGATGTAAACAATCGTGTATCAGAATACAAAGAGTCGAATTTTCCTTCAATGCAAAGCAACCAATTCTTTCATGGCTTTGATTTATATTAAATGGTAATAAGCAATAACCTTTCACAAATGCTTAAAGCGTATATGGTCATAAGCGATTGAAACTGACCATTTAAGATATAAATCAAAACAATGAAAGAAGTGGTAAGTTTGCATAGACGGAAGTTTCGACTTTATACATCTTAATCTCAAACAAAGGTTTAAACAATGATATGATCATATATGGTATTGATAATAAGACGATCAAAATATGAAACACTTCTGAAGAGTTTTGTTTAGAATCGACGGATCCCTCCTTTCACCACAAATGTTTCAGAAGCTGGAAGATACAGATGTAATAAAGTGGAGAGATATTTAAAGTCGTTTGTGAAGTCTTATACGAGATGCAGCGGTCGGTCGACGACCTTTTGAACCGATAGACCCAGTTGCAATCCCTATTTGCGGCGAGGTGAGAATTGTCGGGAGTAGGCCACACATTGCCCCTTGTACTGATTGAGTATCCAGGAAGAAGTCATCGTGAGTGGGTATAATAAGCTTCAAGATTAAGTCACAATCTATGAGAAATATAAATTCAAACTCATGATCGAACATCAATCTCTACCAGAGAAGAGGAACGAACAATAAATATGTGAGAGGAATTGATGCAGCATATGCAATAATAGCGTGAGGTATCGTCGAGTAAATGGTTGAGACAAAGTGAAAGCTTAAAGAATTACACATGTACACTGTTTTAATGTTCAGCTGAATGCGGGTGTCTCGATGTGTGGTGAGCATGTAAGATGCATCGCTCTGAGTGAGCCCTTTACCAAACGCCAAATTTTTAACTGTCCCAAATGGAAAGATTTTGCAGACGACATTTCAAAATATAATGAAATTGAAAAAAAATATCTTCTTATAGGACAGAAAATATTGCGGAAAAGGACAAATTGCTCGTTAAAAGCAATTTGTCCCATTCCCGCAATGTTTCAGAGTCTTCTGCAACAAACTGATCAAATATCTATTGTTCAATAATGGTTTAAACAGTTTGGGGTACAGTGCAGGCAACACCGGGGCATCCATTTTCTTTCATAGAATTAGTTTACAATATCCTCCTGAACCAGACCATGTACACAGTACGTGAGGATGCGCATCCATTTGAGAACAAGTAAGTGTCGATTATCCAGAAAGAAAGAAATAATTTGCGAGACAACTTATTGGCTTGTCAGTTTCTTTTACTATGTGTCATGTCATAAATGTGTATAAAAGAAATTCAATTAAAAGCAAGAAAACACGAAGTAATGAAGTATCTATGTTTGTCCATTGTCCACATTAAGCCTGTTCTTTAGACTGTAAGGCGCGTAGCTGGGCTGCATTTACGCACGTGCGTAGCATTATGTTGTAAATCTTTTTACCGTGAAGCCCTCGATATGTTTGTCGCTATATTTACCGTGAAGCCCTCGATATGTTTGTCGCTATATTTACCGTGAAACCCTCGATATGTTTGTCGCTATATTTACCGTGAAGCCCTCGATATGTTTGTCGGTATATTTGGTCTATTATGAGTCTATGAATGAGTATCTCCTTTTGCAACGTTGGTCCCCAAATCTGAAAGCTGTGCACAGGAGTAAAACAGGGGGGAATGATAGCTGTCTAATACCCATTTCTCCCATGGGAATTTGAGACTGGTCCAAATTAAAAGCATCAGCAGACGAATCAATATTATTATGGTAATAAAAACAACGAACGACGTTTTATCTTTGTTTTTAGGGCATACGTTATGTTCTATCAATAGGCATGGGTGTGAGAGTGTAACTAGTCTCAATAATGATCCGTGAACGAAGCTTTTTTCGTCATTTGGACATTTATCGTGTTTCGCTACGACTCGAAGGCGTCAGTCAAAATAGCAATAGCCTTCGAGACCAGTTATCTGGACTAAGAGTGTAACCAGTGACATAGATAACATCTATGTCTCTGGTGTTATGAATGGAAACAAAGACAGTTGATTCAAATAATTATTTTTTGAAATGTTTTCCTTGCAAGAAAAAGGTATAAGGGCTTATTGAAATAACTCAATGCGAAACCAAAGACCTTATATGTTTTAGGTCTTTGTTCAATGTAAGCATATCCATGAGTTCTTTCTCCTCCGTCGTCCATTGAGATGTCAGTAAACGTATTAATATATTCGATAAGGCTTATTAAGTTCCTCGATGTTCTACGATTTCTTGAGTTAGATCTATATCCCTATAACCTTATAAGTATATGTATAAAATAGATAATACCATTCTAAGAGCTTGGCGTGAAATAATTATATTACTGCCAACTCGAAAACGAACCGGTAATTCGTTTTACTTACATACTCACAAATTGATGACGTAAAGCACATTGAATGTCAAAATAGACATCTGTCAAAGAGGTAAATTGACTCTAATTGCTTGATATACTACAGTTTTCAGTGAATTACAAGTTCAAACTAAGTTTTTTCGTATCATAAAACAAAAATCGAGGTTGCCATTCATGTAATTTCAATAGTTCATGTGGGTTTTAAAACTTATTCGGAAAATTGACCCCAACTTGTTGAGGATGAGAAGGTAATTTAAAGAGACTTTGTTTTATTTTTCTGTTGATAAAATGTTTCTACATGGGTCAATTTTAACTGCTTAAAGCTGTTAATTTTGCTTGAATGTAAATAATTGAAATAATGTACCCTAGATATATTATTGCGTGATTGTTGTCCATGTTTACTGCTTTTATCTTTTAGATTTTGTATTAGTCAATCAGCCATGATAGAAGTAAGCGCATTATTGAGACGCGGTCCGGTGTTTCTGGCTGGAGAGACACTCCAGTGTGATATTACAGTAAAAAATATTGGGTAAATATTGTCACAGGTTTCACAATTTGTCTGTTTGTCAGTGATCGGGAAAGGCGTGCGCCATGCGCCATAGTCACATTAAAATTAAAATTGTCACATTGATTTTGCAACCTCGAGCGCCCGTGTCTCTTCGTTTTTCTAGGCTTCATTCATTTTCCGATGAAGGAAGAATCGTTCCAAATAAATCTGTTTAACTCCCACACAAATTGATGTTTTTCACCCGACAAGCGGTGTTTAAAATAAACATAGGTATATCCCATTCTAAAAATAGAATCGATCCGCAACGGACCAATCAGAATATAGGTCTACTTGTTTGAGGATGACCGAGAGGACGCAAACCGAGTAACATTCGTAAAGTTGACTAATCTGAAACCTTTTTAAGCTCGACAATTTCACTAGAATGGATAAATATTTCATTATTTACCAACTTTAACCAATTGCCAACGACTTTTTATTTTTTCCGACCCTATAAAATACCAAATTAACACGGATTGGGTTTTTTGAATTCTGCAGACAAACACTCTAATGCTAAATCGAACAGACTTTGTAATGGAAATAATCGTGACGTAAGCGAAACAATCGTCTGTAGTTTTGAGTTTTGGTTAATCTTTCTCCAATAATGCCACCTAAGAAAAGGCTCAAAAGACCAGAAGGTCAGTGTTCCATTAGCAGTTTTCTGTCCGGTTCGACCCCAGGACCGTCGAGCAGTAATGCTGAAGGTGCAATAATTACAATTGATTCTTTGCCACCCCCCTCCGACGGCGTCCCTGACGACGCCATACCTACAACTAGTGAAACCCTTCAAACGTCACAAAAACAAGTTTCGAAGAGAAATATTCAGGATTCGTGGTTTAAAATTTGGCCTTGGCTTTTCCAGCAGGATGGGGCACTTTTCTGCCGACAGTGCTCCGAAAATAAACACAAAAATGTCTTTGCTACTAGCGGTTGTAGGGTGTTTAAGACGTCCTCCATGTCAAGGCATGAACGTTCTGAAGACCATGTATCGACCAAACAAGCCCCGAAACTTGCCTCAGAATTTTCCCAGGCAGTACAGCAGTCATTGTCAAAACAAGATGATGCTATTATGAAATGTATCACAACAGTTCTTTGGATGTCAAAGGAGAATGTGCCTCTGTCAAAGTTTGAGAAAATGTTCAGTCTTTTTCATGACCTGGGGGTGTCGGGTCTTGAGTGTCTACAGATCACTGAACGCGTTTCATACGGTAGCTACTATTCAGCTTTGGAAATGTTGGATGCTATTAGTTCCGTAATTGACAAAAACATAAACAATAAACTTTCATTATCACCATTTCTTACCATTCTTTCGGACGAAAGCACAGATTTGGCCAACAAAAAAAGGATAACACTCAATGCAAGGATTGTAGATCCAAACACTGGTGTTCCAGAAACGGTTTTCCTATCTGATAAAGAGTATGAAGACGGAACAGGCCTTGGACTGGCCACTGTAATTTTACAGGAACTGGACAAAAGGGGACAGAATATCGAGAAGTTAGTGGGATTCGGATCAGATGGAGCTTCTGTAATGACAGGGGCTAATAAGGGTGTTAGGGGAATTCTAATGCAGAAACAACCGCACCTTATACACATCCACTGTATGGCCCATAGACTGGCATTGTGCACCAGTCAAGCAGCAAATGCAGTAAAACAAGTACGGATTTACCAAGAGTGGCTAACAAGCCTTTATTATTACTTCAGTAAGTCAGCCTCCAGGGAACAGGATCTGCACAAACTGCAAGCAGTTTTGGACAGTCCTGCTCTCAAATACAAAGAGATACATGCAGTGAGATGGCTGTCGGTATACCAAGCTGTAGAGGCAGTATATAGAACTTTTGACCCTCTGCTTACATACCTTCATCAGCGGGAGATGGCCAAGGACCCTAAATCGAAGGGGCTTCTGAAGAAGATGGCAACAACTGAGTTTGTGTACATCACATACCTGCTCATGGATACGTTGGCCCTTGTGTCCAGGCTATGTCTTACATTTCAAGAGGAAAACCTGGATATTGCTTCAGCAAAGGTTAGTTGTATAATTATATAGATCAGAGTCTTAAGTTAACATAACGATTCAGAAAGCAATGTTGGAAAATAAGTATTTGCTAAGCTTATAAACATAGGAATCACTCTTTTTCCAACATTAACCCATTACGGTTTACCAAACAGCAAATTTGAATCTTCCCGAATTGAAAGTGGTTTGCAGACAACAATAATAGTTGTAACATAATTGGTAGTCATAGCTCTTGCAGGCTAAAATCATTGTAAGAAAAGGATAAATTGCTCAGTTTGATATTCTAAACTTATAAATCTAAATAACAGAAAACAAAATATTGTTAAGCCCTACATTGTATTCACACTATTTTTTTTTATCATGGCAGGTTGCAGTGGATAGGTGTCTTGCCGACCTGGAGGCCTATAAAAATGGAACACAGCTGTTTCCGACTCACCTGGAGCAGTTTGAGGAGCATGTTGCAACCGGCAGCGATGGGCGCTGTACATTCAGGAGTACGGGTCATGTGTTGGTTAGGACACCAACTAACCTAACTGGCGTCAAGTCAACTTTCACAAATGCTGTTATTGCCAACATTAGATCAAGGTATTCATAATTGTATACAATAAACATGTTAAATAACTAAAAAAAGAGTAACAATTTAATTTAAAGGCATTCGCCATTGTGAATGTTACCTAACAGGTTTAACATTACTCACACTGCTTTATTACTCAGATCAGAGAACAGTGTGGCTGGAAATGGTGCAGAGACCCATTTGTGAACAAATGCCCCTTTATCCGCAATATTTTCAAGTGTCCACAGCACATCAAAAACATGTTTTATCCAGCTTAATCATAAAGTCATGCAGGAAGCTCATGTAGAGGTTTTATGCATTACATTGTGATTAAGTTTGTGCATTCATGTTTTCTTGAGAGATTTTACTGTATTTTTCTTTCTTGGTAGGTTCCCACAGAAGGACCTGGTAGACGCTTTCTTCGTCCTTGGTATGCGAGGCATCAACATGGGCAGTGATGAATATGCTAAGGAATTCGGCAACCAAGAAGTTAATCTACTTGCAACTCACTTTGGGGAGGAAAAGGTTAGTTTACCTCTCAGTCATTATACATTATTTTAAATTCAAAGTTTTGAAAGGCATAACTAAATAACTACACAACTGTTTTATTATTTTATCTCTGACCAAAGGTTGATTAAATAGCAAGCTATTAGTCTAACTAAATAATGTTATAATTATAATGACAGACAGTGAGACTCTGTTCACCATGCTCTGGAATTAATTTTATAAATAATCATATTTTAAAGTCCACTACCCCATTTATATTGTTTCAGGTTTATAAAGATACAGTAGCCCTGCCGAAGATGAACAAGTCATCCGTTGTGGAACAATGGCAGAGAGCCAAAGAGATTACTAGGTCACTGAAGTATCCTGTAGACAACTTTACAGAACTGTGGCAGTTGCTATCTGTGCATCATCACCAGGAGCTGGACCAGCTGATCCGCCTTGCCCAGATTGGACTCATTCTCCCTCTACATACTGCAGATTGTGAGCGGACCTTCAGTCAGCAGAACAAGATTCTGACCAAGTGCAGGGCTAAATTGAATTCAAAACACCTTGATGAACTTATTCGTGTTCGAATGTTCACTAAAAGTGGTGGGGAGGTTGATAAGCAGGATGTTCTAGCTACATGGAAGGCCAGTAAGGCTAGAAAACTGTACTGTTCAAAATAGAACAGAACTAGTGTTTTTTCTTTACTTCTTAAGTTCTATCATCCAGTTGACATTTCATTGTTAGTTAACAAGAGCCTTGGAGGACATTTTTTTGTATCAATCTGTGAATCAATAAGTTGACATTATTGTGAAGTTGTTAGTTAAGTTTAGTTAAGCCATTCCACCTTTCTCCATCAATACACAATTTGAAGCATGATAATTTGATTTACAACAAAAGGTTTAAACCATTACCCCATTTTGAATTTTTTGTCTGACCCAAATTGAAAGAATCAGCAGATGACAATTTTAAAATTGTAGAGTTTTCTCTTAGAATTAAAGAGAAAATATTGTTTCAAATGGAGAAATTGCTAAGTCTAAGCAATTTCTCCTTTTGAAACAATGTTTTATTAACTACAGTACTTTGCTAAAGCTGAGTTAAAATGAGTATCTATTCTATTGAGTAATGGGTTAAGAAACCATTGTGATAAAAGAAGAAATTCTTGCAACAAGCAAATTTCACCTTTTGTCACAATGTTTTCAGTTCAATTTTATATTGCATATTTTTCCTAGCATTCAGGAGACGTTTATACAGATGAGTCACCAATAAAGTTAAAAGTGTTCTGGAAAGTGTCACATTGGTTTTGACAAATGTCACATTGGTTTTGCAAATGTCACATTGATTTTTCTAAATGATGGGCCATAGTCCCATTGAACAAAATTCTTTCCCGATCACTGGTTTGTTTTGTTTTCCGTTAATGTATAGGACTCAGTCATGAGTGTTACAGTACTTGTTCCCATGATAATCTACCAGTATTAGGCTCTTGGCAAGGGGCACTCCATGGCTGAATGGATAAATGCCACTGATGATTGAACCAGGGCTGGCCTGTCTCTATTCCCAGACCCTAAACATTACCCCTCCGCAGACCAAAGTTTGAACAATTCCTTCTATGTGGAGGACAGTGGTCGAAGGGAAAGGAGTGGGCTTCAGGATATGAGGGTTGTTAGTGAGGAGCTTGGGACCAATTTCCCACCTCACATTAATCTTCATTCCGCACATGTATTAACTAGCTGTTTATCATGGCAGCAAAGTGATTAACCTATGATGCAAGAACTTGTTTCACAAGTGATTGTAGAATTTTATGAATAAGTTTATAAACTTAAACAATCTTTTATTTGGAAAATAGAAAGTTGCCTCAAGTGAAAATATATGCATATGGTAATTTTGAAACTTTTCTTTTTCATTCTGAACTTTCATTTAGACAAGATATTATTCTCATTTGGAGTAATTATTTTGCCTGTCTTAATTATCCCCTGAGTTATCTGCTATAAAAGCGATTAGTATATCAAAAGTAAGAGACTTAAGTCTTTCTCATTTCTCTTATTCACATGGACTGAAAGATACAGCCATCAATAATTTTTACAAATCTGATGCGTTTGTTTGACAATCAATGTAAAATAAATTTGTTCAAACTGATGCATTATAAAATAGAAAGTTAAAGCATACTTATCAAGCAAATTGTTGTGTGATGAAAATGCTATAACACAGGAGATAGTCCATAGTTCATGTTGTTTGTTTTTTAGAGAGGCTGTTGATAGGTTGTCCTGGGCGAGTGTACAGATTCATTGTCAGTGTTCAGTAAGTGAGAGTCGAGTTTTCATTCCAAAAACTCATCAACTGACTACAGAAGATGTCTCAACTTCAGGTTTGTATTAATATCAAACAATAGTTGGTACGAATCCCGGACATTTGCCCCCCCCCCCATGACATTTGCCACCTCGGACATTTGCCCCCTTTTTGTTATAGGGCAGACATTTGCCCCCTCGCTGTAATGTAGAAGGCGACCATTTGCCCCTTATATTATTTTTTTCAATTTGCTTGACCTGATGGTTTTACGTTATATTTAAATAGGAATTAAAATGGAAATAATATTTTCATCAATTCTACTCTATAAGCTCTTCCCTCCTTATCCCCTATAAGTGTTAAAATCGAGACGACGAATCAAAAACACACCGATGGCACTTGGCCAAGCATGCTCATCCAAACATGAAACTAAATCAATTATTACATATTAAGTACATCTTAAATCTTATTACCAATTTGTGACTCAATGCTATCAAACAAAAACAGAGAAGACAAAAGGTATTCCAATTTGTGTCGGTAGGACAATCACTATCACATTTGATTTTGAGAGAAATAATTGAATCGAAAACAAAAAAAAAGGTCAAATCAACTTATGAACGTATACCTCCACGGTTGGATGAGCATAATTGACCAAGTGACATCGGCGTAATAGAGCAAAATTGACATGCTAGTCTGATAAAAATATTATTTCCATTTAAATTCCTGTTTAATTATAACGGAATAAGATCAGGTTAAACAAGTTAAAAAAAATATGAGGGGGCAAATGTCCGCCTTCTACATTGCAGCAAGGGGGCAAATGTCCGCCCTATACTAAAATGGGGGCAAATGTCCGGGGGCAATGTTCGGGGGGCAAATGTCTGTTTACCGGTTGGTACAATCATCTAATTGGGGAAAGGGATATACAGACATTTGCCCCCTCGAACCCTTGTTCTCTTTCTTATAACATTTGGTAATGGACAGACTTTTGCCCCGTATACAAAACAAGGGACAAATGTCGGGGAATGCAAAGGTGTGGGGTGGTGCAAAAGTTTGGGATTCGGGAAACATGTCCATTAAAAGCAAATCAATTTATAAATTGGTTTTGGAAACAGAAGAATTTAGAAAGTCTTCTTTTGTCAAGATTCTTCTAAATGAATGAAGTATTCTACGCAGATATTTCTCTTTCCAAAATAAATGACATATGATTTCATTATATAAGGAGAAAACAGCTTGAGCACTTCCGTGGAATAAGAAGCTAAGTACATCTTTATGTCATGAGAGGTAGTCTCTATACTGACTTACAGGGGCAGTTGAATATGGGGTCTTCCTTCACCATTAAGAGACAGCCATCACAATATAACTGAAATAATATTGATGCAATGTAAAGCCCACAAAATATGAATATATATAAGTAAATCTTTATGGGTAAAAGCAAATATGAATATATATAAGTACATCTTTATAGGTAAAAGCAAATATGAATATATATAAGTACATCTTTATAGGTAAAAGCAAACATTTTTCCTATCATTAATCATCTTAGTTTCTATAAAGTTTAAAAGGATTAAGTAAAATGTTTGAGTATGGTTTAATGCTGTTTCCATAAAACTCAAGGGAAGCTTAATGCCCTCTTGTTATAATATTTTCAGGTGATACATCGTTCATACCTAGTAAAGGAGAAAGAGGACTGACAGTCTTAACAACAAAGCCAAAAATATTGTTTTGTGATATTAGGCTGGACCCAGGGGAGTCAAAAACATGTATGTATAAATTAACTGTTTAATTAAATCCTTACTCGTCCATGATTCTCCAATATATCTCAATTTAATGTATCTGCTACAGAAGTCTTTAGAAATTGATGTGACAAAGGATAAGTTACTCCCTGGGAGCAATGTGTCCTTTATTACATTGAATAATACACAATTTAGGCAAGATGTTTTTTTTGTTTTTTCAATCTGTTTTATTCCATCCAGTCTTGCTTTGTCAAAATCTCCCATATGCAGGAACAGATTGATTATTGATTTTGAATTAGTTATCTAGGATTTCTCTCTTATTTACTGTTAAGAAAACACTGTTTATTATATGACATTACAATTCGGTTATATTGAACTGTTAAATTCATATCTAAAGTTACATTATTTTGCTTTATTCCCAAAGTATAGTTTGATACTACTACTCATAGTTGTAGGAATATTGTTGTCGAATTGGTACAACATATGGTTTAAGATGAAAAGTGATTTTAAACAAGAGCAATGTATTTCTTTATCTTAATGATTTAACCATACATGTTACAATTCCTTTTGATTTATCATATATTTTACTGTCATCTACATCTACTCTGCTCTTGATCTCAGCCTATTACAAAGTCTTACAATTAAAAACTATGAAAACTTGCAAAGTTACTGTGTTAAAGATTGGAAACTAGGAGGCCAAACGAAGAAAGGTTTACAGTAATTGATATAGATGTTGTTATGGCATTCACCAAAAGCAGTGTAAGTCAATGACTTGTCTTTTTATTTAGATAAACATTTTTTTTCTCCTATTTAACCTTCTTTGTGGGTATTCATTGGAAAGGCAATTGTTATGAGTGATCGCAAGATATGATTTAACATCAAAGTTTTAAAAAATTGTGTGCAAAAGTTTTTTAAACAATACACACCTGTTGTTGTATTTCAGACACTTACAGAGAGGTAATACCATCTGATGCCCCGCCCTCATTCCGTGGACAGGCTGTTAAATATTCATATAAAATCACCATAGGAACACAGAGGTTAAACCATCCAACCAAGCTACTGCGTATCCCATTCCGAGTGCTTGTATTACATGGTAATATATTTGATATGCATTTATAGAAAGTTAAATTATTTGTTTGCAAAAACCAAACCTAATTTACCTATGAAGGCTGTACAATGTGGTAAGTTGAATTTTTTTAGAAAAGTGTGGAATAAGAATGAAGCATAAAGAACCATGTAAAAAAATGTAAAATGTTTCAATCAGCATGAGGCTAACATTATTGAGTTATTTGTTATTCATGCAAAATTAAACAAGCTGCATGTAACTATTTTGTTAATTGCAACATATACTGCAAACTCTAATCAAAAGGCTGACAAACTTCACCTGAGGAGGCCATCTACAATAATATTTTGGTTAAATTTCATTGTTAGTTGTCTATAAAAAGGGGCAAAACAAATGGAAAATCACTTTCAATACCATTTGTATACTTTTCTTATACAAATATTCTGTTTTTCCATGCAATATTTTAATGTAAGTCTGCTCATTAGAAGCATCACTTCATGGTTTTTAAAAGTCCTCTGTAGACGATGCATTAAAAGAAGCTGTCATTAATTTATGGTATGTAAAATGATTCACTGCTTCAATACAGGTTTAAATGACATCAGTGTATACATGGATGCAGATGAGGTCCAGCCTACAAACCCATTTTTACAGTCACAGAAAGAAAACACTGTACTGGACATTGGATTACAAATTCTTGCCACAGTCACTGCCAGGAAGGCTCCACGTAAGTTAAATCCTTTTTCTAATAATACATCTCCCTCACATGGCCATTTCGGAATGAGGAGTCTCTAGAAACCAATGTCACAAAAAGATGAATTGCTCCTATTGAGCAATTTCAGAGCATGTGAAAGTCCATATAAATGCAACAGTAAACAGCTAAACGATAAATGATAAGAAATATTATCTTCTTGATATTTGGTAGAAACCATCATGAAACAAGTTTGTTAGTTTTGAATTCTGGATGTTGCTCTGTTTTGACACCTTCAATAAAATTTCATTCAAAAGGAATATGTTCACAAATCTTCATAGAATAATAAAAGAATCAGAAAATGTTGAAATAATTGTTTTGCTTCACTTTTAACATTACTTGTTGTTTTCAACCTATGAAAACCTTCATACTTGGCTATTTATGACTTACACATTTTACTATGACTCACTTTGTTGCATCTTCACTAATAGTACTAAATAAACAAAGAAAAAACTCACAATGAGCAATTTTTTATCTTATGACAACAATTTGTGATTCTTGTTATATGAAGATTTAACTTATTCCGTTTGAGTAATTAAGCAGATATGTAAGGTTTTGGAAAGCAGACAACACAAAAATCTATTTTATGAAAATAACCGAGCATCCTAAGGTTTTATGCTAGAATTTTCTATTATTGTCTTTTCAAAGATTCGTACAACATAACGAATGGAAGAGGAAAGGTTGGGAAGTGTATAATGTTCAAACAGGCGTATAAACTTGGAGAAGATATGATCGGGATTATGGACTTCTCCGAGAGCTCTGTCAACTGTGTTCAGGTGGGTCTATCTCTTGGCAGGAAGATGTATATAGCCAATGTGTGACGACGAAATAAATATATTATTCTTAGCTCAACATTTTGAAGAATAAGGAGAGATTAATTACTCACCTGTGTTTCTGCGTCACACACTGGTTAAGTTTGTTCATGCAATTTCGCATAAGCATTTCATTAGCATACACAATAGTTTTCATGTATTTATCTTTTATTTTTTGATATTCTGTGACTCTACAAAGCTAGCATAAACAATATTTCCTCTTCATGTTTTAGTACTTTAAAACCCTACAAAACTAGTAAGTACTCCACAAAGCTAGCATATACAATATTTCCTATTTGCATTTTAGTAATTTAAAACTACAAAGCTAGCATATACAATGTTTTAATCTGTATATTACATTGCTCTGCATAGCTAGCACAATAGTTCCTCTATATTTTGCAGTATTCTGTGACTTTACAAAGCAAGCATAAACAATATTTCCTATTTGTATTTTAGTAATTTAAAACTACAAAGCTAGCATAAAAAACAGTTTATCTGTTTATTACAGTACTCTGTAACTCTATAAAGCTAACATATACAAAAGTTCCTCTATATGTTACAGTACTCTGTGACCCTACAAAGCTAACATATACAAAAGTTCCTCTATATGTAACAGTACTCTGTGACCCTACAAAGCTAACATATACAAAAGTTCCTCTATATGTAACAGTACTCTGTAACTCTACAAAGCTAACATATACAAAAGTTCCTCTATATGTTACAGTACTCTGTGACCCTATAAAGCTAACATATACAAAAGTTCCTCTATATGTTACAGTACTCTGTGACCCTACAAAGCTAACATATACAAAAGTTCCTCTATATGTAACAGTACTCTGTAACTCTACAAAGCTAACATATACAAAAGTTCCTCTATATGTAACAGTACTCTGTGACCCTATAAAGCTAACATATACAAAAGTTCCTATATATGTTACAGTACTCAGTGACCCTATAAAGCTAACATATACAATAGTTCCTCTATATGTAACAGTACTCTGTAACTCTACAAAGCTAACATATACAAAAGTTCCTCTATATGTTACAGTACTCTGTGACGCTATAAAGCTAACATATACAAAAGTTCCTCTATATGTAACAGTACTCTGTAACTCTACAAAGCTAACATATACAAAAGTTCCTCTATATGTAACAGTACTCTGTGACCCTATAAAGCTAACATATACAAAAGTTCCTCTATATGTAACAGTACTCTGTAACTCTATAAAGCTTACATATACAATAGTTCCTCTATATGTAACAGTGCTCTGTAACTCTATAAAGCTAACATATTCAAAAGTTCCTCTATATGTAACAGTACTCTGTGACCCTACAAAGCTAACATATACAAAAGTTCCTCTATATGTTACAGTACTCGGTGACCTTACAAAGTGAAGAGCAGATATCTGAGGAGTGCAGAAAGAAGCCCACCCAGGGAAGTGCTGTGACATCGTATGTGCGACACCAAGAAACCTGCCTACACACCCTCAAATCACATTTCGCAATACCTGTTCCCCTTACCGCCACACCTGGCTTTATTACAGATATTGGTAAGTAAATGACAAAAGTTGTGAGTAAACATGTTAGTGAGTATTAGCTGAAACTGTTTTTGTTAAGTAGCTTAATTGGTGCAATAGACATGTTATACAGGTGTCTCTAATAAATGACTATGGATAAGTATTTGTTTTGTCAATGGGACATGATTCTCCTCACACACCAGGCCATGTGTGTTCATGTGGGAAGCAGTTTGATGCATTCTTTGGAAAAAGTTCTCACAACTTAAAATCATCACTTTAGATTCAGCCTTCTTGATACATAACCACTAGTCAGGTGGATTTGTGGGTTAGTTTCTGCATTATCATCCCGCAAGTAACAGGGATCAAACCCGGGATACCCATTACAAGAAGCCAACACTCAACCACTGCACCATTGTTGCCAATAATGGTTTTAAAGGAATACTCTGTGTGTTGACGAGGTAAAGGATTGGAAGACTGATCACTTTGTTATATGTATAAATGAACTGCTGTCAAATTGTGTGATACATTGGATGAAAGATATTTCATGGAAAATATTTAACTTTTGTAAGTAATAGGAATTTTTCTGTTGGGATATGCAACTCATATAACACAAATGGTTTAAAACTATTCAAGGGATTTTTGAAATTGTTGTGACATAAGGAGAACTTTTGGAAACCATGGTAACCAAAATATTACTATTTTTTAAAAGCAATTTCTCTACTAATCACAGAGGAATTTCAATGGTAAGGTACACATGCCTTTACAAAACTTGAAAACAAACAGATTTTCATGATTGATGTCTCCGGTTAATTTTCGCAATGCTATGGTTTTACCTTGCATGACAAGCCGTTATGCGATATTCCTCCATCATTATGAAGCCTGCATTGCAACGTAAGTGAAAAACTGTTGATACATTGTAAAACCCTTGTAGAACAAATATATGGTTTAATATTCTAACTTACAACTGTACTTTCAGTCTGTCAAAGATGGCGCCTTCACTTTGAGTTTGTGACATCAATAAACCCTATACCCATGCCAGAGAGACCAACAAATCCTGAGGAATGTGCCATATGGCAAGGCCCGGCCACCGTGCCTGTAGAGACAATGGTGTGGGATCTGCCCATTAAAATGTTCCCTGCAAACCCAATGCATGTATCTAGTGTAACTTTGCTGAAAACTCTACATTCAATAGGTGTTTAGCCACTGATGTCATGTGTTATGTCTGTCAAAGAAAAAATCTTTAATTATATATTGATAATGAATGCGATTATAGATTTGTTCATCAACAAAGGAGGTAAATTTATCTCACTGCCTCATTTTGATTTAAGCAAAGATTGCTTTTTCAGAGTCAATTTCTCTTTATCACAGTTGTTTGTTAAAAATATAGTAAAGAAAGCACTATTTTTCATACTTTCTAACTGTATTCTTCTGCTGCTTAAAATTCGACTAGTCACACAATACTATTTTAGGATTCTGGATGAATGGGGGGTGGGGAAGAGGTATTTAATATTGTCTTCTCTAAACTGACTCACTTTAACTAAACACAAATGTGGTAAAAGGTTAATTTCACCAAATATTATATTATAATTGATCATGCTGTATATTTTTTACTTGCTTTTGACAAATTCATTTTGGACCAGTCGCAAATCCCTGATGTTTATCAATAGAATCCTATGATACTGGAACACATTTTATTTCTGATTTGTAAGCTCTGTAGTTTGATATATGGCATATTTAAGACAATATTTTGACAAAAGCCGAATTCTGATTTAAGGAGAGCAATATTTCATGCCTGGCAATTTCAAAAAGCCATGTGTCCTTCAAGAGCTATATGTTTAGTTAGAATTGTCACCATGTCTGCCTTCATTTTTGACAACTTACTGAATAGGAGTATGATTTGCCATTAAGATTGGCACTAGCATATTGGCACTAGCATTATGTGCATTTTGCATGGTGTTCGATTTTTAATATTTTTTATCAAATAAAATTTGTCTTGCATTATAAGGACCTTTATTTGTAACAAATCAAAGAAGAAAATACTTTTTCATTGGAAAATAATTTGCTTTCTAAGAACAAAATCGGAACAAGTACTGGTCGTGAAATTATTGCAGACTATGTGCTTTTTGACATGTATATTGCTAAATAAAATAATAAATAAGATTTCGTGCATTTATTGGTGTGTTTATCATTTAGGATCTTTTTTTCTTGTTCTCCCTCTTGTAAAGAGGACTCTGTGCTGTTGACTTATTTCTCTGACACATGAATGGTCGAACATATTTGATTGTTACAAGCTATCAAAGACACTGATTGTGAGTGTAAAACCAGGACAACCTAGGCCCCACCACAAAGAAAATTTTCAAAATAGGTTAACTTGTGAAACTTATCTCACCAACAAATATGCAAGTTGCCACGACAAACGTTGGATGGTGATTTATACTCTGTGGTCAATTGACAAAACAGAAATATCGTAGTTTATTGACCATGACAATGCTATCCAACTCTTCCGGGGTTTATTTGACAAGATGATGTTCAGTTATACCTGAGAGAGTTCATAAGTTGCTCTTAGCAACAATAGTAAATAAAGTAGACATCTGCTGTATCAGACATGTAACAACTTAATATGTAGGCATTGTTTAAAAGTGGTGGCTTAACCATCCAAAACAATAACGACCTTTGACACCTTTGTTGCAGACGACCTTAGAAAACATTGTGGGAAAAGGAGAAATTGCTCGTGACGAGCAATTTTTCCTTTTCCCACAATGTTTTCTGCCCTGTCAGAAGATTATTTTCCAAATTCATCACCTTTTGAAATGTCGTCTGCATGTAATGTGACAACATGTATAGTTGATACCAATTTATACATGTGATGTGACAACATGTATAGTTAATACCAATTTATACATGTTATGTGACAACATGTATAGTTAATACCAATTTGTACATGTAATGTGACAACATGTATAGTTAATACCAATTTATACATGTTATGTGACAACATGTATAGTTAATACCAATTTATACATGTTATGTGACAACATGTATAGTTAATACCAATTTATACATGTTATGTGACAACATGTATAGTTGATACCAATTTATACATGTGATGTGACAACATGTATAGTTGATACCAATTTATACATGTGATGTGACAACATGTATAGTTAATACCAATTTGTACATGTTATGTGACAACATGTATAGTTAATACCAATTTATACATGTTATGTGACAACATGTATAGTTAATACCAATTTGTACCTGTTATGTGACAACATGTATAGTTAATACCAATTTATACATGTTATGTGACAACATGTATAGTTAATACCAATTTGTACCTGTAATGTGACAACATGTATAGTTAATACCAATTTATACATGTTATGTGACAACATGTATAGTTAATACCAATTTATACATGTTATGTGACAACATGTATAATTAATACCAATTTATACATGTTATGTGACAACATGTATAATTAATACCAATTTATACATGTTATGTGACAACATGTATAGTTAATACCAATTCATACATGTTATGTGACAACATGTATAGTTAATACCAATTTATACATGTTATGTGACAACATGTATAATTAATACCAATTTATACATGTTATGTGACAACATGTATAGTTAATACCAATTTATATATGTTATGTGACAACATGAATAGTTAATACCAATTTATACATGTTATGTGACAACATGTATAGTTAATACCAATTTATATATGTTATTTGACAACATGTATAGTTAATACCAATTTATATATGTTATGTGACAACATGTATAGTTAATACCAATTTATACATGTTATGTGACAACATGTATAGTTAATACCAATTTGTACATGTTATGTGACAACATGTATAGTTAATACCAATTTATACATGTTATGTTGTACATGTTTAGTTAATACCAATTTATACATGTTATGTGACAACATGTATAGTTAATACCAATTTATACATGTTATGTGACAACATGTATAGTTAATACCAATTTATACATGTTATGTGACAACATGTATAGTTAATACCAATTTATATATGTTATGTGACAACATGAATAGTTAATACCAATTTATACATGTTATGTGACAACATGTATAATTAATACCAATTTATATATGTTATGTGACAACATGAATAGTTAATACCAATTTATACATGTTATGTGACAACATGTATAGTTAATACCAATTTATACATGTTATGTGACAACATTTATAGTTAATACCAATATAGTTAATACCAATTTATACATGGTATGTGACAACATGTATAGTTAATACCAATTTATACATGTAATGTGACAACATGTATAGTTAATACCAATTTATACATGTTATGTGACAACATTTATAGTTAATACCAATTTGTACATGTTATGTGACAACATGTATAGTTTTCATGGAGGTATATTTTTGTCTAGAATATAAAAACCCATTCGGAACACCTCGGCCATTTCTTAAAATAACCTCGGAGGTAATGGGGAGCCATTTTTGAAAGTAGGTCAGCAACGAAGGGCCAATCGTATCTACTCGGCAATCCCCGTAACAAGCCGGGGATTACCGAAAAGAGCCGATTGACAAAATATGAAACAAAGATGTGTTGGTATGATCATTTTTAATGAAAAGGGTAAAAAGCCCATTCAATTGTGATATATAACCAATTTGTGTGTATTCAAATACATATTTAGTGCCTGTGTGTATTTTGCGTTATCCGCCGGAAATAAGGCGAATTACCCCAGGATTTCTGGTGTATTCATGTACTGCCTACGAGGTATATCTACCGACTTGTTACGGGGATTGCCGAGTAGATACGATTGATAAAAACCATTTACCATTATACCATGCCATTAATAGCTTCTGAGTCAAATTTCCAAAGATTATTTCAAATCGGGTGTCTCCTGCTAGTCTGTTCATGTAAGACATACCAACTACATGTAGTTTGAAATGAAATACGTAATGTACGTGTTATTTTAACATCGTCTTATGGACAGTTATTGTACATTTATTGTACGACTTTTTCTAAAATTTATTTCTACTTGGCTATGGCTCTGAAGTGCCTCGCCTTTAAAGGAGAATCCCATTTAAGAACTGGTGATGGTAAATATCGTATATGATGTTATATATAAAAACTCACAGAACCCCATAATTTAACCCATTACCAAACAATGACGACATTCAACCACTTTGTTGCAGACGACTCTGGAAACATTGTGGGAAAAGGAGAAATTGCTCGCTAAGAGCAATTTCTCCTTTTCCCACAAGGTTTTTTGCTCTATCTGAAGAATATTTTTCAATTTCACATTTTGAAATGTCGTCTGCAAACTCTTTCAATTTGGGACAGTCGAACATGTGTTGTTTGGGAAAGGGTTAAACAACATTACTTGTACACTCCATTACGGTAATACTGTCTATCTGCCCCGTTGAATTATATGTTCCATAGAAAAACAGGGTCATGCGACGGAAAATGACTTCCAATTGTGACCCTATGTGTATCGCGGATTTCATAATTAAGACTTAAATACAAGTTCTATGCCAAAAAGGGTTTAGCCAGGTGTCCTGCCCATACATGTACGTATACCCCGCCCTGGGCCTAGTGCTGGATTAAACGCACGGGCCGTATCAAAGGCTAGAAACTTGTACGGATGGGGGATTCACGCAATCTTTCAAAATATATTGGCACGGCAATTAAGAACCCAATATAAGCAGTTTCATAATAAAAACAAAACTTGACACTGCGTTAGACACCATACACTCGAGAACAAATAATGGAAACGGCAACTAGATATACAAAGCTACAATTACAACATTATACATAGATAATTTGTTTCTGGCCCAAACTGGGACCTAAATCATCACAAGAGGACACACCTCAAGGTATAATAAATCTTTCGGCGTGATGTTGTGTAAAAATCAAAGTGATAAACAATTGGTCTTAGTCATTTTCACTGTTGCGACTGATTACTTTCTCGTCTGGTTATTAGGGTTTTTCTTCTCTTCCACGGCAGATGTGTTAACTCTTAGAATGCTTGGTAATTTTCTAAAAAGATTTCTGTGTTGTCCGTTTTCCAAAACTTTAAACATCTGCATAATTTGGACGAGGAAAGATACTCAGGGTAGCAAACAGGTTAGATCACAGGTCAGCCGCCAATTTACTCTAATTCTCCAGTAAATCACGGACATGTGTCATCTGTCGCGCATGCGCATTGATCTTGACTCGAGAGTTCTACCAAACAAATATCTAGAAAAAAAGCTTTGGGTGCATTTGTCACGCAGTACTATTTTATGAACACAAAATTATAAGGGATCTGTTCAAATCACCGAAAGGAGACAAAATAGCCCCAATATCATCATAAATCGTAGGTTCTCGTGCAATTCCGTAACGAAAGATTCAGCAATAAAGGTAGATCTAGTCTTAATTAATTTTGCTTATTCTGCTATCAAACGTAACTGCAAGGAATTTCCTTGCACAGCTGTAAATACGATTTCTGATAAACATGTTTATATTAGGTATTTAGATAAACCCAAGAATGGATTCAAATTGTTTCGTTACCACATTATTTCATCTTCTATAGACCTTGTACAAAAAATAGGTTCTCAAATTCTCATTTTGGTCAGCACCTTAGTCCATTGAATTCACATACCACTTTTTTAGGGACGGTACTTTATCGATACACAAACAGCGGTCTGACCCCTATTACTCATTAAACATCCGCCTTCACTGTGCGAACTAATACCTTCTTGGAAATAGGAATGTAGTCCGGATTTACTCGCTTTGTTTTGCTCTATATTATTTTAACTGTTGCCTCATGGGAAATCGTAAAATGTCCAGATGTTCAAAAAATAGACTATTGTTCAGTTTCTGTTCACAGAAATAATAATTATAGCAGAGACATAGATAACAGAGATTGGCAACTCCTTCTTTACCTATAGCCGGTTTCTGCGATATCTCGCATGACGCGTTATTTAGCGAGACCTTTCGAGATCTGTCTATCGACGCAATTTTCAACTAAACGCGAAATAGGCAACACACATTTAAGCGTGTTTTAAGTCATAATTGAATTATTTTCCTACCGAATTTACAATATTGTTATTGTTAGACAGTTTCTCCATCCAACAAGACCGATCAGCAAGCGATTATCAAAGAAATAAACATGGCAAACTGCGACAAACTTGATTGAATTGTTCGCAATTTCGTGGTTTTGTGCGATAAACGTGATAATTGAGTAGTTTTAGATTCAAATTGTTCTAAAGGAGGGTTTTTCAAACATTTCAAATTCAAGTCCATTTTAAAGAAATGGTTTGTTTTTCTACATTTCCAAATTTTCAGTTTGATATTCCTTGTCATTTAGAAGTTATTCAGTACTGAATATGTCCATTTTACGACCCTAATGAGTTTAACCATCTTGATTTACAAGCAAAAATTAACAAAGTTGTGCACAGTAAAACTAAAAAACTATGAACTGGATCATATCATACTTGACATTTTCCTGAAGTGTTATTTTTGTTTTATGGTTGCCCGCATTTTTATAGTAATCTTCGCTTCCATAACGAAGTTATGCCAGGTTTACTGAACCACACAAGCATGATCAAGATTTCGGCCTTTTTATTTTCAACCCAAATATTTCATACTTGTACAAAGTAAAATGTTTTAATGGAGGTTAATTCAAACATTTCTAATTTTTGTCCATTTTAATGGGTTAATATGATTTTGTCGGTTTCCAAATTTTCAGTTTGATATTATTTGTCATTTAGAAGTTATTGCGTACTAAATATATCCCATTTACTACCTTAATGAGTTCAGCCATCTTGATTTCCAATCAAAAATTAACAAAGTTGTGCACAGTAAAACTACAAAACTATGCACTGGATCATATCATACTTGACATTTTCCTGAAGTGTTATATTTGTTTTATGGTTGCCCGCATTTTTAAAGTAATCTTCGCCTCCATAACGAAGTTATACCAGGTTTACTTAACCACACAAGCATGATCGTGATTTCGGCCATTTTATTTTCAACCAAAATATTTCACACTTGTACAAAGTAAAATGTTTTAAGGGAGGTTTATTCAAACATTTCTGATTTATGCCCATTTTATTGGGATAATATGATTTTGTCGATTTCCAAATTTTCAGTTTGATATTTTTTGTAATTTAGAAGTTATTGCGTACTCAATATTCCCAATTTACCACCTGAATGAGTTAAGCCATCTTGATTTCCAACCCAAAATTTCAAAAGTTGTAGCAAGTAAAACTACAAGACTATGCACTGGATCATATCATACTTGACATTTTCCTGAAGAGTTATTTTTGTTTAAAGATACCCCTCATTTTTAAAGTAATCTTCGCTTCTATAACGAAGTTATACCAGGTTTACTGAACCACACACGCATGATCATGATTTTGGCCATTTTATTTTCAACCAAAATATTTCGTACTTGTACAAAGTAACATGTTTTAACAGAAGATTATTCAAACATTTCTGATTTATGTCCACTTTAATGGGATAATATGATTTTGTTGATTTCCAAATTTTCAGTCTGATATTCTTTGTCATTTAGAAGTTATTGCGTACTAAATATGTTCCATTTACTACCTTAATGAGTTCAGCCATCTTGATTTCCAAACAAAATATAACAAAGTTGTAGCAAGTAAAACTAAAAAACTATGCACTGGATCATATCATACTTGACATTTTCCTGAAGTGTTATTTTTGTTTTATGGTTACCCGCTTTTTTATGGTGATTGTCTTGTTTATAACGAAGTTATACCAGGTTTGCTTTACCACACAAGCATAATCATGATTTCAGCCATTTTATTTTCAATCAAAATCTTTCATTTTTGCATCAATTAAAACTTAAACTGTGTGACTTGGATTTTATCAAACGTGTTATTACTGAAAACGTCTGAATGAGTTTGAATTGACCCCGTATAAAATGCTGACTAAGTTTGATAGTTTCCCGTATTTTCAAAGTATTATTCCTATATAAGAAGAAGGAAATCCATTCAATTAATGGACGAAAGAGAATGGATAGATCTTCTTAATCAGAAACACCACGATATTTCCTTTTTCGTCATACTTCTTCTTAATTCCGATCGCTTGCAAATATGTCAAGTGAAATGTGTCATTTGAAGAACGAAGGGTAATAGAGTCAATCACGGTAGTGGACAATACAGGCTATGATTGTAAATTGCCACCCCATAAAATATGTAGTTTGATGTCATAAAACCTTTTGATACTAGGGCGATTACGCAAGAAGTGTGTGGCGGTAACCATACAAGACACACTATTTGTTTTGGTTTAACATTCAAAAAGCTCACATTTCTTTTTTTTTAAATCATTTCGGTCAGCAGCATGATAAGACCAGACACTTACGTGTTTATGAATAATTATGTACTTAGTGATTTGCAATCAATATTAGAGGAATCTGCGGTAAAAGGTGTATTGAAAACCTTTGCACGTCAGTTTTTTCTTACGTGTCCTTTCGTTTACTAAAACCGCTTTAACAAAAATTCTCATCACATGCATTTTAACATCATAAAATACTTTTAATTTTCTTAAATTGAAATATTTGGCTTGAAATAATGTCATGATGAAAAATGGGTTTTGTTTTGACAAAATTAGCACTGTAAACAGTTTTGCGACACAGAATAAATGAAATGAAGTGAGAAAGCAATCTTTTAGTATTGACGAAAACTATCGTGTCTTAGTGGAAAGTTCATGCTTTGGTTATTAACTGCAACTAAATAGAGTCACTTGATTTATTACAAAATATTATTCAAACCTTTGCTTGAAAGACATTGTCGTTATAAGTACAAATCTGAATTGCATGGTAATCAAGCCTGTCATTGAAAAAGAAGGCCTACTGGAACTTTTTGTTTTGTTTTTAACATAAAATCAATTTAATAAAATGAAAATAAAACAAAATGTCCAGAAGTTGTTTCAGATAACCAATCAGATAATAGCTATTTTACTGTAATAAAGAAGTATCAATTTCGCTTGACATCTCCCGTGACAACAGATAAACAGGTACGCACTTAGCCTGGGGTCCTGGCCCATGCTAACCCGCATTAGCCTAGTTCGCGGTATACGAACGGGCCAGGACCCCAGGCTAGTACGCACTTTCCTTATCTCGCAGAACGTCGCGGCACGCGAGAGTTTGGCGATAATTCCGGAGTTGCCAATCTCTGTTATCTATGTCTCTGATTATAGTAATGGTAGTAAAATGACCAGCTGTTTTCCTTGAGATGTTGCCCAAAGAAATTTTCAAATGTATCCTCAATCATCTTGCTTTAAACGCGCCTTAGTCCTTGAGCGCTATCAGCGCTTTGTGACAAATAATATCGAACAAGTATCAGGAACAAACTACGTCTACGAAAATCATAGATATATAAACTATGACAAGCCGTATCAAGCATATTGCGTTTAATAAGAAAAGAAAAAAAAACGTTTGCGGCGAACTATTCATCATCTGTTTCAGCTTGCAAGTTAGACTAGTCACAGATTCCCGTATGAAGGATATGGTAAAGAGAATAACTGGGTAAAGATTCTGCAATTTTTCGGACAAACAAACGCTCATGAAGTTAACAGCGGTGTACCGAATGCTGAGGTCTTAGTAGTATGGGAGGGTAGCCTGGTGACAAAACAATTATCGGTTTGTCACCAGGCTTCCCTCCTGGGACGGGGTGGTAGGGCAGTCTGGGGACAGAAATTGTTGAAAAATGACTAAGTCCGTAGGTTCCTGGGCAAAAAAGTTGAAAAAATTGTTATAAAAACGACTAAGTGCCTAGGTCAGGGGCAAGAATTAAGAAAAAAAGCCCTGAAATTTTCTAAGTCCGAAATCGGGTCGAAATTTTCTAGGTTCGAATTTTCGGAATATGGTGGCATAGATTGATATGTACGCGATTATTTCTCTCGTTATTCCGAGTTAGTAAGTCAAAATAACGAGATAATTAAGACTTTATTTCGCAACCTTACGTTATTTCGAGTAAGTAATTACTGTTTGTGTCAGATCTTCTTCGCTGGTAAAGCTTGTCTGTAGTTTCCGGACAATTTCACGTAAAGTCGAATCAAAAACACGAAAAAAATCAGAAATTTATTCAGTTCTCCTTCCTTGTTGCGCCTTAGCGGACGAGTCAAATTGAAATGGCTGCGTCGTAGAGTCGCAACGTTTTGATTGGCTGAATTCTTGACATGGGGTTTCCATTGGCTAATTCTTAACATGCGGTTTCTATTGGTCAATTCTGTTAATACTATGGTTTCTATTGGCTACCTGCTAAACCCATAGTTTAAGAGACTTCAAACCATGGTTTAAGCCTTTAAACCGTAGTTTACGCGGAGTACACAATAATTCTATTAAACATAGGGTTTAAGAGTAAACTGCAGTTTAAGAACTTTAAATAGTTTAAAAGTACTAAAACGCGATTTGCACAATTATTTCTCTTAAACATATGGTTTAACAGTTAGACCTATAGTTTCATCTTGAAACCATAGATTAAGACTTTAATCTATAGTTTAAAGTTCGGAAACTTGAAACCATAGTTTAAAGAGTTGAAACCTATGGTTTCAAGTCTGTTAAATTATGGGTTTAAGTGTTAAACCCTATGTTTAACTGTTAAATCCATGGTTTAAGCAAATAATTGTGCAAACGGCGTTCCAATGTCGGTCGTTACTGATGGCGTAGACCCCTGAATAGGATGCCTGCTACAAACTCCCCCATCCCCCCCACCCCCACACACACACCCGCTCGCGTCTCGAAATTCCTTGAAATTACTTTCTTTTGGGGGAGCGAATCTGAAGCATCTTTAACACTAGCTATCGTGGGTCGTTAACGTTGTGCTCCAATGCAACAAAAGTGAGAATAACTCGCTGACAGACCGGGACCCGAGCCCGGGACCTCCGCAAACCGTGCGACTGCTCTACCGACTGAGCACTCCGATCCACTTACATATTTACTACATTGATATTATTGGAGCGACCCGTTAACTAGCTAACCCTTGTAATGCTGGGTGATGTTCTAAAGATAGGCTTTTGTGTTGTCTGCTTTCTATAAGCTTAAATTCCTGCTTAATTTTTACGAAGATAGATACCTAGAGAAGCAAACAGGTTAGATCACAGGCCAGCAGCCAATTTACTTAGCGGCTGGTCTGGATCTATCCTACTTGCATAAGCATAAGAATGAAATCGGTTACAGTCCCGCAGTGTTTCGGTAGCATAATCGCTGAGGACGTTCACAAAAGTGAACGAAACTATCAACTCTGTGGGGGATTAAAATTTGTGCAGTCAAAATACTGCGCAATTATTACACGGGTACTACTGTACTTTTCTAACCTTCTGTTCTTTCATTTGAGGTTATGGTGTTGGGTTTGTTAATGGACCAAAGGGATGATATATAACAACAACTCGATGGTCCGAGCAACTATCTATTTCGTTCTACTTGTTTCCATACATTTCAATACAATCGTTCAACACAACAAATACAACCTGAAACGACATATGCAAGTATCTAAAATAGGTTCTTGACACTCACAGGTTGAAACATTATATACAGAGTATTTACAAGCATGGATAAGCATTCGAGCACTAACTTACCAAATCTTATTTTTATAACTTTTTTTTCTTCTATGATTTACATGACATAATTGGAATTGTCAGACGTACACTTTCGGTTATTTGAATAGAGGTTTTCTGCCTTGTTCAACAGTTTTTCATGTGAATCGCAGTTAGGACTACATTTATCCTTGGTCCTGATACTATAAGCACAAATATTTTCTTACAGATGAGGACTCATATGTGACCAGTGTCAGAAACCAACATTAACTTAACTTAGTGTCTAAAAATTTATAACTAACATGAGTTGCCTGGTCCTACAACCCTATAAAGTAAGATTGAACTAGGCCTAATTGTTTAGGACTAAGCAAAGACTTAACATATCATCATTCTTAAAATCTTAAGATTCAGCAGAACATTTTCGATGTCTAGCAAGACCTACAGAAACCAGAGCACGACTGAAAAAGGAATCGTTCGTTTTCTATTATCTTTCGCAGTAGCTGCGCAGACCGATACAGCAGATCACAGGATCACAGGTGCTTGAAACAATCTTCGATAATATCCCAATATTATGCTCTATATACTATATAGCATATAGAGCATATATATATTATCGAAGATTGTTTCAAGCACCTGTGCAGCAGATAAAGGGTTAAGCGTCATAGGGAGGTCAAAGGTTACCAAAGATGCTGGTTCCGGCAACCGAATTACATAAAGGAAGGTGAGAGAAAAATAGTTCCACTGAATTACAAAGAATTACCCATCTTGAGAGTAAACACATTGTTGTAAAACATGTATTATGCTTTTAATTGAATGGCTGAACAAAAATGTATCGTAAGAAATAATTTCAACCGATAATAATTGTATGGGCGCTCTCAAAATGTTTACAAGAATCCAGGAATCGTGCGTGCGTGTTTGCAGCAGACGATATTTTTGAAACATCGATGCTGTTTATTATGTAATCCATTAACATTCATGTTGTCTTTTGTTGACAGAGTTGATAGCAATTAACATTTGCTGTCTAACAGTTCCTATAGTCTACGCTTTTTAACCCTAGAACTTTCTAAATGTTTCAAATACTTTCGTATAACCTTTTTAATTTATCCCAAGTAAACAGCGGAGGAATACAGTTCTCGAAGAAAACTTCTGAAAGTTGATGAAAATGGCGAAGAAAAGAAACAAACATGAAACTGTGGAAATGTTTATTTCATACCGAAGCTGATTTGTGATTGTATCATGTATCCGGTTTACACTGGCACAATGTTTGGGTGGGGTTTTGTCGTATGCCTGGTGTTCCAATTAGGAGAAATTTCTCCGGTTTTAACAGGTGAGTTAATTAAATTTCATAAACGAAAAAGGATCATTCCATTCTATAAATTAAAATGTTGTCAAGTTATACTTGTTAAACCCTCGTCCTTATTTCAAACCACTGTATACTCGCTTGCTGTCAATAACACATGAAGGCTATGAGATTAAAAGAGAATCCATTTATTATGAGCAAATTCTCAGTTTTTCATGACAATTTCCAATAATTGTTTTATATCAAATAATCCAATAATTCTCGGATTTGTTTTTGTCAGTTTGTGATTTGGTGTTAACATAACCTTGTAATTGGAAAATGGAAATATGAAAATATCTTTTAAACTTTTTTAGGAATCATGTTTTTAATGCTACAAATGTTTCACACAGTTGTCTCTGAGTTGTGTTCTTGTTTTGAATTTGATTTAGTCATTTAAAATTAATTCTTAATGATTCTTAGTTACAATGAGGGCATTCCTTGAACCCATACTAACATTACCTTGCTTGACCATCACCTGACTTTTTTGCAGTTTTTATGTTTTTATATGCTCTTGTACATAAAGTACTGGTATATAAATTTGGATCATAATAGATTATGTTTAGCACCTTTGCTTTGTCAGTAATCTGGCCAAAGTGCAATTAATATGGTTATTGGCATGGCTCTATCTGGTTTAACCCTTCAACATACGCCAAATTTCCGACTGTCCCAAATTGAAAGAGTTTGCAGACGATATTTCAAAATGTTATGAACTTGGAAAAATATCTTCTTACAGGGCAGAAAACATTGTGGGAAAAGGGAAAATTGCCCACAATGTTTTCCAGAGTAGTCTGCAATTAAGTGTTTTAATGTCAATATTGTTTGTTATTAAATGGGTTAAAGAATTAGAAGGGTGTCTTCAGTTTTAAAAGGATTATTTCACAGATTGTGAATTTAACTCTTCCACTGATAAAATGATGACAAAGATTTTTAAAGTAACATAAGACTAGATTATTGACAGTTTCCCAACTTGTTTATAACCATACAGAAAAGATAAAGATCAAGTGTGGTGCAGATATAACAAACTTTTTAAACAGGTTTATTTCATAAACTAAAAATAATTTTTGAATACCACATGGTCTTCAGAAACAGTTAATCGCCCTTTTCACGAGACGTAAGCAATGTTCACTAGAAGGTCTTCCTGTATTTATTTATAAACGGGCTCGCCCATAGTAAGAGCTGACTGATGCGACACATTTAAATCTAAGGAATTAACAGGATTTCTGCACTAAGAAGTTAAATATTTTGAAAATTGTCTTTGGTTTAATGATGATTATGGCTAACATCAACTTTTTAACCTTTATCATTGCTAGAGTACTGTAGCATCCATAATTGCAATAAAAACCAGTTTTGTAATTGGCATGTTCAACCAATTTTGCAATAGCCGGAATTGCATTAAAATTTTAAAGTTTGGCCTAATGCTAAGTTATCATTCAAATATGATCTTGAGATGATGTATTGTTGTTTCCGGGTTTTCTTGACAGATTCGATGCAACCGTCAACACCAGGATAATATATGAATTTGGTTGAATTGGATCAGATTTCCAGGGCTCACCCTGGCTGGAAAAAAGTCTGCGCCAGCACATTCGCCAAATGGCAAAAATAGGAGCCAAATTAAAGAAGTAGGAGCCAAATTCTGAGCCAATGGCTCCAATTAAAATTTCTTTATTTTAAACACTCTTCATGTTGTATGTAGATATGTGTTAAATCCTCTTGGTTAATTATTTCTGTTTGTTATGTTTCACCATTTTTATTAAAATTGTAATGTCATAAATATATAATGTGTAATGCCAATAAAAATATTGTTAAAAAAAAAAAAAAAGCCAAGACATTCCCCTTCCCCCTTCCGAACAAATTTAAACCAAAGATGGTATAACTTAAGGCTACGATTTGAGTGACAAAATCAAAATGAATCTTTTATCTCAGATAACATCAAATCATATTGAAGACTATACATTTCTGAATTCTCAGTTTTGTTATTTATTTTAGAAATGTCCGATAGTTAAATGGAAAGTAAACATGATCTTAGGTCTATTTGTTTTTACCCTCGTCAAGACTCCGGTATGATGATTTGAATGATTAATAATAGAGGATCGCAATTTGAATAGGACCGTTGCATCATGATGATTTGAATGATTAATAATAGAGGATCGCAATTTGAATAGGACCGTTGCATCAACGAAGGAAGCGAACTGTCAATATCAAAATACTTTACAAATTAACCCTCTTTAAATTCTCGCATTCTACCATGCATCATAAAACACTGGACGGAATGCGGTAAATAGTAATCGGTTTTCGTGGAACAACCGCATCGAGTCTACCAATCAAGTGTGTCGAGTTGTTTACACATAATAGAGACCCGATTAATACACGCAGGCATTGTTTGACACGGGGATAACAATTAGCGGATTAATTTGGGGTTTTCGGAGATACTAACTGTTAAGTGTGTCAAAAGATATAACTATCTGTAATGTCTGGACAGGTGGAAAAATGGTAAAATTGAATGAAAAAAACATGCGCCAAGCAAATTCGCCAAATCGGGAAATCTTTCGCCAGAATGAAATAATATTCGCATTTGGCGCATTTGGCAACCGACAGCGTGAGACCTGATTTCCAAAAGAAACTAATAAATATTATTGCCAAATGGTTTTTATTATAATTCCGGTTGTTACAGAGCACAAACTTCTGAGTTGGTTCCTTTAAGATGGGCCTGGGCCATTGACCCATCACTCCAAAAATGGTGCCTACATAGTTGCCATTGACCCATCACTCCAAAAATGGTGCCTGCATAGTTGCCATTGACCCATCACTCCAAAAATGGTGCCTACATAGTTGCCATTGACCCATCACTCCAAAAATGGTGCCTACATAGTTGCCATTGACCCATCACTCCAAAAATGGTGCCTACATAGTTGCCATTGACCCATCACTCCAAAAATGGTGCCTACATAGTTGCCATTGACCCATCACTCCAAAAATGGTGCCTACATAGTTGCCATTGACCCATCACTCCAAAAATGGTGCCTACATAGTTGCCATTGACCCATCACTCCAAAAATGGTGCCTACATAGTTGCCATTGACCCATCACTCCAAAAATGGTGCCTACATAGTTGCCATTGACCCATCACTCCAAAAATGGTGCCTACATAGTTGGGCTGTTGGTTACAGGGGTTTCGTCAATATTTGTAGTTGGAGAGTGATTTGCAAAAGTAGACAGGGCTTTGAGGGACCTCATCAGTAGATTTATCATAAAGCTGAGCAAAGTAGCTCCCGGGTCTTAATGAAACCTCTAGGATGTGTCATTATTTTATGAAGAATATCATTTATGGTAAATGTTTTAGCCTATTATTTCAGAAAATGACCAACCTTTTTTTTGCACTATGAAATAGTTTTGCCCATTTATTGAACAATTTTAACCAACCTAACAGGGTCGGCTAAATCTGAATTTGATTCACTTGTCCATAATGGCCAATTATTTGTCTGCACTTGTCTTTATAAAGATTACATAGCAAATTTCAGTAAAACTATACATGTTCATCAAGGCTATGGACACGCAGCGCAATACAGACAATTGATTTTGCCCACTCTGCCTACTATTCAATTTGGTGTCAAAACTTAATCAGATTCCTTTCACCGCCGTAGTCGACTTAAGTCGACAGCGCAGTTGAGGCTGTAGGCGACTATAGTAGACATACGGTGTAGACATACGGTGGTATACTACATATAACAGTAATATATACAGCGTGTTATTATCAAAAACAAAGCCTTTTTGCAGTATGAAATCTTGCTCATAGTTATAGTAATATAATAAATAATTTGGTATATACAACAGTTATACATGATCTACTTGCATACAAAATTTGAGCCAATTATCTTAAAAGATAAAGAAAATATAACATTTTTTAATATACATACTACTTTTTTCCTTGAAAGGGCTAGATATATTTGGCACTGAAATTAACTTTTTGCTATATATTTGGCAGCAAAAGGGTTAACCCATTATAAAACAATAACAACATTTGACCAGTTTGTTGCAGATGACTCTAAGAACATTATGAGCAAAGGAGAAATTTCTCTTAATGAGACATTTCTCCTTTTCCGAAAATGTTTTCTGCCCTAACAGAAGATTAATTTTTCAATTTCATCACATTTTGAAATGTCGTCTGCCAACTCTTTCAATTTGTGACAGTCAAAGATTTGTAGTTTGATAAAGGGTTAAGGACTGATGCAGATATTTTATGTAAATTTGATGGTTTATTGTAATATTTAATAATATTTTTCAGAAGAAATCACCTGGTATCATGGCTGCTATACAGCAGTTAGGGAAAGTCGCCACTTTCCTGTCGTAACTCATCTGCCAGGTGTGCCGGAATGTGCTGTGCATTGTGGGAATTATGGGTAAGATTGATTATTTGATTTTTAGTTCCTTTTACAGAATATCATAAATGATCAAAATTGAATTCAGTTAACATTTTGTTGTGATACTGACTGGAAACCATTGTGGCAAAAGTAGAAATGACTCATTGCTTGTTATCAGTACAATACAATACAATCTTTCCTTTTGGCTTAGTAGTTTCTTTGGTGCATAATTGTTTATTAAGGTCTTCACTCATGTTGATGCAAAGTACCCAAGGTCAGATCTAAAGTGAGGAATTTTTCAGGTATTACTAAATGAAAACATAAGCTTTATTGTGAAATTGGGGGAAAATAGTCAGTTAATTTGATTGGAAATAGGTCTATTATACAGTACCAAACATTTAAGAAAATAAATCACTGTTTTAAAAAAAAAAAAAACAACATCAATCTAGGTGTAACTTTATGAGGGTGTCTGCCTTGATAAAGACATGTGCGATGTCAAATGTTTTGATGCAGAGTACAAATCTTAGAGAAATGTGTAAGAAATCTTGTTGACACTATAGGAACATTTGTAAACTCAAGAACATGTAAAATGTAATGTCAAACTTAAGTTTGTGGGAAAGAATTTTTGAAAACCCATGTGAAATGTTTATTAGACCATACTTTATTCTTCTACATGTATCTAGATGAGGTTTAAAGATTGTTCATCTTTTTGAAGATTGGGCCTCGATGACCATGTGGTTAGAGTGTTGACCTCAAAGTCATAAAGCCCCTTGCTGCATGGGGTTCAAATTAATATAGATTTCAATTTTTATGAGATGTAGCCTACCAGCGTATCTTGGCTCTAAAGGCCAGTTAAGTAATAAGTCTATAATGAGCTAGGCATCACCATATGACCGAAAATAATTTTTGATGAAAAAAAGAAACACTAGATAATCTTACAAACATTCTGAAAAGCATCTTGCAGCAAGTTGTAAACATGGTATGGAGTTCCTATGTTATCACCAAAGGGGTTATCCTAGCTTCAGGCTTATACAAAAAATACATTGTGTCATTATGGTGTCCTATTCAATTTCTAAATGAATAATTCAATTTTCATAGGTAATTCTGATAACTGTTTTGCTTGTTAATCTGATTCATAGACGAGCATTATTGTTTTAAGAATCTGTAGTACACTGTACTGATGGCTTTCTTTCTATTAAAGTTGTGTCCTTCTCTCATTTATCTGTTTTGTATGTGCTCATTTATTAAATAACATATTTTATGCCCATGCTAACATGATGAAAAAGCTTCTGCTTTGCCATCAGTGTGTGGCCATGTTTATTTAACCCATTGCTCCATATTGTGGGAACTTGTATCTAGTCCAGGTTGAAAGCAACAGTAATGAACATATACACAATATTAATCATACTGTTTATCAATCTCAATTCATTGGGTTTATCCAATGAAAACTCCTCTGAATTAGTATGGAAGCCGCCATATTGTTTCTCGCAAGACGTCCTTCATTGTACTTTCGTTTTCAAATATAGATGTTAAATGTGAAATCGATATAGTCATTTTATTTGGTTAAGGGAACAGTTATATGAATATCATAACTCATAATTTCACTATTTTGTATGTGTAACTGATCAAAAATAATGATTTAAAATAATGTTCAACACTTCTTATGCATTGGACTAGTTAACATGGATTCTTATAGAAAATGTGTTATAAGCCAGAGGCGATTTACCTGTAATACTGTAACCCTACTCAAGGTGTATTTCTCAGCTGACATTTATAACTTAGAAGGTACAATTGACTGTTTATAAGTTAATTTGTACCTTTGAATTGATATGACAATGAACAAAGGTGACGAAAGAAAATCAGGAAAAAAAACAACAAAAAAAAACATTTGTTGACAAAACATTTCATGTTTTAAATTGGGCCAGTGACACCATGTCACTGCAATCTTTTGTATAGAACATTTTAGACGATGCTTTAAACTGAGGAATGGAATGGGGTCTTCCATAATGCAGGTTATTGTAGGAATATATGATTCAATGAAAGCTATGCTAGAGGGAGATAACTCGCATTTGTAGACAAATAGTTTTAAACAAGTTATTTCCCTTGGTTCATTTAACATATCCCTTTAAGCCTGAATTGGCAATTGAAAATATTGTTTTATTTGGCTATACAAGTCCTGTGTGACCCAATGGTTTGAAATGTGATTTGTCATTAGAAGGTTTTGATCTCCCTGATTGCCACTTGTTTCGTGAGAATGTATTTTGGCCAGACATTTCAGAGACCCAGCCTATTACTAGTGAATCCTAGCAGAGCTGTAATATAATTGAGAGATTGTTGACACATCTTTAATTCCAAAACTTGTAAAAGAAAAGGTTTACTGTTTAATTTCATGTCAATAAGTTTGCAGAGATATGTGTATCACTCATGTGCTTTAAAGCATTGTTTGGGATAATTACTTTTCCTTTATTTGGGCATCTAAATGGTAGCATAGTGAACTGTAGTAGCTTTCCCTTAAACCTATATTTTTTCGCCATAGGTGCATATGAGATTTGTAATCATTGATTAACCCATTACCAAACAATAACGACATTTGAACAGTTTGTTGCAGACGACTCTGGAAAACATGGTGGGAAAAGGAGAAATTGTTCGTGATTGAGCAATTTCTCCTTTTTCCACAATGTTTTCTCCCCTATCAGAAGATTTTTTTTTTAATTTCATCACATTTTGAAATGTCGTCTGCAAACCTTTTTAATTTGGGACAGTAAAAAATTCAGCGTTTGGTACAGGTTTAAATAAAAATTATGTATATTCCCTTGAGCACTTTTGATTCTTTTATATTGAATAAAACTCTGTCTATCTTGTGTGTCAGAGTCTAAGGTTTGGTACCCGAGCCTCATACACTAAAGTCCAATGATTAATGTAACAATAACTCCTCTATATGACCATCTTGGTACTATGCTGCCCTTGAAAAGGCAAGCCCAAGGTCATTATAGTATGTGGTTCCTTTGAATACTGTGATGTAAATGAAAAAATAGTTGAAAATGATTTTAAATGAGAAATGAAATGGACTTATATTTTTTGTATAATTTCCAGATTTAACTTCACTTTTGTCCAAACAACAAGTGACACATTTCTATGTGGTTGTGGGCAAAGTCTGGTTTCCATGGCGATAGGAGATTGCTGCGATACAAGGTAAGGTGGGATTTCCTGGGCCTGATAAAATCTGACAGCTTGTTAGCTATAATGACTTTCCTTTCACCCTTACTATACAGGTCCAGATGAGAGTTATATTAAGGAACTTTTACGTGTTTTTGGAGTCTTTTACATTGAATCATATGTTGAAGATATTTGTTAGAATTGTCTTGGCAACACATTTCTAATGAGTACCTACAATATAGGGTTATAAATAAAAAATAACAACATGTTAATGCATGTTATTTACACCTCTGTCCTGCCATTTTTTGTCAACAGTTTTTCATTTAGGAAAGAATTCATCTCAATTAAGCGATTATTCACATTTATACACACATGCTTGTAGTACAGAGGACTAGGGTGATTATAGAAGGAATTTCCTCTTTTGCCAAAAGGCTTTCCCCTGGACATTGAAATAAGAGTATTATTTTTCATTTCTTTTTTAAATTCATCCCAGTCTATGGAATCCCGGACATTTGCCCCCCAAATGTCCGTATACCCAGTCTATGAAGCGCTTTAATTGGAATCACGCATTAATGCAGATAAGGGAAAATATAAGGTTCATTTACACATGATAAATCAAAATTCTATTTTCATAGTATAATTCCAAAGATACCCCTTTTCAGTATGAAAAAAAACACGTTTTTAATAAATTGTTGAAAAAGAACAAAAGTATGCTTTCTATTAGTCATTTTCCCTTTTGAGGAAATGTGTTTTTTTTTTTTATCTAAACCAGATGAAGATCACAATTTTTAGTTAATTGTTTAAATATGAGTTGACAGTAAAAATGATTCCGGATGCTCTACTGGTAAGTGTGGGGAGTAATGGAACCATTATTCTTGGTTGGAATACCGAATGTGGCGAATAATTTCATTTTGTTGTGTATCCTTGGGCAAGACATTATGTCCAGGCATATAACCAGTAAACAACTCAGGAATCTTGAATAAATGATCTTTCATTGTTATATAACAGAATGATTGTTGAAAACTATGTTACAACCAAACTGAAAACAAGTTAATTGTGATCTACATGTTTTTTTTATAAAGAGAGCAAAATATTGCCTTGTTCAGTTAAGCTTGCTTTTCCAGGGGCCAAATGAGAGTCTTGTTCGTGAAATGTTATCAAAGCTATTCAGTAAACCTATGTTGTGGGTATTTATTAAAATGATTTTAGCAATACGGCCCACAAAAAGGAGATTTGATCAACTGCTTTTGCTTTCCAAAGACACCAATGTGCTACCAATCTCGACCCCTGACTTGCCCTTGATGAGGAAAGGGGCTAATTGAAGGGAAGAATGAAGGGTTCCTTTGAACATTTATGAAACATAAGGCATATTTCATACACAGTATGTTTGATTTTGCTTGGAAGGTTTTGGAAAACTGCCACATGCCTTCAGACGTTGATGGTAAACAAAAGAAATTAGATTCTATCTGGTTCATCAAACAATGTAAGAATGTTGTAGCTTTTTGGCTTGTCGGTTACATTGTAAGAAAGGGCAAGGAGACTTGCTGAATAGAAACAATTTTTTAAATCATTTTGGCAGTCAGTGGTCTGGCTCATCATGAATGCATTAAGTCTCATAAGTTATTTTATCAAACAGGGGTGGCAGTCATTTGTCCGTATTACCCAATTTGTCCTTATGCCTCAACAGACACATTTTTATGAGCTAGTATAGCAAAAGATTTGGTCTTTTTACTGACAAGTGAATGAAAATCAGATCCTGCAACCCCTGTCAAAAATAAGATAAGCCTGCAAAACAGGGTCTATAACATGCATTATTTAAAGAATTATGTATTAAGATATATTTTGTGTATATTAAGTATAATGAACTGATTGAGATAATTCTCCCTCATACCCGCACTGTTGGGTTTGAGAAGCAACTAAGAAGTAAGCAATGGAGATTCTACTTTAATCTAGTCCTTGTTATATCTATCTCTGTACATGATGGGGTACAGTTGTCAAGGGGTACAGGGTCTGCCTCAGGACATAAGGGTTGCAGGTTAAATTCCTGTGAAAAGAATAATCCATCTTTGGCCCGAGCACTGCATAATTATGTATCCAGGAAACAGAGTTGAGGGTGATTAGTACAAGTTATAGGGAACTACAATCAATGTAAGATAAATAGGTCTTAATTTTAACTATCTCTCCTAAACCATTTAGGCTTCTTTTTTATAAAATAGTGTTAAAAAAGACTTTTGTGGTCCAAGGGTAGAGCGTCTGCTTCTGGACATGAGGTCGTGGGTTCGAATCCTCTGAGTAGTGGAATTTGCTTTCCGTCCTTTCATTAATGCACATTTGGCACAAGTACTGGTAATGTATCCAGGCAGCTGAATCGAGAGTGATTAATTTGAGTTTTAAGAACTTGTTTCAAAATTGATGTAAAATCAATAAGTTTAAACTAAAAGGCATGAAACTAAATTCTTGTGAAATCCTTTGTCCCCTATAAAGTTTCCTCAGGGGTTTCTTACTGCACATTTATGTCTCAACATGCTGCATCTGCCTCAAAAGTCTGTTAGAATCTCATGGACAAGGAGACAAATTGCTTCTAATTAGCAATATTTATTTTCTTTGCTATTTATGGTTGCTTCGAATTTTGACCAGAAACAATGTTTGTATGGGGTAACAGGTTACTATGAGAAATTATGAAGGGGTCATTGCAAAACTGTAATAAGTCCATCACAAAATTTGTGAAACACTTACTGTAGTCTTGCATCAAATACTTGATAGTTGAGGTACAGTTAAGGTCTGTGATGTGAAGAAGTTATTTTGAAAGTGTTTATTGAGTTATGCTGTAACTCAATTCCTCATTTAGGAAAATTTGACTGACCTAGGGTCTTGCATAGCCCAGTGCTTATGGAGGCGGACTTATAACTTGGGGATGCTGAGGTCGAGCCCCACTTACACCTCTGGCTTGGTGGGAGTGACCTTTGGCAAGTCACTTGGGAGTCCTAACCTAGTACTGGTGGATCCAGGAAAGTGTTACATAACTGACAATTTGTTGATATGGCATTAAACATCATACCTAAATAAGAGAAGAAACTTGACTTGCCCCAGTTGATTTGGTAACAACCACTCTCACGAAAGAATGAGATATGGATTAGGAAAGGCGTCCTGTGTGGCCCAGTGGTTAAAATGGCTGACTTAGAACTCAGGGGTCCAGGACTCAAGCCCCACAGACACCTCTTGTTTCATGGGAGTCTCTTTAGGCAAGTCACTTCAGAGTCCTAGCCTAGTACTGGTGGATCCAGGAACACCGGAACATAACTGAACTATTGTTGAGACCGTGTTGAACACCTTGCACACCCATTAGGAGACCTCTATCCATTTGTCATAGTGGTTTCGAGTGTCTTCCACAATAGATTTGGTAGAAGAGATTTAATGCAGTAAGAGATTTCCTGTTAAGTTATTCAGAGGAATCTGCAGCCAATAGCAATAGTGCCCACTATGAAACACACAAAAACGATCAATCAACACCTGCATGATTGATCATTAATGAAATGATAGAAAGTGAAGCAATGATGTCTTTTATGTTTTCAAATGTCTATTTTGAAAAAAGGTTTAACCTTTCCCCTCATGTATATTTTTCAACACACCTGTAGTAAAAGTATTCAAAACTTAATGTTTCAAGTAAAAAAAGTAAAAAGTGAAAGATGTATGAGAAATTTTGCCATTTGATTAATAGTTTTCACCTGTAGATTATTCGAGAAATTTACTTTTTAAATTGTTGCCTTTGGTTTATTATGAAATGGAGCAGTCAGACAATTTCCATGTGAGGGAATTGATTAAAAGGTTTGAAATAGGTTTTAAAGGCTACAACTTTTTCAAGCTGGAAATGCTTTGCAAAATGATTTTTGACTTAAGTGAAACCATGAGAATTTGCAGGGTTTCAATGCAAGACTATAAGTCCTTCATTTTTGTGATGGCGTTGCTTTAGTCTTGCATTGAACCCTCGATTTGAGGAAATGCATTTTTCAATTCTACATGATAATTATTTTAAAACTCTTTTTTTAACTGAATTTATAGTCAACAAATTGATTTTCTCAAATGAGGGTTGAAAAAAAAACAGAGTTTTGGCAAAAAGTTAAAGAATCTACAATTGTTTACCAATCCTGACAAGACCAAATTTTCTCAGAATCATTACGTGCACTGACAGGTTTTACCACTCATCTCCTTAACCCATTACAATAATAACATTTTATCACTTTACTGCAGACGACTTTTGAAAATACTGTGGGAAAAGGGGAAATTGATGGTAACAAGCAATTTCTCCTTTTCACACAATGTTTTTCAACTCTATCAGAGGATTACTTTCCAATTTCACATTTTGAAATGTCGTCTGCAAACTCTTTCATTTTTGGACAGTCGAAAATTTAGTGTTAAGAAAAGGGTTAAGCTGGAAAAAAATAAAGATGCAGTAGCTTAACGTTCCAGATAAAAGGCATGTTTTCTGCATGTTTTCCTTTATTTCTTCTCTAACCTCTTGTTATTCATTTTAATCATCTTAAGAAGGCCAATTGCAAAGAATACCCACAATATAGTGTGTATAGGTTTGGATATAATGCACGACAAAGACTCTTTTATGTCCCTTATCTGAACTGAGGGTAGATTTATATCTAAACTGAGTGATCTCTAGATTCTCAAATTCGTTTTTTAGTGACCCGCAGATATTTTAACAGTTTTCAGATGCTTTAGTAACCAATTTATTTTCACAACTTGCCGCGGCCTTTGAATTTGATTAACCCCCAAAAATGTGAATTGAAGATTTGTAAAAAAAGAGCAACAACAGGTGCAAAGTAGCAATTATGAAAAAAGATATTTATATTTGAAATTAAATAGATATATTTGTTGGTTAAAGGTCCTTGTTTACAAAAGACAACATTTGAAAGTCAAAATAAAATGTTGTGGAAACAAACCAGTTTTTGTATTGTCGTTTGATGTACAATTAGTAGTCGCTATTGATAGCATAACGAGGGTTCAATGCAATACTATAGTAAGTGCTTATTGTTTATAAAGCACTTACTATAGTCTTGCATTGATCCCTCGATAATTAATTTAGCAATCATCAATTTATCAAACTATGTATAGTTTTTATGTGGTAGATCTCAAAAGAGATGTTACACTTTTGGATTAAAATACATTTTAATTCACTGTATGTACATACAAACTTTAAAGAATCATAAACTGTCTAAATATTAGCTTCCAATGACTATTCTTCAGTGTGTATCATACAGCTGTATGTACATCTGTTTTGCAGTTTCAATTTTCTTTTTCTAATTTCCATATTTCCTCTCATCTGTAAACTATGGTCACCATTGACAGTTGAGCCTCCATTAATCAATTGGTAGTGATACCAACTTATGATTGCCAGGGTTAACACCAAAGGCTTGGTCAATACCCAGTTTAACCTTAGAATGACAACTAATCAAGTTTAGAGAAACATTTATTTAACATAGCTAATTGTCTCTTAACACTCTATTGTCTTTTATAGGCGATTCTAATGAATACCCCATTATAGAATATTTTCAGTAGATTTTGTAATGTTTCATGCTTTAGATTTTAAGGCTTATCTGAAACTCTGGCAGCATAGATAAGTGGTCCTGTAGTAGTTGGACACAGTAGTTGGACACAAGAGTAGTTGGACACAAGCGTAGTTGGACACAAGCATAGTTGGACACAAGAGTAGTTGGACACAAGCATAATTGGACAGAAGCGTAGTTGGACACAAGCGTAGTTGGAAACAAGAGTAGTTGGACAGAAGCGTAGTTGGACACAAGAGTAGTTGGACACAAGCATAGTTGGACACAAGAGTAGTTGGACACAAGCGTAGTTGGACACAAGCGTAGTTGGACACAAGAGTAGTTTGACACAAGCTTAGTTGGACACAAGAGTAGTTGGACACAAGAGTAGTTGGACACAAGAGTAGTTTGACACAAGCTTAGTTGGACACAAGCGTAGTTGGACACAAGCGTAGTTGGAAACAAGAGTAGTTGGACACAAGCGTAATTGGACACAAGAGTAGTTGGACACAAGAGTAGTTGGACACAAGCGTAGCTGGACACAAGCGTAGCTGGACACAAACGTAGTTGGACACAAACGTAGTTGGACACAAGAGTAGTTGGACACAAGAGTGGTTGGACACAAGAGTGGTTGGACACGAGTGGTTGGACACGAGTGGTTGGACACGAGTGGTTGGACACAAGAGTGGTCGGACACAAGAGTGGTCGGACACAAGAGTGGTCGGACACAAGAGTGGTCGGACACAAGAGTGGTCGGACACAAGAGTGGTCGGACACAAGAGTAGTCGGACACAAGAGTAGTTGGTTCAAATCCTGTGAGAAGCAGGGTCCAATTTGTGAGCTGTCATTAATCCACATTCCCCATAAGCACTGGTTAAGTTTCCAAGAAGAGGAATAGAGAGTTATCAATTTTAGTTATGAGATCTTGCTACATATTAATTTTAAAATAATCAAGTTTAAACTAAGCATGGATAGGTACTCCAACATCAATGACAGGGCTTTTTTCCTTCAATGGAGCGTTGGATTTGACCTTTTGATTTGATGAAATTGTATCAATGAAATTGCTTATTTGAGAAACCAAAAGGCTGTTATAACTGAATTTTCGGGAGACCTGCATAAATTTGAAGAGACTTTCAATTGGGAAGATGCCTTTTTATGGGCCCCTGTCATATAAAGAGAGAAATCCCTGAATGAAACTTACTTTATATTTGCAGCCGGAACAGACTACAGATTGGCCTCATGACAGGTTGTTGGGGTGTCTATGGTATTCTTGGGCCTTACTTGACGATGGTTACCATAGAGATTGATCGGCCTGTCATCGTTGTCAATGAATCAGTGACCTTGGAAATATTTGCAAAGAGAGCAGCATCGTATAATGTGACAAGAGGTAAGACACTTGCATCCTTCAACTTTACATTCTTTTTGCTGTTATATCTTTTTCCTCTTAAAGGTCTTTTGACCGATACATTGTGACAAATAATTTGTTTCTGTATTTGTAATTATTTATATAGCATTAACAACACTTCCATTTTGATGCAATTCCCAGCACATTATCAATGGAGGAACTAGAACTGCCCATACAGGCTTGTGAGGCTCAGTAGAACCATAGGCATTTCAAAAGTCATAACTGCCCATACAGGCTTGTGAGGCTCAGTAGAACCATAGGCATTTCAAAAGTCATAACTGCCCATACAGGCTTGTGAGGCTCAGTAGAACCATAGGCATTTCAAAAGTCATAACTGCCCATACAGGCTTGTGAGGCTCAGTAGAACCATAGGCATTTCAAAAGTCATAACTGCCCATACAGGCTTGTGAGGCTCAGTAGAACCATAGGCATTTCAAAAGTCATACAGGAGACTTCTTCTTATACAATCGGAACTACTCGGGTATTTCTGTGAGCTGTGAAATACACCTTGGATATCAATCGGAACTACTCGGGTATTTCTGTGAGCTGTGAAATACACCTTGGATATCAATCGGAACTACTCAGGTATTTCCGTGAGCTGTGAAATACACCTTGGATATTAGTGTAGGGTTACAATTTTTCAGGTAAATCAGCCCTGGCGTATAACACCTTTTCTAAGCGTGCATGTTAAGTAGTTCAATGTGTATGGAAGTGTTGAACATTCTTTTAAATCATTTTTTATCGTTAACTCATGCAAAATGATGAAATTATGAGTTATGACATATAAAGCTGTGTCGTTATCAAATTAAATGACTTTTGACATTTAAGATCTATTTTTGAAAACGAAAGTGAAGTGACGTCATTCCGCGAGAAACAATTTGGCGTCATCCCTATTATTTCAGAGGTGTTTTCATTGGATAAACCCGATGTGTTCAGATTGCTTCTTATAAAGATTTTACAAATTTAATCTGTCCCTACCTTGATTTGAACTTACCAAGATAAGCACCATGTGGTTTTAAGTTGTGTTCTCTAAACACCAGGCCATGGAGGCCTTGGAGACAAAAGGGAGCAAATCGACATCCTTCATCAGTTACATTCTTATTGTTAAGTGACAGTAATAGGGTTTATGTATAAATGCTACTTCTACAGTCTTGCTGTGGAAGCCAGCTTTTATGGGTGATTCGGTAGAGTGGTTGGCTTTCTCTCGAAGTTAAGCAATGTACTAAGTTGTTAGTACCTGGATAGGTGACTGACGACGGCTTTACTCTGAGAGGAACGCGATACACGTTACAGTTGATTTGAATTAAACAGAAAGAAAAAGAAGACTGAAAAATTCTATTTAGAATAGATAACAACATTGGCTTTGTGATACTTTTCAAAATCATCACAAAATTATCCTGTCTGTCACATTAGTTATGTGTAAGCATTCAGCTGCAAATGCATTCCTATGTAAATTGTTAAGCAAGACGTTTGATTTGTTCAAACTATTTGTCAAGTCATGTTACAAACAACCTTCAGACAAAGAAATTGCTTTGCATTGCCCCCAAAAGACTGCTGCAATACAATGGTGTCTGTATGATTAATAGCATCTAAATACAGAGAACAATTCAGGTGGAAAGCTCTAATACTTACCCTGCCCATTTTCTTATTGAACCCTTACCCCACCTATTGTTAACCCTTTCCCAAACAATAATGACATTTGACCACTTTGTTGCAGACGACTTTAGAAAACATTGTGGGAAAAGGAGAAATTGCTCATTACAAGCAATTTTTCCTCTTCCCGCAATGTTTTCTGCCCTATCAGAAGATTATTTTCCTATTTCATCACATTTTGAAATATCGTTTGCAAACTCTTTCAATTTGGGACAGTCGAAAATCTGTTGTTTGGGAAAGGGTTAATTGGTAATTGGTTCAAATTGGAAGCAATAGCAGATGACAAAATAATAATAGCAATAAATAATACCTTTTACATTGAGTTATTGGGTAGAAATAATTTTGACAAAATGATACTGCTTATAATGAACTACAAGTCTTTTTGCGTCTTATTTTTCAAAATTCTGCTGCAGGTTTTGTAAAAAGAAAGGTATTATATACTGCAGTAGAAGATTTAAGAAAACACTCTAACAAAAGAAGCTTTTCAAGGATCAGCGCAATACTATAATACTATAGTAAGTGTTTCATGTTTGTGAAGCACTTGCTATGGTTTTGTGTTGAACCTTGCAATAGCTTTAACAACTTATAAGCAATATCTTATTTTGTCACAGTAGTTTTTCTATCCAATATCAGTAATAGATTTGAATCACCATAGTTTTCTATACTAAACGATTTTATGATAGTCTGCTTCTGTATTTTCCCCCTGAAATACACTAGGTATTGTCTAGCTTTGTTTAGACTTGGGTGAACATGTACAACAGAAACACTTGTAAGATTTGAGCTGAATTACAAATGTTTTTCCCAGATACCACGAGTAATGGGCCGGGCATGATATATGAAGAAATTATTCTGATGGCAGACAATTTGCTATTTGTATCTCTATCTGAGGGGAAGTATAAAGATCCTGCTTGGAATAATAATGGGGTCACGTCTCTGTTGAGGTCCTTGGTAAACAATGGCTTTGCTAACCCCTAACCCCATTTGTTTATCTTGAAACACAGAGGTTTTACTTATGTTATTGAATGATGGATTACTCAAAGCAAACACCCCCCTCCCCCCAACACACAATACACTTTTAAAAAATTCCTTGCAATTTTCATAAAGGATTCGAAGTTACCTTAGCATAAGTCCCCAATCTCATCATATTTTGTAATGTCGTCTGCAAACTCTTTGAATTTGGGACAGTCAAAAATATGGCATTTGGTAAAGGGTTAATATAGACACATCTGCTGAAGAAGATATCAGAAACTATTGTGAGAAAGAGATAAATGGCTCTTCATCTGAAAATTTAGTTTTTTGTCATAATGGTTATATCTCATTATCTTAATGAGATTTTTTTCATTCTAATTCTCTTCTCTGCTTGTTTACTTCCAATTTAGATACCGATAAGTCACAATTACCCATAATTGGGAAAATGCTTAGAAAGCTGGAAATGATCCACTTTATTTCACCAAATAACAATGTTAAGTGATGAAAATGTAGAAATGATATAGATTGAAGATCCTTTTTGTTTTGGTGCAGCAAATGTTGAAAGAGTAAATGGCTTATTGTGATAAAGTTAAGGGTTCAATGTAAATCTACTGTAGGTACTTTACAAATGTGAAGCACTTACTTTTGTATTGCACTTTACCCTCAATTCTATTCTTTTAGCAAATGTTTTTCAAAACCTTATAGTTGAGCAAAAGAAGTGACGGTTTTTATTTAGAATGAATTTACTTGGTACAGCAATATCCTCTTATGTGGTGTTAACCAATTACCAAACAATAACGACATTTGACCAGTTTGCTGCACATGACTCTAGGAAACATTATGGGAAAAGGAGAAATTGCTCTTTATGAGCAATTTCTTCTTTTCACACAATGTTTTTTGCCCTATCAGAATAATACTTTCCAATTTCATCACATTTTGAAATGTTGTCTGCAAACTCTTTCCATTTGGGACAGTCGAAAATTTGGCGTTTGGTAAAGGGTTAACTGAAGGATGTATGATTGTATTGCACAAGGTTAAGCCTTGATTGTCACTCATTAAGAATGAGACTTTTGACCAATTACTCCCATATTCCACACCTTGATACTTCTGAAGCGAAAGTCTTAAGAAACCATTGTGACTTGATGGGGAATTGTTTGTCACAAGCAGTTTGTCCTTTAGTCACAATGGTTTCAAACAAATACAGCATGAAATATTTCAATTTTTATCAGTCACATATTCTTATAATGAGCGTTGTCTATTTTAATTACCCAGTTATGATTCTACATTTGTAAATGATAATCTTACGCAGCCACACTAAAGTATGTTTTATCTGTCTTAAAGAATGGTACCGATACATAGACAATCATTTGATTGTCATATAACATACTTTTAAATGTAATTATCTCCAACTCTACATCCACGATTATTTATTACCTGTTTTGATTTGTCCAAAGTGAAAACAAAAATCAGAGATACGAATAAAGTATGAAAAAAAACACATTTTAACGATTTATTTTTTAACAATTTTTGTAGGTTTGAGTGTTTTGGTACAGGTATACATGTGTATAATGTTAGGTATGAAGTGAAAAACAAAATCTTTGCATTCCCTACTTTAATGAGAAAAATTTGCAAAAAAGGCATTGTTGTACACATTTCAGTTTGTCCCATTCTATTTTAAGTATGCAGTTGCAAGACACATAAATAATTGATGAAAACATTGCTTGCAAAAAATGATTAATTTTACTCTCTTTTTTATGAAATGACTTTTTTTTGTCTCTAAACTGTGTCAGCAAAATATATCAATATTAAATTTCTTTGTCTCAAGATAGGGATATGAATAAATTTTATTTTAACGTATCTCTTTTTTTTTTGTTCTTAGCCCACTATCCTTTTTACCTCATTATTTTTTAACTTTTCCTACAACACAAGTTCTTCTGTGTAAGAGAAGGGTTAACCCATTACCAAACAATAACATAACGCCATTTGACCAGTTTGTTGCAGACAACTCTGGAAAACATTGTGGGAAAAGGAGACATTGCTCTTATCGAACAATTTCTCTTTTTCCCAAAAAGTTTCTGCCCTATCAGAAGTTTTTTTTTTCAATTTCATCACATTTTGACATGTCGTCTGCAAACTCTTACAATTTGGAACAGTTGAGAATTTGGCGTTTGGTAAAGGGTTAGGGGTTGTCTGGCAGAGCTCTGTAATAACTAACCTGTTCCTTCCAGCTCTGTGGAGAAATTTGTCCACGCTGCGCTAGACAAATTGATGTAGATATGATGACATCTCTGAGAGAACAACTTCCCTCTATCACTCCCTTTCCCATCTACAGAAAATCTGTGACCAACATCCCCTAGACTTGACACATATCTGTGTTCATACCTTGCTTGCTTCTATATTCCTTCTCTGAGATGATTCTATTGAGTACCAACAAAATAGGATTTGTCAAAATGTTATTGAAAATCTGCTTCCAAACGTATCTATTTTGCATCACTATCAAAACCTTTGGGATATTCATATTTTGTTCTGACAAACTATAGAAAGTAGATGTTAAACATATCTAGTTTGTTTTTCGTGATTGTCAAAATATGTTAAAAACATGATTTAATTTGTGAACACCATCAATGAATAGTTTTAAAAGGATTGACAGCTTAAAAAAGATTCAAAGTTTTATGAAAGTAGAAGAATTTTGTGTCTTGCTCCGACCTCATAATCAATCAATATGATTGGGCTAATCCAACATTCATCTCATTTGAACATATGTTTATGATAACCAACAACACAGAGTTAGAAGACATTCAAATTTAGGAATAATCCCTGAGAGTGTGCTACATGCCCTTGGCCATTGGGCAACCAAATGACGGAAAGGGATCTGCGAAAAACCTCGTCCCATTATCATGTAAATTGGGCAATTTGGTTGCTGGTTTCCCCCCAGGCAAACTCATTCATGTTTGTCCTTTCCAATTACGGGGAAACAAATTTGGTTTGAGATGTGCTCGTTATGTCTCATAAATTGAAACGGCCAATCTCCTTCTTTCTGTATTATGCACAAATGACTGGGTTTCGTTTGATTGCAGTCTGCAAGCAGTTTACTTCAAGGAATCCCTAAAACTACCTACGTATAAACCACTCTATGACAAAATTGGCCTTAATTATACAGGCTTTTGTTGAGTGCCAATGTGGCCAATTGGAGACCGCATCATGCAATTTGGTTCTGTATTGTTGGTTACCCTGTTATGCCACATGGTATCATTGTCAATGTCATCAAAGGTCAAGGTCATCTGATAAGACTGCTCATCACTTAACCCTTTCCTAAACAATAACGACATTCAACCACTTTGTTGCAGACGACTTTAGAAAACATTCAGGGAAAAGGAGAAATTTTCGTGATGAGCAATTTTTCCATTACCCACAAAGCTTTCTGGCCTATCAGAAGATTATTTTCCAATTTCATCTCTTTTTGACATGTCGTCTGCAAACTCTTTGAATTTGGGACAGTCGAAAATTTGTTGTTTGGGAAAGGGTTAAGTATGTTGATAAACATAACAGTTAATTTCCAATCCTTGTTTTTAGTTTCAACTTAATTTATGATACCTTAAACAGACAAAGCCTTTTTTCTGTGATTTCCAGGAATTTAAATGGCATTTAGAAGTTTGTTTTTCCAAGCAAATTTGAAGCAAAAGAGATTAAAGATACATAACCCATTTTCCCATATGGAAATTGGTGCCTGGTACAAATTGAATTGAAAAAAAAAAATGCGAGATGACATTGAAGGTGCTTACACATCAGACAAATTGAAATGATGTTGAAACAGTACAGTTTTTTATGGCCATATAATATTCAATGAAAAACAGTTGCTTAACAAAAAAAAAACGATTTAGAATGTGACAATATATATAAGTATGTACAAACGCTAGGGGAAGAATTTCAAAATCATTTAAACACTTTTGGATCTGCATACATACTAATTCATTGTATACAGGCTTTAATATTTGAATACAAATTCATTTCACTTCCAGTGGCTATTCTTCAGTGCCTATCATACAACAGTACAGGTGCTAAAAAGTTTTAATGAAATAACTGTTTTTTATTCAAGTTTGCCCTCATCTATGTAAAAATATTTCTTTGTGATATTCTGTTTGAAACTATTTTGTGGCAAAAAAATAAAGAACTCATACAAAGCGACTTATTAATTTGTCACAATGGTTTCTAAAGTATGTTGGGAGGTATAAGTTCTGTATTGTAGAGTAAGCGGTCAACTGATGAAAATATCATTTGTAAAGTTAAGATTTGAAGTCCCCTGCTCTATTTTAACCTTAACCCTTTATCAAACAGTAACCACATTTGACGACTTTGTTGCAGACGACATTAGAAAACATTGTGGGAAAAGGAGGAATTGCTAGTAACGAGCAATTTTTCCTTTTCCCACAATAATTCTGCGCTATTAGAAGATTATTTTCCCGTTCTGCAAACTCATTCAATTTGGGACAGTTGAAAATTTGTTGTTTGGGAAAGGGTTAAGACAGGATTTCCTGCAAATGATGTTTATGTTAGAAGGAAATAATTAAGAATAATGTATTTGGTTTCAGACAACAAGATGCACATAGTTAGTTTGGGTTGACATTTTATACAAATTTATTCCTTTTCTGTCCATGTTAGTTAATCATCATTACAATCAAGGGTGTCACTGTTACACTGTTAGACTGAATGGTTTTGTATGGGTGTCCATTTGAAATAGACTTCAGACCCCTAGTCTGGTACACAGTGGTAGCAAAATCAAATTTCTGTATTTGCCAAGCTTGCCCAGAGGCCTTCACTTTTACTGAAATCCGCTAAATAACCATTATACAGACAAATGAACTTTTACTGAAATCTACTATATAGCCATTATACAGACAAGTGAACTTTTACTGAAATCTACTATATAACCATTATACAGACAAGTGAACTTTTACTGAAATCTACTATATAGCAATTATACAGACAAGTGAACTTTTACTGAAATCTACTATATAGCCATTATACAGACAAGTGAACTTTTACTGAAATCTACTATATAACCATTATACAGACAAGTTAACTTTTACTGAAATACGCTATATAACCATTATACAGACAAGTTAACTTTTACTGAAATCTACTATATAGCAATTATATAGACAAGTGAACTTTTACTGAAATCTACTATATAACCATTATACAGACAAGTGAACTTTTACTGAAATCTACTATATAACCATTATACAGACAAGTGAACTTTTACTGAAATCTACTATATAACCATTATATAGACAAGTGAACTTTTACTGAAATCTACTATATAACCATTATACAGACAAGTGAACTTTTACTGAAATCTACTTTATAACAATTATACAGACAAATGAACTTTTACTGAAATCCGCTATATAGCCATTATACAGACAAATGAACTTTTACTGAAATCTACTATATAGCCATTATACAGACAAGTGAACTTTTACTGAAATCTACTATATAACAATTATACAGACAAGTGAACTTTTACTGAAATCTACTATATAGCCATTATACAGACAAGTGAACTTTAACTGAAATCTACTATATAACCATTATACAGACAAGTGAACTTTTACTGAAATCTACTATATAGCCATTATACAGACAAGTGAACTTTTACTGAAATCTACTATATAGCCATTATACAGACAAGTGAACTTTTACTGAAATCTACTATATAACCATTATACAGACAAGTGAACTTTTTACTGAAATCTGCTATATAGCCATTATACAGACAAGTGAACTTTTACTGAAATCTACTATATAACCATTATACAGACAAGTGAACTTTTACTGAAATCTACTATATAACCATTATACAGACAAGTGAACTTTTACTGAAATCTGCTATATAGCCATTATACAGACAAGTGAACTTTTACTGAAATCTACTATATAGCCATTATACAGACAAGTGAACTTTTACTGAAATCTACTATATAACCATTATACAGACAAGTGAACTTTTACTGAAATCTGCTATATAGCCATTATACAGACAAGTGAACTTTTACTGAAATCTACTATATAGCCATTATACAGACAAGTGAACTTTTACTGAAATCTACTATATAACCATTATACAGACAAGTGAACTTTTACTGAAATCTACTATATAACCATTATACAGACAAGTGAACTTTTACTGAAATCTGCTATATAACCATTATACAGACAAGTGAACTTTTACTGAAATCTACTATATAGCCATTATACAGACAAGTGAACTTTTACTGAAATCTACTATATAACCATTATACAGACAAGTGAACTTTTACTGAAATCTACTATATAGCCATTATACAGACAAGTGAACTTTTACTGAAATCTACTATATAGCCATTATACAGACAAGTGAACTTTTACTGAAATCTACTATATAACCATTATACAGACAAGTGAACAAGTGAACTTTTACTGAAATCTGCTATATAGCCATTATACAGACAAGTGAACTTTTACTGAAATCTACTATATAACCATTATACAGACAAGTGAACTTTTACTGAAATCTACTATATAACCATTATACAGACAAGTGAACTTTTACTGAAATCTGCTATATAGCCATTATACAGACAAGTGAACTTTTACTGAAATCTACTATATAGCCATTATACAGACAAGTGAACTTTTACTGAAATCTACTATATAACAATTATACAGACAAGTGAACTTTTACTGAAATCTGCTATATAGCCATTATACAGACAAGTGAACTTTTACTGAAATCTACTATATAGCCATTATACAGACAAGTGAACTTTTACTGAAATCTACTAAATAGCCATTATACAGAAAAGTGAACTTTTACTGTAATCTGCTTTATAACCATTATACAGACAAGTGAACTTTTACTGAAATCTGCTATATAGCCATTATACAGACAAGTGAACTTTTACTGAAATCTACTATATAACCATTATACAGACAAGTGAACTTTTACTGAAATCTAGTATTTAACAATTATACAGACAAATGAACTTTTACTGAAATCTGCTATATAGCCATTATACAGACAAGTGAACTTTTACTGAAATCTACTATATAGCCATTATACAGACAAGTGAACTTTTACTGAAATCTACTATATAGCCATTATACAGACAAGTGAACTTTTACTGAAATCTACTATATAACCATTATACAGACAAATGAACTTTTACTGAAATCTACTATATAGCCATTATACAGACAAGTGAACTTTTACTGAAATCTACTATATAACCATTATACAGACAAGTGAACAAGTGAACTTTTACTGAAATCTACTATATAGCCATTATACAGACAAGTGAACTTTTACTGAAATCTACTATATAACCATTATACAGACAAGTGAACTTTTACTGAAATCTACTATATAACCATTATACAGACAAGTGAACTTTTACTGAAATCTGCTATATAGCCATTATACAGACAAGTGAACTTTTACTGAAATCTACTATATAGCCATTATACAGACAAGTGAACTTTTACTGAAATCTGCTATATAGCCATTATACAGACAAGTGAACTTTTACTGAAATCTGCTATATAGCCATTATACAGACAAGTGAACTTTTACTGAAATCTACTATATAACCATTATACAGACAAGTGAACTTTTACTGAAATCTACTATATAACCATTATACAGACAAGTGAACTTTTACTGAAATCTGCTATATAGCCATTATACAGACAAGTGAACTTTTACTGAAATCTACTATATAACCATTATACAGACAAGTGAACTTTTACTGAAATCTAGTATTTAACAATTATACAGACAAATGAACTTTTACTGAAATCTGCTATATAGCCATTATACAGACAAGTGAACTTTTACTGAAATCTACTATATAGCCATTATACAGACAAGTGAACTTTTACTGAAATCTACTATATAGCCATTATACAGACAAGTGAACTTTTACTGAAATCTACTATATAGCCATTATACAGACAAATGAACTTTCACTGAAATCTACTATATAGCCATTATACAGACAAGTGAACTTTTACTGAAATCTACTATATAACCATCATACAGACAAGTGAACTTTTACTGAAATCCACTTAATAACAATTATACAGACAAGTGAACTTTTACTGAAATACGCTATATAACCATTATACAGACAAGTGAACTTTTACTGAAATCTACTATATAACCATTATACAGACAAGTGAGCTTTTACTGAAATCTGCTATATAACCATTATACAGACAAATGAACTTTTACTGAAATCTACTATATAGCCATTATACAGACAAGTGAACTTTTACTGAAATCTACTATATAACCATTATACAGACAAGTGAACTTTTACTGAAATCTACTATATAACCATTATACAGACAAGTGAACTTTTACTGAAATCTACTATATAACAATTATACAGACAAGTGAACTTTTACTGAAATCTACTATATAGCCATTATACAGACAAGTGAACTTTAACTGAAATCTACTATATAACCATTATACAGACAAGTGAACTTTTACTGAAATACGCTATATAACCATTATACAGACAAGTGAACTTTTACCTAAATCTACTATATAGCCATTATATAGACAAGTGAACTTTTACTGAAATTTACTCTATAACCATTATACAGACAAGTGCACTTTTACTGAAATCTACTATATAGCCATTATACAGACAAGTGAACTTTTACTGAAATCTACTATATAGCCATTATACAGACAAGTGAACTTTTACTGAAATCTACTATATAACCATTATACAGACAAATGAACTTTTACTGAAATCTACTATATAACCATTATACAGACAAGTGAACTTTTACTGAAATCTACTATATAACCATCATACAGACAAGTGAACTTTTACTGAAATCCGCTTAATAACCATTATACAGACAAGTGAACTTTTACTGAAATACGCTATATAACCATTATACAGACAAGTGAACTTTTACTGAAATCTACTATATAACCATTATACAGACAAATGAGCTTTTACTGAAATCTGCTATATAACCATTATACAGACAAATGAACTTTTACTGAAATCTACTATATAGCCATTATACAGACAAGTGAACTTTTACTGAAATCTACTATATAACCATTATACAGACAAGTGAACTTTTACTGAAATCTACTATATAGCCATTATACAGACAAGTGAACTTTTACTGAAATCTACTATATAACAATTATACAGACAAGTGAACTTTTACTGAAATCTACTATATAGCCATTATACAGACAAGTGAACTTTTACTGAAATCTACTTTATAACAATTATACAGACAAGTGAACTTTTACTGAAATACGCTATATAACCATTATACAGACAAGTGAACTTTTACCTAAATCTACTATATAGCCATTATATAGACAAGTGAACTTTTACTGAAATTTACTATATAACCATTATACAGACAAGTGAACTTTTACTGTAATCTACTATATAACCATTATACAGACAAGTGAACTTTTACTGAAATCTACTATATAGCCATTATACAGACAAGTGAACTTTTACTGAAATCTACTATATAACCATTATACAGACAAGTGAACTTTTACTGAAATCTACTATATAACCATTATACAGACAAGTGAGCTTTTACTGTAATGTACTATATAGCCATATACAGACAAGTGAACTTTTACTGAAATCTACTATATAACCATTATACAGACAAGTGAACCTTTACTGAAATCCGCTATATAACCATTATACAGACAAGTGAACCTTTACTGAAATCTACTATATAGCCATTATACAGACAAGTGACTTTTACTGAAATCTACTATATAGCCATTATACAGACAAGTGAAATTTTACTGAAATCTACTATATAACCATTATACAGACAAGTGAACTTTTACTGAAATCTACTATATAGCCATTATACAGACAAGTGAACTTTTACTGAAATCTACTATATAACCATTATACAGACAAGGGAACTTTTACTGAAATCTACTATATAGCCATTATACAGACAAGTGAACTTTTACTGAAATCTACTATATAGTCGTTATACAGACAAGTGACTTTTACTATATAACCATTATACAGACAAATGCAGAAACCTTTTTGGCATTTACAGACAAGTATATCATAATTAGGCTTTGCCACCCCTGGTAAAACTGAAACTTGAAAATTTGATTAAACACCTGTTTCTACATATTAAGGGTTCAATGCAAGACTATAGTAGTTGCTTTATAAACATGAAGCACTTAGTATCGTATTGCACTGAACCCCGAATTATGAATACATATAAAATGGCGATGTACAATGAATGAAAAATTTAAAAAATGTCACTACACAAACATTTACATCTGAGTATAAAAGTTTATCATCTACAAACAATTGAAATAGCAGAAAATAGTTACTGAAGTAGTACAAAGTAGTATGTTTTCAAACAGGTACCGATGAATCACTGATATAACTGAATAGTCTCTTGACACAGATTAAAACAAAAACTGCAGTATATTGAACTATTGTACTATAGATGCATTGTTAAGCCCCAATAAAGTAAAACTTTTACAAGGACTTTCTAATAGATTGGGATCTTTAATATTTTTAGATAAGTTGTCTTTTGCAGATTAAATAACAACATAGTTTTTTAAAGTTATGTAATACTTTATAATTGACAGCCTTTCAACCCTTTCCATAACCATTGAGAAAAGATATAGAACATTATAATGCAGATATTATAAATGGTTTATGAATTGGTTTTCTTTGTAAACAAAAAGTTTAATTCAGAATAAGAGGTGCTATTTAGATAACATTGTCACATGTGTCTTAGGAAATCTTTAACTGCTCTAGTCACATGACCTAGCGTGCCAGAAAGAATTCCTGCATATATTTGTAAACTGGTTTTCTTGTAGAAGCGCTGACAGGCACAAAGACTTTTTTCCTATTAGTTTGAATAAAACATGATATTTAAGCAACATAAGACTTAACCCTTATAATGCTGGGTAATCTTCTGACAATACGTTATTGTGTCATATTCTTGCCAAGACCTTAAATATCTGCTTAATTTTCAAGATCCACAGAGAAGCAAACAGGTGAGATCACAAGCCAGCTGCCAATTTACTTTGCGGCTGGCCTGGATCTAACCTATTTGCACAACATGAATTTGGTTGCAGATCTATAAGGGTTAAATATTGAAAATGGTCTTTAGTTAAGTGACAATGGTTGTTAATATCAAATGTTTTATGTTTATTTCTCCCAGGGCACACATCTTGGGGTTAGTGCCTATGAACCTAAGATTGCCTTTTTTGCTGAAGTTCCTGGCCAAAAAGGGTCTTGTTAGAAATAGTAATTGATGAGTGACAAGGTTTTTCCAGTGGGTATTAACCCCTTCTTCCATAAATTCTCCATCTACTTCATCTGCTGCAGTTGACCCTAAAACCAATGTGACAAAAGGACAAATTGCTTGTTACAAGCAATTTTGTTCTTTTGTCACAATGGTTTCTACATATAATAATCACAGAGAAAGTGTTATTTTTCATTCTTCATAATTCTCGTCTGCTGTTGTTTTGAATTTGGACCAGTCACAAATTGTCATTTGGAGGGAACAGGAGGTTAAACTAAAATATCAGACAGCCTATTATTGATGAACGTATCAAATCTCAGAATAATTTCCGCAACTTCTCCGCTGTCATGCAAACATAGCGTTTAATGAACACGGAAAAACCAGTAGCTTTAAGCAATAGCATGATTGACTGATTGACCCTTTATTTCTTTATTACATCTCCGAGAACGCAGTGGACTATTTTTGTTGTGTTTTACAGTCTTAACCCTTAGAATACTGGGTAATTTTCTAAATATAGACTTTTTTGTCATCTGCTTTCCAAAACCTTAAATATCTGCTTAATTTTGATGAGGAAAGACACCCATAGTAGCTTGGCAGCTGGCCTTGATCAACCCTGTTTGCATAAGCATGAAGTCGTTTCAAGCACTATAAGAGTTAAGGCCTATTTTGTGGATACTCATTAGAAACATCTTCCTATGGTGTTTCTAACAAGTGCCAACTAAATATAGGTTAGAGGCTAGATAGTGAAATTTAAACGATATAGAAACCCCAAGGAAGGAGCGATAGCGACTGACGGGGTTTCTATGTCGTTTAAATTTTACTATATAGCCTCTAAACAATTTAGTGTTTAACCTACATTTCCATAGAGCGCTCTATTTGACGCTGGCAAACCACGCCTATACGGGTATGATCTTTGAATGGCATAAAACTGCTGCTCAGTATTTTGAAATTCGACATAAACCACGCCTTCCGCGGCTGTCAATTGCATGCCAAGAATCTGCCATACCATATTTGAAAGAAGAAAACTGCACTACCCAGTGATGTAGATTGCAATGTAGTTTTGAGTTTAACCCGTTACTCAATAATTTATTTCTCACCTACAGCAGAAGTCTTGAGAAGCCCTTGTGACAAAAGAAGAAATTTCTTGTAACGAGCAATTTCTCCTTTTGTCACAATATTTTCTTTTCAATTTCAAAAAGAAACTGTTTTTTCATAATGTATATATGTGTTGTCTGTTGATGCTTTCAATTTGTACCCGTCACATTATTCCTAATGGGGTAAAAGGTTAATATAGTTCAGTTTCTTTTTTTCTCAACGATGTTAGGATACCCAGTTAATTGTAATTCCTTTGTATTTATTTCTGTGTTTATTTCTACCCCGCGACGTCACAGCGATCTTTCAATCGCTACCGTAGGCTAGGCTTACACGTGTCATTGAGTTGGAGGTGGAGCCTAAAACTACACATTTATGCGCATGCGTGATACCAGAGTAATAGTCTCATAGAGTCCAGATAGAACACTCGAATAGTAGTTTATGGCAAATAAACCAACAAAAAAATTCAAATTGACGCATTCTCATTGGATGAAAATGTAGGTTAAACACTAAAAGGGGATTAATATAGAAAAAGTTAGCTGTTGAATTACAACTCAAAGCAGATAATTCCTCTGTGTGCTATGTTATATACTTATTTAAATACCAAACCACAAATGATGAACAAAACAATTGTGACAAAAGGAGAATTTGTTTAAAGTAATGCCTCTTCCTTGATCTCTCTCCTAACTTAAAGGTGCATGTTCACAGAAGAGAAAATTGCTAAGTCAAAATAAAATCTCAATGAACCAAGACAGTTTTTGTATTGTTGCTTGTTATACAGTAAAATCTGTGTACAACAGTAATTGAAGGGAAGTAACCAAAGTGGCCGCTGTGCACAGACTGGCTGTTGTGCACAATATTAGATATTGCCCAATAGTTTATATATCTCTTACAGGGTAGTTGTACCAAAAAATGTACATGTAAAAATAAGCATTGTTTAAATCATTTATGCTTTGCAAATTAATCCACACTTTATCCTGAAAAATCCAAAAATTATCAATGTAAGATAAGTTTAAAACACAAATAACAAAAGGGTAAGTGATTCATTTTGAATTTCGTTTCATTGCCGATCATGTAACAAATTTACTCTTCAATTTTAGTATTATCTTTAATAACCAACCATAAAACCATTGAAAGTCATATTCGCCGGAATCATTCCCAAATTTTAAAAGTTTTTCTAACAGAAGAGGTCAGGACAAATTAATCTGCATAGAGAAACAGAAAGCTAAAAACCACTTGTTACAATGTTCGTCAATCTTTTCACAAGGATAGCCACATTCAAATTCGTCCATAACGTTCTGTTTGCGTATGGCTACCCTTTCTATCGGGATGCATCCATTACCAAACTCTTGACCAAAAACACGCCAAGAAAATCCTGATTCTAACACAAAAACAACTCGAACTAGTTCCTCTTTGGAGATAATTTTGGCTTTTGTGCTGACATGATGGCAAGGAATGGGAGAAAAAAGAATTTTGTGCTGACATGATGGCAAGGAATGGGAGAAAAAAGAAAATCTGTATTGTTTTGGAGGCATGAATTTTGCTGTGTTTGTAAAACACATATTTAACCCTCCAAATTACTTATCAAACTTAATTCAGTTGCGCTACTTAAAAAAGATAACACCGCCCGTACTAGGAAAACAATTTCTGCAAACATCCAAGTTTTGAGCTTACTAAGCATAAAAAAATTCCCCTTGAATAAGCGTGTACAAACTATGACATATTATGTAATTTATTGACAAAGTATACACATAGGTTTAAATATCCCTGAGGTCACAGTTTGTGTACTGATTAGGCCTCGTGTTATCGACATTCTTTGTTTGCACGTGCTCACTTTTGTTAGAGTTGTGAAACTTTCGTGCTGCATGTAAAGTGGCCGTTGTGCAGGTGTGATGTACAATACAAATAAACCAATTAGTGTGGCCATTGGCTGCATTGCACAGACTACCGTTAGGTGCAGTTTATTTTAAGAAGGAAAATTCATGGGAGGGCCTGAGTTGGCTGTTGTTGACATATCGGCAGTTGTTCAGGTATGACCGCTCCCTCAGATTTGACTGTACAATTAAAAGTAGCTTTTAAAAGCATTATTAATCCAGGAACGGTCAATTTATTAAAGTATATACAGTTAATTATGTGGTAGATCTCAAGAGCGATTTCAAGCTTTTGGATTGAAATATGTGTTAATCACTGAATACACACTTTTAATGATTAAAACAATCTTATTTTGCTTTGAATGACTGTTTGGCAGTGTATATCATAAAATAGTACTACTGTTGTACAGTTTTAAAGAAATGAATTCTTCAACTTCCAAATTTCCTTACATTTTATTTTGACTTTCAAATTTCTTCTCCTGTGAATAAGCACCTTTAAGACAATATTATTGGGATTGTTATTATGGTTCCGCAGAAAATAGGATTTGTCCAATAGATTTTTGAAAAATTGGAACCAGTTTCCTGCCAATTATCTTGACCTCTTTCATCATTATGTTTTCAGACGACATTCAAACTGGTCATCATTTGGATGTTTACTGGAAGTTGAGACAATCCAGGCGTGTCTATCATGAGACGACGGAGTTCCTGGACTACACCGAGGTGTACCATAGACCACATTACACATTCTCACACCCGGGCCCTTATACCATTGGTGAGTACCACACGATTCTTATCGGTACTGATTTACTGACAAGCTTGAGTTAACCCTTTACCAAACACCAAATGTTCTTTCTACTGTTCCAAATTGAAAGAGTTTGCAGGCGACATTTCCAATTTTGATCAAATTAAAGAATAGTTGCGCATTAAAAGCAATTTCTCCTTTTCCCACAATGTTTTACAGAGTGGTCTGCAACAAACTGGTCAAAAGACGTTATTGTTTGGTAATGGGTCAAAGGACATTTACCGTAAATTCTGGGATGGCGAAATCAAATTTTGATTTACTTGTGTGTAAATGTCTATTTTTTTCAGCACTTGTCCATATCATAGTTATTTAGTAATTTTCAGTACAAATTCACTTGTCCGTTAGGACTTTTGGACAAGATGGGTAATCTAGACAGTTGATTTTGCTACCCTTGTGAATAAACTTGCAATATTTAGAATACATTGGTCAAAGTAGATTTGATGTTGTGAATCATTGCTTATCATTTGGAGTAATTCATTTTGCTTTGTTGGAAGCCTGTTGCCAACTTTGAAAGTATATGTTGATTGGAATACTTTAAGTATTTCTTAAAGGATAGAGCCAAGTAGTTATAAAGTATGACTTTAACCAAAGACCTAATAATCAGAAACCCATCCCTCTCTATTAGAATAGGGAAGTCCCTTGAATTATCGTACACTGGGATCTGGATAATTCAGGTTCTGACGGTATTAGACAGATTTCAGTTGAACCAGACCTATTGCATGCTGAGGTGTTATAAAAAAAAAATCTGTCGGGATGTTACGGAGAGAAATGACATTTCTAAATATGTATCAGCTGAATCTGAAAATTGATCCATTAATATTTAACACCATGTCAAACAATGCCAGAGACATATTTAAATCGGGGTTTAATTTGCATACAAATATGTACTTTTAATAAAGAAGTGAGCAATGTGACATGCTTGTTTTTCGAAAACTGATCATATTGAGTATATTCGGTCCTTTATGTAAAATGTTTTTGTTGTTGATGTGTTTTTATTTTTTATTTCGAGAGAGGGGGAGGGGGGATAGACACCATTGGGAAGAGGTAAGGAGGGTTTGGGGCTGTCTTTCGACCAGATTGTGTTTTGGAGATTTCTGTATTTCCAGTTATAACATTTAGTTTATGTCATATTCAATTATACTCATGCACCAATTAGAGCAATTAGACCATTAAATCATTTAAAAATAAGTTGAAGCAGATAGTATTCCAGATATTTTCCAGTCAAACTATTGTTTGCTCTATACTGTGGTTAGTCAATAATGAGAATAGCCTCATCAAGATATTTTGAATTAATATCCACATAATAGGATTAGACAACTAGATTTATGATATAGCATGCAAAAGATTCTGATGCACAGTGTTATCTTGACTTCTTGTATGAAAAAGATATCAATATTACAAGAATTAGACATCAGAGTAAGGGTTCAATTGATGCAGTGAAGGACTTGCTTGCGTCTTGTATTGAACTCTCATTATATGAAAAAGGCAAGAGGTTGTTTTAGAGAGGTTAACAGAATTGCATTTAATCCTTAGAATGCTTGGAGGATTTCTAAAAATAGATTTTTTATGTCATCTGCTAACCAAAACCTTAAATATCTGCTCATTATTAATGAGGAAAGATACTCAGAGTATCAAACAGGTTCAATAAATTTATTTGGTGGCTGGCCTGGATCAAACCTGTTTGCATAAGCATAAAGATCGTTCCAGCTTCTTGATTATGCAAACAAGTTCATAGTCACAGTTCAATTTGTCATGGATAATCAAACCATATGGAGTGTTCAGTGCAAGACAATTGTAAATCTGTCACCTTTTGTGAAAACACAGTCTTTCTAAGAATCCTCGAAGGTCACTCCCAGAGAAAGAAGTTGTGTCCGTGAATATATCATAATTAAGATAGACATGGGTAGGAATTGGGCTGATGACGTCCTGTCTCCAATTCCCCATACTCATTCAAAGCAGGAACCATTACCCAAGCCATGAGTGGTGACATGTTAAAAGAATACTTCTTAACCTTTTAGAATTTAGGTAATTTTCTAAAGATAGTTTTTGTGTCGACTTTCTTTCCAAAACCTTTAATTTGTGACTAATTTTGTTGAGGAATGGTAATCAGATTAGCAAACAGGTAAGACCATAGGCTAGCCGCAAATTTACTTGGCAGCTGGCCTGGATCTAACTAGTTTGCATAAGGATGAAGTCGGTTCCAGCCCTTTAAGGGTTAATCTGCTTCCCCTAAATATCCCACTTTGATGCATCTGCCTCAGAAAATTGCCAGAAACCACTGGGACTAAAGGAGAAACTGTGCAGGATGACTGATTTCTTCTTTTGCCACCACAGTTTTGACCTTATATAATATTGAAAATTTCTTTTTTCCCATGCTATGTATTGCAATATGCAGTTGTTTTCAATTAGGACCAATCACAAGTGTCTATACAAAGGAATTAGTTTAACTTAAGTAAATGCTGTGTTTACGATTCTTCATTCATACTCGTAACAACCAAAGTTAAATTTGTCTTTGATAATCAACCTATATAGGAGCTGGAAAATAACTGTAATGTCCAGAATGTATCAAAATCAAAAGTGACATTAGAGAAGAAATTAAACCTGTAACACCTAGTCTCCAATTGGCCATACCCATTCCAACCACCATAGACACTTGGATATTTGGACCAACATCTTAGAAACAAGGTTTCTGACATGACCCCTCTGTTGAAATTTCTCTATTGAATATTCTCTCTTCTTAGTAAATCTCTTTGTAAGTATGCTGGTGTACATGTGCATGTACATGTACTAATAACAGGTTGGTTTAAATTTTTTAAAACTCCAGTCCTCATTGTTAAGTAGGGTTTTATAGAGAATCACTTGCAGTAGGATCTAGGAGAATGATATCAGAATGATGTTCAGTTAATGGTGTGTGACAGGTTTGTTTTTTGCATGCAGCTTCAAAAATAATGCAGTAATTCCTTTTTCTTGATGCCCCACCCATAAGAACAAAGTATGCAGTACCTCATATTATAAAGGTACCTGCTTCAGTGGTAATGAAATCATTTTCAGATTTATTTGTGTGTAAATGCAAAATCTTTTTCTGCACTTAAACATTTTCATTTGACATGGATTGGGAAACAATTATGGTTGAATCGGGGATTTCTGTAGAATTTCATAAGTTCATTTAAAGGCTGTTGGACAAGCATGACAATATGTACAATTGATTTTGTCACCCCAAGAATTGTTTCCAAGAGACGATTCTATTGAGTACCCACAACATAGGGTCTATTGAATGTTAAAAGAAGTTGATGATAAAAAAGAACCTTCTCATATCCAAACCTCTGATTGACCTGACAAGAAACTGTTCCAATATCAATGCCTTTACATTGTTGGCACAGTCTCATGTGGGATGATAAGGTCCCCTAAGCTCATTGACTCAGAATCAATGGTCATGCCAATTTACTAAATTACTTTTTATAGATCTCTTGGTGTGAAAGGAAGAATAGCAGGATGCAATGTCAAGACAAACATAACATTGCTGTCTTTCATAGGACCAATCATTTCCTTCATTCTCTATTTGTTTTTTTGCCTTCTGTTATGTCAGGAAACCTTAACCCGTAAAATGCAGGGTGACTCTTATAAAGATAGATTTTTGTGTCGTCTGTTATACAAAACATTAAATATCAGCTTAATTTTTATGCGGAAAGATATTCAGAGTAGCAAACAGGTTAGATCACAGGCCAGCCACCAATTTACTTGGCGGGACTGGATCTAACCTACTTGCATTATGATGAAGTCGGTTACAGCACTATAAGGGTTAGAAGTGATCTTTATGTATGAAATGAAGAGTAGCAGTGTACAACATCAAGACGAATATAATACTGCTGTTTTTGTGAGGATCAAGCCTTTTATTCACACTCTATCCACTTTTTTTCAATTAAAGCTTATACAAAAGAGTCCTATAAAAGCATTGGTTCTACATGGTTCTAAACTTGGATAAACAAGCCATGTTGGTCTGTGCTGGTACTGATAAACCAAAGCAGTTCTGGGATTCTTTGGGAGGCAGACACAGTTGTTAACCTTTGAGGAGGAACTTTCCATCACAGATCATCATGATAAATCAAGGGCTGAGCAAGCCTTGAGGTTGTCAAGAGATTTTCACAGGTCCCTTATGGTGCAAGATTTAGGCACGGTCCAAGATTGGAGTGACCCGGTCTAAGATCAGAGTGAACAATGTGCATTTGGAATGGATTGAAGCGCCACTGTGTCCACCCAGGGCAGTCTTGTTGGTCAATGTCCCTGCCTTGTTAAAACAGGGATGATCTTTGTTGCTGCCATGTTTAACCCATTACCAAACAATAAAGACATTTAACCAGTTTGTTGTAGACAACTCTGGAAAATATTGCGGGTAAAGCAGAAATTACTTGTTAAGAGCAATTTGTCCTTTTCCCACAATGTTTTCAGCCTTTTCAGAAGATTGTTTTTCAATTTCATCACATATTTAAAAGCTGTCTGCAAACTGTTTCAATTTTGGACAGTCAAAAATTGGGGTTTTGTAAAGGGTTAACTCTGGATGCATTGGGTCGAGAGGACTAATGGACCTTCTGCTTGCCAAAATCTGCTGTTCATCACAAATCTCATGAATAGCTGTGTATGTGTCTGTGAATATACTTTAATCATATTGGTTCAAGATGTAAAACCCTGGATTGTTTGGCTCTCAACAAATCAAAATCATTAGTCTAAAGGAAAATATCACAAATATATTTTTTTCCTCCTTTTCAAACGGTTCTGAAAATAGCTTTCATCTGAGAATGCTATCATAAAAAAACAAGCAAGTCTTTATTTGGAATTTCGTCTTTATTTGGATAATTGTGGATAGCATGTGTGACCAAAACAAGACTACGCCAATTATAACCAATTTTCTTTTGTCATAATATCAAAGGTGTTTATGATATTGTTTTGCAAGAGTTCTTGTGAAGGATATGTTAACAGATCAATTAAGACAGTGGTGAGAATTTTTAAGTAATGAATCAATTCATAATTATCACAGAAAATGGCATCACAAATGTTTCAGATGATTTCTGCATCATAAAAGTTCAAAGTTTGGAAAAGGGCTATCAGAATGGTTTCTAAATACTTCTGCAGCAGAAGTGATGTATCACTGGTGCTAAGCTGGACAGAAGCTTATTGTTGTTACCCTTGTGTTTGTTTATTTTCTGTCAAAGGAATATTTAATAGGAAAAGGAGCAGAAAAGATTGATTTACCAGGTCCTGGTTTCCTTGTGTGACTGGTTAATGGGGTATAAATTTAACCCCTTCCTCCATAGTTACCCATTGTGATGCATTTACTCCTAAAAACATCTAGGGAAATTTCTCACAAAAAACTTGTTTCTTTTGTCGCAATGGTTTAAATATGCATCAATTGCGAAACATAGCTTCTTATTAATTATGATGGTTGACATCTGTAGTTTTCATTTGAATCCAGTCAGATACTTCAAGTTGGGGAGTGTGTCTGGGTATATTCAAGAGCTTTGGAATCTGCAATGATTATTTCTTTATCCTCTTTCTTCTATATCATTAATTTCACCAATGATACAGCCTTTACAAATTCCCCATTTCGGTTATGTGTGTTGTGGCCAAGTTGATGCAACAGCAGAAGATTAAAGAAGACATGAACAAAATCCTTTTTGTGTATGTTATTGGGAGCAATTTATCTCTTTGTCACATTAGATCCTGAAGACCTCTGCAGCAGATATAGCAAAATCAGGTATTATATAGGAAGGATAATGTGAAATTTACCGTTTTTGAAAGATTTCTGCTTATCATATATTTGAAACAAAATAAAAAGTAATAACTTGTTGACTATTGACCCTAACTTTAAACAAGAATCAAGCAGATTAACTTTTATTCATAATTTGCCTCAATTTAATTTAAGTTTGAGTAAGAAATTCTCTATTATGGCTTATGGTATACAATGATTTAAAATTAATTTATGTTCATTTTAAAAGGGGGGGAAAAGAAATCTCTCCAGCACCTCTACTTGTTTCTTGAGCTGGTACCATACGGAATATTTCCTAGAGACTACGATAAACTTAGCTGACTGGTTTATGAGCAAGCTATCCACCCATGCCTTTTAGTAATTAAAACTGCCAGACTTCAGGTTGATAAGGCACACTGCTGAATGACCTTTCTCCCCAGGGTTATTCCTTCATACTGTGGGCTGGCAGTAAGGCCTTAGAATTTCCTTACCAAAAGTATTTGCAATTACTTTAATCTTGCATCCAAGCCATATAATCAAGAGTTTAGTGCAAGACTGTTGTAAGTCCTTCACAGGACTTTCAACAGTCTTGCATTGAACTCTTCCTTTTATATCACACAGCCTCTCTAGACCAAAAAACTTGTCTTAAGAGGCCAGCCTATGGTACCGTGTAAATTGGCTGTTTAAGACAGGTTGGCTGCTTATAAATTGATGTACACTATAAATCTAACAATGGGACATTCTGTAGTGGTTGTTTAAGGCAGGTTGGCTGCTTAAAAGGGTGGTTGTTTAGCACAAGTTAGACTGTAGTCACCATAATTCTGATGAAACTTGCCTAGTACTTTGACTGGTAACATTGTTCTTACGAACAATGTCCGCAACGAAGCATAGCTAGAAAAATCCACTTTGGATTTTATGTCCCCTGTGAGGATTCAATCCCGGTTCTCCTGGGTGACAGTCCAAGACATAACCACTGAGCTAAAGAGTCGGCTCAGTAACGCAGAGGTTACATCTTGTCTTGATTGATTGTTGCTATGCTGTAGAGAGTGAGGTGGCTACGCAACATTGTGAATCAAGTTGATCATCCTGTTCCCTGTAAAGTTTGGTAGACTTATTGCATTGGAGACATACCATTGGGATTGCATGCATGCATGCATGCATATCTAAGGTTCAATGCAAGACTGTAGTAAGTGTTTCACAAATTTATAACACTTGCTATTAAGTCTTTCATTGAATCCCTTATTTATTCTTTTGTTATAACTTCAGTCTTGAGACACAAAGGTAATGGGTTTGAATCCTGTGAGGAGGTGGGGTTGATTCACTTTAAGCAAGCATGAGTAATTTATCCAAGAAACAGAATAAAGACTGATTAACATAAACCGAAAGAAATAGTTTCACAAATGATGAAAAACTGTTTTTGAATTGGATTCAATGTAAATGGTGGTAGGTGAAATATACAAGTTATTCAATGGGAGATGTCTGTTGACTCAGGGTGATAACTGTACCATGAGTAATGATCAAATTGACCTCTTACTCCATAATACCTAAATATACCAATTCCACTGCATCAAACCATTGTGACAAAAGGAAAAATTGCTTACAGTGAGCAATTTATCCTTTTGTCACAATGGTATCTGCCAATACTGTAAAGGAAATGTATTTTCTTCGTGCTATTTATTGTAGTCTGCTTTTGTTTTAATTTGGACAATTAAGTAAAAAATTCTCATATGGGTATAATTGGTTGATTATAGAATCAAATAATTACATGTACATTGCAGGAAGATTTTTTAAATGAAAGAATTTCAGAAATCTCTCTTTGTGAGGGAATGGATCCATAGACTAATTTTTTCTTTTGACATTTCGAAATTTGTTAAAATTTACCATACCAGCAGAGAACAATAGAAAATTATGACATATTGTATGTTCAGTTAGTAATTGAGAGGGAAGATTGATATGAAAGAAGGAATTGATTGTCATAAACAATTTTTAACTTTTTTACTTTTTTCTGGGGTTGTCTTCTTCAGACACATTCAAATGAGATCAGTTATAATTTCTCTCTACATGGGTTAAAATCCATTTGACAGCATTCAGATTTTCATCAGAGGTTGTTTCTGAATGCCTGTAATGATTCTCCCTGGCTTGACCAGTTCTGATGGGCAGTTGATAATGTTTACGTGATGTAAAAGCCCATGTAAAATAACTGAAGTAACAACACTGAAATTTATCATACTTCTTTCGGTTGATTTGTTTAACTGATTTATTTACCCATTACTCAATAAAAACCCACTTTGACACACCTGTAGCAGAAGATTTTAAAAATCATTGTGAAAAATAGAATAAATTACTTATAATGAGAATTTTGTTTCATAATGATCTTTAGACAATGTCATACAGTTAATATAGTCATCATATTTGTTTTACATGTATGTAATCTGCTATTGGTTTCAATTTGGACCTGTGACAAATATTCCAATATGGGAGAATTACAGTGGACCCTCGTTTATCCGAACACTTTCGTTCCCAGGAGAAATGTTCGTATTAACGAATTTTCCGGAATAAAGAATATGCGAGTTACAGCGAAATGTTTACCTCTACACGGTGTCGGTGTATCATGATCATTACTATGAAGTAAGAAATACACAATTATTTTTTTTGGTGGGAAATATAAAGTGTGTTAAGGAAGTGTTTATTTGGTCAAAACGGATTTTTAAAAAAAATGACAATTTGAAGCAATGTCTTTCGAGAAGTTAAAATTCCTTAAGATAGCTCTGAAAAGAACTGTCTTCGTTTGGCTGTGGGTGTAGACATCTTCAAGTTGTATCTTTTTATTTCAATATCGAGAAATGAGATAGGTAGGGATTGTCGAGAGTTTATTTATAGGGAAAAGGAGCATATCGATTGAGTAATAATTGAAAATGATTGCCAGACACTGTCTCCCGATCGCTGTCTAAGCAGCCAATCAGCCAATCAACACCTTTTACAAACTCAACTATCGACATGCGACCGTAATTACAATAATGTAAGACCAATCAAATGACAGAATGACCGATTAACAAACAATCAACACCTTCCAGTACACTACACTAGCTGACATGTTATGGTCAAGCATACGTGACAATTTGCAAAACGTGTGAATGCCGTTTACAACAGAAGACCGATCCCTTCATTCGCAACTGTAATGGCAAAATAAACGATTTTACTGGTTTCCGGACTAGCCATACGCATATACTATGAAAAATGACTGTTGGTTCCCGAATATATTTGTCCGGTTCCGGAACGCGGATTTTCCGCATTAAACAGTTAAATTGATGAAGGTAAGATCCGTTCCCTCAAAATTCTGTTCGGATGGTGAATATTCCGGATAAACGACGTTCGGATTATCGCGGGTCCACTGTATATGCAAAACAGAAACTACTCATGTTAACTTTTGCATCGTTTTAAACACTGTTTCTTATTTTCTCTTATTCTCATGACAAATAACTCCAAATTACTGTTTGTAAGTGCAATATTCATATGCAGACTTATTCCAACATAGGACAAAGAAAACCATAAAGTTTGGTATATGATGTCACTGCATGGTGCATGTGCCAGGAGAGACTTAACCCATTAGCAAACAATAATGACATTTGACCAGTTTGTTGCAGATGACTCTGGAAAATATTGTGGGCAAAAGGAGAGATTGCTCTTAACGAGCAATTTCTCCTTATCCCACAATGTTTTCTGCTCTAATAGGTGATTTTTTTTCAATTTTATCACATTTTGAAATGTCGTCTGCAAACTATTTCAATTTGGGACAGCTAAAACATTTGCGTTTGGTAAAGGATTAAGGAACCAAGTAACTGTGATAAAAGAGTTTGTATTGATCAATTTCTCCTTTTCCTTCTCTCAATAAACCTGTCAACAAATTGCACTGTGAATAGTCCTTCAGAAAACAATATCACATGTGCATGAAGTATGCTTAAATAGTTCCTATTGTAAAAACAACCCCACCAATCTTTGTCACAGAGATATACAAAATGGTCAATTGATCTTCCCAACTTTACAAGGAATTATTTTGGACTGTATTTCATCAGCTGCCATGTAACTGAGTAACCCTTATGAAGGACTGTGTTAACCCTCAGAATGCTGGGTAGTTTTCTTGAACCAGATTTTTGTGTCATCTGCTTTCCAAAACCTTAAATATCTCATAATCTGCTTCATTTTGCAGAGGAAAGACTCAGATTAACAAACAGGTTAGATCACTGGCAAGCCACCAGTTTACTTGGTGGCTAGCAATCGGAACTACTCGGGTATTTCCGTGAGCTGTTAAATACACCTCGGATATAAGTGTAGGGTTACAATTTTTCGGGTAAATCTGCATCCGCCAATTAACACATTTTCTAAGCGTGCATGTTAAGTAGTTCAATGTGTATGGAAGTGTTGGATGTCCTTTTAAATCAATTTTTATCAGTAACTCATACCAAAATGATGAAATTGTTGTTGTGACATGTATAGTTGTTCCCTCAATCAAATTTAACGACTTTTTAGATTTCACATATAAGATCTATTTTAAAAACATAAGTAAAGTGACGTCATTCTTGCGGGAAACACTATGGCGTCATCCCTATTATTTCAGAGGTGTTTTTATTGGATAAACCCGATGTGTTCAGATTGGGTGGCTAGCCTGAATCGAACCTGTTTGCATAAGCATGAAGTAGGTTCCAGCACTACAAGGGTTAATAGAGAAATATGTTTACCTCGGCAATTTTAGGTACTAGAGGTGTTTTATATTGGGCAGACTCCCTATCCAATTACAGTATGTCTAGGTTGGCCATTAGTATTGGGGGACACGTTTGGACATCAAACATTTGCCAATCAAGACAAACGATGGCTAACAAAAGGGATTGTACCAGAGCTTTTTTTCAAATTATAAAGTTACATAATAGAAGGTGTAACAAGGGTTCAGTGCAAGACTATAGTAAATGCTAATCAAGAGGTTTTTGGACTATGTGTGCTTTTGCAGCACCTTAGTCCATTGAATTTACATACCACATTTTGAGGCACGGTACTTTATCGATACACAAACAGCAGTCTGACCCCAATTACTCATTAAACATCCGCGTTCACTGTGCGGACTAATACCTGCTTTGAACTAGGAGTGTAGTCCGGATTTACTCGCTTTGTTTTGCTTTATATTATTATAACTGTTGCCTCAAGAGAAATCGTAAAATGTCCAGATGTTTGAAAAATAGACTATTGTTCAGTCTCTGGTCACAGAAATAATAACTATAGTAATGGTAGTAAAAGGAGCAACTGTTTTCCGCGAGATGTTGCCTAAAGACATTTTCAAATGTATCCTCAATCATCTTGATTAAAACGCACTACAGTCCTTCAGCCCTATCAGCACTTTGTCACCTGAGTCTTGTGAAACAAATCTTATATCATAGTTGTTTGATAATTATGTCTGATATAACAAGGCCATTCTGCAACTGTTGGGTGAGTCAGAGTTGTTATACCTAAGTGAGCATGCCAACTTTAATTATGTCTGATATAACACGGCCATTCTGCAACTGTTGGGTGAGTCGGAGTTGTTATACCTGGGTGAGCATGCCAACTTTAATTATGTCTGATATAACAAGACCATTCTGCAACTGTTGGGTGAGTCGGAGTTGTTATACCTGGGTGAGCATGCCAACTTTAATCATGTCTGATATAACACGGCCATTCTGCAACTGTTGGGTGAGTCGGAGTTGTTATACCTTGGTGAGCATGCCAACTTTAATTATGTCTGATATAACAAGGCCATTCTGCAACTGTTGGGTGAGTCGGAGTTGTTATATCTGGGTGAGCATGCCAACTTTAATTATGTCTGATATAACAAGACCATTCTGCAACTGTTGGGTGAGTCGGAGTTGTTATACCTGGGTGGGCATGCCAACTTTAATCATGTCTGATATAACACGGCCATTCTGCAACTGTTGGGTGAGTCGGAGTTGTTATACCTGGGTGAGCATGCCAACTTTAATAATGTCTGATATAACAAGACCATTCTGCAACTGTTGGGTGAGTCAGAGTTGTTATACCTGAGTGAGCATGCCAACTTTAATTATGTCTGATATAACACGGCCATTCTGCAACTGTTGGGTGAGTCGGAGTTGTTATACCTGGGTGAGCATGCCAACTTTAATTATGTCTGATATAACAAGACCATTCTGCAACTGTTGGGTGAGTCGGAGTTGTTATACCTGGGTGAGCATGCCAACTTTAATCATGTCTGATATAACACGGCCATTCTGCAACTGTTGGGTGAGTTGGAGTTGTTATACCTTGGTGAGCATGCCAACTTTAATTATGTCTGATATAACAAGGCCATTCTGCAACTGTTGGGTGAGTCGGAGTTGTTATATCTGGGTGAGCATGCCAACTTTAATTATGTCTGATATAACAAGACCATTCTGCAACTGTTGGGTGAGTCGGAGTTGTTATACCTGGGTGGGCATGCCAACTTTAATCATGTCTGATATAACACGGCCATTCTGCAACTGTTGGGTGAGTCGGAGTTGTTATACCTGGGTGAGCATGCCAACTTTAATAATGTCTGATATAACAAGACCATTCTGCAACTGTTGGGTGAGTCAGAGTTGTTATACCTGGGTAAGCATGCCAACTTTAATCATGTCTGATATTACACGGCCATTCTGCAACTGTTGGATGAGTCGGAGTTGTTATACCTGGGTGAGCATGCCAACTTTAATCATGTCTGATATAACAAGGCCATTCTGCAACTGTTGGGTGAGTCGGAGTTGTTATACCTGGGTGAGCATGCCAACTAGACTCCAACCCGAGGTTTGGGCAGATCGGGCACAGCGATGCAACCTTGCAAGGATATTACACAGGACAATCTTATAAATACTGTACAAAACAACTATATGATCAACGGCTTGTCTTTAGTCATTTCACAACAGTGGTTTCAAAGATTTCTGCAGTAGATGTCTTAAAGAAGACATTATGCATAAAGGAGTCATCATTTCTTCCTTATAAAGATATTCAGAGATTGAAGCAGAAAATATTTGCCTTCTATAACTGCATTAAAATGTCTATATATAAAGGAGTTACAAAAAAGACAACCCTTTATTCTTTATGTATCACTTTGATCCATTTGCTGCAGGTAACTTGAAAAGACACTCACCAATATCATAAAGAAAATGGATTGTGTTCTTTCATTTTTGAATTGTCTTTGAATAAAGGGCTAGCGAATTAATTGTCCACTTTGTCAAGGTTATCCAAAAGCCTTTACAGACACAGGAAGTTTTTCCTGAATTTTATTTTATAATCATTAAATGGACAACTTTAGAAAAAGATCTGGTATATGCAAACAAGCGAATCAAGATTCGATTTTGCCATCCCTTGGTTGAGACCCCTTCTTTCATATCCCAGCTGGGTTAATTATCCAATGGGGAAACCAATGTTCATTGTTACATAACTTGCATGATGTTACAATCATGCTTGAGCTATTTTTGTGCATTATTTTCAGTTAACGCCTACTATGAAAGATCTATTTTAGAATGGATTAGGTAACTTAAGATAAAAAAACATTGTTAGGGAAAATCATGTTTGGATAACTAAATTTGCAGCAACCTGTTAAATGAAGTCTTTGTACATGCTTTGTGTTAACTTTGGTATTTGAAGGCAACTGTTCATAAATAAAGACATTATTTCTTTTGCTAATTTTCTTATTTCCTCCATAAACCCTGTACTTTAAACTTGTTCATTTTTCATTGATTGTGAAACAAGTCCTTACAACTTGAATTAATCACTGTCAATTCTGCTTCCTAGATAGATAGATAACCAGTACTCACACCAAAGCGGGGTTTGGCAAAGTCTCATTTGGATTTACTTAGTTAAAACATATTTATAATACATCGATTATGAAACAAGTTCTTTTAACTTAGATTTTATCACTCTCAATTCTGCTTCCTGGACACATAACCGGTACTCAAACCTAATGTGGATTAGTGAAAGGTTGCAAGGCTGAACCCGCTACTGTCATGTCCAGAGACCGACACTTTACCCCTGGACAAGCGTCTTTTGATTTACTTATCTGTATATGCCAAATACTTTTCTGCACTTATCTGTATATTGGCCATATAGTAGATTTCAGTAAAAATTCAATTGTCCAAGGATTTGGGGCAAGCTGAGCAATAAGGGCACTTGATTTTGCCGGTATACGGACATTTGCCCCCCCCCCCCACCCCCCACCCCCCACCCCGATATTTGCCCCCTTATTGGTATATGTTGTCCGCCTTCTACATTACGGCGAGGGGGCAAATGTCCGTGGGGGCAAATGTCCAGGATTTGATTTTGCAACCCCTGCAAAGGTGGAGTAATGAAAATCACAAAGTTGATCCCTCTACTCAAAGAGTTTGAAGCCATATATTGTGGTATTACAATAGAATTGAGATAATTCTTTTGGGTATCAGATAAAAAGAATTTATTTTAAAGTTTTTAAAAAATGCTTCATGTTAAAAATCAAAGAGCCGCACCTTGTTTTGACCTCTTGAAAGTCTTTATTCAATATAGCAAAGAATAGATCCTGGGTACCGTTTAACTAAACATTTTAGGCTAAAAGTTTGCGTATGTTCAAAACAATATTCCCTCTTTTTTAGATATTCAGAAAAGCTGTATTGAAGAGTAAGTAATCAATCAATTTATCACAATTCACACATTTCGCTTTTCAGTCAATGTTAACTTAACATATTAACAAAACCTGATAATTCACAGTTTATTCAGGCCATCTGAAATTGCTCTCGCTGCTTGCACTGATTCTCTCGATTTCCTCGGAATCTACCAACCTCTCTATTATTCTGGCCATTTCAAATATAAGATTTCATTTACCCATTACCAAACAATACCTACATTTAACCACTTTGTTGCAGACGACTCTGGAAAACATTGTCGGGAAAGAAGAAATTGCTCATAGCGAACAATTTCTCCTTTTCCCCACAATGTTTTTTTACCCTATCAGAAGATTTCATCCCATTTTTAAATGTCGTCTGCAAACTCTTTAAATTTGGGAGTGTTAAAAATTTGGCATTTGGTAAAGGGTTAATTGGAAAATAAATACTGACGTCACCATTTTCTCAGTGGTAAATGCCCAGATGAATGACTACAGCCAGTTGGACAAACAAATACCTCCATCTTGGCCTCAAAACCTTTTACAATCATTTCAATGGTACAATCTTACTAGTACCCACAGTCTAGGGTTTAGAGAAGAAATAAAAAGTTAAACCCTACGATATTTTTCTCTTTTTCAAAATTTCTGTTCACATTCAGGTTGCCATTTTGCTAAACAACTTGGGGAAAACTATTTGTGCAAGTCAAAACAAAAAACATAAATAATATCTTAATTGAAAGTACAATATTGTAATGTGACACATAATATTGCTTATCCAAATCTTTAAAAAAGAGGGAATATTGCAGTTTTTATGTAATAAATTTCAAAAGCAGTCGTCAGGCTTTTTATTAAAATGCCGATACATAATTATTAGGGATGGGAACGAATATTCGAATATTCGAATAGCGGGTCGAATATTCGAATAGCAAAATAGTATTTGAATATTCGATTTTAATGAACCCATATTACTGTATGTTTACCCTAAATTTTATTCAAAAATAATGTTGTTTTATTTTCATTTTCTTCCTCTAAACCGATCCCAAATATCGAAGAACGTGCCTAGCTCCCAGGTGCAGTTACGATGTTTTTACAACATATGTCACACAGTAAAACACCTGTGACAAATTACCATATCTTTTGACAGTTTGCAAAGCGATTAATTCCTAAGTGTGAAAATAGTCTATTTTAAGCCGCTAAATCTAACACCTTAATGATCTGCACTTGCTCCTTTCTATCCAAAACAAGTCAATCACGCTAATTGACAAATTGTCAGTGTCAACCAATCACGTAACTTGTTTGTCGTGAAATTAAACAATTACTCTTTCAATAACCAATCGTAATCATGATTGCATATGCACGAAGACCAATCAAATAATGTGTTAGAAAGTATATTTTTCTTCAGAATAATTTATCAAACTTATCTTCATTCTAATTTCTACATCTATTCGATAAACATCACAATGCCTCCATCACATGTCTGGAATTACTTTACTCGTTCTGCCGAGAAGTCGAAGGCGACCTGTAACCTGTGTAACCAGGACTTTGTATTCAAGAATACATCCAACCTACTGAATCACTTGAATGACAAGCATCCATCGTTTTGATGTCCGAAACTGTAAAACAGACGACCATGAACCTGTTTGTCAACTCACCGAAGAAATCGAAGGCGGACAACGAAACCATTACACAGACCATCGCGGACATGATTGTATCAGACTACCTACCACTTAGCCTTGTAGAGGGAGTGGGGTTCTGCAAGCTGATGACCTTAGTAGCACCGGACTACAAGGTCCCGTGTAGGAAGACGATTCGATCCAGAGTTGAGAAGCGTTACGACGAAATAATGGTTATTACTGCTTTGATATTGCATGCACGTACATGTATACAGATATCGGCTATACACAAAAGGTTTGAACAGAGGACTAGTGTACTAGTATTCGGACATGCAGACATTCGGACATCAAAACGAATTCTAAAATCGAATATTCGAATATATTCGAATAGTTCTAGTCGAATATTCGAATAGTGATTTCTCTATTCGTTCCCATCCCTAATAATTATTGATTCACTGTATGCACCCATTAAATTAAGGACATGTTCAGCAGTTTTATGAGAAAATAACCCTTTCATAGAATTTTCTAAAGTTTTAATATGTTATTTAAAATTCTATTGTGAATTCAAAAATTTAAAGAAAAATGCAGGTCGACCAGTTATTTTTTTTCGTAAAATGACAGTTTCCATGGTAACCGTTTGGGGTAAAAAAATGTCAAAATGAACATACCATCTTCAGAGGTAATAAAATAATTTCTGGAAGAGTTATTAACACAAAAAATTCATATTTTCAATACTATATGATTAAATGTTTTTTTTAGCTCACCTGAGCACGTAGTGCTCAAGGTGAGCTTTTGTGATACCGAGATGTCCGTCGTCCGTGCGTCCGTGCGTCCGTGCGTGTGTCAACAATTGCTTGTGAACACTCTAGAGGCTACATTTATGATCCAATTTTTATCAAAATTGGTCAGAATGATTGTCTCAATAAAATCTTGGCCAAGTTCGAAACTGGGTCATGTGGGGTCAAAAACTAGGTCACTAGGTCAAATAATTTAAAAAGTTTGTGAACACTCTAGAGGCCACATTTTTGGTCCAATTTTGATGAAAGTTGGTCAGAATGATTGTCTCAATAAAATCTTGGCCAAGTTCGAAACTGGGTCATTTGGGGTCAAAAACTAGGTCACTAGGTCAAATAATTTAAGAAGTTTGTGAACACTCTAGAGGCCACATTTATGGTCCAATTTTGATGAAAGTTGGTCAGAATGATTGTCTCAATAAAATCTTGGCCAAGTTCGAAACTGGGTCATGTGGGGTCAATAACTAGGTCACTAGGTCAAATAATTTAAAAAGCTTGTGAACACTCTAGAGACCACAATTATGGTCCAATTTTTATCAAAATTGGTCAGAATGATTGTCTCAATAAAATCTTGGCCAAGTTCGAAACTGGGTCATGTGGGGTCAAAAACTAGGTCACTAGGTCAAATAATTTAAAAAGTTTGTGAACACTCTAGAGGCCACATTTATGTTCCAATTTTGATGAAAGTTCATCAGAATGATGGTCTTAATGAAATCTTGGCCAAGTTTGAAACTGGTTCACGTGGGGTCAAAAACTAGGTCACTAGGTCAAATAATTTAAAAGCTTGTGAACACTCTAGAGGCCACATTTATGGTCCAATTTTGATGAAAGTTGGTCAGAATGATTGTCTCAATAAAAATGTTGGCCAAGTTTGAAACTGGGTCATGTGGGGTCAATAACTAGGTCACTAGGTCATATAATTTAAAAAGCTTGTGAACACTCTAGAGACCACAATTATGGTCCAATTTTTATCAAAGTTGGTCAGAATGATTGTCTCAATGAAATCTTGGCCAAGTTTAAGACTCGGTCATGTGGGGTAAAAAACTAGGTTACTAGGTCAAATAATTTAAAAAGTTGTGAACACTCTAGAGGCCACATTTATGGTCCAAATTTAATGAAAGTTGGTCAGAATGATTGTCTCAATTGAAATCTTGGCCAAGTTTGAAACCGGGTCATGTGAGGTCAAAAACTAGGTCACTAGGTCAAATATTTGAAAAACCTTGTGAACACTCTAGCAGCTATATTTATGGTCCAATTTTGATGAAAGTTGGTCAGAAGGATTGCCAAAATGAAATCTTGGCCATGTTTGAAAGTGGGTCATGTGGGGTCAAAAACTAGGTCACTAGGTCAAATAATTTAAAAAGCTTGTGAACACTCTAGAGGCCACATTTATGGTCCAATTTTGATGAAAGTTGGCCAGAATGATTGGATTATTTACCATAAGCTTGACTGTCTTAAAATTTTCCAAATTTATTTACTGTTGAAAACCAATAAACGACTTTGAGATACATTTTCCAATTGTTATTATTTTAATTTGCCCAACCAATTGTTACTGTCCCTGCTTTCACAAACCTAAATTTCCTTCATCTTAATTCTCTTTGTCTTGGTGAACATTAACTCAAGAAGACAAATACAATACACATAAAAAAATGTTAACAAGCAAGAGCATTGGCTTAGAGTATTCAATGCAATTAGCACTTAGAAGAGTTTGAAACATACCAACCACTCTGTCTTAAATATACCTCTTTTTCAAACAGAACTCAGGTGAGCGATAAAGGGCCATTATGGCCCTCTTGTTTAAATTATTACAGACTGAATAATTTTTGTAATCAAAATCAGTTTTTTAAATTTTTGTATTTGACAAAAAAACAATGAAATTTGATATGTATTTTACAAATAAATGAAGATATCTAAAAATTCCTTTCATAGAATTTTCTCATTTTTCAGTATGTGAAGTAAAATTAAATCTTGAAATACAAACTGCAAAAGAAATAGGTATACGTTGACGAGTTAGTTTTTCTGTAAAATGACAGTTTCCATGGTAACCATATTAAAACATTCATAAAGACGATTAAAATAACTTTGAACTTGAAAAATAGAAGCTGGGGCTTAATATGCATGAGAAATATACATAATGTTGATAACCTTTTAAAGTTGTATGGATAATATAATTATTCTTTGAAAAAAACTTGCAAACAGTAAATTTCATCCGAATAAAAAAGTAAATCCAACTACTATGCAAGTACCTCTTCGGTAACAGATTGTTATCTCCCTTTGATGCGCAGATGAAGTGCGCAGATAAAACTACCAAGAACGTCCTTAAAGAATTAAATACTAAAGAATAAAAAAATCTAATTTTTCTCCAAATGACTATTCTTCAGTGTGTATCAACAGTACATTCTGATGTGCAGTTTTAAAGAAGTTGATTTTTAGCTTCTGCACAATATTCTTTCCACACTGTGGACTGCTTTACTACATGAACTTGATTGATCAAACAACAGAAAAATAAAACAAAAAGAAAACATAAATTTTGTGTAAAAGAAATTACAGACTAGAAATCTAGAATAACACATGTAAATTAGACCTGAGCAATGAATCATATAAAATAGCTATTGAAAGGCGTCTGTCGTGAGCATGAGATGGGATAGATAGTTCTGCAAAATTAACTATTCTGGCTGGAGCTTAATCTAATATTCACTGTCTGTATGAATCTTGTTTATAGACTTCAGGGGAAGTGAATATATTACTATGTAAGCAAAGTCAGACAGAAACCCATTTTCGTAACTCCTTGTTGTTCACAATCCTTTTGTGTGCATTCACCATTAAAAAAAAATATTGTGCATCAAGACATCTATTTAGAGGGCGGCCAAAGTGCAGAGGTAGAGCTTCGGTCTCTTTGGTCTCTTGTACCAGGGGTACCAGGTTTGATCCCTGTGAGACGAGGAGAAAAATGCCGGGACTAACCCATAAATCAGCGCAAGTATTGGTTTAGTATCCAAGAAGCAGTCATAGAGAGTGAATTTAATAAGGTTCAAGCTTCTGTCACAATCAATGTAAAATAGATCACAGTCAATGTAAAATAGATAAGTTCAAACTAAGATATTTTTTTATGTTGCTGAAATTTCTTTACCCGCTTTGTACAATGGTGGTTTCATACCATAAATAGCCAACTGCTTTCCTGAACCAGGCACTAATTTGTTGAGAAGAATTTTATGAATGGTTTTGACATATACGCTTTACTCTATTAAACCTTACTTTAATTCACCTGCAGCAGACTTCCGACTTCTTAGAAAAACGTAGTGATAAAAGGAGAAAATAAATATGTGCTTTTAGGATGGAACTCAATGATGTATGTCTGTCTGTCGGTCTATCTATCTGTTCTCATGTTATCAACTTTTCTTTAACCCATTACCAAACAATAGCAACAGTTGACCAGTTTGCTGCAGATGACTCTGGAAATCTTTGTGGGATAATGAAAATTGCTTTTGAAAAGCAATTTCTCCTTTTCCCACAATGTTTTCTGCCCTATCAGCAGATTATTGTTCAATTTCATCACATTTTAAAATGTTGTGTGCAAACTCTTTCAATTTGGGACAGTCCAAAACCTGGTGTTTGGTAAATGACTTCTCCTATAACATAAGACTATGTAAACTTCATTTTAAGGTAAAATACCCATATCCGAACATTTTCCCTGGATTGGAATTTTCATTTGTCAAATACTTTCTTGGAATATTAATTTCAAATCAAAAAGTAAAAAAATTAAAGAGATGTAATTAATATGAATATATGACAAAAATCTTTGATTTCATTTTGAAAACCATTCAAAACCAGACAAATTTGGAAAAATGGCTTGGTAAATGCCTTTGAAATGATGGACTTTTTTCATGAATTATATTTCAATTTATTATTTAACCAAAGCAAATACCAGGTTTCCATTATGGATTTTCTACCTTAACATTTTTTTCCTGGGATTGTTTCCCACAAAAGTTGTTCTGTAGGAATGCTATCTAGTCAGTGTTCTCAATAAGAACAGGCTGCAGGCCAAAATGACCACTTCAAATTATGTTTTGGCCAGTTCAAATTGGTGCAGATGTTATAAGAACCCCCATGGACCCCCCTTTAAGTGGCCTGTTCAGATTCTGTTTTGGCCTGTTCAACCAATTCCTTTTTGAGAACAATGTAGGCTAGTCACAGGGCACAAAAAGGTCTTCTTTTGTCATATTCATTGTTAAAACTACCAATTTCATGTGCTTTTACAGACAAAAATATGAGGCAAAGGGTTTCATCTATTGTGATGAATATATAAAAAGAGTTATTTTCATCTTGCCACAATTTATTCTTAACTGGTCTGCAAAGTTGACAATGGTCATTTGCATGGCTGAGTGGGATTATCCAGTATTAATTCCTTGATCATGTAACAACCAATGATTCCCATTAGAGTACTGAACCATTAATTTTACGCCAAATTTGGTTAGCGCCGTCTCCAGAATAACAAGTGCTTCCACTTGCTTGAATTAGTCTCGAGATGCCTTTATATAACAAAATAGGCAAGCTGTATGAGCAGACGGGACAGGATAGGTTGAATCTTTATCCACAACTCTCATGGTGCAAGCATTTTATCAATTGTACATTATTCTATATTGTTTTTGTGGTGTCTTCCAACTAAAGGAGTGCCGATTGCTCTATTGCTCTTTTCCTGGGTTTAAGGTAAAAATACCAATAATCCCCCATTTTGAAATGTATTCTTTCTCCGGATTACTTCTGTCCTTCTTTGTATACATTGATTTTGGCCGAAACTATTGGTTTAATGTGAATTGTTCCAGCCTGGATCGATGTGTACTGAGAATGACCGATGTGTTCCACCGAGAGAATGAGTTTCAAAATGGGGGATTATGGGTATTCTACTTTTAATCTTTTTCAGCTGATGAGCTAACAGGAAGTAACAATACATATTTTATACAAAAGTTAGTTATCTCATTTGGGATTTAAGCAACAGTCCAGATTGAAAGCAACAGCAGACACCAATGAATATAACTGAATTGTTACTAATGAGAGTTTCTGTGATATTGGGTAGGAACTCAACAAACAATCATGAGAAGAGAAGGAATTTGCAATCCCATTTGTATCTTGAGATGTCGTCTATCAAAATACAAATTGTGGGTTTATTGCAAGACTATAGTTTACAAAGGAAACCCTGGAAATATATGTGAAGGAAATGTTTGATAAGAAGCTTTGTGAATAACCATGTCACAAGTCTCAAGTAATTTGCTTCCGACAATTGGCAGTTAAAAGTAACATAGCTTAATTAACATGCTTGAAATTGATTATCTGCATTTTGGGAAGGAACCATTGTGGGAATTGGTAATCAGGGAGCAGATTATTTTGTTTAAACTACTTCTGATATCTTCCAGTACAAAAAGGTTCAGATGGATATAAGTGAGAGAAAGGCTTAGCAACAGAAATTTAGTTACACAACAGCCAGCAATGCACCTTTTGGTGTGCCCTTCTGAGACATGAATAAATAATATCAATCTCAATTGATGAATTTGTCAACTGAACTCGATCAATGATATACATTCTACTTTTTACAAGTCCAAAAGCAATACATCTCATGTGATGGTGACATAGCCTGTTATTTCATGTATAGTACATTTTGTCAGAAACTCAGAAACCAAAAGAATACAAAGCTACAAATGTCGCAAAAGTATTTAACCTAGTATTAAAAAGAAAATGCACTTTTTTTTGTAGTCTGCTGTCTATACAATTTGGACCAGTCACAATTCTCCATTTGAGGGAATGGATTAAAACATTTTGTACTAGATTGTATCAAGAACATTCTAACCCTTATAGAGTTGAAACTGACTTCATGCTTATGCAAACAGGTTGAATCCAGGCCAGCGGCCAAGTAAATTGGTGGCTGGCCTGTTATCTTACCTGTTTGCTACTCTGAGTATCTTTCTTGTGCATCTTTCTTCATCAAAATTGAGCAGATATTTGAAGTTGGAAAGCAGACAACGCAAAAAATTTTTTTGTTTTAGTAAATTACCAAGTATTCTTAGGCTAAATGATCACCAACACTATTGGATTCAATGAAAACTATTGGATGTAACTCTGCAGGGCAAGTTAAGTTAGATATGGCCATTTGTAACAGCTAGACCTCTGTATAGCAGGAATTGTCTATTGGTTGCTGCTAGGAATGGATCCTTTGTGGTTTATAAGTCTGATAAAGCATGATGGAATCTCGAGGAGAGCCTTAGATGAAACTTGAGGAATACTTTATTCTGGCTTGGAAAACTGTATTGGAGAAGATGGGTATTAGAAAGGTATTTTCGTGTATTATTTTCTATAAAAAGATTCTGTGATTTTGTTTGTCTCTAATTGTGTTTGGAAACAAATACTCATGTAATTTTGTTCTTGTTATGTAACTTGATTCTTTCACCTTTTCAGAATTACTTTATCTTTCAAAAAATTATCTTCATCTCAAATTGTTAACCCATTCCTTTGTTTTGAAATTTGTATCTGTTTACAATTTTAAGAAATGGCCTATGATAAAATAGCTGTAACAAAACTGAAAAGTTCGTTTTGATACAGAAGAACCATAATTAATACGTTGTTTGATATAATCAATTTCTTCATTTGTAATCTCTTTTTATGTTTTACAGAACTAGTGTTTACTCTTATTGTGCTGGAATGGACTTAATGCTTATGCAAACAGGTTAGATCCAGGCCAACCACCAAGTAAATTGGCGCCTGGCCTGTGATCTAATCTATCTGCTACTCTGAGAGTCTTTCTCAGGAATTTTCACCTTACCTAACAAAGATTGAACCTCCTTTTAATTCTGCTATCTCAACTTAAGGTAGAATACCTTTATTTTGCCATTTTTAAATTATTTTACCTGGGATTACTTCGGTAGTTTTCGGTATACATTGGTCGGGGTCAAGACTTTTTGCATTAAAGGCACATCAAAGGAGAGGAGTACATAAAAAATACTGAAAAATTATATGGAGTTCTTTTTATTATGTTCATACAAGTCATGAGAATTAATTTAGAAACACATAAGTTATTTTGTGCTTGAAATGTAGTTGTCTCCAATTAAAGCATGTTTATCAACAATCTGTTTGTTTACATATTCAAAATAACGACTTCTGATTGGTCAGTTCAAAATATTTTGTATGAACTGACAATGTCAGAGGTGAAGAATCAGGCAATCTGAATTATCCAACTTGCTAATCTGGGTTATTTCTCGTTGCCTTTCACGCTTCAGTTGTGCTGATGGCTTTTTTTGGTGATATCTATTTGAATCTGACCAAAAGTTTACCAAAAAATGTAGTTAGATATAGCATTTATCTCCTTTTATGGGCTTTTAAACTGAATTGCTTCAACTGATGTAAACCCAGATCAACAGAAGTAATCTGAAGTAAAATAATTTCAAAATGGCGGATTATGGGTATTCTACCTTTAGTGCCACTTTGTTATAATGGAACTAGAAATCACAAGACTCATAGGTAAAAAGCATAAAAAGCATTGTGCTTAATCCATTACCAAACAATAACGACATTTGACTAGTTTGTTGCAGACAATGAGCAATTTCTCCTTTTTAATAATGTTTTCTGCCCTATTAGAAGATTATTTTTCAATTCCATCTCATTATGAAATGTCACCTGCAAACTCTTTCAATATCGGACAGACGAAAACTTGACGTTTGGTAAAGGGTTAAACAGAAAAAAAAAGAGAAACAAATCGCAGTCTCACAATGGGTTCTAGAGATATCTTCTAAAATGCATGGACTTAATAAACAGGGATTTAGACTTCATGTTATAATCAAATGCAAAACCGTAATTCTAGGAGGGAAAAAGACAAACAAAAAACAGCCTCTTGCTATACTATGATAAATTCTTCCAATTTGTATTTTTAAACATCTGAGTTTCAGGTAGTTTTGATTTATACCGAGATGATGACTGGTATAGAATGTAGTTTAGAGAACAGATACAGAATATTCTATTCTGTTTTGTTCTAGGAACAAAATGTTATCTAAGACGACTCCTTTTTTCATTTTGGGGGTTTAATATTCATGCTCATTTTATGCGAAATCTAAACATTAACTTTTAGTGCACACTATATATATCATGGAAGGTAAGCCTTAGTTTGTTCTGGTATATGTGTCATAGCTGGGAAAAATCTGTGTTTGGAGAAATCATAGTTTATTACTTCTTTTTTGTCGATGGGCAGAAAACGCGAAATGTCTCGAGTGGTTTTGCGATGACGTCAAAAAAAGACTTAAAGAATGGTGGCCATTTTTCTAAGATTTGAAAGATTTTATTTCATTGAAAACGAGAGATATATACTGTTTATAAATTAACTAGATTTACAGAACACAGATTAATGCATTCGCACATGTACATTATCGATTTCAAACAGTGATACGCGCGACAATATGCACCCGATTACCTCTAAACAAGTTGCAAATGTGTGTAGCGAGGGCCGGAAGAAATGTCAAGTCACGGTACATACCGGCATCACACAGTTCATGTTCAGCCAGGTCTGTGTTGGAAATTCATCATGCAACCAAATATTTTTATGTAATTTTCTTCCTTGTTATGCCCTAATGATATGATTACTAGTAAATTCAATGTTTTGGATGACAAATAATTTCGAATAAAAGTTTGAATCATCAAGAAGGACGGATATGATATCAAATATTTCGGTATGATTCGGTAAAGTTTACGTTATGCCGGTAATTTCGGTAAATATCAGACAGTTGCGATCGTTAGAACTTTGCTGCTAACTAATGATCATTTTATGACTGCATAACCAACTGGATTCCATTGATTTTGAAAATGTGACGCTCGAATGGGTTGTTATAAGGGTGAACAACTCACTTGAAGAGTTATTCGTAGAGTGGGTACTCTACACTACATTCTATCCCGTGATATCCTTCAGGTGGCGCATTCTAGTAGAACAACTAGTACTCTTGCCAATACATGGTCACCTGCAATACATTGGATTTGCCGTCCTTTAATGAATAAACCAGAAGTAGTAAATTCATGATATTTTGATTGTGTACAAACTTTAAAATGTTAAAAAACAAACTATTTGTGCTTGCAATGGCTACATTTCAGTATGTATCCTATAGCAGCTACTGTATAGCTGTTGTGCTGACGTGCAGTTTTAAGAAAAAATCATTTATACCTTTCAAATCTCCACAGATCTGTTATCTTAAAGGCACATCAAAGGAGATAAGTACAAATAAATTACTGAAAAAATATATGGAGTTCTTTTATTTTGTTCATAAAAGTCATGAGAATTAATTTACAAATGCATTTAGACCCAATTAAATAGACTGCTTTAACAGAAGTTATTTTGTGCTTTAAATATAGTTGTCTCCAATTCAATCATGTTTATCAACAACCTGTTTGTTTACTATTTCAAAATAACGAATTCTGATTGGTCTGTTCAAATATTTGTGTATCAACTGTCAAGGTCAGAGGTGAAGAATGAGGCAATATGTAGTATAGTTCTTTTGAGATGGGAAAAACAAGTCGAATTTTTGTTCATATATATTGTTTTTGGTGTCCCAAATTTTTATGAAGTTTTAATTTGACCACAGCTTTACATTGTTCTTTCCAAGACACCCATTGCTTTCCATCATGAATACTATTGTCTTGTTTTGCTTTAATCCACAGTAGCTAAATTGATTGACAAAGCTCCCCGTTTTCCCCGTGAGTGAGCCTATTTCTGTAATGAATTAGAATCAGGCAAGCTCGTGTTGAGAACCATTTCAATTTACCCTGTGATGACAGGTAATTAGGCTGTTGAGAGAACCATGCCTCGTTATTTTTGCGCTTGTACCCATGAAATTTTAAATTGGTTTTCCTTAAAACTTTCTGCGCAGTGAGAAAAGATGCAGAAATCTTTGCAGATTGTCGTTCAATTTGAAGTTTCCATTGAATCCTTCTAAGTGGAAGGAAATTGTTGTCTTTAGTCATTTAACTGTTCCAAGTAAAAGGCTAAAGATAGCATAGCAAAATCCAAAGGTTTGATTTTAAAAGAATATGTACATGAAGAATTGCATAGTTCTTGAAGTCAAAATTGTGGTAACAAAGGGATATTTAGTCTTGCATGGATTGTCTAGTTTACCCTCATACTTTCAAATGCTGTTTTACCTAATACCCCAAAACCAAATCTGCAAGTTGTCCAAAATGAAGAAATCATTAGAAATTAAGAAGAAGACTGTTCCTAGCAATGGTTTTTTCATCACAATATTTTCTTGTGTCATCTAAGACAGATGTGTTCAAGCAAAACATGAAAAAAAAGTTAATGTTTTCTTCAATGGAAAAAGGGCTTTTTTAAAAAGAAGGGCTACTTGGTTCCATTTTATTATATGACTTAAGTAAAATATATGCGCAAGTCAAAACTGTAAATCATAGATAGTATCTTTAAGAAAAACACAATGTTGTCATGTGTTACTTCTCCAAGATGCTTCCAATTATGTGTTACTATGCAATACTGCTGAGAACAAAATTGAAATAAGAGGGAATATCGTTTTATAACTTATGCAAATTCTTAGCATGAAAATATGTAAAGCGGTATTTTGGTGTGTTGGACTGTTTTGAACAATTGTATCATGCAGGCCTACTAATTTTCAGTCCTGGCCCTGATTTAAGGCTTTGAGATTTTAATTTTTTTTCTTTGTTCATATTGAAGATGTTTAAATCAAGGCTTCAGGCTTGAGCATTCCTTAACCCTTATAGTCCTGGAACCAAATTCATGCTTATGGAAACATGTTAGATCCAGGCCAGCCACCAAGTTCATTGGCAGCTGGCCTGTGATCCAACCTGTTTATTACTCTGAGTATCTATCCTTGACAGAACTAAGCAGCTATTTAAGGTTTTGAAAAGCAGATGACACAAAAATCTATCTTTAGAAAATTACCCAGGATTCTAAGGGTTAACAATAGCAAACCTAATCATGTTGAATACCATGCTAAGTTGAATAATCCTATTTCAGATGTCCAGGTTAGTAATGGTATCTCGGAGGTTGAGGCCAGTGTGGATGTGGAGGTCATTAACCCAGAACCCCGTAACCTTCAACTTGGGATACCAAACGGGCTCTCCGACCTGCCTGCCTGTATACCAAAGGTGTATAACATCAAAGGAGGTGCAGACTCAGTTCTCGCTGTATTTGTCAACACTACTGTACACTTTGAAGCATCGGTTTCCATGGGAACAGATTTGACCTTCACATTCATGTTTGAAGATTCCAAGGAAGAAGATACGGTACAACTAGAGGGTCCAACTTTAAGTGTTTTACAGGTAAGAAATTTTCCCTAACGATCTTGGCACTTGTGAGTTTGTCACTGTGAGATATTTCGACAAATTACCTTGTTCAATATTGGAGCTGTTTGACAATTTTTCTTGAAGGAAATACGACAAAAAAGGGATTTTTTCCAAGCAAATCTTTCAGTATGCATGAACTGTCTTGCAAGTAGATATTTTACCCATATGGTTCTGTAACTAATTTCATGCTTATGCAAACAGGTTGGATCCAGGCCAGCCACCAAGTAAATTCAAAGCAATGCTGTCTGCACTCATCTTGTACACACATTTTTACTGTCATGTGAACATTTTTCATTTTTAACCTGTGTTTTGCATAATTATTAATGCAATCAAAATCATAAAATCAAAGATTTTGATTTGTATTTAAGTCCATTCTGTTTATTGTCAATATCATTTTAAAGCAAAGTCTATGAAATGTCACTTGAACATCTAGATCAGTATGAATAATATGGTATTGACAATATGATGAGTAAACTTGTTTTATATTGATGCTATCTTTAACTTCAATTTGGACATTTTATAAGTTTTTTTAAGGGGAATTGGTTGATTTTGATGGTGTAATTACCTTTATGTAAGACTATTTGAAAAAGTTATGACTAAGGCATAGCTTCCATTTGTAAATTCTACTTTTTTCACAATGGTCTCAATTAAAATCCAATTTTGTTGTGTAACATACTGGTCCAAAGTTATAATGGATGATAAGATACAATCATAAAGTATGAAATTTAAAATTTCCTCTGTGATTTAGCGGCATTGCGGAAAGAAAGGTATAAATTTTTTTGGTCAAATCTGTTTATAAAAACTTCTGTCCTAGGTACATCAATCTTTGTATGTACATTTATATGGGAAAAGGTAACATGCAAAAAGCAAAAAATTACTTGGAAAGGAAAAAAAATACACATGTTTTAAGTTTTTTCAATAAGTACATAGAGTCTGACATAAAAGAAACCACTTTAGAAAATGAACGTTCCAAAGACAGCAATTTCCTCTTTCTAGGATTATCAAGGCAGAAATGTCTCATTACATATAATGCCCATTGCTCCATCATACTTCACTTTGTCCCGTCTGATGCAGAGGACCAATTGTGACAAACTAGAAATTACTCTAGGTTAACAATGTCCTTTTGTCACAACTATTTCCACCAAAAATCATAATGAAACATGGTGCTTTTTATTTCTTAATTGGTGTCTGATGTTTCTTTCAATTTTGAACCTTGACAAAATACTTTATAAGGAAAGAATTATTGAAGGGATTTCAAGATATCATTAGAATGCAAGAAAAGTCGTTAGTTTAATGAACCAGTTATGGTTGAAAATGTGAAATCAACGAAGAATTGCAAGCAGAACATTTCTCTTACTTTCTTATCTGAATAGAACTACACTATTTTCTGGCAAGCATTTGCAAATGTAACAAATGGAAATAATTTTCCTTTTTCAAGATAAGGAGGTAAAAGGGGAGAAATCCCTTTTGGTAAAATGTTCAAATTAATTAATGTTAACTTAATGGATTACAGAGTTAATCCCATCATTTACTCACAAATTCCCTCTCATGAGACTGTGGGTGTCCAAATTGTAAAGAAATGCCTGCAACAATCATTAACCCATTCCCAAACAACAAATTTCCTACTGTCCCAAATTGAAAGAGTTTGCAGACGACATTCCAAAATGTGATGGAATTGAACAATATTCTTCAGAAAGAGCAGAAAACCTTGAGGATAAAGGAAAAATTGCTCTTTTGCCCACAATGCTTTCTAAAATCGTCTGCAACAAAGTCGTCAATTGTTGTTTTTGTTTGGGAAAGGGTTAAGTAAGACATATTTCTTTCTTTTGCGATATAAGAGGCCTTTATTACTAAAAGGTTATGCCAAATTTTCAACTGTGCCAAATTGAAGGAGTTTGCAGACCACATTTCAAAATGTGATGATTTTCAAAAATAATCTTCTGATAGGGCAGAAAACATTGTGGTAATAGGAGAAATTGCTCTTTATGAGGAATTTCTCCTTTTCCCACATTGTTTTCCAGAGTTGTACGTAACAAACTGGTCAAATGCCATTGTTGTTTGGTAATGGGTTAAAGTACAAGTGAAAAAAGATGGGGAAATGGAATAGGAGAAATTTCACTGAATTATTAATGATTAATGTCTACTTTAGTTGCCATGGTTTTAAGTTTCCAACAGGATTTGGTATATTTGGTAGATTTTGATATTTCTGTATTAGATTTGGACCAGCTATTTTATTTTGTCTTTTAAGAAAATGACTTGAATCTGCTTTCTACAGAAAAGTACAGACACCTTTCCAATATAAATACCAGCCCTAATCGTATTTGGTAACCATGGCTACCAATACATGTAGTAATTAAAGTGGAAAGTCTTTACTTTCTGTTTTACATTTCCTTAATTAAGTGATGCTTCAAAACGTAAATTTTAAGGTGTGATTAGGTGCAAAATCAGTTACCTAATTACAAAGTAAGTTTCCAACCATACTTCAATCAGAGTGGAGGGAGTCTGTTTAACAGTTAATGAGTTACCTCTTACTCTATATAACTCAAAGGCACCAGCATGTTGATATTTAGGAGAAACCACGGTGAGAAAAGGATAAATGCATGACATGAAATGCAATTCATCTTTTCATATCAAAATGCTTCCTACCAAATTATCAATCACTGTTACTGTTACTATGGTATTGGAGTTATCACTGAAAACATTTGAAAGATGGAGTGTTCTCTGCATTTAAATAGTGAGTAGTGAGGTTTTATAAGGAAGTTATTACCAATACATGATGAAAACTGCCATTAACATGAAATCTTACAGCCATTGTTCTGGTAATCTTATCGGTGCATTTACAAGCAGATGCCAGGTGTTTTGTTGAAGATTGTTGTTCCTTTACCTCATATTTACCTGCTTCAGGGCACCAGCAAAAGAGAATTATAGAAGCCATTGTGACAACGGAGGAAATCAATGGTAATGAACAATTATCATTTGGTCATAGTTGTTTATATTTTACAAAATTTGCATTGAATTTTCTATAATTCTCTTTTGCCTTCAATTTGGATCAATCTCTGAATATTATCAGGATAGGTTAACTCTTTCCCGAATGCCAAATATTCAACTCTCCCAAATTGAAAGAGTTTGCAGACAACATTTCAAAATGTGATGAAATTGGAAAGTAATCAGGAGAGCAGAATACATTGTGGGAAAAGGAGAAATTGCTCATCAAGAGCAATTTCTCCTTTTCTCACAATGTTTCCTAGAGTTGTCTGAAACAAGTAGTCAAATGTCGTTTTTGTTTGGCAATGGGTTAACCCCTTAATCTTTTGCACAAGAATTGAGAAACTTTTTTCTTAAATACAGATTACCTCTCATGATCAATAAAATTTCTTACAGCAATTATTTAAATACCTGGAAAGAAAATATTGTTGATGCTTCATGAACTCCAGCGCTTTCCATTTAGACTGGAAACAAAACTTTCATATTGAGGAGATTAGGTTCCTTCTGGCGAAATGGCTGTTACAGTTATAGGAATATGGCAAATAGATAGATAGCAAACCAGTCAAACCAAGACCAAATACTCTCTCATAGGTCCAGGTCAGAGACTTAACTCACATAGCTAACTTCTTTGCTCTTTTTTTTTTTATCCCTAAACTGTTGGTACTCGATGGCCTTGTCTTATTGTGGTAAGGCTAGTGAGTTACCACAGAAAAAGGATTTGACTCAAAGAGTCTGAAACACTTCATAAAAGAGACCATGTTATGAGTCCTTTATTTAGAGAGACAGTAAACCAGTCAAACTGAGATAAAACTCCTAGAACCAATCTCAGATTTATGATCCCCTAGGTACGCTAGTTTAGATTTATGGAAGCTGCTTGTCAAAATATTGCTTCAAACTCTTGATATACAGCCTTCCAAACAAAGGGTTTTACTTGCTATTTAGCCAACCCATTGCATTAAGTTTAACCCTTTCCCAAACAACAACGACATTTGACCACTTTGTTGCAGACGACTTTAGAAAACATCGAGAGAAAGGGAGAACTTGCTCGTGACGAGCAATTTTTCCTTTTCCCACAATGTTTTCTGGCCTATCAGCAAAATATTTTCCAATTTCATCCCATTTTGAAATGTCGCCTTCAAACTCTCTCAATTAGGGACAGTCGAAGATTTGTTGTTTGGAAAAGGGCTAAGTCTTGGTATGGGGTAAAGATGTGAATGCATGAGTTGATGAATACTATGACAGAATTAGATAGTTAGTTATAAGAGCATCTCATGGCTTTAGTGCAATACAATAGTAAGTGTTTTATGTTGATGAAGCACTTACTATAGTATTGCATTGAATCCCCAACTTATGACCCATAAAATGGATCTTGTGAAGAAGCTTTTCCTGAATATATAACTCTTTTTAGCACAACTGCTGCAGATGACTCAAGAGAAGTAATTCTGGCAAAATAAAAAATTCCTTAAAATAAGTGGTTTCTCGTTTGGTAGTAAGAGTTCTTATCCTCTTACAAGTGTACTCTATCGAAATGCCACATTGTAGTCCATAGATGTTGTCTGACAATTTTTCCTAGTTCACAACCGATATGGGTTGACTAAGTGATAATCAGTGAAAATAACAATGACACCGTTGCTCATACAGATTTCATTTGTAATCAGCTTTTTCTGATACTTACTCCAAGTTTCACCAATGGAATCATATGTGTAGCTCAGAATGTGTTAGAAAGTACTTTTGACTCTGTCCCCCATAACCCAACAACAGAAAACTATAATTAGGTATAGAAAATAATATTTACTTAGTGATTATAGGTAGAAACTTGTGATCAAAGGTGAGATAGGTTGTTACAAGGGTTTTATCCTCTTGTCACAATGGTTTCTTAAATACTCTACTGTAGATGCAACAAAGTCATGTAATAAAGTCAAGGGGGCTTTGTTTGTACCTTTTTAATAGCATTCTAAATTATCTCGTTATAATTTATCCTTCTTTCAATATTATATCCTATTCTTTTTCCGCCCTTAACCCTTTCCCAAACAAAAACGACTTTGACTACTTAGATGCATACGACTTAAGAAAACATTTTGGGAAAAGGAGAAATTGCTCGTAACGAGCAATTTCTCCTTTTCCCACAAGGTTTTCTACTCTATCTAAAGATAAGTTTTCAATTTCATAACAATTTGAAATGTCGTCTGCAAACTCTTTCAATTTAGGACAGTAGATAGAGGGAAATATTACATGCAGGAAGGATGGTATAATTAAATGTTAAAATGTTTTTATCTGCTTTTCAGATAATTTGAATTGTATTGTGAATAATCTAAAACATGTTATTTGAAATGAATGCAAACAAAATCAGATAAAAGTAACCCTACATGCTGTTGTATTCAGAAGTCTGCCTTGTATCTCAGGGCTCCAGTAGTATGCAACAGTCATGGTAAAGATATATATCAAACCCATCATAAAATAGTGATAGAAAAACAGGCAATTTAGCTTCCCTTTGACCATCTGTGCTTCTCAGCTTGGCTTGAATCCCTATAATCTTATATTTGAATTTGATTTGAGGTGGTCACCCAGACCACTAACAAGGTGCCGAACTTGACCCGCCCTTTTGGTCTTTCATTGGGAATGGTATATTTCCTAGACTCTAGATTATGTAAGAAGAAAGGATAAATGAGTATAAGTCTTTATCTCTGAAAGGTAATGTTGTTAACAGCATATACAAGAAATCAGTCTATCCCTGTTTTATTTTTCAAATTTGATTAGAACAACACAATGAAATGTTAACCTTTTCCCAAACAACAAATTTTCGACTGTCCCAAATTGAAAGGGTTTGCAGAAGACATTTCAAAATGTGATGAAATTGGAAAACAATCTTCCGCTAGGGCAGAAAACATTGTGGGAAAAGGAAAAATTGCTCATTATGAGCAATTTCTCCTTTTCCCACAATGTTTTTTAAAGTCATCTGCGACAAAGTGGTCAAATGTCATTATTGTTCATTCTAAAATTGATTGAGTGAAAGCTGATTAAGCATTAGTATCTTGCATTGAACCATTGCTGTTATGGCTGCCCATTGCATTCCATTTTGTTGACATCAATTGAAGTCATTATCCTTTTAGCAGATATTTCTTTGGATAGAGTGAAATTATCTTAAGTGAATTTTGAAAAGAAATGATCATCTCTAATGATTATTCTTGTATTTCCCCAAAATATTTGAACATTTGTTTGAATCAAAATTTAATATTTATTATTTTGAATAGTTGAATAGTTATTAGATAATTGCCAGATCAATGAACAAGACAGCAAACCACATACCAAGATTCAGTGCTAGACCATTGTAAGCCCTTCACTATTATAAAGGACTCACTAAAATCATGCACTGAATTCTCGAAAAGTTATAACAGGCAGGCAGTTTCATTTGCCAAAGCAATGTTTTTAAATGTTTGTGATTGCCAAATCACTCGATGTATAGTTGGCGCCAATAATGGGAAGAGAGTGAGACTTGGCATGGTTACCACATCTTCATCTAGAAAAGTTCACCTTCAGCCTATTACGCCTTATCAAGGTTTCAATACAAGACTATTGTAAGTGTTCACAAACATGCAGCACTTACTTTTGTAATGCATCAAAGCCTCATTACAGATTTATTCTGAATTCAAGGTACCTGCAGTGGAGAAATTAACCCTTTGTCCACACATTTAGCCTCCATACAGCAGAGGAAGGTTTAAGAATCACTGCTGTTTTATTCTGTTTTATTGCTAATTGTCCACATTTTTGATTCTCGTCGCTGATTGATGTCCTCTGGCCCAAATGTGGAATGCTTATGTATTTTTATCACAAAGTTCCTCCAAGCTTTAACACAGTTTCAGCTTGGATCGCCCAAGTTAGGTGCATGAACGAGTGCAGCATATTAATTCATTCCGAAGTCAGAGATTCACCTAGAAATCGAAAGTTTTATAGTTTAGTTGTTGTCTTCTAATTTAAATTTTACCATAAAACAGACCTACTGATACAGACTAACAGAGTAATAAGAGACATTTTATAACTAGGTTTCTATGAAAAGACAACTGTGGTTTATATAATGTTGAATTAAGGCTGAATGAGTGCAGAAAAGTCAGTGGATCCTTCTTGTAAGTGTAAATTATGACTGTGTAATGAGTGATTAAGGATTGGTCAACAAGTTTTACGTCATACTAGTTATCAGAGGGTTTTTGTTGGATGACGTCAGTCATCTAACAAGGCTACAATTCCGAAATCGTTTGGTGACCTTATTACAAAATGAACCGCCGTGGGATGACCTGACATCTGAACTTGTCCTGTACTCGTCAATATTTTAAAAAGCTGATCATAATATGCTGTATGCTATGTATTTTTTATTCAAACTTTATAATTGAAAGATGATGGGTGGTCAATAATAAGGTTTTAGAGACGCCACAATCGTATTTAATAGGAAATGGTATGCACTATTTTTTTCATTTTTTCCCTTGACCGAATATTGCTATTTTTAGGCCCATGAACAAGCCAAATAAGGAGGTCATGTGACATGAGTCGTCTGATCACGTGGCCTCGTTTCCATCGTACCGCGAGACACGGGGGAAAACCCCGTGATGTTACTATTTAGAGACGAAAACGTTTCATGCATGAATTGCAACCAGTTGGCGACCTAATTCCACAATAAATCATGTATCATTTTAATTTAAATTTCACTTCCCGGTCCCTGACGTTTCAAACACTATCTTACTAAAGTGAAGTGCGTTTGACATCGGTCCTTCTATCAGTTTTGAAAGAATTAACTCTTGCGCCGATTTTGATTGACAGGACCTTTTGACCAATGAAAACGCTTTATTTTGTGTAGGCGTCGACTACGCTTGAGACGCTTGTTTACATCAGACAACTTGGAAGAAAATGACTGCCGTTAAATTTGCGTGTGTGCTAAATTTGCATGAGAAGCGATCTAGACTATAGCTAACAGGGAAATGTGAAAAGGTGTAGATAGGGGACATTGTCACGCGACCAACTGGATGTCATTTAATGACATTCAAAGTTTGCCTTTTCCGAAAATGAAGGAAATTCCCGAGAAATGTCATCGGTTGAAACTGAACGAGCTGTGTTGGGGACCTCACCAACGATTTAATGTCGCCAAATTGAATTCAGACTGCTATAAGTGAACAAAAGTAAGTAGATTTTGATTATTTCTTGATTGTTTTGTGCAATATTGATTGAAACACAAAATGAACATGTGAAACGATACTTAAACACACAGCTCAATGTTAACGGAGTGGGTGGGGTAACGTTTTCAAAACATACCAATAATCAAATTCAGAACTAGCATTCATTTGAGTGATGACATTAACAATGAAAACAAAGATATATTTAGCCTTTTTCAACTAATCTTCGATGCAGATTTAAGCTTAATCTCGAAAAAGAAAACAACTACAACATTGTCTTGATCATCTGACAAAAGATTTGACAGTGGGTACCCTTTGACAGTTTAATTTATGTATAGTCAATTCCCCTAATCTCGTGGTATACCTAATTCAGTGCTGTGGTATTTGCATAATGTCATACTGCTTCCATAAACAAACGCACCAATCTGACCTACTTTCGCAGACCAGTGTAAGAACTCCAAAGAAGCAAGAATAAATGTGTTTCTGGTATAAAATCGAATCAAATGCGCCTCTTATTACATTGAGCTCCAAAAATCCCCGGAATTTTCACACTTATTTCTCAAATCTAAGACCCAAAACACTTCCTTTCAGTTTGTCAGCAATTCTCAATCATTCTTTGGTCAGATACGACCAAATTGTTTTAGGATTCGTCCCTAGTATGTGTAACGTTCGTTGCCTAGTATGTGTAACGTTCGTTGAACGCGTTTATGCACATAAGGGAACCTAATGCATTGTTGTAGAGAACATGCTGGTGTATATATAGACAGCACAACCGCTAGGTGTATGACAGTCTTTTTCACTGATCGGATGTGTTTGTGTCTTTAAGAGGTTCATTTGCTCGGTTCGTTACATTGGTGGCAGAGGTGGGATTAAGACTTCTCCTTCTATCTGAGTTGCCTTCCCCACGTGTCTTCCAAGGGCCAAGACTCGGGACAAGTCTTCTCGGAAGTGGGAGTTATGTAATGTTTGTTGAACGTTTATGCAAATTATGAATCTAATGCATTGTTGAGAGAATATGCGGGTCCATATATAAACATCACAACTGATCAGTGTATGACAGTGTTTTTCACTGATCGGATGTGTTTGTGTCTTTGAGAGGTTCATTTGCTTGGTTCGTTACATATGTTTCACCCTAATTATTTTGGACTTTTACTAACAAATTGTGTTTTACCTGAATACGACGGAATTAGGGTAGGACCTCAAAAATGCAAATGGCTGCCAGTGACCTATTAATTTACGTTACGTAGAGCATTTCTGTGCTCCATTTAAAAATAATTACGAGCAGATCGTAAATGAAGAATGAAATATGTTAGGAAAGATAAATGTTGACAGTTAAGTTCTCCTCCTCCTTTCTGTTATTCATGTAACCTTTAAGTACCACGGAATTATGGTACACCAGTATACACAATAGAATGTTATTGGCTAGAGCCCTATTATTTAGTCATTTCATATGTTCTTACAGCTTTGTACCAACCAGACATTGCAAACAGCTGAGTCCCATTACAAGCTGATCAATTCATACCCAAATTAAAAGCCTTACAAAGAGGAGGAAGGCCTGAATGTCATCAACTATCTATAGGGTAAGTTGTCTTTTTAGAACTATTTTCTTAAATGGCATAATGGCATAATACATTCTGCTACATAAATGCATATTTGAATTTCAAAAGGATTACCTATGAGAATATTTTAAAGTTTCCTGTAGCATGCATAAACAAGACTTACTTTTGTCTTTGATGGTCATTTGTATAGTGAATACAGATGAAAATCAGATTTGATGGTCATCATTTGCTTGTTTATACCCCTAGTTGTGATATTAAATTCTTATATTGGTCACTGTGAATGATGATCATGGGTGATATGACACACAATTTCAATATTTGAAATAATATTTAATTTGAATTGTTTTATAGATTTATACCTGCATACTCGTGTTTTCTCAAGATATTTTTAAATCACTTTGTTTTCAGTTGTCATGAACTCATATGTTAAACTTTCTCTTAATGGGACTTACTCTGAAATATGTGGTCTGGGAATAATAAATGTCAAAAAGATTGATATTAATGATTATTTTCTATAAACTAAAGACTACATGTATTTTCAATTTCTTTACTTTTAAGAGTTTGAAACCCTGTGATTTTATTAAATAATGTGAAGTGAGCCATTGTCCAATCAATACTTCCATGGGAATGCCGGTTTATAAATAAAGGCAGGAATTCCTTCTTGCTCACCTTGCCAAAGTTACTTGACAGTGACCAAGTATCTTTCCTTCAAATGGTTTATTTTGTAAACAATGATCTTAATTTGAATTATTCATTGGTGGGTGCCGTTATTTTTTAGGGACTAACTCAAAGTGCCGTGATAGTAATATACGGTAATTATTTGATATTAACAATTATTGTCACCAAATCGAAGATCATTTTAAATTTCTTTACTTGCTGAAATCTGTTAATTGTTAATCCCATAAATGATCAGACAAATGTGACGGCTCACTTAACATTATTTAACAAAAGCACAGGGTTTTGGCATCTCATAAGTAAATAAATGGTAAATAGTCTTTGGTTTAGTGTCAAATTTTTGACGTTTGTAACTCCTAATAGACACATCTCTGAGAGAGTATCTTTAACAGCTCAGTAAGTAGTTGCAGTGGAAACTCTGTTACTTGAGTTCAATCCCCACTATTGCAGCTGGGTTTGGGGAGGTTAAAACATTTAAAAGACTATCGCAAAATAAGAGGAGCTATGCCTTTTTTGTCTTTTAAATTGCTTATACCTGATTACACTGATAAAAGTTTGTCTATTTTATAGGATGCTATGTTTGAAACCTAGTGCATTTTTCCGACATGACAAATTTTTAGTCCTTATAGCAGAAAAATCTTTTTACATTACAGATAAGAAGCATTGTCTTCTGATATATGAAGGGGTCATTCAGAGTGTATAGTGAAACTAACAGAAATCATGACTTACAGTGAGCAAACAGTGAATGCAGTATGATGCATTACTTATCCACTACTATTAACAGTTGGGTTGGAGGGACAGATGCAGAGGTATATTGAAATCCATTTAATACTTTGATTGCATGACCTGCAAATATTTGTCCTGTCAGTTATACAAATAATGTAAGTTACTTCAGCTTCAAATCATGAGAAAAAGCAAAACTCAAAGAGGCAATATCGTGCTCAAAAAGGGGTGACAAATGCTGTCATAATGCATTCATGGAATATAAGGGAGAGACACATTCACATATATGTAAAAAATTGCTATGGTGACATTTGAAACTTAAGTTGCATGGAAAAATGCCTGTCCTAGTAAAATGTGTGCTGATTTAGGCATGTATGGACAAAAATAAACCATTTTCTGGCATCAAAATAATGCGTTATGTGCAGACAGGTATCCCCTGAATATGCGAATCTGAATTTCGTTTAAACAATGTTAAATTTTAAATTAATCATCATGACTAATTCATGTTTTCAAACTGCCAATGATTTACAAATCTTACACTAAACAGCCACCTAGGTATGTTGTTTATTATCATGATTGAGTAAATGTTGGATGTTTTGATTCAAGCTGTTATTACCTAATTCAAAGAAATGATCATCGTTTCTAGTGTGACAAGCACTGTCGATCATAAACTCTATCTAGTTTTCAACTGATACAAGTGACCATAAATACCATGCTGGACATATTTTGCTGAGGTCGTTAGGTATTACCTAATTTGGAAAAATAACTTGTTGAAAAAATATCATCCAAGACTATCCATAGCAAGAAAAAGAATTCAAGTATTCATTATTTACAAGTCATCATTTGTACAGCTCTTGAAGAAATGTTACATGAAAAAAAAAACAAGCTCAAAACTAAAACTTGAAAAAATAACCCCAGATTTTTCTCATCTTTTTTCGCCCCTTAGTGAGAATGTGAGTGAAACTAAAAAAACATTTAATTATTTCTTTCGAAAATTCATGTTTTTTTATACATGTATATGCATTTAGTTAGAATTGATAATTGTTAATGGCAGTGGTTTTTAGCTCACTTGAGCACAAAGTGCTCAAGGTGAACTTTTGTGATCGCACAATGTCCGTTGGCGTCGTGCGCCGTCAACAATTTCTTTAAACATCTTCTCCTCCTAAACCATTGAGCCAATATTAACCAAACTTAATAGGAATGTCCGAAGGGTGATGCTCTTCAAAAGCTGTTCAAAGAAATTGATTCCATGCAGAACTTTGGTTGCCATTGCATGAAAAAGGGGGAATTTCTGCAATTTTTAAAAAATCTTCTTGTCTGAAACCACTGGTCAGAATTCAAAATAATTTCGCAGGAATATTCTTTTCTGGGCCTCTTATCAAAAGTTGTTCAAAGAATTTTGATATCTTGAAAAACATGGCTGTCAGACTGTGTTGAACTTTGAACGTGTTTTTGTGTTCACTACATACATGTATGCTAAAATTTATAACTTTACAAACATCTTTTTTTTCCAAACCTCTGGGCCAATTTCAATTACATATCATGTGAAGCATCCTTAGTTGGAGGGGAGAAAGATTTGTCAAAAAAAAGAATTGTCATGTGGCCAAAATGGCTGCCATGTCCATATTTTGTAAAAACCATAAAAAAAATCTTCTTGTCACAAACCACTGGTCATATTTCAAAATAATTGCACATCAATGTTCTTTGGGGGCCCTTTTATAAAGATTGTAAGAATTTATTAGATATCTCGAAAAACATGGCTGCCAGGATGCGTTGAACTTTGAACATGTTTTTGTTTTCACTATATACATGTATGGTAAAATTCATATCTTAATAACCATCTCTTTTTCCCAAACCTCTGGGCCAATTTCAACGAGATATCACATGAAGCATCCCTAGTTGGAGAGAATAAAGATTTGTCAAAAAGAAATCAGTCATGTGACCAGAATGTTTGTCATGCCTATATTTGGTAAAAACCATGAAAAAATCTTCTTGTCAAAAACCATTAGTCAGATTTCAAAATAATTTCACAGGAATGTTCTTTGGGGGCCCTTCTTTAAAGATTATTAGAAAGAATTAGATATCTTAAAAAGTTCCAATATATGCATATACATCTACGATAGAATTTCTAACAAAGTACATCAATATCAATTTGGATGTCCAAATATGCCAAAATGACAACCATAAAAAGGCAACAATAGATCGCACTGGACAAAAGTGCAGGCTGATCTTCGTACATACAATCTGTCAAAGTAAAATATTAAGTTTCCGCATTATAAGAATTATGTACCATTTTAATGTCCAACATCAAGCATACAGTGTCCAACTTGTAAAATGAGGGGGGAAAAGGTCAATGCATAGAAGCACAGAAACTCTGTGTAAAATATAAAAGCAATGTTTCTAACTATTCTTCAAATAGGTGGTAATCTCAGGTGAGCAATTCTAGGGCCATTATGGCCCTCTTGTTTTCTAAATTAAATCAATGGGCTTTTTTTACCAAAACTTAAAAACAATGGGTTTTTATATAGAAAAAAGATTAAAATGAATGAAAGTAATGCGTTTATGGGAATTTTTTTTATGAGATTGTTAGTACCAAAAATTATCACTGTGATGGTATTTGATGTCATGTCTGTTGCACTTCACCATCTAAATTTGAAAAACACTTCCACAGTACATGTAAATAAAACTCTGTACTCTCTATGTATTCATGGTATAAAGTTGTGATAAAGCATTGTAGTAACCTTTGTTGTCTAATGGTAATGGTGGTTGACTTTGTACCAAGGGATTTTAGCTAAAGCCCCTCTGGTTTCTTAGAAGTGTTCTTTGGCAAGACACTTCAGACCCCATACCTAGTACTGGCTTCGGATATCCATAATATAAATGAAAATTGTTGACATGGTATTTAACACTTAAGAAAAAACTTAAAGGTATTCATATCTAAATATTATTTTCATTTATACTCTTTATAGGTGTCCAATAACCATCAACAGTAGGAAGACCTTTGCAGTTGAGTGAAATTCAGGGATGATGAAGAAAATACACAGGAGTAGGATTGGAGAACCTTAAGGACTGCCATCTTAAAGTGATGGTCTTGTAAACATAAATAGTTTTATATCAAAGCCATCTGTTTTCTTTATCGGTTTTCCATTTGATAGTTTTGTGTCATGTTAAAGCATGGAACAAGAGAATTGCGTTTTGGTATCATAGGGTACATGTATTATGAGTTGGCAACAATCTCTTTGTTTGTTGTTCATAGAAACTGAATGTATAGCTCACAAAGAATATTTATTTAAAAGAAAGTACAAGAAGTAGAAACATTTAAGCTAGGGTTGTTTGAGAGGTGTTGTTTTGGGTTGTCAATTTAGGTTTTGAATCTGATTTGTTATCATATATAAATATACTTAACATAATAACTTATTTTGTGAAGTAGGATTTTTTTCAGAATCAGTCTATTGTCTTCTTATCCTTTTAAAATATGTAACGCTAGGAGAAAGCAAAGGGTGTTTTCTAAATCTTGTAAATGTTAGTTATATGTCAGATATAACTCTGCAAATACTGCAGAAGGTAAACAAACAATTCACAATGAATACATAGTATATTGGTGTCTCCTAATGTTGAGAAAAAGACTATCTTTTGAAAATATGACTGGAAAATTTGGATAAGAAAAAATCAAGGTAAAAGAAGTTATTTAATTTTCATACAAGGTAGTTCAGACAAAAAAACTTGTCGATACCCAAAAGGATGAAGTCAAAACAATGTAACGTCAACCAGAGTCAATGAAACAACCAGATGTCACAATTAAATAGAGAGAATGCCTTGAGTTTCCCAATATAACTGATTCTTTTTTTAATTTTATGAATTTTGACTTGAAATTTTCAGATATCAATTTTGACATGTTACCAAATATAATATGTGAAAAGTTAAAAACTAAATTTTGTACCATAAGACCGATTTCTGCAGTCACTAACACACATAAATGTATGCATAATAAAAACATACATTTGTTATTTTCCAGTCACTTAACAAAACACCTTCACACATGTTTGTCTCTGACAAATAAAAAGAGAAAGCTATTAAAAATATAAACAGTTGAATACTAATAAAACTATCTTTGTTGTATTTGTTTCCTATTTGTTTTCCAATTCATACTCATACGATTTTCTTTTAATAAATATTCCAGCAACCAATATGGATGCATTTGGCAATTGTAGTATATTTTGTAGGGTCCTATGTGGCCCAATGTAAAATTCATAACCTTGATGTCCAAAGTCTGAACCTCACTAGCGTTTTTTTCTTGGGATATCCTTGAGACATTTGAAAGTTTTTAGTCTATTGCTGATGAAAGCAAGCAGTAAAGCAAATGAAATACTGTTGACATAGCTTTTAACCCTTACAGGATTATCATCCATTTGAATCACGTCATCCAACTTCAGTGCCTTCAGCACTTTGATTCAGCCAGCTCTTGGACCGATTAGGATTTGGAAATTTCCTGATACCTGACAGAAGCACTAATGTGTTCCTTTCCATAAAGGCACCATTGTCAATTGTCTTAGTTAGTCAAGGAGCTAATGCAACAAGACTATTATCAACTCCTTCACAAGAGAAGATTGTGCATGAGAAGCATATATCCATTTATCAGTACGGTATTATTCTATATAAAACATGTATTATGTTGAAATTTGAAAAACGCAGAAGCTTTCCAAGATATCTGCTAGTGTTTTGTGAAATGAAGGGAACATTAAGATAATTTTTTAAATGATGAAAAATCTATGAACAAACTTAAATGTTTATTGCTTACTTTAATGTTGGGAAGACAGCAACATTTATATCATTAATTGGAATGCTTGAAAGGGAAGCTCTTTTTGATTCTTTTCCCCATGTTCTTTCAAGACAAAAAAATCAATTCAATTTTTTTTTATCATTATTTTTGTGCTATGAAAAATGTCCACTGAAAATATCTTATAAAGGGATCAGGATAAAAAAGAAAATGAAAGAAAAAAGAGATTTAATAATCTCATTCCCCCATAGTTATGGTAATTTTATGACTTGGTCAAGTTGAAAGCAAAGATACATTGAAATCTAGATCAGTTGACAAGAGAAAGCTTAAGAAATGTTTTTAATGGATTGAATTAAAGCATTGTGATAAAAGTCTAAGATATTCACATTGAGCAATTTATTCTTTTGTCACAGTTTTTTCCAACAATTTTCGGCAGACACCACAAACAAGCATGGAGTTTATGGTTATCTAACATGTTTGAGATATAGAATTTCCTTATCAGCTGGTGCAGTATAAAAAGCATTACCCAACAAGAAACAGATGGTGTTAACCCTTTCCCAAACAACAAATTTTCGACTTTCCCAAATTGAAAGAGTTTCGATTTTTATTGCATAAAGATGACATTTCAAAATGTGATGAAATTCAAAAATATTCTTCAGATACAGCAAAAAAATTTGCTCGTTACAATGTTTTCTAAAGTCGTCTGCAACAAAGTGGTCAAATGTCGTTTATATTTGGTAAAGGGTTAAAACAAATATAAGCTTTTCACTCGTTATTTGTATCAATGATTTTTACAATCTGCCCACACTTCTTAAAAACCTCAAGGACATGGTGTGCAATTTCTTCTTTTAAAATAGTGATATCTAGTAAGGTAGCTGAGGAATAAGTGTTTTCTACATGTATTTGATACATTGCCACCTGTTGCTGCTTTCAGTTTAGACTGGTCACATAATTCCGCATTAAGAAATTTGTTAACCCTTCCCAAATGCCAATTTTCGATTGTTCAAACTTGAAAGAGCTTGCAGACGACATTTCAAAAGGTGATTAAATTGGAAAATAATCTTCTGATAGGGCAGAAAACGTGGGAAAAGGAAAAATTGCTCGTTACGAGCAATTTCTCCTTTTCACACAAGGTTTTACGAGCAATTTCTCCTTTTCCCACAAGGTTTTCCATAGTCATCTGCGACAAAGTGGTCAAATATTGTTATTGTTTGGGAAAGGTTTGATTCCATGAATATTCTCAGCTGACCACACAACGCTGTCTTGGGGAGGGATTTTCTGTCTTGTGATGTGTTCCTGAGAAATAGGAATAAATAGAAGGCTTGCAATGTTGTTAGGCAACTTAAAGATCCTGGACGTCAAACACTAAATATATATAGGTAAAAAATAGAATTTGCGTCTGGTACTCAGCTATGCTTCTTACTAATATTCATTGACCGAAATCGCGGTATAAATGAAGATATTGACGGAAAACCCCCATCGCCTTGACTTTTGTATGTTACTACAGCTATATGGTAATTAGTTACGTCACATGGGCTGCCAAGTGCCTGTCACGTGATGATGTACACCTAACTTAGAAGATACTAGCATCAGCATCCATTTTTGTTTTCAGCGTATAGTCTTAGTATCACGTGAGTGTCACATGACCGGATGTTCGTAGCTTGACGCTATATTAAGATCATGTCGGATTTCCCTCTGATTTTTATAAAATGAAAATTGTCAAAATTCATCTTATATGCTACTCGTTTCTCTGCTGAAATGTTAATTTAATCTATATTTACCTTTAGTTTCGAACGTTTCAAAAAATAATCTTATGACGCACAGAAACATTAAGCCAGCCTTTGTAACAGACATCTTGTAGTTTTATAGAGAAAACTCCCGAAACACGTTTGTTAACTTGAAAATTATTAAATTGTAAATATTAAACATTAAATTTTTGTTCAGTTCTTGTATCTTCATAGGGTTGGAAACACATTGGAATTTGCTTAATTGAATAAAGGCAAGATAAATGTTTCTGGAATGTGATGTGTGAACTGTTTCAATGTGTTAGCGTGTGAACACACTGTTTCAATGTGTTAGCACTCTCATTTCTATAAACTATTCTGTGAAAACTTTCACGGGTCTGAATAACAGGCATGTTCCTCTTGTAACTTCTTTATTGCTTCTCTTAATCCTTAATTGTGATTTTAACTTTTAATGAGTACCAACAAAAAAGAATTTCTTGTTATAAGTTTTTAAACGATTCATTAAATGGCTCTTATTAGATTTCCGATTATCTAGACCAATAACTCATGTTTAGATTCTGTTTGTTGCCTGATAGGACTAGATAATTTCATGCAAGATAAAAGAGATAAAAAAGAAATGGTTTCCTATCATAAAATAGTTATGCAGCAGAGAATTGAAGGCAAATGAAAAGAAATGTATGAGTCAGCTTTTATTGACAAAGATTATGTTTGATTGTATAGTATATAGACAAAGCTGACATCAGTAGAAATCACTCTGACAAAAGATAAAAGAGTTCTTACAGGTAGAATATTATTGAGTCATAATGAATTCTACCCAGTATCATATGAAAATGCACTTTTTTTATGCTTTGTTTTGTCATCTGCTGTTGTTTCAACTGGTACCAGTACAAATACCTGTATGGGGTGAAGCATGATTATTAATCATTCCATTCCACCATTAACCCTTTGCCAAATGCCGAATTTTCCACTGTCCCAAATTGAAAGAGTTTTCAAATAGTGACAAATGTGAAACACAATTTTCTGATAGGGCAGAAAACATTTTGGGAAAAGAGAAATTGCTCGTTAAGAGCAATTTCTCCTTTTTCCACATTGTTTTCCAGAGTTGTCTGCAACAAACTGGTCAAATGTTGTTTTTGTTTGGTAAAGGGTTAAACTAATGAAATGATGATGGGAAACAGCAAGAGTTATGCAAGAAAAGCAGTATAACTGATTCATTGATGTTAGAAATCAACGAGACAAATTGATGAGTTATTTATGATAAAAGTTTTCTTTTTATCACAATGATCAAAAATTATTTGCAGCTTATATTTTTAATCATCTTACAGCAAAGAGAAAAAAAAAGAATCCATGGTACAATACCACTTTTTAATGCAAGTTTTTTTTACATTTGCATTTTTACCAATATTGAAAAGTGATGTAAATGTGAGAAGTTTTGCAATTACTGGCAATTCAATTAGAAATTTAGAGATTTTTTATTGTTAATGAATAATGTCTGCTGATGTCATTTCACTTCTGTAAATGCAAGACTGTTTGATGATATTGGTTCGCAGACATATGAAATAAAACAGAAAGTGCGATGAAAAGACAAATTATTCATTTAAATCCATTTTTTCCTTTTGTCAAAGTGAAGTGCTTCTTCATACCATTAACAAACTGTTGTTTACAATACATTACAATCAAATTATTGTTATCTTCCCAACCATTTGTTTGGATCAGTTACAAAATCCTCTATAGGGGAATAGGATGTCCATGTTTTATGGAAACTGTTGACTGATTGGTCTGTGAAACATGATGGATAATTCTGTAACCTTATTCAGATGGAGGATGTGTCTGATGTTAATGTTACAATGGGATTGGGTGTCAGGGATTAGACAGGCAACTGATTACTGTCTGTTATTCAATACTTCTCCCATTACAGCATAGAAACATATATGATTGATTGATCGGAGGTTTAGCAACATAAATTCATACATGATTGATTGATCGGAGGGTGAACAACATTGATACATACATGATTGATTGATCGGAGGGTGAACAACATAGATACATACATGATTGACTGATCAGAGGTGTAACAACATAAAAACATACATGATTGATTGATCGGAGGTTTAACAACATAGATACATACATGATTGATTGATTGGAGGGTGAACAACATAGATACATACATGATTGATTGATCGGAGGTTTAACAACATAGATACATACATAATTGACTGATCAGAGGTGTAACAACATAGATACATACATGATTGATTGATCGGAGGTGTAACAACATAGATACATACATGATTGATTGATCAGAGGTTCAACAACATAGAAACATACATGATTGATTGATTGGAGGGTGAACAACATAGATACATACATGATTGATTGATCTGAGGTTTAACAACATAGATACATGCATGATTGATTGATCAGAGGTTTAACAACATAGATACATACATGATTGATTGATCGGAGGTTTAACAACATAGATACATGCATGATTGATTAATTGGAGGTTTAACAACATAGATACATACGTGATTGATTGATTGAAGGTTTAACAACATAAATAAATACATGATTGATTAATTGGAGGTTTAACAACATAGATACATACGTGATTGATTGATTGAAGGTTTAACAACATAGATACATACATGATTGATTAATTGGAGGTTTAACAACATAGATACATAAATGATTGATTGATTGAAGGTTTAACATTGTAGATACAAGCATGATTGATTGATAAGGGGTTTAACAAGGTAGATACGTATATGACTAATTGACCAGAGGTTTAGCATTATAGATACATACATGCTTGATGATCAGAGGTTCAGTTTACAAGCATTGGTTTAGTTGTCATGCATAGATACACAATTGATATATTACGGTTTTATATTCCACCAACAATAACCTACATTGGCTGCAAAAATGTTTAAAATATTAGTTGAGTTTTGAATAGACACTCAATTGATTCATTTAAGTTTGGCATTGTTGCAACAGTGTTTTGGTTGTTCTCAAATCCTGGATTATCTGAGATGAAGAAAGAACCTGTGATTGATTGACTGAATATCCTTGCTCAGGTGTCAATGATTTTCTTTAATTGGTTACCCCATTAAAATTCACATAGAAAATAATTGAGGAAGGAATATAAGATGGTAGACACTTTTCCTCTAATGCCCATAGATATTTTTCTGCAATCAATGTTATGAGGAGTGTCAGGATACATTGTGGGAAAAGGAGAATTTGCTCATCTGTAAGTCGTCTGCAACAAACTGACCAAACGTCTTTATTGTTTGGTAATAGGTTAAGAAAGCACTTGTTCCAGCTTAGCACTTGTTTTACAACCCAGGGTTCATGAAAATCTATGCCTGCCATCTAGCTGATATGTGATTGAGATAAGATTAAGAAGGCAGTGCATTTCATGAACTATGTCTCATTAATCATAAACAATTTTGATAGGGACTTGGCTGTGTTTCTGAATCATGTTGCTATGACTTCATGTAAGGGCAGACAGAATATTGGCCTTAGTTAAAACTTATTTACTTCTCATCAATTTGGAAACAAGTTCTTGTATGACTTAAGATTGATTACACAAGATTCTGATTCTTGGTTGCATAACAAGCATTCACCTAGAATGATGACTAATGACAAAACGCAAAATAAGCCCTGCTACTCACAGAAATCATTAACCTATGTGTCTTGAGGCCAAACATTTTGCAATAGACCACAGTGACTGTCCTCTAATTATTTGTTTGAAAGATCCATGTGTTTAACCCTTTACCAAACCTATGAATTTTCAACTGTTCCAATTTGAAAGAGTTTGCAGCCGACATTTCAAAATGTGATGAAATCGAAAAACAATCTTCTGATAGGGAAAAAAACATTGTGGGTCAAGGGGAATTTTTTTTATTTAAAGCAATTTCTCCTTTTCCCACAATGTTCTCCAGAGTTGTCTGTAACAAACTGGTCAAACATCGTTATTGTTTGGTAATGGATTGAGTTGGACTTTCTACAAGCTGAGCAGGTCAGACAAGAGACTGATTTCTTTATTCCCTCTCTTTACCCTATATTATAGGTACATATGAGTCCTCCCCACCTGATGATTCTGTTAAGGACCAACAATAGGTTTTATTGAAAAAGTTTTTGGAAAAATAGGTGCAGAGGACCCTGATTGTCTCTTTATCTGCTGTGAGCTATACATTCTTGATCAGCTTATGGCGCCTGCCCTGTGCCTTTTTTTTTATTTAATACATTTTAACACATATATAATGATACAAGAAGAGGTTTTGAGAGACAACCATAATTAGTTTGAAGAATAATTGTTCTTAATCTGTTGGCAGAAAGGTATAAAGCAATGTCTGTCTGCGAACAACATCTATTTCCAAGATAAATTTAATTGTCTTTAACAAACAGCAAATTAACAGATGAAACATGAAATCCTTCTAAAAGATAACAACTGTCCATTGACAAATCAATAGGAATCTGCATTAGCATATTTCTCCTTTTCCTTAAATACCAATTTGTCTGCAGCATAATTGCAGCAAAGATCATCAGACTGATGAAGGTTAAAGGAAACACAGAAAAATTACTGTTGATGCTTTGATGATTACTTTACCCTTAAGGTGCTGGAACTGACTTCATACTGGTGGAAACATATTATATCAAGGCCAGCCACCAAGTAAATTGGTGGCTGGCCTGTGATCTAAATTATTTGCTACTCTGAGTATCATTCCTCATCAAAATTAAGTTTTTATTTGAGGTTTTGGAAAGACGATGACATAATAATCTATTGTTTAGAATTTTACCCAGCATTCTAATGTTTAAATATTCCCTTTTACAGGAGCACAACTTCTCAGAGACAGGGAGATATTCAGTCATGGTAACAGTTGAGAATAAGTTTGGGCGGCAAAATCTCACCATAAGCGTGGTAAGACTTTTAAATTATTCAAATCTCTCTCGGATGTAGACTGACAGTATTGGATTTGTGCATTTGAATGCAAAATGATACCCTTAGAGACTGGTGGTTTATGCTTTTATGTATGCTTTACACCTCATCCAAAACACCTTGATCCTTTACTAAACAGAAAAGTGGACAACAGTGGTCCAGAGGGAGAGCGTCAGCCTCTGGTACTGAGGGTCCTGGGTTTGAATCCCTGTAAGGCAAGGTGAAGATTTTTGGGACTAACCCACAAAACAGAGCAAGTACTGGTTTAGTATCCAGAAAGTAGTCATCAAGAGTGGCTTTGAACAAGCTTTAAGCTTCCTTCACAATTGATGTAAAACAAATAAGCTTAATTAAATTAGATGTTTCCAAAGTATCAATCTGTCAACACCAATAGGAATGATGACACAGTTTAAAGTTTTTCATTTTGAAAATTCATTCAATATTCTAGATTGTTTAGTCCTTTCCCAAACAACAAACTTTCGACTGTCCTAAATTGAAAGAGTTAGCAGACAACATTTAAAAATGTAATGAAATTGGAAAATAATCTTCTGATAGGCCAGAAAACATTGTGGGAAAAGGAGAAATTGCTTGTCACAAGCATTATCTTCTTTTCCCTCAATGTTTTCTAAAGTCGTCTGCAACAAAGTGGTCAAATGTTGTTATTGTTTGGGAAAGGGTTAGGCCCTTACTTCATAAAACCTCACTTTAATGTTTCTACTGCAGAAATCTTTAGAAGCCCCCTGTGATAAAAGTATACTAGTCTTGTTCATAATGAACAGTTTATCCTTTTGTGGCAATGGTTTCTACTCATGACATTGATGGAAAAAAAATCAATATTGTTTTTATGGTATTTTTTCATATCTGCTTTTATTTTTTTAGTAGGATCAATTACAAATTTCCATGTGGGAGAATGAGTTACAACAAACAATACAAATAACTTATGCTGAAGGCAAATGAAATATTTAAAATGGATCTGAAGTTTGTTTCATGAATAATATTAAAGGTCACAAGATATATCGATAATTAATGGGTAGTGCTACAATGGTTTTTAAGTTAGATTATATGTGCATTGGAATGTGGTCTGTTTGAAACTGCATTTGAATACATTTGAAAAAAACTTGCAAGGTATTTTTCCTTATGGATCTACTGCTGTTAAGTTAGAATAGATAAATTGATTTTGCTGACTATCACATGAAAGTCCATTATTGTCCATTTCTTTGAAACTTAGATAGATTATTTAAACAATAAGACAACAGAGTAAACATATTGACCTTTTCATTATAATGTGTTGTATGTAACTTAAATAATCAAAATGTATTTTTTATTTCTTAGAATTGATGCTATTTTTAGCCTTGGCATGCAACATCTTTGCAAATGAGTGGCAGAAATAAAGGTTATCTGGGAATAATTTTGATTTCAGATTGTGGTAGAAAGGCTTCTATCTGACCTTGACATTTGGCTTGATCCCGGTAACAGTTACATAGCAACAGCTGACACACCGCTGTGGTACAAGGTTTCCATGGTGACAACATCCCGTGACAACCTGTACTTACAGGTGTTGTATGGGGACGGTAGAGGTAACATGGTATCGCTGTCTGACACAGAAGGTCCTGCGTTGATACTGTCCGGTGATGGCAAGGACATGGAGATTATAGCCGACTACGGGGACGGCTGTGAGCTGAGGGTAGAATTCTCCTATGTGTACAGATCAGAGGGCTTGTATCAACCTAGAGTTATGGTACTTGATAAACCAGTGTGGCCATATGAAGAAATGGATAGAAACAATGGAAGTAACATTGAAAAGAGCAATAATAGAAACAGTAACACCTTAAATAGAGTTGGTAAAAATGATTATGATTATAGTAATATCAGATATGGGCACGGAAATTTTGACTACTCTTATATTAATGAAGATGATACTCCTTCAATGGATATGGAAGAAGACCTTTCAGACAATTATCAATTGTATGCAATCAGTGAGTTTTCATTTGACCTGAGTGAAGGAGTTGTTCATGACAATTCAAGGGCAAAGTCCAATGCCAGGTATGAAACACTTGATTATGATTACACCATCAGTGAATTACCGGAAACTCCCATTCATGTACATCAAGCTGATGATGATGATACTGATATAGTATCTCAAGCAAATGTATCAAGTAATGTTGGGGATTTTGACGCATTGATGAATGCAGAATTGGAACAGAAAGTTTTGATTGTGAAGAAACTGGAAGGTATAAGGATACACGGCCCAAGTATCGTGTCTTGTCAAGCAACAAAGGAGTTTGTTGTTCAAGTTCCATCAAAGTTCAACGTTACCACACAATGGAGCATTTACAGAGTGTTAGAAAACACAGACAGTGACTTAAATGAAACAGATGATAATGAAACTGATGTACATCAACTACTGTTCGAAACAGTTGGAACTTTGTTTACCTTGAACTATTCTTTTGTTGAAGTTGGACACTATATAATACATGTGCAACTTACAAATGCATTAAGCAATAAGGAAGCTACATCGAATGTTGCTGTTATGTGTCCTGTTAAACATTTATTTGCATCATGTGATAGAGAATACTTACAGACTGGTTCTGAACTTACATGTTATGCTGAGGCAGAGCAAGGTTCTAATTTGTATTTTGAGTGGATCATCGATGGATATAGCACAGAAAAACAATTAAGGTTGGCAGGCAATTACTCATCAATATTCCGATATAAGTTTATGGAACCTGATATCTGTGATATAAGTGTTACGGCATTGAACAACATAAGCTCAGAGAGTGTGATAGTAGAGCCTGCAGTACGAGTCCAAGATCCAATCGTAGACTTCAGCGTGCTTCGTAATATCTGGACAGTTCTTGGACAGCCCACAAAAATTATTGCGCACTATCAACCAACCTCCATTTATAACCAATTGTGTTATTTTGGATTTGATTTTGGTGATGGGGAAATTCACAAGTTTAATGGGATTGTTGATGAGACAATAGGCTGCTATTACATGCAATATCCAGAATTCTCCCAGCTTGGCAAGCATAATGTAACAGTGTATGCATACAACAGAGTGTCAAATATGTCCAAAGTGGTCGACTTTTGGGTCATTCCTGGTCTGGAGAATGTGGCTGTAGAGGTGGTCAACACCCCAACACCGGATGGTCAGATTAGGTTACTTGTCAAGGACCAAGGTAAGTCTGAATGATAAATGATATAGTTTCAATACTTATACAGAGGTTCCGATACGAGCAGGGATGGCGAAGTCTGATTCTCATTCACTCTCTCCTGAATGCCAAAATATCTTTTGCCCTTGTCTGTATAATGGTCTTATTGTAGGTTTTAGGAAAAATTCATTTGTCCGGTAAGGCTTCTTGACAAGCTGGGCAATATACGGACCATTGATTTTACATCCTCTGAAGAGAATAGGTTTGAAATACTGATTGTAAAGAATTTCATCATGGACTGTCTCTATAGATGAGCCTATGTTTGCATCAGTCTATTGACAAAACCTTTTAAGCTTTTGAAAGAGGAAGTTGAATTAACCCCTCTCCCAGGCAATCATATGATATTGTGATTAACTTTGCAAAGAGACTTCTCAGCCACAAGCAAATACCTTCAGTGCATTGCTGTTCATTGACTAGGTTGTGATGTAATATTTACATATTTATGTCCTGTACAACAATGAATTAGGCTATCAAAACTTGCATGATTGATTTAAAAACTTATCAATATCTCAGAAAGAAAATAATTTGCAGTACTTTTACAAAACAAGCCGATAACATGGAAAGATGTATTGACTTGTCTGATAGTATTACCTAAATCAGTTGAAATGACAACACATCCAATACAACCAACCAGTTCCTATGTCACAATGTATGTAGGGTTAAATGATGGTTCAATGCAATAGTGTATGTAGTTCATCACATATGTTTTGCATTGAATGAACCTTCAAACTGTAGATCAAACAAGTAAATGATTTGGTTATTTGGGAATAGCCTGTAGGTTTATTCAATTGATATCTTTAAAAAAAAAGTTTGATATGGGAGTGCTGGATGAAAGAGCTGGTTTTATAGAGGAATAATCATGCAATCATGATGTCATTCAGAACTTATTTTACACCATGTTGTTTTGGTTACGTAGTCACCATTCAACATGAAGAGAAAATTAAATTCTTTTGTTTTCCTTATCGAAAGATGACTAGACAATTTACCTCAATCAGGAACTATCAAGTTGGTTGGAAAAGATAAAAAAATGATTGTGAAAAATAAATTAAATTGGTATTTGTCTGGGTATGGCATGATTTTAATTTGTGGAAAAAGAGATATTCTCAGATAGTTTTATTAAAGGATATGTATCAGGGACGTAGCTAAGGCTTTTATCAACTGCACACACTGTAAGTTGGGTGGGGTCTGGGGGCATACTCCCTCGAGAATATTTCATTTCCTATGCACCATCTGGTGCAAACTAAGGATGTTTCGAACAAGAAGATATATGTATACACAAAACACATGGGGAAAAATCATGAAATTGATATAGGACCCTCGATGAAGATCTTCTGACGATCAATGTAGACCTTAGATTTTCATTTTCTATGGACACTGTGTATGCAGGTGCGCACTCTGCATACAGGTAGCTACGTGCCTATGAATAAATCCATCCCCTTATATGGGTCTGGCCAAATTGAAAGCAACAGCTGATGGTAAAACAAACATAAACTAAGATTGTTGTATATGCCAATAAACCTATTTCCTCACTATTGGAATTTGTGACTTTTCAAAACGAAACAACATTATATTCAAGATGAAAACTAGCATGGATGAAACACAATTCATATATGATATAATATATAAACCACTATGACAAACAACAGATTGCTTATCAAGAGCAGTTGTGCTAGTATTGCAGGACATTCTAAAGATTTCTGCATTACGCACCACTTGTGCTAGTATTGCAGGACATTCTAAAGATTTCTGCATTACGCACGCCAATTCCACGTGAGGTATTATAAGAGCATTTGTGCTAGTATTGCAGGACGTTTTAAAGATTTCTGCATTACGCACCAGGACATTCTAAAGATTTCTGCATTACGCACCAGGACATTCTAAAGATTTCTGCATTACGCAGTATTGCAGGACATTCTAAAGATTTCTGCATTACGCATGGCAATTCCACGTGAGGTATTATAGAGTAAGAGGTAAAATCATCTAAAGCAATACGGATTAGGAAAACTCCCTTTTTTCTATTTATCCCTTCACCTCATGAAACTTTTTGAGTTTCTTATACCCTTGCTTAACAACTTCTTTTCATATACTATTGTTTATAAGGACTTCTCTGTTTAACCCATTACCAAACAATAACAATATTTGACCAGTTTGTTGCAGACGGCTCTGGAAAACATTGTGGTAAAAGGCGAAATTGCTTGTGATGAGAAATTTCTACTTTTCCCACAATGTTTTCTGCCCTATCAAAAGATTGTTCTCTTGATTTCATCACATTTTGAATTGTCTTTTTCAAACTCTTTCAATTTGGAAAGTCAAAAATTGGGCGTATGGTAAAAGGTTTAACTTGAAGGCTTAGAAAAGGGTGAAAAGAGGAAACTGAAAACCCGGCTTCAATGTGGAATGTTTATGTTTTAATATAGGTAAAGCCATGGTTACAGAAAATGTGTATTTTTCCTGGAAATTTGGCGGAGAAGAAATCTACTACACCAATTCACCACTTATTGAAGTGTCTGTGCCAGGACAAGGTGAACTCTCACTAAGCTTGAATGCAACCACTCCAGGTAGGCTTTATGTTTTTATATTGGTGTTGTTTTTTTATGGGTTTATGGTGTTTTCAACATTGTTTCTACTTAATTTCAGTAATTATGAGTTTTATCAAAAGAAAATTTCTTTTCGTTCTTCTTCTTCATGTACGGTTTAACCCTTTACCAAACGCCAAATTTTCGACTGTCCCAAATTGAAAAAGTTTGCAGACTCCTTTTCAAAATGGGATAAAATTGCAAAACAATCTTCTGATAGGGTAGAAAACATTGTTGGAAAAGGAGAAATGTGCTTATTACGAGCAATTTCTCCTTTTCCCACAATGTTTTCCAAAGTCGTTTAAACAAACTGGTCAAATGTTGTTATTGTTTGGTAATGGGTTAAACAAAATTTGGTCATATCAAGGTAACAATCAAATAAAAATTTAGTTCAGTTCATTGTTTGATAAAGTCTCATCATATGTACATTCTTGTATACAACATTTATAATTTCAATCACATGTACATTAGCCCCTTTTACAGAAATATAAGAGACTGTAAAAGTATGATTAAAAAAGAAAAAGCACAGCCTTATATGATTCTGTGGTAATATACCTTTACACTGCATGAAAAAGTGCCATGTTCAAGGGAAATTCACCATGAAACCATCAGCTGTTATAGGGCATTAGACTAGTGATGTTTGGTCCCAAATCCCTGAACTGAGCAGGGTCTTTTATCGTTTCATTGGGAGAGGTTTGCTTATTTGGGAAATGGTCTCAATGAAATTGCTAAATTGAGAAAATCCAAAAGGTGGTGTGACTTTGAATTTTGGGAAAACTGTATGATTTTAAAGATTGTTTTTGTCATCAATTGATTATCCGTTTGTGCCCGGAAAAAAACCTTCATCTTTATTTTGAGTTTGAAATTAGCTTATATCTAGATGCTGCCTTCTTTAAGCTGCCTAGATAAGTGGGTCTGATAACGAGTGATTTTGCATGTACTATGTTAAAAGCTATTTGATAGATCTTAATATTGTATTGTTGGCATTAATTTTGTTAATATCATCTTATGCAGAGATGAAAAAAGAAATGCAAGGATTGGACCAATTTCAGGTGAACCAGATTACCGGTAATTGCAAGTTGAAATTTTATGCAAAAATAAGTCTGGATATTTCAGACAGAAATGTCATTTAACACTAACAGTATTTCCTGAATCTGAAAATAAATCTGTTAATGTTAACCCTTATGGTGCTGGAACCAACTTAATGCTTATTCAAACAGATTAGATCCAGGCCAGCCACCAAGATTGCAGACTGGCCATGGATCTAACCTGTTTGCTACTCTGACTATCTTTCCTCATCAAAACTTAAACCGATATTTAAGGTTTTGGAAAGCAGAAGACGCAAAATTCTAATTTTAGAAAATTACCAAGCATTCTAAGGGTTAATGCAGTGTCCAATAATGAGGTCTTGATTGAGAAGTGCACAATGTCACAGGCTTGTTCCATAAAACTGATAATTTGTAATGATGCATAATAGGTTGCGAGAAGTCAAGAAGTGTTTTACCCTTTACCAAATGGCGAATTTTCAACCCAACTGTCCCAAATTGAAGGAGTTTGCAGATGGCATTTCAAAATGTGATGAAATTGAGAAACGATCCTCCTATAGGGCATGAAACATGGTGGAAAATGGAGAAATTGCTATTTTTTACAACGTTTTCCAGAGTCATGTGCAACAAACAGGTCAAATGTAATTATTTTTTGGTAATGGGTTAATCAGAAATATTATTATAATTAACTGTACAGCTTGCTTCCTGGAACTAAAGTGCACATTATTCTTGGAAGAGTTACAAACAAGGGGTCTTGAAATCCGGTTCACCTTTCATATCAATCTGTTATTTGCGAAATTCTTAATGACACTAAAAGTTCAGAATTAAGATAAAATGCATATTTGATGTTAACCCTTTAAGGTGTAGAGATAAGGCTTAGCTGTGACACCATAGGTATAAACCATCCGATTATCGGAGACCATTAAATTATCAGAGACCAATAACGCACACATAATCAGTCACCCTAGGTACCTATTTGCACAGGATATTCTCTGATAATTGTTATTGATTTGGGTACTGTTAATCAAACCAAAATCAATGCAATTTACGTTTATCTAACAGATTTTCTCAAAGTATGAAAAACAACGAGAACAAAATTTCCTTTAAGTTGATGTTTTTTCCTTCATTGAGTGATACATACATATCAGGATTAAGGTGTAGAAAATTAAACAAACAATGAAACTGTAATTGCGGTGTGAATTATACAAAATCAAAAGTTATATAATGACTTATGTGTTCTCCCTGAGAGATCCTTAGTTTGTTTTTCTGTTTTGTCATCAGTTGCAGGGAATTTTGTTGACAAAAATTCCATTCATGACTCGAGATGCATGCTTTGTCTTTGCATATTTCTCAACAAAGTTGAATCGTTTTACTTAATTTCCATTAAAACCGTTTCCAAAATGAAAAAAAAAAGAATGTTTTTCAACGCAATATTGCTTTGTAAAGTAGTTAAACCTGGTCCTCTAATACATGTAAAACGGTTGATATCAATTCATTATGACAACGAAACATGCTTTGTTTCCGTAAAATACATGTCCATGGGTGATGAAATTACCAAAAGTTGTAGTCAAAGTCGGAGGAATGATCTAATTTGGTTGAATTGGTAAGAAATATCAGCATTACATCATCTTCAGCCTCAAAAAAACGATCAAATGACTGCAATGAATCTAAATTGATGTCTGGCCTGCGATTTGGAAACACCAAAATTGGCTAAATGTCTTAAAATAGCCGTCTTAATAACGTCCATTACCAACGGCTTTATTTTCAATCTCCGTGTCATAAACATTCTTTACAGGTCGCGTGCCATATGCTCTCGTTTTAATTGGATAATATTTTTAGAAATGTGTTAAGTTTCTAAAGAGTTGCATGAAATCCTTATCGAGTCTTTACAAATCAACATTGTTTTGATCTTTTATGACCAGATATTGAAGGCCTGTCATTAATAGGGTTCTTAATTTGAATTCCCTTCATCTCAATTTGATAGCGGTATTTTCAGAAGGGTGTCGTGAGACCATTATTAAAAAAATTCTCTCTAGAGCAAAAGTTTAAACTTTGACCCTATGATTTTATCATCGGAAATGAAAGAAAACATATTTATTTAAGAGGAAAATAAAATTTGGAGAAAGTGACGTGTGTGTAAAGTTGTGTAATTAAGGGTTAAAGTTGAATGAATTTTTCAGCTGTCAAAAAGCGTTCTATGAGGTCATCGATAGAACGTCAAAATAGGTTTTATACGGTAATAGGTATAACGGCGAAAAGGGTTTTATACGGTAATCGATAAGGCGGCGAACGGCGCTATATACCGTAAAGGGTTAACTCAAATAAATGTTTGATTTTTATTGTCACCAAAAGCAATGTTCAGTTAAGTTAACCCTTCAACTAAGCATCATACTTTCGACTGTCCCAAATTGAAAGTTTGCAGATGACATTTTAAAATGTAATAATTGAAAAAAATTCTTCTGATAGGACAGAAAGCATTGTTGGAAAAAGAGAAATTGCTTGTTAAGAGCGATTTTCCTTTTCTTACAATCTTTTCCCGAGTGTAAAACTGGTCAAATGTTGTTATTTTTTGATAATGGGTTAATGCATGAGATATGCATTAGTTGTTCTTGTTGTACTTTATGGGGGTACAGAAAAAGTGCTCCATTGTACCTGGTGACACTGCAATATTCTCTATCTAAATACCTTTGCTTTCTCTTTTACTCAATGAAATCATTCCATTTTGTTTTTGAAGAAGATATTGCAGTGAAAGGGTATTGATGTTTATCCATAAATGACTTTCACACAGACTCCAGTGCCCCAGGACTAAATTTTGTTTTGTTGTTGAGTAATTGGAGGCCTTGTTCACAGTTATTCAGTTTAACCCAATACCAAACAATAATGATATTTGACCAGTTTGTTGCAGACAACTCTGGTAATGAGCAATTTCTCCTTTTCCCACATTGTTTTCCACCCAATCAGATGATTATTGTTCAAGTTCATCACATTTTGAAATGTCTTCTGCAAACTTTCAATTTGTGACAGTCGAAGATTTGGTGTTTGGTAAAGGGTTAACTATGATTTTCTTGGGATTCAACAATACTATTCATAGATTAAATCTCATAGATTGAAACCCTCTACAATACTATCTCTTTTATCTATTTTTGTCTGCTACTGGGAAAACAGCAAGGCTGTTGGCAGTTGCTGGCTGATTGCTTGTATTTACAGGCAATAAAGTTCCACACTTTAGGAAATGTGACTGGTCCAAATTGAAAGCTTAAGCAGACAAATAAAATCAAGCCAAAAATTATTTTTTCTGAAATGAATGTTGGATAAAGACAATTGTGACAAAGGGAATAAATTGCTCACAAGGAGCAATTTATTCCCTTTGTCATAATGATTTTTAATTCTTCAGTATATGTTTTAAAATGAGGTATAATAGTTCTTTCAGAAGAAACCTACATACTTAATGCATGATCCTTTCACGAGGAAAGTATTTAACCCTTTACCAAATGCCAAATTTTCGACTGTCCCAAATTGAAAGTGTTTGCAGATGGCATTTCAAGATGTGATGAAATTGAAAATAATCTTCTGATAGGGCAGGAAACATTGTGGAAAAAGGAGAAATTGCTTGTTAAGAGCAATTTCCCCTTTTCCCACAATGTTTTCCAGAGTCATCTGCAACAAGGTGGTTAAATGTCGTTATTGTTTGGTAATGGGTTGAATGCTTTGAAGAGCCACTCCGTGTGAGGGAATCTTTGCCTCATCTATCATTTGTCAATCATGTGATAAAACTATGAGATTTTATTCCACCATCTCTCAGGGGAAATTTCCCAGCTTTCCCTTGTATTCCATTCCTGATGACTTGAAAAACTGATGTTTTTTTGAAGTTTAAAAAAAAGAATCTTCTGTTTTCTCAATAAGAACAGGCTACAGGCCAAAATGACCACTTCAAATTATATTTTGGCCGGTTCAAAGGTGTTAACCCCTGTGCTCCCCCTCTCCCCCATCAAGGTGGCCTGTTCAGATTTTGTTTTGACCTGTTCAACCAATTCTTATTAAGAACACTGATCTTAATGATTTGTGCATTGTTTGTATGGTGTTTAACACATAAATATCATCAATTCTTGAGATACGTAACACCTTTCCTTGATCCACCAGTACTAGGCTAAGGCTCTGAAGTGACTTGCCAAATGTTACTCCCACGAAACCAGAGGGGTCTTTGGGGCTCAAACCCCGGACCCTTAAGTCCTAAATCTGCCATCACAACCACAGGGCCATGCAGGACCCTGTTATTTGTGATGGATGCAACCCTGTACATTGAAACTTGACGAATATGCAAAATGAATATCATGCTTAATATGTGGTACTTGTCTATTCTCTCCAAGCTGCTGACTGCTTTCTCACATGAGTATAATTGTTTAAATGCCTAGCAGAGTTTCAAATTTAGAACCTCTTTATTTAAAGTTGCACTCCACCATTCAAGCAGAAGGATATATTCTTTTCAATGTTTCTCCAATATTGTTACGTCTCTAGCTATAAATGTTGACTTGACATTTTGATTCTTTTCTATGTTCCCAAATTTTGAAAACTTCAAATGTATTTTTGAATAGGTATAATTGCCCCCAACAGCTGTAGAGTTATGGCCCTTGAATGGCTAAATGGGACATTTTGTGCATGTCCTATATTCCATTCAATATGTTCTTTAAACTTTACCAAACTTTATGAAAATATTTATTGCCACAGTTTTCAAAGGTTTTATATCCTGCAAAATCACCACCTTATTGTTACAGCCCCTTAATTATAGTCCTTTTATACCACAACAACAGGTTGGGGATGTTGTTTGTCTCAAAAACAAGCCCTTATTAATTGGTTTTGTGAAAATTGGCAAGAAAACTGAAAGCAACAGTAGACATTCAATGATAAGCATTAAGAATGAGTTTTTTGTTATTAAGGGTTCCTTAATTCTCTGCTGTTAACATGTTCTTTGCAAGGAATTTGGCATATGATTCAAAGAACTTTTTAAAAAATCACCTGCAAAACATGAAATATGCTGAAATCCCACAAAAAGCTGAAATTTGGCAACCTTGCAAAAACAGGTTTCGACTGTATGGTTTTTACCTTTCACCAATCTATTACTAACTGAACACATGGCCTCCATGGCTAGGAAGAATGTGTTTAGTTTATAAAGTCTGTAAAGATAATACGTTAATGCTTTCCCTGATATGTGCAAATTGAAATGTACTTTCTACTGAATACTCAAGACACAACTTTAAGAAAGGAACATAGATGATAACAAAGAACAACATGCTTGCTTTTTATAAAGGTGGCTACCAAATACAAAAGAAAACAATCTTTTTCCTACTCAATAATTTTCATCTGCTAATGCTATTGATTTAGACAAGTCACAAAAGAAAAAAAATCATTTTGTGCAATATTTTGAATAATTTATTTACACATGCATTTATTGTTTCATCTCTTTCTTTAAAGGTCATATGTACAGGTTGGGTTTATTTCATAAAATGAAAATATGAAGTAAAAGAATCACATTGAAATTATTTGCAACATTTTACCATAACGCATAACGTCATAAATCACCGTCATAGCGCACCGATTAATAAAAGTTCGTATGACTTACTTCCCTTTGCTGTGACGTCACTCGTGATCCACTGAATGCGCCATGTAAAGGGCGTAAAGAGCGATCGCTGGTTAGAATTGGTGTTTTTCTTCAAATAAACGATCCTAAAGTCATAGTTTTGATTGACAGCGCATTTTATATATTGAATATGGTTCATTTTATAAGAATATCAATTTGAAAAAAGATAAATTAATAACTTAACCCGTGAATTTGCATGGATTTGTCATTGCGTAAATTTGTTCATATGAAAGGAACGGCTTGAAATTTGGACGGTTTTCCTTGAAATAAATTATTCTTAAGTCATTGTTTGGATTGACAGTGAATTTTCTATACTGGATATTTTTCATATTATAAGAATATCCATTTGAAAAAAATAAATTAGTGACTTAACGCTGAATTTACAAGGATATGTCAATGCGTTCATATGAAAGAAACGGCATGAAATTGGGACGATTTTCCTCGAAATAGCAATCCTTAAGTCAAGGTTTGGATTGACAGTGCATTTTCTTTATTGAATATGTTTCATATTATAAGAATATTCTTCTGAAAGAAAAGAGTAAGTGACGTAACGCGTAAATTTGAAAGGATTTGTAAATGTTTTCATATGTAAGAATCGGCTTGAAATTTTGACGATATTTGTGAAAACAGCTATTTTTATTAATACTTGTTGGAAAAAAAACCAACACGAGTACTTTTTCGTCAATGATCGTGTATAAGCATTAAGGTTTTAATTGAGTAGTAAACAAAGACATAGATCTGAATAAACGAATTGTCTTAAAACCGTACATCGTATAACTATTAACTATCAAATTCACCCTGCATTGTCTTATCAATACATGAAATGAAACGGGAGAAGATCATAAATTGCGAACAAACAAACCGTATTATAACCCAACTTACTTGTGATACGAAGGTTATCCTTTAACTCACATTTTCACCACACATCAACTTACTTGTGATACGAAGGTTATCCTTCAACTCACATTTTCACCACACATCCAAATTTCAAAACTAAACACTGGCACATTTGTATTTGTAAAGAGTATTTGTTAAAATCATCCGGCAACTTTCCAGTAACTCCACCCCCAGTAAGAGGTCTATGATTTCGAAATTGATTCCGATGTCGTCTTTCTAGATCAACTGTTTTGACTTAAGAATTGTTCTTCATATTCACTTTACATTTATGTTCGTTTTCTCTCGTGTAAGTAGCCTTGACATATTGAGCATTACATTTTCGGACAGGTTTAATAATTAACAGCTAAAACAAAAAAATCGCCATAGTTTATTTTACTAACAACCTTAAATAAACATATTTGAATTTATTTTTTATAATTTTGGAATTTAAATATCAATTCGACAAAACTTGATTTTGATGTTAAAACGTTTTTTTGTTGAAAACATAGAGTTAATACCGTTTTGGTGAATACTGATTATCATATACTCATTGAAGTGTCAAACTATTCTAATAGAATAGACAACATGTTCAATTCTTTGAATATCATAACGACAAAGTATCAGACGTAAGTCACATTGAGAGATAAATATGTCCTGACACCTTATCAATCCAAACATCCTGTGAGAGTTTGGTCTTAATTGGTTATATCTTAACAATGGATTTTTTAGATAAATTTAATTGCCGCGCATTGAAAGTGTGAGATTTGACGCTTGTTATTTCATGTCTGGAATAGCAAAACGTGTCAGACCTGTTAATTAACAATAGAGATATTTAAGAGATTAACGCCAGAGGCTATCTTTCGCCTAAACAATAAAGGACTTGAGACTTGAAACATACTGTGCAAATGTGGCAGATTGGTGTTAATTTGCATCACGACCCTTAGTCCTTGTAATGTCCGATGTTTGTTGATTGACCCTTTGTATGTGAGGTTAACTGACAATAATCAATTAAATTGCAAACAAAGAGATTATGTTCAAATGTGTAAATTATATATTGAGTGATCTTATTACTTAATTATCAATATAAAGTTGTAATAATCATGTTTGAACACCTGCATTTCAGTGTGACATACGTCATTTAAACCAATATTACCAATGGCAAAAAAATGAGGTGTGTGATTGAAATAATTCCGAAAAGCAGACGCTTAAGTTAAGATCGAACCCATTATCATTTGCGTTGATGAGTTTAGAGACAGTTTGCGGATATCAAATATTCATTATTTTGAATTTTCATTCAAAGACAACGGCAGATGAAAGAAACTTGCTTGTTTTAATCAGTTTGTTATCATAGCAATCAACGTACATTTTTCATTTTGTCTCATTTATGTACAATGGCAACGTTTCTACAATTGTGTTAAAACATAAAACAAGCTTAGCAAATAAGAACAAGATGCATTTAAGCGTTTAAAACCCAAAGACATGGCAAAACAATAACTTATGATGTTGGATGAAATTAACATATTCTTGCAACCCTTTGAATTCTTACGTAATATAATCGTAAAGCAGCCTAATTAAGTATTCATAACTATTCATGTAGCATAGTTAATCTGTTCCAAACAAAACTAACTTGGCGAGTAAGAGAGTTATTCAAGGAAATTAACTTTCAAAAAAGGTGAAATCAACGAGATTTATCCTTTTCTTGAATTTATCTACATTTACACGGTGCAAATTCTATATAAAGATCTAGCAAGACTAGTGAATGTTGTATGTGTGTTTCAAATAAGGGAAATATAACAGTTACTCAATAAGTAGAATGAATTTGAAGCGTCTTCACCTGTATAAATTAGTTTGAATTGAGTCCGATCATCTTTAAGATCAATAAAATCAATTCTCTGGAAACGCCTAACAATGCGTAAACTTGCCGTCTTCTAAGTGAAAGTAACACAGCCTACTGTTCTTGTTTGGGGAATATATCTTTTGCTTATTTGTAAAGTAAACATGGTCCAGTTTACTTATCGAAACTTTTTGCAGCTTTTATGTTCGTCAGAAAACGGGAGAAACTCGCATCCCTGCGACCAAAAGCAGAATAACACCAGAAGACCTGTCAAAACACCATATTCAATATCCAATTTACGTTTCCCAAAACACAATTCAACACTTAAAATGTCCGAAATTTGTGCAAAAACACCGTCGTTACTGAGAACTAGATTCTTCTTACTGATAGTTCATATGACTTTGAAGCACAAATGACGTCACAACAAGGGAGATAAGTCATTCACAAAAATCGATAAACGTGAATAAAAGTAGTCAAAAACAACATTTTTCGCTTTTGTATGAGAAAAAAATCATTACCTCCGTCATAACGAAACCATAAACTAATTCAAAAACCATAATTAAAGAAAATTTTGTTCATCAGGAAATATGACCTTTAACTCGAATTTGATTTTATTTCAAGTTAAGTTTATAAGCTCACCTGAGCAAGTGAGCTTTTGTGATTGCCCAATGTCCGCCGTGCGTTGTGGGTCGTCCGTTGTGCGCCGTCAACAATTTCTTTAAACATCTTCTCCTCCTAAACCATTGAGCCAATCTTAACCAGACTTCACATGAATGTCCGTTGGGTGATGGTCTTCAAAAGTTGTTCAAAGAAATTGATTCCATGCAGAACTTTGGTTGTCGTGGCATGAAAAAGGGGGAATTTCTGGAATTTAAAAAAAAATCTTCTTGTCTGAAACCATTAGTCAGAATTCAAAATAATTTCACAGGAATGTTCTTTGGGGGCCTCTTTTTAAAAAATGTTCAAATAATTTTGATATCTCAAAAAACATGGCCACCAGGCTGCGTTGAACTTTGAACGTGTTTTTGTTTTCACAATATACATGAATGCTCAAATTTATAACTTTACAAACATCTTTTTTTTCTAAACCTCTGGGCCAATTTCAATGAGATTTCATGTGAAGCATCCCTAGATGGAGGGGAGAAAGATTTGACAAAAAAAAATTAGTCATATGACCGAAATCTCTGCTTTGTCCATATTTGATAAAAACCTTAAAAAAAGCTTCTTGTCACAAACCACTGGTCAGAATTCAAAATAATTTCACAGGAATGTTCTTTGGGGGCCCTTCTATAAAGACTGTTGAAATTTTTTTAGATATCTCGAAAAACATGGCCGCCAGGGTGTGTTGAACTTTGAACGGGTTTCTGTTTTCACTATATGGAAGTATGGTAGAATTTTAAACAAAATACATCAATATCAATTTGGATGTCCAAATATGCCAAAATGATAACCACAAAATGGCAAAAATTCATACTGGACAAAAGTGCAGGCTGATCTTCATACATACAATCTGTAAAAGTAAAGTATTCAGTTTCTGCATTGTAAGAATTATGTAATAATGCATATAAGCACAAGAAACTCTGTGTAAAATGTAAAAGCTATGTTTCTAAATATTCTTCAAATATGTGATAATCTCAGGTGAGCGGTTCTAGGGCCATTATGGCCCTCTTGTTTATAATATAACAAAAGATTTTCATAGATGAGATAATTGGTTAAGAAGTTTATTCTCATAAATTATGCTAATCCATCTTGAATTATGCTCAAAATTCTATTATGGCCTTCAGTATGTTTAAGCTTAGCCAAACAATCATTTCCCTTAATCCCTTTCAGCGTAGCAAGAAACAAATGTGAAATAATTATATTTTCTATATACAGCAAAGTAATATTAATCCGGTCCCCTCTATTCCATAAACCTCAACATCAAATATGTATTTTTGATTAAATACTGTTAAACTTGGCAATGGCCTAGCGGTGATATCTTAAGCATGTGCTGACCAAAGACAACAGTGTAACTGCCGTATTGTTGGCAGTTTTCCCCATAACAGAATTATCGGCTGTTTGATGTCTTTAATATAAAGATAGTATATATATATATATATATTGGATATTTTGCATTAAAAAATAAAAGTGATATATGTTCATTTACCCTAGTTTAAATTGATTTAGACAATTGCTTTGGTCACAACGTGTTTTCATGTGAGACTGTAAAATTTGTTAATTAGAAAATTTTGATGGGGACGAAATTGTCTGCATTAATGAGACATCACTGTATTCCCCCTGTTTCTATTTGCAAAACCTATCATTCAGTACAAGACTGTTGTAAGTTCTTAATAAGATAATTTGCCTTTTTTTGATGGCATCTATGATGTTTAGAGTTCAGAACTTTAAAACGCATTGCCCCTATCTGCATTGGTTTCACTCATAGTAGGCGTTGATACAGATTTTAAAATAAGAGGTATTCTCCAAGAATGCTGATAGTTCTACCCCACTTTACAGGGACAGTATGACTGAAATGCTGTTAATGTTGTGTAAAGCTAAAAAAAGAAAACTTATTGCTGACATTTAACCAATTAGTTATCTTGACCCCTCTTTACTATCCCTTCATAATTATGCTCATTTTAATGCATCTGAAACTGACAATGCTCTGTTTGCACATGTTTGCAGTTTTAAGTTCTATGATTTTGAAATTATTCACTGGATGGAATGTATGAGGTAGAAGGAGCAGTATTTCACAAATACAGCATTCCAACCTGTTTTTACTTTCAAGATAATCGCTCAAATCCCCATAAATATCTGCCTTCTCTAAACCAAGGGCCTGGAATGTTGGAGCCGAAAGCTCAGATTATGTTTAAAGTTCTTGTCAAAATCAGGTGATACTTTGCCTTAGATATTCTTTCATATTAACTTGTTTCTATGACTTTGCAGAAAGATGCTCAAGAAATCATTGTGGCAAAAGGAGAATTGCTCTTGATGAGCAATGGCTATCTCTCCTATGGTCATGATGATTTTTTACAAAAACGCAGTTGAGATTATGCGATAAACGAATCTCTGATATTTGTATTAGAGGGTTCATTACAATACTTACTATTGTAAGTGCTTCATGTTTGTCTTGCATTGAACCCTCAATTTTTCGACTGCAAAAGTTGAAATTAAAAGCATACATCATGAGATGCATCAAAGTCAGTTGCCCTTACGATTTTAGTTTATAATCATATTTCTATTTCTGTATAATTTCAGAGGAGTCAGAAGAATTTTCAGTCACCATCCCTGATGGATCCAGATCACATTTGACCTTTCTTCTCCATCATGACCTCTTTGTTGCCATTGGCAACAAGACTGAATTTGTCCTCAATGTGACCTCTGAGGTAAAGTTCTTTTATTTGTATTTTTTTTTTTCATCTTTTCTATTGTAGTTTAGACATTAATTTTCAGAATCAATGTAAAATACCCATAATCTGCCATTTTGAAGTTTTTCTTTTGTCGGATAACTGGCCATTTTTGGTAAACATAGGACTTGGCAGAAACTATTTGCTTACACTGAATAGTTTCTGCTCCAACCAATGTATGCCAAGACCGACCAAAGTAATCGACGAAAGAATGAGTTGAAAAATGGTGAATTTTGGGTATTTTACCTTATCGTGGGTTGCTATAGATTGACAACTTAGATTGCAATTGTAAATTAAATGTGTTTGTATACATTGACAACTTTTACAATTGATTCTCTGTATTCAAATGTATTCAGAAAAAATATGCAGATCATCATGCCATTTTGAAAAATGGCTTTTTTTCTGAGCAAAATGATTTATTTATCACAGCCTTACTCTTTCCTTCACATTCTGGTTTTTAGAATTTACCTGCAAACTTCAGAAATGTTTGAGACAAACAAAGATATTGCTTACAATGAGCTATTTCTTTGATTGATATCATATCTACTAAATGTCGAAAGAAGATAATTCTTTTGCATACAATTGCCATTGACTAACTGCTTGCAATTTTGATTTTATTTTTTAAAAAAAAACTGTTTGATTTATGAGTTGGTTTATATTTTCTGCTGCAGGTGCATTAAGACAATATAAAGTTTGAAGTAAAGGTTAGGTCTATAAACTAATATTCACCTTTCATAATCATATTACCGCATGCCCTTGCTATAATTGCATGTGATGGATCTGTTATTCACAGGAAATATGCAGGATGGTTTAGGGCTGGATTTCATCCAAGAAAATCTAACCCATATCCCCCATATCAGATCTTTTAACTCACCCAAACTGAAAGCATCACCATATGACAGTTATAGAATTTGAGTAACAAAATACTTTGAAATATTGGGTAGGCATTCATTGTCACAAAAAAAGAAATTGCTCATCATGTTTCTGAATTTTTTTAATTATATTAACCCTTTACCAAATGCCAAATTTTCAAATAATCCAAATTGAAAGAGTTTGCATATGAGATTTCAAAATGTGATGAAATTGGAAAATAAGCTTCTGAAGGGGCTGAAAACATTGTGGGAAAAGGAAAAATTGCTTGTTAAGAGCAATTTCTCCTTTTCCCACAATGTTTCCAAGAGTTGACTGCAACAAAGTGGTTAAATGTCGTAATTGTTTGTCAATTGATTAATTAACAAGTACTCACTACTTATGAAGGAAAAGGTTAAGTATTATTGTCTGTGTTACATCAAAGGTAGAAATGTTTATATTATGGAACTTTTCAAGGTGAAACTTCACTTTATAGATTTACCATCTTACAGCGAAAAACACTACAGACATGTTTAATGTCAACCAGCTGTAAGAGAGAAAAGAGATTTTGGCATTTAATTCCTTAGGATACTCCATTATTGTCATGAGAACAACAGTTTGTGTCTATCAAATAACTAGAATGAAGGAATAAAATGAACCCACTCAAACGTTTGTGGTTCGTCTATATTGAAAGCAATATTGCATGAAACAATGTAAAGTATGAAAGATGACATTGTTTTCGGGATAAGGGGAAGAAACCAGTGTCATAATTCCCTTTTAATGTTGTCTCCTTAACAGGTGTTCATGTTATCAATTATTCACCTATAATGAATTGTGATGGAAATACATTTTTCTCATGATATTGAATCATGATATTGAATAGGAACAATTGTGACTAAAGAATAAATTTGATCATTAGGAGCAATGGGTTTCTAAAAACTTGCTTTTTGGTCGAAAAAGAGGTATCATTGAATATTGTCTCAAATCAAATATTGATGAAAGAATGGTTGTTTATATACTAGAAATTTAGTATTCATTTTAATTCAAAACCTTTGTAGACAACAGCTTTAGACAAAATCAAAGGCATTTTCCTGCATCACAAGTACTTGTAAATAGGAGAATAGCTCACAAGTTGTGGTACACATTTTCTGCAGGTACCTGATGGAAATGGTTCATTTGATGCATTAGAGTTTTAGGTGATTGCAATGTTATTGTCCTACTTTATTTCAACTGTACATTGCGAGCAAAGTTTGCAGAGGACTGGTTTCCAAGTGCATTTCAGACACCCCTGTATGCTTCTTCTACTTAACCCTTAGAATGATGGGTAATTTTCTAAAGATGGATTTTTGTGCTGTCTGCTTTCAAAAACCATAAATGTCTGCTTATCTTTGTTGAGGAAAGATACCCATAGTAGCTAACAGGTTAGATCACAGGCCAGTCGCCAATTTACTTGGCAACTGGCCTGGATCTAATCTGTTTGCAAAAGCATGAAGTCGGTTCCAGCACTATAAAGGATAATAGTCCTGTTGGTTGCAATGCAAAAATCAGAACTTATTTTAACTAAACAGAGAATTGAATTAAAACACAAAGACTAAGAATTTACTTTTTTGGGGTGCTGGGGAAAGCGAAAAAAACATATTTTCCCAACATGCATTCTTGAAATTAACTTGTTATTGCTCTGGAAATATGGGCTGTTTATGTTAAGGAATAGTTTATTTATTCTGTGATTTGCAAAAAGGTTCATCTCACTTTTTCCCTCACATTTGTGTATTTCATTCAATACTACTTTGGCAGAGAAATGTTCCAATGCAGGACTTTAGTAAGGGCTTAAATGCACGACCACAGTAAGCGCTTTAATGTTCATGAAGCACTTACTTTAGTCTTGCATTGAACCTTTGAGATGTCTTACCAAGGCATTAAATTACTTAGTTTATTTCCTTTTGTTTTATTTCAACACTGCTTTCCAGAAATGTTCAATTATATCAATGCATTTCCTGAATTTACCTTACCTCTACCCTCTGGCTTTTCCAGTTTTAATATTATCTCCTTTACCCAGAGTCCCATTGAAGCAAGCCATTACTTATATTTATTTTATTTACCTTTGGTAGTTTCAAGTTGATTAAGTAAAGCTGCCACCTCAAACACAATTGGTGTACACTACCCCTATGCTATTCTGAATATTTAGACCTAATTATAAATTGATGAGCTGTTTTTACATATAAACAAGTGCTGGTGACACTGAACCCACAAGTTTAGACTTTAGATGACAACAATGTATTTATACATGTGCAGGAGCTTTTGATTATGCATCTAATATCATTGAGGTGATACGTAAAATTTATCCATTTTATCCTCGGTTCCTTCATGAAATGCTGTGGCATTTCTATTTGAAAAGGACTGGCATTTACTGTTTCAAACTCTTCCTACTGGAAATAATTAAGTTCTTATCATAATACCACAAACTGCAGGCGTTGAATATCAATAAAACATTATTACTGATAAGTATTATCATGTGGGGGAATTTATCATTTTTCACTATTGGGTTTTAAAGAATTTAGTAGGGTCCTGTGTGGCCAAGTGATAAGGCGGTGGACCTCGAACTTGGAGGTCCTGGGTTCAAGCCGTACTGACATCTCAGGTCTTTTTAGAGTGATTTTTGGCCAGTCACCTCAGAGTCCTTGCTTATATAGCACTGGTAGATTCAGGAAAGCTGTTACATAACTGAAAAATTATTGATACGCCATTTAACACCATACAAAAATATTGCAGCAAATTTGAGAAAATATTAGGTAAAGGTGTAAAAGATTTTTTGTATAAAAGTAAGAGGAGTGGTAGTTGTATATTTTGGCACGAAACAGAAAACTGGTTGAAGGTATTTTAAACTGAGTATTTGAATGTAATGTTACTGTTGTAAGTCCTTCATACTTTCGATGGTGTTACAGCCTTTTCTGGTCTATAATATTTCTAGGAGAAACTTTAAAGCAATGTAAACACCATTTGGCAGCTACAGTAGACAGGTGTTTCAACAAGAACATAAACTCTGTACTCACTACAGGTTCATATAAGAGGCATATTGCATTAGCCGACTCCTTCTTTTCTTTCCTTAACCTTATTTTGTGGGTACCAATTAGAAATGTCTTTACAAGACAATTGTAATGAATAACCACTAAAAAAGATTTTGTAATGTAGTTTTTAAGCAAATACATGTAAAAGACCATTATTCAATCTTAGAAAGGCAACTGTTTACTTAGATCTTGATAAGGACATGATGTTATTTAATGATATTCTTTAATAGACTGCTTCTTTAGAGTCATATTCTTTACAGGGTGGTATATTGCTTCTGTGCAAAATTCTATTTTTCTACATAATAGTATGTTGTCATTGGGTTGTCTAAGAGATAATTCAAGTTAGTACATTTGGAGGTTTTTGCTTCAAAACTATAGTAAGTCTGGAATTTTGTGTGGATGGATTAAATGCCTTAGTCTATACACTATTTTTTTTATATTCCAAGCTTAAGTCCTGAATTGGAACCTTCAATAATGTGTTCCATTATGTGGGAGTTTGTATCTATTCCAAATTGAAAGAATCAGCAGCTTATAGCAAAAAGACTAGCATGCTCAAAAGTAATTGTTGCTTAGTTGTATTTTTAGTTTAGTTATTTATTGTACACTGATTGTAAAACAAGTTCTTACAACTTGGATTAATCACTCTTGATTCTGCTTCCTTGATACAAAACCAGTACTTGTGCCAACTAATGAAAGGTTGTAAGGCAGATACTGCTACTCCAGGGATTGTATATTGGGTAGAGACCATTACATGTGACATTGTATGAATTGCTCATTGGGAGATATTTATCTTTTTGTCACAGTGATTTAGAGTGACTTCTTCAGCAGATTTATAAAAAAGAATATCAAGGAGTAAGGTGTCAAATGAGTTTCTAATAAATTCTAACCTTATTTTTCTAGGATGCATTGTTAGAGAGCTGGAGTGAAGTACATGTGAATTACAGTGATGGGTCCCTGGAAATATACAAAAATGCTACCAGGTTTGTTATTTACAGAATTTCTAAAGTTAAGCTCACATAAAAAATGAGTTAACCCTAGTAATGTTTGGTAATTCTCTAGAGATAAAGTTTTGTGTTTTCTGCTTTCCCAAACCTTGAATATATTTTTTATTTTGTTGAGGAAAGATACTCAGTGTAGCAAATAGGTTAGATCACAGGCACTTGGCAGCTGGCCTGGATCTAATCTGTTTGCACAAGCATGAAGTCTTTTTCAGCACTGTAAGGGTAAATCATGAGGGATCAAATGGTTGGTACAAAATGAGAACAATGACAGACCATATTCTGGAAGTATGAAACTTTATATTTACTCTGGAATATTGGGTGGAAACCAATGCTAGAGGAAACTTTTATGACAGCAAAAAAGCTTGTTATAAAGGATTTCTTCATTTCTCACATTTAAATGATGGAAACCTTCCTTCAAACCACAAACCATGATGGAAAAACTCAGTTTTTTTGTTTGCTGCAAAGTAGATAGAATAAAAACATAGGATTTGAAATAGGTAATTGCAGTAAAAGCAGTTTTTTAATGTGATACCTTTTCTTACATAACTGTTGGTTTTTTTTATTCAAACATGTTTTCTGAGGCTTAAAGTGTCACTTGTCAGTATTCACATTTAGTTTGAACGATAATTCTTTCATTCAATGATGTGTTTTTAAGATCTCATAAATGTCAACTGCCAAGCTGACAGAATTTCAAATTTTACCCAATTCTACAGGGACACTAGTAAACAGTCTTTGATAAAAGAAGACTTAAAATCTTATTTAAGATGAACTCCTGCTTAAAACTGCTATGAATTTGAACAAGATTTTGTATGTACTTATCTGTTATAATTTGAAGATCTATAAGTTTTGCTTAACTCTTTATAAAGTACACCTTGTATGAAGCAACCATGTTGATGATGAGGATTTTTTTTAAACAACTTGCATGCAAGATTATTGGTAGTGAGTCATGTTTCTTAATGACCTACCATAGTCTTGTGTTGATCTCTCATACTGAAAGGTGGATTTAGTCCACATTTTACTCCATTTTCAACAGTATTTCAGTCATTTTTTGGTGATAAGTGGTACTATTCTTGCTCTTGGCATTTCCTCACCCATACTGTACAATATTCTTTCCAAGACGCTGTCTGCTTTCTAACATAAACCTTTTTAATAAACAGAGAAGAGAAACAAGTGATTCAAATGGAAATAACTATCATAGGTCAAAAAGAATATTGGCTGAGCCAAATGGCAACCTATGCTTTGGTACATGGTTTGTACAAGATCATTCTGTATGGCTTGCATACTGTATTAACCCATTCCTTAATAAGGGTTTTCAGTCTTGTACATTATGAAAGCAAAGGTTTACAACAATTATTAAGCCCAAATATCTGCAACTACTGAAGCATATGTGTCAAAATGAGATTAAACAGATGGAAGGGTTAAGATAAAAGCATATTTAACAGTTTCCTAATGTTAAGCCCACTTCCCAATAAACGGCTGAATGAACTAACACCTGATAGCAATTAATTAGTATGAAGAATTTTGATCTGAGACTGGCTTATAGAGTTCTTTGAGTTTCAAACCCACTTTACACCCACACAAAGTCTGTAATATAGCATTGCCCTGTGACTTAGTGTATGGTTGTATTTGGTGATTATAAAAGTTTAGGGTTTTTTCTATTAGACAAGGTTAGTTGTATAAATCTGGTACTATGGTCCCATTTGAATTTCAGCGAATGGACACACACATTTGAGAGCTGTGGAATACAGGAAGTCCATGTTTCTATATTTGGAATGCTGGGAACCAGGTTAGAGGTCATGACCTCTTATGTGATGGTTGAAGAGCCAATCAGAAACATCAGTTTGTTAGGCCCATCAGTCGTCAGAGTGAATGATAAAGAGTAAGTAATTATTCCCCATAGGGAGATTTTTTAGTCATACTTATTAAAAGCAACAGCATGCATCAGTTACCTAGGGTCATGTGTTCCATCACAGATATAGCAGCATAGTAAAAAAGCCCATACTTACTCAATATATTGTGCAAGTTTTGTATCTTTGAAGCAATCATCGAGAATGAATTTAATATGTTTCATGTTTATGTCACAACCAATGTAGAATAAGTAAGCTTAAACTAAACTAAAGCATTGAGACAAACAAAGATTTTCTGCCTCATGAAGCTGTATTAAGATTGAATTACAAAGAACTTTCAAGACCAAAGATTTGACATGCCTAGTACCTGGGTAACCCAGGAAATTAGTAATATAACTGAAAAATTGTTGACACATCATTAGACACCATATAGATTTGTTGTTTGGTAAGCTGGTATCAACCAGGTTGTCAATCGAAGGCTGTATTGCAATTTTGATTATGAGGTTTTAATGTTATTTGCTTGAAACTATTTTGAACAAAGACATTTTTCCCCAAAAATGAAAGGGTTCAGTGTTAAGGTATTCAGTTATGTGCTGCAGAAATCCCTAGAATTATATGCTTCATGTTTTTTTAAAAAAAATTCTTTTACAGTTATTTTCCACTCAACTTATTACCGTAACTAAAATCTGCCAGTATTTGTCAATTAGTAATGCTGGCTTTTTGTGATTTACTTTTACTTTCACAATATAATTTACATTATTTTTTTCTTATTTTTCAAAATGCTGTACTGGCTAGACATTTAATTACACAGGTTATTCCACTGAGAATTTTTTTCTAGAAAATCACCAACATTATTTGTCTGGGGAACCCATTTATCATGTCATGCATGTTATGCTTTAAATGTTGTTACAGATTTATCTATAAACATTGTAAAAGGAAAACAATCTTCTCACAATGTGAAACCTTTTATATGTAGCTTACCGGTCATGTTTTATATGTAAAGATTTATCAACTCTTCTACAAAGGCATAGCAAGCTGTCTTTAATTGGGAAATAGATAAAAAACATTATACAAAATTATCACACTAAAATAGACTCTGTTAATCTGGATCATATTTTGTTAAAGGGACTATCCCACAAATTGTGTTCTGTGAGAAACAAACATGAAAAGGGTGTGAATATTCAAACAATCCTTTACTAAATAAACAATTGACCATTTTCATTTTTTTTGTTTTAAATTTCTTAGAAACTTGTAATTTTGTTGTAAAAAAGTGTAAAGAACCTTTGTGACTCTTACTTCTTTGATAGAAAACTTATTTAGCTCACCTGAGTAAAGCTTTTGTGATAGCCAGTTGTCTGTCGTCTGCCTTCCGCTCTCTTATGCACATTGCTTGATAGAAATTTCATATTGAATAGAAAATGATATACATCTGTGTTATAATCACTAAAAGGACTGTCCATAGCTTCATACTTCATCCTTAAAGTGCGTTAACTTTGGTGTGACTTCTTTGATACTTGAATCTGCTTGCCAAAACATGCATCATATAACTTTATGTTGCACAAGGTGTACATTTATACTTCTAAATGTCTGACTTATTTTGTTTTTGTCAATGTTAGTACCAACATCTGATTAATTGGAAATTGTCTAGACACATCTTTATATCCTTAACAATTTAAGTTTTAACCATTTAAGTAACCATTCAAGGATTTTCATATGTTTGTTGCAGACAGATCTTACAATAAATTAAGAAAAAGCAGCTTTGTGATATAATATTCTTTATGAAATCCAAGGAATAAAAAAAAAAAGCTCCTTTGAAGTAAAGACTTCAATTTATATGGGTTATTGATTAAAAAAAATGTATTTAACACATTCCTTTATCACAAATTATTTGACTTATTTAAACTAAAAGCAAAATCAGAAGAAAATTAAACAGGATAATCAATAACTAGGTCTTTATGACATTTGGTAGACTACTTTTCTACAAATAAAGCCAATTTTCATTACAGTAATTTGGTGTTTTGTCAAAATGGTTCTGTGCAATCTCAAACACAACAGGTTAGAATGCAAATGGGTTAGAATGTGTATCTACATATTAAGAAAAGTGATAAAATGATTTATTTTCTTTTTCCAGGGATTATACGCCCATAAAATGGATAGCAGAGATTGATGGAGGATCCAATTTGTTGTATAGATGGACATATGAAAGATCCCTGATTACAACTCTACCTGAGGTTAGTGACCATTTACAGAATCTTGTAGGCCTGACATATGGATTGAGGAAACAAATTGATATATAATGACCTTCCTTCAAACCACAAGCCAAACCTTTAAAGTATATTTGGTGATGTTTTGGGTTTAGAATACAAGCGTTCCAAGTTGAAGATCTGGCTTAATTGTTGCTTTAATGAAGTCAATGTAAATTGTTTTTCACCACTGATCAATGTGATTATAATGCTGGAAAGCAATTTGCAGATTTTAAATATTATCGTGCAATAATGATGGTGCAGAAGCATTCATAGGTGAGATGACTGTCATAATATGGTTGAAGCAGTTCTGAAACCAACATCCAAACCAATCCAATCCAATTACGTTAACCCCAAATTGCAATAGCTTTACTGAAATATGACTTGAAAGTTGAAGAAATGCTATTAACATTACTTCCTATTATATCAAATAAACTTCAACAAAATAAATCACAATGTAGTTTGTCACCTGCAAGTTGTAACAAGTAGACAAGGTCAAAACTGTATTTAAAAGAATGTTTTTACCTATATTTCTAGTTCGAGACAGACATACATACCCCAGGGTCATATAGCCTTCATGTAGAAGCATGGAACGACATCTCTGCACCTGTGTTTGCCATAAAACAGTTTGTAGTGAACCAGATTGAGCATCCACTTAATAGAACAATGCTGGACATTATGGGGAACCGTCTTGGTAAAGAGACCAACATAGACATACTTATAATGGGGTACCAACCCTTTTCTGTCAACATCAGCTTTGGTGATGGGGACCAGAAGGGGTTTGGCCCTGAAGACTTGAATGATCTATTAACAAGTTCGAGCGATAACAGACATATTGTGTCAATTGGCCATGTGTTCAGGAAGCCAGCAGAGTATAACATCACTGTGAATGTGTTTAATAATGTATCCTGTGTTTCTGACTCGGAACTTTTTGTTCCCATAGTGAACATAAGCTTATTTACGAGGTCACTATGGTTACTAGAGACCCCCAACCGGGTAAAGGTCAAGGCAGAGGTGTTTGGAGGTTTAGATCTGGAGTTTGCATGGAACTTTCAGAACGATTTTGAAGAAGCATTTGTTACAAGGTAAGAATACGCTATCATTGATTTTTCTCCCTATTGCATACATCTATTAACGACTTTGTATTTTATGGAATTTTCAAACATTGCGGTAAGTTCTTTGCAGTAGTGTAGTTATTAGCTTGTGAGTATTGGATTGGTCAAGCACTTCCCTCAGGTGACCGCTTTAAAGAACCAATAAAACCAGAGACAACTTGTTGCCAATCCCAGAATCAGAGGCTTACAACTATTTGTTGTCCCAATAAAGAAGAGTGTTATGAACGAATTGTTATTGCCAAAAGCGCATTTGTGCTAATTTTGCTAAATGACTAATTGAATTGATAAAGAACTATCCTACTTCAAATGTTAATTTTCATATGCAGAAGTCTGAAGAAGACAAAATGAAAAAATGCCCTGATGGAGAGAACTTTCTCATTTTGTCATTTTCTGTCATTTCAACACCATAAAAAATATCTTGAGCAAAACTGGATAACATTTATTAAATAGGTATTAATTTTATCATTATTTATAATTAATTTTATCATTATTTATAATGTAAAGCTAATATTGCTTTGAGTTGACCAATAACTAGTTCCTTACTCATAACTTGTGAGTAAGAATTTTGTGTGTGATATGTGCTCTGTGGTAGAAGTGCTTAGATATTTCTCCTGGAAAATATTTCATTTATTTCTGTAATCATTTATATAGATGGACTTAGGATAGACATATTCTTCATGCCTAGGGTTTAAGATGTCATTATTTCTGTTCATTTAATCAAAAGAATGATACTCTAGGGAAAATGCAAAAATAAGTCTCACGTTTATGATTGAATCCTTCACTGATACAAGTTCATTGCAATAAACGACTTAAACCCATAACTTCATAATACATAGCTTTTATACATTAGCTGCAGAAAACTTTAGAAACCACTGTGAAAAAAGGATTATGGAACATAATGAGCAATTTATATTCTTTTGGTTTTTACCAAATATCATGCTATTTAAACCATATGGCGTATTGAGCACTAGATTAGAGTGGGAAGACGGGTATTTTTTATTGCATACCAAGAGCAACACGACGAGAAAGATATGGAATTAATGTCATATCAATTATTTGTTCCTCAAATGTGTGACTCTTCAAATTGAAAGGGGGTTACAATCATAAAGTAGTCAAAATAACGTTTTCTCTGTTCTTTTGAGTAGAAACTACTTTGACAAAAGTGTTTTTTTGACACACTTATTTAACAAGATGACAATACTTTAGTAGGCTTCAAAGCTATAAAGAATTCATTTGATGATACAGACCAATAGAAGACCATTACAAAGGATACGGATTTACAATAGCAATGCCCTAAGGTTTCATTTCTTGATTAAGGAAATGTTTTAAAGCAATTTCCTCTTTAATTTTGTGGATAATGGAAAGTCGTCTGCTGAGATAGTGTCATGTGTCGTCTGCTCACAAGATTGTAATCAGCTAGTGCTCTCCAGACCCTCCCCCAGAGCTATTCTAGTCTCATCTTTCAGCTTCCTTAGGCCAAAAGAATATAGGAGAAATTACAAATACGTAATTTCGTTTATTTTACATCAGCTGTGACAGAAGCTTGAAGCTTATTTAATTCACTCTCAATGACTGCTTCCTGAAAACTACACCAATAGTCAGGCCAAGTTATGGCCTAGTCCGAGCAATTCCTTCTACCCTGGCCTCTAACGGGGATCGAACCAGAGATCCTTGGTTCAAGAGGCTGACACTCTACCACTGCACCTCTATGTGATTAAGACAGGTGCTTGTGTTTGTAATTAGACCTCTTGCTGCTTCCTAACCCTTTCCCAAACAATAACAACATTTTACCACTTTGTTGCAGATGACTTTAGAAAACCTTGTGGGAAAGGAAGAAATTGCTCGTAACGAGCAATTATCCTTTTCCCACAATGTTTTCTGCCCTGTCTGAAGAATATTTTCCAATTTCAGCACATTTTGAAATGAAAACTCTTTCAATTTGGGACAGTCGAAAATTTGTTGTTTGGGAAAGGGTTAATGACTCACATTGATTCATCTTCTGTAGAAATCTCAAAACCACCAGAACAAGAGAAGAAATTGCTTGGAACAATTCGAGGGTTCGGTGCAAGATTATAGTAAGTGTTTCATATAAAGAAGCTCTTGCTATAGTCTTGCATTTGATCCCTTGGATTGCTTGTTTCAAGCAATTTTCCTTTTCATATAATGATTAGCACAAAGTATCACAAAGAAATTGTTGTCTTTATAGAATGTAGTGTAGAGAACAGATACAGAATATTCTATTCTGTTCTGTTCTAGGAACAAAATTCTATCTAATACGACTACTTTTTTCGTTTTTGGGGGTTTAATTTTCATGCTTATTTTATGCGTAATCTAAACGTTAACTTTTAGTGCACACTATATATATCATGTAAGGTAAGCCTAAGTTTGTTTTAGTATATGTGTCATAGCTGGGAAAAATCTGTGTTCGGAGAAATCGTAGTTTATTACTCCTTTTTTCCGATGGGCAGAAAATGCGAAATGTCTTGAGCGGTTTTGCGATGACGTCAAAAAATGACGTAAAAAATGGTAGCCATTTATAAAATGGTAGCCATTTTTTTAGGATTTGAAAGATTTTATTTCATTCATTCTAGTACATACTTGATGATTGCTGTTATCTGCTGTTTTATTTGGACATATGACAGAATTCTGAATTATTGAAAGGATAATCTGTTTATGCAATAATTTGAAAGTTTTGTTGGAAAGGAGAATTTGATCAAATGAGAATGCTTGTCTTTTTCTAATAATAGTTTCTATTTGACCATAATTATAATTGTCTTACAAATCTTTTTCAGTTTTATTTGTTGTTTGTAAATTTGGTCAAATCTGTCTTCATACCAAGTGCTTGATTTTTTTTAAACAATATATTTCAAGTCATCAATTCACAATAAAGTGTCTCTATTAACACTACAGTGTTCCATAGGTAAATAAAACTCAGTTTAGGTAATAATCGCAGGACTGCCATGATGAAACAGAAATTGTTGAAATCTGGTCTAAACCACACACGGAAAGATCTATCAGTGTATGATTATGGCATCATTTAATTTCTTGTTTTTCAAGTTTAACCAATTTCTTTCCTGTTACATAGTGATTGTAGCAAAAAAGCATACCATTATGAAGATTAAAAAGTTCTTTAAAACTAGCAATTTTACTTTGTTCCACAATGCCTCCCCCTTAACACATTACCACCTAATGCCACATTTTTGCATCTTACAGCAGCCTACTTTCTAAAAGCATCATGGCAAAAGGAGAAATTGCTTGTCACAAGCAATTTCTCCTTTTGCCACTTTTTTAATCTATTCACACATCACAACAGCAGGACTGAAAGGTTTTTCGCATGTTTAGAAAGCTTTTCTAAAGTCGTCTGCATCAAATGAAAAATTGTTGTCTGCAGGTGGTAAAGAGTTAATTCCAGGAAAGGTAATAGATTTTTTGGGGGGATGGGGTATTTTTGTATAAATAAAATCTCAAAAGCCCATACAGTAGTACATTTTAGTCAGCGATTTGTTGAGAACTGACAGTTTGTGTTATATTTCAGCTACGACAATAAGACAAGTGTGGCCACTCAACGCTATGATTTGCCTGGCGAATATCTTGTCTCATTTAATGTTACGGGCAAACACTATCCTCCACCGGGAATTTCGGCAGTCTTGGAGCGTCCATTTCTCGTCATGGATCCAATTAACACGGTCATTTTAGACGTGGAGAGGACCTCTGCGGAGATGATTGGAAACTCAACATTACCCGTCGTCTTTCATGCCAAGTAAGGGCTGCTTTTCTTCATATTTCTCTTTGCCCTTTTCCTCTGAATCAAATAGAAAATAAAAGGTTTTTTTTTTTTTTTTCATATTTCTCTTTGACTTCTTTATTTGAAATAAAAAGAGGTAATGGGTGTTTTGTTTGATCTTTCTCTTTGAAAAAGGCATTTAAATAGGTTTAACTGAATGTAGATCAAAAAGAGTTTTTTAAACAAAAGGAAATAAGAGTGTTCTACATTATTTGTGTGATAGCTTTCATGATTACATAGCCTTAAAATGACCGTGTCAAAAAGAATATTTTTCATCAGATTTATTTTCCTTTCGTCTCAATTTTGTTAAATGTATATGAGTTCAACATTATCATGTCTGTGTACATGATTATATCCTATTTAAATCTCTTACAGCTGATTCCAGAGATTGGGGAAAAAAGGAAGATAATGCTCATAATGATCATTATCTTATTTGGTTACAATACTGTCATCATTATATCAAAATGCATACAATACATTGCTCATACACCAAACTTAGTGTCTCCTTAATATGTTTTCAATTTGGGCAAGTCAAAAAATTCCATTTGGTGTAAAGGAGTAATGTATTTCTTGAGATTTCTATGCAAGACCATATTTAATCCATAACAAATGGGATATACTTGCCATAGTATTTCCCTCGAATGCTTGAGTTTGCCTGTTTGCAGATCTTCTGGTTCCCATGTTCACTTCCTGTTTGAGTTTGGGGACGGTTCCTCAGCCGAGGTACCAGGGTTGGAGTTACCAGTGAGACATGTATACATGACTATGACAGGGGACACAAGACACATCTATAGACAAGGTGGGTATCATATTACACAAATAAGTCACTGCAAGACAATGGCAAGCCCTTCATTTTTGTGAAAGGTTGCTTCTAGTCTTGCATTGTAACGTTTACATGTACCTTTGTCTTTTTTGCACAACAACAAATCAATCTTATGTCCAAGACTCATCCCTCTCTTATTCAAAATGTTTTCAACTTGTTTTTATTTTTGCTATGCTTGTTTTCCCCACAAAAGTATTATAAACTATTATTCTAAAATGTTTTGTCACACATGGAATGTAGTTATATTTAACTACTTTCAAATATTGGTTGTCTGCTTCAAATTGGTTCTTAAGTCATTTGCAGTTGTAGGGAATGTTCTAAACTTGTAAGTTTTTGTAATAATAAGAATGTATTGCAACTCACAATGAGATCAAATTGCTAAGAAACTTTTTTTTTTTTTTAAATGTTTACAGAGGGCGAATTTGAGGTCAAGGTTACAGCCATAAATCCCCTTGGTAACCTGAGCCAGTCTCTAGAATCTCCATTTTATGTTCAACTTCCGCCAAGAAACCTTTACTTCTGTAACCCCGACATCATTAACCAGGATGTAAAAATGTATGCTGGCTGCGTGGGCGAAGATATAAGGATGTGTGCTAATGTTACCATGGGAACCAATGTGACTTTCGACTGGAAGCTTGGTGACCAAACTGATATGGTCAAACATGGTAAGTTGAACCATTTCCCGTTTAATATATACATAGGATTTGAGGACTTGCTTAAATTAAAAGCATTAGTATATATAAATTTACCAGCATGAAATAATTGTGGTTTTCTTTCAGATATATGATTAAAAATGATTGAAACAAAAAGAATTTCTTGTGTCAACCAATTTCAGCTTTCATTACAAATGTTGCTTTTCTAAATCATAACAACATATGTTTTACATCACATGTATGTGAGGGAAAGGGTTTACCTTTCAACTGGTTTGAAACATCTTTGTTGGGCAGCTGTGGCCCAGTTGTTAGAGTATAGAACTTGAAATCACATGTTTCCTCTCAGGGTGGGTTTAAATCCAGTTGAAGTCATTTAAAATTTCGTGAGGGGTAGTTTCCTCATTGACTTATGGAATTCTGATGGTTTTACCATGCAGGCTTGAATTTTAGAGCCCTCCTACATCATGATAATCCAAGTATTGCAACATAACTGAAACTATTTTGATGCAATTTAAAACCCATATGCAGGCATTTTAGGATATATTTTGATGCAATTTAAAACCCATATGCAGGCATTTTAGGATATATTTTATTTTACATTTAAAGACATACAGGCATATAGGATATGTATGTTTTTATATTGAATGACACTAGATCTAATATTACATGACACATTGTTTCATGATATTCCATGCCATAGATAGCCTATGATAGACTTTTGCATAATACTGAATGATGTAGATAATATATGATGTATTATTTTATGATATTTCATGACACATATATTTTACATTTCCAGGAAGCCTTGTGTCCCATAGGTACACCACGTCAGGAGTGAGAACAGTGTTTGTGACGGCCAAAAACCGGGTGAATAAAGTGGAGAAGTCTATCCAAGTCTTTGTGAATTATCAACTTCAAGGTAAACCTAACACAGTTCTTCATGCTCAAAATAATGACTCGTTCCCTATGAAATTCTTTTGATGTCCAATTTAAAGGCAACAGTACATGACAACTATCATTTATGAAAGTATAATGTAAAAGTCATTGGGACAAAAAGGGAATAGCTCTTTAAAGGCTTCTCTGATTTTGCGCTGTCATTGTGTCAAATTTGAAGGAAATGGTTAAATCCCTTCGTACAAAATGCCCTTGAGCCCTTTCCCAAACAATAATGACATTTGACCACTTTGTTGCAGACGACTTTAGAAAACATAGTGGGAAAAGGAGAAATTGCTCGTAACAAGCAATTTTTCCTTTTCCCACAATGTTTTCTGCTGTATCAGAAGAATATTTCACAATTTCATCACATTTTGAAATGTCATCTGCAAACTCTTTCAATTTGGGACAGTCGAAAAATTTGTTGTTTAGGAAAGGGTTAATCCTCCACACACACAGGACTTATCTGGTCTGCTGCAAATAAGCCATAGATAATTGTTGGAGAATTATGAAATTGAGATTTTTTTAACAATATTTCCAATCATCGAGAAAAATGGTCAAAATGTCCTTGACAATCTTAATGTTTGACCCCTACAGAATGAAATTAACTGTGTTGATTAGTAAAATGTTTGAACAATGTAGTAAACGACCTTTGATAGAATCTAAAGGCCTATATTCAGGCTTATCTTCATGAAACTTATTTAATACATTTAATACGTCTGTTTCTATGAAAATAGTGCAAAATTAGAAACTAGGTCACATGAGTTGAAAATAACTTGAATGTTAATTCGGTCGGAATTGCAGTGAACAATAGAGAGTCACTATGATCTTCTTGTAAATGAATGATTTTGCCGTACTTTTCTTTTATGGTTTCTGCTGTTCATTTCTGGGACCATGGGAATGGTTGATGTCCAAATACTGAAGAGTAAAAGTCAGGTTTGTTCACAGACCTGCCTTGCCAGTAGATACAGGGTTGTGCAAAGAATGAAGAATCGCTGCTAAAGAAGACTTAAAATTTGTGTATGAACATGAAGAGTTATGAAAAACTTAAAATATTAAAGCCAGTTTCACTTACTTATTTAAAATTGAAAACCCTATGGATTGTATTGCTTTGTAACCCATCCCTTGTTGTTTTGTTGCTTTTTTGTTTTCACAGAAGGCAAAAATAGTGACAAATGAAGACAATTTCCAGTTGCCATGAGGGTTTTTATGCACTGCTATAATTAGACATTTTATATAAGGGAATTTATCATACAGAGATTCTATGTTTACTTATAGGAGTTCAATTGATACCAAGTCGAAGGTTTGTTGCTATTGGCGACTCCATGAAGTATACAGCCATAGTAAAACCAAACTATAACAACACTGCGACAGATTTCACCTGGAAGTTTATGTTTCCTTCAAAGTCAATAGGACGAGAAAGGAGGGGGGAGAAGACTATACATTCTAAACAAAATGCCATCTATTTTAATTTCCAGAAAGAGGGTGGAATGTAAGTTTTATTTTATAATATACAGAGTTTGCTTATCTGGTTTTGAAGATTCTCTTGAGAGTTACAAAGATAAACTTTCTGATCTTTTGAAATGCCTTTGCAAAGATGATTTGGGAATGTTTTTATCTGCTAAATATATGAGGATTTGATAGATTTTTTATTTATTTTTAAAGATACTCTCTTGATTACTGTAAATTAAGATCTTTTTATCGAATTGAGAATATTTGCGGTTTTAAGCAAATTCTTAATTGTGTTAGTGTTTTCTGTAAAAAGGACAAAAAGAATAAATATCTGAACTTTTTCTCAATTATGTAACAGCTGTGTAAAATCAAGTCCCATCATATTGAAATACATGATGCCAAAATTCTTCAATTCCTTTTCTTCCTTCAGATGCCTTGCCAAAGTGACTGCAAAGAATGCAATCAGCAGGGTTGAATCAGAGACTGTAGAAATCCATGTGATAGAGATAATTCAGAGGTTAGAGATTATCGTGCTTGGCAGTGCATACGCCAGACTTGTAAACAACACCATACAGTTCCATAGCTTTCACTTTGCGGGAACCAATGTTACTTACACATGGGATTTTGGAGATGGTTCCCAGCCCATTATTACCAATCTACTTAAAGTCAACAAAACATTTACAAAGTAAGTATTCTTATGATCATCACCCTGGTCAATCTGAATGATTTGGGGAAGTTTTTTTTTCTCTGTCTGTATATATCTGTCTAGTGGTTAAAACATCTTCAAAAATTGAAACTTTTGCACCTAGGTACTTCAAATTTCTTAGGTGACTTTATCTTGGTGATATTGACAATTGACATTATCATCTTATGAGAAGTTAAATGGTCCCAGGTCAGTTTCATCATCTAGTCAAAGGCTCAATTTTGAATTTGCTCATAAAATGAAAGAGAATCAAATTACTTAGCTGCTTAAAATGTTTATGTGTCATGTATCTGAATAACATGTCTACATCCACCATCCATTCTTAGGTTACCTTGTCAAAGATAATGGTCTTGATCATTAGATGAAATGTCATGTAATAATCATGCTTATGAACTAAATCCCATTGACCTAGGTAATTCCAGTACCACGATATCATTTATTTCATTGTTACTTAAACCCCAGTCTAATTTTAGTTTAATTTGACAGTGATCACCACACTCCAATATTGAGACAAAGTAGAAAGACTTTTAGGTGGCATAATTGTCTGCTGTAACTCATTTTGGTGGACTCGAACCATTAATGTGTTTATTTCAGTTATGATATGATGATCAAATACAACTGCTTCTTGCTCTTGCTGGCCTGGATATAACCTGTTTGCATTAGCATGCAGTAGGTACCAGCACTATAAGGGTCCCCCTTTTCCATGGAATTAAAAATGATTTATTTCTGTTATCAGAGAGAATGGTTACAATATCTCCCTGACAGCCTCTAACCCTGTAAGCAATCAGACAGTCTGGATGGTATTGTTTGTCCTCAACCAGTCGTATTGTAACAAACCTGAGGTGTCCATCATCAATCAACCCAAATCTCAGGTTAGTTTAAAAAAAAAAAAAAGCATTTAATCTCTGTATTCTTTTACAAACAGAGAACTATTTTTGCAATGTGCATTGAGTGGGGTAATGGGATTATATTTTTTTAATCAGAAATATGTTATGCAAATGTGAAAAACCCACTTACGCCATTTATAGTCAAACTTGTGTTATGAGGCCAGCCTATGGGACAGAGTAAATTGTCTGTTTAAGACAGGTTGGCTGCTTAACACAAATTGATGTTCACTATAAATCTAACAATGGGACTTTCTGTAATAGCTGTTTAAGGCAGGTTGGCTGCTTAAAAAGGTGGTTGCTTAACACAAGTTAGACTGTATATGATTCAACTTTCAATTTTATTTAATGCTGAGGACTTATAAGAGGAAATTTAATCTTAAGCTTTTACATCTGATACCTCAAGATATTTGGTATGGGAAGCTTACATGGCAAGTATTTTCATATGTTTACAAGATGTGTCTTCTTCAAGTGGGTATTGGTTAATAGTTGCGTGTAAGATACATCTTCTTTAAAGAATTGTTTTGGCATCTTTTATGTGCTTTTACGCAGCTGATTTTGATGTTAAATTGTTACTTCTTGATATGGGATTCTCTCAGGGGATGACAAACAAGGTCTTGTACTCGTATAGCATTTCTGCATATGATAATTAAGTTTTATGTTATTTACATAATTTCAATAAAATCCAGTCATATATTCATCAGTAGAAATTGATTTTTATTTTATTTACATAATTTCACGAAAATCCAGTTATATATTCATCAGGAAAAAAGGAGCCAGTTTTGTCCTATAGGTATTTTAACAGTTGACACTAGAGGCGAATAAGATTAGCAACTCAGTTTTTGTGTTGCAGATACATTACTCAAAACAGTTAACACTTGAGGCGAATGTGGTTGTTGACTGCAACCTGACATCACAAGCAGAGTATAGATGGTGGATTGATGGACAAATCAGACGAGAGCTAGACATAACTAAACGGGTTCTTATTGTACCACCAAGATTTCTGTCTTATGGAGAACATTTTCTAAAGTTTGTGGTGAGTAATGATAAGGATAATAATGATTATAATGATAATGATGTTGATGAAGATGATGATACATAACCAGTACTTGCGATGAATGTGCATTTGTGAAAGGTTGCAAGGCAGATGTTGCTACTGGTGGGAGTTGAACTTACAACCCTCCTTTACTGAGGCCAATGCTTTACCCCTAGACCTCTGTCCTCCATAAATATAATGACGGAGGGATAAATTGGGTTATATATGGTGAATAATCACTTATTCAATAACCTTCCAAAGCAGCTAACTGCTTTTCACATCAGCAGCTTTCATATGAGTTGAGAAAAAGCAATGTCTTAAGGGGTAAAGAAAAGTTGTGAGATTAAAGAATAGAAGAAAATGTTGACCTAGCTTAGGTAGAAAGACTGCAGAACTGGTGCAAAAGGGACTGTAAGTCATTGCAATCAACAGGACTATTAGCCCTCAAAGTGCTGATACCGACTTCATGCTTATGCAAACAAGTGATCCAGGCCAGCTGCCCAGTAAATTCGGGGCTGGTTTGAATCGAACCTGTTTGTGTTTCTGAGTTTCTTTCCTCAACAACATTAAGCAGATGTTTAAGGTCATGGAAAGCAGATGACACAACAATTTATTTCTAGAAAATTACCCAGGATTCTAAGGGTTAAAGGATGTGGGAAATAATATATCTCCGATTATGTGTTCTGCAGGTGAAGATGGACAATACAATAGTATTTGGTGAGGAGACCACGATGGTAGAGGTTGTACCCAGTCCCTTAGTGAGCAGGATTGAAGGTGGTATATATAGGCTTATCAGCAGATCACAGATGGTCATTCTCGATGGTACGGCATCACATGATCCAGATGTTAACCTAAATGATGCCGATGTGAACAACACCTTGAGGTTAGATGTCAGTTTAACTAAAATCATTTTGAGATTTATACTCAGGGGTGGCAAAACCTGATTTTATTTACTTGTCTAAATTGTCTAACCTTTAGCTGCACTTGTCTATATAAAGATTATATAGTTAACTTCAGTCAAAGGAAAAGCACTTGTCTGTTGAGGCTTTTGGACAAGCTGGGCAATACTGACAAATGATTTTGTCTCCCCTCGTAAAACTGATTGAAAAGGTTACTTTGTTTAGGTTCTGTATTTCTTGATTATCTACCAGGAACATATTGAGGGTTCAGCACAATACTGTAGTAAGTGATTTACCTTTGTGAAGCACTTACTATAGTCTTGCACTGAACTTCAGTATGAGAAAATGTTTGCCTTTGATACCCTGTAAACCTAATTGGGAATCAAACCCCAAACTCTTCATTATGTCCTGCTATAATTCTGATCATATTTTTATTTGAATGTTGAATAAATCTGATTTAATTCCAAGTGTTCCCTTACCTATACTTTAACATTCATCTCTTAACCTATTTTTTTAAATTCAATACCAATACATTAATGTTTTGGCTGAAATTACATTCACTAGACATATAGTCATGCTATTTCAAATGATACATCTTAAAAAGTAGTTTTGATAAGGTTTTTCCTACAATTGTAACTTTAAAATAATACAATAAGGTAGTTAGTTATTACATATCCTTATTCTTCAGTTATGCATGGAGCTGTCGCTATGTAAAGGAAGGTGGCAGTCGTGGAAAGAATTGTTTCCATGACGATGGTATCAAATGTAATGTGTCGATGACTGATCCTATATTGTTGGTACCTGGAGACTGCCTGGTTGAGGCATCCAACTTTACCTTTAATCTAACCGTGATGGCTGATAAGAGACCTGCCAGCTCTGTATATCAAGTGTTATCCGTTACCAAGGGAACAGTACTAGAGTAAGTGGCTTTCATTATTGTAATAGGGAGAACACCCATGATTTACATTTTTGGGTGCTGCCTGCCCAGTGGTGAAGGATGTGGTCTTGAAATACAGTGGTCTACAGTTAGAGATCCTCCGGTGCCACTGGGTTTCATAAGAAAGTCCTATGACATAACACTTTAGTGCTCAAGTCTAATACTGGAATCTCATGAAAGCCATTATATAACAGAAAAATTGTTGACATGGTACTAAACCTGTACAAACCTCATTTAGGTTTGTTTATATGGCTTATTTCTGGATAATGGCAGTTTTTTCTTCTATAAGATGGGCAACATAATTTACTTTTCTATCGCCATTAAGGTAATCCTTTGGGAAGGTTGTTAGTGACTTTGTAAAGTTTACTTACTGTAATAGTACATGTAATGTACTACAGATACTGTTGAAAGTGTGAATAAATCAAGTTTGGATAGCTGCCTTTGTGCAGTCTAAAAGTAACACCCGAGAAAAAACCTTCAGACAAAATAAAAGTTTTCATGGGAAATTGCCTGTTATTTTATAAAAATGTTTTTTATCATAGTGTGTCAATTACAAAACATAACTTCATTAATAATTCACCAATGTTATCTGCTTTGGCCTATAGATAGAAATATTCCTTCATTGAAACAAATTTCAAATGAAACGTCATACTTATTTATTTCAGTGTAAAGATAATCCAGCCATTTTTGACAAACCCTGTGAATGCTGATAGAAAGTTGTCCTTCTATGGAGAATGTAAGAACTGTCCAGCAGACTCTAAATACACATGGAACCTCAAACGGGTGTATACCCTCAACTCTTACAACCCTGTCAGGGCACATGACTTAGAGTAAGTGGTAGAATGTAAGAACTGTCCAGCAGACTCTAAATACACATGGAACCTCAAACGAGTGTATACCCTCAACTCTTACAACCCTGTCAGGGCACATGACCTAGAGTAAGTGGTAGAATGTAAGAACTGTCCAGCAGACTCTAAATACACATGGAACCTCAAACGGGTGTATACCCTCAACTCTTACAACCCTGTCAGGGCACATGACCTAGAGTAAGTGGTAGAATGTAAGAACTGTCCAGCAGACTCTAAATACACATGGAACCTCAAACGGGTGTATACCCTCAACTCTTACAACCCTGTCAGGGCACATGACCTAGAGTAAGTGGTAGAATGTAAGAACTGTCCAGCAGACTCTAAATACACATGGAACCTCAAACGGGTGTATACCCTCAACTCTTACAACCCTGTCAGGGCACATGACCTAGAGTAAGTGGTAGAATGTAAGAACTGTCCAGCAGACTCTAAATACACATGGAACCTCAAATGGGTGTATACCCTCAACTCTTACAACCCTGTCAGGGCACATGACCTAGAGTAAGTGGTAGAATGTAAGAACTGTCCAGCAGACTCTAAATACACATGGAACCTCAAACGGGTGTATACCCTCAACTCTTACAACCCTGTCAGGGCACATGACCTAGAGTAAGTGGTAGAATGTAAGAACTGTCCAGCAGACTCTTAATACACATGGAACCTCAAACGGGTGTATACCCTCAACTCTTACAACCCCGTCAGGGCACATGACTTAGAGTAAGTGGTAGAATGTAAGAACTGTCCAGCAGACTCTAAATACACATGGAACCTCAAACGGGTGTATACCCTCAACTCTTACAACCCCGTCAGGGCACATGACCTAGAGTAAGTGGTGGATACCTATTGGGGTGGCGGATGGCTTTCCCAAAAGATGGAAAATGTTTTGTTTTTTCCTCCAAGAAACAGTTTGTATATCTTCAGGATTAAAGTTGAAGTCAAACTCACTTTTTGACAACTGATTGATAATTTTCTTTTGGAAAATATGTTTTAATTGGTTTGGAAAAAAAGCTATTGCACTTTCCCTGTATACATTAATTGAATCAGAAAAAAAATTTGAAATCAAGCATTGAAAATCAAAAATGTGATTATATTTTTAAAACTTATAAATGTATGGACAAGAGGTTTTTTGCTGATTATTAGTAATTTCTTTGTCTGAATGATTTTGGTATTGCCATCTGACACATATACATATATAAACATCAACAGTTTTACAGGAAAAGTATATAGAAATCAACGCCTTCATATCGTTGAATAAAGGAGTGTTTGATTTGAAATGCTTGTTTGGATGAGGGGATAATTTTTTAATAATTTTCAATGTTAATCAAACTACAATTTTTTCTATTTTGTCAATGTTAATTGTTATATTTTAGATGTGTAGAAGCTAATGGCACCACCTACCTTCAGATAATGGAGGAGGAAAATGTGACAAAAGAAATGGATGGAGAAGAGATGGACCAAATTATCTCAGAATTAGACGATGATACAACAGGTATTAAAACCAGACTTCATTAATACTAGATTAAAACGCTTTTCTTGTAAGAATGGAGGTTGGGGGAGGCATTTGTGGCCTAGTGGTTAGAGATACTTCCAATGATGTGTGACATGACAATATTTTACTTTTACTTAACCCTTTCCCAAACAACCATTTTGGACTGTCCCAAATTGAAAGAGTTTGCAGACGACATTTCAAAATGTGATGAAATTGAAAAACAATCTTCTGATAGGGCAGAAAACCTTGTGGGAAAAGGAAAAATTGCTTGTTACGAGCAATTTCTCCTTTTCCCACAATGTTTTCTTAAGTCGTCTGCAACAAAGGTGTCAAATGTCGTTATTGTTTGGGAAAGGGTTAAAACACTATTCTTATATTTCTGTTCTCACTCATTCATAATACTCTAGGAAGCTGTACTCTGAACTTGAAATTAATTGCTGAATTGACATGTGACAAACATTTTTTCCATTTCCAACAGTTTTCTCCATTATCAGGAGATATTTTTTCCAATTTAATCACATTTTGTAATGTCATTTGCTTTTCCAAGTATGTTTTCACCTCTATCAGAAGATATTTTTTCAAAATTCATCACATTTTGTAATGTCATCTGCAAACTCTTTCCATTTGGGACAGTAAAAATTTCACACTACATTCACTTATTTACAGGGTCTATGGGAACCGTTGAGCCCATGCCTGCTACCAATGGTCCTGCCAGGGGCTTTAACCAAGGTGGTGCAAGCCCAGTTCTCCTGGAGGGAATTGTAATAAAGGAGGGGGACTCAGGTTCTGATATCCTTAACAGACGACGACGATCATCATTCTCTAGAGATATACCCAGTACAAGTTATACACGTCACAAACATATGTCAGACGGAGACTTTATCATTGATAGTAGAAACGAGAGAAAGAAGAGAGAGGATGTGTATTTACAACAGAGACGTGAGATAAATAGAAGATCCATAACTGATGAAACAACAACCTTTATTTATCCAGAAGTTGTACAAGAAGGCGGTCCTGGAGGTCGCACTATTGAATATCCATCCTCTCAATATGAAATCTGTAAGTATACTAGCATATAATGGGGCGGTACTGATACATACATAGTAAGAACTTACAGGATCCTGCACTGCCAATTGGTTTAGGTGAAGGTCTCAGAACCTGGGGGTCCCAGGTTTGAGCCTTGACAATACTTCTGGTTGTGTAAGCATAAAATTTCAACTTGTTGAACACATCCTCCTTTTGTGACATTGATAAGCTATGTTCTTTTGAGAAAGCATTTTATTTTTTGAAAGTTATTTTGTGCATTCCAGGTTTGGAAATAACAGGAGCATGGATTGATTCACTGTTAAAATAGCCTCAAATTTATCCATCAACCTTTTTAATGTAAAACTATTCCACACAATGACAAAGCATTAATTTCATGTATTTCAGCTGAAAACACAGACACAAATCCTGCCCGTCGTATTCCCACATTTGAAGCCATTGATACATTCCCTATTCGCGAGGGTTCCCCTGGAGAGAGTGGCAGCTCTGGAGCCAGACAGCATAATGGTAGGTGTACGAGTTGCTATCCAAATAATATAATGGTATGTGTGCTTTTTGCTATTCTGTAAAAATAAATCATTAAATCAAAGTGCAATTTGCAGCGCTCCTTATCTGTTATATTTGTCATAAATGATTATCTAAGGAGGAACATGGAAAAGTTTGTTGCTTTTATCATTGATAATTATATTGTAATATACTCCTCATTTTCAGATGACATTGTATAAACTTGGAACATATATCATATTACAGTTTACTTATGTCTATTACAGATTGTACTATGAATTTTTTTAATATTTCCAATTTGTTTCAAGGAATTATGTAAATGTGTGGTGCATAATATATTTCAGTGTACCCTTCAATAACAGAAGGTGTTGGTACAGGCCGAAGTCAAGATGGAATGAGAGGTTTGATCATTTTATTCAAAGCCTGTGGTCTACCTATTTCTATTATATACCTTTTTTATTTATTAGATTTATTACAAAATCATAAATTCATAACGATAAAAGGAATGATGAATTACTGATTTATATTAGCCAAAAGATGTACTGTAAATTTACTATGACTAAAAATGAATCACATATCCCATGTGATGAAAGGATGAAATACAAATTCACTGTGACCAAAAATGAGTTATAAATTAACTTCGACCAATGATAAATGAAACTTTTAACCCTTTCCCAAACAATAACGACATTTGACCACTTTGTTGCATACGACTTTAGAAAACATTGTGGGAAAAAGACAAATTGCTCATAACGAGGAATTGTTTCCTTTTCCCACATTGTTTTCGGCCCTATCAGATGATTGTTTTCCGATCTCATCACATTTTGAAATGTGATCTGCAAACTCTTTCAATTTGGGACAGTCGAAAATTTGGCGTTCGGGAAAGGGTTCATGTGGCCAAATAATGAATTACAAATTCAATGTGACCAGAGGATAAAATACGAATTCATTGTCAGTTGCAGATTCAATGTGAGCAAATCTGCAAAATTCCCTGTGACTTAAGGATATTTAACAAATTTATTGTGGCTAAAGAATGAATTACAAATTCAGAATGATAAAGTGATGACTCACTTTTTTTGAAGCATAGTAAGTCCAATATCCATAAGAATCTTTTATTTGATGAAACAAGAACCAACCTTGTATTTTAAAAAAAATAACTATAAATTGATTTTGATACATATTTGTTGATTGCTGCTTTTTTTTTTTTTTTTTTTTTTTCATTTTTAGCCATTGACAAAATCCCATATGGCCGAAAGTTTTAATCGGCATATCAAAGGAAGCAATTTCATGCAGAGAGATTGCCTTGGAAATATATCAACAGTGGTGCTTATGTAACAGAAAGAACAATTATCTGATCCCCAAACTCAGTCATGTGACATCACCTCATAAAAATCTCAAACTTGCTTATTTTATGAGTTAAAACTATCACAAAAGAATATCAACACAATATTTCCACATTTCCATTTAAGTTTTTATCCTTATGAAAGCAAACATAGTATGCATGTAACTCAATAAGTTATACAAAAGCCAATATGAAATAAATGTAATATGGATGTCCATATAAAGAATATGATAAAGACAGAAAGTTATAGTAAAAGTAAAGTTTTTCCAATAGAATCCGACCTGGTTGGTTCGGGAGCTGATGATCGTAATCGCTACGAGAGTTTGAAGAGAAAGTCGGGGCAAGTGTACACGATATTGGACCAACAGCCGGTTCCAGTCTATCTGAGAGAGGACGAGACCCGGACGGGGCTTCACAAGGAATCCCTCGTTATTAAACCCGGAGTTTTAAAGCAAGGGCTGACTTACATTGTGGAGCTGCAAGTTCATAATGAAGGTAAGTTAGAGTTTTCACCACACATTCCATACTACTTTACCTTGCTTGATCTGTATTAGAAAACTTTAGAAACCTTTGTCATAAAAAGATGTTTTACTAGAGAGCAAAATATCTCTTTTGTCACAATGGTGACTATTCATTAACTAGAAACAATGTTATGTATATATATATCCATCCTATTTTTATGTGATCTCTGCTTGATTTCAATTTGAAGTCACAAAACAATAAAGGGGAAATGGGGAAATCAAAACTGGCTTCAATGTGAGTTATAATGTACTATTCATGAAATAATTGATTTTGAATGAAACATATCTTTTACTTTTTTCAATGAAAGGGAGATAACTTTAGAAATGTAAAATGTTTAAATTATGTGTTCAAGTATCTTCCCTTTCTCTTATTTTAAGTGATGATTAGCTGGGGGGGGATTGCTCTGGACTATTTGTTGATGAAAATCATTATGTGCATGAAAACTGTTTCGAATTAAATGCATCAATAAATGGAATTCGGAAAGATATTTCACAAAAACTGATGCTTCTATTGAAAACAATCGTTATGAAATGAGGACTCTATTGTTAAAATTCAACCTTTTTGTCAGAATGCTTTCCTAGGTTCTCATGCTGCTTATGCTTGTATTTCTTGTATTGTATTTCTAATTGAAGAACATGATCAGGTGAACTGGCACTTGTTTAAATACACTGTGAGAGATTGAGGACTTACTCAGAATAAGATAACCTCAAAGGATTTTTTTGTGGATACCCAAATTACATGTTCTTGCATAATATTTGATTATTTCAGTTTGAGGGTTAAATGCAAAACTATAGTAAGTGCTTCACAAAATTAATGTAAAACACTGACTGTAGTTTTGCAGTGAACCCTTGATGTTGGCATTTACATAAATTTTTGTAAAAATGAATTGCAAAATTCTAGCTGTGTCAAGATATAAAACTTGTATTTAAAATTGTGTTTTAGACCTTGGGCTGGAGGGTGTGGCCAAAACTGGTGTTGAGGTGAACAAAAGCCCTGTGGAAGGACGATGCAGTATCCAGCCTCTTTCTGGTATAGAGCTAGAAACAGAGTTTACTCTACTTTGTAAGGAATGGAGAGATGAGGTATGTATGAAGTAAGGATCTTGATTAACAAGGTAGTGTTTAATGTGTAAGCTGGCTGGATAACTCAGTCGATAGAGCATTTGTATGGTTTGTGGAAGTCCCAGGTTTGAGTCCCTGTCTAGCTGCATGTTTTTCTCACCTTGCTTACATTTGCGCCCAAGGCGAATAACCCACAAAAGCGCAAATTCGAGATGGATTAAATTTTGTGGGGGGAATATGTAGTTAGGGTGAAGATTTGCAAGGTAGAATTATATGTGTAGGTTGGCCAGATAGCTCAGAAGGATTTACATGGTGTGTATACGTCCTGAGTTTGAGTTCTGGTCAGGCTGCATGCTTTTCTCACCTTGGTTACATGTACATGAATGAACATGAATCTACTCTATAAGGTAAGGATAAAATCCAGCCTCTTTCTGGGATAGAACTAGATACAGAGTTTGCTTGAGCTTTCCGAATAATTTGCATCTTGTATTAAGATAGCCCCAGACTAAATGAATTTAAACTTGCTTGCAATGTTTAAGAGTTGTCACCTAAAATATAGAGAATAATAGGTTAGTGACGTTAATGGGTTAAGTTTTTCGGGCAAGGCGTAGGAATTTATTGGGTGAGCCGAAGGCGAACCCAATAAATACCAAAGCCGAGCCTGAAAAACTTAACCCATTAACGTCACTAACCTATTATTCTGTTTATCCCGTTACATACCTTTCGAATACCCAATTTCAACAAAACAACAGATAAAGAGTTTTTATAAAACGCAAATGAGTATGCGTGAACAAGCATGAATAGTAGTCACGAGACAAATCGTGATGTCATAGTGATGTCACATGATGAAAAATGACGTCACACGGTATTCTCTGTCTATGGTAGAGTGGATAAATCTCGATAAGGCATATAGATAGAGGTGATCGAAAAGGTATGGTGGTTTATATAATATATTTGTCCTGAGCGTGTTAATTGTGGAGGATATGACATGTGTTTATTTTGTGAAAAAAAGTAATGAAACCAGAGATTTGTCTCTGTGAAGTATATTTCCCTAACTAATCTAAATATAGAATTGTTCCTAAGTGCAAAGAGCCAGCAAATAGTTCCGAGTAATACCGTAGATTTCTTCAAATTGAGTGATCATCCAATGATGATTTGTAACTTGAAATATTAGATGGACCAAACAGTATCGTTTCACTTCATAGATTTTAATTCCGATGGGCCAGTTGTTGCGTCGCTTGACTATATGCAAATGGAGGAATCACGTGTCAACTAACTGTGAATCACTTAGTTTTCATGGCCCCCCTTTCATGTCACCTTTTGCACCATGTAACGGGATAAAAGATTGTCTGTATTTTAAATTTGATATAAAACCCCAGGATTGTTTCCATAATTCTTACTTTGACCTGATTTGCATTTTAAAATTTTGGCATGTAATAAAAGTTTGATTATATTGGTAAATGAGGAATGTTTATGCATAGACACATCTTTGAGTTATCGGTTGGGACTTTTTTATTGGACAAGTTTTATCATCAAATCGCCTTCATAGATCATGTTGAAAACTTGTTTTCCTCTGCATTGGGGAAGATTTTAAAGCATCACTGTGCTGCTGTCTATTTGAAGTAAAGTATAAATCATTTGACTTTAATCCCAGGGCTGCTTATCTTTTAGTTTTAAAGTATTTTTTAACCCATAGAATGCTGGGTAATTTTCTGAAAACAGATTTTTGTGTTTCTGCTTTCCAAAACCTTAAATATCTACTTAATTTTAATGAGGAAAGATACTCACAGAGGCAAACTTGGCTGCCTGCATCTAGCCTGTTTGCATAAGCATGAAGTCAGTTCCAGCAGTATAAGAGTTAAGGCCGACTTCAGCAATCTAACCAGTGATTGGCTCTACATGTCCATACCATCTTGATCTGTTTGTACGGAACACCACATTCAAGTTTTGGATGCCAAGCTTTGAGAAAAGGTAATCTGAGCTGGCTTCTTCCTTTGCATTTAAAGTCCAAACAACTATAAATTAAAAAATGATATGCCTTTGAATATTTGTAATATTTTATTTCAGCACAAGCCCTACCAATACCAGTTAGGATATACTGTAGATGGTTTATCAGAAAAGGTGCTGATTTACCGTGGTGTCAACAGCTATTTCACATTCCAACTGCCTGCTGGGAATCAGGATGATGACCACAATGGTGAGTCACTTAGTAATGTTATTATATGTGTATATCATTGCTTCAAAAGTTGCATTGTAATGTTCATTTATAAATGTGTTGTATGTGTTAAATTTGCACAGTAAGTCACTTTGTTATGTTCACACAATTATTATGTGATATATGCATAGCAAATGTTTCTAAAGTTACTAAGTTATTATCATGTATGTGTTATATGTGTAACATTTGCTTGGTAGTTATGTTAGTTATGTTCACATATGTGATGTATGTGTAACATTTGCTTGATAATTATGTTCGTTCACATATGTGTAATATGTGTAACATTTGCTTGATAATTATGTTCATTCACATATGTGTTATATGTGTAACATTTGCTTGGTAGTTATGTTAGTTATGTTCACATATGTGATATATGTGTAACATTTGCTTGATAATTATGTTCATTCACATATGTGATATATGTGTAACATTTGCTTGATAATTATGTTCATTCACATATGTGTAATATGTGTAATATTTGCTTGATAATTATGTTCATTCACACATGTGTAATATGTGTAACATTTGATTGGTTATTCACTAAATTATGCTCCTATATGGTATGTATGTACCATTTGCTTAGTATGAATATTAAAACTTCTCACAGGGGCCTCCGTGGCCTAGTGGTTAGAGTACAGAACTTGAAATCACATGGCCCCTCTTCGCGTGGGTTCAAATCCTGAAAGGATATGGATTTTCATGAGAGGCAGTCTCCCGACTGACTTACGGAATGCCGATGGTTCTACCCACCTTGACCAGCCCTTATGGGCAGTTGAGTATGGGGTCTTCCTCCATCATTAAGAGTCGGGCATCGCTGCATAACTGAAATAATGTTGATGTGATGTAAAACCCATATAAAAAAAAGAAAGAAAAAAACTTCTCACATTTGTTTCACTCGCACCTGGATCTGAACTTTGATGTTTCTTGCAGGTAAAACTTACCTTAAACTTGTAACTTGTAAATTGGAAACCTCTTTTGATTTTTTGATATTTCAGTACATTAAGTACACTTTCAGTGCATTGCCATACAGCACAAATACTGTTGATGCTACATTAAAACCCAATTAAACAAATGACTTGTCTTCAATATAAAGCAAATAATAATATGATATCCCTGATATAGTTGACTTTGTAAAGCATTTCAGCATCTGGAATATGAACACATTTCGGCAAAAGGAAAATCTCATGTTTTATAAACAATTATATAGTTTTTGTCAGATTTGTTTTAATGTTGGGCGAGGTTAGCAACTGAAAGCAGAAAAGGATTTACTTTTTCCCCAATTTAATCTCGATTAACCCTTTCACCGACGTAGTCAACTTAGAGCGACAGCGCAGTTGACGACTTTAGTCAATATATGGTGGTATACTTCCAACTTGCGTTAAGCGACCGCCCTTATAAGCAGCCAACCTGTCTTAGACAACCACTTCAGAATGTCCCATTGTTAGATTTACAGTGTACATCAATTTGTGTTAAGCAACCAACCTGTCTTTAACAGCCAATTCTTCATTTCCATAGGCTGACCTCTCAACACTCTTTTTTCCTAGAAAGCACTAAATATATTTGGTGCGAGATGATCTTTTTGCTATATTTGGCGAGGAAAGGGTTAAAAGCACCTGCCATTGGGGACTTAATAAATCATTGATACAAAAGAAGAAATTCTGAAAGGAAACCATCAGTTGTATAAGTCTGATTGATTCAAATTGTATTTGATTTGAGTTTCTTTATGTATAAGTGGTTTGATCCATTAGCTATTAAAGATCAAGTCATCCTGGTTGGCCCATTGTGCGGTTTAAGAACCCAATAAATACTTAATGTGTGGTGTGAGACTAGGATTATGGGAAATGTGTCATTATGATATAATAAGTTCCAAGGTGTTAGAAGTAAAACACATGAACCATTGTGACTGAAGGAAAAATTACTTGTCAGAAGCTTGTTTATTTTCTCGTTAAGTCACAATTGTTTCTCAGGGCTTTAGCTTCAGGTGCATCAAGGTATGATTGTATGAAGTATAAAATTCTAGTTCTAAATGTCGGACATTCAGAATAAACTGAAAATATTTTGTAATAGTTATGAACCTCAGTCATTGGGGTACAACTATTGTTGATGACGTTTTTTTACGACTTTTCACAAACAGGGCCCCTTTGTTGCTATTCTATCAAGGTTATCCTCTGCAACAAATTACATGTTACCTCTGAAAAATGGTATTTGTTATAGATAGACTCTTTCCACATCCTCTTAGCAATATACGGGTTATCATTCAAAACCAGTTTAGTTTTAATTGTCTTATTGTAATCTTCTGAATAAGTCTATGGTTTTAGAAACAACATAAAAGAAGCAGTTTATCATGATTCATTGTCTTTTTCTATAACAACGTGTTTTCTGATTTTGAATACAAATTGTATGGCTGAGGTGTTAACCCTTTACCAAACTCCAAATTTTCTACTGTTCCAAATTGAAAGAGTCTGAAGAAATTTCAAAAAGAGATGAAATTGAAAATTAATCTTCTGAAAGGGCAGAAAACATTGTGGAAAAATGGGAAATTGCATGTTAAGAGCAATTTCTCCTTTTCCCACCCTGTGTTCCAGATTCATCTGCAACAAACTGGTCAAATGTCGCTATTGTTTGGTAATTGGTTGATAACATTTTAGTGTGTTGATATGTATCAGGGGGGGGTTGATATGTATCGGGGGGGGGGGGGGGGGGGGGGGGGGAATGAGTTACTACAGAAAGGAGGGATGGTCTGCTGTGTGCAGATGTGCAGACCATAATTATTGAGTGCAGCTTGTATGGGAGACAGCACAAAGTTATTTACATAGTACCTTTCCTCCATTGGGATGCACCAACTGCAGCAGACTTAGAAATCCTCTGTGATAAAATATAGACTGCTTCTTAAGAGTAGTTTCCCCTTAAGTTACAATGGTTTCTGCTCATGCAATATCACAAAGAGCTGCTGTATTTGTTGTTCATACTTTGTTTTAATTTGTTGGCTTTCTGGAGGTTTCAGTCTAGGCTAGTAAACAAACAACAACATCTTTTGGGTATGGTATAAAAAGGCATCCATTTGTCAAGGTCATGAGACTTAAACATGCTGAAGAGTGTGAATAACATGCAAATATTACTTTAGAATATATTGAAAATCACTTTGTCAAAACTTATCATACCTTTACTTTATACACTAATAGCTGCAGACTTTGAAATCCACTGTGATACAGTATCTATAAGATTGCTATCTTAATTGTAATTCCCCTTAAGTTACAATGGTTTCTGCTCAATATCACAAAGAGATGCTGTTTTTGTTGTTCATACTTTGTTATAATTTGATTGTTTTCTGGTCTTTTCAATCTAGGCTAGTAAACAAACAACAACATGTGTTGGTAATAACTAAAAAGGCATCTATTTATCATGTTACAAGGGGTGGTCAATGGGGTGAATTAATTACTAGAACCTCCCTTGGAAGAGGGATTTCTTCAAGTCTTTATCCAAATTTTATATTGTGGGTACCCTATTGGCATTGCAGAGACCATTCTGGAAGTTAATGGGAACTTGGATCAGAGAAAGATATTGCATATAGGGCAGTACATTCACGGGAACTTGGATCAGAGAAAGATATTGCATATAGGGCAGTACATTCATGGGAACTTGGATCAGAGAAAGATATTGCATATAGGGCAGTACATTCATGGGAACTTGGATCAGAGAAAGATATTGCATATAGGGCAGTACATTCATGGGAACTTGGATCAGAGAAAGATATTGCATATAAGGCTGTACATTCAGTTCTTCTCCTTTATAAGAACATAATGGCTATGAAAAATATCCTTCATCTTTCCCTAAAACTGGACTTTGACTGGTCCGAATTCAAAGGATTAGCAAACTGCATTTATATTACATCTATATAAAAATTTACTTTGGGCTGTCTAAAAGAAACCATTGTGACAAGTGGTGAAATATCTCTTAAGGAGCAAATTTTCATTTTTATCACAATGGTTTCTTGAACCTTCCTCTACAGGTACTATAAAGTTTGCACATGTGTGGAGGAAAATGTTGACCTGATGTTGAAAGTATTTATACAGCCCCCAGACAGACAATAATTATAGTGCACTATGGGAATGTTGGACTGTATGCAGGCCTGTGTCAAGTTTGGTCCTTTCCCTCATGATTGTATGATTTCTGGTCTGTTCCAAATATCAGCAGATGACAATGATCTATCAGCACACCTCTGTCCCTTTGATTGTCTGAGGTGGTTTCAGAATAGGAGACATCAAAAACAAATCACTCATGTATTTGTTTGTCTGGGCTGGGATTGTTGAAAATGGAAGCTATAAAAAGCAAATTACTTATGTATTTGTCCAATGTGGTTTCAGAATAGGAAGTAAATCACTAATGTATTTGATTGTCCAATGTTATTTTTGTTTTAAAAATGGGAGCTTTTGAAATCAAATCACTCATGTATTTGTTTGTTTGAGTTTTTCTTTTAACTGTTTATTGGTTAAACCATTCTAAGCATTTATTTAGATGTGATTTGTTTACTAATCGCTTGTGTGAAATTTGGTTGAGATCATAGTGATAGAATGGAAAGTTTATTTAAGATACTTTGCTTTTAAAATGCTTGGATCACGCAAGGCGACATACAAGAGGAACAACTCCCTCAGTCTCCGAAGAAAGCATTAAACAAAGCTTTAAGCCTTTTTTCTTCCTTTCTTTTGCGTTTTTCATCTTATATTTCAATAAACTCTATATTGAAAATGCTTATAATTCAGATAGAATCTTTGAAAGATATTCATTGAAGAATAGTCTGCGTTGTAACTGTTCTGTATTTAACAGCCATGTGTACAACCACTAACTCTGTAACTTTAAAGTTATGATATCATCAAGTTGAGGCTCTCATATAAGGAAAACACAATAAAGGTGCAAAGTAATGATAATAACAATACAGAGTTTTGAGTGGCTCAGATGTCAAAATTAAATGTTTAAAAGGTCAGTTGTATAAAACATTTCATAGCTTGCTCAGTTCTTTAGTTATGAAATGAGTCATTTAGATAATATTTAACCCTCCCTCACTGAGAATTAAAACTCCAAAACTTGACAACCCGGATGTGGTTTACAAGTTTGTGATCTTTAGAACAAAATCTACAGCTGTTAAAAGAAAAGTTTCTTATATTTTTGGTGCTGATGCAGAGAAATGAAGTGTGATAGAGTAAGGGGTTGATAAAGGAATTTTCATGTATCTAGAGTAGGCCCCCTATGTAAGAGGGAAAGTGAAGCAGAGTGTATAACATATCATTTTAACATTCTTTTTGCCATATTTGTCTCTGAAATCTTCTATAGACCCACCAGACAGAGTTTATAATCTGAAAATTGGTCAATTTAACCCCTTACTCCAATATCAGTCTTAGACATATCTGCTACACAGTGCTAACAACACCAATGTGACAAAAAGGATTAAATGAAAAGAATAAATCAATTAAAAAGAAATTCATGTGAACTTTTTATCATCTACTTTCGCTATTAATTGGGATCTTTCACATTTTCCAATTTAAGTGATATGAATACATTGTACTATTATCCACTGTATATTATACAGCAGAGAGACAAGGTAAAATGTATACATGTATACAGGAAAAAGGAAAAGTCTTGTAAATTAATGCCTGAACATTCTAGATCCTGTAATAAACTATCAATGAATCTTAATTACATGTAAATTACATGGTAATAGATTGATAACATGGTCATGGGAAAAATGGACAACATACTGGAATTAAGGTAGTGCATGTCAGAGTTTGCAAGACTATAGGAAGGGCTTCATATATGTGCTGCACTTACTATAGTACAGTATTGCACTGAACCCTCAAATTGTGTGAAGATTTCAGACACAAAACCAATCAAAGTTTATAGAGGATTCCCAAATATTAATTTGAAAGTCTTTGCTTCCTTATTGAGACATTTTGCACCAGTTATAGTTGAACCATTCCATATTGAGGATTTGATGCAAGACTATAAAGGAAGTGCTTCATATTTGTTAAGATGGTGCTATGGTCTTGCAATGAACCATCAATATGTACTACAATATGATAATGTCCTTGTTTGCTTCATGAGCCATTTTGCATTTTGAGCCATGAGCCAGTTTGCTTCAATAATATTGCAGAAACATTCCATATTGAAGGCTGGTCTGTGATCTAACCTGTTTGCTTCCCGGAGTATCTTTATCTCAACAAAATTAAGCAGATGTTTAAGGTTTTGGAAAGCAGACACCACAGAATCTTTTTTTAGAAAATTACCCAGCATTATAAGGGTTAAAAAATCAAATTAACCCTTTACCAAATGCTCAATGTTTTTTCAACCTGATAACAACCCATTCTGGTAACATATTTTGATATCAATCCAAAGGAGCTGATTATCCTCTATTTACCTTTTCAAATATTTTCCAGAATGCCATCTGCTTGCAAACCATAACCAAATTACTGATATAGGAAATTTCAATTCGTCCACAGGGGTGGCGAAATCTGACTTTTAATCACTTGCTTGTTAATACAAAATCTTTTTCTGCACTTGTCTGTATAACGGCTATAAAAGTGAATTACAAAAGAGTATTCTCTTTTCCACTAGGCTTTTTTGACATGCGGGGCAATTAATGTTGCCACCCCTGGCCAAATTGAAACCATGCAACAACAGACTACAAGGAGGACAAAAAATATTCTTGACAATATTTGTTGGAAACCATTAGTTTAAACAAAAGCTATTTTGCATTGATTGTGAAACAACACAAGCTCTTACACTCTATATAAATCACTCTTGACCCTGCTTCCTGGATACATAATCAGTTCTATCACCAAATGAGTTTTTTTCAAAAAATGGAAGCTTGGACCCACTTCCTATGTTATCAAACGCACAATGCACCTTGGATTCAAGGACTTTGGTCCTCATCAGAGCTTGATCTTAAAATTCGCCAGCATAATGAGGGTTCAGACAGTTAGGGAATCACATTTGTGAAACCTTTACTAGTCCTCTTAACCCTTTACACAACACCAAATTTTCGACTGTCCCAAATTGAAAGAGTTTGCAGACTACTTTTCAAAATGTAATGAAATGGCTAAGTAATCTTCTGATAGAGTGGAAAATATTGTGGAAAAAGGAGAAATTGCTCGTTATGAGCATTTTTTCCTTTTCCCACAGTGTTTTTCAGAGTATTCTGCAACAAAGTGGTCAAATGTTGTTGCTGTTTGGTAATGGGTAATGGGTTAAACTGTGCTCTTGTTAAGCATCAGTCTATACAATAACAGGGATATCGCATGCTAACTTTTAAGCCAATTGCTGTGAGATCATCTCAGAAAAGCCTTTCAAAATAAGTTGTAACAAGTAATAACAATATATGCTTTGATGAATTAGTTTACAAGGACTGAACGAAAGCAAGTTTGATATATACACCACCATATCTAAATCTGTACATTAGCACAGAAAAGAAGAATGAAGCCATTGTGATGATTTACCCATTACTCCAAATGGTAGTTTGGGACAGGGCCAACTTTGAAGTAACATCTGATAACAAACAATCGCAAGAAATATTTATATGTCGTTTTGATTCAGGGTAGAAATAATTTTGCGGATGGATAGAACAATCATTTGGAGCATTCTATGCTTTTGCTGCAGGTGTTTTGTAAGTGCTCCACGACAACCATAGCAAACTGAGGTACAATTGAGTCTGGGGTTTTGCTGATCGGCATGTTTCAACAGGGTGATTTTCCACATCAAGGGGCCATTGTTGTCAATCATCGAGGGAGAAATCTATTCCTAAATGTCTTATTTGTTTCAAATTACTGTGAAATGAAAGTCATGTTAATTTAATGATTTTTAATGGGAAAATAAATTGGTAGGTGTAGATTTTGGCGATAAAACTATTACAGGTCACGGGTTCAGATGAAATTTGACCTTTTATGGAATTTTGATACCTTTTCAATTATTTATGGGTATAATGCTGGCCTTCATTCTACCAGTGTGGTTAAACAATGGCTTTGCTTGAGAATTTCTTTTATCATTTCCATCATATGGAATAATGCGAGAGGTCCAAAATTGAAGCAAAAGCAGACGAAACTTATAAATATTTATTGTTATATTTGTTACAAACCATTCCAACAAAACGAGTAATTGTTTGTCACAAAAAAGTTATTCTCTTCTCTTAATTGTAACTTGTGTAGCTGCTTCAGACTTGTTAAAAGGATTATTAATGAGGGAAATGATGAATTCTTCTACGATTGTTGCTTAGCTACAGCAGATGACTTCACAAATATGCGAAAGGAAAAATAAAAGAAAATAAACAAAACGCATGGCAAGATATCCTGTAGTGTTGAACATATAACATTTTCACTGAATTGTGATGTGTTCATATTGCAAGCATTAGGTGATGACCCTTCTTTGATTTTTCTCTATAAAGAAATGCTATAGAGTTTTGGAAACCTTTGATGCGTTGTTTTGTAGGGAGAATTTTTTGATGCATAGTTTCTTCATTTTAAAGCAAATGCTACACATCTGAAAAAATTTGAACTCTTTCATTCACTGTTTCCTACCTTGACAGAAAAATATCTTCCATTTTTCACTTCTGAAAAGTTGTAGTTGCAGGGGCTCAAACCTTTGCCGTTAACCCTTTCCCAAACAACACATTTTCAACTGTCCCAAATTGAAAGAGTTTGCAGATGACATTTCAGAATGTGATAAAATTGGAAAATAATCTAGATAGGGCAGAAAACATTGTGGGAAAAGTAGAAATTGCTCATTGTAACAAGCAATTTTTACTTTTTCCACAATGTTTTCTAAAGTCGTCTGCAACAAAGTGGTGAAATGTCGTTATTGTTTGGGAAAGGGTTTAGTAGAGAGTCGAAAATCCTCAATTTCGAAGCTGCAGAAAGAAATGATTAGGACTTTGTGTACTTTTTGACATTATTTCGACATTATAATTGAGTCATACATCAAAATCAGTCTGCTGGCTCAGTATCCTTTACCTTACAGACACAAATCTGTTTCAGATCACTTTGAAGTTGTCTGAACATGTTGACAGAAATACAATTGACAAGCAGGCAAATGTGACATGGGGAATTTCCTTACAATTACTAAACCTTTCTCCTGTCATGAGGTTGGTTTTAGTTTCCCAAACCCTGCCTGTTGTGTTAGGATCTGAAATGATCAGAGAATTAGGCTGGAGAACTTAATCATTCATTCCTACAAACTCTTTTCTATATGTTTGCTGCTTTAATTCCTTATCACCTGCAGAATACATTTTGTATTTGAAGCAGATGACTTCAGAAAAGCTTTGTTAACATGTCAAAAACCTTTCAGTTCTGCTGTTGTGATATGTAAATAGGTTGAAAAAGCATGGTGGCAAAAGGAGAAATTGCTTGTGACAAGCAATTTCTCCTATTGCCTAAGTGCTTTTTGAGAGTCGTCTGCTGACACAAAAATGTTGCCTTAGGTGGTAATGTGTTAATACCGAAAGACCATTGATCATTTTGTCACAATTATTTATAACCAGATATCATATAGAAATAGTCTTTTTTTGTCCCTGCTATTTGGGATGTCAACTGTTGCTTTAGATTTGGACCAGTCCCAAATTTCCATACAGGGGTAATGGGTTACAAGAGGATCCTGTTAGCGATGGTAAGAAGTATTGACATATCTGTCTTGCAATCACAAAGCTGGACAAATTCAATTTATTGAAGTACACTCCAATCAAAATGAAGAGTCCATCCCTAAGCTCTAAGAAAATACAAGCATATAACACCATTGCAATATGGTGATAGAAAACCTCATTGTATAATGGAGAAAGAAACTGCTTGCAACATTCAATTTCTCCTTTTAATGCAGCTGCTTCTATTTACTATAATTAGGTAAACATTGTTGTCAATACAATTCAACACAATATTGTTTTATCATCCTTGCAGTTAACAAAGTGGAGAATCTATACAATTTGTAAAGACATCTAAGCAAACATGGCGTTGGACGTTGTAGTTGTTGTCAAAGGTAGACCATAATGAAACACTGGTAATTAGTTAATCTATCCCTGAATATATTTCATATGAAAGAAGACAACAACATTTTCACTACTATAATCTGTAAACCAATTTTGACAAAAGGAAACATTGCTCATTTGAGCAACTGATTCTTTTAAAGGCACATCAAAGGAGAGGAGAACAAATAGATTACTGAAAACTACATGAAGTTCTTTTATTATTTTCATACAAGTCATGAGAATTAGTTTAGGAATGCATGGAGACCCTATTAATGAGACTCAATTAAAATTAGTTATTTTGTGCTTGAAATATAGTTGTCTCCAATTCAATCATGTTTATCAACAACCTGTTTGTTTACATATTCCAAATAACGAATTTTGATTGGTCGGTTCAAAAATGTGTGTATCAACTGTCAAGGTCAGAGGTGAAGAATCAGGAAATTTGAATTATAAAACTTGCTAATCTGGGTTATTTCTGGTTTACTTTCACATTTAAGTTGTGCTGATGGTGTTTTCTGGTGATAACTATTTGAATCTGTCCAAAAGTGTACCAAATAGTATAGTTTGATATAACATTAATCTCCTTTAATTATCAGGGGTTAGCATGTAGAATGCCAACTGACAGTCTACAAGAAATCTCAAATTCACTCTATTATCAATCATTTCCTGCACAGGCAATATTTCTTCATGATGTTTTTTTAAAAAGTAATGTTCATTTTTCTCACCAATTATAATACTACTGCTTTTTTCACTCCATGTGTTTAGATTATTGGTGACATTCATGCAGAGGTAGAGCGTCGGTGTTTTGTGCCTAGGGTTCCGGGTTTGATCCCCATTAGGCAGGGAGAAATTTGCCGGGACTATCGGTCATCAAGAGTGAATTCAATAAGCTCTAAAGCTTCTGTCACAACCGGAGTAAAATAAAAAAGTTTAAACTAAGTTGTAAGCTGCAGGTGTGGGTATGAGTGTTGATATTGGGGTAAAGGGTTAATTAGTCAGGGAAGATCAACTCAATTCCTGGTAGAAGTGCTGGTAAGCTTGACATTTAGCTGATGTATGGATGCAATCTGCTTAGCCTATTGCTTCCCCTGCTTAAGATGCAATAACATATTCATAAACTTCACAAATGTTTATGAACGTCAAATGGCTGTTCTTAACTATTTTTTTTGCGTACCTAGGCACCACATCACAATAGGAACATATTGATTGTGATGTGTAATTACTACAATACGGGTTAATTTAACATTTGAATCAATATCCAGCTAGCAAAAAGAAAAAAATATACAGATGTTTTTGGTAGAAGAACAATATCTGTGCAAGTGTGCAATTGTCAAGCACAATGGGGGAATCCCCTCCAAGTTCTGTACTTTGCTAGACCTCATTTGGTAAAGGGTTGATTGGTAATAAAAACTGGGAAAGGATTACTTGCTTGGAGTTTTTACATGAAACAATTAATGTACAAGTTTATCACTTTGGTCAAATATCTCATGGTGTGAAACCCCATTACTCAGGGTCTGGATAGTACTCATTATCCCATATAAACCATGGTATCCCCTTTGTTCAATTTCTTCATGGATAAACAACTTATTGTTGGATGAAGTCAGTCATCTAACAGAGCTATAATTCCAGAGCTGACTGGTGGCGTTATTACAAAATTAACCTATGTGGGAGAAACTTGCATCTGAACTTAAAACTACACTTGTCAATGTTTAATTAACCTCTTAATCAACACTACTTCACTTGGCTCTAGATACGAGGGTTGTGGGTATGAATCCCGTGAGAAACGGGGGTTCTGCATTGTGACCATTCATTAACCCTCATTTGGTTTAAGTATTCAGGTTTTGTATCCGGGTGCAGAATTGAGAATGATAAATCTAAGTTGTAAGAATTTGTTTCACAATCAATGTAAAATTAAGTTAAAAGCTAACCTCACTTAGTAATGTTTAAACTTATTTACTTTTCCTCTCTTGTGAAGGAATTCTTACTTGTATTCATCACTCGTAGTTATGCTTCATGAAAACAAAACCAGTATTTGCCCGAATTTGGATTAATGGAAGGTCACAAATTGAACCCCATTGCTTATGGCTTTGGAACCCTTGACTGTTGTATCCATCGTCCGACACTCTACCCAATGACTTGCAGGGTATGCTGGAAACCACTGCCACTAAAGCAGAAATTGTACTTTGTAAGCAAGATATTCTTTTGTCACAATGATTTCTACCCAATTAGCAAAATCTATCTTGATGATTTTCATTTGTAAACCGCTGTGTTGTACGCTTCAGATCAGTCAGAAAGTTGTAGTGAGGGAATTGAGTGAATATTTAAGTTTATCGCTTTTGTCCACTACTTAATGGTATGAAGACAATAAAACAGGGCCTGGTTAGTCCTTGTTATCCTATATAAAGTCTTGTATACCATTGTCTTCTATTACTTCATGCACCAGCATTTACTGTAGACACAGTCACAGTTTATAGCAATGCACATTTAACACTTATAGTGCTGGAACCAACTTCATGCTTATGCAAACAGTTTGGATCCAGGCCAGTCACCAATTCAATTGGTGGCTAGCCTGTGATCTAACCTATTTGCTACTCTGAGTATCTTTCCTCAACAAAATTAAGCAACTGTTTAAGGTTTTTGAAAGCAGACAACACAAAAATCTATTCTTTGAAAATTACTTAGGATTCTAAGGTTAATACAACTAGTCCGTGTCAACAAGCAGCGAGCATAGCTCATGTTGTAAAATTTAATACCTTACCAAAAATGATAAATGCTGCTTGTTCTGTTTCTATGCAATTTGATGAATTTAGCCAAATGATTTAAAATAGTTTTAGAATTTCAAGTCATAAGATAAATAAATTTCGATTTTGTTAGAGATCAAAAACAATTTTACTTGTGTACATCTTTGACCTATTACTCTTTTACAAATGCTTTTTATGTATTTATGTGAATCTTTCTTTTTTTTCGTAATTTCCTACAGAAACTAATAAGTTGTTATAAATCTTTTTTGCATGACTGTTAAAAAAGCAACAATGTTTCAATAGACAATGATATATTTAAAAAAAAAAGAAAAGACAAAAAAAAGCAGTACATGTTTAAGAAGAGATGTGGCCAGTTGAAAATTTGTATGTTCCAATGTACTTTTTGTTTTTTGTACAATTTGACTAGAAAATTTGTTAACTGCAGCAGGAAGAAAAAAAATCTGTGAAAATACAAGCAATTTCACTTTTGTCATCTTTGGTTCATTTCTTTTGATCTTGATAATTTTTGCCTGATGATGTTTTCAGGTAATGAACCCATGAAAAATTAATTAAAGGGTCTGGGTCAAAAACAGTGTATTTTTAATGCATTAACCCTTTCCCAAACAATAACGACATTTGATCACTTTGTTGTAGACAACCTTAGAAAACTTTGTGGGAAAAGAGAAATTGCTTGTGACGAGCAATTTTTCCTTTTCCCACAATGTTTTCTGCCCTATCAGAAGATTATTTTCCAATTTCATCACCTTTTGAAATGTCATCTGCACTCTTTCAATTTGGGACAGTCGAAAATTTGTTGTTTGGGAAAGGGTTAAGATGCTTTGCTTTTAAGTTGTGTTCTGCAAATTTCATTTTGTTCAAGAGAAAGGGTGATCAATTGAAACTGATAAACTTTAATATGAATCCAATAAAGATAGCAGAATAACAATTACCTTTTTCTCAATTGACATATTACATTCACCCTTAGCAGAAAATTATTCAAATTCAAAATGTTACTGAACTGTAACCAATGACATCATAAGAGATTTTGATTCTGTCCTTTGTCATTTGCGACGGGACAACCTTGCCAGATTGACATGGTATGATGGCTGCCAAGAACCCCTTACTCCATATAACCTCACATTGATGTACCTGCTGCAGGAAATAGCTTCACAAAAGTAGAAATGGCTTTTGATTTATCGTTGAGTTTGAAATCGCAAAAAACATAATTCCCAAGCTTCTCAATTATTTCTATTAACTCTATGTTATGAAGGTCTGGCTATAGACTTGGTGGGTGTCAGTGTTTCAGAGGTAGAGCGTAGGCTTCTTGTACCAAGGGTTCCAGGTTCAAACCCTGTTAGTTGAGGTGAAGGTAAGGTGAAATTTGTTGAAACTAGCCCTCATATCCACATGAGTACTGGTTAATCATCAAGGAAGCAGTCATCATGAGTGAATTTAATAAGCTTCAAGCTTCCGTCCCAATTGATGTAAAATAAATTAGTTTAGACTATAGATTTGCGCTAAATAGTTAACATAAAGTTAAATCATAACAATTTGGACAGAAAAATGACTCCTTGCTACTATGGTATGTAAGGTCTTTCTTGTGTTTTCTAAAACATGATATCATTGACAAAACATTTACATTTACTGTGAAACCATTGACAAAACTTTTACATTTACTGTGAAACCATTGACAAAACTTTTACATTTACTGTAAAACCAATGACATACATTTACTGTGAAACAAGTTCTAACTACCATAGTTTTGAAGCATAGCATATAAGATCCATCAAGAGCTGGAAAACTTGAGTTTATTGACAAAACTGTGAAACATGTTCCAACTACCATATTCTTGCAGCAATTGCATGGAAGATCTTTCTGGTGATGAAAAACTTGATATCATCAACAAAACTTTACCTTTTATTGTGAAACAAGTTCCTACAACCATATGCTGGCAGCATGGCATGTAAGATTCATCTAATGCTGGAAAACTTGACATCATTGACAAAACCTTTCCTTTTATTGTGAAACAAGTTCCTACAACCATGTGCTGGCAGCATGGCATGTAAGATACATCTAATGCAGGAAAACTTGATATCATTGACAAAACCTTTCCTTTTATTGTGAAACAAGTTCCTACAACCATGTGCTGGCAGCATGGCATGTAAGATTCATCTAATGCTAGAAAACTTGATATCATTAACAAAACTTTTCCTTTTATTGCGAAACAAGTTCCTACAACCATATGCTGGCAGCATGGCATGTAAGATACATCTAATGCTGGAAAGCTTGATATCATTGACAAAACTTTACCTTTTATTGCGAAACAAGTTCCTACAACCATGTGCTGGCAGCATGGCATGTTAGATTCATCTAATGCAGGAAAACTTGATATCATTGACAAAACTTTTCCTTTTATTGCGAAACAAGTTCCTACAACCATATGCTGGCAGCATGGCATGTAAGATTCATCTAATGCTAGAAAACTTGATATCATTGACAAAACTTTACCTTTTATTGTGAAACAAGTTCCTACAACCATGTGCTGGCAGCATGGCATGTAAGATTCATCTAATGCTAGAAAACTTGATATCATTGACAAAACTTTTCCTTTTATTGCGAAACAAGTTCCTACAACCATATGCTGGCAGCATGGCATGTAAGATTCATCTAATGCTAGAAAACTTGATGTCATTGACAAAACCTTTCCTTTTATTGTGAAACAAGTTCCTACAACCATATCCTAGCAGCATGGCATGTAAGATTCATCTAATGCTGGAAAACTTGATATCTTTAACAAAACTTTGAAACAAGTTCCAACTATCATAACTTGCACAGCATAGCATGTAAGACTCGTCTAGTGATGGAAAACTTGATATTATTGATGAAACCCTTCAACTTACTGTGAAACAAGTTCCAACTTCCATATTCTGGCAGCATGGCATGTTAGATCTTTCTAGTGATGGAAAACTTGATATTATTGACAAAACTGGTCAGCCGTCTCAGTAACTGATCCCTGACAGAAAGCACTTGTAGGAAGTTGCCCTTTTTGTCACTGCTTTCCAATTAATCAATAACACTAAAACCAGGTAAGAATCCACTTCCCTAGCTAATCAATACCTCATTTCCTGATTCATGAACCTGTTCCATCTTATGGGGGTTTTCTGTAACTGGTCCAAATTGAAAGCAACAGCAGAAGACACAAAGTATCATGAAAAAGAAACCCATTTCTCACTGATATTACATGAGTTTTGATTAAAGAAGAAATTGCTTCTTTTCTTGTCACTAGAATTTGTGCTTTAAAATATGCACATAGGAACAAAGGGCTTAAAATATGCACATAGGAACAAAGGGCTTAATAGTGTTTGGTTCCAGGTAAATCTTTAAAGGCACATCAAAGGAGATAAGTACAAACAAATTACTGAAACAAGTTATGGAGTTCTTGAATTATGTTCATAAAAGTCATAAGAACTAATTTACAAATGCATTTAGACCCTATTAAAGAGATTCCTTTAAAATAAATTATTTTGTGCTTGAAATATAGTTGTCTCCATTTCAATCATGTTTATCAACAACCTGTTTGTTTACATATTCAAAGAAAAGAATTCTGATTGGTTGATTCAAATGTTTGTGTATCAACTGTCAAGGTCAAAGGTGAAGAATGAGGCAATCTGACTTATTAAACTTGCTAATCTATGTTATTTCTGGTAGACTTTCACGTTCAAGTTTTGCTGATGAGTTTTTTTGGTGATAACTAACTTAATCTGATCAAAAGATTGCCAAATAAAATAGTTTGATAAAGCATTATTCTCCTTTAATGTGCCTTTAAGTTCACTCAATTGTCCGTCACAAATCTAACTAGTTTTAATTTATCTATATTACATTTACAGTAAAAGAGGTTTTAACATTTTGTTAATCTCCCTTGATTCTGCTACCTGGATTCATGGCCAGTACTTGTGTCAAATTTAAATGGCTGACTAGTATTAAACCCAACCCTATAAGCAATTGTTTCACCAGGACCACTGTCATCTCTTTTGAAGCTGTCAATTGAAAAGGATAAGAAAAAGAAATGATGTTCCTGAGGTCTCTCGTGTTTTCTATTTGGAATCTGAATGGCATCAACTAAAAGGCAGTTCATGATAAGCAAAAATTGAATGGTCTTTTAACTCATTACCAAACAATAAAACAATTGACCCGGTTTTTGCCGATGTCTCTTGAAAACAAAGTGGGAAAAGAAGAAATTGCTCTTAAGGGATAATTTCTCCTTTTCCCGCAATGTTTTTTGACATATCAGAAGAGTATTATTTCAATTTAATCATGCTTTGAAAGGTCATCTGCAAACTCTTTCCATTTGGGACAGTGGAAAATTGAAAGGTCTGCAAACTCTTTCAATTTGGGACAGTGGAAAATTTTGTGTTTGGTAAAGGGTTAAACCCAATCAGCTGTATGTGAATGGTCCAAATTGAAAACAAAATAAAATGCCACGTTCCTCCTTTAATCATAATAGATTCTGTCATGGATAATTTTACCTTTCATACTGCATCAGTCCCAGTATCTTCTACAGTTTTCAAGATGGACTAGTCGGAATGAGGTAATGGCTAAACGGAATGAGGTAATGGCTAAACGGGGCAAGCAGCAAATCCTTTAGATAGGTTTTGTTTACTCCAGATCTCCATAGTTACCATTGTGCTTTAATTGAGCATTAATGAAAATTGGTTGGGTGTTTTATAGCCTGAGAGACTGACATAAATCTTTGGTCTGTATTTGTCCTTTGAGAGAGTTCCTATTGGTGTTGGAGTCAAGTCTTTAACCCTTTCCCAAAGAACAAATTTTCGATTGTCCCAAATTGAAAAACTTTGCAATGTGATGGAAATGGAAAATAATCTTCTGATAGGCCAGAAAACATTGTGGGAAAAGGAGAAATTATTCATTATGAGCAATTTATCCTTTTCCCTCAATGTTTTCTAAAGTCGTCTGCAACAAAGTGGTCAAATGTCGTTATTGTTTGGGAAAGGGTTAATCCATATCATTTTATGGGAATATGAAAACTTTTAACTGATCCAGATTGAAAAAAGCAACAGACAATATAAAATACCTTATGAATGAATAAAACACTGGCCCCACTTTGAACCAGAGGAGGCAAATGGTATTAGAAAACGTCCTAGTGATATTGAATATAAATCATTTAGACAAATGTATGAATTACAGAATCCTTTCTCAAGGCTTTTACAGTAGTACAGATAAACAATTGAGGTATAACATACTAAGGGTTTAATCCTTTGACTAAAACTCAGCCTTTCTACCTGTTTTAGTGATTCAAAATGAAAGTGCACAAATGGAGAGTTCACTGCAATACTATAGTAAGTTCTTCATGAATGTGAAGCACTTACTATATATATAGTCTTGCATTGAACCGTCGAAATGGCAACAACTACTGAATCTGAATTATTTCTCTTTGTGATATTGCATAGAAATCATTGTGATGATTGGATCAATTGCATGCAATAGTCATTTTCTCCTTTTTTTATCACAGTGGCTCTAGAAATCTCAGGCCCCATATGGACCATTCAGGAGTCGATAGGAGGTTGAGGGTTAAGAAAAATGGTTTTGGTGCTTCACCCTTTACCAAATGCCAGATTTTCGACTGTCCCAATTTGAAGGAGTTTGCAGAAAACATTTCAAAATGTGATGACATTGAAAAACAATGTCCTGATAAGGCAGAAAATATTGTGGGAAGAGGAGAAATTGCTCTTTACGAGCAATTTCGCCTTTTCCCACAATGGTTTTCAGAGTCGTCTGCAACTAACTTGTCAAATGCCGTTATTGTTTGGTAATGGGTTAATGCTGGATTTCAAATGCACTGAAGGGATAGATTTCAGCAAAGTGCATACTCCATCATTTAAAGCCTTTCATTAATCCTTTCCCCAATGCAAACACTGTAGCAAAATATGGAAAATATATCAAAATGGAGCCAAATTTGCTTGCTTATCAGCAAGTGTTAAGAACGTTAAATTCATCTAATTACTATGTATAAAGTCTCTCATTGCAATTGTTTGTTCACTTAGAAATTTTGTTTACAAGAAAGGTCTTCAGTGCACCTGCAAAACATGATAAGGATTTAAATACACATTACTTCCCCGACTGACAATAGCTCTAGTATGGTGATTTGTACAAAACTGTCAGAAACAAGCCAAATTACTGTTTAAAAGAGTTAAACTTCTCCAAATATTTGAAGTGGGTTTCTATAGCAACTGGTTTCTGGTACTTGTTATTCAGCTTTCAGTAATTACAGTTGAAAATGTGAGAAAATTGGGGTTCCATTAATTTAGGTTGCATATCTGCAGATCAGTATATGGCTTGCAATCATGCTAAACGGGAACAATGTTTTTTGACATGAAAATTGTTACTGGGGAAACGAGGGTCGCACATTCGAATCCCAAGAGTAATGGCAGGGATGGCAAAATCCTTTGTCAATATTGCCGTGCTTGCCTAAAAGGCTTAAACGACTAAGTGATTTCTACTGAAAAAATTGCTATATAACCACTACACATACAAATACAGTCAAACTTGTGTAAAGAGGTCAGCCTATGGGACAGAGTAAATTGGCTGCTTAAGACAGGTTGGCTGCTTAACACAAATTGATGTACACTATAAATTTAACAATGGAACTTTCTGTAGTGGCTGTTTAAGGCAGGTTGGCTGCTTAAAAGGGTGGTTGCTTAACACAAATTAGACTGTACAGAAGTTTTGGCATTTACTGAGTTCATTAAAATTAGATTTGGGCACCCCTGAATAAGATACGCCTTGCAACCTTTCATTCAGCCTCAGAGTATTTGAATGTGCATGACACTAATGATAGACATTAAGTCCTTTTATCTAATGTGATGTTGTATTTAATAACAACATCCCATGGGATGAAACAATAGAAATAATCAATTCATTTACATTGTATCATTAATGCTATGACACGTTTACAAGGACTGTAAGGATTCACTGAAATATGGTGGAATCATATTGGAAGGGGAACAAAACAATGAACTGTATTGAATCATAAGTTATACAAATGATCATGGTACATGTAATGTTTAAAAGAAATGTGAATTGTATTGAATCATAAGTTATACAAATGATCATGGTACATGTAATGTTTAAAAGAAATGTGAATTGTTTTGAATAATAAGTTATACAAATGATGGTGGTACATGTAATGTTTAAAAGAAATGTGAATTGTTTTGAATCATAAGTTATACAAATGATCATGGTACATGTAATGTTTAAAAGAAATGTGAATTGTTTTGAATAATAAGTTATACAAATGATGGTGGTACATGTAATGTTTAAAAGAAATGTGAATTGTTTTGAATCATAAGTTATACAAATGATCATGGTACATGTAATGTTTAAAAGAAATGTGAATTGTTTTGAATAATAAGTTATACAAATGATGGTGGTACATGTAGTGTTTAAAAGAAATGATTTTTATTCATCTAAATGTTAAAAAACATCAAAATAAAAACTTGCCATTTATGTGGAACAAAAGACATCCTTATCCTAAAATGTGTCCCCAAGACAGTTAGTTCAGGAATGTTACATAGTTTAATGAGCAATTTTGACATGGACATTACATAAAACTTACAAGAATGATACGGTTTTGGAAGAAGACATCTTGGTACCATCAGTGGTTCATGACAACAATCTGATGGCCATATATTAGATATTTATAGCTTACAACATCAATAGGTTTTAAAAATAGGTTATTCTTTATTTCAAATATTCCTTATTAGAAAAATAAGACCTCATTTTTCCAAAGTTGATTCAAATAAGGATGATAACTATATGTTTGGAGAGAATTAAAGTACTGTTCTTTGTTAACTGCTTAGGGGAAAAAAGACCTGAAGAGTTTGTCTCTTTGCAATTTTATTTACTTACCCATAGCAAAATCACGAACAAAAATATCTTTATAAATTTGATGTGACTGTATCATGATTAATTCATTACCATCTAAAGCCATTGCTCCTAGCATAAGACAACTTTCAAAAAGCATTGTGGGAAAAGGAGAAAATGCTTGTGACAAGCAATTTCTCCTTTTGTCACAATGCTTTTTCAATCTATTGACATATCACAACAGCAGAACTGAACTTTTTTTCACAGGTTAACAAAGCCTTTCTTAAGTCATCTGCTTCTAGTAAAAAAATGTCGTCTGCAGGTGGTAAAGAGTTAAGTATTTTCAATCATGACAATAATGACTGTTACTTTGATGATGTTTCACAGACATTAATATGTTCACCACAATGGGGGTAACACAAATAAGATCAATTTAGTTCTTATTTTTGTTGTGGTTCTATATAGAGATTAAGTCAATCTGTTTCTGAGAGAAAGAACACAGATTTGTACCTCTGGGTTGTTTAAAACTGTCATAATAATGATGTCAGGAATAGTCGGCCAATATAAGAAAACAGATATTGTCCCAGTAGAGTTATGTATACTTCATTCTTATTCTTCTGTGCTTTAGATGAACATTTTATATCTTCCAAGCCTAGAAATGAATGACATAATTGGTTATCTTATGCTATCTCTTAATGAATTCTCCAGGAAAACATACATTAGTTTAAACTTATTTATTTTACACCGATTGAGAAACAAGTTCTTACAATTTAAATTACTCTCTCTCGAATGTGGATTAATAAAAGTTTGTAAGGCAGATCCCACTACTGATGGGATTCAAACCCATGACCCTCTTGTCCAGAAGCCGACACTCTACCCCTGGACCACTGTCCTCCACAACCTTACATTGATACATCTGTTGCTGAAACCATTGTGATAAGGGTAGAATACCCATAGCCTGTCATTTTGAAAGTTGCTCCTTTTTCCGATAACTTTACACTGAATAGTTCTGGCCCCGATTGACATATACAGAGCATTATAAAAATAACCCAATCAGAGAATGAGTTTCAAAATAGTGGATTATGGGTATTCTACCTTAAAGTATTGATCAAATGAGGGTTCCTGCGCAGTTGGTATTCTACCTTAAAGAATTGATCAAATGAGTACAATGATATACAGTCGAGCCTCGTTTATCCAAACACTTTCGTTCCTAGGAGAAATGTTCGTATTAACGAATTTTCCAGAATAAAGAATATGCGAGTTACAGTTAAATGTTTACCTTTACACGGTGTCGGTGTATCATGATAATTACTATGAAGTAAGAAAACCACAATTTTTTTTTTTTGAAGGGAAATATAAAGTGTGTTAAGGAAGTGTTTATTTGGTTAAAAAGGATTTTAAAAGAATGACAATTTGGAGTGATGTCTTTCAAGAAGTTTAATTTCCTTAAGATGGCTCTGGAAAGAACTGTTTGATTAGCTGATAACAGCTTGGAGGATGCTTTCTCTGACGAGAGTGACAATGTGACGAAAGAAGGCTTTCTTGTAAAAAAAGGGCAGTTTGAGTTTGAGGAAAATGTAGATGTACTGTTAGCGTGAAAAAGTGCTGGGTATGACAAATGATAGAAAGGAGATCTTCCAGAACACAGTCCTTAAAAGAAACTGGTATTTCGACACATCTTCGTTTGGCTGTGGGTGTAGATATCTTCAAGTTCTATCTTCTTATTTCAATAATCGAGAAATGAGGGTGGGACTGGGATCGTCGAGAGTTTATTTATAGGGAAAAGGAGCATATCGATTGAGTAATAATCTAAATGATTGCCAGACATTGTCTCCTGATCGCTGTCTGAGCAGCCAATCAACATCTTTTACAAACTCAACTATCGACATGCGACCGTAATTTCAATTATGTAGGACCAATAAACTGACAGAATGAACGATTAACAAATAATCAACACCTTCCAGTACACTACACTAGGTGATATGTTATGGTCAAGCATACATGCCAGTTTGCAAAACGTGTGAATGCTGTTTAAAACAGATGACCGATCCCTTCATTCGCAACTGTAACCGCAAAATAAACGATTTTACTGGTTTCCGGACTAGCCATACGCATATATTATGAAAGTGACTGTTGGTTCCCGAATTTTTTTGTCCGGTTCCGGGACGTGGATTTTCCACATTAAATAGTTAAATTAATGAAGGTAAGGACCGTTCCCTAAAAATTCTGTTCGGATGGTGAATACTCCGGATTAACGATGTTCGGACTATGGCGGCATGACTGTAGATTAAATCCCCCAAAGGCACCACTGAATTTATGAAGTGTCCATTGGCAAGACAGAACCCTAGCCTTGTACTTTTTGATCCAAGGAAAGCAAATTTATAACGGAAAAATTATTGCCAATGTGTTAAACCCCATGAGAATTTTTTATTAAATTCTTGATATGATTTGATATGATATTGCGATGATTAATTTGATTTTCCCTGTGCATGAACAAACATAGTTTACATTTTACTAATAATTAATGGGTGAATTAAGCATTTCTTCTTCGATGAATATGTCCATGACCTGTTCTTGATAATAATGAACATGTTCTTGAAGTCAATAAATATGTTCAAGAAAAGCTCTTTTTTTCATTTATAGTCATTTGTTATTTATGTCTGTTCATGAACACAGTTCTTGAATACTTTACAGGGGATGTAAAAAGACCCTGCATCGCAATAGTTCCTTTTCAAAGCCTTAGTTTCATCTTTGCTATGGTTTAGATACAACTTTGTGGCTTAAGAGGGGCCATTTCATGAGAAATATGGTAGAGAAAGAGTTAGAATCGATAAATTATTTGTCTCTTGTCACAGTTGATTGATGGTTAGACTGGTTGTGGTTATGAGTTAAGTTTTAATTAAACAAGTTATAATTGAAAGCAAAAATGCAATTAAAGCTGAGTTGTAAAAAATACTGAAAATTAAAGAAAATTCCTAACCCATGACACCATGGGCTGTCATATCAGATCTTCATTTACCCATTACCAAACAATAACCACATTTGACCACTTTGTAGCAAACTACTCAGGAAAACACTGTGGGAAAAGGAGAAATTGCTTGTGACAAGCAATTTCTCCTTTTCCCACAATGTTTTCTACTCTATCAGAAAGTAACTTTCAAATTTCATCATATTTTGAAGTGTCGTCTGCAAACTCTTTCAATTTGGGACAATCTAAAATTTGACGTTTGGGAAAGGGTTAAAGGTAATGTCTTTGTAAATGTCTTTGCGTTAGAAAGCTGTATTTGAAGGCAGTGTTTACAAAGTGAGAAAGGGTCCTGCGTGACTCAGTGGTTAGGTTGGCAAATTTATATCTCGGGGGATCCAGGTTTGAGCCCCATTGATACCTTTGTTTCCTTGGGAGTGACCTTTGGTCACTTCAGAGCCCTAGCCTAGTACTGGTGGATTCAGGAAAGCTGTATTGTAACTGAAAATTGTTCACACTGTGTTAAACATCATACAAACATGCTAATTGAGATTTTCATAATTGGAAAATGCTTGTTGTGTCATTAATGTATCAGTGTGAATACATCTTATTAAAAATGACTGGCTTATTCCGTGTTCATATTGATCAATTTCCTCTTTTATCACAATATTTTATTAAAATTAAGATTTCAAATAGGAGGTTTGTTCTGAGTAAGGGAGTACTTTATCCCTTAGAATGCAAAATATCTCCTTAATTTTGATGAGGAAAGATACTCATAGTAGCAAACATGTTAGATCATAGGCCAGCCACCATTTTACTTGGTGGCTTGCCTGAATCTAACCTGTTTGCATTAGCATGAAATCAGTTCCAGCACTAAAAGAGTTAGCTATTGCAATGAGCATAAACTCCTTTCGTATCAATTGATCATTCAATATAAAGAAAATTTTATCTTCAACAATTGTATTCAGTATGAACAAACAAGAAACCCCTGCATGAGGGATTGGATTAAGGGTTTGGCTGATTTAGTGACACTTTTCTTCCATAGGGCTTTCTTCATGTCATGCCTCATCTATCTTGGGTAAGATAAAAGTTAATTATATGTAGTAAGAGGATATAGACGTATAGCCAAAGGACATGTTAGTTTAATGAGCAAAGACATAGACAACACTATGCATTAGACCCGAACTTGTTCACTTCTGCTGATGTAGGTTAAAGCCAACAGCTTATACTACATGAATTTTATGAAGGAATGAAATACTTTTATTTGATCCCTCGTATTCTTAACTGGTTTATGGGAAGTTCGGATAATCCTTTGTTATCATATGACGTCAAAACCATGTACGTCTGCAAAGGTAGCCATCTTGGATACCCGAGTACTAGAAGTGGAATGGAGATAGAAGTCAGATATAGAATAACGAGGGTTCAATGCAAGACTATAGTAAGTGCTTCATAAATATGGATCACTTACTATAGTATTGCACTGAACCCTTGATATAAGAGGCCAAAGAAATAAAAGTTGCCCCATGCCTATCCAAGGGATTTTTTGTTGATTTACTAAGTCACCACATGATAACAACAAAAAAATTCCTCACAGTGATCTCCCCTTGCTACGCTGCATCGACCACTGCCACCACAAGATTTTTCATCCAGATTTGGATGAAATTCAAATGATGCTGTTTTGTTAAGAGATTACCGGATATCTTAGTTAATTTAGTAACAATATCTTGTTGTATTGATTTCTGACCAGTTAAGTTGAAAAAAAAATTGGTTTTGTTTATAAATAAAGCACTAATGGATTACAAGTTTTTAGTTTTGGCCGCCATCTTGTTACGCCATTTTCGTTTCTAAGTAGATGGTCATGTGACATTTGTGATGGCAGTGATCATTCCCAAACAGGGAGATCACTGTGAGGAGTTTGGATAACAACTGATCAATAAGAAAACAGAAAAAAAGAACTTTAAAGATCGACGTATATCGTGAATGTTGAAAAGAATAAATGATGACTATAACAAATAATGGAAAATACTTATGCAAATCAAACTTTACATACATTGATATCATCTCAAATCTAAATCAAAGTGCTGAAGGCACTGAAGTTGGATGACGTGATTCAAATGGATGATAATCCTGTAAGGGTTAAAAGCTATGTCAACAGTATTTCATTTGCTTTACTGCTTGCTTTCATCAGCAATAGACTAAAACTTTCAAATGTCTCAAGGACATCCCAAGAAAAAAACGCTAGTGAGGTTCAGACTTTGGACATCAAGGTTATGAATTTTACATTGGGCCACATAGGACCCTACAAAATATACTACAATTGCCAAATGCATCCATATTGGTTGCTGGAATATTTATTAAAAGAAAATCGTATGAGTATGAATTGGAAAACAAATAGGAAACAAATACAACAAAGATAGTTTTATTAGTATTTAACTGTTTATATTTTTAATAGCTTTCTCTTTTTATTTGTCAGAGACAAACATGTGTGAAGGTGTTTTGTTAAAGGTCATATGTACAGGTTGGGTTTATTTCATAAAATTAAAATATGAAGTAAAAGAATCACATTGAAATTATTTGCAACATTTTAGCATAACGCATTACGTCATAAATCACCGTCATAGCGCACCGATTAGTAAAAGTTCGTATGACTTACTTCCCTTTGCTGTGACGTCACTCGTGATCCACTGAATGCGCCATGTAAAGGGCGTGAAGAGCGATCGCTGGTTAGAATTGGTGTTTTTCTTCAAATAAACGATCCTAAAGTCATTGTTTGGATTGACAGCGCATTTTCTTTATTGAATATGATTCAATTTATAAGAATATCAATTTGAAAAAAGATAAATTAATAACTTAACCCGTGAATTTGCATGGATTTGTCATTGCGTAAACCTGTTCATATGAAAGGAACGACTTGAAATTTGGACGATTTTCCTTGAAATAAATGATTCTTAAGTCATTGTTTGGATTGACAGTGAATTTTCTATACTGGATATTTTTCATATCATAAGAATAGTCATTTAAAAAAAAAATGAATTAGTGACTTAACGCGTGAATTTACAAGGATATGTCAATGCGTTCATATGAAAGGAACGGCTTGAAAGTGGGACGATTTTCCTCGAAATAGCAATCCGTAAGTCAATGTTTGGATTGACAGTGCATTTTCTTTATTGAATATGTTTCATATTATAAGAATATTCTTCTGAAAAAAAAGAGTAAGTGACATAACGCGTAAATTTGAAAGGATTTGTAAATGTTTTCATATGTAAGAATCGGCTTGATATTTTGACGATATTTGCGAAAACAACTATTTTTATTAACATTTGTTGAAAAAAAACACGAGTACTTTTTCGTCAATGATCGTGTATTAGCATTAAGGTTTTAATTGAGTAGCAAACAAAGACATAGATCTGAATAAACGAATTGTCTTAAAACCGTACATCGTATAACTATTGACTGTCAAATTTACCCTTCGTTGTCTTATCAATACATGAAATGAAACGGAGAAGATCATAAATTGCGAACAAAAAAAACGTATTATAACCCAACTTACTTGTGATACGAAGGTTATCCTTTAACTCACATTTTCACCACACATCAACTTACTTGTGATACGAAAGTTATCCTTCAACTCACATTTTCACCACACATCCAAATTTCAAAACTAAACACTGGCACATTCAAGAGTATATGTTAAAATCATCCGGCAACTTTCCAGTAACTCCATCCCCAGTAAGAGGTCTATGATTTCGAAATTGATTCCGATGTCGTCTTTCTAGATCAACTGTTTTGACTTAAGAATTGTTCTTCATATTCACTTTACATTTATGTTCGTTTTCTCTCGTGTAAGTAGTCTTGACATATTGAGCATTTAATTTTCGGACAGGTTTAATAATTAACAGCTAAAACAAAAAAGTCGTCATAGTTTATTTTACTAACAACCTTAAATAAACATATTTGAATTTATTTTTTATGATTTTGTAATTTAAATATCAATTTGACAAAACTTGATTTTGATGTTAAAACGTTTTTTTGTTGAAAACATAGAGTTAATACCGTTTTGGTGAATACTGATTATCATATACTTATTGAAGTGTCAAACTATTCTTATAGAAAAGACAACATGTTCACTTCTTTGAATATCATAACGACAAAGTATCCGACATAAGTCACATTGAGAGATAAATATGTACTGACACCTTATCAGTCCAAACATCCTGTGAGAGTTTGGTCTTAATTGGTTATATCTTAACAATGGATTTTTTAGATAAATCTAATTGCCGCGCATTGAAAGTGTGAGATTTGCCGCTTGTTATTTCATGTCTGGAATAGCAGAACGTGTCAGACCTGTTAATTAACAACAGAGATATTTAAGAGATTAACGCCAGAGGCTATCTTTCGCCTAAACAATAAAGGGCTTGAGACTTGAAACATACTGTGCAAATGTGACAGATTGGTGTTAATTTGCATCACGACCCTTAATCCTTGTAATGTCCGATGTTTGTTGATTGACCATTTGTATGTGAGGTAAACTGACAATAATCAATTAAATTGTAAACAAAGAGATTATGTTAAAATGTGTAAATTATATATTTAGTGATCTTATTACTAAATTATCAATATAAATTTGTAATAATCATGTTTGAACACTTGAATTTCAGTGTGACATACGTCATTTAAACCAATATCACCAATGGCAAAAAATGAGGTGTGTGATTTAAATAATTCCGAAAAGCAGACGCTTAAGTTATCATTTGCGTTGATGAGTCCAGAGACAGTTTGCGGATATCAAATATTCATTATTTTAAATTTTCATTCAAAGACATCGGCAGATAAAAGAAACTTGCTAATTTAAATGGGTTTGTTATCATAGCAATCAACGTACATTTTTTATTTTGTCTCATTTATGTACAATGGCAACGTTTCTACGATTATGTTAAAACATAAAACAAGTTTTGCAAATAAAAACAAGATTAATTTAAGCGTTTAAAACCCAAAGACATGGCAATACAATAACTTATGATGTTGGATGAAATTAACATATTCTTGCTACCCTTTGAATTCTTACCTAATATAATCGTAAAGCAGCCTAATTAAGTATTCCTGACTAAGTATGTAGCATAGTTAAACTGTTCCAAACAAAGCTAGCTTGGCGAGTAAGAGAGTCATTCAAGGAAATTAACTTTCAAAAAAAGGTGTAATCAACGTGATTTATCCTTTTCTTGACTTTATCTACATTTACACAGTGCAAATTCTATATAAAGATCCAGCAAGACTACACGAGGCTCTAACACCCCAAACTAACAGTCAGGAATCATTTTAATTACGAACATCAATTCAGGGAAATATAACGGTTACTCAATAAGTAGAATGAATTTGAAGCGTCTTCACCTGTATAAATTACTTTGAATTGAGTCCGATCATTTAAAGATCAATAAAATCAATTATCTGAAAACGCCTAACAATGCGTAAACTTGCCGTCCTCGAAGTGAAAGTAACACAGCCTACTGTTCTTGTTTGGGGAATATATCTTTTGCTTATTTGTAAAGTAAACACGGTCCAGTTTACTTATCGAAACTTTTTGCAGCTTTTATGTTCGTCGGAAAACGGGAGAAACTCGCATCCCTGCTACCAAAAGCAGAATAACACCAGAAGACCTGTCAAAATACCATATTCAATATCCAATTTACGTTTCCCAAAACACAATTCAACACTTAAAATGTCCGAAATTTGTGCAAAAACACCGTCGTTACTGAGAACTAGATTCTTCTTACTGATAGTTCATATGACTTTGAAGCACAAATGACGTCACAACAAGGGAGATAAGTCATTCACAAAAATCGATAAAGGTGAATAAAAGTAGTCAAAAACAACATTTTTCGCTTCTGTATGAGAAAAAATTCAATTCTTCCGTCATAACGAAACCATAACCTTATTCAAAAACCATAATTAAAGAAAATTTTGTTTATCGGGAAATATGACCTTTAAGTGACTGGAAAATAACAAATGTATGTTTTTATTATGCATACATTTATGTGTGTTAGTGACTGCAGAAATCGGTCTTATGGTACAAAATTTAGTTTTTTAACTTTTCACATATTATATTTGGTAACATGTCAAAATTGATATCTGAAAATTTCAAGTCAAAATTCATAAAATTAAAAAAAGAATCAGTTATATTGGGAAACTCAAGGCATTCTCTCTATTTAATTGTGACATCTGGTTGTTTCATTGACTCTGGTTGACGTTACATTGTTTTGACTTCATCCTTTTGGGTATCGACAAGTTTTTTTGTCTGAACTACCTTGTATGAAAATTAAATAACTTCTTTTACCTTGATTTTTTCTTATCCAAATTTTCCAGTCATATTTTCAAAAGATAGTCTTTTTCTCAACATTAGGAGACACCAATATACTATGTATTCATTGTGAATTGTTTGTTTACCTTCTGCAGTATTTGCAGAGTTATATCTGACATATAACTAACATTTACAAGATTTAAAAAACACCCTTTGCTTTCTCCTAGCGTTACATATTTTAAAAGGATAAGAAGACAATAGACTGATTCTGAAAAAAAATCCTACTTCACAAAATAAGTTATTATGTTAAGTATATTTATATATGATAACAAATCAGATTCAAAACCTAAATTGACAACCCAAAACAACACCTCTCAAACAACCCTAGCTTAAATGTTTTACTTCTTGTACTTTCTTTTAAATAAATATTCTTTGTGAGCTATACATTCAGTTTCTATGAACAACAAACAAAGAGATTGTTGCCAACTCATAATACATGTACCCTATGATACCAAAACGCAATTCTCTTGTTCCATGCTGTCCTTAACATGACACAAAACTATCAAATGGAAAACCGATAAAGAAAACAGATGGATTTGATATAAAACTATTTATGTTTACAAGACCATCACTTTAAGATGGCAGTCCTTAAGGTTCTCCAATCCTACTCCTGTGTATTTTCTTCATCATCCCTGAATTTCACTCAACTGCAAAGGTCTTCCTACTGTTGATGGTTTTTTGGACACCTATAAAGAGTATAAATGAAAATAATATTTAGATATGAATACCTTTAAGTTTTTTTCTTAAGTGTTAAATACCATGTCAACAATTTTCATTTATATTATGGATATCCGAAGCCAGTACTAGGTATGGGGTCTGAAGTGTCTTGCCAAAGAACACTCCTAAGAAACCAGAGGGGCTTTAGCTAAAATCCCTTGGTACAAAGTCAACCACCATTACCATTAGACAACAAAGGTTACTACAATGCTTTATCACAACTTTATACCATGAATACATAGAGAGTACAGAGTTTTATTTACATGTACTGTGGAAGTGTTTTTCAAATTTAGATGGTGAAGTGCAACAGACATGACATCAAATACCATCACAGTGATAATTTTTGGTACTAACAATCTCATAAAAAAATTTCCCATAAACACATTACTTTCATTCATTTTAATCTCTTTTCTATATAAAACCCCATTTTTTTTAAGTTTTGGTAAAAAAAGCCCATTGATTTAATTTAGAAAACAAGAGGGCCATAATGGCCCTAGAATTGCTCACCTGAGATTACCACCTATTTGAAGAATAGTTAGAAACATTGCTTTTATATTTTACACAGTTTCTGTGCTTCTATGCATTGACCTTTTCCCCCCTCATTTTACAAGTTGGACACTGTATGCTTGATGTTGGACATTAAAATGGTACATAATTCTTACAATGCGGAAACTGAATATTTTACTTTTACAGATTGTATGTATGAAGATCAGCCTGCACTTTTGTCCAGTGCGATCTATTGTTGCCTTTTTATGGTTGTCATTTTTGCATATTTGGACATCCAAATTGATACTGATGTACTTTGTTAGAAATTCTATCGTACATGTATATGCATATAGTGGAACTTTTTAAGATATCTAATTCTTTCTAATAATCTTTAAAGAAGGGCCCCCAAAGAACATTCCTGTGAAATTATTTTGAAATCTGACTAATGGTTTTTGACAAGAAGATTTTTTCATGGTTTTTACCAAATATAGGCATGACAAACATTCTGGTCACATGACTGATTTCTTTTTGACAAATCTTTTTTCTCTCCAACTAGGGATGCTTCATGTGATATCTCGTTGAAATTGGCCCAGAGGTTTGGGAAAAAGAGATGGTTATTAAGATATGAATTTTACCATACATGTATATAGTGAAAACAAAAACATGTTCAAAGTTCAACGCACCCTGGCAGCCATGTTTTTCGAGATATCTAATAAATTCTTACAATCTTTATAAAAGGGCCCCCAAAGAACATTGATGTGCAATTATTTTGAAATATGACCAGTGGTTTGTGACAAGAAGATTTTTTAAGGGTTTTACCAAATATGGACATGGCAGCCATTTTGGCCACATGACAATTCTTTTTTTTGACAAATCTTTCTCCCCTCCAACTAAGGATGCTTCACATGATATGTCATTGAAATTGGCCCAGAGGTTTGGAAAAAAAAGATGTTTGTAAAGTTATAAATTTTAGCATACATGTATGTAGTGAACACAAATACACGTTCAAAGTTCAACACAGTCTGACAGCCATGTTTTTCAAGATATCAAAATTCTTTGAACAACTTTTGATAAGAGGCCCCGAAAAGAATATTCCTGTGAAATTATTTTGAATTCTGACCAGTGGTTTCAGACAAGAAGATTTTTTAAAAATTGCAGAAATTCCCCCTTTTTCATGCAATGGCAACCAAAGTTCTGCATGGAATCAATTTCTTTAAACAACTTTTGAAGAGCATCACCCAATGGACATTCCTATTAAGTTTGGTTAATTTTGGCTCAATGGTTTAGGAGGAGAAGATGTTTAAAGAAATTGTTGACGGGGCACGACGCCAACGGACATTGTGCGATCACAAAAGTTCACCTTGAGCACTTTGTGCTCAAGTGAGCTAAAAACCACTGCCATTAACAATTATCAATTCTAACTTAATGTATATACATGTATAAAAAAACATAAATTTTCGAAAGAAATAATTAAATGTTTTTTTAGTTTCACTCACATTCTCACTAAGGGGCGAAAAAAGATGAGAAAAATTTGGGGTTATTTTTTCAAGTTTTAGTTTTGAGCTTGTTTTTTTTTTCATGTAACATTTCTTCAAGAACTGTACAAATGATGACTTGTAAATAATGAATACTTGAATTCTTTTTCTTGCTATGGATAGTCTTGGATGATATTTTTTCAACAAGTTATTTTTCTAAATTAGGTAATACCTAACGACCTCAGCAAAATATGTCCAGCATGGTATTTATGGTCACTTGTATCAGTTGAAAACTAGATGACTCATAAGTGATTTATTCAAAATTAAGCTTATGGTTATCTTTATAATAGAGTTTATGATCTACAGTGCTTGTCACACTAGAAACGATGATCATTTCTTTGAATTAGGTAATAACAGCTTGAATCAAAACATCCAACATTTACTCAATCATGATAATAAACAACATACCTAGGTGGCTGTTTAGTGTAAGATTTGTAAATCATTGGCAGTTTGAGAACATGAATTAGTCATGATGGTTAATCTAAAATTTTACATTGTTTAAAAGAAATTCAGATTCGCATATTCAGGGGATACCTGTCTGCACATAACGCATTATTTTGATGCCAGAAAATGGTTTATTTTTGTCCATACATGCCTAAATCAGCACACATTTTACTAGGACAGGCATTTTTCCATGCAACTTAAGTTTCAAATGTTACCATAGCAATTTTTTACATATATGTGAATGTGTCTCTCCCTTATATTCCATGAATGCATTATGACAGCATTTGTCACCCCTTTTTGAGCACGATATTGCCTCTTTGAGTTTTGCTTTTTCTCATGATTTGAAGCTGAAGTAACTTACATTATTTGTATAACTGACAGGACAAATATTTGCAGGTCATGCAATCAAAGTATTAAATGGATTTCAATATACCTCTGCATCTGTCCCTCCAACCCAACTGTTAATAGTAGTGGATAAGTAATGCATCATACTGCATTCACTGTTTGCTCACTGTAAGTCATGATTTCTGTTAGTTTCACTGTACACTCTGAATGACCCCTTCATATATCAGAAGACAATGCTTCTTATCTGTAATGTAAATAGAATTTTCTGCTATAAGGACTAAAAATTTGTCATGTAAACATTGAAGGAAAGATACTTGGTCACTGTCAAGTAACTTTGGCAAGGTGAGCAAGAAGGAATTCCTGCCTTTATTTATAAACCGGCATTCCCATGGAAGTATTGATTGGACAATGGCTCACTTCACATTATTTAATAAAATCACAGGGTTTCAAACTCTTAAAAGTAAAGAAACTGAAAATACATGTAGTCTTTAGTTTATAGAAAATAATTATTAATATCAATCTTTTTGACATTTATTATTCCCAGACCACATATTTCTGAGTAAGTCCCATTAAGAGAAAGTTTAACATATGAGTTCATGACAACTGAAAACAAAGTGATTTAAAAATATCTTGAAAAACACGATTATGCAGGTATAAATCTATAAAACAATTCAAATTAAATATTATTTCAAATATTGAAATTGTGTGTGTCATATCACCCATGATCATCATTCACAGTGACCAATATAAGAATTTAATATCACAACTAGGGGTATAAACAAGCAAATGATGACCATCAAATCTAATTTTCATCTGTATTCACTATACAAATGACCATCAAAGACAAAAGTAAGTCTTGTTTATGCATGCTACAGGAAACTTTAAAATATTCTCATAATCCTTTTGAAATTCAAATATGCATTTATGTAGGAGAATGTATTATGCCATTATGCCATTTAAGAAAATAATTCTAAAAAGACAACTTACCCTAAAGATAGTTGATGACATTCAGGCCTTCCTCCTCTTTGTAAGGCTTTTAATTTGGGTATGAATTGATCAGCTTGTAATGGGACTCAGCTGTTTGCAATGTCTGGTTGGTACAAAGCTGTAAGAACATATGAAATGACTAAATAATAGGGCTCTAGCCAATAACATTCTATTGTGTATACTGGTGTACCATAATTCCGTGGTACTTAAAGGTTACATGAATAACAGAAAGGAGGAGGAGAACTTAACTATCAACATTTATCTTTCCTAACATATTTCATTCTTCATTTACGATCTGCTCGTAATTATTTTTAAATGGAGCACAGAAATGCTCTATGTAACGTAAATTAATAGGTCACTGGCAGCCATTTGCATTTTTGAGGTCCTACCCTTATTGCGTCGTATTCAGGTAAAACACAATTTGTTAGTAAAAGTCCAAAATAATTAGGGTGAAACATATGTAACGAACCAAGTAAATGAACCTCTCAAAGACACAAACACATCCGATCAGTGAAAAACACTGTCATACACTGATCAGTTGTGATGTTTATATATGGACCTGCATATTCTCTCAACGATGCATTAGATTCATAATTTGCATAAACGTTCAACAAACATTACATAACTCCCACTTCCGAGAACACTTGTCCCGAGTCTTGGCCCTTGGAAGACACTTGGGGAAGGCAACTCAGATAGAAGGAGAAGTCTTAATCCCACCTCTGCCACCAATGTAACGAACCGAGCAAATGAACCTCTTAAAGACACAAACACATCCGATCAGTGAAAAACACTGTCATACACCTAGCGGTTGTGCTGTCTATATATACACCAGCAAGTTCTCTACAACAATGCATTAGGTTCCCTTATGTGCATAAACGCGTTCAACGAACGTTACACATACTAGGCAACGAACGTTACACATACTAGGGACAAATCCTAAAACAATTTGGTCGTATCTGACCAAAGAATGATTGAGAATTGCTGACAAACTGAAAGGAAGTGTTTTGGGTCTTAGATTTGAGAAATAAGTGTGAAAATTTCGGGGATTTTTGGAGCTCTAAGTAATAAGAGGCGCATTTGATTGGATTTTATTGGTTTTATACCAGTAAAACATTTATTCTTGCTTCTTTGGAGTTCTTACACTGGTCTGCGAAAGTAGGTCAGGTTGGTGTGTTTGTTTATGGAAGCAGTATGACATTATGCAAATACCACAGCACTGAATTAGGGATACCACGAGATTAGGGGAATTGACTATACATAAATTAAACTGTCAAAGGGTACCCACTGTCAAATCTTTTGTCAGATGATCAAGACAATGTTGTAGTTATGTTTTCTTTTTCGAGATTAAGCTTAAATCTGCATCGAAGATTAGTTGAAAAAGGCTAAATATATCTGTGTTTTCATTGTTAATGTCATCACTCAAATGAATGCTAGTTCTGAATTTGATTATTGTTATGTTTTGAAAACGTTACCCCACCCACTCCGTTAACATTGAGCTGTGTGTTTAAGTATCGTTTCACATGTTCATTTTGTGTTTCAATCAATATTGCACAAAAAAAATCAAGAAATAATCTACTTACTTTTGTTCACTTATAGCGGTCTGAATTCAATTTGGCGACATTAAATCGTTGGTGAGGTCCCCAACACAGCTCGTTCAGTTTCAGTTTCAACCGATGACATTTCTCGGGAATTTCCTTCATTTTCAGAAAAGGCAAACTTTGAATGTCATTAAATGACATCCAGTTGGTCGCGTGACAATGTCCCCTATCTACACCTTTTCACATTTCCCTGTTAGCTATAGTCTAGATCGCTTCTCATGCAATTCATTTAGCACACACGCAAATTTAACGGCAGTCATTTTCTTCCAAGTTGTCTGATGTAAACAAGCGTCTCAAGCGTAGTCGACGCCTACACAAAATAAAGCGTTTTCATTGGTCAAAAGGTCCTGTCAATCAAAATCGGCGCAAGAGTTAATTCTTTCAAAACTGATAGAAGGACCGATGTCAAAAGCACTTCACTTTAGTAAGATAGTGTTTGAAACGTCAGGGACCGGGAAGTGAAATTTAAATTAAAATGATACATGATTTATTGTGGAATTAGGTCGCCAACTGGTTGCAATTCATGCATGAAACGTTTTCGTTTCTAAATAGTAACATCACGGGGTTTCCCCCCGTGTCTCGCGGTACGATGGAAACGAGGCCACTTGATCAGACGACTCATGTCACATGACCTCCTTATTTGGCTTGTTAATGTGCCTTAAAATAGAAATATTCGGTCAAGGGAAAAAATGAAAAAAATAGTGCATACCATTTCCTATTAAATACGATTGTGGTGTCTCTAAAACTTTATTATTGACCACCCATCATCTTTCAATTATAAAGTTTGAATAAAAAATACATAGCATACAGCATATTATGATCAGCTTTTTAAAATATTGACGAGTATAGGACAAGTTCAGATGTCAGGTCATCCCACGGCGGTTCATTTTGTAATAAGGTCACCAAACGATTTCGGAATTGTAGCCTTGTTAGATGACTGACGTCATCCAACAAAAACAACATTGTCACATAACTTGCAATTGATAGCATCTTGAATAGACAATTCCAATGATGTGTTACCTTGCAATATTGAAATAAATAGGAATATTGTTTTGAATTTGCACAAACATGTTGCATACAAGATAGTCTTATTTTTCCACAACGATTTGTTGTTTTATTAAAAGTAGAAAGTGTCAAGATAGCGTTCATAATTTTGAGATGCTTGTACCATTATGATAAAGTTTTAATTGAAAAAGGAATCATTGTGACAAAAGAAGGGATGACTAATGAGGAGCAAATCCTTCTTTAGTCTCATTTGGCCAATATTCTGTTCCACATTTAATAAAGTAAATGCTTTAAGAGTCATTTGTCTCTCACCGCTAATCAATTATTTTGCGTTTATCCCTTTCCCAAACAACAAATTTTCGACTGTCCCAAATTGAAAGAGTTTGCAGATGATATTTCAAAATGTGATGAAATTGGAAAATTATCTTCTGATAGGGCAGAAAACATTGTGGGAAAAGGAGAACTTGCTCGTTACGAGCAATTTCTCCTTTTCCCACAATGTTTTCTAAAGCTGTCTGCAACAAAGTGGTCAAATGTCGTTATTGTTTGGGAAAGGGTTAAGAAAGCAGTAAGTGGGTTCATAAAAGAAATCTTAGTGTAGATGCACCAACCACAGCAATATGACTGAAACAATGTAAAACCCAAATCAAACCAATTCACCATGCTGAAGTATACAGATATTCAGGTAATACTTTGTAGAAACCATTGCAACAGAAAGGGGAAAATATCCAATTTGAGCATTGCCTTTTTTCACTCAACGGTTTATTTCTTTATACCTCAAAGCAAATTTGATTTTTCCATAACCTTTATTTCATCTGCTATGCTTTTCAATTTGGACCATTCCATTAATAAAGTATGAAGGAATTTGTTTATCTATGTAAAGAAAGACTATCAGGGAAGGGTTAATCTTGTCAATAACCAGCTGCTGTTAATTGATATCTAACTAATAGATTGTGAAAGAATATATTTAGTTAAGTATGGCTGTGTCTACTATATCCAGGTAACATATGGTCAAACAAACCCATACCAAGGATAAATGTACATAGTTCTATTTCATCTGCCATGGTTTATATAGATGATCTGATCTATAAATAGTATAGTGTGATTTCAAAAAAAATCTCATATAGATATATCTTTGAGTTCCATGTATTCATACAGGTTAATTCCCTTATTTGATAGAAACTTCATGCTGTATCGGTAACTATGCTGTATGAAATAACAGAAACAGCTTTTAAAGAAGCCTTTTACAAGAACTGTGTTCATAAACAGACATGGAAAACAAATGGCTGTTTGTAAAGGCAAAGCTGTTCTTGAACTTTTTCATGAATTACCAGAACATGCTCATGAACATCAAGAATAGGCTCATGAATATGTTCATGAACCTGTTCTTGGAGTATGTTCTTGAAATTCATGAATAAGATAAAGACCAGTTTTATATTAACAAATAGCTATTTGTTGTTCATGTCTGTTCATAAAGTTTATGTATTGAATATCTTAGAGAGGTACTACATTTGATTAATGGGTTTGAGTATGAGTTTAGCCTTTAATACTCAAGATTCTAGGAGGGCCAACCTACCAATGGACTACACAGGACCAATTTGCAGGCAGTTTTTCCTTTATATCTTGAACTCAGTAGAATCATTGAAAAACCGTTCTGAATTAGAACCCACTATATTTGGTTTTGAGAAGACACAAGAAGTAAGCAAAGACATATTTGGTATATTTTGCTCAAAGATTCAAACTCAAAATGTCTACTTTAATGTTTAGATCTGCATTTGTGGCTGAATTATTTTGATTTCCTTCCTTATATTTTATTCATTGATGCCTATCAATGAAATAAAATGATATATTTATGTATCATGTTCAACAAAATTAATTCATTTTTAACCAATAAATGTTCTTTATGACATTAGAAAATTGTTTATTACAGGCAGTTTCTCCTCTTGGACTTCTGCTTTCTCCCAATTGTCAAAATATTACAACAATTTCTCATTATATTCTGTAAAGAGCAATTTCTCTCTATGCCTTAATGTAATCTCAAAAGACCTCCTGCCAATGCATTAACATTCAAGTAATGGCTTAAGGGATATATGGATAAATTAGAAATGTCACTTTCTAATTGACAATTAATTAAACACTTGCCAACAAATATGCTTGAAATATGATGCTGGTCCTTAAATTGATAGAACTAATTGAAACCCTTTCTCTTATGTTGAATATAGTTTTGCGTACTTTACAATTGCTGTTGGCTGTTTTATTTTTTATCTGGTTACTAGTCTTAATTGAAAGTAACAGTAAATTTATGGATGGAATAACGCTTGTTCTGTTCTTATCCATTACCGGTACATTAGTTTGTCCTCTTGTGTTTACAAATGATATATTCAATAGAAAAATGTTTTCAATAATTTTTTCCTTAAAAATTATGATGGATTTTGGTATGCAGGTAATAAGATCAGTTTTATTGGTGAATATGTTTTCATATAGCTTGAGACGGGGTTTAGGTTGACTCACAGTCAATGGTTAAGCTTCCCTTCGACAAAAAACTGTTGAGTATGAGTTCAATTCTAGATCACCACTTTACTTTAATGCACATCCTTATACTGAAAGTTGAGCAAGGCTTTTGGTCATAAGCAAGATACTTAAGGTGGAATACTCATAATCTACTATTTAGTTCTTGTTGTTTTTGGTATGTAATGGACGATGCTTGAACTATTCACTTTACACTGATTAGATCCCCCATGTCCTATTACACCGTTTAGTTCCCCCATGACCTATTACACCGATTAGTTCCCCCATGACCTATTACACCGATTAGTTCCCCCATGACCCATTACACCGATTAGTTCCCCCATGACCTATTACTCAGATTAGTTTCCCCATGACCTATGTGTATACAGAGAACAACTGAAGTATTCCGACAAAAGAATTTGTTTCAAAGTGGCGGATTATGTATACTCACAACCTTAAGTACTTTTCTACAATATGGGCCATGGAGTTGTGTCAACCATTGCCACCTACGGGGAATTGTGACTGGTCCATTGTAACAATATGATAAGTAGCTTATCATACACGAACATTTTATCCTTTTGGTTGGTTTTCTTATGTTTTCTGGGGTGTCAAGAATTAAACAACCTGTACGAAAAATCCAGACGGATTCCTGGTGGAATCCAGGCGGATTGTTGGCGGAAAAGAGGCGGAATTGCTTAATTCCGCCTCAACTTTAGGAGGACACGGACTTTGTTGCAAAATCCCGTCTCAAAATATCACAAGTCCGGGTGGAATTAGGGAGTCATAGAGACGGTCAAAGAGGCGGACAATAATTTGTTCGCCTGGACAGGATCAAAATCCGCCTGGATTTAATAGGAAAGGCGGACTATTTGGACTTAAATATTTTCTAGAAGCGGAATTTTCATACTTGTAAAATTTACTAAGGTGGACACTTCAGACTGAGCTGGAATCGTTGGACTTAGAATTTCTGAAGAGGCGGAATATTCATAGTTAGAGAAATAACATGCTTGAAAAAGAATGAACAGTTTCTGTGAACATTTTTTTTAAATTGATTCAACAAAGAAAATAATATCGAGAATTTGTTTCATAATTTATGTTACTAATATTAACTCTTTACATGTTGCATTGAAAACATTCAATTCCTCTGCAACAGATGAATTTGAAATAATTGCCCTCAAACATCAACAATAGCTCAATTATAAGCATTGCATAATATTATATTTTTTGTACTTGATGCTTTAATTGGTCTTTTCTAGCGATTTCAGACTTACACAAAGTTGTATTGTACTGACATAAATATAAATATTCAGACTCACAACTTGCTAAATCTATGATTGAAATGAATAATTCTTACTTCACAAGAGAATGTTTTGTTGTCTTTATACAAATGTATTCCCTTTCCCTGCCATATTAAAACAAAGTAACATTTTGCTAAAATAAACATTTTAAAAATGTATTAAATCTGATGTCCTCAGTCAAGTACAAATATTAGTAGTTAAACATCAGTCTTTTGGGGCTGATTCTGTTGGTGATTCAGGTAACCCTCTCCAGCAATGTAGATGTATTCTCCAAGTTTTACCAAGGTCTAGCTGCAAATGATAAAATGCATTTTAAATGACAGACTCTTAGTAGCTTACTTATATAAAAAAGACTCTAGAAAGCCCTTTATATTCACATGATAAAAATTTTCAACAGATCCATATGTAAAGTTATATTGATCAACAATCATGAGACAGTTTCTTACTAATAAGATGAAAGGAAAGAAAACTGGTTCCGACAAACACAAATGTTTAAATGTTTTGGAGACAAGACCAAAAATGATCGAACATGAGAGTGGTGGAAGTAGGTGATATTTGTCCATTTAAGAAAGTATACAATCACAAAGTGTGTTGTTGTTATTTTCATGTTTTGTGCACTATTCCTGTATGCAAGACAAGATACTTTAATAGAAGAAATAATAATAAAATAAGTGATGGTATGTCTCACAGCACTGTCACTGTCATGTGAAGAGCTTAAAATGTGGCCATGCTGCTGTCCTGAAAAGTTTAGCCATTCTGTTCTTGGAGGACCTTCCCCTCAAGACAAAACTCTAAAATGATCGTTTAAGGCTAATCAAAGTTCAAAATGATTTTATGGGAACAGCCCTGATGAGGTTTGTATAACATATAAATCTTACTAACCAATTTCGAACTCACGATGCTGAGCTAACAACCCCATTTCTCTATCAGCTCCATCAAAAAAAATCGGGCACCTATGACGAATACTCTACGACATTCCAACAGCAAACGAGACCTAGAATTAATAGAAATAAAGAAACTTTAATTCATGAATGTATTTCCTTTAAAATTATATGGAAAGTCTATTAACAAAATATTGGAAGACTAAATGGTTACCTTCTTCGACGGATTACTAAACTGCATAAACTTAACAGAGAAGCTGAATTTTAGGATGGTTATTATATTTAGGTTCATGAACTTTAAATCACAATGGCTCTCTCGGCATGGTTTCAAATCATGGAAGTACAAGATTGTAACATTCATGAGGGGTATTGTCTCAGCTAACTAACTGAATTCTGGTGGTTCTTAGTAACCAATCGTCACATGCCTTTATAGGCTTTATCTATAATAAGCAGGCTACACTATATAACTAAAAAATGTTGCTGTGATGTAACCAATCAATCAAAAATAGCAATATGGGGATCTACCTTCAGATACATGATGCTATTACCATTTGGCATGAATAAGATAAATATTGCTCTCTCTGACCATGTAACTTTTTATAAGACAATTTGATGTAAAAACCAACCTGTTTTCACACGAAGGTATGGTATAGATCGATTGATCGCAATGGTATTGAAAACACTTGATTTTCCCTGCACACCATCCAATTTCATCTGCAAGCCCTAACATTTGGTTTCCATATCTTGATGTATGTAACTGTACTTCACTTGCAGTTGTTTTACCAAACACCTCATCTTAAATAAAAAGGAAAGGCATAAAATTGACAATTTGACAAATATTAAACGCATTGTTAAAGAGAACATGAATGTATGAAAATAAACAGCACAACCGATCAGTGGACAACAGTGTTTTTCACCAATGGGATGTGATTGTGTCTTTTGAGAGGTTAATTCACTCAGTTAGAATATCTTAACATAGCATTAAACCCCATATAAAGATGTAGACGCAGTTATTTTGATTGTTCAAACTGATTGACATAATAAACACAAAAGGCCCAGGAATCAAAAGAAATCCTTGACATATTTGGCTGTTCAACAATTTAAATGTGGTCATTTGACATCAAATTTCAGAACCCTACATTAGTACTGGTGGAAAACCAAAAAATTAAATCGAAAGTCCTGTCAATCCATCAATTATGAAAATAATGAACCGTTTAAATATGAATGATGAACATTGAAACATCTTGTAAGAATGATCATATCAAATTCTATCACTGTCTGGTTGGGTTCCGAAAATTCTGGACTGTTGTAGTAATAAGTAAGAAGTCAATGTCTAAAACTTTATCTAAAAACACACAAAAATCGAATTTCTCGTGGATCATGCAACGTTGCACCTCCAAAGCATTGTTACGGTCATCCGAATCGGAACGGTCGAAAATACGTAGGTACGAATAATACACAACGCGGTGATCACAAGTTTTCAATGTTAATACACCATTTGGTCAGTCATCGTGTCTAAAAACCGACCAGTAACTTCATCCTGTTGTCTTACATGATAAATTAAATCAGTTGATGGAAAATCCGTTGAAATATACACATAAATGATCGAAAAACAAGTTTGTTTACCTTTATCAGGAAGTGAGACAAAGCCGCCGTACGCATGCGTGAATTGCGCGTTTTTTTAAATTTCGACTGTAGCGGTTGAAAGTCGAAGGTGTTTGTTTATGAACGCCGATCTCAATGTAGAAACATAACTTGTAGATCTTATTTGAAACTTCATTATGATTAGTAAAAAGATTACAACGAAAGCCCGATCTCTTAGTATCATACAGCGAAAAGAACAGGCTTTTTTCGAGGGAAAACACCTCGAGTCAAGAACGCAATGGCGAAATGGGCAGAAGAAACATCCCGGGAATCATCATTGGTTTTAGCTGTAAGTACTTTCGCTAACCTTTTATCATATAGACTACGTATCTTAAACTGGCAAAGAGAAATTCTGTTTTGTGTTTAAAATATCAAATCGTCATTAAAACCAAACTGACTGACCTTATTTTCCCATCAAATATTTGCACTGGTCGTGTCATTTTTTTGGTTGTATGCTTTTCAACCTTCAAACGTCTGTTTTAAATAAAGACATTTTTTAAAGTAACCTTTTCAACTTGTTAACACATGTTGAAAATACCTTGTAGACTTCATTAAATTTGCTGTTGTTATTGGCATTTATTATGAATCCTTACATATGACAATGAGTAAAAATTAGTGTATTTTTTTATGAATGTGTATTTATTTAGATGATTAGGCATAAAATATTTGTTGATATTTTACTTTTTTTCAAAACTATTCAAAGCACAGGGGCCTGAGTCAATCACTCAACGCATTTCCAAATACCTTATTTAAAGGACTTTTTCAATTTTCATCAAAGGTGGTAGTACATTACACTTAACAAATAAAACAAGACAGGATGGAGAAATGTTTTGGCTACATTTGTTATTATTCAAGATGTTTGTTGCAGGTTGAAGACATCCCAATAATCTGCTGTGGCATAATGATTAGTGCTGAGGACTAGAGACCAGTCAAAACGGGTTTGATTTGTGATGGTGCTGAACTAATTCACCGGGGAGTGTCCTTTGGCAAGATATATTTCCTAACCTCATACTGGTAGGTACACATACTACAAGTTTCATTAGTATTTTTAGTAGGAGGGCGATTTTCAAAAGAAGGTGGGTATGAGGGACCTTATCAGTGGATTTAACACAAAACTTAGCAAAATAGCATCAGTTTCTGGTCAAAGTAGCTGGGGAAATCCCCGGTTCTTAATGGAACCTAGATGCAAGTTTAATTGAAAAAAACAGGCAAGAAAACAAATTTGTGACAGATTGACAAGTTTTTTCATGTGATTGTGTCTTTGAGAGTATCTGTCTGCTAAAGTTTGCTACATTAAAGGCATTTGAGTGATAACTTTCTCTCTCTATAAGAGTTGCCCATAAATATTCCTCATAGGCCAAGATGCAGGGCAAGTTTTCTTTGAGTGGAAACTACTTATCTTTAAAGAAAATACTGACCATTAAGGTCAATGTTGATGTGTGGAAAACTTTTGGTGGCTGATTGTTGAAAACAATTGGCTATGAGGGTACCTAGCCAACTCTGGTCTAAAGCAAGAGTACAGGAAGCATACAAATTCAGGGTTATCATCAAATTTTGAAGTAAGAGGTCAACTTTGATTTGAGGAGGCCAATGAAGCCCCCAACAGAAATAAGTTATTTCAATCACTACTTGATATGAAAAAATATCTTTTTTTTGTTATTTGAGCAGACAAAAAAAAATTCAAAGTCTATTGACATGGTCAAATTGGCTGACAGTAGGTTCTTAATGACAACCCTGCAAGTTTGATCCTTATTAATAATTGCTTACTCTGATGCTTTTTTTTTTCAGAGCACAAACTTTGGATGATTGGATTGGTGACGGTCTCTGACACACAATGTAAGGCAAGATCCAGAAAATGAAGTAAAAATCAAAGGAAGACAACAGACTCATATCAAATGAAAATCAAATTTGTTCTAGTTATCATAGGAATAGTCATTCCTATTCTATATATTTAAAAAATGCTTGTTTGTGAAATTAATTAAGATATACTTGATCCAATGCCAGCACAATTTCCTGTCATCATGCCTGTAGAAAATCACCGTGTTTTATGGTTCAATTATCTAAATTCTAATGTTGAATGGCAATTCTGAATTCTGTCAACCAGTCTGAATTATGTTTGGATTTTTAGATCTTCAGACATTATTCAGTATTTCAGACAGGATTCAAAACAAAAGATCTGAACCTGAATTGCAGTGTTTTTTCAATTGGACATAAGATAGTAATATAAAATTTAATTCAGTAGGTCAAACTACATTTTTAACTGAAGTTCGTTTTACTTTTTCTGTAAACAGCAATTTGAATTGTATCTGAAACTGGAACCAGTGTTTAAATACTATTGATCTTTTAGAATTTCTTAGACTGAATTTTGTTTGAATTCGGATGCTGAACAGCAATTCTGAATAGTGTATTAACAGTCTGAACCATGCCATAATTTTTCCATTTTCAGGCATTATTCAGTATTTTAGATAAAATGAATGTCTGAATCTTAAAAAAGTCTGAATTTGAATGCTTAACAGCAATTCTGCATTCTGAATTATGCCTCTATAACTGTTCAATTTCAGACATGGTTCAGTATTTCAGACAATCATATTAGTAGCTTCAGATATACTTTAAGTCACTGAATACATACTGTATTCTGTGACAGACATTCAGTTTTTAGCATTCAGACTTTATTCAGAAAGTTTAAGGAAAAATTCATCATTGGTTCAGAATAAATTCAGACACCATTTTTTCATGTAAACTACATGTAACGGCCTGCATCAGACAGCCTTCGGAAACATTGAAACTAAAAGGAAGACATGCTCAATTTTGAGTAAATTTACCCTTTGTCACAATCTTTCAGACTTACTTTTGTTTAAATGGATTTCTAAAGTGAACTGTTGTATAAAAAAGATACATGATAAAGCAGCATCAGCTGTTATAAATCTAAATACTATTCATGTTTTATAGTGCAATGTTGTTAAAAGGTATTTGTTTATATTTGCATGTATTAATAAATCATAACTAACATTCAATTATTAATGCTTGTCTTGAAATTTGTAATTATGTGAATGTCCACCAGGACATTTCATTAACCTTTCTTACAATCCTGCGTGTCCGCCTGAACATTTTGTATGTCCGCCTGGACAAATATTTTGGGATTGATCCATCACACATGGAAATTCAGTCAAAATCCGCCTGGACAAGAAACACATAGTCCGCCTTTATTGTCCGCCAGGATAAATTTGAAAATTCCGCCTGGACATAAGTCCACTAGTGAAGCGGAATTTTTTCCACCAGGACATGATCACATGACCCGGACTAATTTAAATATTTCGCCTCAAAATGTTACTAAAGATAGCAATCCGCCTCAACTAGTTTCATTTCCCAAAAGATCTAAGTCCGCCCGGAGAATAGAAGTTTTTTCCGCCAGTAATCCGGGTGGAATCCGTCTGGGATTTTTCGTAAGGGAATGAGTGTTCAACTCACTATCAGATCTTATACAAGACTCAATTTCTAGTTGTATCAAGGTATGAGCAATTAATCAAGATATTGTTTTATTATGTATATACTTTGTTAAATGATATTGCTGCAAAGTATATCTCATTAATATATATAATTTTGAAGAATGAAGTGAGAATCATTTCAATCAATAGGTAAATCAACATTTTTGCTGTTAGCTAATTGATTATCTTGATGCAAATTAGAAATACATGCTCGAAAGGAGACATATGTAACACAGTCCAAGATATATTTTTATTAACCACAATTCCATATAGATGGAAAACTTGGTTTTAACCTTACAAGGTTGGAACCGACTTCATACTTATGCAAACAGGTTAGATCCAGGCCAGCCATGTTCTAACTGGTATATACTGGTATTTGCAGAACCAAGCTGTCTCACAGCTTATGAGAGGGATATCATTTCAGTCATCACAAAAACTTATATATTCCATTACACTTGCACCAAACTATAGATTACAGCAACACTTAGTGAGATGAACACTTTTATATTTTAACACAAATATTTCCAGTGAATTTACAACCCATATCTTACTTGTTATACATTGGTTGTGTAGGAAGCTCGAAGCTTGTTAAAATCACTCTCAAAGCTTGTTAAATTCACTCTCGAAGACTGTTTCCTGGATAATAAACAAGTACTCATGCAGATTTGTTGGTTAGTCCAAGCAATTTTCACAATGCCAAACTGGTATTGAACCAGGGACCCTCTGTAAAAGAGGCAGATGCTCTACCTCTGCACCAATGTCGCCTACCAAACATCACTTTCCACATTTGATGGTCTTGTAAGATTTGGTGCTGTATGACTTAATATGGTAACATGTGTGTTGGTTGAAAGTAGCAGAGATAAGGGTAACGATCAGACAAAGCAAATAAACACAGCTATGAGTCTGAAAATGTTCTCCTAAAACACCCATGATCAATGTAAGGTTTCATGTGTCTTTGTGCTGTGATACATCAAAGTTCTAATTGTGCTCTAAAACTCTGATCCAAAAAAGTGCATGTAGGCTTTGGTACAAAATCTGCCACTGACTGTTCTGAGATGGAGAATGCCATTGCAAACTTACTTGTTAATTTCTACAGATCTGATGCTTTCAATAAGAGATTGCAATTCTATCATTTTATATGAGAAATAAAAAGCAAACTGTTGAGTAAGCTCTAGTCTTACCAAACTATCATAATAATTAGGAAACCACTTTAGCAAAAGGAGAAACGGCTTACAATGATTGTGAGCTGTTTTTCTATTTTTCTCAATGGTCTCTACCTATTTCCGAACTTTAATTATTATTTTTCAATTCTCATCTGGTATAGTTGGGTATTGCTTTCAATATGTACCAAATTTGAATGGGATGAAGTAACCTTTTACTTTATAAATGATCTCTAAGAAAATGTCTGTCTTTTTTCTAGTGTTTGTGTCTATTGACATTTTGGACTCCCTGCTTGCCAAGACGTCAGTCTGTTCCATTGCTATTCAAGTGAAGCCAAAACCACGTCACAGTCCAGACACCTTACAGTTCGGATTTCACAGTGACCTTCAACTCATGTAAGTCATATTATGGTATTTGTTTGTTAAACCTTTACCAAACAACAATTTTTTCGACTGTCCCAAATTGAAAGAGTTTGCAGACGACATTTCAAAATGTGAGGAAATTGTGAAACAATATTCTAATAGGACAGAAAACATTGTGGGGAAAGGAGAAATTGCTTGTTAAGAGCAATTTCTCCTTTTCCCACAATGTTTTCTGGACTTGTCTTCAACAAACTGGTCAAATGTCGTTACTGTTTGGGAAAGGGTTAAACTTTCTCTGTCCTTCTTAACCCTTAGAATGCTGAGTTTTTTTCTAAAATAAATTTTGTGTCGTCTGCTTTTCAACACCTTATATATATCTTCTTAATTTTGTTAAGGAAAGATATTCATAAAAGCAGGCAGGTTAGATTACAGGCCTGTGATCTAACCTGTTTGCATAAGTTTGAAGTCGGTTCCAACACTTTCTTCATCCTTCTTAAAGATGTTCACAGATGCGAAGACATTTTTTAAGTTAAAAATTGATTGCTTTAAAACTGTACAACAGCTCTCCGTTTGTAGGATACACACTGAAGAAGGGCCACTGGAATAAGAATAAGCCTGTATGTTATGTCTCAAATGTGAAGCACTAAATACTTCCTCCATTGAAGTCCGCTTTGATATGAATCGCCACATGATTCTTCAGAAGCTTTTGTGACCATCAAATTAATTGCTCTTTATGATCAATTCATCCTTTTGCTGCAAAATTACATCCAACATCACGCAGAAAATATATTTCTGTCTTGCTATATTTCATTATGGAGTTACTCTCAATTTGGACTAATCGCAAATTCCCATATGGGTTAAACCTTTCCCAAACAATAACAACATTTGACCACTTTGTTGCAGACGACCTTAGAAAACATTGTGGGAATAGGAGAAATTGCTCTTGATGAGCAATTTCTCCTTTTCCCACAATGGTTTCTGTCCTATCAGAAGATTATTTTCCAATTTCATCACCTTTTGAAATGTCGTCTGCAAACTCTTTCAATTTGGGACAGTCCAAAACTTGTTGTTTGGGAAAGGGTTAAGGGCATGAAGCCTCTTTTATGAGGGCCCAGGTTACATGTTTCCCTGTTTATATTGCTGGTATCAAATAAGATTATGGCTTGTTTTACATTCTTTTATTTCCCTTCAGGACTCTGTCTCCGTACATAATAAAAACATAACAATAGGCTTCAAACCAATTGAGACCGTTTGAATCATGGGGTACCATTGGTAGCTGATAACTGCTACTTCAATTTTGGATCAATCACAGTGTCTGCAGCATTTTCCATACTCTCAGAGCTTTGATGACAAACAGTTAAGCTGAGATGTAAATGAATGACAAAATCAGTAGCTGCAAATCCATATTAAGTAACTGCATACTATTTTGATATTATTATGAATTATGAATGAAAGTCAGAAAAAAACGCCAAGCCTTTGTCAGGATGGTTAGTTACCAAATAAGAAGATCATTGCTTACGACAAAAAAACAGCTATTCATATCTCTAGTATGAAGGATGTGACAACGATTTGTTAACCCTTGAATTAATGGGTAATTTTCTAAAAAAACGATTTTTGTGTTGTCTTCTTTCCAAAACCTTAAATATCAGCTTAATTTTGTTAAGGAAAGATACCCAGAGTAACAAACATGTTAAATCAAAGGCCAGCCGCCAATTTACTTGACGGCTGGCCTGTGATCTTACCTGTTTTAAATAAGCAAGAAGTTGATTCTGGCACTAAAAGGGTCAACAATGAATGAAGCCCCAAGTTGCAATTGACACACAACGAATTGTCAACATCAAATCACATGGGGATCATTTGACTTCCAATCTTGCTGATCAACAATTATGACCATATGTACAGATATTTGGCTGCAAAGTTCTTGTATCCAGATTTGGCTGCGAAGTTCTTGTATCCAGATTTGGCTGCCAAGTTCTTGTATCCAGATTTGGCTGCCAAGTTCTTGTATCCAGATTTGGCTGCCAAGTTCTTGTATCCAGATTTGGCTGCCAAGTTCTTGTATCCAGAAATTTATGTTGTATCCAAATACCAGTTTTTGGTTCATGAATGGCCATTTGTTGTTCATGATTATTCTTAAAGATAATGAACACAATTCTAAAATCCTTTACAGAGGATGTCCCCTCTAACATTAGTTTTCTGGTTTTCATGGGAGTGAGTCTCTAGGCTGACTTGTGAAACACCCAAGGTTTTATCAGGCCTGATCAGCCTTTTGGTCAGTTAAGCTTTTAAGCTATAAGTAGGCTCCAGCACCATAAGGGTTAAAAAAGAATTCAAAATAAACTTCTGTAGCTAAAGCAGTAATGGCTCACAATAAGCACTGATGGATTTGAACAGAGACAGTGACAGTTTGTTGAGATGGTTTGATGCCTGTTTTATGAGATGCTGGTAGAATAACAGGAAGGGCAGATTGTGTATGAATCACGCATGTGGAGTGCAGGCCAAGTACTCTACAAGTAATCAATGGCACTGCAGCTCCTGATAAACGAAATAACTCCAAGTTTGTATTCAAAACTTCTACCTCAAACCTGATATTGTTGGTACCTGATCAAGTCTTTTACTTGAAAAATATTTCTTGATTCCAAGATTGTGGGATTTGAGGAAAACATTGTTAAATAACTGTTAAGAGATTTAACATTAATTTCTTGCCTGGAGTTGCAATAGGCTTTGTGTTATCTTATTATATGTTCCAAACATGAAATAATGCTATAAAGTATAATTTACTCATCAAAAACAATATTAATGGCAGCAATCATGTAAAGTATAATTCTGTGTATTTCCTGCCAGTAATGCTGTCAGGACTTTAATTCTATAATTACAGAGTTCATTTAAATGAAGGCCTGTCATAGTATCTGTTTATTGGGTTATTTTTGTTGTAATTGTGAACCAATCAATATTCCTGAAGCATTTTATTGGTTTGAAGAAAAGAATCCTGGGAGATGTCAACCTTAACCTTCATAATCATGTACGTATGGTAACAAACCATAACCCTTTCCCAAATGCCAAATTTTTGACTGTCCCAAATTTAAAGAGTTTGCAGACGACATTTCAAAATGTGATGAAATTTGGAAACAATCTTCTGATAGGGCAGATGATATTGTGGGAAAAGGAGAAAGTGCTTGTCTCTAGCAAATTCTCCTTTTCCCTCAATGTTTTCTATAGGCGTCTGCAACAAAGTGGTCAGATCTCGTCATTGTTTGGTAATGGGTTAAAAAAGGACCATTTGAGAAACAATTTGGACAAAAGGAGAAATTGCATTGATTGAGTAATTCTTACCGAACTTTTCTAATAAAGGTTATTTGGGTAATCCTCTATAAGAAATCTTTTTTTTTAAACTACATATTTGCCCTCTGTTGCTTTCAAATTGGAGTGTTCACAAAATCAAATATCTGGCTAAATCAGTTGGCTAAATCCTTTCCTTTCTTTTTCCCATTCTGCCCATCTGGAATTTGCAAACTAGTCCTAATTGAAAGCAACTGCTGACAATTTGTTGAGACCATTATATGAATAATCATAACCAACAAGTTGGTAGCATTAAATGGTGCATAATTACTAGCAAGTTGATACCAATAAATGTTTTATCATTACCAACAAATTGATACCATTAACCCTTTCCAAAACAATAACGACATTTGACCACTTTGTTGTAGACGTGTTAAGAAAACATTGAGGCAAGGAGAAATTGCTTGTGACAAGCAATTTTTCCTTTTCCCACAATGATTTTTGGCCTATCAGAAGATTATTTCCAATTTCATCACATTTTGAAATGTCTTTCAAAACTCTTTCAATTTGGGACAGTCGAAAATTTGTTGTTTGGGAAAGGGTTAACTGATTTGTCATTACCAACAAGTTAATTGATACCAGTTAATTGATATCATTAACAACAAGTTGGTACCGTTAGATATGTTTTGTGAAAAACAAGTTAATAATCATTGATGATGCTTGTTATTAAATTTTAAATTTTATTAACTTTGAAAATAAATTCATCCCTACAGTACTGAGAAGAAACCAATTGCTGGTATAATTTACGTCACTAGAATGTCCTCTTTTTCCACAGAAGTTTCTTTATTATTTCTATTGTAGGAGTGTTAAAGCTTAACTTGTTTACAAATGTGAGGAAATTTATAAGTTAAAACTTAGTTTCTTTAAAACTGTATGATAGCTGTACTGTTGTGTGATGTATACACTGAAGAATAACAATTAAAAAAAAACTAGTTTATGATTAAGTTTTAGAGCATGATTACAGCAAGTGAATATGTATTGAAATCCAAAAGCGTTGCAGCAGTTTAAAGATCTACAACATATAGACTGCTTATACTAAGATAAATTGACACTTCCTGAATTAATATTGCTTTCGATGGCTACTTTTAATCATATATCACACAACAGTATAACAACTGTATCTTTTCAAGGCCATCTTATTTCGAATTTCAAATTTTCTGGCATGTAAACTTTAAATTGAATACACTGTGAATATAAAAGGGTTAAGTAGATTGTGGTAGTTCAAAGTGGGAAAATAACAGGGTAAAACCTTAAATATCACTTACTTAACTGGGAAGGACCCTTAATCCCGGTTCTCACAATTGATACGTCTGATGAGTCAAGTTGTCATCCATTACTTCTTAGATACTTCTTCTTCATCACTTGCTTAAATATATCAGAATTTGTGTTCGGGCTGATGCTTTTTTTGGCTTTTATATATTATTGAATTTGCATCATTGTGAAAAATCTATTTTATTCCTATATATTGAATTTGAAAGTTAAAAGCAACTGCAGATGATGATAAATGTTTTTATTAAAGCAATTATATTCTTCAATGACATTTGAAAAACAAAAGAATGCAACAAAAGTTGTTTTAGATTTCTTTAATCCATGACCATCTCAGTTTATGCATTTGTTGCAGAAGGCTGTAGAAGCCACCCTTACAATCAAGACAATTAATTGTTCATCATGAGCAATTTATCTTTTCACCCCAACGGTTTCTACCCAAGGCCATGTAGACAATGAGTTTTTTCTCCTCATGATCTTAGTCATCTGTTGCTGCTTTCATTTGGGATCATTCACCAATTTCATTACAGTCGAGCCTCGATAGTCCGAACGTCCTTAATCCGTATTATTCACCATCCGAGAATTTGTAGGGAATGGTCCTTACCTTCAATAATTCTACTGTTTAATCTGGATAATCCATATTCCAGCTCCAGACAATAAAAGTCTGGAACCAAGCCCAACTTCTAATAATATATGCGCACGACTTATCCGGAAACCAGCAAATGATTATTTTTCGCGGTTACTTACATTTATTGACGATTCGGTAATCCAACATTCACACCTTTGGCAAATTCGCGTGTTTGCTTGATCATTATATGTCACCAAGTGTAGTGTAATGAAAGGTGTTGATTGTTTGTTAATCGGTCATTTAGTCAGTTAAATGGTCTAACTTAATTGTTATTATCGTCATGTGCAGAAAGTAGAGTTTTTAAAAGGTGTTAACTCGCTGCATTGACAATGATCAGGAGACAATGTCTGGCAATCATTTTCGACTATAACGTTTTTTTTACTTCATAGTAATTATTATGACAAACGGTGTATAGGTAAACATTTCACTAGAAACTCGCTGATTGTTTATTCTGGATTATTCATTAATACGTACATTACTCCTGGGAACGAAAGCGTTCGGATTAACGAGGCTCGACTGTATTGGTAAATGAATGCTTGATTGTGGAGGAAGAATCATGTAAGAGTTATCTTAATATATAATACCTGATGTATTATAAACAAGCACTCTTTTAATTGTAACAAATATGTAAAAGCAAATCACTACAATTTATGGAAAAAAAACGTTGATGAAGAAAAAACATCCGTTATAACTTGATCTTGAACGAATATTATGATACGTAGGCTGTGCTTTGATCATTGAATATTCCAGTTAGAAAATAATTGTGTTAAAAAAAAGAAATATTGTCACATTAATTCAACATGTGCTCTGGTTTGTCCAAATTGTCTCTTATCATCTTTGCAAAACAGAGAAGTTTTATTCAAACATTGTAAAATAGTCAAAGTATCATATGTTTTATATCAAATGATATTATTCAATTTTATAGTCATTTTAGCAGTTCCTTAGTTAGATAATGTTTGAAAATTTAGAAATAAATCTTGTTGGTATTTCCGTAAAACATAGCTGGACTGCAACATTTTTTCAAGCAGTATCTAAGTATCAGAAGTAATATTTGTTTATGACATTGAGTATAACCAATTACAAACAATTTCTCACAGTGGTTTCCCAATTAGAAAAGGCTAGATGTGTTGAAATGCTTATATTGTAGGTGAAGGTTTTATAACATGAAAACAAGTTACCATTTCTTTTTACTAAAGCACTTTCTTTTTTAGCTCACCTGAACTCTACTCAGGGTGAGCTTTTAGGATACTTGAATGTCCGTCGTCTGTCGTGTGTGTGTGCATGCGTGCGTCGTCAACAATTTCAGCGTTTACATTTAGAAGCCACATTTTTGGCCCTTTCTCCTGATACTTGCTCAGGATGTTTACCTTGATGATATCTCGATCAAGTTCGATCATGGGTGGGGTGGGGTCAAAAAGTAGGTCACTAGGTCAAATCTTAGTAAAATCTTGTTTACACTCTAGAAGCCACATTTTCTGCCTAATCTTGAACAAACTTGCTCAGGATAATAACCTTGATGATATCTCAATAGAGTTTGATCATGGTTGGTGCGGGGTCAAAAAGTAGGTCACTAGGTCAAATCTTTGAAAAATCTTGTTTACACTCACATTTTCTGACCAATCTTGATAAAACTTGCTCAGGATAATAACCATGATGGTATCTTGATCGAGTTTGAACATGGATAGTGTGGGGTCAAAAAGTAGGTCACTAGGTCAAATCTTTGAAAAACCTTGCTTACAGTCTAGAAGCCACATTTTCTGCACACAAATCTTTGAAAAATCTTGTTTACACTCTAGAAGTTACATTTTCTGACCAATCTTGATAAAACTTGCTCAGACTGTTAACCTTGATGGTATCTTGATCAAGTTCGAACATGGGTAGTGTGGGGTCAAAAAGTAGGTCACTAGGTCAAATCTTAGAAAAATCTTGTTTACATTCTAGAATCACATTATCTGCCCAATCTTGATAGAACTTGCTCAGAATGTTAACCTTGATGATATCTCGATCGAGTGTGATCATGGGTGGGCTGGGGTAAAAAGTAGGTCACTAGGTCAAATCTTAGAAAATCTTGTTCACACTCTAGAAGCCACATTTTCGACCCAATCTTGATCAAACTTGCTTAGAATGATAACCTTGATGATATTTCAATAGAGTTCGATCATGTGTGGTGTGGGGTCAAAAAGTAGGTCACTAGAGAAATATTACCTTGATGATATCTTGACCGAATTTGATCATGGGTGGGGTAGGGTAAAAAAGTTCACTAGGTCCACTCTTTGAAAATCTGGTTTACACATTAGAAGCGACATGTCAGGATGTTTACCTTGATGATATATTGATCAACTTCGGTCATGGTTAGGTGGAGTCAAAAAGTAGGTCAGTTCTGCTTCAAAATGGCATATTATGTTTTATTGATGATATGTGGATCGAATAAGATCATAGAAGATGGGATGGGTTTAGAAAAATGGTCACTATGTCACATCATAAATTACTATTGTTTACAATATTATCGTAAAAAATTCGACCCAATCTGTCTGGAACTCGCTTTCTCTTAACCTTCAAAGTTTCTTAGAATATTTGCGTAAGTTTGATAAATCTTGTTTACAATCTAAAGGCAACACTGTTCGCACAATGTATATCGAAGAGATCTACAGCTTAATTTTTTAAGACATCCAGAGTGCTGATCAAACTTGCTCAAAACGTTAACCTTGATAATATCTTGATTAACTTTGATCATGGGTGGAATGGAATCAAAAAGTAGCTCACAAAGTCAAATCTTAGAAAACACCCGTTTACACTCTGAAAGCTACATTTTCAGTCCAATTTGATCAAACTTGCTCAAAATGATCAACCTGTTATATCTCAACCAAGCCAGTTTATGAGTAACTTGGGGTCAAAAGTAGATCACTGTCAAATTTAGACAAATCTTGTCCATTACTCATGTGTAACATTGTTGTAACCAACACTTTACAAGTGTCAGGTGAGCGATCCAGGACCCTCAGGGTCCTCTTGTTAATCATTCTTGTCAATGGTCCATGCTGTGACATGTTGATCCTGGTTATTTGCCTTTAAGGGTCTGATGGACTTGAATATTACAACAAGGAAATGTTAAGTTAAATATGTCCAAGTCATCTGAAACCTTATCAGTAACCTGAAACTGAAGGCTTTGAGTCATTTCCTTATCCCCTTACTTTATGGCAACTCCATGGCCACTCACTGGCAGCGAAACACTTAGAAAGCCACACAGGCAATTGCTTTTTGGACATGTGAGCCTATCGACTGTGCTTTCTCTGCCGAGTGTATCGACTGTGCTTTCTCTACCGAGTGTAAGATATCACGGCCATTATAAAGCATGAGTTATCATATACCATCAGAACCTTCAACTTCATGAGGGGTACACAATGTGTCAATCATTGCTAAAAGTAGATGAAAAAGGAAAAATACATTGCACAGCCATCTTGTTCGGGCATAAATTGTAAGCATTGGTCATATGTGATTCCCTGCCTGACTGTGAGTAAGGATGAATGGCTTCTAAACGCTATAATGTTTCCTTTTGTCACAATATGCCTTTCATGTGTGAATGTATGAAATTTACTTCTCATGTTGATGACCAGATATTGCAATTCTTTTTATATTGTGTTTTGGAATGACATTTTGCTCAAAGTAATACTTGTGGTTTATTTACATTTAAATTGTGGTTCTAGAATAATTGACAAGCAAATTAAAAGTACTTTAAATTCCCTTTTACAGAGAAACTGAGACTGTAACACGTTCACATTATGCTTTTAAAAGAGTGAATATGAAGTGGTTTGTTTACAATTAGAGTTAAAACAAGGTCAGCAGAGAAGCGTGGGGAACCAATGAAGCACAAGAAATTCTCTATTTTGAATGTTCACATTGTTAATATTGGATAACTGACAGTATTTTTTTATGTTTTTCACATGATTTTTCCTACCAGGTGTTTGTAACTTGTTAATACAAGCATTCCTTGCTATATTAGATGTTACTGGAATGTAAACAATGAAGTTGAACTGGTGGGTACATAATTTGTGAAAATAGCACTTTGAAATATAGATAATGTATAGTGAAGGCGTTATATTGTCATGATTGGTGCTGTTTCGCTATGTTTCAACATATTTTATCATAATTTATAACTCATCTTGCCAAGTTTTGCAGTTTTCTTTAGCGCGAGTTTGCTTTTAAGTTTGATAATCAGCAAAGACTCTTCAAATCACATTTACAAAAGGATAAATTGGTTAGTTTTTTTTGTTTTTTTATATACAATTTGTTGTTCCCATCAAGTGCCTTTAAAAAAATTGAAACATTATTGATACAGCAATGTCGAAGAAGACCCCCATGGGACCTGTGTCAGAAACCAACCTTAACTTTAACAAATTGGAAATCCCCATATGAGGCAACAGGTTAAATGTTTGAGGAATATCTTGTGGCTGTGGGTTTCTTGCTCTCTTTTGTACAAGTTAGTGCTGCAAGAAGAGATGTGGATTTTTTTAGGTTTTTTATCAACAAGAATTAACAATCTCAGTTTCTGACAGTCTTTTTAAGGAATCTTTAGATTTCCAATAGCTGCAATACGTTTTTCAAAGCTGATGCTACTCCAGCTGATGTGGTGTTTAACCCTTTAACAAACACCTAACTTTGACTGTCCCAAATTGAAAGAGTTGGCAGACCACATTTCAAAATGTGATGAAATTGCAAAGCAATCTTCTGAAAGGAAAGAAAACATTGTGGGAAAAGGAGAAGTTGTTCGTCAAGATTTCCGTTTATAATTCCCACCTCTCATGCTTCTGCCGTAGATGCCTTTAAAAACTGCTGTAACTAAAAGATGAATTGCTCTAATTTGTATGTGGGAAATGTGTACTATTAATGATATCTCTTGTCATCTGCTGTTGCATTCAATTTGGACCCTGTCACAAGTAAGACTATAGGGGAATTGTTGAAGGAAGTAAAAGTGATAAATCTTGATTGCAGGTGTGTGTGGTTGGTCAAAGGAACCATACATCACAGGGGGCTATTGACAATGTATTGAAAACTTATAGTCAACCTTTGTCATACATCAGTTATTCATACAAACAAATCTCTATACTACAGACATAAATCAAAGGCTGTATGTAAAATTGTGGTACATAATTATCTGAACAAGATATGCATTTCTTCACTCTGATTTTAACCCAAACTTGCCCCAAAACCGGAATGTGCGACAAATACAAAATAAAAACTTAAGAAATCTTTGTTGTCACTTTAACAGTAAAAAACAATTTATTGTAAAAGTTAAAATCGCAATCTGTGAGATAGTCCTTTTAAACCCCAAACTTTAAAAAACAAAACCAGATCAAGGGTGAGAGTGATAAAAAACGGGGTTTTACCAACATCCTTTGTTAACAATATTTATAGACTATTATTTGTTCTGCTCGGTGAAAAAAGTACCTGAGCCTTATACAATAGCAGTTTGTAACGAACATTTTTTTTTTTTCAAAAAATGCACTTATGGGTTACAGCTTAGTTAGCTAAAGGTTGTAACTATTTAGTTCCTCTACATTGACAATTTATTCCCTTAAACAGAAAGAAGAATATATAAAAGTTTGACGTCTTTGTTGCAGACGACTTTAGAAAACATTGTGGGAAAAGGATAAATTGCTTGTAACGAGTAATTTCTCCTTTTCCGACTAGGTTTTCTGCTCTTTCTAAAGAACATTATTCAATTTCATCACATTTTGAAATGTGGTCTGCAAACTCTTTCAATTTGGGACAGATGAAAATTTGTTGTTTGGGAAAGGGTTATTGAAAAAGATTTATACGGCAAGTGTGTATCATGCTATAACCTTTGAATAAATGATTAGCCTTAACAATGATTCCTTTTAAGACTGACTACAGGATAAAGTTTTAAATTTGAAAATAAGTTACAAACTTTTAGAATAATAAGAGATACTAAATTAAACCCATCATATTTTGCACAAAAAGGTATACATGATATATTAATAAAATAGGAAAGCGATAAATCTTACATAATGTCACTTTAAACCGAGATAAAAGACAGTTTGAATTGTTTTTGGAAAAGGAGATTGAAGGTTCAATGCAGTACTATTGTATTATTATAAGTGCCTTATTATTTGTGCTCCAGTTATGTGCAGGACTTCCCATAGTCATGCTTCAGGACACAAGGGCTGTGGATTCAAATCCCCGGAGTAGCAGGATCTAACTTGCGACCTTTTATTAATCCTCATTTGGCACGAGTACTAATTTTGTATCCAGGTAGCAGAATCGAGAGTGGTGTATCTAAGTTATAAGAACTTTTATCACAATCAATGTAAAATGAACATAAATGTTTTAAGCTAAAACTATATGTATAGTCATGCATTGAGCCCTCATGATTGAACCATGATGTAATTGCAACAATGTATCCAATCTTTGTATTATTCTTTCAGTTATCAAGTTCATAAAGAGAAATGATATCTGATGTGAAGCACGTCATAATGTACTCTATAGGTTGTCTCTTTTCAAAATTCATTGGTCCAAAATCAATTAAGCAATTCCATTTAAATCAACACTTGATTTGTGAGTGCATTGCCAAGCAATTCAAAGAAACATTTTCATTGAGTATCTTATAATTGATAATTACAGAGTTGCTCTTCAGTTATACACAGAATTCCATTTAGGGGAATGGCATGGTCATTGAAAAGATTTCTTGCAGACTTTTTTACGAAAATTGTGAAATCAAAGTACAAGAGTATTTTCTGAAAATGAGCCGTAAATCAGCCAGCCCCTTGAAATGCTAGTTATTTAGAAACCTTATTTGAGGCTAAGGGTTACTTTTATGATGGAATAGTTAAATTCAGGCAGGTAAAACATGTTATAACAGTGATGCATGTATATACTCAGCAGCGCTAGGGGCGGACTTCTATTGTTTGCCAGGCTACAACATGCAGTATTCAAGGAATTTAAGGCTGAGCTTGGTGTAAATTGATTTTGATTCATTTAGGCATTGGCAGGGGAATGTATTGTTAAGCTGACGCTCAGATAATGTAGAAGTGGATGCAAACAACAATGCATTGTTAAGAGGTATGGTGAACAGTTACTGAGAGAAATGTGGGCGTTGGATTCAACAGGTCATGTTGCTGATAGTGTTGTTATTTGAAGGTAAATTACTAATTTTAATTGTAAGTTATGCTAATGATGATGTTCTTGAAAGGATTACACTACATCACAGATTGGGAATTGAACATTTTAAAAAATAATTGTCTTCTCCTTATAAAATGCTATTAAAGATTTGTTAAGAAACTTAAGACTAGATTATTAACAGCTTTCACCATTCAGACAAAAATAAAGCACATTTATATCACAGATATTGCAAACTGTTGAAACTTTATTTTTTGTAAATGTTTAACCCTTTCCAAAACAATAACGACATTTCACCACTTTGTTGCAGAAGACTTTAGAAAACATTGTTGGAGAAGGAGAAATTGTTCGTAACTAGCAATTTTTCCTTTTCCCACAATGTTTTCTGCCCTTTCAGAGGATTTTTTTCCAATTTCATCACATTTTGAAATGTCATCTGCAAACTCTTTCAATTTGGGACAGTCGAAAATTTATTGATTGGGAATGGGTTAAAGGATCCCGTCATGTGGCGCTAGCAAGGTGGGCGAAAACATATTTCGGCCATCCAATGGAAGCCTTTACAAGCACAAAAGCTCACTTCACATTATTTAGTGAAATCACAGGATTTCAGTCACTTAATGCAAGTAAAGAAGCTAGTTTAAACCAACATCAGAAGTATGAACATCAAAATGTTCTATGTGATATGAGTAAGAAACTTTTGCAGCAAAGGAGAAAAGTATCCTCTATGAAAGATTCATGAACTTAGTCATGAACTGTGTGAATATTCATGAATGTTGAATGGCCATTCATGAACAAAAAACTGTTCATAATATGTTCATGAACATCATGAATAGGTTCATGAATGTATTCATGAATCTGTACTTGATGTTCATGAACCTGATCTTAAATTTCATGTAAAATATCTGTTTAAATGAATGGCCATTTAACCTTTATAAAGTTCATTAATCAGTTCTTGAATCTTTTGCAGAGGGATATGAAAGCATCTCATTTGCTTCCCTAATTGAAAGCAATTAACAGACAACACCTCTAAATTGTACTTGGTTTCATTGAAAACATATATAAAGTCTATAGAAGTCAATAGTTCTGTGTATGACAGATCTTGTTAAAGAAAAAGAGTACTTGCTCAAACAAATTATTTCTCCATTAAAAACTTACATCATTGCCATCTATGTTGTATACCTGCAGATGACAGGTGTTAAAGGTGTATTTGCATTTGCACTGACTTGATGACATCATGAATGCATTAGTTATAAACTTTCATCATTAATATATAATTTATCCCCTAGCATCCCTTAATTAATTCACTCCCTCATGTGGGTGTTTGAAAATAGTCCAAATCCGGTAAGATTTGTACAGGATTTAACACTGTATCAACAGTATTTGAGTTGTATCACTGTATTACTGGTATGAACTGTTTCTAGTCCTAATCAGTAAGATTTGTACGGGATTTAACACTGCATCAACAGTATTTGAGTTGTATTACTGTTTTACTGGTATGAACTGTTTCTAGTCCAAATCATTAAGATTTGTACGGGATTTAACACTGTATCAACAGTATTTGAGTTGTATTACTGTTTTACTGGTATGAACTGTTTCTAGTCCAAATCAGTAAGATTTGTATGGGGTTTAACACTGTATCAACAGTATTTGAGTTGTATTACTGTTTTACTGGTATGAACTGTTTCTAGTCCAAATCAGTAAGATTTGTATGGGGTTTAACACTGTATCAACAGTATTTGAGTTGTATTACTGTTTTACTGGTATGAACTGTTTCTAGTCCAAATCAGTAAGATTTGTACCGGGTTTAAAACTGTATCAACAGTATTTGAGTTGTATTACTGTTTTACTGGTATGAACTGTTTCTAGTCCAAATCATTAAGATTTGTATGGGGTTTAAAAAAACTGTATCAACAGTATTTGAGTTGGATTACTGTTTTACTTGTATGAACTGTTTCTAGTCCAAATCATTAAGATTTGTATGGGGTTTAACACTGTATTAACGGTATTTGAGTTGTATTACTGTTTTACTGGTATGAACTGTTTCTAGTCCAAATCATTAAGATTTGTACGGGATTTAACACTGTATCAACAGTATTTGAGTTGTATTACTGTTTTACTGGTATGAACTGTTTCTAGTCGAAATCAGTAAGATTCGTACGGGGTTTAATGCCATATCAGTAATATTTCAGTTGTATTACTGTTGTGGTCTGTAACTTGTCCAAATCAGTTAGGTTTATTCAGGGTTAAACACTGTATCAACACATCTTTGTGTTCATGAATGACCATTCAACATTCATGATTATTCATGAAGTTCATGAATAAGTTCTTTAATCATTTGCCGAGTATTCCTTATTCTGTTTAACTCATAATCCTCCAATATATTTATTTATTAATTGTCTGACATAGAAAAATAAGTTTCCTCTTCATTTGCATAAAAATAATTCTTGGCAGGTATTTTTCATTGATTTTACCAGTGGTGTGAAGCATATATAAAATTATAACCGATTTTAGCCATACCCTACATTTGTGTTTTTTCCTTAAAGCTTATAGTGCTCAGGAACAGACTTAATGCTAATGCAAACAGGTTGAATCCAGGCCAGCCTGGTATATTGGCGACTGGACTGTGATCTAACCTATTTGCTACTCTGAGTATCTTTTTTCAACAAAATTACAAAATTAAGCAGATATTTAAGGTTTTGGAAAGCAGACGACACAAAAATCTATTTTTGAAAAATTACCCAGCATTCTAAGGGTTAACAGAAAATCAATTTTCATATGAGGAAGTCCTGGCTGACTTATAATAGCAATGGTTTATAAGCTCGACAAGCCCTCACTGGCAGTTAATAAGGATAGATTGGAGAAAAACATGTTGATATGATGTTAAACTCCACTATGATAAACAAACCTACTTGTACTTAAATGAAAAAGGTCTGGTTGTCTGAACGATCATGAACGATCATGTTTCTTCATTGTTCAAATGTTGACCCGTATAGTGCTGGAACCGACTTAATGCTTATGTAAACAGGTTGGATCCAGGCCAGTCACCAAGTATATTGGTGGCTGGCCTGTGACCTAACCTGTTTGATACGCTCAGTATCTTTCCTCATCAAAATTAAGCAGATATTTTAGGTTTTGGAAAGCAGACGATGCAAACAACTATTTTTAGAAAAATGCCCAGCATTCCATGGGTTAAGGCAAAGTGAAAGGGTATTGTAAGAGATATATTGTCTCGGATATATAACATCATTCATAGAAATCTAATTTAATCTTCTCATGAATTATTAGAAAAAATCAGCAGGGAAAAAATATATTGTATTGTATCCGGTTATACATTACAGCAGGTGTCATTTTAATTTTCCTGCTTTGGGATTATTTGATTCCTCAAAACGGAAATTGTAGACAGGTCCAAATTCAAAGCAGCAGAGCTTTATTTGAAAACCAGAATGATAGACAAAATGCTGAAGTAAGTTCTTTGTACAGGTGATACACTTACTATGGTATAACAGTGATAACTCTCATGTCTAATCAGGTGGCTGTTGTAGATCAAAATTGGAAGGTTTTGAAGCTGGTAAAAATTAATTTGTGAATAAAGAATGGTCCATTATATAACCCTTATAGTGCTGCTAGAACCGACTTCATGCTTGTGCAAACAAGCTAGATCCAGGCCAGCTGCCAAGTAAATTTGTAGCTGGCCTTTGATCTAACATGTTTGCTACTCAGAGTATCTTTCCTCAACAAAATTAAGCATATATATAATAAGGTTTTGGAAAGCAGATGACACAAAATCTATTTTTAGAAAATTGCCCACCATTTCAAGGGTTTAAGGGTTTGTTATTTCCAGCCTGTTGCTTGAGATACCAGTTTTGTAAAAAAAAAAAAAGTTGAATGCACAGTCTTTTGCAATAGAATCATTCAAAAATGCTTTCATCGGGACATCATTCTAAAGTCTCTAAGCGTTTATGAATGAGCAATTTATCCTTTTGTGATCTTGATGGCTTGATGTATTTAGTTTTGAAATTCAGACAGATTCAAGGACTTACAACAGTAACAGAATCCTTTTAAAAAGCTTGTCATGAAAAAAATAGCTTTCTCTCATTATGAGAATATCTTATAGCACTTTGGTATATGAGACAAAGGGTAAATGCCTTCTATAACAGCACACTTTTCATAGAAATGTCTCATTACATTTGACCTTTTCATGATTGTTATATCTAATATCTATCAGTTTTATGTCTCCTTCATGATATTTATTTTCCATGGTTAGAATACAGGATTTAAAATCACATGGCTAATTTATGCTTTGGTTCAGAGATCATGTGCTGAGCATTGTAATAAAACTAAAATTCTGTTGATGCTATGTGAAACCCAAAGAATTAGAAACAGACAATCTTCAAAGACCGCAGAAACAGCTTTGACATGTGGCTCATCTAAGTATCTGGCACCTGAAACCACAAGATATTTATATTTAAACATACAGTTAGCTCAAGAAATCATTGTGACAAAGGCAAATTAATGCATTTGTCACAAGTGTTTCTACTGACTATAACAAAGAAAGAGATATTTCGTCTGTTTCATGACTGTTGGCTGCATTAGCTTTCAATTTGGAGCAGTCATTGAATCTTTATCTGGAAAGTGTCTTAGATCTAATTCTTTCTTACTAAATCTAAAGTTTCCATAAATTGTCAGGAAGATTTAGAAAAATGCTGTAACAAAGTCTATTTCAACATAATATTTATGAGAGGAGCGTGAGCTATTGTAATTGTTATTGTGTAAAATCCTCTGTTAGCTTCTTGTTTGATATCTAGAAAGTTGTTGATTGAAAACCGTATGCCCCCATCATGATTGTATTCCCTTACTTAAATTAATTTGAAACGTTTCTGTTTTGTTGTATCATTGTCACCGGAAGCTAGTTCAAAGAACTTCATTTCTTTTTGATCATATTAAAAACGCCTCAAGGGATTACATTGTTCTATGTAGGGATCGTTTCAAAGAATGGTACTTACTATGTTACAGGACCCAATCTACACTCACATAATCATGACATGAGCCTATAGACTGTTGTGTTTATCTAAATATCATTGTGTGCGGGTGGTTGAAAGTTTGAAACCCACATCTTTGCATTTATCTGAAAATAATTAGGTGTGGATGGTTGAAAGTTTGATACCAAAATCAGTCTTTGCATTTATCTGAAAATCGTTGTGTTTGGATTGTTTAACGTTTGATACCCACATCTTTGCATTTATCTGAAAATCTTTGTGTTTGGATTGTTTAAAGATTGATGCCCACATCTTTCCATTTATCTGAAAATTGTTGTGTTTGGATTGTTTAAAGATTGATGCCCACATCTTTGCATTTATCTGAAAATCATTGTGTTTGGATTGTTTAACGTTTGATACCCACATCTTTGCATTTATCTGAAAATTGTTGTGTTTGGATTGTTTAATGTTTGATACCCACATCTTTGCATTTATCTGAAAATCATTGTGTTTGGATTGTTTAACGTTTGATACCCACATCAGGTCATACCAAGGACCATAAAACATATAGTATATATAGTAATGGCTGGGTGTCTTAGCTGCATGGCCCGGTGGTTGAGATGGTGGACTTGTTACACGAGGGTTCCAGGTTCCAGTCCCACTGTGTGTGGACGGTTAAAAGTTGGATACCCACATCAGGTCATACACCAGACTTTAAAACACCAGGAGTAATGGTTATGGGTCCTGAATGGCCCAGTGGTTAAGATGGTTGACTTGTTACACGAGGGTTCCAGGTTCCAGTCCCACTGTGTGTGGACGGTTAAAAGTTGGATACCCACATTAGGTCATACACCAGAGTTTAAAACACCAGGAGTAATGGTTGTGGGTCCTGAATGGCCCAGTGGTTAAGATGGCGGATTTGTTACACGAGGGTTCCAGGTTCCAGTCCCACTGTGTGTGGATGGTTAAAAGTTGGATACCCACATTAGGTCATACACCAGAGTTTAAAACACCAGGAGTAATGGTTGTGGGTCCTGAATGGCCCAGTGGTTAAGATGGCGGACTTGTTACACGAGGGTTCCAGGTTCCAGTCCCACTGTGTGTGGATGGTTAAAAGTTGGATACCAACATCAGGTCATACACCAGAGTTTAAAACATCAGGAGTAATGGTTGTGGGTCCTGAATGGCCCAGTGGTTAAGATGGTGGACTTGTTACATGATTGTTCCAAGTTGAAAAAGTAATGTCTGTTGTACCATAAATTATTGGAATAGAACAATGACTGAAATTCCAAACTGAGTATGAAATGAAAAGCGCATTATTATGTACTGGTTTGAATATAGTGAGAATCACATTATAACTGAGCGATTGTGAAAAGATTATTTAAAACTTCAAACTATTATATGGCAATGCGTCCAACAGTGGGACAATGCAAGTACAGTGTAATAAAATTTGCTTTTTTGAGGCTGGTTAGTACCTGTTTACACAAAACAACAATACCAAATGGTTTCTTTCATTTTGATTCAATATGAGCCCAGGCTAGACCATTAGGACTTTTGCTTTATCAGTGTTTGGGCCATTAAATGTCATTCAGACAAACAGCAGACATTAAGTAATGGCTGGAACCCACTAGCTGACTCTACTGAAAGTAACAATATAGTGTAATTATTTCATTGTAAACTGCAACCTGATCCAAAGTATGTCTGGAATTCTCCCATTTCTTAACCCTTTACCAAATGCCAAATTTTCGACTGTCCCAAATTGAAAGAGTTTGCAGACCGCATTTCAAAATGGGGTGACATTGAAAGGTAATCTTCTGATAGGACAGAAAACATTGTGGGAAAAGGAGGTATTGCTCGTAAAGAGCAATTTCTCCTTATCCAACAATGTTTTCTAGAGTGACGTCTGCAACAAACTGTTCAAATGTCGTTATTGTCTGGTAATGGATTAATATACCAGTATATACATATTATAACCCATTACTCCTTTATAACTCGCATTGAAGCATCTTGGTACCGTTTTACTAATCAACTTACAGAAAATATTTGTGCTAGTAAAATCTGATATACATGACAGCATCATGCATGTATGAAATTAAAATTTTGTATTGTGGCATGGCATTGGAACCATCTCGGAGAGCATGGTTTGAGCTCAACAAATAACTCTAGTTCATGGGAGTTACCTTTGGCAAGTCACTTCAGAGCCCTAGTCTGGTACTGATGAATCCAGGAGAGCTGTCACATAACTGAAAAATTGTTAATATGGTGTTAAACACCATAAAATTTAAAATAGACACAGTCCATCCTTGGTTCAGTTAAATGCATGAACTATGAAGGGTTAACTTTTTGACATTTAGAGAATAGAAGAGAGGAATCCTGGCAGAGATGGAATATTTCCACAGAAAATGAGGGCTCTTATTCATTTTGCACTGAACATTGGCAGATATTTCAAGACTGTTTTGTTTTCTCTGTTTGAATTGTCCTATTACTCTAGGTATAAACCAATCCAAGAATTAATCTTTTGTTGATCCAAATTGTTTTTGTTTGTTTTTTGTTTGTATGGTGTTTAAAGCTGTAGTGGCTTGCTAAAGGTCACTCCCAATGAACTTTGGGGGTCAAATCAAGGAATTGGGGGTTTTATACTACATAAGTTGTGGGCAACGGAAAAACCCTACAGTTTTAAGACAAAGGTCATTAGTCTCAAGGTGACATAAAATTGGATGTTTTGTATGGTTTTGAGACACAGGTCATTTGTGTTAAGGGGACATAAAATTGAATAATTCAAATGGTTTTGAGATACAAGCTATTTCTCTCAAGGCGACATAAAATTGAATGTTTCATATGGTTTTGAGACACAGGCTTTTTGTTTCAAGGGGACATTAAATTGAATATTTCATATGGTTTTGAGACACAGGCTATTTGTTTCAAGGGGACATTGAATTGAATATTTATTTCATTTGGTTTTGAGCCACAAGCCATTTGTCTCAAGGGGACATAAAATTAAATGTTTCATATGGTTTTGAGACACAGGCTGTTTGTCTCAAGGGGACATAAAATTGAATGTTTCATTTGGTTTTGAGACACAGGCTATTTGTCTCGAGACGGCAAAAATACCAAAGATACTCCCTCTCTAATGGAATTCTGCCCAAAGTGTTTGGTTTTATTACTTTTTTTTTATTGTCTTGGAGTTGGGTTACATCATTATTTTGATTTTCAGGGATTTTTTTGTGGACTTGAAATCTTTATTCTAATTGTAGTGGTTAGCATGTCTGTCAGAGATAGTAAAGTTTTATTTGATGTGAGTGTCCAACTATGAATACAAGGGTCCTAAGTCCACGACCAGGCTAGCCAGTGTTTCTTTTATACATCTAATGAAGTGAATGTTACATGATATATTTATCTCTCATCAGTGATCATAAATGTTTGTTTAGAAAAGCAGTCAGCAGCTTTGTAGGGAATTTTGTGCTGAACTGAAAAGCCAAGAGCATGGTAACATGCTGTAATACGACATTGCTGCAGAAATTGAGCTTTTTTAACAAGCTTCAAGCTTCCTACACAAGAGATATAAAGCAAATAAGATAAGAATAAGAATAACATTTCTGTAAAACTGCATTGAACCTTATCTATGTTTATTACATGAAACACTTAACTAAGATCTTGTATTGAACCCTCAATGTCTAATACATGAAGCACTTACTCTCGCTACATAACTTAAATACTGTTGATGTGATGTAAAACCCATATATAGAAAAAAAATAACTCTAGTCTTGCGTTACTTTTGATGTAAGTCTTTGATGTGTAATGCATGAAGGACTTATTATAGCCATGCATTGAACCCTTGATGTGTTATACAAGAAGCCATCTAAGAGTGGATAGACCTATACCATGTATAAGATTGATGTCCAGAACCACTGAGTATTGACATCAATTATTTATGAGCTTGTCAACATGGATAGATTTCTCTGTTGTGAGGTCTGATATATAGCTTGTAACCTCAAATGGATGGACCAAGAATGAGCTATAGCTATAGCTATTCCCCTTCTAGTTCAGCTTTATGGGGGATGTTTTGGTGACAAGTTATCTTTACATGATGCAAATAAGTTTCTTCTGGTTTGCTGTAAAACTTTCAAACACTATTAGTAGAGGGTGTGTGTCCTTATGTGTGAAAGGTTTGGGGTTAAAGACCATGCCTAGTTATATCAAAGACTAGAATTCAATTAGTATCTGCTTGTTGTTTACTTATGTCTAGAGTAACCTGTTTAAATAAGAAAGTGTTATAAGGCCTAGAACATTTAGTAAGATTTTGCTTTTAAAATTCAGGGGCCCGTTTTACTAAACAACTTACGGAAAATGTTTGCGTAAGTCATAATTGATAAACATGGATAGTATCTTCAATGAAAGTACAATGTTGCAATGTGACACGTCATTGGAAGCGTCTCGGAGAGACGATTCCAATGATGTGTCACTTTGCAATATTGCTTTGTCCAATATTGAAATCAGAGGAATTGTTGTTTTAGACTTATGCAAATCTTAAGCGTAAGTTGTTTAGTAAAACGGGCCCCAGGATCTTACCATAGGCTAAGAGCAATATTTTTCAGATCCAGTTTCTAACATCTAAAATGCTATGTTAGTGTGAAAGGCTCATATTATGGCATCAAGTTTTATATCATCTAGATCTAGAATTGAAAGTAAAAGAGGTTATTCGACATTAAGGGCTTTATATGTCGGGTCAGAGAGATGTTTTCTTGGAGCAGAAGATTTCTATTAGAATTAATGAGTTGTTTGTGGTGACAGATTTCTTGCAAGGAGAAAGAGCGAGATAGTGGGTTCCTGCAAAAAATCAATGTGTTCATTATAATTAAATTCCTTATCATCCATGTTTTCTTTTGATTGGCCATAAATGCAGCAATTCAATTAGAAAATCAATCTCCTAGTAGCTTTTTACCATGAGGTATTACAAAGACAGCAGTAACTGTTGTTCAAAGAGGAAACCCTGTATGTGGCCATAGTGGCCCAGTGATCAGGCTGCACACCTTGTAACAACATGGGCCCTCTCCTCAACGGTTCAAATCTCAGTGACAGTATATAGAGTTTTTATAAGCAGTAGTCACATGTTGAATGTGGTTTGTTCATCCAATCTTGCCATGGCTTGCTAGAGTCTTACTACATTAAAATTAATAAGCAGTACCATTTTACCTAACATTTCATGCTTAAAACTTTGTGTGAGTTAAAAAAAAATCGTTCCCTCTTATTTCAATGGTAATAAAAGGATAAAGTGTTCATCAGGGACAATTCATTATTTCAATGTTAACAGCAAGTAGAGTGCCTGTGGTACAAATTTAAAGCACTGTGGCATTTTTTTAAGCACAATTGAATCAATTGAGGCGCTGGGGGAAGAGTCCTTAGTTTGAACTTCAAGAGCTGGGGCCCCACAGTGCTTAACAGGCCTGGGGAAAAGCCGGGTACTTCATGTTTTGAAGTAAGTTTACTGTAGTATTGCATTGAAGCATTGAGATGCTTTAAAGTGAGGCATCATAGAATGAAGGGTTAATAATCATAGTTGTTGTTGTTATTTCGGTGTAGGATATCAGGATACCCATGTAATTGTCCGAAGTCTGTCTGTAATGATCAATCGTTTGCATGGACGATTGATTGTCACTATTTTGGATAGGCCTGCATCAAACAGGAAACTATCCTGGATGGTTTTCATTAAAGCAATATGTTGAACCATAGGTTGTCCAGAATTCAACAAGTTTCCAGATTACATTATGTTTTGTTGTTTAACTTGCATGATTGCCACCCACCATTATCAATCGCTCTAACTTTATAGTCATGAATTTTGTCACATGCATAGCAGAATACTTCAGAAAGCACCTTTACAAAAGCATAAATTGCTTGTAACACAGCAAAGTAGCTTCTACCCAACATCATATAAACATTGATTGCTTAAATTGTGCTTAGTCTAAATGGCTACAGCCGATTATCACAATAAATAAGGATTCCTTGTGTAATGTCAAGAAAACAATTGATTTCCGCGTGAGATCGAGACCTGGCATATCCTTTTTTTTTTTTTTTTTTTTTTTTTTATTAAAGATACATGTTTTCATACTCTTTCTTTTAATTCTTATAATGTTATTGAATTTGTACATGCATGAATAGTCATGAAAAAGTTTAGGAACATTTATTCTTAGACCGGTCCTCATCTGAAGTTGGCCCCCCCAATGTTGAAAACGCTCCTACGCCTATGGTTTTGTCTCAATGGCTTCTATTTAATATTGTTTGGAGTGTTTATATAAGTGGGGAAATCACCTGACCAATATCTACAATCTTATGTCCAAACAAGATGGCTGTGCCCAGTCAAAACCAAATGTTTGGACATGTGCGCATGATGACTGCGATTTCTCAGCCGATTTCTCAGCCGAGTTTTAGTTGTAATGTATCATATACCACCAGAATAAGAAAGATAATGGTCAACTCATGTGGGATACATTGGCAAAAAGTAGGTTAAAAAAGTAAAGATACATGTTCCATTATGGGTACAGTCATCTTGTGCGGACAAAAGTTTGTAAATCTTTGTCACGTGATTGCCCTACCTGGTTAAATGTTGTCTTTGTTGTTTTCAACTTGGACTTTCACTACAGACCACATCGACTTGGACTGGGCCTTTATGGGGGAATATACTATAAGCCAACATGGAAAGAACAGGAAATTTTACTGGTTTCAATTTCATTTAACAACCACATTTAATAGTTGTCAGGATATAATAAATGGGTTTGTACCTGAGAGGTTGAATGGTTAACATATATTAGACCTTTTGATGGATGGGATGTTAAGCCAATAAAATATGCAATTTTGGCCAAAGTAAATCTTAACCCTTTACCTACTTAATGATATATGGGGTTTTGTTGTTTGCCCATATTGAAAGCACCTGATTTTGACCCTTAGACTGCTGGAACCAGCTTCATGTTTATACAAACAGATTGGATCCAGGCCAGCAACCATGTTAATTGCGCGGCAGGCCGGTTATCGATTCTGTTTGCTACTCTGAGTATCTTTCCTCATCAAAATTAGGCAGGTATTAAAGTTTTTTTGGAAAGCAGATGACACACTGGTTTGGTAATAAATTAATTGACAAGAGCTGTTAAACATTTCTGAAGACCCACGTGACATTTTCTAAATATAGCACATTTTTAAGGTTGGTGTTAATGAAAATAAACCCATTTAAACAGTTTGCAATATCAGCAATACAAAAATGATCTGTATCTGTTCTATACGGTAATAAAAGGGATATGGAAGCTATCAATAATCTAGTGTTGTACTACTTTAGAAATCTATGATGTCATTTTATCAGTAGAAAACAATTTATTTTAGAAAGATAAAATCCCAATCTGTGAGATAGTCCTTTTAACTAAACTCAAGAGAACTTGTTAACCCTTCAACATTTTCAAACACTGTCTTTTTGTTTCTGCCTTCATGTCTAATTGAATGACTGCATGTAGTAAAACATTTACAACTTGATGTTTGCTTGTTTTTATGTCAGATCAAACAAAATGGCCATGTTTGGTAAAACTGAATTTGTTACCCCTTCCCTCCAGCAGAAATGTCTTGCCCATGAAATGAATGGTATTTGATATTTATTAAAGTTTCAATATTAGATTATTGCAACCCCGGAAAAAATTTGCTATACCTTATATTGCACTGAATCTTAAAATCGTGACAGGTTCCTCATTGGCCAGATTTCTGTTTCACGGGAAATTCAGATATGCAGGGAGACTGTTTGGTTTCTGAAACAGCTCAAGATAAAAGGCATAATCCTCTGGTCAACTTCTTTACTTCTTCTCTCAAACCTATATTGTGGGTACTCAGAGATCCTGACAAGAGGCATTATCCCATAGCTAACTTATTTATTGCTTCCCTAAACCCTAAATTTTCTCTACTCACTAGAATTGTTTACACAAGACAATTTTAATGAAGCAACTACACTGTTATAATCAAAGTTAAGATTTAACCCTTTCCCAAACAATAACAATATTTGACCACTTTGTTGCAGACGCCTTTAGAAAACATTGTGGGAAAGGGAAAAATTGCTCGTAATGACAATTTTTTCTTTTCCCACAATGTTTTCTGTCCTATCAGAGGATTGTTTTCCAATCTCATCACATTTTGTAATGTCGTTTGCAAACTCTTTCAATTTGGGACAGTCGAAAATGTGTTGTTTGGGAAAGGGTTAGGAGGATATCTATGTCCTTTGCTCTTTATGCATGAAGATGTATATATACAATCAATTTAGCTCTTCATCCATTCCTGACAGACTCAGTGTTTGTGAAATACTGTTATATCCCCAATTGGAACTACTTGGGTATTGTCGTGAGCTGTTAAATACACCTTGGCTATCTCTACCAGAGTAAATTGGTTCCCGGCTGCTGTTAAATACACCTTGGCAATCTCTACCAGAGTAAATTGGTTCCCGCTACGCTCCCACATTTATTCCGGGGGACGATAACTCTGCATAGGAGATTGACACCTCGGATATAAGTGTAGGATATAATTTTTCGGGTAAATCGGCCCTGGCAATTAACACCTTTTCTAAGCGTGCAAGTTAAGTTGTTCAATATATATGGAAGTGTTGAACATCCTTTCAAATCATTTTCTATCTGTAACTCATACGAAATAGCGAAATTATTAGTTGTGACATATATAGTTGTTTCAAATCGAATTAAATGACTTTTTAGATTTCACATTTAAGATCTATTTTTAAAAAACGAAAGTTCAGTGACGTCAGTCCGGGGGAACCATTATGGCGTCATTCCGATTGTTCATGAGGTGTCTTCATTTGATAAACCCAATGTGTTCAGATTAAGGATATCTATGTCCTTTGCTCTTCATGCATTAAGATTTAGCTCTTCATCCTTTCCTGACAGACTCGGTGTTTGGGAAATACTGTAATATCCCTGAAATCTTGCACAGTTTTCAATGATCACATGATCTAAAAATGAAATGTTTGTCTATTTTTAGATCGAGACAAGATTCAAAAGTGATGCATTAGCTTTCAAATTGACATGGTTACAACAGCAATTATGAAGATATAATGGCTTTCTTTGAAATAGATTAGTATCAATGGCAATTTTACATTCCGTATTGTACACCAGTCCACAAATTGTTTTCTGTACTTCTGTATTTTTCCATTTTCTCATCTATGAACAAGTTCCTTTAACCCTTAGAATGCTGGGAATTTTTCTTAAATTAATTTTTGTGTTGTCTGCTTTCCAAGAGCTTAAATATCTGCTTAATTTTGTTGAGATAAGATAGTCAGAGTAGCAAACAGGTTAGATCACAGGCCAGCCGCCAATGTACTTGGCAACTGACCTGGATCTAACCATCTTGCATTAGGCTGAAGTTGGTTCCAGCACTATAAGGGTTAAAACAAAATCATTGGATCTGGCGGGTCTAGGTTAAATATGGGATAACAGGCTAATCTGAAACCTGTACAGGCTTTCTATGATACCCAGGGGTAATCTACATACTTGACATATCTGCATGGTGACAGGCTGGTGATGGATTTGTTCACTTGAATTTGATACCACATCTAACCCTTTAAATGTTTGGTAAATTTCTAAAAGTAGATTTTTGTGTCGTCTGCTTTCCAAACCCTAGATATCTGCTTTATTTTGATTAGGAAAGATACTCAGAATAGCAAACAGGTTAGATCACAGGCCAGCCGCCAAGTACATTGGCGGCTGGCCTGTGATCTAACCTGTTTGCATAAGCATGAAGTGGTTAACTGCACTATAAGGGTAAACCCATTCCCCCAGTAAAGACTTTTATTACTTGTCCAAAGGGAAAGCAACAGTACACAATGATACCAACAATGACCAACAATGCTGAAATACAAATTTTAATTTTTGATATTTGGCAAAAACCATGGTGACAATTGGATAAATTGCTGAATTATTTCTACTCGTGTTCACAAAGAATGTTTTTTTTTTTTGTACTTAAAATTTGGTCCATTTTGTTTGCTTCAAATTGTGCACATATGGGAATAAAGTTTTGCAAGGGTGAAAAGGTTGATTACTGGTCTCATGTCACATGATGGATACAGATTAGTTTTTACATCTGATCAGTCCTAATTGAAAAAAAAACCAACATTCATAAAACGAATTTGATAATCATTAAACAAATTTGTAAAGTGGAACACTAAACCATTTATAGAAATATTGAGAAATAGGAAAATAAATTCTCAATTAATAAGACCATTTTTTCTTTTTTCGCCATGATGAATACAGAACAGTCTCCATAACATCTGATGAGTCCAAATTGAGTAAAGCATGATAAAGAAAAAGATTTTTAAACTAGATGTCTCATCAAGATATTGTGAAATTGCACAAAAATGACTATTTTACTTATTTTTCTATGATCTTTTATGTTTCGCAAATACTAAAGACTAGTTGTAAAGAAAGAAAAAGCTTCAAGTGATTGTTTCATGGATAAATCAGTTAAGAGAGTATTTATTGGATAATGCAAATTAATTAAAATTTTATGTAAATTTATTTCGCAATAAGGGGAAATACTTGTATAAGGTTAGAAAGGTGTATTTACTAGTGATACATTTATGCAAGGTGGTTTATATTTTGAGATTAAAATTGATATTCAATCTTGCCATTTAATCTTCCAATGTAATTTGAATAAAATGAAAGAATGGCCATTATTATTCCTAGATTTCCTCTCCAAAATAACTTTATGTATCAATTGTCCTATAATGGCAAAGAAGTATCGATAGATAAAGAAATCCAAAGAAGGTTTAATGGAAAGTCGTTGCACAGCATGCATTTAGCCATCAGGATAGTGTTACTTAACATCTTGTCTTAAGAATTTGTGAAAGTTCAAAACAACATTCACTTTTATTTCCATTTTAATAAAAGCAATATTAAGATAGAACTTTGTCGCTTAACATAACAATTGCACACTTTTGTTATAATTATAATATCCATATTTATCAGTTAAGACTTGGCAAGTATTTTCCTTAAGTTGTTTAGTAAAAATCTAACAAGGTTTCCAAAGCACATTCATAGACATTTTCCCTAATCCACTTGTTGATATATTAATTGGTTAACAGATGCTTGAACATCCAATAATTGATTTCCTGGGTAATCTAGCACTATAAGACCTGGAAAAAGTGTCTTGCCCATTGGCCCAACAGAATGAAAGATTGGTTTTATTGGGAATGGATATGGTATCGGCTGGTCTATGGTTCACCATACTACTCTAACTCAAGGGTACAATGTTTAATTCATTAATACAAAGTCTTTGGTTGACCATACTACTCTAGCTGAAGGGTACAATGTTAAATTCATTAATACAAAGTCTATGGTTCACCATACTACTCTAACTCAAGGGTACAATGGTTGATTCATTAATACAAAGTCTATGGTTCACCATACTACTCTAACTCAAGGGTACAATGTTTAATTCATTAATACAAAGTCTATGGTTCACCATGCTATCTAACTCAAGGGTACAATGTTTAATTCATTAATACAAAGTCTTTGGTTCACCATACTACTCTAACTCAAGGGTACAATGTTTAATTCATTAATACAAAGTCTTTGGTTCACCATACTACTCTAACTCAAGGGTACAATGTTTAATTCATTAATACAAAGTCTATGGTTCACCATACTACTCTAACTCAAGGGTACAATGGTTAATACTACTCTAACTCAAGGGTACAATGTTTAATTCATTAATACAAAGTCTATGGTTCACCATACTACTCTAACTCAAGGGTACAATGTTTAATTCATTAATACAAAGTCTATGGTTCACCATAGTACTCTAACTCAAGGGTACAATGTTTAATTCATTAATACAAAGTCTATGGTTCACCATACTACTCTAGCTCAAGGGTTCACCATACTACTCTAGCTTTGTTTAATTCATTAATACAAAGTCTATGGTTCACCATACTACTCTAACTCAAGGGTACAATGTTTAATTCATTAATGCAAAGTCTATGGTTCACCATACTACTCTAACTCAAGGGTACAATGTTTAATTCATTAATGCAAAGTCTATGGTTCACCATACTACTCTAGCTCAAGGGTACAATGTTTAATTCATTAATACAAAGTCTATGGTTCACCATACTACTCTAGCTCAAGGGTACAATGTTTAATTCATTAATACAAAGTCTATGGTTCACCATACTACTCTAACTCAAGGGTACAATGTTAAATTCATTAATACAAAGTCTATGGTTCACCATACTACTCTAACTCAAGGGTACAATGTTAATTCATTAATACAAAGTCTATGGTTCACCATACTACTCTAACTCAAGGGTACAATGTTTAATTCATTAATACAAAGTCTATGGTTCACCATACTACTCTAGCTCAAGGGTACAATGTTTAATTCATTAATACAAAGTCTATGGTTCACCATACTACTCTAACTCATTAATACAAAGTCTATGGTTCACCATACTACTCTAACTCAAGGGTACAATGGTTGATTCATTAATACAAAGTCTATGTTTCACCATACTACTCTAACTCAAGGGTACAATATTTAATTCATTAATAAAAAGTCTATGGTTCACCATACTACTCTAGCTGAAGGGTACAATGTTTAATTCATTAATACAAAGTCTATGGTTCACCATACTACTCTAACCATCAAGGGTACAATGGTTAATTCATTAATACAAAGTCTATGGTTCACCATACTACTCTAACTCAAGGGTACAATGTTTAATTCATTAATACAAAGTCTATGGTTCACCATACTACTCTAACTCAAGGGTACAATGTTTAATTCATTAATACAAAGTCTATGGTTCACCATACTACTCTAACTCAAGGGTACAATGTTTAATTCATTAATACAAATGCTAATGAGTGTGCATTATACTAACTTTGAAGGAATTGTGCCTAAAGAAAGTTGTTCTTTACTTTATTTTGTCACTAGGTTTTTGTGCTTGAATTCAAAATGAGAAATCATTGAATGTATTTTCATCTTATAAGATGAATTTCTCAATTTAGATTTATGGCAAAATTATAGCGTTGTGTTTGCAGAGGTATGCCGTAAGTGTATATTAATTGAAAAGTTTTTGTGACTATCAAACTTTTATTAAATTTGGTGAGGGTTCAGTGCAATAGTACGGATGGTGCTTCACCTTTGTGGAGGATATACTATGTTATTGTGCTGATCCTGCAATAAGGCAAACCTTTATAAGTATAAGTTTCCTTAACTTTCCTCATGTAAATCATTGAAGGGAGATAACATCTTTTCAGAAAATTGCCAAAATTCATTTCAACGTTAAGTAAAGTCAATACAACATGAATGCTCATTTCTCACCAATAATTGATCAATCATGTTCTTGTGGGAAAGCAGTCAGCATCATGGAAAGAACATTGTGTTGCACTGAAGAGGAAATATGTGGAGCATAGGAAGTGGCTAACTACCAAGATATGACTGAAATATTGTTGGAAACATATTTAAGCCTTCATAACGCCAAATTTTTCGACTGTTCCGAATTGAAAGAGTTTGCAAACCATATTTCAAATTATGATAGAATTGCAAAGTAATCTTTTGAAGGGGCAGAAAACATTGGTGGAAAAGGAAAAAAATGCTTGTTACGAGCTATAACTCCTTTTCCCACAATGATATCTAGAGTCATATGCAACATAGTGGTTGAATGTTGTTATTGTTTGGTAATTGGTTAAAGCCCCAGTCCAACAAACCAACCAACCAATGAATTTCTTGGTGCCACCAAGGGTAAAACATTGTGACAAAAGGAGAAACCACTATTTACTTATGTTGTAACTGTGGTATATTATATTTTTTTTGCAGGTACATCAAAATATGTCATTTTTGGTGTAAAGGGTTAAATTTAATAAAATATTGAATAGAGCAAAGACCTAATAAACATCATTATTAGGTATTTGAATAGAGTGACAATTTTTAAGCAGCAATGAACAGTTACATGTACCATAAGGAAAACATGACCTGAGATTTGTTAACATCAATATGATTGTCAATAGGTAATTGACTGCTCAAGGCTTTATTTAGCCAAGTCCTTTTGATGGAACTAATTGGTCATGGGCCATTAGGAAGTTCCCGATGATTCCAAACCAACAGAACCAATAATCATTACTTGATGAACTGTTATCGCAATGTTTCCCTGATAACTGGAAATCATTGATTCTTCTAGCTACGAACCTCCCCCTTGGTTTATACCCGTTTGAATTCATCTACCGCATATGATTTGTACATACTCAATTAAATTGATGTTTCCAAAATTAACTAAGCTTTAAGTAGCTTCTTTTAATTGTTTACCAAACAGGAATACAAAAAGCTATTGTCTCAACGAAATTTTGTTTTGACTCAAATTTTCTCTTCTGTGAACATTTTTACAAGAACCTTTACGCAGAACTCGTCACAAACTCCATATAAGGGGAAGGGATTGGATGGTTGATTGATCAATGCTTCTGTCAGCACCAAATTAGAATCTAACAGAATTGAGCACTTACAATCATGGGCTTGTTATAATCATCTTAGTGTGGTTTTAAGCCCTTACTTCATAATATCTAGCTGCCTTAGCCCGTTGCCAAACAATAATGACATTTGACCACTTTGTTGCAGACAACTCTGAAAAACATTGTGAGAAAGTAGAAATTGCTCTAATCGAGCAATTTCTGCTTTTCCCACAATTGTTTTCTGCCCTATCAGACGATTATTTTCCTATTTCATCACATTTTTACATGTCGTCTGCAATCTCTTTCAATTTGGGACAGTCTAAAATTTGGAGTTTGGTAAAGGGTTAAGGTATCGGTTTCCAAAGTCTCTACAAACCACTGTGACAAACGGATCTCATGATGAGCAATTGATCCTTTTTGTCACATTCGTTGCTATTTCTTTATCATACTCAATGTTTTTGTTCATTGAATTCTCTGATATCCTTTGTTTATGGTTGGTTTCAATTTTGCTAGTCTTTTGTAGATTTGGGAATTTGTTAAATCCTGGTTCTACCCACCTTGACCAGCCCTTATGGGCAGTTGAGTATGGGGGTCTTCCTCCATCATTAATAGTCGGGCATCGCTACATAACTGAAATAATGTTGATGTGATGTAAAACCCATATAACAAAATAAAAAATTGTTAAATCGATGGTACTAATTGAAAGCAACAGCAGATTACAAAAAAAAATCAAAATATAAAAAAGAAAAATATTTTCCCTATGTGGAAGGTACAATGCTGAAAACAGGACAAATCTTTGTCGCATGCAAATTCATCCTCCTTTTTCACAGTGATTTTTTAAGCCTTTTCACAAGATAACCAATTGAGTTGTTATGGAGAAAAGGTTTAACTCTCTTCCAAATGACAAATCGTCATCATCCCTAATTGAAAGCTTGCAGATGACAATAAGATTACTTGGAAATAATGGAACAAATTTCTCTAGAAGGGTAGTCAATATTATTGTATAACAGGGAATTTCGTTTTTTAACCCTTGATAGGATTCTTGGAAATTTTCTAAAAATATATTTTTGTTTCATCTGCTTTCCAAAACCTCAAATATCTCATTTTGATGAGGAAAGACAATCAGAGTAGCAAACAGGTTAGATCACAGGCCAGCCTCCAATTTACTTGGAGGCTGGCCTGTGATCTAACTTGTTTGCATAATCATGCTGTCGGTTCCAGCACTATAAGGGTTAAACATGGAATTCTTATTTAGGTTCAATGCAAGACTGTTTAGCTTGTCCATCACAAATGTAAATTACTGTTTATTGTCACAACCACAGATCCTTTATAAAAATGTATCTTTGCATAATATCTAGCTCAAGTTTCCTTTTATAGCAAGATTGTCATAAGAAGCTACATACATTTCAGTACCATTTTGCTGAGACATCCTCCTTTTCCCTCAAAAGGTTAAAAAACATTGTCTTTTCTTTTATCATGCCTGAAATGTCCCGGTATTGTTTGGAAATGGAAGAGTGGCTTGAGGACAGTTATACACCTTACTACTATACACTTTTTTCCCGTTATGAATTGCTATAAGATTTAAATTGCATTAGGAGAGAGGAAAAAGCTTTCCCGAGAGAGGAATTTTATCCTATTAGTCTATGCTATTATCCCCAAAATTCTATTAAATCTGTTAAAAATGGTCTACTTCCCTGCGATAGCACTTTGATTTTGCTTCAACGTTTCCCCACAAACCCTCTTTACCACCCCCACCACCTTCACCCCAATGGAATTTTGTGAGTTGTTCAAACTGAAAGCAATAGCAGAAGCTGAGAAAAAAGCAAAGTAAAATTTAGTCGGAATAATCCAGACGTAGATATTTCATTCTACATCTTGATGTATTAGAGATTAATATGCGTCAGGACGAACATCAAAGATTTTAATGCTCCACTGTGACAAAAGAACAAATAGCAATTGGCTGGTCAACAGCATACTGCCTATTTGTGTAACATATGATTCTTGTGTCATATGCTTAAAAGATGGAGCAAGGTTAATCAATTTTTTGAAATGGAGGTCTAACAACTTGAGGGTTCAATGCAAAACTATAGTAAGTGCTTCATATTTATGAAGCACTTACTATAGTCTTGCATTTAACCCTCGAACTGAACTATATTGAAAAAAAGTTGTATGATAGATGACAATGTTACCATTATCACTCACTCCTTTTCTGACAGTGTTTCTATCCAAAAGCATTTCAGTCAATGTACTTTTGTTGTCCAAGTGAATATAAACATTTACTTTTGGACTTTTGTTAGAAAGCAAAGTAACAAAAGGAATGATAGACTTTAACAAATAATTTTTCCTTTCGTGGTGTGGCACAGTGGGCATGCTGGGCAATTTGAACAATTGATTTTGCCGACCCTGTAATGGCCTAGTCACATAGCCCGGCCAATGAGGTTCTGATGAGCCACCGATGCAATTTTCACGATCACCGGCCGAACACCGGACGGACACCGGGCCAGACACCGGGCCGGACACCGGGCGGACATCCGTGGTGTTTGTTGCTTAAAACCGCATCGGTGGCAGCTCGGTGAAATTTTAACTTCGGAGCTAAATTTCGCCGGGCTCTCACCGAGCTCCCTCATCGCAGCCATGTACTGGAACCTTGCTTGAGCCAGTTCATGTTCGAGCAGTGCCATTCGAAGTCTCCTCAGTGCAGCCATAGTGATGTACTGACAATGTCAGGTAGGAAGAACGGAATAGCTTGGCACCCAAGTCCTTATTACATCGGACAAGCATCGGCCGGTCATTGTTCAAAGCCCGTTAACAACCCGGCTTGCGATCGCACAGTGTCCTATTGCCTGCTCGGGTACCAGCCGTATTCCTTCCAATGTCCGGCCGACCTCCGGCCAGTAAATGCTACAGCATCAGCAGAAAAAAACTCCCATTTTAAGACAGACTCCGTATTGTCACCGGAGGTGTTCGGTCGGTCGCCTGAAGATGTCCGAACGGAGTCCGTTCACATCACCGAGCTCTGCTTCCACCGAGCTCTGCTTCCACCGAGCTCTGCTTCCAAAAAATCCACAGAGCTTTACCAATACCGGACATCGGCCGGGCTATGTGACTGGGCTATAAGGTCACTGCCATAGACATGTTATTGATTCATAATAGTTGGGCATTTGGTTTAAGCTAGGATTACAATGTTGTTAAATCCAAAGAGCATTTTCAGTCATCTTTTATAGCATTGATTAATTAAACAGCATGTTAGATCAAGGCCAGCCGCTAAGTAAATTGGCAACTGTCCTGTGATCTAACCTCATTGCTACTCTGAGTATATTTCCTCAACAGATTTAAGCAGATGTTTAAGGTTTTAGAAAGCAATTACCCAGCATTCTAATGGTGAATATATTTAATGACAAATGTTGCATTTAACTTGGATCAGCCTAAGGGTTAGAATTTGTCCCTAGTCAGCAGTTTTTGTTTGACCTTTATAACTGGGGCCTATTGTTAAAATTGTCAGCACATGTAGTAGGGTTGGTTCTTTCGAAGGCTATAAAGTAAGTCCTTCACTTTATTGAAGCACTTACTTTATTCATTGAATCCTACAATTGACATTTAAGCTAAATTTTAAGGCATAAATATAAATATTTGGAAAACCTGCACTCTTCGATGAACATCAAAGCTATCATGCCATAAAGAAAGATTGCATTATATGCACTATCAATTTTTCTCAGTGTTTTCAAGTATTCTCTCATACTAAAATGATGAAATTTGTATGTATAAAGGGATATGTTAAGCCATGTTTTATTTCTGTAACATGTAATTGGTACATTTTATTGTGCTCATTCAATAAATTTTCACTTCAAACGATTGTGCCCCACATAATGCTGAACTCTTTTAACCCCTTGTCATATATATCTCAATACTTAGATGCACCTGCTGCAGCAAAAAGCTTCAGGTATAACTTTGGTGTAAATAGAAGGAGAAATTGCTCCTATCAGGTATAACTTTGGTGTAAATAGAAGGAGAAATTGCTCCTATCAGGTATAACTTTGGTGTAAATAGAAGGAGAAATTACTCCTTTCAGGTATAACTGGTGTTAATAGATGGAGAAATTGCTCCTATCAGGTATAACTTTGGTGTAAACAGAAGGAGAAATTGCTCCTATCAGGTATAACTTTGGTGTAAATAGAAGGAGAAATTGCTCCTATCAGGTATAACTTTGGTGTAAATAGATGGAGAAATTGCTCCTATCAGGTATAACTGGTGTAAATAGAAGTAGAAATTGCTCCTATCAGGTATAACTGGTGTAAATAGATGGAGAAATTGCTCCTATCAGGTATAACTTTGGTGTAAATAGATGGAGAAATTGCTCCTATCAGGTATAACTTTGGTGTAAATAGAAGGAGAAATTGCTCCTATCAAGTAATTGTTGGGATCTTGATTGGATTGTTACCTCGAAGATACAACTTCTGGCTCTTACTCGACAGGAATTTGAAACTATGCTTGCTTCTTTGATACTAAACCAGTACTCGCACCAATTTTGTGGGTTACCCTTGGCATTTTTGCCTTGCCTAACAGGTCTTCGAACCAAGGACCATTGGTACTACCACTGCAACATTGTCGCCCACATGGATATCCCTCAAGGATATCGGAGGGACAATACAGTTTTGTTGACTTTATAACCATGGCCTTCTGTTGTTTTAGATCCCCTCTAATAGTTGAATAAGGGGGATTCAGTTTGGTCTATTGAATAAGGGGGATTCAGTTTGGTCTATTGAATAAGGGGGATTCAGTTTGGTCTATTGAATTAGGGGGATTCAGTTTGGTCTAGTGAATAAGGGCGATTCAGTTTGGTCTAGTGAATAATGGGGATTCAGTTTGGTCTAGTGAATAAGGGGGATTCAGTTTGGTCTATTGAATAAGGGGGATTCAGTTTGGTCTAGTGAATAAGGGGGATTCAGTTTGGTCTAGTGAATAAGGGGGATTCAGTTTGGTCTATTGAATAAGGGGGATTCAGTTTGGTCTATTGAATAAGGGGGATTCAGTTTGGTCTAGTGAATAAGGGGATTCAGTTTGGTTTAAGTATTCCTTTACAAGCAGATGTCAATTTATATAAGTTTTACTCTTGTAGATGAATATTTCACATAGCCTGTCCCTTCATCATGATAAAACAGCTTGTAGGGACATGTTAAAAAAGTCATTTGTACTAAGGGACATTTTCAAGTGGGAACAGACAATATTGGAGACGCTCATAACTTATATTGATCCAAATATCTATTTAAGCCCATCTTTTGAAGTTATGAATTTGTAAATATTTGTTCAACTTGGTAATGTGAAAGCAATTTTGGAGTTTTCTTCATAATATAAGAAGCAGAATTTTCTGACCTGCATTCTCTAAAAATAATTGAATTTGTGGCACAATTCTGTTGTGGTGTGGAGGTTAGTGAAGGGGACTTGAGACGGGACTACCTGGGTTTGATTAATACACCTGTAAAAGCACCAGAACTTGTTCATGAACTTCAAGAACATGTTCATGAACCTGTTTGTGATGTTGATGAACATTGTCTTGAAATTCTGACAATTCAAGAACAGCTTTGTGTTCATGAAGTTCAGGAAACAATTATTGGAGCCTTCAGAGAAAATTGTTTCATTGTGAAGTGGCATATTTCATAGATGAGTAATGGAATTGCAATGAAACTTGGAATATCTCAACCATAACAATAATTATTGTGATGAATGGAAATTTCGACCCATATGAGCAAATTCTCCAAAGCCTCAATGTTTGCTTGATTTCGATGAATTACACATACATAATACAACATTATCTCTAACAACTGACTCAGAGCAAGGAAAGGGTCGATACAAAAGATAATATAAGAGAAATGGATATTTGATAGGAGCACTGAAAGTTTTAAGTGTATTTCTAACTCAGTTCACCTGCAAGTTATCTTGGATGCTTAAAACCCTTCAGTCTTCTATCAATGTAGTCCAGTTTTCAGCTATATTTCAGCCATATCATAGCAATATAATGTTCTTGAATTATGACTATCTTTGTAATTTCTTTAATTCCATAGCACATTTGATTGACTGCTTTTGCGTATGAACCTTATTGTAAGGCAGTGAGAGACAAACATTACAGGTCGTAATGACTTTGTTTAACGCTGGAAAGAATATGGTGTAAGAGTGGGGATTTAAACTCAGGATTCCTGTGTTCTAGTGGGACGAGCTACCCACTGAGCTCTTTCTTATTTTATATGGCCAACCTTTCAATGTATTATTATTATGCATACAGCACTTCTAACTTCAAGGAAAACTTGACACTTATGCAGTTTTCATTGACATTTTCATCACTTTTCACATTAAGCTTATTGTTGTCTGCTGTAGGTTGCTATCGTCTAGTTGGAAACATCAGGAGACTAACATGACAATCATATACAGTCTAACTTGTGTTAAGCAGCCACCCTTTTAAACAGCCAACCTGCCTTAAACAGCCACTACAGAAAGTCCCATTGTTAGATTTATAGTGTACATCATTTTGTGTTAAGCAGCCAACCTGTCTTAAACAGCCAATTTACTCTCTCCCATAGGCTTGCCTCTTAACACAAGTTTGACTGTATAAGGGTTCAGCCCAAGTCTATAGAAAGCACTTGCTATACTTCTGTGCTGAACCCTTGAATAGCTGTAGAAATTACTAATGGGCCTCCATGGCTTAATGGTCAAAGTACAGAACTTGACACTGCATGGCCCCTCTCTGGATGGGTTTAGGTCATTGGGACAGCATTTTGATTTTAATGCAGTTTTCTGAATTTATGCAAATCTTTTCTGCCTGGCTTGAACTGTCCATATGAGCAGCAAAATTTAGGATCCCCCTCCCTCATTATTATTTGGGCATTACAACACAACTAAAATAATGCTGATGTGAAGGAAAAAGGATATTAATAAAACAGATAGAAGTTTTTTGTCCATTTTAAAATGGGGTAAAAAGCTTTAACAAATGTTAGTTGGCTTGTACAAAAGACCAGTATCATTATTTTTTAAACATAGAGTAGATGAAATGCTCTTGCAATCATTAATCACTTTGTTTCTTCATATTTGTGGTGCAAAGTACGTTTGCTAAACAATTTAAAGAAAATATTTGCATGAACCAAATCTGATAAACATGTATAGTATCTTAAATGAAAACACAACATTGTCATGTGGCATGTCATTGGAAGTGTCTGGGAGAGCCGGTTCAAATGGTGTGCTTATAAAGAAGTGTATATCAAGTGAAGGATTGAATAACTCATTCTTCACCCAACCCACCTTGTATAGGTTAGATTAGATTTGAAACTGTGCAGACCCCATGTTGGGAGGGTCTTATCTTTATACAACTCAAACTGGAGAAAGTGAGCAGAATAAAACAATACATCCCATTTACAGGTATGTGTCAGTATTGTGTTTTATTTCAATCTTAGATATCTCATACTTTTTTGTTTTTGTTGTAACCCTTACAGTGCTGGAACTAACTTCATGCTTATGCAAACAGGTAAGATCCAGGCCAGCTGCCAAATAAATTGGCAGCTGGCCTGTGATCTTACCTGTTTGATACTCTGAGTATCTTTCTTCAACAAAATTAAGCTGATATATTAGGTTCGGAAAGTATTAGAAAATTATCCAGCATTCTAAGGGTTAATTGATATCTTTCGTTTTTCTTTTGTTTCAATGTACCTGTAGTTGAAGGCCTCAGAACAATATGTAACAATAGAATGAATTGCTGATTGTGTCTAATTTCAATTGCTACATCTTTTTCTAACATCACTAAGAAAAGTTTTTTTTTGTTTTTTTTTTCATATACTTTGTACAATGTCAGCATCAATTTCTTTTAACTTTGGGTCTTGAAACTCAAAATTTCGGTTTCAGTGCAAGACTTAAGTAAGTCCTTTGTTTTATGAAGAAATTGCTTATATTATTCTTGCACAGAATCCTAGATTAGATATTTGGGAATATATTTATCCCTTATTTGGGATTGATCAAAATTGAAAGAAAAAGCAAACATTTTATGATGGCCGATGAAATATTTGGAAAGTCCTTTTTTTATTGCTACAGGTGCTAGCAAATGACTATGCATTTAGATTTAGAACAAAACTCGAACTGTAATTCACTAACCATTGAACTATTATAAGTAATGCCTTCAGGTGCCTTCTAACTGTTGATTTCTTAGGTTCGGTGCACTACTATATACTAAGTGCTTCACTTATGTGAAGGACATACTTGAGTCTTACATTCAACCCTTGATGGGAAGGTTAATAAGGATTTAGTCATCTTTACTCAGGAGATTTTTAATTAAGTATTGTTGATAAGCCTGTTACCAAGAAAGTAATTAGTTAAGGTTATATCAGGTCCTTCACGTTACCCTTATCTTTGGTCTCTTTAATTAGACTGCTTTACCCTTACAGTGCTGGAACTGACTTCATGCTTATGCAAACAGATTAGATCACAGGAAAGCCACCAATTACTTGGTGGCTGGCCTGTGATTTAACCTGTTTGCTTCTCTGAGTATCTTTTCTCAACAAAATAAAGCAGATATTTGAGGTTTTGGAAAGCAGAGGAGACAAAAATCTATTTTTGAGAAAATTATCCAGCATTATAAGGGTTAAAGAATGGCTAACAGAGGTCCATGGCTGAAAAGAGTACATGTTTACCATTCTTGTTAAATGATGATCAAAACCCTTATTTTGTGTGAACTTACTTTAATCGTTCTAACATCTGGATTCTAATGAGTATGAACAAAATCGGATTTGGCTATAAGTTAAGATACCACTTAGTAATATCGTCCCTTATTTGGATGTCTAGCTAACCAAAGTAGGTTTAGAGATACTCCTTGTTTAACCCATTACCAATCAATGACAGCATTTGACCAGTTTGTTGGAGACAACTCTGGAAAACATTGTGGGAAAATGAGAAATTACTCTAAACAAGCAATTTCCCCTTTTCCCACAATGTTTTCTGCCCTACCATAAGATAAGTTTTCAATTTCATCACATTTCATTTTTGAGATGTCCTCTGCAAACTTTTTCAATTTGGGACAGTTGAAAATTTAGCATTTGGTAAAGTGTTAAAGCATCTCCAAAGACCCAAATTCTAATAATGATAGTTTTGCTTGAAGGCAGAGACAAAGAAGATTGACCAACTGTGAATCTGCTTCTAGGGATTAAAGTAATTTATCTTTCATTATCAAATAATATAAATGTCTTTTGTGGTGGAAAAAGAGATGGTGTCACAGGTGCAGATTATTATCAAGGCTATTCCCTTTGAAAAACATAAAATACTGTTTAGCCCATTATATTAGCGGTGCCAATATTTCGCGTTTTTAAAGGGTTCCTAACTTTGCAGGGTTTATATTTCGGGATGGTTGACGGTACCGCGAAATTAAAACCCCATCACCAAAGATCGTCCATATCAACATATAAACTACTTTGAAATTCCTGTGCTTATTTTACAGCAAGGATCACTGTTTTGTGATTAGATATCACTACCAATTCTCTTTTTGGACATCTCTTCACATAACCTGTATGCTTTAAAGGGACTTTGTCTCACAGATTGGGATTTGTAATATTAAAGTATGATATTCTTCCACCAATATAATGACAACATAGATTTCTAAAGTAACATTAGACTAGATTTTTGACATCTTTCCAATACTGCACATTTCAATTTTTTCATGTTCATAACTCCCAGACAACAAAATTAATCTCTGAGTTAGTCCCTCTAACCCTTTCCCAAACAATAACGACATTTGATCACTTCGTTGCAGACGACTTTAGAAAACATCATAGCGAACAATTTTTCCTTTTAACACAATGTTTTCTGCTTTATCAGAAGATTATTTTTCAATTTCATCACATCTTGAAATGTCGTCGGCAAACTCTTTCAATTTGGGACAGTCGAAAAATGTGTTGTTTGGGAAAGGGTTAACAGGTAGATTTGTGTGCTTACTGATAAGAGAAGAATTTATCATGCTTACTTTCTGATTTCTCATTCACAATTGTGCCTGTGGCTCACAAACCTTTACATTTTATTGACTTGAAACTGGTCCGAGGTAAAGGTAGAACATTTGGCAACACTTAGAGGGTTTGATAAAAGGTAGAACATTTGGCAACACTTGGAGGGTTTGATAAAAGGTAGAACATTTGGCAACACTTGGAGGGTTTGATAAAAGGTAGAACATTTGGCAACACTTGGAGGGTTTGATAAAAGGATTTGTAATGGTTACTTTCCAATTTCTCATTCACAATTCGAGGGTTCAATGCAAGACTATAGTAAAGACAACGAGGGTTCAATGCAAGACTATAGTAAAGACGAGGGTTCAATGCAAGACTATAGTAAAGACGAGGGTTCAATGCAAGACTATAGTAAAGACAACGAGGGTTCAATGCAAGACTATAGTAAAGACGAGGGTTCAATGCAAGACTATAGTAAAGACGAGGGTTCAATGCAAGACTATAGTAAAGATGAAGCACTTACTATAATATAGTCTTGCATTGAACCCTCAAATTGTACCCGTGGTTAACAAATCTTTACATTGTACTTACTTAAAACTGGTCCATGGAAGAACATTTGGCAACATTTAGAGCGTTTTATAAAAGATTATAAATTTACTACAGTAACTGGTGACTTTAGTTTTATATTGAACCCTCAACTTGAACAATTCTAAAGGATTTTCTCCTTTTGCCATTATAATTTATTGAATGATGTTGTCTCTATGTGGTAAAGTGAGTATCTATTGAGTTGTGAGTCACACTGAACAATGGTTTGCCTTGAAAGCTTTTATTGTAAAAAGTGATTTGGGCCAGACAACATAAAAGCAAACTGTCACAATGACAGAAAACATCCTCAACCCCTCATTCCAGAACACCCATTCTCAACCCCTCATTCCAGAACACCGTACCTTGGCAAACTGTCACAATGACAGAAAATATTCTCAAATTCTCAACCCCTCATGCCAGAACACCGTACCTTGGCGAACTGTTGCAATGACAGAAATCATCTTCAACCCCTCATTCCAGAACACCCATTCTCAACCCCTCATTCCAGAACACCGTACCTTGGAAAACTGTCACAATGACAGAAAATATTCTCAACCCCTCATGCCAGAACACCGTACCTTGGCGAACTGTTGCAATGACAGAAAACATCCTCAACCCCTCATTCCAGAACACCCATTCTCAACCCCTCATTCCAGAACACCGTACCTTGGCAAACTGTCACAATGACAGAAAATATTCTCAAATTCTCAACCCCTCATGCCAGAACACCGTACCTTGGCGAACTGTTGCAATGACAGAAATCATCTTCAACCCCTCATTCCAGAACACCCATTCTCAACCCCTCATTCCAGAACACCGTACCTTGGAAAACTGTCACAATGACAGAAAATATTCTCAACCCCTCATGCCAGAACACCGTACCTTGGCGAACTGTTGCAATGACAGAAAACATCCTCAACCCCTCATTCCAGAACACCCATTCTCAACCCCTCATTCCAGAACACCGTACCTTGTCGTACCATGTCATACCTTGTCGTACCTTGTCGTACATTGTCGTACCTTGTCGCATTGCTGCAGAGGACTTAACTCTTAAAATGCTGGGTAATCACTAAAAGTAGATTTTTGTGTCTTCTGCTTTCCAAAATCTTAAATATTTGCTTAATTTTAATGAGAAAAGATATCCAAAGTATCAAACAGGTTAGAGCACAGGCCAGTCGCCAATTTACTTGGTGGCTGGCCTGGATCTTACCTGTTTGCATAAGCATGAAGTCTGTTTCAGTACTATAAGGGATAAGAAATAACTCTGATTTAAGAATAGGTTTGTCTTAGTGAGCATTTTGTCCTGTTGTCGCAATGGTTTCCATATAAACCAGTCACAAAAAATGTGAAAAGGGAATGAATAATATTGTCTGCTGCAAAGATGTGTTATCATATGCATAAAGAAAACAGGTGAATTGAAATAAAAAGGTATGAGTTGTACAAATTCTGTTTATGAAAGATTCATTATTGTTTAACTATTAAAAGCATTTTGCTTGTAAAAGAGCATGGTTATACTGGCCTCTTTGGCCACCGGTTATCTTCAAGTTAATTTATTGTGCTGTGTAAGCTAAGTACTTGGGTGTTGTCATATTAGAAAGAAAGAGATTGTTTTCCAATTGAGATAAAACACAAGCTTGGAGCTAGCCTGTTTTCCTTCAAAATGCATATCAAGGGTTCAAGTCAAGACTAAAGTAAGTGCTTCATAAACATAAAGCACTTACTATAGTATTGCACTAAACCCTCGATAAACAATGCATAAATTAAGAATAGACATCACGGACTAATGAAATCATAAGAACAAGATTTATTCAGTATCAGATGTAGAAAGTAAGTAACTATCTGAGGAAATGTGTCTTCGAACCATTTCCTACAATGTTTCGGAAAGGCTGATGCCCATTCATGATAAAAAGCCTGCAGTGATAAAGCAAAGGGAATGGTCATGACACCCACCTACCCATCTCCAGGTAAAAGTGAATCCTAATGCCCCAGGACCTTTTGCCCCTTCCAACATTTTTCCCTCTTTACGTTTTCCCTCTACATACCAGGGAAGGGGCACAGGTCCACCCTTTACCCAAAAGGGGGCAAATTTCTGAGAGGGCAAATGTCAGAAGGGACATATGTCTGTATACTGTGTGATATTTATAATCATTTATATACATTATCCAATACCAAGAAAACATAATTTGTATGAACTAAAAAAAATCCAGAATCACTCCAAATTTGCTATTGACTATTTTAACATGATTGATGTCCTCTGCATGACTTGAAAATAAGAATATCCCGGCAAAGGATTGAATATCTGTGTTCATGAACTTCGTGGACAGCCATAGATGTCAAAATTGTCATTCATGAACACTAAGCTTTTCTAGATCTTGTTGACGATGTCAAAATTGTCATTCATGAACTCGAAGCTTTTCTAGAACTTGTTGACGAATTACATGACCAGGTTCATGAGCATCAAGAAGAAGTTTAGTTACCTGTTCTTGAAATTCATGAACACAGTTCTTGAATCCTTGATTGCTTTATTTTTTATCCAAAGTCCCAGTAGTGCCTGAGGATGATATCCATTTGGACCAATGATGAATGGTCAGGATGGGGTAATGGGTTAAAGATGTGTATTAACATTTATCTTGGGATTGTCAGTGTGCTATCTAATTGGATTTCCCTAGGGTCTCATTAAACCTTTGACTTATCCCATATCCCCCTGTGGCTATTTTGTGAATGGTCCAAATTGAAAGCAACAGCAGACAACATTGATAATTACAGAAATTTAGAAAAAAGCTGTTGGTTCTTTTTGGAGGTATTAAATAAAAGTCTATGTGTAAAAAGTGAAATTGCTTTTATGCAATTTCTCTTATTGTCTTGATGGTTGTTCAAATTATTAACCGCAGAAGTACCAAAATACGAGGGGTGATCAAAAAATACGTGGACTTTTGTTTTATCTCTCTACCCATTCTGTCCATTAATTTAGTATTTATACAGAACATAATTTAATATGTCTCATTTAACCATACAAAATATTATACATCTACGATAACTGGTTAAAAAGTTATACACTACTGAACATACCCCTGTCTGTTATCGCGGAGCAGTACGATGACGTTACGACGACGTTAGTAACGTCGTTGAGTTTCTGGGGCAATTTAACGTCGCGACATTTATGACTTTTCAAAGTAACTACCCTCTGTCTGCACACACAAACGATGTCGATGGACCCACTTGTCGTATATGGATCTGTACCAGTCTTCGTCGTATTGGTTAAGAACCATCTGGGTAGCACCGCGTAGTTCTGTCAGAGTAGCGAAACGCCTACCTTTCAATTGTGATTTCACCTGAGGAAATATAGCGAAGTCCATCGGTGCAAGGTCATACACATAAAATTTCCACCACAATTATTCACTCGGGCCTTTGATGGGGGTGGTGATGGTGATCTTTTCCACACGGACGATTGTTGCTTTGTTTCCGGATCGAATAACCACAGCCATGTCTCATCCGTAGTGATAATTCTGTCAAGAAATGAATCACCCTCAAGTCTGTATATTCTTAGGAATGTCTTTGAATCTTTTACCCGGCATTCTTTTTCGTTATCCTTTAAAAGTCGTGGCACCCAGCGTGCGCACACTCTCGTCATTTCTAGATGGTCCCTTAAAACAGTCCATGCGGATCCGTAGCTCATTCCCATTTCCGCCGCAATCTCCCGAATAGTAACGCGCTGATCTTGATTAACAAACTGTTCAACTGACGTCACTAACGCTGGTCCTATAATGGGTCTTCTGCCTCTACCTTTATCGTCAAGAATTGATTTTCGCCCGTCTTTAAAACGTTTGTGCCACTTGAAAACGAGTGAGCGACTTGTGTTGGCAGTCATGTTTGCCTCCTGCATCTTTTTCATGGTCTGTGTAGGTGTCATATCAAGATTTACGCAAAATTTTATCACTGACCGTGTTTCCGTATAATCCGATGACGCCATGTTTTCTGTGCGTGTCTTGGCTAGTGGTTGTACAAAACTGCGGTGCAAACGTTAACGGAACGAACTAACGTTCGGAAAACAACATCAACCGCCGGAAATGACGTGATTCTACCAGCGTACCTGTTTTGGCGGATTTGTAATCAGAATGAATGGAAAATTAGTCAAATGAATAGTACGGGCTCTCTGGAAAATCGACGTTATTTTGACGTGCTCCGCGATTTCAAACCCGGGGTAATATAAAAAACCGTAAAATATTTGCCTCGTACCGCAGGAATACAAAAAATAATACCACTTGATCACATTATGTAGATGTTACAAATGCAATAACTTTTAATAACATATTCCAATCCGTTTTTGAGATATAACAAAAGTCCACGTATTTTTTGATCACCCCTCGTACGTATAAAAATATTGGATTATGAAAAAAAAATGATAAATCACTATCATGTCAATGTACTTACAGGAGATGGCTTGAGAATCCGTTGTGCCATAAGTATGTTTATATGGGCTGCAGACTTTTGGTTATGTTGCCCTGCTCACAATGATTAAAGTAGACACAAAATTTGACTGCCCTTAACCCTTTCCCAAACAACAAATTTTTGACTGTCCTAAATTGAAAGAGTTTGCAGATGACATTTCAAAATGTGTAAAAATTGGAAAATATTCCTCTGATTGGGCAGAAAACGTTGTGGGAAAAGGAAAAATTGCTCATTACTTTTCCCACAATGTTTTCTAAAGTCGTCTGCAACAAAGTGGTCAAATGTCATTATTGTTTGGGAAAGGGTTAAGGGCTGATCAACCTAAGTAGAACCATTGACAGTGTATAAGACAACTGGACATTACCTCACATGAAAATTTAAATGCCTTCATCAGGATTTGAACATGTTTGACAAGTGGCCATGTGATTTCAAGTTCTTTACCCTAACCACTATAGGCCACAGTGGGTCTGTTGACAATTAATAAGTTTTGTTTTCTACCCAACAGATAGATTTTCAAGTCTATCTTTATCCCAATCGTATCAACTCGGCAATCCCCGTCACAAGTCGGTAGATATACCTCGTAGGCAGTACATGAATACACCAGAATTCCTGGGGTAATTCGCCTTATTTCCGGCGGATAACGCAAAATGCACATAGTCACTAAATATGTATTTTAATACACAAAAATTGGTGATATATCACAATTGAATAGTTTGTTTACCGTTTTCATTAAAGATGATCATATCAACACATCTTTGTTTCATATTTTGTCAATCGGCTCTTTTCGGCAATCCCCGGCTTGTTACGGGGATTGCCGAGTGGATACGATTGGCCCTTCGTCGCTGACCTACTTTCAAAAATGGCTCCCCATTGCCTCCGAGGTTATTTTAAGAAATGACCGAGGTGTTCCGAATGTCTTTATCCTAGAGATTAAGAAGTTGTAGATGAGTGGAATGTTTGTTGGCTGGTTGCATTACATACTCTCTCTAGAGGAGAAACCTTTCAAAGATTGGCTTTGATATCCTTTGATATATATCTTGGTTAGCCATTTACATGTATTTAAAAGACTGACGACAAAATATTATATATGGTTAACTACTTAAGTAATAGTTGTTGACTTGGTGCCTTTGAAATTGTTAGTCTTTTGGGACAAGAATAACCTTGACTATTTGCATGTGATTGGGTCATTAGCCAATGAGTACCCCGCTATTATCATAATTTGGTGCATATTACATGGATATTTTTCTATGGCTCAGCCAACATTGTGATTTGGTGCATATTATATGGGTATTTTTCCTATGACTCAGCTAACATTGTGATTTGGTGCATATTACATGGTTATTTTCCTGTGACCTGGCTTGCATTGTGATTTGGTTCATATTACATGGCTATTTTCCTGTGACCTGGCTTGCATTGTGATTTGGTGCATATTACATGGCTATTTTCCTATTGACTCAGCTTACATTGTGATTTGGTGCATATTACATGCCTATTTTCCTGTGACCTGGCTTGCATTGTGATTTGGTGCATATTACATGGCTATTTTCCTACTGACTCAGCTTACATTGTGATTTGTTGCATATTACATGGCTATTTTCCTGTGACCTGGCTTGCATTGTGATTTGGTGCATATTACATGGCTATTTTCCTATTGACTCAGCTTACATTGTGGTTTGGTGCATATAACATGGCTATTTTCCTATTGACTCAGCTTACATTGTGATTTGGTGCATATTACATGCCTATTTTCCTGTGACCTGGCTTGCATTGTGATTTGGTGCATATTACATGGCTAATTTCCTATTGACTCAGCTTACATTGTGGTTTGGTGCATATTACATGGTTATTTTCCTACTGACTCAGCTTACATTGTGGTTTGGTGCATATTACATGGCTATTTTCATGTGACCTGGCTTACATTGTGATTTGGTGCATATTACATGGCTATTTTCATGTGACCTGGCTTGCATTGTGATTTGTTGCATATTACATGGCTATTTTCCTATTGACTCAGCTTACATTGTGATTTGGTGCATATTACATGGTTATTTTCCTGTGACCTGGCTTGCATTGTGATTCGGTGCATATTATATGGCTATTTTCCTATTGACTCAGCTTACATTGTGATTTGGTGCATATTACATGCCTATTTTCCTGTGACCTGGCTTGCATTGTGATTTGGTGCATATTACATGGGTATTTTCCTACTGACTCAGCCTACATTGTGATTTGGTGTATATTACATGCCTATTTTCCTGTGACCTGGCTTGCATTGTGATTTGGTGCATATTACATGGCTATTTTCCTATTGACTCAGCTTACATTGTGATTTGGTGCATATTACATGGTTATTTTCCTGTGACCTGGCTTACATTGTGATTTGGTGCATATTACATGGCTATTTTCCTGTGACCTGGTTTGCATTGTGATTTGGTGCATATTACATGGCTATTTTCATGTGACCTGGCTTGCATTGTGATTTGTTGCATATTACATGGCTATTTTCCTATTGACTCAGCTTACATTGTGATTTGGTGCATATTACATGGTTATTTTCCTGTGACCTGGCTTGCATTATGATTTGGTGCATATGGGTATTTTCCTACTGACTCAGCCTACATCGTGATTTGGTGTATATTACATGGCTATTTTCCTGTGACCTGGCTTACATTGTGGTTTTGGTGAATATCACATGTGTTCATTTCCTTTGACTCAGCTTACATTGTAGTTTGGTGCATTATATGGCTATTTTCCTGCAACCTGGCTAACATTGTGACTTGGTGTGGATGAAAGGGTTTACAAGATTGGGTTGGATGGAGACCCGGGTCATGTTACTCTATAATGGACAGGCTCATTATCCTTTCTGATGGGTTCAAACTTTGTCCCTGTTTCAGATGACAATAGGCACCATAACCCATTCGCCCTATAGGGAAATTTGTTACTGTTCCAAATTGAAAGCTTCTATAGACAACAACAATAATAACAACAAATATTATTTGCTCTTACTTTATTGTAATGGATAGAAACCATTATTACAGAAGAAATAATTGCTCAGTAAGAACAACTATTGATTTTGTCATAGTGATTTCCCAAGTCAACTTCGCAGATGAGGCAAAGCAAAATGAGGTATGGCTGAGCAGTTATTAAAGTAGTTAAATACAGGATAAACCATTCATTGTGACAATAAGGTTAACAACAAATATGAATTCATAAATCCTCTTCAGCAGTTACCTCAAAATTGAGTGGTTAGAGTGTAAAACTAGAAATCTTTTTTGCATGGGTTACCTCTGCGAAATAGTCCAGAATAGTTCTAGAATAATTCTGACATTGTTCTGGAACAAGTATTCCAGAACAGCACTGGAACAAACCCAGATCCTTACTAGAGCATTTCTAGAACTGTTCTGCAACGTTAAATGAGACAAATATCAGAACAATAGTTCTAGAACAGTTCTGTTACAAAAGTCCAAAATTAGGTTCAGAACAGTTCCAGAAATTGTCACAACAATAGTTCTAGAACAATTCTGTAACAAAATTCCCAGCTTATGTTCAGAACAGTTCCAGAAATTTCTGCTTGAATGTAATGGAACAGTTCTTGCATTGTTCTAAACCTAATCTAGAAATTATGTAACAGAACTGTTCTAAAACTTCTGTTCTTGTTCGGATAATTGTTCTGGAACAGTTTCAGTGCAATTCTAAAACTGGTCTACAAATATGTAGGACAGTTCCAGAATTGAGTAAATCTTAAATGCTTGTCAAGCAATGGATTGAACCACTTTAGAACAGCAAGCAGGAAATATTGGAAGTGAAACCTAAAAGTTTAAGCCTACCAACCAGTAACTAACATTTTATTAAACCAACTCATGTCCTCGTGTCATAACATTAATGTAACAACCCCAACAGGGTCACTAAAAGAACACTTTACACTCTTAAAATTGTTATTTTGTTCCTAATCCTGCGCGTCTTTCCATTTTCAAGATATTGTCAAATTTTTTCTTGAAGATTTCAGTAGTTATTGATGTACACTTGGTGAGAACAAGCCTCTCAAGAGTTTGTAGTTTTCTGTCATCTAGCGGAGGTTTAGGAACCTCTCCTGTTTTAGACGTTTTTTTTCCAGTGCGTGTACACGTTTTGAGTTCCTCACGGGTGAACATCTTCAAAGCTAAACGCCTTACTATACTGTTTACGTCCTTTTCATTTGTCCCACTGAGATGTGACACATCTACCAAAAAGACATCATCAGGCTCAGATGCAGACACAGAAGGTGAACTAGAACCAGGCTTATCTTGGCTTTTCTCTTCCAATTCCTTGACTCTTTTCTTCAATGCCTTCACACTGCTTCTCAATTCCTTGACATCCCTCTCCAGGTGATCCAGTTTCCTTTTACTGTGAAATAAAGAAACAACAGGGGATAAATTAATTGTGAAATTAATATGCCTTTTTAATAAAGGGTTACTTAGAGATCTACATGTGTCATCTGATCATTTAAGAAAGTATTTTTAAAACAAAATCATCCATCCAACTATCTGCTTAGATGTTGCTCTTTTGAACGGTCCTCAAAGCTACATCGTGCTCAGGTGAGCTAAAAACATCAAACCTGTAAATATAACAAGAGATGTCTGACAGACAGGCCTGTTCGACTACTTTCAAATTTTTATTAAGCATGAAAAAAGACTTTACCTAGAATTGGCACCAACTGGTGACTGAGCAGTTGATGAAACAATCAGCACTTCGGGATCCGAGACATCTGCAGATGATGAAGGAGCCTTCACTTTGGGTGCCGAGACATTTGCAGATGTTGGAACAGTCTTCACTTTCGGTGCCGAGACATTTTCAGATGATTGAACAGTCTGCACTTTGGGAGCCAAGACATCATCAGACGATGGAACAGTCTTCTCTTTGGGAGCCGAAACATCTGAAGATTATATAATAGATATTTAGTCATGTGCAACATACTATGATAAACAACAGGACCAAGATGGTCCTGGGTCACAATGTAATATCTTACTGCAATGATTATGCAATTCATGGAATCTAGAGTATCCTACTTGTGGAATCTAAAGTTTTAAAATTTCAAATTTAATGTTTCTTCAGATGCCTGTTATTGATCATTGCATGAACAGTTTTTCCAGAAACAGAACTATAATGATATTTTAACGATACGGATACATTCAACCAACATGCTTAATAAATGCAGGGTGTCCCAGAATTTATAATTTGACCGCATGACCTTGTTTTTGAGTGACCCATGTCGTATGATGTGACGTAGTTAAAAACTCATCAAAGATTTCATGAAAAAATTTCTTATCAAGTTTCATTAAGATTCAGTCAGAAATGTAACATCTAAGAGTGTAAACAAGGTTTTCCTATGAATCTGACCCCATGACCTAGTTTTTGACCACCACATGTGACCCAGGTATGAATTCATCGAAGATTTCATCAAGGCAAACATTCTGACCAAGTTCCATTTAGATTGGGTCAAAAATGTGACCTCTAGACTATAGTATAAAGGTTTTCCTATGATTTTACGCCATGACCTAGTGTTTGACCCCATGTGACACAGTTATGAACTCATCAAAGATTTTAACAAAACAAATATTTCGACCAAGTCTCATTAAGATTTGGGTAAAAAATGTGACCTCCAAGTGTACAAAAGGTTTTCCTATAATTTGACCGGGTGACCTTGTTCTTGACCCCACCTGTCCCCGATTTTGAACTTCTCCAAGGTCACACTTAAATGAACATTCACACAAAGTCTCATGAAGATCTGATCATAAATATGCTTTCTATAGCAAACAATAGATTTTCACATTATTTGACCTGGTTTTTGAACCAATGTGACCCAATTTCAATCCCAACCGTGCACTGCACATGTTGTCATGAACAAAATATGCAAGTTTGATTAGGATCGGGTCAAAAGTGTGACTGCTAGAGTGCATGGGTAAAAGTTGGAAAAAATGAAAAAACCTGAAAATCCTGAATTTAGAAATATTTCACATAGTTTTATATAGAGAAAGAGTGCCTTTGAAGATAAAAAAAACCTGAAGTTCAGGAAAATTCCTGAAAACTTGCCCATGAGAATGTAAACAAACTAACTGTGGTCACGTACAACGGACATTCGAGGATCCTAAAAGCTCACTCTGACCCTTCAGGTCAAGTGAGCTAACAATCTGTATCGTATCAGACTGAAAGTGATTACATTTGATCATAGTTTTCAAGTCATGAAATGCTGTAAATATCACTACCTACCAGACGAGCTGGAACCAACGGTTTCCGTACGAGTACTCTTTTCCAATACAGGAGTGGGAGTTGGAGTCTCCTTTTCAGGCATCAAAGTCTTGCTCTTTCTTGCAATATCATCTGCTTGAAACTGGCCTAAAAAATGCATGATCATTAGCGTAAATAGATAATTCCAGTTTTGAAACTGGATCATGTGGCATTAACAAGAGCACCGCCAACGGATGCTGGACGCTCGACTTTTTCGTGTTTGATAATGAAATTGAAAGCTTTGATAGTGTTTGAGAAATTGACATTTTTGTAAAATTGTAAGTCGGTGATGGTGAACAACTATGTTGAGTTTCAAGTGGATACCTACGATAGTCTTTGAGAAAATGACTCGCACAAAAAAACTTAACCAACGCTGACGCAGACAATCAAGTGACGACAATACCTCGACTTTTGTCTTCGAAAAGTTGAGCTAAAAACAAGGTCATACACCAAGTGATTGAAACAAGATGTGTTTCAGAAAACACTTATGCCCCCTGAAGGCATTTTCATTTTAAAAGCATGGCTAAATTTGAAGAAAAGGGTCATGGTGACCGTGATCATTGAGCTAGTTACCTAAAAACAGGTGGGGATTGTACATGTAAACATCATTGAGATACATGCACATGTGAAGTTTGAAGAACCTAGGCCCAGGCGTTTTCATTTTATGAGCAAGTTTAAAGTTTGAAGAAACACGGTGACCTTGACTTTTGACCTAAAAACAGGTGGTGATTGTAGACATCATTGAGATACATGCAAATGTGAAGTTTGAAGAACCTTGGCCCAGACGTTTTCATTTTATGAGCAAGGTTAAATTTTGAAAAAACGTGGTGACCTTGACCTTTGACCTAAAAACAGGGAGGGATTGTAGACATCATTGAGATGCATGCACATGTGAAGTTTGAAGAACCTAGGTACAGGCGTTTTCATTTTATGAGCAAGGTTAAATTTTGCAGAAAAAGGTCACGGTGACCTTGGACTTTGACCTAAAAACAGGTGGGGATTGTAGACATCATTGAGATACAAGTGCACATGTGAAGTTTGAAGAACCTAGGCCTAGGCGTTTTAATTTTATGAGCAAGGTTAAAGTTTGTGACGGACGGAAGTGACAAACTGACAGACAGGCTGGCCAAAAACAATATACCGCATTTTAATTTTATGAGCAAGGTTAAAGTTTGTGACGGATGGAAATGACAAACCGACAGACAGGCCCAAAACAATATACCCCCGATCTGTCGATACCGGGGCATAAACATTTTGCCACTCTTATGTTGGTGTTGGCTCATTAAGATGATTGCAGTTGTACAAAATCTCAGGGGAGAGTGTCCATTGTCAATTTGAGAAGTTCTGCGAGAACTTTGTTGGTACTTGTAGTCTTGAACATCATGAGGATTCATATTTTCTGAAAAAAATTTCACTAAAAATGCCAATCTGACTGGTGATTTATTTGAGTGAACTGCATGACAACTATTGTTTTTTCAAATTTTGGTAAAATGGAGTTGAAACAAAAGCTGTCGAAGGGACAGCGGGCTTGACTATTTTCAAAGCTTGATAGTACATGTATAATTGTATCAACCTGATGTTGTCGGTGTACATGTAGACTGCTCATCCTGGCTTTCAAGCATCTCCTCCTCCTCAAACAGATACTGCAATGGAAACTGTCCATCTGAAGTAGCTTTCTTCGTGAGGCATGTTCTATCTTCTGCAAGTAAAATAGAAACCAGAATTGAAGGTACTTGACATTAATAATTATCAAGCCCTTTTCAATTCTTGTAGCTGTAAGCTGTGTTTTTACATTTCAGCAGTTTTCATCTTCACCATCAATGGATTGAAAAATCTTAAAAATCATAGATTATTTAAGAAATAATAACTTAACGATAAACCCAAGTTTGGAGTTCTTATGCGCAAGAATATATCACAAAACTTTAAGGTCGAAGTGATATATTTCTTCGCATAAGAACGACAAACGAGGGTTATTCTAAGATAAACCGACCTGAGATACTTATTATTTCGATTCTAACAGGAGGCTTATTACAGAACGTAAAGTAAATAAAATGTGTTTCTTTTATGCGGATGCTTACCGCACGTCTTGCTGCTTATTTGACGTCATGATGGTACGTGTGTCTATTCGGTCGGTATATTGCAGAATAACCCGACTTGACGTTTGTTCTACATGTATGTAGGTTATTCATCGATCAATTCATGTTAGAACTATAAATTTATAAATAATCTTTAAAAATCCCAGTACTCTCCTAGACCTGAACACTATAATGTAGGATCGAGTAAGTTGTAGAATACACTAATGTTACGGCAACATATATCGCAGATTATATCCAATCCAAGATCAACATGAAGAGTCTTATCCTACACATCGTCAACAGCGGTGATTCTGGCAAAGATGTTGTTAAGAAGCTATAGGTAAGTAGGATTCCAATAAACAAGTTGGGGAAAAGTTTATTTTATAGCCCGATTGGGCTATTTTTACAAACTTGGTGTGTTTTAGTGACCTTATCAGTATTTGCACCATTTAATGGTTTATGCAGTAGATCTTACCGTCTGCTATTATTTCAAGATCATTTTATTAGAAAAAAATAATTACAATATGGACACGCTTCTCCCCCATTTTGTAATTTATATTGCAGTAAGTGGGACCTGCACTACTGGTTCAGCAGTGATTTTCGTACAGAAGCAATTTTCGAACTTTACGCATGAATGCTTTAATATGACTGTTTCCCACTGTTCATTGGTATCAAATAATGTAGATGCTTGTGATAAACAGTTTGAACAGAAATATTTCGAAGATTTTTACAAATTAACAACAAATATTTAAATTAGACATCATGCCACAAACGAACGTGTTTAAGTCGTATCCAGTATAATTGTACATGCGTCAAATGTGTATGTCAATATCTAGGTATTTCATAGTGTCAATCAATGTGCTAAAGTGTTAATTATTTTGCAAATTCTCTATTCTCAGTAATTGTAGCCATTTTTATAAAGGATTTGCTTTACAATGTATATGCTCAAAATTTACAGTCAATAAAATATGTACGAAAATTGCTTGCCTACATAAAACTTCAATCCCATTTTATTACCCCTTTGAGGGCCCCATAATACCTTTGTGCTTCATATACATATACCAAGAATTTGCAGTTGTCGGTAAAAGATGAGCTGAAGTTTTACATGTATGAACCAAAATTTTCTACGTTTTACTGTTTTCGATAAATTTTGAATAAACCAGGATTTTTGTACGAAAATCACTGCTGAGCCAGTACACTCCCCCCAGTTTTAATTTAGCAGACTTGTCCAGTTTTACATTTCGTGATTTTTGCACAATGCAATACAATAAATACAAAAAAAATACATGTAGGGAATAGAATTTGTTCGAAAAAATATGTAAACGTGTCCAATTTTCATATTTTTGACTGACTGAAATGCTGAAGAAAATCAGAAAAAGGTGTATATTTCGACGAAAACCATGTCCAAATTTCATAATTTTCCACTGTTTGAAAATTTCTAGAATAAAATTGAATTAATGTCTTGGATGACAGAACAACATTCCCCCCATTCTAACCAGTTTAGGAGTCTTGTCTCATGTACATACAATTAAACAATTATGTATGTCGAAATAAAATAGCTACAGATGTATTTTTTTTCCCAATTTCATAAACAATTCCATATAAAATTGCATACATGTCTAAATTGTCTGTTAAAAGTCCCTAAGATTGCACCGTTTGATTGTCAAAATTTTCCGGATCCCCTAGTGGAAGGGGATCGAGACCCCACACTGTCCCCCTCCTTGCCGCTTGTGCATGCCACAAGCCGCGTGATATATCATAGGCTGCTCCAATTTCTAGGGAGAGCCCTGCAAGCCACAATTTTTTCACAAGTCCTGCCTGTTACATGATTATAAATGTACATCTCAATACATGTCATGGGTAAGAGTGATGGCATTGAAACAGTGATTTTTTTACAAATTTTCTACACTGATCAAACTTCAAAATTATCCTAAATTTTGCTAGAAATTTTAATTCATTATGGGGACTCGCATAATTTGAAACTTTGCATCCACACAGATTTTTGCGAGTCTATAACTCTGGACTCGCACGTAAAAAAATCACTGCATTCATCATATTTATAAATTCTACATTGGGGTCGTTTTGACTTGGGGACGTCTTGACTTGATATCGAATCGTCCACAAACTTACCAGATATTTCAGAAATTCTCGCTTTGTATAGCTGTCTTCCAAACGGAGCTGTAACGTAATCTCCTTCGAGATACTGCGTGATAGGTTTTCTTGGACATTTAATGCTCTGAAGGCTGATAATACTTGTTAAATTATCCTCCCATTGCACAATCGCATACCGTGTTCCGTCTGCCATTGCTGAAATAAGCGCCCAAATTGTAATCGGAGCGAACCAATCACAAAGCTAGAAAGAAATGCTGGCAAGCAGCCATAACCAATCAGAAAGCTTCAGACATCACGGAAAATATTCCGAAGATGGTCGAAGTGCCCAATTGGCTCGGCTTAATGCCGAAAACATTTATTTTTTATTCTAGCTAAATTGCTTTAATAATTTGTTTGTGAAATGTGAGATAACAACACGATAACATGTTCATCTCTGAAATCAAAATAAATGTAACTAATTAATTTTATCATCCACGCCGGTCAAACGTTTTTTTTAAAGGCAACGAGACTTATGCAATAAGCGCTCGATAGACCTAGATCTACAACAACATGGCCAGCAAAAATAATGTTAGTTGGCACCGGTCTCCAAATGGAAAATATAGGTGTTTGCTGTGTACCAAAGTTCTTTCATCAAAACAGAGAATTACACAGCATCTACAAAATACTCACGATTTTAGTAAGAGTGTTTTTCTTTATGGACTACGAAATTTTGGTATCAAGTCTGGCTACGAGAGTTTTCAACCCCCAGAGTTTTCGACCCCCAGAGTTTTCAATCCCTAAGAGTTTTCGACCCCAGAGTTTTCGACCCCTAATTTTTCAAGAGTTTTCGACCCCTTGTTTCATTCTTATCTTTTTTTTTTTTTTTGAAAGTTTTGAAAATTGATACAAGTTATTTTATTACTTAGATTATATAAAGATGTGTACATGGATTTAATAAAGATTGCATACATTAATTGGTTAGATGGAGAAATTGTCGCAAAATTGTAATATAAAGCAAACATTATAAATTTTAAGGGATTTATTAATTACATTAAAGTAAATTCTCAGCCCTAATTTCAACGAAAAAGATACTAGTATACTTTTTAAAAAATTACGATGTTTTTTTGCACCCCCCTACACAATCTCAATGTCAGGTTCGATCGCCCTGAACACTGTACATGTCAGGGGTGCCTTAAAATGTATATAAGAAGATTGACATTTGTTGCTAGCGGATTTGTTTTAATAAATGTTTATAAAACGATTTGTAATGAATATATAAGATAAAAAGTCATTGTAAATAAAATAATGCATTCGTATCAGCGAACCACATGGTTGTTGCATGCTTTTTAATGCAGCTGTCTATCATAGTTTTCAGTTCAAGTAGGCAAATCGGCAAAAAAATCATCGACAATAACAGTCACATTAAAGGACCTATACATTCCAATATGAAGAAAGTATTATAATTAATTGATTAATGTGTTTAATTGTATATAGATATCATAATTGGATTATGACACCTCCGTCAATTGTGATCAACACCTATTTAATGGACATGCAGAGTAGGGAATGGATGATTAACCTTATTTTTGCCAAATCATACCGACATTTCATTTAAAAAATAATAAAAATGCATTAATTTATATTTGGAAGGTTGTTGCTTTGTGTTAATTAATCTACATACACATATTTGAATTCTGCCTGTATAGTATATAAAATGTTATTAATTATATAATATAATGTAAATTTTGATATTGACATTCGGCAAAAAAGAAAACCAACACAAAATTATATATATTATTGCATACTATAATTAAAAGATGTATTAAAAAATAATAATTAAAGTAAATAATGAAATTTAATACAAATATACTATTTTTATTAAGTATTTGATTACATATGGATACCGGCCTTTCACAAAATTTAGTTCAAATATTAAAGTCATACTCTGAGTCTATATTTCAATTCTATATACACAAAAATGGCGTAAGTTATATTTATTAACACAATCATATTGCTTAAAAATAAATACATTGTTGATTTGATCAGGGGTCGAAAACTCTATCAAATTTCGTTAAGTAGGGGTCGAAAACTCTGGGGGTTGAAAACTCTCATTAAATTTTTAGGGGTCGAAAACTCTGGGGGTTGAAAACTCTCGTTACCTCAAGTCTTCACCCCTGGTTATTTCACCCCCCCCCCATTTTCAAGATTTATTCATTCCGTTTAAATATTATTTATTATTCATTTAAGGTGTTTGATGTTTTACTGCATACTTTTTAAACAAAGTTTATGTCACAGGGTGAGAAAAATGTGCAGCCAGAGTGAGACCGGGCCATTCGCTTTACAGGGCAAGTGCTCTACCTACTGAGCTACACGGCCGCTTACACATTTTCTCACCAAATATGTGACGAGTTCAGTACCGTGACATACACCCCTGCGGAGATGGAAGTTCGTCCCAAAGTTCACATATACTCTCAATGTAAGGTGTCTGGAAATGCCTTAGCCTAGGTCACCTTCGCAGTCCGTACAGTCCCATGTTTGGCGCCAAATGTCACAGGGTGAGAAAAATGTGCAGCCAGACCGGGGCTCGAACCCGGGGCTTTTCGCTTACAGGGCGAATGCTCTACCGACTGAACTACCCGGCCGCTTACACATTTTTTCACCAAATATGTGACGAGTTCAGTACCGTGACATATACTTAAAATAATCTTAAGACGTGCAAGTCATATCCATATAATCTAATTTTAGGTTGATGATAATGGTTTGCCTTTATGTAGTACCCATGTACTGTGAAAAACCCATGTACCTGTGGAAATCATGATTAGATTAAAGTAACAATAAAACTTACCAATAACCAGCTGGTTAAAAATAAACGCACTTGAAAAATCGCGAAAAATTAAGCCCAATTAAAATATCGCAAAATCAAACTCGATGCAAAAAAAGCATGTGTAAATATGTCACATGTCTCCAAATCCAATCAAACCTGATCTATACATCATCTATAATACTACTTCTGGCCAAGTTCGATGAAAATCGAATGAAAACTATTTGAATTAAAGTCAAGACATTATTCTGTATGTTTAAAACACATTTAGTGACCCTGTGAACCAGTTTTTGACCCTAAATAATCCATATTGGAAGTTGACCTAGATACATGTAGATGCATCTCCTGACCAAGTTTGGTGAAGATCGGTGAAAACTTATCTCGTGCAGTTTTATTTGACTAAGCCATTAACACTTCATTGTTAAAATAGTCTGATTACCTCTTGATCCTTCTTACGTAAATTTATAGAAAATGGCGAAGTCAAATAAAACTGTGCGAGACAAGTTTTCAAGGAAATATTGAATTATATGCATTGGTTATTTATCACAGTATCGTTCTTGGTCAACACTTGTAAAAATATATGTATTTTATGCATAATATCAATTACTGGACGTCTAGCCACTGCCTTTGAAAAAATACTACATACTAATCAATAAAAGCTGAACTATCTGTGTAAATGAGCTGAGACTTAATTTTCAATTTTGTTGTCTGATAATAAATCTTTACACTGGGAATAATGCCAATAGTGCACAGATTCGATAATCAGAACACACCAAATTGACATATGAGTGTCACAAAAAAATATGCAATCCCAGCATCAGTAAACACCTTAGTCAGTCTTTCGCCGGATTAAGTTTAGAGACTTTTAAGTTTTTATCGACACAGGCCCGGCAGCAATGGAAGCAAAAGCAGTTATTTATAATGCCAATAGAGCACAGATGAGAGCCTGTAAGTCAGAAGTGTTATTATGCTATTAAAGGAGGATAAGGTTAACTTGTCTGAATAATACCAAATGAGAAAGCACGGCTTTTAGCTCACCTGGCACAGAGTGGCAAAGTCCAAAGTCTTTTAGGATCCGGCTGTGTCCGTCCGTCAAACGTCATCAATTATTTTCTTTAAAATCTGGCAGTTACATGTTTGACCCGATCCTAATCAAACTTGCATATTATGTTGTTTGTGGCAACAAGTGCATTGTTGAAACTGGGTAATATAATGTGAAAATCTTTTTTTGCTATACATGTAGAAACCATATTTATGATCAGATCTTCATGAAACTTGGAGGGCTACAAAATCTGGGACAGGTGGGGTCAAAAACAAGGTCACATAGTCAAATTATTGGAAAATCTTTTTTTACACTCTAGATGTCAAATTTTTACCCAATCTTAATGAAACTTGGTCACATCCCTTTCAAACTTTCTATGCTCTGAATACTAATAAAACAAATCAACAAACTCATACTTAACACTTATTTTTTATTTAGGTCCATTGAAGAGGGTAAAGAAAAGATACTTAGTTGACAAATCTGTTCCTGTTCCAAGGTCTACATTTTACAGATGGAAAAAACAGAAAAATGATATGTTTACTGAAGCATCCAGTGAAATGTCCGAGGATGACTTTCAGTCATGTGGTGCTTCTGAAAACCGTAAGTATATTGTTAAACATATTAATGTATTTATATAAAGTTAGAAAAAGAGCAATATTCAGGATTTTCATATTTAGTATAATTATGGTAGAACTTTAAAAATCTTCTGATACTGCTGGCTTGATTTCAAAATAATTTTGCACAAATATTCCTTGGGTGACAGTCTACAAAGATTGTTCAAAGATTTCAACTCGAACTAAACTGTCCTTGGTTTTATCATATTGTTTATTCTTTCAAGTTTTCGCAAATTTGCTTTCTAGGTTGAATGATGAAAAACTTTTTATAAGCACAGTTTTTATCTGTTATCCACCAGACCTGTCCAGGTCAAAAAGTATGTCATGTCAGGTTTGATTAATGCTAACCTAGGTACTTGGTGAGCAAACCAGGGCCGTCATGGCCTGTTCGTCTTGAAAAACAGCCAAATTGAAAACAATTCAAAACAGTATTGAATTCAGACGAAACAGAAGAACAGTCTGTAATAAAACTATGGTATACGCAGCTGTTCATGGAATGCACGTCAGTGCAGCATTGAAGGTTCCATGATCACCACCATATGACAACATCTGCGGATGTTTCCAAATTTTTTCTTCAGTATCTTATTAACTGATGTAAATGTTGAGTAATCTGCTTAAGTCAGCGGTGCTAACTGGGGGCATGAGTGGTGTTGCACTTTTCAGTACCTCTCATTATACAGGCTCAATTCAACCGAGCCTGCAACATTTTCATTTTTGTTCTTTCTGGGCCTTTTGTAGGGTATCCCATTGATTTCCTATGTGGGTGAGCAGCTTGCTACATGTTCTCAACCTTGCCTTTAACTTATTTGTACATTGTAAATTACAAAATGGTTTCTGACATCAGGGTGCAATTGGTGGTATTGGTAATACTTTTTTTATTTGTTGTTTGTAGGGGGGTGGGTCACTGGGTTGGTAGGTAGGGGTGAAGGGTCTTGTCCAATTTCAGTTGTTCTCAATGAAGAGCTGATTTCATGTCTAATTACATGGTATTTTTTTTATTTCAGAGCAAATGCCTGAAACTTCAAAGATACAATCAGAAAGACAGTCTGTCCATTGTGATCCTGTATTATCAACACCAAAAAAGCAGCTTAATTTTGAACATTTTCCAGAAGCAAATAAAGATCTTCAAAGTTGTGATGCTTCTTCATCAGAATATAAAATGACATCATCACCATTTGTGCATTCAGCGTGCAATGATGCAGATGCTAATAATAGCAATCCTTTGAATATTGAGGGTTTTGATGAGAACTACAGTTCCTCACATGATGCAGATGATAGTGATAGCAGTCCTTTAAGTCCTGAGGGGTTTGATGATAACCAATTCAACTTGAACACATCATTTGATACAAGTGACAGTTTATCAGAATGTGGTATGTCAGACAATGAAAAAGAAAGTTTTCTATCAGACTCGAGTTCAGAAGAGGATACTGTCTCATCAAGTGAATCTTCTATAGACACAGACTTAAAGACTGATGAAGATATTCCAGTGAAAGAATTTCAGTCACTTTCTCTCCTGTCATGTTTTTTGAGAAATAAGTTTTCTGCTTCTTCTAGCCAGGATGTGTTACAGACTATTAAAGACACATTCAAAGAATGCAAAGACATAGCAAGATTAGACTTCAATGAAATGATGACTTATGCTGGTACTACCCCGGCAAGAGAGATACATTATTGTATCTTGTGCAATGAAATATTTCCGGAGAATGAAGACATATTTCAGTGTAGCACATTAAATTGTGAAGGTCTTCGTTACAAGGGATCTCTATCTAGTCAACAGATAAAGTCTCGGCAACCAAAGCAAAGCTTTGTCTTTTCAGATATGAAATTACTACTTAAGGATCTTCTGCAAACACAAGGTATTGCTTTAGCTTATCTATTTTCCTACCTGTCTAAGCTCTTTTTACATTTTGGGTCAATTGACATGCAGAATGTCCAAAACACATCTTATTTTCAATATATGTTACTGTATGAGTCTCAATGGAGATCTTGTTACAATATGCATCCACTTAACCTTTTCCTGATGAAAATTTATATAAGACTGTGTAAAATGAGCAATTAAGTTTTATGCCAAGGATAGGGCATTAAGTGTTACTTTTATCTATCAGTCCTTTCAGAATGAAAATTGGTTTCTTATAAAAAAAATCATACTAATGTACATTTGTGTATAATGTCAAAACACAGGTCAAGTTTGATTATGTCTGCCACCACATAGTGGTGGGGAGACATATTGTTTTGGTTCTGTCAGTCCATCCGTCTGTCCGTCACAAAGTTTGTCCACCCAACTCCTCTGACACCAGTGGGGAGATTTCAACCAGACTTCATAGGAGTGATCAATATCATGTCTAGTTGTGAATATCATCAGGATGTTCCAGTTAAGTGACTTTCAGTTGAGGTATGGCCCTTGATTTGTGCAAATTTGAATACATTTTTTCATATCTCCTACACCATTGAGCGAATTTCCACCAAATGTCATAGGAGTGATCAGTGTCATGTCTAGTTAGGCATGTCATTGCCATGTTCCGGTTCAGTGATTTTCAGTGGAGTTATGGCCCTTGATATGTGCAAATTTGACTACATTTGTCCTATGAACTCATTTCTAGTTTGTACAGAAAGTATGGTAGTTACTGTTATTTTCTATGTTTTAGGAATTTGGGAGGAGATAGTGAACAGCAAACAAGCAGCGTATGAAAGGTTAGAATCTGGTGACAAGACACTAAATGACATTATTGATGGAAAGCAATACAGAGAAATGATGAATGAAGGTGGTTTTCTGGAGAAAGGTCTGCATAATATCACTGGAATTATCAATACTGATGGGGTAAATTTGTACTCTTCCTCCAAGGTAGAACTTTGGCCAATCTTTTTGGCCATTAATGAACTCACCCCACCTAATCGTTTCTCACGGGACAACATACTGCTTGTAGGAATTTGGCAGGGGAAGGGGAAACCACCATTTGGAACGTTCTTCAAGATTTTCAGTGAATATATGAACTCTCTCTTTAACGAAGGAGTGGAAATTAAAGTGAACGAGGATTATTTCATTGTGAAACTTGCGGTGTTATGTGGTGTGTTTGACCTTCCAGCAAAAGCAGAAGTTCTGAATATGTCCTATTTTAATGGCCCACATGCTTGTATTAAATGTGAGCAATCTGGTATGTCTGTAAAGCAAGGTAAAGGTACTGCTAAGTGTTATCCATATAAACTTCCAGGAGCTCGTTGTCCTGATCGCAAACATAACACAGTTTTGGCAAGTATGAGGACTGGAAGTGCTCAAAACAGATCAAAAGGATTCAAAGGTATGTCTGGGTTAGCAAATCTGGAAGGTTTCAATTTGGCCCTTGGTGTAGTCCCGGAATATATGCATGGTGTACTGCTAGGGGTTACCAAAACCCTTCTGAATCTGTGGTTCTCTCCATCTCATAGTAGCAAGGAGTACTTTATTGGTAAACATTTGAAAGCTATTTCTCAAAGGATGAAAAACATCAAGCCACCTGATGGAATAGAGAGGTTGCCGAGGGATTTAGAAAAAAACTATAACCACTTTAAAGCAACAGAACTCCAGTCCTGGCTTCTCTTTTATGCCTATCCATGTGTACAAAGCTTTCTAAAAGAAGAGTATTTGGAAAATCTCATTTGTCTGTCTGAAGGCATTCACATTCTTCTTCGTGATAAGATTTCACCGGAACTTTTGGACAAAGCTGCTGATTGTTTGGACCAGTTCTATGCCTCTTTCCAGCATCTCTATGGTGATGGTTCATGTGGACTCAACATACACAATACAGGTCAACACTTGGCAGAATATGTCAGGCTTTGGGGTCCACTTTGGTGCTGGAGCTGTTTTCCTTTCGAGGACAGCAATGCAAAAATGCTTCAATCAGTGCATGGTACAGGTGTTGTTGCAAAACAAGTAATGAGATACAGACAAGTACAAGCATGTATACGTCGAAAAGGCCTTTCAAAAAAGAATACATATGGGTGGAAAATCACATACAAAGCAACAAACTGTAATGTTGCAGGTTCACTGAAGAAAGTCAAAAATGATGAAATTGAAAAGGAAATTCTAGAAGAGCTGACAATGCTGCATGGTAATGAACAATTGGATGAGCTGCAAAAATTTGACAGAATGATTGTGAATGAAAAGCGGTTTTACTCAGACGAATACACCAGGATGCAAAGAAGGATTTGCAGTGTTGTGTTGTATGGCAATGATTCAGTTGGACGTGTAAAGTATTATATTTTGTGTGATGATATTGCATACGGTGTAGTTGAAAAAATGGACATGATACCACGGTCACAACTTCAACTGAGGGTGTCAAGCCAATTTATTCCTGTAAGGTATACAAGGACTCTTATTTTGGTGAATGTGGAGCACATGCAGGAAGTTATGGTGATGCTTCAACCTGCTTCCGCTGAAGCTGAACCAATATATGTTGTTAGGATGCCAAATAATTTTGGTCATGCTGTATTCAAGTGAAACAAGACACTAGCTGTGCCACTCCCGAGACTTATTGGCTGTTAATATAGTTAGGACTACCTATAGGACTACCTTTGTGTAATTTTGCCAGTCTATACTTAAAAATGATTGTACTGAAATTTATGCTTAAAACAACAGAGCAGAACAAGATCAGTCACAACAGTCAGCATCTTTTGTTTAGGGAATGTTATACATTTTATTGTTTTTGTAAGTTATTATGCCACAATAACAGCTCAAGAACTGACGTCTGTTTCAAATGCTTTAAATAAAGCAGCTTTATCTGTAGCTCATTTAGTAGCTGCCTGAGCAAGGTCTACTCTGTCGAGAAATCATGAAAAAGTGGTACAGATCAGTTATTTTTTATTGAAGCTTTTACATACAGTTCTGTTACATACACATGTATTACAAAAACAATACAAAAATAATAAATAACATCTTGATGTACCTGTTACCTAACTAAGAAACAAATAATCTACAAGGTTCCAAATATTATTTTCTATAATGGCTTTTATTTTTTAGCTCTGATATTAAGAACATGTAAAGGGTTAAAGTGTTTTACAAAACATTTGCAAATTCAAAACATTAATTTTGAAGATCTTGGCAGTTTTTTAACACCTTAAAAACATGGTGTGGCCTTTGATAGGGTCTGATATTGTTCTAGATTGTCTTACATGTTATTATAATGACCTAATATTTGGTTCTGAACATTATCCACACTTGCCTTTAGAATATTTATTGAACATATACATAACAGCAAGGACCTTGATTGGTTCTGAAAATGTTCTAGATTTTCTTTCAGAACATTTAGAGTACATATGCAGAACATGTTTGGACTGTATTGGTTCTGATATTGTTCTATAATTTTGTTTCAGAACATTTGTGGGACATATACAGAACATTCTTAGATCTTGATTGGTTCTGAAAATGTTCCGGATTTTGTTTCAGAACATTTGTAGAACATTTGTTGAACATCCTATATTCTAGAAATATTCTAAATTTATTCTGGAACAGATTTAGACCACTTGAAGGAAAAAGAAATGTCCTGCAAATGTTCCAGGTCTGTGATATAAAAAAATCTGGAACAGTTCTAGAATAAATGTTCTAGAACTTCACTATGGGGCAGTTCTAGAACTGTTCTGGTGCATTCTGAAACAGTAATGGAACTGTAATGACTTTTAGAACAAATTCTCGCAGAGGTAGATGCCAGATAGACAGTGATGTGGTGGTAGTGCAACAACCTCTTGTACGGAGGGTCCTAGGTTCAATCCCCATTAGGCAAAATGATAATTGGCAAAACTGACCAACAAATTGGCGGGATTACTGGTGTAATGTCTGGGAATCAAGCACTTGAGATTGAAATTAATATGCTTCAAGCTTCTGTCACAATTGATGTAAAATAAATATGTTTAAACTAAAGCCAGGTACAGACTTAACCCATTACCAAACAATAATGACACTTGACAAGTTTGTTGTAGACGGCTCTGAAAAGCACTGTGGGAAAAGGTGAAATTACTCTTAAAGAGCAATTTCTCCTTTTCCCACAAAGTTTTCTGCCCTATCAGAAGATTATATTCAAATTTCAATTCATTTTAAAAGGTCGTCTGCATCTCTTTCAATTTGGGCAGTCGAAAATTTGGTGTTTTGGTAAAGGTTTAATATAAAACAGTTTTGAACTGAACCTTCTACATCTTACATGAGAGAAATGAATGAGACAGCCCAGGTTGGGATTACATGACAACATCACTTGTACAATTTGATTTCTTTTTTTGTCTGACTCTGACATTTAACATACATTTGATAGTGGTGTGAAAGACAAATGGGGAGGGGTGGTTTTGTGAGAGAAAGGGAGAAAAAAGGGGAATTAAATTACTTCTGTCAAATTAAAGGCCTGCTTGTTCTGTGTTTTTGGCAAGTGGGCTCTCTTTCCCATTTCCCCCATCGGGGAAATTACGTGAATTTGATCAAAGTGGAAACTCACAGCATACAACAAAAAGCAAACCATGAAATTAGCACCAACTGTATTTTTGGTATTGATTGAAACACATTGACTAATTGCTCATTGTTTTAACATATGTTGAAGTAAATTTGTTAAAATTGAGTATTCTTGATTAAAAGGTTAGCCCATTTCTTCATGTGTTTTACCTTTAATGAACCTGATGCATGTTTTATCTGTTCCCTCAAAATTCAAAGAAGCAACGAATAACAAATAAAACTATGAAAATAACATGATAGTTGTGATTTAGGTTAGAGACCTTTTCTATCCAACAATAAATTGGATATCATACTTGTTACAATATTTTAGGCCTTTCATCAAAATTATTATTTGAATATCCTACAGAAGTACTCTACAAATGGTTGCATTGCACTCTAGTTAAATACAGAGAGTATTTACATCATGAATGAAAGAATATGGGGTAGATTTCCAAAATAGTTAGGATTACATTGTTTTATAGTTTCCCAGGGAATCTGTGAAAGATTTTATTTGAAACCAACGGCAGAGAACAAAAAAAGCATGATTGACAAGTATAAATGAGTTTCAGAGAAATCATTAATTGTGTCAAAGTTTTAAGTTGCTCATTTGGAGCAATCAATCATTTTATCACAGTGGTTTCTAAATTCTTTTGCAGCAGGTGAATGTAGGCACATAGAGTAAGGGGTTAAGAATCCGATTACAGGTGTTGCAAGTGTTTTCGCCCTTTTGATGGTCTGACTCATACATACTTCAATGTAAAATTGCAGTGATAGAGTGAATAAACTTGCCTCATGGGATCAAGGAAATTAACATTCAGTGAATAATTTGCTTTTCAGATGTATCCATTTCACACTCTTTCCCTAATTAAAACAGTTTTAAAGCAGATTTCATTAGAAAGTTTAAAGTATAAAGTGTATCTAAAATATTCTAATGCCGTCCTCTATCTAGTCCATTGTAAGCAACATAACCTTTGAAAAGGCATTTTTGATAAGCAAGCACTGGTTGAAACAGAGGCCCTCTGTGACCTAGTGGTTAGAGTACAGAACATCGGATGTGCCCCCTCTCTCAGCATGGCTTCAAATCCCAGGGTAACAGCATTTGGATATACATGAGAGTTAGTCTCACGACTGATCCACAAATTGCCAATGGTTTTCCTAGGCTTGACCAGCACCTATTGGCAGTAGAGTATGGGATCTTCCTCAAGAATGAAGAGATGGGCATCGCATTGTAACTGAAATAATGTTGATGTGATGTTAAATCCAATATAGATAAAATAAATAAAACTGGTTGAAACAAAGGAAGTATTTATAAAATAGCTGCTGCTGTAAATTCATTAAAAAAAATGTTGATTTTGAATTAAACCTCGTTTAAACATATTTATGTAATTCAGATTCAAGAAAATAATTCCAAAATCGAAGAAGTATGGTTTATTACGGGCAATTTCTCTATCTATCCAAATGATTTATACCTTATTTCTCAAAACAGGACCAATGTATTGTACTGTATATAATTAGTGTATACTGATACTTTTAATTTAGAGCACTTGCTATAGTTTCCTGTTTAGTCGAGTCCCAAATGAATTATGGGAGAGAGGATGTGTGTGTTGGCGTAATGTATACGGCAAAGGGTAACATTAACTCTGGCAAAGGAAGACAGGCTGGCTGTTTGACTGTTGTGAAGTGGCTGGTTTGATATAAACATTTCCATTTTGAAATGTTATACAGAGGGTGTGTTGTTCTGTGTGAATGTGTATCAGTGACTTACCAATACAGTGAAGTACAGTTTTGGGGGAAACAATATGTAAAACTAAGGAAAATAAGGTTTTATTGCTGAGTAAGGTAGGCAAAGCATCTGTATTATTGTTATTTCTGAATTGCATGTGGTTTGATTAAATATGCATCCTTATATGATCATGGGATAGATTATTGTGAGTTTGTTATCCTTAACCAAAACTTGTAATAAAAAACATCATTTTGATGGGTGGTTGTATGCAAACCTCCAACTCCTCCACAAAGCTGGAGAACTTACTATTGTCTTGCATTAAACTCTCTATTTTTAGTTTTTATTGATATTTCTTCTTTCGCCTTACCTCTATAATGAAGAACTACAAGATCAACAAATTATATTAATTGATAAATTTGGATTTACATGCATCTGCAAGTAACTATTACTAGATTTTTAACTAAATAATGTTTAACTTTGAATGTGTAGAAAACGTTGTGACAAAAAGAGTTTTTATTTTCTATATTAATCTGTTTCTCTTTCTAGTGGCCTGTGAAAGCTGCATAAAGTACTTCTTATGTTTTCATTCAAATACTTAGGAAAGTGATACAGTGAACCCTCGTTTATCCGGACCCCGATTATCCGGATGTCTCGCAATCTGAACAAAATTGTAAGGGAACGGAATTATTGGACCAGTTTATTGCAGACGACTTTTGAAAACATTGTGGGTAAAGGAGAAATTGCTCGTGACGAGCAATTTCTCCTTTTCCCACAATGTTTTCTGCCATATCAGAAGATTATCTTTGAATTTCATCACGTTTTGATATGTCTTCTGCAAACTCTTTCAATTTGGGATGGTTGACAATTTGGCGTTTGCTAAAGGGTTATAACTATACACCGCTCATACAGACCGTTTATGTCTTAATGTAAATAAGAACATGCTCTGCTTCATTAGTCCGGATTATTCGGTAAACCGGACATTTTGTTGGGAACGGACATGTTCGGATAAACGAGGGTTCACTGTATTTGACACCATAGTAAGAATAGATTCCTCTTAAAGGGGCCCCGCCCCCTCTCAACCCATTACCATAAAGGGGCCCCGCCCCCTCTTAACCCATTACCAAACAATATCGACATTTGACCAGTTTGTTGCAGATGACTCCGGAAAATATTGTAGGAAAAGGAGATTGCTTTTAACGAGCAATTTCTACATTTCCTACTGTGTTTTCTGCCCTATCAGATGATTGTTTTTCAATGTCATCACATTTGTATGTGATATCTGTAATGTCTTTCAATTTGGGACTGTCGAAAGCTTGCCGTTTGGTAAAGGGTTAAAGGGGCCCCGATATTAAATTGACCAAAATTTCCTAAAAAATATCTATTAAAGCTTTCATTTTAGGCTCATCACAAAATACCATAAGGTGAGAATGAGTTCAAGATATTTAATGAGTATTTTTTTTTATATATTATCTATTGGCTGATCTCAACCAAAAACATCAGCAATGAATAAAGGAATAGATGATTTGCTCTTAAAGAGGAATTCATCCTTTTGTCACAGTTTTTTCTTTCCCTAATGGAGGACAGAAAAATTTATTTCTGTTTGTGCTACATTTTTCCGTCTTCTGTGACTTTGAATTTGGAAGGTAGACAAGATCCCATAAAGGTGGGAATTGGGTTGAATCACACAAATTTATGATCCAGGCATGGGGAGAATTTGTCTTATCTAAAACCCTTAGGTAAAGATCAAAGCACTTGAAGTCAAATATGTGCACTGTGGCCTGTAATTGTTGCCTGAACCAGACAAAAGAATTTCCGTTTTCCTCAAACTTGAAGCTTTTCCTCAATTTATACATATTTATAAGTGCAAAACCACCTGTAGTAGATAGGTGAGTGGAGAAATGAGTGTGAAAAATAAAGAAAATGCTCCAAATGAGCAAATTTTTGCTTTTGCATCAATTCTTTTTTCTGGGGTATCATTATTTTGCTTTATATATTTTGTCTTTTGCTATTGCTTTAAATTTGAACTAGTTTCAACATGCTTGTTCTAATCTATACCTGTTAAAACTTCCCCTCTTCTGTTATGCAAAAGTTGTCATGCCTGTAGATTCTATTCCTCATTTTTGTTTGAATAAGCTAATCAATCATCAATACTTTTGCTTGAATCTTAAAAGCTCTTCTCTTTAAGGGAATTTTATAAGAGATTGTTTTGTTGTTTGTTGAACTAAAGCAACTATCTGACTGTTTAAAATTTAAAGATTTTGAGGAGAAATGGAAGTTGATAACTTAGAGAATGTTGCCCCAACCCCTCTCCCCTTTTCCAACTATTGTCTTTTTAAAACTGAAAACTCTTATGAAATGAGCTTCTTGATTTCTTATCATGTCTTTTGCATAAATTGAACAAGAATTTGCTCAACAGTCTTCAAAAGAGAATCGGCAAAGGAACACAAGGGTAGTGGGTTTGGTTCCCAACAGAGTACACATTGCCCCTTTAAAATGTAACTCAATCGTGATGAGAAGCTGTTTTGTACAGGAAACATAAATCTAGTGTGTTAACAGAAGTTTTTTGCACTTCCTAAATTGCAATCAATATCATAAAAAAAGCCCTCACTATTAAGTAGTCAAGGCAAGATGAAAAGGGTTTGCATACAACCTCTTGCAGCAATGAAAAGAATGAAATCTTTCTAAAGATTGGAATTACTGATTCAAAGAGAAAACAACTTTCAAGAACTTATTTATCTACATTGAATGGCCGTTCCTGAACACAGAACTTTTTCATGATGTTCAAGAACATGTTCATGAACATCAAATACAGGTTCATGAATACATTCATGAAGCTGTTCTTGGTGATCATGAACATGTTCTTGTAATTCATGAACAAGTTAAGAACAGCTTGATGTTGACGGATGACCATTTAATGTTAATGAATGTACATGAATAAGTTCTTGAATCTTTCACAGGTGAAGGCACCTCCTTGTTTCCCTGTTATGATTTCAAATCAACAACAGATGACACTTAAAACATGACAGCATTACTTTTACTATGTTGTATTTTGAAAGAATCATTGTTGGAAAAAGAGAAGTTACTCAGTTTGAGCAATTTACCCTTTTAATCACTCTGGTTTCTAATATGTCTGTTGCTGTAGATGCTGTAAACTGAGATACTATTGAATTAGGTGTAAATTCGTGCGCTAATTGATTTTCCATCTCATATGTTGTGCACTGCCAATATTTGTGCACAAGGAAAAGGTTATCAATGAAATTAAGTTTTTATCTCTCCTCGCTCATTTAACGATTGAATTCCCTTCTAAAGGAAATGAGAAATGCCAATTACCTCCTTACCCTTTGACCCTGCATCAGCTATAAGAGGACTCTGAGGTGTGTTTCTGAAATCTAATCTTTTTGTTCTCTTGCTCTAGACCCTATGTTGTTGATGTCTTGTTTAGATAATTCTTATGATTACCTACAAAATAGGGTTTGCATTATAGATTGAATCACTGCATGTGAGGGGTTTCACACCTTTTCTTCGACCCCTGTCTGAATTCTTTTTGCAGGGTGAAGAAAAAGGAAACAAAATAAACAACATACTTTCTGAAATTGAACTACATTTTAGAATGTTTGTGACATTGTGGCAAAATAACTTGTTAAAGAGGTTGGCAGAGACATAAAAGTAAAAGAGCCCGCTTTGGTAATGGTTCAAGATGGGAAATAAAGTTCTTCGCTAATTTCTACTTTAATCTTTCAAGGAAATATTAGATGTTAAGAAATCAAGGAAAATATTACATGTATTTCCGTAATATAAAAAACATAGGAAAATATTGCATTTATTTCCTTGATATCTAAATTCTTATCAGGTTCAACGCTTTTACCACTTTTTCCACATTCCACCATAAATGATGCTCTATTCAACTCCACAAGAATATTCTGCTCCTTTCTATAAGTGATAAAAAAAGTTCAACTTTGAGAAATTCAATCAACTTTTAAATGAGAGTGGCCAATACAAACTGAAAACCACAGCAGTCGACTATTAAGAAGAATGGAAAATATATTCAATTACGATAGTTCTTATTCGTATCAAACCAATATGATAAGTAGGAGGAATTATTACGCGCAATTTCTACTTTGGGGGCAGAGGTTCATCAAACTCTCTGATATTGGTGCTTAAATCAAGGAAAAATCAGGGAATTTGGTATGGGTAAATGTTGGAGTTGCACCAGTGAAGAAAAGGATTTCAAACAATAAATATAATGCAGACAACTCTGGAAAAGATTGTGGAAAAAGGAGCAATTGCTCGTTAGAGCAATTTCTCTTTTTCCCAAAATATTTTCTGCCCTTTCAGAAGATTGTTTTTCAATAACATCACATTTTGGAATGTTGTCTGCCAACTGTTTCACTTTGGAACAGTCAAAATTGTGCGTTTGGTAAAGGGTTAAAACAAGGATAAATCGGGGAAATTGGTTTGGTAAAAGGTTGAGTTTCACCAGTGAAGAAAAGCATTTAATGTGAGCTTTGTGGTTGGAGGGCATGTATAGATTTTCCCTTATCTGGTATTTATTGAACTGTCCAGGGCTATAATGGGCTGATAAGGAGTAAAGTTTCTACTCCCGTGCCAGCTGACTGTCCTTATGTCAATATCACATTACCCATAAACCAATTCCCGCATTATCAACAACCCAAGCATCGGGAATTTTGAAACCAACCAACCCATGTTCGATTCCTGATATAAGTTCACTATTTCTCTCTGGGCTGTCATTCCGATTGATTTCCAACAAAGCATGATTAAGTGACATACTGCCTCTATATGTATAAAGACATGTTGAAAGCTGCATTAAACTGCATTTTATGTAATGTGACTTGTCTTCATGCTTTCAAATATTTTGTGATGATAGTTTTGATGTCTTCTGCTGGAAATGTTTTGTGTGAACAAAGGTGTTTCTGATAAGCATTCCCTTTGTGTTGTACCAACTGGAAATTGAATCTTGTATAAGTAAATGAATACATATATACACTGTTAAATGCACCTGCAGAATATACAAATTAGACAAAAGGTCATATTGTTTGTAAAAAGTAATATCCCTTTTTGTCGCAACAGTTTCTAACCATATTACCAAGAAAAGGTTACTTTTTATAATTGTCATATAAACTGCTCTAACAAAATTCTTCATTGAATAAGGCCTTGTTCCCCTACATTGTGGAATATGTGACTATGCCAGATTCATAGCAATAGCAGATGCCGAAATATGGCAAGAAAAATTCTCTTTTTCAATAAATTGGTATAAAAGCCATTGAGTCAAAAAATCATTTTGTCGCAATGATTTACAGTCTTCTGTAGCAGATATCTGATAACATAAAGTAAAGGGTTGAAAGAAAGCAAAACTAATCAAATTAGATCAGTAACAGGTAAATGATACATTCCCTATTCTCTCTTTTTCAGATATAATGAAGTTACAGGGAAGAACAGCTCCTTACAGAGATCTCTGGAAAAAGGAAACAATGCCATGTCTAAAGTTTACATCAGTTACCTAGCAACCAAACTGAACCACATCAACAAATCCAAACAGAGCTTCCAGGATGAGGTGGATCACCCTGATAAAGATGGGAATGGAAATGAAGTGGATGCCCAGCCAGATGGTGCAGATCAGCAACTGAAGTTGAAAGCTCGGACGGAACTAGTAAAGATTTTGAGAAGACTGGCCGTTCGTGATGAGGTAAGCTTAACCTCTGATAGTGTGGGAATGGACTTAATGGTTATGCAAACGGGTTAGATCACAGGCCATCCGCCAAGTAAATCTAACCTGATCTAACCTAATGGTTATGCAAACGGGTTAGATCACAGGCCATCCACCAAGTAAATCTAACCTGATCTAACCTAATGGTTATGCAAACGGGTTAGATCACAGGCCATCTGCCAAGTAAATCTAACCTGATCTAACCTAATGGTTATGCAAACGGGTTAGATCACAGGCCATCCACCAAGTAAATCTAACCTGATCTAACCTAATGGTTATGCAAACAGGTTAGATCACAGGCCATCCGCAAGTAAATCTAACCTGATGGTTATGCAAACAGGTTAGATCACAGGCCATCCGCCAAGTAAATCTAACCTGATCTAACCTAATGGTTATGCAAACAGGTTAGATCACAGGCCATCCGCCAAGTAAATCTAACATGATCTAACCTAATGGTTATGCAAACAGGTTAGATCACAGGCCATCCGCCAAGTAAATCTAACCTGATCTAACCTAATGGTTATGCAAACAGGTTAGATCACAGGCCATCCGCCAAGTAAATCTAACCTGATCTAATCTAATGGTTATGCAAACAGGTTAGACAGGCCATCCACCAAGTAAATCTAACCTGATCTAACCTAATGGTTATGCAAACAGGTTAGATCACAGGCCATCCGCCAAGTAAATCTAACCTGATCTAACCTAATGGTTATGCAAACGGGTTAGATCACAGGCCATCCGCCAAGTAAATCTAACCTGATCTAACCTAATGGTTATGCAAACAGGTTAGATCACAGGCCATCCGCCAAGTAAATCTAACCTGATCTAACCTAATGGTTATGCAAACAGGTTAGATCACAGGCCATCCGCCAAGTAAATCTAACCTGATCTAACCTAATGGTTATGCAAACAGGTTAGATCACAGGCCATCCGCCAAGTAAATCTAACCTGATCTAATCTAATGGTTATGCAAACAGGTTAGACAGGCCATCCACCAAGTAAATCTAACCTGATCTAACCTAATGGTTATGCAAACAGGTTAGATCACAGGCCATCCGCCAAGTAAATCTAACCTGATCTAACCTGTTTGCTACTCTGAGTATCTTTCCTTATCAAGATTAAGAAGGTATTTAAGGTTTTCAAAAGCAGACGACACAAAAATTAATTTCTATAAAATTACCCAGCATTCTAAGGGTTTTAGAACATGTCTGAACTGTATGGTTCTCATATTAAATAGTCGAATTGTTGAATATAACCATCTGAATATATTTGTCAATGGCCGTCGAATAAACATTGTGATGAAGATCATAAAACAGGAGATGTTAGCAGTGTTGGCTCTTGCATATTGATTTTCCCTCGTCTCGTAAATCTTAAGGTTGCTGTCTAATCGTTTGACAATATACTATGTTAAGTGAAGCTTCACATGATACATAGGATCTTGTTTTAAGTGACCACCTTCAAGATGAGCTTCACATTCCCTTACCTTGAGGGTTCAATGTTGGACTATAATAGATCATAGAAACTCCTAAAAGTATATGAAGGAGTTGCTCTAGTCTTTTTTTGAACTGGGGTCCTGCGTGGCCCAGTGGTAAAGTTGGTGGAGTTAGAACTCAGGGATCTGTAGATCAAGTCTCATTGACATCTTTGGTTTTGTGGGAGAGTCCTTTGGAAAGTCACTTCACATCCCTAGCTTAGTAGTACTGGTTGTTCCAAATATTAGCCATAACATAAGTGAAAAAATGTTGATACAAAAGACCATATAAACTAATTTAAACTTGTATTTAAGTCTATATGAAATGAAATCCACTTAACTAATTTCATTATGATTTGTGTTTTGTATGATGACTTAGAAATATGGGGGCAGGAACTATTTGATTTTATACAAAAAGTTTCAGTTTAGACCCATGATGGAATGAGTTTCAAAATGGTGGATTACGGGTATCCACCTTAAAGTTGCTTGTTCACATATGAGAAAATATTAAAGTCAAAATGAAATGTCTTTGAAATAAAACAGTTATTGTATGGATGTATTAAATACATTTAAAAGTAGCTATGGAAAATATAAACGATTCAGAAAACATCAATTTATCCATGTAACAGTCTATATGAGTTGACAGTTTTATCGGATTTGAATATGTATAAGTCCACTTTATACAGACTCTGAAACTTATATACAATCTAATGTTGCATCCGGTGATTATTCCCAAGTGTGCGTCATACAACAGTACAGCTGCTGCTGTTTTACAATTCAAAGGAAACTATCGTTTTAACCCCTACAGTGCTAGAACTTTGTTCATGCTTATGCAAACAGGTTGGATCCAGGCCCACCGCTAAGTAAATTGATGGCTGGCCTATGATCCAACCTGTTTGCTAATCTGAGTATCTTTTCTCCTCAAAATAAAGCAGATAAAGAAAGCAGAGGTTTTGAAAAAGCAGAAGATACACAAAATTATCTTTAGAAAATTACCCAGCATTACAAGGATTGACCTCCAAATTGTGTCACATCTAAGAACAAGCAGCTGTAAATTGTACATATTAGGGGGTTATTATGATGGAGTCGGATAAGACGGAAGTTGCCAATTTTTGCCTATTTTCAAATACGTTTTAATTTTGTTCTGTGTTAAAAGTTTTTGTCATGTGTTGTTATCAAACAGTTTCTCCTACTTAACACTAACACATGTATACAAAAACACTTGTTTTATAAACATCCTTAAGACTGTAGACATAAAGCCATATGAGCAGAATTCATCAAACTAAATGAACATGACATAGGCATGTCCCATTGTACATGTTTGAGATATAAAATGGTAAATTTACACGACATTTTACTCCCATGCCCATAAAGAACACTTCTACAACCAACTACTCCACACTATCACATGTTAATCCATTACCAAACAATAATGACATTAGACCAGTTTGTTAAAGACAACTCTGGAAAACATTGTGGGAAATAGAGAAATTGCTCATCACAAGCAATTTCTCCTTTTCCCACAATGTTTTCTGCAGTATCAGAATATTATTTTTCAATTTAATCACATTTTCAGATGTTGTCGGCAAACTCTTTCAATTTGGGACAGTCAAAAATTTGGTATTTGCCAAAGGGTTAAATAGTTTGGGCTTAACCAATGGGGCTGGTTCCCAGGATTAACCTCTCCTGGAGAATGTGTGACAAATTCAAAGCCATGGCAGAGGACAAAACCTATGAGATACATATGCTCCTAACAATCAACGGGAGCTCACTCATAATGACCAAGATAAATGGGATTTTATTCATCATTAACAAGATAACCTGAGAACTTGCTGATGGAGAGCAATGCAAAATGAGAAATTACTCATGGTTTAGAGGAAGAAATGAGAACTTACTCATGGTTAAGATGACGAAATGAGAACTTAATGATGGATAAGATGACAAAATGAGAACTTACTCATTATTAAGAAGATGCAATTAGAACTTTCTGATGATGAACATGCCAAAATGAGAAACTGCTCATGAATTTAAAGGCAAAATGAGAACTTTCTCATGATTTAGATGACAAAATGAGATTGTGCTCATTAATTTTAAGACAAAATGAGATTTTACTCATAAATTTTAAGTTAAAATGAATACTTGCTCAAGATGAACATGACAAAATCAGATGCTTCTCATCATAAACACATTCTGTTTAACCTTTTCCCAATAAACAAATTTTTGACTGTACCATATTGAAACAGTTTGCAGACAACATTTCAAAATGTGATGAAATTGAACAATATTCTTCAAAAAGAGCAGTAAACCTTGTGGGAAAAGAATCGCTCGTTACAAGCAATTTCTCCTCTTCCCACAATGTTTTCTTAAGTCGTTTGCAAAAAAGTCGTCAAATGCGTTATTGTTTGGGAAAGGGTTAAGTCTCACAGATACATTTGTCATCATAAAAGTGTTTGCAACAGGGAAAGCCTGATAGGGTTAGACACACTTTCTAAAGATATTGACAATTCAACATTCAGATATAAATAAGAAGAGGATAATTACTAGGTTGTATTCAATGATGTATGTTATTTGCTCACTCAGAGAATTGATTATTGAACCCTTTCTGTTGTATGATAACCAGATAACCCCACATTGGGAACTAGAACTGGTCCAAATTGAAAGCAACAGCAGACGGCAAATCATTAGTTTAGATTGAACTTATTCATTTTACAACAATGTGAAACAAGTTCTTACAACTTAAATTAATTACTCTCTATCTGCATCCTGGATAGATAAACACACTCACGTCAAATCTGGATTTAGGAAAAGTAACAAGGCGAAACCGGCTTCTCACAGGATTCAAACCGGGGACCTTCATGTCTTAGGGCGGACAATATACCCCTTGACCATTGTTCTCAACACAAGGTATTAAGTATATAAGAAAGATATTATTGTGTGGTTTTGGGAAGAAACCATTGAAAAATGTTAATGTTTGGTATAGGGTTAATAGACAATGTACTGTCATGTTGTGATATTTAATAAGTGATTTAATGAAGCAGGGCTTTGTTGTTTGTGTCAAGATATCATCGCTTCAATAAGCGGCGTTTGTTTCATTGTAACACCTTTCATTTCCTGCATTTAGTTTGTTATATAACCCCTTACTCCATGATACCAGCCTTCAATGCATCTGGTGCAGAAAATGTAAGAAACCGCTTTGACGAAAGAATGAATCGCCCTTTATGAATATTGCTTCCTTTGTGGCAATGGTTAATACCAAGAAAAATGTGTTTATTCTTTTCTAGCTATTATTTATAGTCTGTTGTTGCTTTCAATCTAAACTAATCACATTAAGGTCCTTTGTGGCCCATTTGTTAAGTTGTCAGAATTAGAATGTGGTGATGCCAAGTTCGAGCCCAACCCTTACCTCTGGTTTCATTTGGGAAGTAACTTCATAGCCCTAGCCTAGTACTGGTTGATCCAGGAAAGCTGTAATGTATTTGAAAAATTGTTGCCACGGCGTTAAACACCAAACATACAGTATATCAAACCAGTCACAAATACCTTAATTGGGCTGAAATATCTATGTTGTTGGATTTTTCAACATAAAATTATTATAAAAAGGTCTAAACAAATCTTTTGCAAGCAGTGGACCAGAAATGACTCACCAAAGCTTGTTTTATAGATACATTATGTAGGATTTGCTGTGTTCAAACAAATCTTGTTTTATAGATACATAATGTAGGCTTTGCTGTGTTCAAACAAATCTTGTTTTATAGATACATAATGTAGGCTTTGCTGTGTTCAAACAAATCTTGTTTTATAGATACATAATGTAGGCTTTGCTGTGTTCAAACAAATCCTAAGGGTCCTTCTTGGCCCAGTGATTAAGATTTTGAACTTAGAACCTTGAGGTCCTGGGGTTGAGTCCCACGGGTACCACTGGTTTTAGGGTCCTTGACATTGTTTCTTTATTTCATTTGGTGCAGGAGGCTTTAAAACAAGTGTTTTCAAGGAATGGGTTCATTTTTTTATATCAAGTTCAAAAATTAGATATTTATGGTAAAGAAACTTCAGCACCTCATCAAGAATTCAATGCAAGACCATAGTAAGGCCGCCCATAAACATGAAGCACTTACTATAGTCTTTCAATGAGCCCCCGATATAAGCAGGGGTTTCATTAATATTTTGTACTATGCGGGTGATTCGACAAAAGTAGACTGGTGTATGGGGGACCTCATCAGTAGATTTATCATAAAACTGAGGAAAATAGCTGGGTTTTCTGGTCAAAATAGGCGGGCCCTGGCTCTTAATGAAATCTCTGTCTAAGGTGTCAAGGGTTGGTTATGAGATCGAATTCCTGAGATGTAAGTTTGTACATCTATAGAAACCATCCATACAAAGGTTAGTAAACCCCATTGTGAGATTGAAATCGGTTTGACACAGCATTCACCACTCTAATTCTATCTTGGTGGGATAGTGAATGTGAGCTGAATACAAATCAAGTGTGCCATGACAAAAACTGCCCACCGGCAATTGAATATCGTGAATAATTTGCACAGCTAGCGCCTGCAGCTCCTGATAAGGGCCATATTTAACCCATTACCAAACAATAACGTTATTTGACCGCTTCGTTTCAGATGACTGTGGAAAACATTGTGGGAAAAGGAGAATTTGCTTGTGACGAGCAATTTCTCCTTTTCCCACGATGATTTCTACCCTATTTGATGATTATTTTCTAATTTCGTCACATTTTGAAATGTCATCTGCAAACTCTTTCAAATTGGGACAGTCGAAAAATTGGCATTTGGTAAAGGGTTAACCAGATAAAGTGCATGTTTCGCTTGATAACTTCTTTATTTCCTTTCTTCAAACAGTCAAATACTGACTGTGGTAAGGAATTTTATATGTTATACAATTATAAAATACCTTGATCAAATCTCCAGATAATTTGCATATTTCCCTTGATTATTTTGTTAACTTTCATATTATTTTTATAAACTATCAAATAATGACTGTGACAATGAATGTTGTTAGTCATATATACCTAGAACAATCTCCAGATAATGCGGCATATTTCACTTGATAACTTCTTGATCACTTTTTACAAACTGTCAAAAACTGGTGTGGTAAGAAATAGTATATTTAATTATGCATACCTAGACCATATCTCTAGATAACCAGCATATTTGCCTTGCAAACATCCTGTACTTTTTTCTCCAAATCCATATTGAGATGTGGGATATGTGCCAATGGCAAAGAAATATTGTGATTAGTTTGACATAATGAGACAAAAGCTCCAGCTAAAAGGAGTATAAAAGAAAACTTTATGCTAACATCAATTATCCCTTCCCCACACCCTATGTTGTGTGTACTCACCAGAATCTCCTGAATGAGATGTCTTGCTTGGAAAATTCTTAAAAGTACCCCTAAAATAGGGCTTGCCTGATAGTGCTGGCATTGTTGAGCTTTGAGACTGGTATGCACTTGCTCAACATCTGAACTAGACAGTGTACAGTTGGTCTGTGACAGCTTCTCGGTGGCCTCAAGAATCATTTCCATTGCAACTAATGTAAACTTGTAACTAATGGGCACTTGTAACTGATGTGAACTTGTAACTGATGTGAACTAGTAACTAAAGTGAACTTGTAACTTATGTGAATTTGTAACCAACGTGACCTTGCAACTAATTTGAACTTATAACAAATGTAAAATGTAACTTATATAAACTTGTAACTAATGTGAACAAGCAACTGAAGTGAACTAGTAACTAAAGTGAACTTGCAACTAATGTGATCTTGTAAATAATGTGAAGTGGAAACTAATGCAAATTTGAAACTAATGTGAAATTGTAATAAATGTGAACTTGGAATTAATGTAAATTCACATCTAATGTTAACTTGAAACTAATGTGAAGTTTTAAGTAATGTGAACATGCAACTAATGTGAACTTTTAAACTTATGTGAACTTACAGATTAAATGTGATCTTACAACTAATGTGATCTTGCAGCTGATGAAAACCTGCACCTAATGTGAACTTTCAGCTGTTGTAAACTTGCAACTATTATGAACTTGCAACTTCAATGTAAACTTGCAACTAATGTGAACTTTAAGCTTTTGTCAACTTGAAATTAATTTCGTTTTTATTTTGATGACTAACAGCCATGTCAACAAAGGCAGCCTGCTCCCTGCCCCAAAGGATGCAGAAGAACCCAATTGAACATACTCAGTTTATTGATCACTCAATGACATCTCAAGTATTGACCTATCAGAATCCAGTGTTGTTGAGTTTGTGAGTTATTGAGTTTATTCATCCACTTGTTCCAGATGGCTCGGAGTTTACTATAACCAGGGGCATGCAGGGGTCTTTGTATTCAGATTGCTTGTGTGTTTTGATAGATTTTCTCTGACAGGGAAATTATCCTGTGACTGAGAGGTTTCTCCAGTCTCTCTTAATGAAAAGGATTACTAGGGCTCAGGGCAGGCCAAAACAGCCTTGTATACTGTCTTCTTCTATGCTCTCGCTTTGACCCATTACTAAACAATAACGACATTTGACCAGTTTGTTGCAGACGACTTTGGAAAACATTGTGGGAAAAGAAGAAATTGCTCTTTACGAGCAATTTCTCCTGTGGGAAAAGAAGAAATTGCTCTTTACGAGCAATTTCTCCTTTTTCCACAATGTTTTCTGCCCTATCAGAGTATTATTTTCCAACTACGTCACATCTTGAAATGTCGTCTGCAAACTCTTTCAATTTGGGACAGTTGAAATTTTGGGCGTTTGGTAAAAAGTTAAAACGCAGTCAGTGGTAGACACTATTGTAACAATAATTGTTTTCATGCACCTGCATTAAATAACAATAGACATTATTGTTACTGAAGTAAACACTACTCACAAGGAGTAACCTTTGGTAACAATGGTACATATTCTATAAGATTTTTTTTCCCCTTTTTTTCATGCTTTGTGACACTGACTAGTGTTCATACCATTCACAATACCCACCTAAGGGATTGAATCAATCATAAGAAATATTGGGACTATTGTAAGGGTTATTAAGTTTTTCTTGTTTTATCAATGCGCATTAAAACGCCAATCATTCATTTATTGTTTTGTAGTCCAGAGGATTTCAATGAATATCCACCATATATTGAAGAAACATCAAAGCCATCAGCTTTGAAAATATTACTCTGATCCAAACCTCTGCTTTGGTCTGTTCTTTCATCGTCATCCCTGATACTCTTTTCACTGTTATATAATTGAGAAATGGTTGAAAACAGTGTTAAATCAATAAGCATGGTTACACAAGTGATAAATGTTTGAAATGAGTGATAAAACAACTAACAGTCTTATTTTGTCATTAACTATTTGGTCCTGAATCAGATAGCCTTCACTGCCTATCTATTCTTGAGGCTGATTTCTTACCGCAGTGCAAACATTTCTTGGTGCTGTCTAGAGATCCCCTTTTGTCATGTGTTGGGCCAGTTAAGAGTGACAGATAGAAGAAGGGACTTAAGCTAAGGCAGATTGATGGAGAGAATTAGTCTGGTCTAGAATTATTGAATCTTTGACATAACCAATACCACTGCTACCGACTGATTTGACTTGTCCAACTCTTCCTAAAGACAACACTCCTTTCAAACAATGATTTGGGATGACAGTTGTGCGGAGGTAGAGCGTCAACCTCTTGTCCTGAGGGACCAAGGTTCGATCCCAATAAGTCACAGTGAAAATTTCCGGGACTGGCACTCATATTGGCTTTAGTACTGGTTTAGTATCCAGGAAGCAGTTATTGCGAGTGAATTTGATAAGCTTCAAGCTCCTGTCACAATCAAGGTAAAAGAAAGAAGTTTAAACTTAGACTATGATTCCTGCAAATTGAAAGCAACATAAGGAAGAAATTATTTCGAGTGAAATGTTACATCTTTCTTTTTTGTGACATTGATGGTAACCTCTGTGGGAAGTGTGCTGGTAAAATTGAGGAGGGTTTCATTTTGAAAATACTGTTTAATTCAACTCTACCCTAAATACTTTTTTCACCAAGCAAGCACAGCAAGCAGCGTCTTCTTTTGCCAGAATGGTTCAGAAGTTGTATTATATATTAAAGGATAAAATAGTATTGTGGGAATCTTGGAACGTTTTTGCTCTGTCAATTTGGTCATGAGTCAAGCATGACAGGAGAATATTTGGATGGGGTCCTGCATGGCTTTGTGGTAAAGGCTGTGGATTTGACTTTGGTTTAACCCCTTACCAAACAAAAACACCATTTGACCAGTTTGTTGGAGATGACTATGGAAAACATTGTGGGACAAAGAGAAATTGCTCTGAACAAGCAATTTCTCCGTTTCACACAATGTTTCTGCCCTATCAGAAACGTATTTTTCAATTCTATCACGTTTTGAAATGTCGTCTGCAAACTCTTTCAATTTGGGACTTTCGAAAATTTGGCGTTTGGTAGAGGGTTAAACAGTTTGGGCCCCACTAATGGCGCTGGTTCCCATGCAATGTCCTTTTTTTCAAGACACTGTAGAGGTTTAGCTTAGTTCTGTTTAGTCCTAGGAAAGCCATTTTAGTACTTAAAGAATGGTTTACACCGCAGTTTATACTTCTAAAAAAAAGATGATAATAGAGTACATTGTCATGTAACAGAAACATTAGTTTCTCTACAAGTGTTATATATAAATAATGAATGTTCAATTTGTCTGGTAGAACCAACCCACATCTTACTGTAATGATTCCTTCCTCATTTTTGTGAAGTACAACTGAATGAAGCCATCTTCAAGCCAGTCTCTAAAACATGCAGATAGCCACAAGTTATACTCATGTTAATATAGGAGCTCAGAGGTAAAGGTGAAATTCTAAGAACTTGGTAGATCCGGTATCCAGGAAGAGACGTTTTGCGTGACGCCTTAGAGCTCTAGCCTAGTACTGGTACAGGAAAGCTGTAACGTAACTGAAAAATTGTTGACACGGCCTTAAACCAAAAATATGTAAAGAAAATTATGGTGGCAAAAAACAGAACTTGAATATTGAGTAAATGATCTTTTATTATCGAGTTTTGATGTCTGTTTTATTGTTTTCTGTTTGCAAATTAATGTATCAAAATTTTGTAAGGCTCTAAATGGTGAACAATACAAGTCGAAAAGGCATTTTAAATGTAATTTCCTTTTGGTCACAGGAGCAAATATAATATGATTGAAAAGCTTGCTATCAAGGGCTTTTCTTCTATAAGCCGGAAGTATTAGGATGGTTGAAGGTGAATCAGAGTTGTGTTAAACCATCTGAAATAAGAGTTTGCATATAAAGATATAAATTCTAAGAAAACATTATTCAATTCTGAGATTTTCTTTGGCCTTGATGTTCTCTGATTTGCATAATTTACATAATTCTGCTTTTGCACTTGGATGTCAGATTTACTAAATCAGTTTAGAATAACATGTAAATTCTTTCTTAAAGGGACTTATTCAGAGCTTGTGCTGTGAGGGTAATAAACATTCAACATTTGATATGTGAAACCATTTTCACTAAATCAAATACTTTTTGCAATTTCTATACTTTTAAGTTGCTGAAATCCTGTGATTTTGTTGAATAATGTAAAGTGAGCCTTTGGGTCTGTCAGGGCCTCTAAGGGAAAGCCACTTTATAAATAAACTCAGGAGTTCCTTCCGTGGCACCTTGCTAGCATCCGGTGACAAGAGCTGTTAAGTGTATACAAAGACCCATAAGATTATCATATTTAAAAATAACGCAGCCTTTTAATTTGAATTTAGATCACTGTGTGTGACCAAAGAACAAATGTTTAAACAGATTTCAATTTCTACAATATAAATGTTCTATCATTTCTGTATGGTTATGAACGGGGATGGAAAGCTGTCAATAATCTAGTGGTATATTACTTTAGAAATCTATATTGTCATTTTATAGATAGAAAAATAATTTAGTTTGGATTGTTAAAATCCCAATCTGTGAGAAAGTGCTTTTAAGATGGTTGAAAGTGAATAATGTGTTTAATGATCTGTAGAAGGAATTTACATAGAAAATGATGCCATTGCAGAAAACACTAGATTCTTAGATTTTCCATGGCAATGATTTTCCCTGATTTACATAATTCAGCTTTTACTCTTGGATGTCAGATCATATTTACTTAATCCATTTTGAATAAAATGTAAACCCTTTCTTAAATATGAGGTGCATGTTGACTTGGTTTATTTTCTCCAAATTGGCTTTGAATTCAAAAATAGAATATGCATTTAGGGCAAAGAGCCTTTTCCAAGTTATTCTATTCTGATTTAGAGATAACATAACTCCTGTATTAATTGTGATTTAAGAACATCTGAGAAAAAAAAACATATGCTTAGTGTTGTGTCTTTTCTACAATCTTTTTTTTATTTTTTTATTTCGACAACATTTTGCAGCATATTGTTAGATTTCTTTAGCAATGTCTCTTGTCCTTTTGTTTTGACAGCTTGAATCAGAAAAAGATGAGTAATGCTACTTTTATGCATGAAGAGAAGGAAAATTGGAGAAAAAAAAGTTGTTATGCACCGAACTTTGTTCAATGGTAGAACTATCAAAGATGGGCTTAATGATGGAATGACAAGTGAATGATATAAATATTGATGTCTTGTAAAATGACATAATATAAGATTGATTTTATTTATTTATTTCTTTTCAGGCTGAGATAATACAGACTGCACAAGCCTTGGCATTTACAACTGCTAAACCAGATGAGGTAAGCTTTAAAACTCTGGACATTGAAACTTAGGTAATTCCTGAAAAAAACGTGCATGTGCCATATCATTGGAAGGGTCAATTGCTATGCAATATTGCGTATCCCAATATTGAAATATGAGGGAATGTTTTTTTGAACTTATGCAAATGTTAGCATAAATGGTTAGTACAACAATACCCAGGAGTATGGATAGGTGCATGGACCACCATTATTATGAATGAAATACAACCTAACCAACCAACTATCCAGGTAGGAAAACAAGCATAAACCTGAAACAGATGCATTCTTTGACATATGGTGTTACAGATAAAGTTTGATACTATCATTTGACAAAAATTGGATATTTGGAGTTGATTCTCATCAACTGTTTGTTTTATTGGTTGTTAACATTAAGGAATCATGAAAATTCAAATGGTAACGGAGCAAGGCTTAGAACCCATAAGAATTTGAACTCTCATGAAGAGTGACCTTGTAATATCTTAGTTCTGTACTCTAGTCCCAACAATTTTGTCAAAATCAAATCATAATGACCAACAAAAACTGTGATCAATGAAAAAGAAACCATTTTAACAAAAGGAGAATCTTGAGTACTGGTTGGGGAGAAAGTTTTTTCTGTTGGATGTCCTTGGGACTCAGTGGTCTTAGCAGTTGTTGGTTTGATTCCTGTGAGAAACAGTGTCCACCTTTCGACGTTTTCTGAAACATTTCAACGAAAGGACTCTGATTGCCCCTAGATATTTCTACCCTACACTCTCTATTGTAGGTTTTATTTGAATCGTCTGGCCTTAAGAATAGAAATCATCATTAAAGTAAAGGCTAAGATATAGCCTATAATCTTTACCCTGTATCATTCTATATAAAGTGCTCTCTCTTTCCTGGGGAAAGTACGGGGAAGTGTAATTGCCAGGAAATTGTAAATGAGGATATAAATCTCATACCAATCAACTATTGGACTTCCCTTTTGTTTTAGTGTTTTAGTTTGGGAAAATTGGGATTCACTTAGGATCCACTTGTTACCATGGTTATGGCAAGATTGTTTGATGCCTTGGTACACTTTGAACCACAATGAAGATATATACATATCAAAACTTATCTACAATCTACATGTGAGAGGAAATATATAGGGCCCTATTACTTAACATGCTGATGAAAATAATACAAACTTTAACCTAAATTGCAAAGATCATAGATGCTCATTGCAAGCATTTTCTACTATTGTCACTCTTATGGGTTCTTACATGATTTCCTAAAGAAAGAAATATATATTTCATAAACTGTTAATTTTGGTTCTTTCTTACAATTTTGACTAATCACTAGACTTATCACTTAGTAACAAAAATGTTAAAAAGGATCAATTGTTAGATACACTCCCCCCCATACTAAAACCATGAAATATCCGAGATGGAAAGACCTCAATTATTCATGTCAAATTGAAATAAAACCACACTTTTAGGATGGAAACCTTAATAAACACCAAGTTTCAATGGGAGGTTTGGTTCTCTCTGGTTTTCTCTCCTCCTTACACTCAAACACGCATAATAAATGTTCTGTGGAAAAGGCAATTGTTATTTTGAGTGTTTCAGAGAGATTTAATTGATCCATTGCATGCATGCCCATCGCAAATTATTTCCGTCAATATTGCATCCTGAAAAATTGAAGAAAACTATTAGAATATGAGACATTTGAATTGACTATTGCGTGACATGGGATCAATTGTTTCCATAGGATGTCTTATTCAGATAAAAAGCTATGTTAGATTTTTTTTCTAAAAAAAGACCTTAGTTCAGAAAACACTTCACTTGGATATCACATCGCACTTCTTGTTTGAATGATGCATTTTATGGATGATATTTTGAACCCTTTTGAAGTTTTCTTCTTTATGCATAAGATTTATTGAACGTTGGAAGGTTTGGGTTAGATTACCTTTGGAAGAGAATTCCATGGCCTTTGTGTTAGATTACAGAACTTGAAATCTCATGGCCCCTCGCCGCAGGTATGCAAATGCCGATGACATTTGGATTTTCATGAGAGTTGGTGTTAGGACTTATTACAGAATCCGGATGGTTCTACCCGGCTTAACCAGCCCTTATGGGCAGATGAGAATGGGGGTCTTCCTCCCTTACTAAGAATCGGACACGACACCATGAATGAAATAATGTTGATGCAATGTAAAACCCCATATAGAAAAAGAGAAAATGTTAAATGAAAATGGGAAACAGGCAAAAATGCCTTTTTTTTTTATTTGTTAACATTGGTCATGTGATTTCCAATATGATTGTTACATTGCAACACCCATGCTGCATGGAACCAAGCTAGTGCTATGTTTTCTTACTTGGAACTAGCACTTGTATTATGTTATGCCAATTACTGTGAGTGTCATGTGTGGGAGCCATTACTACTATTGTTTTATTTTAGTCACAGAAATGTTTCCTATAAGGCTTCTTATTCTGGAATTGTTAAACATAGAACAGAACAGACTTTTATTCAGACTTGTACAAAGTACATCATCTACAACGTATTTTAAGTACAAATTGATGTTAGCATGACAAACACACAGAAATTGCATTTTTGAATGAAAGTAGTTAAACATTTACTCAATTTGATTCAGCTACATAAATAGACTTTAGAAATCATTGTAACAAAGTTAGATATTTCTGTTGACAAGCGACTTGGGTTTTATCCAATATTGTTTGTAAATGACATTATGAGGGTTCAATTCAAGACCCATAGTAAATCCTTGTCACATGTTAAGCACTTACTATAGTCTTGTATTGAACCGTCAATAAGCATGTTCATAGATGGTTCAAAACAAGACTTTAGTTAGTCCTTCAAACATGAAGCAATTATTTTAGTCTTGTATTGAACCATCAATAAGCATGTTCATAGATGGTTCAAAACAAGCCATAGTTAGTCCTTCAGACATGAAGCAATTATTTTAGTCTTGTATAGAACCCTCAATAAGCATGTTCATAGACAGTTCAAAACAAGACTTTAGTTAGTCCTTCAGACATGAAGCAATTATTTTAGTCTTGTATTGAACCATCAATAAGCATGTTCATAGATGGTTCAAAACAAGACTTAAGTTAGTCCTTCAGACATGAAGCAATTATGATAGTCTTGTATTGAACCATCAATAAGAATGTTCATAGACAGTTCAAAACAAGACTTTAGTTAGTCTTTCAGACATGAAGCAATTATGATAGTCTTGTATTGAACCATCAATATGCATGGACAAGAAGGGTTTAATACAAGACCATAGTAAGTCTTTCACAAACATGAAGCCATTACTATAGTCTTGTTTTGAGCCGTTGCATTCTGTCGTTGGCTGATGCATTCTAGTTGGACTAGTCCCAAAGTTGGATCCCAAAATTAGAGAATGGGTTAATAATGGTCCAAGGCAGGATGGAAATTAGATTCTCTGGATTCATGCCTCCTGGAATATTTTCTGGAAATAGGACTAATTTGGGTTTGGCATTCAGGATGCTAAATGTAACCCTTCTTCTGCATCTTGTCTAGGGATGATCATGTGCAGTTTCTCCATTTCAGACTTGTTTCATTTGGTGTTACATTCTATCAATATATTTACAGTTTTAATGGCAAAAATTGCTCATAAGATAAGGAGGAAGATGCCAAACTTAACCGAGGTTAAGAATAATGTCAAGCTTTATAGGATCATCAAGACTCTGTTAGCCAGCCTGGAAACTATCCCATGTGGCTGTGTTAAGATTCAAACCCACAAAGACCTTGAGATTTCTGCTTCAGTAATCATGCCACTGGGCCACAAAGGTTGTGCCCTTTCCATGACTGGCATTTCTTCTCTGTATGATCGTAATAGCGTTGAAATTTGGATTTTGACGCTGCTATGATGTGAATATTGCCTAGACAAAAAGTTCATGCTCAAAGTTTTATATTTTCATAAAAGTTCATAAAGCCACCTGAATTTGTACATGTAATGCACTAAGACAATTTAAATTGACAGATGGGGAGTTAAGCTCCTAACAAATGCCTGGGAATAATGCTTTCTGGGATGTGTTTGATTGCTTAAGTGTTTAAGAGTTTTTAAGCATACTCGGTTACCAATATAGGAAAAGTCTGGTGTAAAGTTGGTGCCAAGTTGTTTTTGTTCAGGAGAGGATTAATGAGGTTGTTTATTTTAGGTTATTACCATAAATTCCAGTGAATTAAGGTATATTGACTTTATTGATTAACTATTAAATAGCCGAGGCTTTGTCATGGCATGTCCAAAGCTGTACCAATTAATTCCATTTTCTCATTAAATCTGATACCTCATGTTCAGGTTTTAGAGTAGTCAAATCATGTTGAAAGCATGAACATGCAGCAATCCTGGGGTATGAAAATGATGAAAGGATAATTGCTTGCTATAATTGATTTTTCACCAGTCAAGCTTTCTATTATGGTTATTTTTATACTGTTGAAATGGCATCAGCCCATTCCCACATATGGGGACCTTGTAAATGGTCCAATTTGAAATGGGTATCAGACAACAATTATGAAGTTTCAACAATAACAACTTCATAATGATAAATGAAAGAACGAACCATTGTGATGGCAAAGTCTTGTCACAGTGGTTTGAACTGGTTTCTAAGGATTTCTACAGCAGTCAATGTCTGTTTCAAAGAGCACCTGAATGAAGGAGATGAAGAATAGTTTTACAGGGCATAGCCTCTATTGCTCAGTTAACAAGGAGTCTGACTTGATGACTTGATATTGGGGTTCATTGTTTGAGCCTTGGATCAGGATTTTTTTTTTATTGATGTGACATCATTTAGTGCTTTCCCCCACACCATGAGGGAAGCATTTAATCACATGAAAAAAATGCTTCTGCAATGTTGGTGAGAAATTTGCTAAGCGTAACTTAGACCCGCATAATACGACTAAATTACATGAATAAATGTAATACAAACATTAAATTTTGTTTTTTATCAGATGCCATACATTCGGAATAAGCTCTTATATAGGGCACATCCGCCCACATATCTGTATGTCTTCCTTTTTCAACCAGAACCTGTATCTTCTTCACAGGCCTGTTGTGCTTATTTTGGTACCAACATCTATCTACATATCCCTATCCTGCCAAATTCTTCTTCACAGGCCTGTTGTGCTTATTTTGGTACCAACATCTATCTACATATCCCTATCCTGCCAAATTCTTCTACACAGGCCTGTTGTGCTTATTTTGGTACCAACATCTATCTACATATCCCTATCCTGCCAAATTCTTCTTCACAGGCCTGTTGTGCTTATTTTGGTACCAACATCTATCTACATATCCCTATCCTGCCAAATTCTTCTACACAGGCCTGTTGTGCTTATTTTGGTACCAACATCTATCTACATATCCCTATCCTGCCAAATTCTTCTACACAGGCCTGTTGTGCTTATTTTGGTACCAACACCTATCTACATATCCCTATCCTGCCAAATTCTTCTACACAGGCCTGTTGTGCTTATTTTGGTACCAACATCTATCTACATATCCCTATCCTGCCAAATTCTTCTTCACAGGCCTGTTGTGCTTATTTTGGTACCAACATCTATCGACATATCCCTATCCTGCCAAATTCTTCTACACAGGCCTGTTGTGCTTATTTTGGTACCAACATCTATCTACATATCCCTATCCTGCCAAATTCTTCTACACAAGTTTGTTTTGCTTGTTTGAAACGCACATCCAAGCCACATAGCCCTAGGCCTCTCTCTATCGCAACACCACGATGTTTTACGCACGCCTGTTATTTTGCTGGATTGTATGGCTGTACAAGAATGAAACATGATGTACCGTTTTGCTGGATTGTATGGCTGTACAAGAATGAAACATGATGTACCTCGAATACTGTAGCTTGATCCCACTCATATTTTAGACTGACAGTGATGCATAGGTCTATTACATTAGAACAATTGGAATAGTTCTGAATCTTCTCGATATATGGCAGCCTTACGCGATACAGGGAGATACTATAGAGCTGGGGCTATAATGAAGACTAATTCAGAGTTTACCATGTAATAACACAAAAGTGTAACATTAACTTTTGTGCACTCTTTTAAGAACAATTCCCTCATACACATGTTAAAGCATTTTGCCACTAGTAACACAAGTTAAAGTTGTCACAAAAATAGGACAAACTTAACCCTTATATTGCCAGAACCAACATCATGCTTATGCAAACAGGCCAGCTGCCAAGTAAATTGGCAATTGGCCTGTGATCTAACCTGTTTGATACTCTAAGTATCTTTCCTCATCAAAATTAAGCAGATATTTAAGGTTTTGGAAAGCAGACTACACAAAAATCTATTATTAGAAAATTACCCAGCATTTTGAGAATTAAGATAAGCCATTACTCCTTCCCAGTGTGACAATGGCTTCTACCATTTTACTAAGGTTTGAGTTATTATTATGTGCAAACTTCTTTATAATTGTCACCTGTCTGACTTTCAACTTTTCAGTCCCAGTGAATTCCTTATGTGGGAATGTATCAAATCTGTCATAAGTAATGCATTGTAAGTCAACCGGCCATATTGGGCATTAAGTTTTAAGAATTGAATAGATACTAATTGCTATTGAAACCATGCACTGAAGTGAGCACATCTAACTTGATGATGCCTTAAAAGCAGTTTATGTAGAGGTCTCCCTTTATTCATGATAAGTCTTGAAGCATAACATAAATGTAGATATTAGTGAAATGATTTAAAAAGCCCTTTATATTAGAACTAACACAAAAATTAAAGGTTTTTGTTCGCATAGATTTACTGGTTTGTATCTAGATTTGGTCACCAGAAACAAAATTTGGCCATTGGGATGTTGTCCCATTCATCTCATTCCTAATACAGATGACTTACAAACTATGAACCCTTTCCCATACAACAGATTTTCGACTGTCCCAAATTGAAAGAGTTTGCAGACGACATTTCAAAATGTGATGAAATTGAAAAATATTCTTCAGGAAGAGTAGAAAACCTTGTGGGAAAAGGAGTAATTGCTCGTTACGAGCAATTTCTCCTTTTCCCACAATGTTTTCTAAAGTCGTCTGCAACAAAGAAGTCATATGTCGTTATTGTTTGGGAAAGGGTTAAGGCTGCTTGTTCACAGGTGTCAGGAAATTTTGATGTTAAAACGTCAGCAACTGTACTGCTGTATGATACCCACCGGAGAATTGCTATTGGAAACATTGATATTTAAGTTTTAGAGCCTGTATACAGTGAATTATGATCCAAAATCCAAAGTCCAAGGACCTATGCCTTCCACCGAATGTGTATATATTGTCATCCTATTGCTGCCACTGATGCTCCCCTCCCCTCCTGTGTGTGTGTGTGATGTTCCTTTAATGAAGCGGAGACTAATGTTTTATAGCCTTGGTCGACTTCCCCCCCATTGATTGGCTATCCATCTCCCCTTCTCTGACTCACATGCTAATGGATGGCTGCAGCCAGATTGATTGTTGTTTCCTGCAGCAGAAGAAATACACAGATGCAAGATTGCTAGGGTCTAGGCACAAACCATCATTCACAGATTTTAACCTAATGTGAAGTTCCAGTTTCGAAAGCATTTGTGGTAATTAAGTTGATAATGTCTCTTTGAAATCCTGGGTTGTTGGTGTTTATTAGAATGTACCAAGGCATGTATTTCTGGTGCCTAATCAAACAAGCATTTTGTCCTGTAGAGCTGTTTTATTTTGTTTTAAAATAGAAATATTTTAGTGAACTGGCACCTGCCTAATGGATGCATCTGACAGAAGCAACTATTTTCTATAGGCTTTTATCTGCTGACTTATTTATAATGAGTGGGTTGAGAAAGCAAGGCAAGTTGTCCTATTTGAGACTCATTGCCATCCCTCATACAAGATTATGTGCCTATGCCAACTCTAAAGCAACAGCAGACCGCAAGTAAATGTATAAAAAGATGATATTTCTTTGGCTTGAAAGTACAATTTTGTTAAAAAAGAAAATGCTTGTCTTCAGAATGTAGTAAGATTACAGATTGCATCTTAATCTTTTTTTAAAAGAAAAATATTTGTCTTTTCTGCTGTGTTTTTGAGTAAATGTTTTAAAGTGTTGTACTTGCTCTTGAGTTTTTGGAATCAATTTTCAAGGTGATTTTCTTGCACTGTTTGGAGTTTCCCCTGATTTCGTGGAGTTAATGTTTCTAAGATGTTGTCTTTGCTCCTGCATTTTGTGGTATAAATATTTTCAATGTGTTGCACTAGGCTTGCTATGAGTTTTTAGGGTAAATGTTTCTAAGGTGCTGATCTTGCTCCTGAGTATTTGATCCAGTGAAAGGAGTAAATGTTTCGAGGGTGTTGTTTTTCGGCAGGTTCTACATCAGAGTCAAAGCTTATCTGATACCCAAACATTATTGTTAATTAGTCTTTGCCCTCTCCTATCTAGTTAATGAGATGGTTTAATTATAGAATATGGATATCATGGAGATAAAGAACAACAGTGAGAGAGCTCCAGATAAGAGTGATCTTCGGAGCCTTTTTACCCTTATAGTGCTGGAACCGACTTCATGCTTACATATATATACAAACAGATAAGATCCAAGACAACCAGCAAATAAATTGGCGGCTGTCCTGTGATTTAACCTATTTGTTACTCTGAGTATCTTTCCCCATCAAAATTAAGTAGATATGAAAGGTTTTCGAAAGCAGATGATACAAAAATCTATTGTTAGAAAATTAACCAGCATTGTATAATGGTGAACATGCGCTGTATCAAATACTATAAGATAAACCAGACCAATCCCTGCAAAGGATCTAAGAACTTTGTCAATGAACAAACATAAACGACAAATGGCTGTTCAAACTTGGTCATGAATTTCAAGAATATGTTTGTGATTTTATGAATAGGTGGGTTTTTATACGCGTCGCGCGCATGCGGGAAAGCGTATATAGCGATCGTACGGAATCTTTCTTTACCTCAGAATCCTTCTTTACCTATACGGGCTTAATCACAGCCGAGAGAAAGCAAGTAGTTCTAACTTCTATGTTGATTGTAATCTGTCTTTAACCACGTGAATTCTTATCAAATTGAATCGTCATTTTTTTTAATAACTCTTCCTTCCTTGGTTTGTTTTTGATGCGTCTGTGATGTGCAGGATGGTGATAAAAGGTAATGCAAACAATTCGCAATTTCCAAACATCCTCGAACTTCTAAAAGGTATCTAGCGGCACTGGATTACAGTCGAAACGGCCCGTTGTCAAAATGTCCCACGTTCAAAACGGCCCCGAATAAGTTAAAATGGCAAAATTATCTGTTCAAAGTGTTTAAACAGTATAAACCTTTATTTGGGCCATTTTGACTGATTGAAAATCAACAATTGGGCTGTTTTGATCATTCCAGGGCCGTTCTCATCAATCTCCGGGCCGTTTTGACATGGGGCCGTTTTGACATGTTCCCAAATATCTAGGCCGTGGGATTTCCCCCATCTTTAAAGGAATCCCCAGTATTTTTTTACTCAGTGCAGAACAAAGTCCCTATTTAAAATCATTTGCAAACTTCTTTCAACAACAGTCCTTGTGCCAGAAACGTTCATGAAGGAAAACTGGTAGTTATCAGCGATTTTATTTTGTTTCATAAACCCATGACCCAATTTCAGTAATAGGTTTCCGATTCGTTTGTTTGGTTACCAGAGGGTTGGGAACCAGTACACTTAGTGAAGTGAAAATACAGCTCCCGATTCTTTGCAGTAATATTTTTATGAAATAAAAAAAAGACATTAATTATCACATTTAAGCCGTTACTTTTACTATGAAAGTTGATTTTATAATTGAAAAAGACGGTTCATACTTAACAAAAAATTTGTCATTTTTTCATTATAAAAAAGAAAAAGAAATATGGCCTGATGTTTCTTTAAAAGCCAGAAAATACACCGTGTTTTTCGTTACCATTACTGACCATGAAGTGAGCATGTGCATTTTACAATGGCAAAATGAAAAAGATCTATTATCACCTTTTACCCAATGTATTTGGGAAATACCTCTATTGTTTCAAATCCTGGAAGAAACACTGAATGTAAAAATTGTTGAATAGATAAAAAAATCACCCAGATTAGAATGTATGATTGTTTTACCTTGTTGTTGTGATCATTTTTTAGAAATAACTTGCTGAAATAACGTTCATTGAGGTGATTTAGTGCTGAAACATCGGCTGGTTCTATTCTCAACGATCTATTCCCAATTAACAAAATTTGAAAAAAATATCGCGTGTCGTCGCAGATTTCTCCGGATTGACTGGACCGATCTTGTTGAGAGAGGTATCGTTGGACGCAGAAATAATTTTGCTATACGGGTCATATAGAGAATTGACAGACTAGCGATCGTATAAAGAATTACGGACTGATATGCGCGGAACGTCAGAACTGGTTTCTCTTTGAAGTTGTTTCCCTTGTGTATATATAGTGTTAATAAAGGTCTATTATGATATTTCTCCCTGTGGTCAAATGATGTTATTGTTTGGTAATGGGTCAAGTCTTCTTTTTCAGTCGCTGTAAGTTAAGGATACATGAAGGAAAGGGGGGGTTGTTAATGGAGCCAGTTGTGGGAATAGATGAAGCTGTTTGTCAAGCTTTATATCGATCTCACTTCTCTAATTCCCGGGATAAATATATTACAAGTATCATGTAACACCTGATTAAATTATACTGTCATTAATTTTAATCAAGGCTATTTATGGATATGTACAAATAGTGCTCATATTAACTCATTCCACCTTGAAGGAATACAATACAGCTACAGTCAAACTTGTGTTAAGAGGCCACCCTATGGGACAGAGTAAATTGGCTGTTTAAGACAGGTTGGCTGCTTAACACAAATTGATCTACACTATAAATCTAACAATGGGACTTTCTGTAGTGGCTGTTTAAGGCAGGTTGGCTGCTTAAAAGGGTGGCTGCTTAACACAAGTTAGACTGTATATATATGGCATATATGGCTATGGAATATAAAACATGTACGACTGTTCCAAACTGAAATCAGCAGCAGACATTAAAGATATACATAAAAATACATTGTTTTGTGATATTAGATAGAAATCATTGTGACAAAAGAACAAATTGCTCATCATGAGCAATTTGTCCTTTGGTTACAATGGTTTCTAAAGTATGTTATGTAGTGGGTTTTCTTGTATCACCATAAGCAAGGGAACTCATTTTTATCGATAAACTGTTGATATGATGTAGAACCTTCTCTAACAAAATAACCAAAAGTATTTCATGTCTGAAGTACTGAAAATTGTTTATATTAATATTGCAGCAAAAAACTTCATAATTAGAGAAAGGTCTAAACTATAACCCAATAATGAATTTTTATGACTGATTCATATAAATAGCACCTGCAGGTACCTGCCTATAAAGTTTATTGAACTCATTCCCTCATGTAATAGGACTTATGCATCAGAGTATGGTTTTTCTAAACGTCTTAGGAAAGATATTTGCAAAAGTCATAACTGATAAATATAGATAAGCATGGATAGGACCTTAAATAAAAGTACAATATTGCAATGTGATATGTCATTTGAAGCATCTCTGAGAGAGGATTCCAATGATATGTTAATTTGAAATATTGCTTAGCACAATATTGAAATAAGAGGGAATGTTGTTTCGAGCTTATAATAAATGCAAATTTTTAGCATAAAATGTTTAGTTAAACAGTACCCAGGGCCCAGTCTCATATAATAACTTTACATCTACATTGACAGAGTTGTCTGTAACCCTTGAATCTCAAGGTAACTTTGCTTTTGTGAATGCTTTGAAAGAATATGATAAAGATTTCACATGTAAGACTCCTGTTCTGATCATGTCAAAGTTTATGCTTTTCTGAGGAACTTTTCTTTATATTTATAAATATTTACAAACCTGCGGCAGTAAGAACCTTAGTAAAATGGGCCCCTGTTCAAGTTTGATTGCAACACCTGACAATGTATATGAGATATAACAAGAATAACTTATTACTTTCTGATATGGGGAGAAAGCCATTGTGAGGGAAGAAGGGCCTATCTTATTATTAATTAATTAGCAACTTGGTCTGCCTTGTTTTGGAAGCTGTCTGGATACACTAAAGATGAATACCAGTAATATAAAGAATAAGAGTGTATGTTTCATGCTTTATCAGCGTGTCAGCCAACCCTTAGAATGCTGGGTAATTTTCTTAAAAATAGATTTTTGTGTTGCCTACTTTCCAAAACCTTAAATGTCTGCTTAACTTTGATGGGGAAAGACACTCAGAGTGGCAAACAAGTTAGATCACATGCCAACAGCCAATTTACTTGGCCGCTGGCCTGGATCCAACCTGTTTGCATACACATGAAGTCGGTTCCAGCACTACAAGGGAAAATGCTTTACATTTTGACCAGGCCTTTGATCCCATATATAGGGCTTGGTTAGGAATCTGAAAATCGGTTGTCAGGTCATAAATAGCTATCTGAAGATCTCTACAAGTTCCTGGTGACAGACGCATATTGATCTCACCCATAGGATTTGTTTGATCAGTTGGAGACTCTCAAAGAAATCTTGGCAAAGTAATATTGGTGGGGATCTTTATTTCATTGTGCCATACTGTTCTTTCTCTTTGATTTTTACCTCTAAACTGTATTGTTTCACCATATTGTTGATCATGACTTATCAATTTGGCTTGTAGACCAGGTATTATTTTTCTATGTTACCTTTAATGGGTTTTGTGTTGGCCAAATGGAAAATCGAGCAGATGTGAATTTAATCAACAGCATGTAAAAAAACTTTTGATTGTTTGGTAGATATTAATTGGACAGGAGTGTGATATTGCCTGTGATGAGTAAATCCCTTAATCACAATTGTATACATCCTTTGCTGGTGGTGTAATAAGGTAAAATACCTACAATATGCCATTTTGGAACTCATTCTTTCATTGGACTACTTTGGTCATTCTCGGTATACAATGGTCAGGGCTGGAACCATTCAGTGTCAAAAGAAAAGGTAGATTTGGCAAGACCAATATATACAGAGAAGAACCAAAGTAATCTGATGAAGGAAAGGCCTTTATCCCCAAGCCAACTAACGCCTACGGTGCTTGTTGAGTCCATGACACCGGTGCTTGTTGAGTCCATGACCGCAAATAAATTGTGTACACTTACTCAATGGTCTAACTGCGCTCCTGTATGAGAAAGACTTATTTACTTTAGTCTTACATTGAACCTTCACACTGTTCATACTTTCTAATTGTTGTCTTCTCTTGTTTTGAATTTGGTCAAGTCGCTTAATCTAAAATAATGAAATATGCCAATGGGATGTATGTTGTTCATTTATCTTCACTATTTTTGTTTATTGATCAAGTAAAATTGAATTTTGATAAAAAAGGGGAGGCAGCTGAAGTCATTTCAATTTGTCCTGCATCATGAATTTTATTTTCAAATTAAGCAGAATTTTCATTACGATTCTTTTGTTGCGTTGAAAAAAAACCCACCAAGATGCAGGTTGCACAATTTCGCGTGTGTTTTTGATGATGAAGGTTTTATGCCTACGCCAGTGCTAAACTTGTTTTATTTGCATCTGTAATTTTTGGAGAAATAAATTACTTCCAAATTGCTCAATTTTGGCGGCGGATGTCTGCCTCATTGTGAAGTAGGAAAGGCTTAGGTTGGTGATAATGACAATGGTGATTTTCTCCTGCGAAGAATTATAGAACTGTGATCATGAACTTTACAAAAAACAAATGGCCGTTCATGAACACAAAACTGTTTTTTAACATGTTGATAAATTTCAAGAAGAGGTTTATGAATATGATCATGAACCTGTTCTTGATGTTGATGGACATGTTCTTGACATTCATGAACAGGTTTATGAATATGATCATGAACCTGTTCTTGATGTTGATGGACATGTTCTTGACATTCATGAACAGGTTTATGAATATGATCATGAACCTGTTCTTGATGTTGATAGACATGTTCTTGACATTCATGAACAGGTTTATGAATATGATCATGAACCTGTTCTTGATGTTGATGGACATGTTCTTGACATTCATGAACAGGTTTATGAATATGATCATGAACCTGTTCTTGATGTTGATGGACATGTTCTTGACATTCATGAACAGGTTTATGAATATGATCATGAACCTGTTCTTGATGTTGATGGACATGTTCTTGACATTCATGAACAGGTTTATGAATATGATCATGAACCTGTTCTTGATGTTGATGGACATGTTCTTGACATTCATGAACAGGTTTATGAATATGATCATGAACCTGTTCTTGATGTTGATGGACATGTTCTTGACATTCATGAACAGGTTTATGAATGTGCTCATGAACCTGTTCTTGATGTTGATGGACATGTTCTTGAAATTTATGAACAAGTTCAAGAACAGTTTTGTGTTCATGAATGACCATTTGTCATTCATGCCTGTTCATGAACTGTCAGACATTTGTTAATGCTTAGCAAGGGTTTCCAAGTCAACAGCAGACATTTAGGGTTAAATGAGAGACTTTAATAAATCCTCTGCTGAAGTAATGGATGTATTTTAGTCTTGAAATAAAATCCCAACCTTTTAACCCATTTTCTTTTTTGGGATAATAGGATTTGTCTTAATTGAAAGCAATGGAAGATGACATTGATAAACCTAAACGATCGACCTTTTTCCAATGTAGTGGCAGTTGTGACAAAATGGAGAAATTACCTATCCTGAGCAAAGTTTCCTGTCATAGCAATGCTTTTCTTATCTTTTGAACTAATGACAAATTCTCATACAAGAATATGGGTAAAAGAATTTCTTATCAGTCGATACTTGTGATTTCAATACTCTTGCTTTCCTGAGAAGACATTTTAGGGAAAAAAGTCTGGGAATGAATAATTATCGATTAAGTCATGTGCGAATTTAAACCTGTGTCACAATGTCTTTCCTCTAAGAATCACTATTTGTAATGGTTTTAGTGAGATGGGAAACAAACTAGAAAAAAAGTACGACTCTGGGAATAGATTGCTATTAATGAAGCCTATCTGTCAAGCCTGCAGTCCATCATAAATTGACAGCAGGCGTGTTTCGATGCTGCAGTTTAGAAAGGAAAACCCATATCTGGCGGATAATATGAACGAATCTGCTGGAAATTTGACAAGTCTCTTTGACAGGCGGGCGCTTTGTAAAGGGCTGCACAAAGAAATCATGTACAAGAGGACAAATTTAACCCATTTTTTTGTACATGAGAATTTTTCGTAAGTATTCCAAATTAAAAGCAACAGCAGACAACAAAATGTACAATGAACAAAAAAAACTCTATTTCCTTTCCGTTATTCGGTAGAAATCGTTGTGACAATGGTTAAGTATCCTTTTGTCACATTAATTTCTAAATACTTCTACAGCAGATTGGTCACAGTTAGGTTTTATGAAGTAAGTTGTTAACCCTTTATCAAAAGGCACATTTTCAACTGTTCCAAATTGAAAGATATTACAGATAACATTTTAAAATGTGATAAAATTGAAAAATAATCATCAGACAGGCCAGAAAACATTGTGGGAAAAGGAGAAATTGCTCGATACGGGCAATTTCTCCCTATCACATTGTTTTCTAAAGCCATCTGCAAAAAAGTCGTCAAATGTTGTTATTGTTTGGTAATGGGTGAAAGTTTGAGGTGACCCTGTTGGAAAAGAAAGGATTAATACTGGATACTTCATTATCTGAAGGGTTCAAGTTATATCCTATATTGAGGGTCTATCCATCAGGGTTGGCTACAAAAATATAAGGTTTATTGTCGGTCAGAGATCTACTTCCTGGAATCAGCTTCCTCCAAAATTCCTGGAAAGGAAGCAAATTGGGGGCTCTCTGCATGTAGCGGACCTCCATGAAATGTGAAATTGCCTGGCCTCTCTTTCTGGGCAGGTAAACCCAAAATTATTACTACTTTTTGCTCACAATTCACTATGTTACTGGTATGTACCATTGCATTTGATTTATCGCCATCATAAAATCGCTAGTAAGGGAATGGATTTAAGTGATTGAGGTAATCTTTAATGAGAAGTCAAACCAACCTAATGACGTCACAGCTTAACCATCCATAGCATACAAACATTTATGGCATACAAGTAAGCCTTTGTGACGCAAACAAATAACAGAAATTAATCAAATCAATATCATCTCTTTTCATTCATTTACAGTCTTACTTGTGTTAAGTAACCACCCTTTTAAGCAGCCAACCTGCCTTAAACAACCATTACAGAAAGTCCAATTGTTAGATTTGTAGTATACATCAATTTGTTTTAAGCAGCCAACCTGTCTTAAACAACCATTACAGAAAGTCCAATTGTTAGATTTGTAGTATACATCAATTTGTTTTAAGCAGCCAACCTGCCTTAAACAACCATTACAGAAAGTCCCATTGTAAGATTTGTAGTGTACATCAATTTGTGTTAAGCAGCCAACCTGTCTTAAACAGCCAATTTACTTTGTCCCATAGGCTGCCCTCTTAGCACAAGTTTGACTGTAAAAGCATCTCATGCAGTCAAATGAATGGACTGGATACTATTATTAGTTTAACAATCAACTACCATAGCGTAGGTTTGGTGCAAGGCTATATTTAGTAGGTGCTTCACAAACATGAAGTACTTACCATAGTCATGCACCTAACCATTCAATTAAATTTTGAATTTTGAAAAAAAGAGGCATATTTTACTTTATTATTCCCTTATTTTATCTCTTAAACCTATATTGTGATTTGTTCTACCCGCCTTGACCAGCCCTTGTGGGCAGTTGAGTATGGGGTCTTCCTCCATCATTAAGAGTCGGGCATCGCTACATAACTGAAATAATGTTGATGTGATGTAAAACCCATATGAAAAAAAAATATATATATATATTGTGATTTACTTGTTAAAATCATCTCATTAAGATGATTCTAATAAGTTCCCACTACGTAGGAAGTAAGGAAGTTTTTAAACATTACCACCTCCTATTTCGGGAGAGCACAAACTATGGTGTTTTTTTAATCAGAACATTTGTCCCTCAACAAGAGTTGGTCGATGATCCCTAAAGTTGTTTTCCTGGAGAAATTCAGTCAATAAGAGGAAGGCGTCCTCTTGATGCATTTACAGGCTTGTATGACCAAGTAACCTGTTGATATAAACTTAAGAATGCTGGGAAAATTTTGCTTTCAAAAGCCTTTAACCCCTTACAAAAAAATTACAACATTTAAGCTCTTTGTCCCAGATGACTCGGGAAAAATCATAATGAGCAATTTTTCCTTTTCCCACAATGTTTTTTGCCCTATCAGAAGATTATTTTCCAATTTTATCACATTTTGAAATATCGTCTGCAAACTCTTTCAATTTGGGACAGATGAAAATTTGCCGTTTGTTAATGGTTTAAATATCTGCTTAATTTTGATGAGGAAAGATACACAGAGTAGCCAACACAAAAATCCTTTTTTAGAAAAATTATCCAGCATTCTAGCACATACACTCAAACATGTATGATATTGACTAATGACTTAACTAATTGTTAAGGTTCAATTGCAGTAACTGGAAAAAAGCACCTGTCATCAGTGCGAAAAGGAATAATTGATTTTAGGTTTTTTCCTTCATTTGCCTTGATTTAATTACAGACAAGTTATTGATCATGTTATCTGCAGCTACTCCATGTGAGACGAGTATGGAGGGGGCTGTAATAGCTGGCTAGGGATAACCGGAGCACTCCAAACACTTTACTTCATGGAAACTTACTTTGACATATCTGCTGCAAATGTACCTAGAAATCAATGTCACTACAGGATAAATTTCTCCTAATTGAAAGAGTTGTTTTAAGTTAACCCATTACCAAGCAATAATGACATTTAACCACTTTGTTACAGATGGCTCTGGAAAAATACCGTGGGAAAAGGAGAAATTGCTCGTATCGAGCAATTTTTCCTTGTCCCACAATGTTTTCTGTAACGAGTAATTTTTCCTTGTCCCACAAGGTTTTCTGCTCTATCTGCTTTATTGTTTTCCAATTCCATCACATTTGAATATGTCGTCTGCTAACTCTTTTAATTTGGGTCAGTCGAAAATTTGACTTTTGGTAAAGGGTTAAGTTAATGGCATGTGTGATTATTTTGTTTCTCAACTTGAATAAGGTTGGCTTGTGTTAAAAGAATAGTAGTATCACAGCCTCAGTGGCCAAGTGGTCGGATTACATGTCCAGAACTTGAAATCACATGGCCCCTCTCTGTATTGGTTAAAAACCTTGTCACAGCATTTGGATAAGAGGTAGTCTCCCGACTGATGAAATGCCAATGGTTCTACATCACTTGACATGCTTTTATGGGCAGTTGAGTATGAGGTCTTCCAGCATCAATAAAACTTTTGGCATTGCAAAATAACTGAAATAATGTTGATGCAATGTTAAACCTATTTAAACATACAAAAATCAAATAGTATTATCATGACCAAGTTTTCCCTTTGACAATATCATTTCAATGTTTGTAAATCGATCATTCAATTTTGCCAGGATGTATTTACATAACTTTGATAATTATTCTGCAGAATGATCTCTACAAGAAAAAGCGAAAAGTAGATGACATATGCTATGCCTTTAACTCATTACCATCTAAAGCCATATTTTTATATCTTGCAGCAGATGACTTCCAAAAAAAGCATTGTGGCAAATAGGAGAAATTGCTTGTCATAAGCAATTGTTCCTTTTTGCCACAATGCTTTTCAATCTACATATCACAACAGTAGAACTGAAAGGTTTTTCACATGTTTACAATTTTTTTCTAAAGTCGTCTGTTTCAAGCAAAAAACGTTGTCTGGAGGTGGTAAAGAGTTATAACAATAACATATTTGAGCATGACTTTAGTTAGTCCTTCACAAAAGTGAAGCATTTACTTCAGTCCTATACAAAATTGAAGCATTTACTTCAGTCCTATACAAAATAGAAGCATTTACTTCAGTCCTATACAAAATTGAAGCATTTACTTCAGTCCTATACAAAATTGAAGCATTTACTTTAGTCCTATACAAAATTGAAGCATTTACTTCAGTCCTATACAAAATTGAAGCATTTACTTCAGTTCTATACAAAATAGAAGCATTTACTTCAGTCCTATACAAAATTGAAGCATTTACTTCAGTACTATACAAAATTGAAGCATTTACTTCAGTCCTATACAAAATTGAAGCATTTACTTCAGTCCTATACAAAATTGAAGCATTTACTTCAGTCCTATACAAAATTGAAGCATTTAAATAAGTCCTATACAAAATTGAAGCATTTACTTCAGTCCTATACAAAATTGAAGCATTTACTTCAGTCCTATACAAAATTGAAGCATTAACTATAGTCTTGCACCCTCCACTTGTATACTCCAACTGCTATCTATATAAATTTGGAGAATCAATTTTCTGCTCCTACAGCCAAAGGTCCTTATAACTAAGTTCTAATAATAAATGACAAAATGATTTATTAGATGTGGGATACATAGAAAGCTTCCCATATAAGGAGGGGATGCGTAATCAATACGCTATTCATGTACTTTGTGCATGGTCGGACAATAATTGAGGAGCTTCACTTAGCCCTGCTTGCCAGAAAATTGGATGCTGTAAAAATCAAACCAATTGTAACTCGTGTCTTTCGCATAACATTTCTTTTTTAAGTCACTTTAATGTTTATAAAGGCTGGATAAAGATGTCATTCACAGTCATGGATGTAACATAATGTTGGAAGAAACTGGAAGAAGATCAGATGACTATTTGTGACTAAATATAGATATGAAAAAATCGCATTACATTATTGATAGAGCAGTTTTCAGTTTTAAATCACTACTTGTCATCTTTAATACTTTTTATTTTCATAAGTTAACACTTTGAGCTTGATGGATATAAAGTAGGTGTTATCATTGATAAAGGAAAATTCAGAAAATGTTGATGTTGTTTATATTTACAAAAGCCATCAGCATCAGAAATATATGGCCAAGTTTTTTATATAACAATTTGTAGCAACAGGCCAATTTTCCTATTCGACACCAATGATTTTGTAATGTTATCGGTTGATTATCGAATATTGAGCGTGTGGCTGGTTGCTGGTTGAATCATGGGAAGGGTACCATTAACCTTTTCAATGCTGGGTAATTTTCTTAAAATAGATTTTAATGTCATCTGATTTCAAAAACCTTTATAATCTTTCTAATTTTGATGAGGAAAGATACTTAAAGTAGCAAACAGGTTAGATCACAGGCCAGCCGCCAATCTACTTGGCGGCTGGCCTGGATCTAACCTGTTTGCATAAGCATGAAGTCAGTTCCACTACTATAAGGGTTAATGCTGGGGATGGGAGATATTGTCAGTGTCGGGGGACGAGGACTGAAGCATTGGCCAGTGACAATCACACACACGCAGATTTTCTGTATGGGCGGATAATGTAAATATTGGAGACACAGGGAACAGGCTGTCAGGGAAATTAATTTCTGCCACCATATTCACCAGCTCTCGTGAAGCAATAACAACTTGTTGGACATATTTAAGGTGTTTTTTGCATTTTGCTGTATTATTATTTATCTCTTTCTTTGGAGATTGGGGGACGCAAGTTGCTTTCTTGAGATTTTTGAAAGATGCAATTGGAAAATGATAAATATAGTTGAAGTCAGAGTTTTGAAAGTTAGAACTTGTTGCCTACGATCGCTACCTACATGAACAGAATGGCCAGTTTGATTCTGGATAGGAACTATCAGATGACCGGTTGGGAGTTTACCAAAGGGTTAGTGATATTTTTTGTGACATGAATTTCATCTAAGTGTCAGTAGTATTTTTGTATTATGAGTGTTATTTGTAAGACTTTGGTAAGTTTGGTAACTTTGCGTTTGTAAAGGACTTACTAAAAAAGTATTGCATTAACCCTTTCCCAAACAACACATTTTGGACTGTCCCAAATTGAAAGAGTTTGCAGACGACATTTCAAAATGTGATGAAATTGGAAAATAATCTTTTGATAGGGCAGAAAACATTGTGGGGAAAGATAAAATTGCTCGTTATGAGCAATTTCTCCTTTTCCCACAATGTTTTCTAAATAATGTATTAACATCATATGGCTGGTTTGATTCCGTATACATATGAACTATATATAATACAGCTTGTTGGAAATTTACCAAAGGGTTACTGTGAATTTTGGTCACATAATTCTCTCATATAAGTATTAATTGTATTTTTATTTAATGAGTGTTATTTTTAAGGCTTTGGTTAGTTTTAACTTCACATTTTATGCTTTGTTAAGGTCTTACTAAAGTCTTGCATTGAAACCTTGAAAATGTGTAAACATAACTTTAGTGAGCAGTTCTCACTGTTTAAGTGGTATTTTGATATTTGTCCACTACATTGTATTGTTTAGCCCTTCCCTTATCCAAATAAAAAGCAATAGAAGGTAACTTATTAATAAACAAAGCCATTGTGAGAAAAGGAGGAATGATGTGCTAGGGCAATTTTAGATTTTACCTCGATGATTGATTAAAGTTCGTCTTTTGGGAAAAACAACAAAAGGCATCAAAGTAAAATACCAATAATCCACTATTTTGAAACTAATTCTTTAGTTGGATGACTCAGGTTGTTCTCATATACATCACCGTTTTGGTTGTAGCACAAACTATTCTCATTACACCGAATAAAAAAATAAAGCGAATAAAAAAAATAAAGCGAATAAAAAAAATAAAGCGCTGAATAAGTATAATTATTCGTATTATGGTGAAAGGTCGTTCTCACTTTACATATCTATTGTTTCCTTCAAAAAAAGTGAAAACCCATTAAACATGATAATGTGATAGATCTTTTCTCCGGTAAGATGTTCACTTTCAAAAATTGGAAGAAAATTAATTGTGTTGGAAAATGATATAAGATAATTAGATCAGGAATGTCAAATACTCGGGGAAACCCTCCGGAAAACCTCATGATTTGCATCCCTCAGGTGCAGACTTTATGTCCGCTTTCATGAAATATGTGTCCAATTAAAATGATTTTACATAGCAGGTGGGAGAAAAAACACCTGCATTACAACTTCTCTTTCAAACCTCAAAATAACAATTGTTAATTTGCTCATCTTTTTATCTTTGCAATTTTTTTGCCAAATGATTGAATTATTTTATATTACCTCCCTATGCAGCATTTGACAATTGGATGCCTTTACTAAATACACAATTTTTGATTGTCTCAAATTGAGAGAGTTTGCAGACGATATATAAAATGTGATTAATTTGAAAACTGATTTTCTGATAGGACAGAATATATTGTGGGAAAAGGAGAAATTGCTCATCAACATTTTCCAGGGTTGTCTGCAATCTGCAACAGACTGCATGCATGGTCAAATGTTGTTATTGTTTGGTAATGGGTTAAGAGAGCAAGTTCTAGGAATTTTCAACTGTGTTACAAAAACATTTGTAATTTGGTGTTCCTTTTGGTTTTGGTTAGAAAGTCCTTTGTTAGTAAGCTAACATTTGATTTTGTTTTGTTTTACCTAGCATATACTAAATGTCATAAAGAAAGCTGTTTGAGAAAACATACTGATTGAAAGTTGTTCTTTGAGAGCAATGTTTCAAGAGTTTATATCCGGACCACTTAAAAAGCAGGAAGCCATTTCATGCTAAGTTTTAAGGTCCATGGACTATGTGTTTAACCCATTACCAAACAATAACAACATTTTACCACCTTGTTGCAGACCGACTCTGGAAAACATTGCGGAGAACGGAGAAATTGTTTTACGAGCAATTTCTCCTTTTCCAACAATGTTTTCTGCCCTATCAGAAGATTATTCTCCAATTTCATGCCATTATGAAATGTCGTCTACAAACTCTTTCAATTTAGGACAGTCGAAAATTTGGCGTTTGGTAAAGGGTTAAGGCAAGTGAAAGTTACCCATTTCCCCTTGAGGGAGGATATGACTTGCCCTAATTGAAAGCAACCATCAGATGAACAAAGAAAGCATTAGATACAATTCTTTTGTGACATATGGTAGAGACCATTTTGACAGAAGGAGAAATTGCTCAATTTGAGAAATTCATTTAAACACTGGTTTACACTGACTGTTTTAGTGAGTATTATGTTGTCTGCTGTAAGAGGGACAAAATAAGTCATAATTAAGTGTTAATTGGGTAAAAACATTAGATATGGCTGATCGTCAAACCTTTCTATATGGCCCTGTACATATGTGTTTTCTGTGAGAATGATTATCAAATCACAGTTTCTAGCTGGCACTGGATTGATTTTTCCTGGAATATATCTGGATACTTGCCCATCCATAAGAAAATGTTTCTGTTGAAGTCTTTATTGACCAGGCAGTGTATGTGATATGTACTTTTGCTGTACTTATATAAAGAGGTCTCTAAATAAGCTGCTTAGGGGGGTCCTTTTTGGCCTAGTGTCTAAGATGTTTAGCCTTATAACCTGGAGGGTTCGAGCCCCATCAACTTTTTTGGTTCCGTTGGGGGGTCCATTGGTAAGTCACATCAGAGCCCTTGCATAGTACTGGTAGGTCCTGGAAAGCTGTAACATAACTGAAAAATTGTTGACACAGTCTTTAACACCATGCAAACAAACAACTAATAATCTGTCTAATAAGTGTGAAAAATATAGGGATAGTTAGGTGAATATAAAGATTTAGACTTTTACAGTTATCACTCACTTAAATAGCAGCAATATGTGATTTTAAGACGGTGGTGTGAATTCAAATCAGTTTTTTTCCTGTAAGCATCAAGGGTTTTGTGAAAGACTGTTTAGTTAAAACTTATTTTTTTTAAAATTGATCATGAAATAAACATTTAGATAAAACCCTCTTGATTCTGCTTTCTGAATACCAGAATACCAGTAATGGGGCCAAATGTGGATTAATGAAAGGTCCTAAAATAGATCCTGCTTCTTGCTGGATTGGAATCCACAACCCTTGTGTCCAAGGGCTGATGCTGGAACCTTGGACCACATCCTCCAGACAATAATTATGGAAACTGTGACTATGGTTTATCAAAGTCATTAAAGAGACTGGTGATACTTGTCAAGAAATCCAATCTAAAAGTGATTCCAAAAAATGTTTTAACCCTTTACTAAACAATAACTACATTTGACCAGTTTGTCGCAGATGACTCTGGAAAACATTGTGGAAAAGGGAGGAATTGACCCATTAGGTGCAATTCCACCAACGTTATCTATGGGCCATGCAGGACCTTTGGTCAACAGCTGTACTCCCATTTTATGGTGTTATATTAGAGAGGGTTTATAGACCATATATCATGGAATAAATCCCTAGGGGGGCTCTAGGGCACTGCTGTACTGTCAAAAACTCATTTTATTGATACTCTTCCAGTTCTATGTTTTTTCAAGGGAAAAGCATGAAAGAAGTCTATCATAAATTGGAAACATTTTCATGGAAAACTACAATTGTTTGATTACCATTAAAATCAGTGTGAAAAGAAAATATTTCTTGATCGGCAAATTTTTCTTATGGAGCAATGTTTTCAAATATTTCTTGTTTCAGAGTGCAAATTTATTATTTTCAAATGTTTGCTGATTCATTCCTTGACATTTCCATGTTTCATTTGATATCATCAAAAGATAATAAAGGAGCTCCACCCCCCAAAAAAACAAAAAAAAAACCCAACATATTATAGGAATTCAAACAGTAACCCCTCAGATAGGTCAAGTGAGAAGGTCCATTTTCCTATGTATGCAGTTCTCCAAATGGTTCCAGCAAGGAAGACCAATTTTCCCATGTTAACCTATTAACAAACAATACCAATATTTGATCAGTTTGTTGCAGATGACTTAAGAAAACATTTTGGGAAAAGCAGAAATTGCTCATGACAAGCAATTTCTCCTTTTCCCGCAATGGTTTCTGCCCTATCAGAAGATTGTTTTTCAGTTTCATCACATTTTGAAATGTCATCTGCAAACACGTTCAATTTCGGACAGTCAAATATTTTGTGTTTGGTAAAGGGTTAAGCCCCATAGTACCCCTATATAGGTTTAAGGAGAAGGTCCCCATTTTCCCATGTAACACCTTATATGGATCTAGGCAGGATTGACTGGGATTGACTGCAAGGCTCTGTGGTACATCAGTGTCCCGGCATGTCAGGGAAAAAATATTGTATTTTTGGGAGGGGAGAGATTATGCAAATGCCTACCAGCTTGTCGTACTGCATGGTAACTCCTTCATATAGTAACAGTAAATGTCTCTCTTTGCTACTTAAAGTTACTATACAACAGATCACGTTTTTGTTTTGTCTTTTGAATAAAATAAAGGCGGGTGAATCACATGACAAATATTTACAATTGTAAACATTGGTTCATGTGAATTCCCCATCTGTTTCTTCTAATGCTAAAATGATGTCAAAGATCCATGAAATTAAATCAAACTAGATTACATATTCACTTCTGAAGCTTGTATGTAACAGTTTGTTACAAATATAGCACATTTGTGTTGCAGATTCAGTTATCTGTTGAAATGTTTTATATTTCATACACAATGATATAGTGTTCCCCTTTTATGATAAAACTCTTATTCACGGTATCATTTTAGAAATATTTATGTAAGACTCTGTCCATGAGTACCCATTGTATTGGTGTGACTGTGAGATTTTCCAAGGTACCTTGTATCTAGTCTCAATAATGATCCGTGAACGAAGCTTTTTTCGTCATTTGGACATTTATCGTGCTTCGCTACGTCTCAAGTCCAACGTGATTTTTATGTTACAAAATTTCGAACGACTGACTCAGTGCTTTTAACTTGCGATTTTTCGTTTTCAAAGGGACCAAAAAATAAACGGAAACTTGAAATACAAACATAAATCATTTATGAATCGTCTCAGCCCACACAAGTATCCAGTACACCTCTTATATGCGAGTTATCTATCAAGAAACATCGACGATGCTCAAAAATAAACAATCGCCGTCCATGTTGTTTACCACCGGCCGCGAGATTCCCACGGATATCTTGCGGGTCAAAGGTCATCGCATTATGTATACAGTTTGGGATGAAGTACGCGTCTTTCACCCTAAAGTCGAGTTGTACTAAGTTGAGCTCTCTTCACATACAGATTCGGAGAAGATATGCTTGGATAAGATGTCTTTTACAAACCAGCATTTGAAGCATAGTCCGTTATGGTTCTTCTAAAATAACATCCTTGTTTTTGTTATCTATTAATTCGCTTATTTTGTTTAAGTAGGCCTATTGCGTGATTGTAGTGTTACCAAAAATAAGAAAATATATATACTTTTTTTTTTCAAAATGAACGGAAATCATTTCATGTTTTGTTTTGAATCGAATCTAACAGTAATAAGGATCATAACCCTTTCCCAAACAACAAATTTTCGACTGTTCCAAATTGAAAGAGTTTGCAGACGACATTTCAAAATATGATGAAATTGGAAAATAATCTTCTGATAGGGCAGAAAACATTGTGGGAAAAGGACAAACTGCTCGTCACAATCAATTGCTCCTTTCCCCACAATGTTTTGCACAGTATCTGCAACAAACTGGTCAAATGTCGTTATTGTTTGGGAAAGGGTTAAAAGTTCGATTTATAGAATTGTGATTGGAGCGATATTTACGCCTAGCGTAAAACGCCTGACGTCGGACCGATAAAACTTGTAGTTGATTTCCTTGAAACTATAACAAACTATTTCCTTCACCTGTGTTGGATCGGTGATGTTCAGTCCTATGAACACCAAACATATATACTTACTGCAACTAGTGTTTATAAAGTTACTCATGAAGTATTACGTTGGGTGTTCGTCGGGTACATGCTATCAGCGACCTGCATGTGAAAACCGCGTAACCAGAGCCTTTCTATCACGTATTTACACAGTAGATTCAATGTCAAAGGAATGAAACAACACATTTTGACATAATGAATATTTTACTTAACACCTTCATAACAATATGTCGTTGCACAGTGTTTATAGTGCTTGAAGAAGGGGTGGGGATAAATAGTTCAAGCTTATTATCATCAATCCTTTACCAGACAACAAGAGGAATCTGTGGGTTTGTTTTGCAGACGACGTTATATACATGTGTCGTAAACCTCGCCTCGGGTAACGAGTTTTATCGGGTTCGAGTTCTGGATAAAAATGGTCTAACTCGGGTTAAACAATTAGTTAGTCAGGATCACACCACTAGCTTTTAAATTAAATGACAATTAAGGTAGCTAGAGCCTAACAAGAAAAATAACAAAATCTTAAAAGGAAATGATAAAGATTTTAATCCCTTAAAGTTACAAAGTCAAGTTATTAAACCAAAATGAAACAAAGTGCTTTTCTCACAATGTTTCAAGTTCGGACATAAAGTGTTCAATAAAGTTCAATCAAATTATAAAGGATAAATTCACAAAGTCAAAACGATTAACTCTGTTCAAGCCTATCCATTATCATCAAATCCTCATCAGACACCATGAACAAGGAGGATCTGGGGGTTTTTTTGCAGACGACGTTATACGCATGCAATATTGGTATATTAGGAGCAAGTGGTGCGCTGTGTTTCAAATGATATCAATTCTACAATTCATTCAAATTACGAACCTATAATGTCAACCTATTTACCAAATGTAGGACCTTTATACATGTACTTGAATCAGGCTTCTGTACCGAAATGAAATGTTGCTCATAAGAAGCAAATTTTCAATTAGTTACATTTATTTCAACTCCTTTTTAATTAAGAACTTTAATCTGTTGTTACAACAATTTGTTCCGCCTGTTGATCGCTGAAATTTGGACTTCTAACAGGTGTTCAATGGAAGTATTCTTTTGGAAAAACTGCTCCTTTACAGACCGTTTCCCTGTGAATTCACATAACTTCCTACAAATACTACAACGAGTACACGCAGTGCATTCACAAACAGGACACTCCTTTGCAAAACAATAATTTGAACTCTGTATTTCACACTTGTCCATTCGATGCGTTAGCAATTGACTTAAATCTTTCTCTCCACAAGATCTCTCATATAGTCGTCTGTGATTGATTTCATAAGGGATCTTCCATATGGAAACAGAATTCTGTCCTACACGTCCACTACGCCTAACTTCTTGCCAGTACGAAAGTACACTTTTGGAAACCCTCAATGAACGATCACTTCAATATCGGGTACGTTGACCCCAATTACCTACAGAACACGAATGGAGGAGGCAGGCGAACAGAATTCCTTTATTATCCATTTTTTGTTTGTTTCTTAGTCCTAGAACTGTGAAACATTTCCACGATCCTTCCCCTTGTGGCCTTAATACTGTCTTTGTATACTTGAATCAACAAACACCTTTCAAAGGAGGTCACACTTACCCAATTTGTCACTCGAGGCAAACCACCAAACAAAGAAGACCAAAGGTATTTCAATTTGTGTCAGTATGACAATCAAAGACCATCACGTTTGATTATTAAGTAAGAGAGAACAAATTTTGCCGAAAATAAGAAAATTAACGTCGAAACAAGTTTCACGGCATAATTGACCAAGTGCCATCGGCGTAATAGAGCAAAATTGACAGGTTAGTCTGATCAGAGACATAGATGTTATGATTGTAATCTAAGTCTCTGGTCTGATAAAATATATTATCTCCATTTAAGTTTTTATTGAAATATAACGGAATACTATCATAATATATCAAGGTAACTTACAAAAGATTAATATGAGGGGACAAATGTGCGCCTAAACCCATTACTAAACAATAATCAAATTTACCGGTTTGTTGCAGACGACTCTAGAAAACATTGTGGAACATGGATAAATTGTTCTTAACGAGCAATTTATCCTTTTCCCACAATGTTTTCTACCTAATAGAAAGGTCATTTCCAATAACATCACATTTTGAAATGTCGTCTGCAAACCCTTTCAATTTGGGACGATTGAACATTTAACGTTCGGTAAAGAGTTATACAAAAATGGTGGCAAATGTTCGTGGGGGGAGCAACTTCCCGTATATCATTTTGCAAGTTTCAGCCAATGCGTTGAACTAAGTCTGCAAGAAGCGCAATTTAACTTTCCATGTATTTGGTTTCAATTAGGAAAAATGACGGCCTCAACTTTGTCTGGACTTCTCATTTTTAAAACAAGATAGTTAACACCGTCGAATTCCATAAATGAATCCATTGTTTCAAAAGAAGTAACAAAAACATATATAATCAGATGATGAAAATACTGTGGGAATTATTTTAGTCGAAGTACAGTATCAAGTGCTCACAAATAATGTACTCCCGCCAAACGCGTACAACGTTACTAACAGTGATCGAGTGTAAATCGAGTGTTGACATGTATATCGGATCGTGTAACATAACCCAGAGCGAGACTTAGCATCCGGATGTTTCGGACTTTTACCTCAACGTTTGAAAGCAGGTTTTATGTGTGTGATTTAAATCAAAGTTTTGGATATTTATACAAAAGTGACACTTTTGAGACTTCACACATCGACAGATAAAAGGTTGATCTCCAAATCGGTATGTTTGATTTCATAATCCATTGCATAGTTATGGAATGATAGGTGGTTAAACATGCGCAGAAAATCTGTGCGCAAAAATCTAACGTAAAAATCACGTTTGACTCTGGACTCGAAGGCGTCAGTCAAAATAGCAATAGCCTTCGAGACCAGTTATCTGGACTACCTTGTATCAAGCTTCCCTAGCCTAGTACAAGTGGACCCAGGAAGCCCTTACATAACTGATAGATTGTTGATATGACATGAAATGCCATACAAGGTTAAGGTTCCTGCTAACGATTAGAAACCTCTTTTTGCTGAATCTGGTGCAAAACACTTTAGAAATCATTATTACTATTATTATTACAAGATATGGAATTGTACCTTATGAACAGGTTATCCTTTTGTTAAAATGAGTTTCTACCTGTATTCATTAAGAAAGCGTATTTTGTTCACAAATTATTCTTTATCCAGCCTATCACAAATTTCCAAATGGGAGAATGTGTTAACTGGGCCTCCATGTTGGATGATGAGTTGATGTGAATTTATCAGATGACCCGACTGACCTTCCTTCCTCGCATATAAAACCATGATAATTGGGTATTGGATTGTATTGTGTTTATTTCATTCAAACTGATGTGGTGACAGAATTGTTTGTGTCTGTGTATTTGTGGATGTTTGGTGTCTGCAGTTAGTTATTCTAAATCCTGTCTCCCATGATAGTTGGTATTTTGTGATGGGTCCAAACAGGAAGGAACAGTAGGCAACAAAAATTAACATGAAATAAAGAATTCTGTATTGCATTGAGTAGGAATCAACGCCACAATAGGATTAATTGCTCAGTTAGAGCAGTCTATCCTTTTGTCGCGCTGGTTTCTAGAGACTTCTGTAGCATTACGTTAAGGGTTCAATGCAAACATGAAGCACTTACTATAGTATTGCACTGCGCCCTTAATGTCTCAAAGTTATGTTACATGGAGTAAGAGTTATTTTCTTATCATCGATTTTAACATGTTTTGAATAACGTTTTTCTCTCCAAATAACAGTGTTTCATAAATCATTTTTGACCAATTTCTCTATTTGACACAATGGTTTTTACCTGATATCAGCAAAGAATTGTCATACATCATAGTGAATAATAGAGTCTGCTGGTGGTTTAATTTAGCACCAATTACAAACCCCGTACATGAGGGACAGAAAAGGCAACTGTATATATATATGTGTTTGTTATAATGAACATGATTTGTTACTTCCTGTCATTGTTTGACATGATGGCAAGTACACTCATTATAGGAGGTAAATATCATATGCCAATTTAATTCAAACCATTTCCTCATTATGTTTTTTTTTCTGACTGGTAAAAATTAATCGCTATAGGAAATGGATTATGAAGTACAAAAAGAAATAACATTTGTTCGGTAGAATTAGGTAGAAACTAGTTTTACATAAGTAGAAAATTGCTGGTCAATTTCTGCTTTTGCTTAAAGCCAGATTAGCTCTTAGTTACAGCAGAATTGATTAAGTCATAGAATTTTGGGCAATTAACTTAAACAAAACCTCTTAAATTCCTTTTTAAAAAGTAACTGAGATGGTAAAATGTTCTTGACTGGTTAGAATCCTGCTACAAACTGTTTGATATTGATATAACATTATGGTTTAACCCAATCCACCTCATGGAGATTTTGATAAAAGACTGGTCTAGATAAAAAAAAAAGCTCCATATTACCTAACTTTTGTGTTATTGTTATGGGTTTTACATCGCAATCAACATTATTTACTTTTTGTGTTATTGTTATGGGTTTTACATCGCAATCAACATTATTTACTTTTTGTGTTATTGTTATGGGTTTTACATCGCAATCAACATTATTTACTTTTTGTGTTATTGTTATGGGTTTTACATCGCAATCAACATTAGTTCAGTCATGTTGTAATGCCCGTCTGGTAATGATGTAGGCAGACTCCAACCTTAAATGCCTATAAGGGCTTTAAGCTGGATTGTACCATTGACATTCCGTAAGTCAGCCTCTGGTCAAAATTCAAATGCTGTCATTGGGCTTTGAACTCGCGCCGCAGTTTGTTTACTATACCAAGAGAGTTAGAAAGAGCCATGTACCCCTAGGTAACAATGAATTTTAAAGACATGTTTACCAGATACTGAGGTATTGTGGAGTAATACGGTTCAAGTTGTGACAGTCAAGAAGAAATGAAAGTGAATAATAAATGGAGAGAGAATCAATACTAGCTGTTAGAGAGGGAATAATGCCTGAATGTATATATATATATGTACAAGGGACTTTGTCACATTTCTCCTCTCTATAATGAATTAATTTTCCTTATAACACTTTTGTCTTTGTGTCTTTACAATTAATTTGCAGCAGTGAATTTCCAGCTATTAGAAATGTAGTGTGTTTTAGAAAAAAACTGGATTACTGAATATAATCATTGTGGCAAACGGACAAAATAACCACTGTGACTGAAGAAGAATTCATTTTGAATGACTTTGATTGATTGTTTGATTTTTTGGGGTGTTGGTCTTTTGTGTGAATGGGGGGAGTTGGGTTGTCAAAATTTGCAAAAAAAGAATTGATGTTTATAGAAACAGTGTTTCAGATAATATTTGTATTATATTTTCTCTGTTTCTTCTCTAAACCTTACGTTATTGGTACTCAAAAAAATTGTTTTATGATGGCTTTAAGAGGCCCATGGTTGGGACCTCTGTTATAGAAATATTGTGCCATTGTACAGTGTTACTAAACACTTGATTAACTGTGCCCTTGCAGGAAGCTACTACAATTTCTCTCATACACTTAAATAACATACATACTCAAACATACAATCATAAACTTGAATATAGCATATGAATATAACCATCTTTAATACACAGCATACACACATAGCATAAATGTTTTGTGTATATGCTGTGTATTAAGATGGTAATATTCATTTAAAATATATATAGATGAAGGAATGGAGTAACGGCTATTGCATGGTAATTGAGTTGTCACTGATGGGCAGTGGGACATAAAAATTGATACAATCCTAATTAACACAGTAATTAAGTGATGTATTGTCAAGGATCTATACTAGGCCCAAACTATACTAGTTGTCTTATGTCTTTGAAGGAAAAAGGACAGATTCGCATTGGTCACTCTTAACATAGTTAACTACGCCGTAAAAAATGTTACCGTAGTGTCTTGTCCATGTGATAATATGGATTTTTTGTTAGTTTCTTGTTAATTGTATAATCTAATTAATATCGATAAAGAGAAGAGAATTCTTATTTACTGTAAATTGTTTAATGATTCTGATATTTATTGCAATCTTTGTAAGCAGTAAATCAAAGAAATAATGAAATATACTGGTATAGGACCAATGTGAATCAATAAGTTAGCTTGTTGTAATGATGGAGGAAAAAACTCTCCCCTTCCTATATTATTCCTCATAATTCTTCATTAGTTTGCCCCTATCTATCGTTATCATCACCATTTGGAGGGGCCTCCGTGGCCTAGTGGTTAGAGTACAGAACTTGAAATCACATGGTCCCTCTCCACGTGGGTTCAAATCCTGAGAGGGATATGGATTTTCATGAGAGGCAGTCTCCTGACTGACTTACGGAATGCCATTGGTTCTACCCGCCTTGACCAGCCCCTTTGGGTAGTTGAGTATGGGGTCTTCCTCCATCATTAAGAGTCGGGCATCGCTAAATAACTGAAATAATGTTGATGTGATGTAAAACCCATATATAAAAAAAATCATCACCATTTGGTTATTTATGGGGTTGAGAAGGGTGTCTTAATTGAGGGTAATATAACAGATCTATCCTAGCATTTTATGTGAAGACGATATTTACTTTTATGAATATGATAATTAAAAACTTTAGTCTGTGAGTTAGTCCCTTTAAGGTATGTTTTGTCGGAACTTGCCTAGACAATGTCTTCATGTGGTTTTGACTCATATCCTTCCTCTACCAACACTTTGCTTAGTGTAGGGAAACATAGGAAGAAGAATGGACATTCATAGAGACAATGGATTCAAGGATTAAAGGATGATATATTACAATTAACTTCCTCAACAGATGATAGAGTTTCTTAACATTTTGATAAAAGAATTTGCTCATCACAAGCAAATTCCCCTTACATCACAATTATTTGAACATGTAATTAATGATACTACAAATTTTCATGAACTGTTGACTGTTGAAAAATTATTATATGTTGCATATCATAATAGCTTGATACAATTTTTAAAGAGTTTAGTGCATGTAACTTGGAATTTTCAATAACAATGCAAACCAAGAATTTGCTTTTTATGATCAAATTTCTTTGTTTGAGAAAATGAATAATTATGGCATGTAGGGGAGGTCAGATGAACAACAAAATGACTTGACCCTTAGAATGCTGGGTAATTTTCTAACAGTGGAAATTTGCGTCGTCTGCTTTTTAAAACCTTAAATATCTGCTTAATTCTAATTATGAAATATACTCCGTATAACAAACAGGTCAGACAATTGACTTGGTGGCTGGCCTTGATCTAATCTGTTTGCATAAGCATGAAGTTTGTTCCAGCACTATACAGGTTAATGAAGGATCTGTGCCTTTCCACACATGATGTAAATCATTGTCATTCTTTCTACATGGGATGTAGGCGTCTGACTCAATACTTTAATATGTTTCCGACTTTCATAAGAGAAAGTATAATGTGGAGAGAAGGAAACTAATTATTGAACTTCAATTCTTATTTAATGTTTGTAAGAATAAGGGCCTATTAATTTAACCAGATTATCATACTATATTTTAAGTGTCTCTCCATACCTTACAGATATTAGATGTAATCCTTGAAAAGCATTTATTTTATAGTTTATGCATGTATTGTTATTTCTTCTTCCAGTTGTGCCCGGAATCCCTGTATATCTCTCTGGAAATTCTCAAGTCCATCACATATGCTGCGCGAGATGTTTACGGGTATGGGGACCTTGCGCCAGTTGGAAATCTGGTCCCTGTTGTGCTTCAATCGGCTGCGAGTATTGTATCTGCGATCCAAGATCTTGGACAGAATGCGGACGAGATGTCGGAGACTGTGTTTAAAGACATGATAATAGAGACCATACAGTCTGTGGAAAATCTTGTACTGGTAAGTACTGATATTTCATGTACACTTTCTCATAAAGGAGTTTTGGACACATCAAAATTGAAAGTAATAGAAGATGACTATATAAGTTTTAAGTTAATTATTTTACAATAATTGTGAAAGGAGTTAGTCAAACTCACTATTGATAGAGCTTTCTAGGGTCCTGTGTGACCCAGTGGTCAAGGTATTGGACTTAGAACTGTTGGTCTTGAGTTGAGCCCCACAGACACCTCTGGTTTTGTGGGAGTTTCCTTTGGCAAGTCACTTTAGAGCCCTGTCTAGTACTTGTGGATCCAGGAAAGCTGTAACATAACTGAAAAAATTGGTGACATGGCATCAAATTGAAAGTTTGCATAAGACTTTTCAGAATTTTATTAAATTGGAAAATTATTTTCTGATAGGGTAGAAAACATTGTGAGAAAAGGAGAAATCGATCAAGATGAGCAATGTCTTCCTTTTCAACAATGTTTTTCAGAGTCGTCTCTCTGAACCAAATTTGTAAAATGTCCTTATTGTTTTGTAATGGGTTAAATATTGTGACATGACAGTTTGTGACTTTTTGCATGTAATTTTTGACATCTTAAGTTCTCTAGTTATTTACATGTTAGAACTCATCTAGTTTGATTGCCTTTGTGTTGGTTGTAAATTGCAGAAAACAATGCAGTGTGTTTAGATAATTGTATAACGTTAAAGACTAAAAGTCAACGAAATTTACCAAACTAATGTTTTCTTCATTTGATATCTTACTCTTAAGTGATCCCTAATTTAGTTTTATAAGAACTTTAATGACTGATATTTATGTCCTCAATCATATAAATAATCAAATATGATTTAAAACATAAAACAAGATATCTAGGTAAAGGGCTCAGCAGTGTCTTTTGTTGGTATGCAGTTTGTTAAAGCTATTAGGATCAATCCTATTTTGTTGGTACATTTTATAATTGTCTCATTGAAACGGTCCTAATGAGAATCCTCATTTTTTTATAAATATTCCCACAGCGCTACATAAAAAAAGAGTCAAAATTTTTGTGTTTTATCTGGGTTCAGATGAGCTCCTGTGCTGGTTTTCATTGTGCCCACATCTTAGGGACTCTCCAAGGAAACATCTGTTTTTAACAAAATGTTTTAAGTGATTTCCTTCATTTTTTCATTTTCAATTTTTCGAAGGAAGTGTATGCACTTGCAAGATTTAGCAGGAAACAATTACGTTCAAGGATGCATTTAATGTAAATGTCCTGAATATATTTCCATATTTTTCTAACACATGCCTATATTTTAGAATATTTGACAAACATTGTAAAATAACCCTTAGGTTATAATTTAAGAATAACCCTTATTCTATATTTCAGAGTTAAATGATCAACATTTTATTATAGCTCTGATTTTTAATGTTTAAGAATGATCATCATTGTCAAATAAGTCATATCCTATATGTCAGAAGAATTGATCAAAAGTTGTATAAAACTTTCATCATATGTTTCAGGACAAATTATTAACATTGTAAAGTATTTTCTATCCTTTGGTTCAGAATAAATGATTGACATTCAGGGTCTTCATCAAGAACTGTCTGCAGGCTACTTTGACAGCTTCAAATGAATTGATATGTAGCTATAAGTAGCAGTTAAAACACCTAATTTTTGATGGATGTTTGCTTCATTGGCCTCCTCAAATAAAAACTTGGCCTCTTACTTCAAAGACTTATGACAACCCTGGACATTATTAAATAACCCATAATCCATATCCTACTTTTCAGGATAAATTATCAAATTGTAAAGCAAGGTTTATTTTATATTACAGAATGAGCTCCAGTTCCATGTGACATCGGAGACCCCAATCACTGCTTCCACCGACTTCCTCTCCATCCTGGCAATCAAGCATTCTGCCATGCATGAACAGTCACTGGAAATTAGCAATGCCAGGTTCCAATTTCCGGAAACATTTGTCAGCCTCTTACAAACACAACAGGGGAACCAGTCAGCTTCATCGACCAATCAGAACTGTCTCCAAAGTCACATGATCACCTTTAAAAGAAATCCATACTCACTGAATGCAGAGAATGAGGTGAGTCTATGATTGCAATGGAATAGGGAAAATTTTGCTTCAATTAACCATTTACCAAACCCCAAATTTCTGACTGTCCCAAATTGAGAGTTTGAAAACAACATTTCAACATGTGATGAAATTTAGAAAAAGAATTGCAGACAACTCTGGAAAACTTTCTCCTTTTCCCACAAAGTTTTCCAGAGTTGTCACCAACAAAGTGGTTAAATTTTGTTATTGTTTGGTAATGGGTCAATGCTTCTTCCCATCCTGTCTTGGTAATATATTATATCCTGGCATTTCCGGGTCATACATCAAGTGTGTACACATTGTTCTGATTCCAATGAATAGCCTATTTCATACTTCTCATTGCTTCTTTGAATCTCTAGACTGTGGATACTCATTTTGTTTGTCTTACCTGCGAAGTTGTTTTAACCCTTAGAATGCTGGGTAATTTTCTAAAAAAGAAATTTGTGTTGTCTTGCTTACCAAAACTGTAAATATCTGCTTAATTTTAATGAGAAAAGATACTAAAGTAGCAAGCAGGTTAGATCACAGGCCAGCTGCCAATTTACTTGGGGGTTGGCCTGGATCCAACCTATTTCCATAAGTATAAAGTTGAGTTCCAACACATAAGGGTAAAGTAGAAATAAAACTGGTGAGATTTGGTGTATATTTTGAGATTTAGGACAATGCATTATTTAAAATATTTCACTTTTGAAATTGATGTTATGCATGTGAGTATGTGCATATGGCTAGCCATGCCGCTGGTAAAGGACTTACTATAGTCTTGGATTGATCCCTCGATATGGAAATCATTTTCATAATGGATGTAACATATCTAGACAGATTTGTAGCCGTGCAAATTTGACAATTGCATTATGGTCCTGACATCATCAGACAATGTTATTTGTGACAGCAAAGACATTCCTGCAAATGGGAAATGAATGTCTGCCAGGAACTTATGTCCTGCCAATCCTATAAAAGCTATTAATCCTTTTCCCTTCTACAGTGGAGAGAGAAGGTTGGGCATTCTTGTGGTAGATTCTTTCTTGGAATCCGTTAATGTTGGTTATCATACCTATTTCTATCTACTCTCACTATTTTATTTTGTTTAATTTAGAGGCTGCGAATATTAAGAAAGACAGTCAAATTGTATAGTCATGAAAATATCAAAAACTGTATGATTGGTCATTGATCAATGAAAGTCATTGTCACTGAAAAAATGATGAGTAATTTCTTCTTTTCCCATCGTTTGCTAGTGCTGTTTCCTGTTAATATGTTTCTCCATTGCTTTAGAGATACCCAGTTTAGTACTATTAAACACAGATAAAATCTAAATTAGTTGTAGTGCGTTGACCAGTGGTTAAGGTGGCAGACTAAGAACTCTGTGGTCACGGCTTTGAATCCCATCCATACCCCTGGTTTCGTGGGAGTAACCTTTGGCAAGCCACTACAGAGTCCTAGCCTAGCACAGGGGATCCAGGAAAGCCTTAACATAACCGAAAAATTGTTGACACTGTGTTAAAACACCATACTTACTGTTACACTATTTAAATTAAAATTCTATATAAGGATTGAAACAGTTTCGTTTAATGTAACATTCATATCTACTTGAGTTTGAAATACGATTAATCATACTTTAGATTGCTCTTTCGTTGATGTCGTTGATGTCACCAGTAACAAAATATTAAATGGGAAAAGAGTCAAATGGTTGTTCAAACTCTATGTCAATCCAGACCAAATGATATGGTTCATATAACACTTTCCCAAACAATAATGACATTTGACCACTTTGTTGCAGACGACTTTAGAAAACATTGTGGGAAAACGAGAAATTGCTCGTAATGAGCAATTTTTCCTTTTCTCAAAATATTTTCTGCCCCATGAGAAGATTGTTTTCCAATTTCATCACATTTTGAATGTCATCTGCAAACTCTTTCAGTTTGGGACAGTCCAAAATTTGTCTTTTGGGAAAGGGTTAAAGTGATGTCTGGGTAATGGTGCAGTTATCATAAATGTGAAATCAGTTTCTGTCCTAATGGCATATTGATGTAGTTCGAAATTTCCCAATGTCTCCTATTCAATTCAAAGATGTATGCATGTCTCGTTATCGTCAACATTGGATGTATCTTGTCTTGTACGATTGATACCAACCTAGGTGACAATATCTGTCTAAATCTCCATGCACAATGTATCTGAATAGCTCTATATGCACAAAACATGATAAAACTAACTTTGTGCAAGAACTAATTTTCATTTTAGTTTTTGTCTGGTAAAACTATGGTATAGTTAATATTGGTACAAGTTGTGTTGAGCATGAAGTCTGATATCTTGTACTGGCCAGACTGTTGTCCAGTCTCTCATGATTTGTTTTCCCACAGATGTTTGCTGGGATCTGTAATCTGTATCAATTAAGGACTATCAAGTTGTTTGGTAGAGATAATATAAAAGCAAGACTGATGACGTGCACTGTCCAGACAGTTTTCCTGTCTCTATGGATTTATTTTAGCACTGATTTTACCCTTATTGGATGAGCAAACACTCTTCTGGCTTTAAAAGATCCTCTTGTGAAATCTAAACAACGAATTTTGATCGTCTTTTGGACTAACCCTATTTAGAGGCTCCAATGTAAGACTAATAGCAAGTTATAAAAAAAGTTTTTTTAAGACTATTTATAAGTCTTGCATTGGAGTGGCTAAATAGTATAAGGCCAAATGCCAATGTCAGTAATGGCTTCCCTTTAGGAATTAGGCATGGATGGCACTACTGCTGGAAATAATGATGTGGTCAGATCATAAAAAGGAAAAATTGGAAAACCCAATGGAAGAAAGGGTAGTTATAGTTGGATTCCGGTTTCCTTAGGATATAACTAGGAAATTGTTGAAAATATTGTTAAACAACAATCAATATTCCCTATGTAGGTATTTTTATGGGGAAGAAGAGCCTGGTTTGGTATGGTATGTTTCAATAATGAATTCACCAGACTAGTGTTACCCTTATAGTGCTAGAACTGACTTCAAGCTTACGCAAACAGGTTAGATCCAGGCCGGCCGCCAAGTAATTTGGCAGTTGGCCTGTAATCTAACCTGTTTGCTACTCTGAGTATCATTCCGCAGCAAAACAAGCAGATATGTAACATTTTTGGATAGCAGATGACACAAAAATCCATTTTTAGAAAAATTACTCAGCATTCTAAGGGGTAATTATCAATGATCAGGGACTTGACAGCTAGATGTCACCATTAGAATAGCAGGGGTTCTCTGTCGTCTGCAGATTTGATAAAACCCGGGTTTTCTAGACTGGTTCCAAAGCGCTGGGGAATTTTGTATGTTATTTTATCAATAATGTGATAATGGATGCATGAGGGGAACCCTTCTATTTGTTAGACCAGGAATGTATGGGAAGGATATTCAGACATTTTGGGTTTTGGTCGGTGATCAACACTATTTCTTTCATTTATTTATTTGCGTGACATTGTGTTGACCTTCCATCAGTTAAAGAAATGATACCCAACACCCTTTACAACTCCTACCAATTGTCACATTTTTTTTTATAAAGGATTACAAGCCTGATGCCATTCTATTTGCTAGGATTTCTTTTCCCCCTAGAAACTAGCCTATCAAGTTGTTTTCCCATTGCCCACAATGTCCTGGGGACACCATTACTTCCATTTCTTTTGTCTATGGTATGGACGATTTGAGGGTTCAATGGTTGATGCTAGAACTAACCACTTTACACAGAAAAGTTCTAGCCAAAATCAATGTATACCGAGAATGGCCAAAGCAATGTGAAGAAAGAATAAGTTTCAGAATAGCAGATTAGGGGTATTCTACCTTAAGATCAGAATGTATTTCTACAAGGGAAATGGAAAGTGATGAATTCACAAACACGAGACTGAAAATTCAATTGTCATTATGCTGTGTGACAGACGACTTGGGAATTGTATTGGTTTTCAATTTCTCACACCAGAACTGGTTTTCCATATTGTATTGGAGATTCACTCACTGATATGAATCTTTCACACAATTTCTTCCAACAACCTAATTGAAATTATGTCACAAAAGGATAAATTGCTTCTATAACAAGCAATGGTTTCTACCCAATACTTTGAAGAGAAAGTATTTCTTTCATAGTAACTGTGTATTTTGCTGGATTTTTTTTCAGATTTGGATCAGTCAAAAATGACCATAATTATGGGAACACATAACCATGTAAATAATTGAATGAAAAATGTCGAAATATGTTAATCAGTTCTGATATAACTATTTCACAATAGAAATTATTGAATGATTTTGATAAAAGTCGAGAAAACTCAAGTAAACAGGAAACAACTTCTTTCTCACCCATTCCAGAATGGTAACTTGTTAGTGTCTCTAAATTGAAATTTGGGACTGAAAAAAAAAAATGACAAGAAGAAGCTTGAAAAAAATCCCACTGGTGATTCAATATAAATCATTGTATCAATAAGATAGATTGCTCAGAACAAAAAATTTTATCCTTCTGTGACAGTGGTTTCCAAAGATACGCGCAGCAGACGTCAAAATGAGTTTTGATAGTACAAACGGGAAAGAAAATGTATTAGGAAGGTCACAAAGAAAGTAAGACTTAAGTTATCTTTATTCAATGTTTTTTATCAGAAGCAGTCAAATCAAAACGAGATCAAAATAGTCGAATCTGTTAACACACCTTTCTTAGGGGAAAAAATCAATCGCGTATCAAAATCAGACTGAATTATTCATGAGAAAACTGATACGCCAGTGAAATAAATCATGTTTTGTTAGAATTGTTTATTGATAGACATTAGCATATAGGTCTAAATGGTGTTTGTATTTCTTGAATCTGTGCATATTTTATTCCTGAACACGTTTTTTTCTGAAAAGAATGTTTCACTGTTGTAACCTCATATATTTTTTCTGAATAGGTTTGTCTATGTTGTCCTGTTTGTTTACATGAATTACAACATTCCATACCAGATTTGATAGGGTTATTAGGGGAGGGTACAAGAAACCAATGTGGAAAAAGGAGATATTTGCTGGTACAGCTGTATAATTTTTTATTCTTTTTCGAGATGATAAATGTTGAATTTCATCTCTTGTCCAAACTGAGATCAAGAGTAGTCCATTGAACCATAGTGTAATTATCATTTAACTCAGGGATATTAGTTAAAAAGTGATGCGACAAAAGGAGAAATTACTATTCAAATGCAATGCCAAAATTGTAAGCATGTTTATTAGCCCTTTACCAAACACACAATTGAAAAGCAACCTCTTGATAGAGCAGAAAACATTGTAGAAAAAGGGGAAATTGCTTGTTAAGATGTTTTCCAGAGTCGTCTGTTACAAAATGATTAAATGTCTATATTTTTTGGTGATGGCTTAAAGCAAAGAAAGTTAGTTAAGCAACTAAACATAATTAGTAATCCATTAAATAGTTAGCTATGCATTAGGTTTTTTCCTGTCATGTGCATGTAACTAATTAATATTAGCCTCAATGAACCAAGTTGACACCTTGACTCAACGGGAGGCAGGTGTTTTGACTTTGACATAGATTTAATTAGCAGCTGACATTTTGTAGGTTTTCCATACCTATCTCATGGATCTCTGTGGCCCAGGGGATTGAGTACTGAATAGGAATTTGAATGAGGAGAATTCAAACCATTACAGCATTAGATTTTGATTTTCATGAGAATTAGTCTTCGAGCTGACTAATTGATTGCCACAAGCTCTTCTTTGCTTGACCAGATATTGTGTAATTGAGGGTAAAAAGAGGGTCTCCCTCCATCATTATGAGCAGGGTGTTATCATATCAATGAAATTTTGTTGATGCGATATGAGATCTAAGCAAACCAAAAATTACCCATCTCATATTGAAAGTGAAAATAGTAGTACAACCACTGTAAAGGTACAAAATTTAACCCTTATATAGCTGGGTAATTTTCTAAAGATAGATTGTTGTGCCGTCTGCTTTCCAAAACCTTTATTATCTGCTCAGTTTTGACGAGGAAAGATACTCAGAATAGCAAACGGGTTAGATCACAGGCCAGTCGCCAATCCATATGGGGGCTTGCCTGTGATCTAACCTGTTTGAATAAGCATGAAGTGGGTTCCAGCAATGTAAGAGTTAACACCAGCTTTGTCATATTAGTAGACATCATTGCAACAAAACGATAAGTTGCTCCTCATAAGCAGCTTTATCCACGAACACCCCCCCCCCCCTCCTTACACTCTGATTTGTGAAAAGAAACTCCTTTTTGCTTTAAGGTAGTTACTAAGCCCGCTTTATCATCACATTAAATGCCTCTAGGTGACCATTTACAGGTGTGACAAAAGTGACAATTAGTTAACCCTTTCAATTAGGGACAGTCAAAATTTGGTGTTTGGTAAAGGGTTAAGCAGAAGTAGTGCAACACACACAGACACACACCCCACATTAAGTTTAACCCAAGGTGGACTTTTATTGTAGAATTCAATCAAGATCGGAGAATTTCTTTGCATGCTTTGTTAGTTGTGTATTGTGTGTGTTCACAAAACCTTGATTCATTGTTACAGAAGTTTGATAACAGTTAAGCTAATGACTTTTTGATGGAAGGTAGATCAGATCTTTACGCATGGTCTCAAATATTAGAGTTATTTCAACCTCTCCTCTATATTCAGTTTATTGACAAAATTCCCGATTGAAATTTTTTGTTAAGAAAAGAGTTTTTTAGACTCCACCAATGTTACTGAGAGCTTATGGGAATTTTTTTGACTCGAGATTGAATTGGTAGTATACAGTGGCTACATTGGTGCAACGGAAGAGCATCGGCTTCTTATACTGAGGGTCCCAGGTTTGATCCCAGTTATGCAAAGTGAAAATATCAGAGGTTAGCCTACAAATCAGCACAAGCACTGGTTTATTATCCAGGAAGCAGTCATGGAGAGTGAATTAAACAAGCTTCAAGCTTCCTACACAATCAGTGTAAAACAAATTTGAGGGTTCAGTGCAAGACTATAGTAAGTATTGCACTGAACCCTTGGAATAAGATATTATAAGAAATAGTGATGGCTTTTTATTTGTTTCCAAACGAATTGACATGGATAAGATATTGACTCCATGATCCCCCTTGAAAATTTTGCTTATTTTATAATGTTGAGGCTTACTTTTCATTTCAATAACGTGTAACAGGGTAAGGTTAGGTTCTGCATAAGGATGGAAGTACAGGCACACCTTTGTCCTGGTGAAAGGCTTTGTTTGCGACCAAAAACATTAACAGATTGAATTCTTACAAAATTTATTATCAATAGATTTAAAATAAGGAAAATGTGATAATGTTTATAGAAAACACTTTGAAATTACGAAAATGGCTAGTATCATTATAAGATTGAGAAAATAGCTTGACAAAGGCCTTTTGTCCTGTTCTTTAATTTTTTTTTTTCAATTTTTCTTTTAAGTCAGTGAGTAACCATGAAGAAAGGTATATGTTTTGTAAGAGTTGTTACAAAACCAATTATGTGCTCAAATGTACCTTTAACATGCAAAGGTCAACTAGGTGTGACCTGATTTTTGTACAGATATTTTTCTTAACCCTTTACCATATGCCAAATTTCGACTGTGCCAAATTGAGTGAGTTTGCAGAAGACATTTCAAAATGTGATGAAATTGGAAAATAATCTTCTGATAGGATAAAAAACATTGTGGGAAAAGGATGAATTGCTCGAGACGAGCAATTCATCCTTTTCCCACAATGTTTTCAGAGTCATCTGCAACAAACTGGTCAAATGTTGTTATTGTTTTGTAATGGGTTAACCCTTATAGTACTTCGTGCTTATGCAAACAGGTTAGATCCAGGACAGCCACCAAATAAATTGGCGGCTGGCCTGTGATCTAACCTATTTGCTACTCAGAGTATCCTTCCCTTATAGATTTAAGCAGATGTTTAAGGTCTTGGAAAGCAGACAACACAAAAATTTATTTTTATGAAATTACCCAGCATTCTCAGGAATAAGTAGGGCCTAAAGCAACAAGCAACTTCACCATTTGGCTGTGATTGTTAAATACCAGTATTGCTTTTAACTGTTATTTTCAGTATTATTCAATTTGGACCATTAACAATATTGTGTAGAAGGTTATGGGCTATTAAATGAAATAGGGTTAACATTACTAAGTACTAAAGAACTAGAGATTACATCTGTCAGTGATGTGTTTGGCAAATTTAACGGTTTGTATCTGTCAAACTGACATGGGCCAATCTGTACTCTCGCTGAAAATATGTGAAAAATGTGGAGATTAGTCCAGTCTTATACATAACCCTATGAGTCTATCTAGATTACATAACATTATACACTTAACCCTTTCCCAAACAATAACAACATTTGACGACTTTGTTGCAGACGACTTCAAAAAACCTTGTGGGAAAAGGAGAAAATGCTCGTAACGAGCAATTTTTCCTTTTCCCACAAGGTTTGCTACTCTTTCTGAAGAATATTGTTCAATTTCATCACATTTTGAAATGTTGTCTGCAAACTTAATTTGGGACGGTCGAAAATTTATTGTTTGGGAAAGGGTTAATGTACCAATATCTTCATTTGGAACTTAGTCATAGCCAAACTTGAAAGCAATTTTAAACGACATATTATTCTATACCTATGATTAAACATTCTTTCAATGTTGGTAAGATAAAAATGGGACAAACGTATAGGGAATTTCTCGTAGCAAGCATTTTTTTCCTTTGTGTCCATTGTGTTTTAGCCTTTAAGGTGATATGAATTCTATAGATGTGTTAGAATGTCCATTTACTGAGACAAAGTTTGAAACTTACTGTGACAAAAGAAAATTGTGTATGGCTCTTGTATTCAACAATTCCTGTCTCTGTGTTGTATGGTTTCGACATTAATTAATTCCTTCCTTTGGCACATCATGATTAACTCTGTTTGAAACAGGGATTGTCAAATTAAAAACAATGTACATGAAATTCTCTCACTTTGCACTGGAAGTAATAAACTCTTAATTAATCATAAATTAATGGTTAGTACTTGAAATGACACGAGAAAAAAATTAATTAGGCATATTTTCATTATATAAATGAGGCTGATGGTGAACACTCTCCTTAAAACGTAATCTCCAAACTCAGTTCTTCTAGATAGCCTCTGGAGCAGGAACACGGTTATTTTGTATCTTGTATCCAAGAGTCCCAGGTTGAAAGCTTCATGCCTCTGTCACAATCATAAAGTAAATAAGTCTGACCATACTGTCTAACTTGTGTTAAGCAGCCACCCTTTTAAGCAGCCAACCTGCCTTAAACAGCCACTACAGAAAGTCCCATTGTTAGATTTATAGTGTACATCAATTTGTGTTAAGCAGCCAACCTGTGTTAAACAGCCAATTTACTCTGTCCCAAGGGCTGGCCACTTAACACAAGTTTGACTGTGCACCACATTTATGCCTGTCCCAAATTAAAAGAGTTTGCAGACGACATTTCAGAATGTGACGAAATTGAAAAGTAATCTTCTGATAGGGCAGAAAACATTGCGGGAAAAGGGATCAATTGCTCATTAAGGGCAATTTCTCCTTTTCCCACAATGTTTTCCTAAGTCATCTGTAACAAACTGGTTGAATGACGTTATTGTTTGGTAAAAGGTTAAGCTAACTAAGTATGCCCACTGCGACTAAGGGGTGGAATGATTGACAGCGTAAAGCACCTACATTGTGTCGGCAGTCACATACAACATTCCAATTAAGGTTGAACAAGTGACATTTAGTGCCTCGGATAGTAAGTGCTTGTACGGACTTTATTTGTGGTGAATTTTTATTTTAACCCATTACAAAACAATAACGACATTTGACCTGTTTGTTGCAAAAAACTCTGGAATAAATTGTGGGAAAAGATAAGAGCAATTTCTCCTTTTACCACAATGTTTTCTGCCCTATTAGATGATTTTTTTTTTCAATTTTAACACATTTTAAAATGTCATCTGCAAACTTTTTCAATGTCGAAGATTTGATGTTTGGTAAAGGGTTAAATAAGGTGTATACTAGTTAGAACTTTTAACTTTATATGGGTTTGTTTTGTAACTTTGAATTGAAACCAACAGCAGGGAGGAATTTGAAGGGAATGAATATAACTTTGCGAAACTGTTTGGAAATCATTGTGACAACAGGAGAAATTGCTGGTGAAAATACGTAAGATAACAACTGAAGCCTTTTGCAACCAACTCAAGTATCACAGTTTATGTTAGGGTCAGTCTCATTTCTCTATGTTATGACACTTTTGCTGCAGAAGTCTAAAGAAACCACTCTGACAAATGGATGAACTGCTCCTTGTGAGCTATTCATCCATTTGTCATGGTGGTTTCTAACGAATATCATAAAGGGAATGTAATTTATACCAGCTAATCCTTTTTTTTAAAATTGTCATATGTTTGGGAATGGGTTGAACTGATGAGAAGCCTATGTTTCGGTAATCTTATTTTATACATCTGATAGTTGATATCATAACCTCTGGGAATCATCTGGGAAATGAAAAAAAAAAAACTGATACAGTATTAAATGCATCCACATGCATTGAACCCTTAGAATGCTGGGTAATTTTCTACAAATAGATTTTTTTGTAACCCACTTTCCAAAACCTTGAATATCTGCTTAATTTTGATGAGAAGAGATGCTCAGAGTAGCAAACAGGTTAGATCACAGGCCAGTCACCAATTTACTTGGCAGCTGGCCTGGATCTAATCTGTTTCCATAAGCGTGATGTTGGTTCCAGCACTATAAGTGTTAAGGTCATACATGTCTCTAGTTAGGGGAAGGGTGGTTCATAGTGAGGCCTAGAAAAACCCAATTAGGGTCTATTAAACCAGGGCATAAATTGTGTTTCTCTGTCTTTGTAACAAAATTGAACTCATTGCGAAACCACTTTTCTGTAGGTTTTTCTGGTGAGATTTTCAAAATGGGAAACCAGTTATTGTATCGTTCAGTATCACCATCAATTTTGTGAAACCTTTCCATCATGTAATCTCGTTTCACTGCATCTGTTGGTGGGAAATTTAAATGAAGTGATAGGCAATTTTTCTATTGAGCACAATTTGACCATCATAATACCAAACAGAAAATATAACCATAATGATACTAACAGGTACTTTTTCCCTGATTTGGCCAAATGACTAGGCTGGTTACTTTTGGGAAATATTGTGTCAATGAAATTGCTGATTTGGGAAAGCAAAAGCTGGTGTGACTTTGAATTTTTAGGAAAACTTCATGATTTTAAAGAAATTTCCAATTGGGAGGCTGTCTTTTATGGGAACCTGTCATATAATGCAAAAAACAGGCTAAGCCCCGTTATTTTTTTGCACTTTCAATTAAAACCGGTCACAAAATACAATAAAGGGGAGGAGTTCATGCATTTCATGAAGGCATTACGTTCTATCTTAAAGTTCTATCTTAAATTCAACAGTGGGGAAAAAAATATGTTAAAAGACCTTTTAACCCTTTACCAAACAATAACGAGATTTGACCAGTTTGTTGCAGACGACTCTGGAAAACATTGGGAGAAAAGGAGAAATTGCTCCTAACAAGCAATTTCTCCTTTTTCCACAATGTTTTCTGCCCTATCAGAAGATTATTGTTCAATTTCATCACATTTTGAAATGTCATTTGAAAACTCTTTCAATTTTGGACTGGCGAAAATTTTGCGTTTGGTAAAGGTTTATTAAAAAGAATTGAGGTAATAAATAGGGGGCAAGTTAGTTCCTCCCATCTTTCAATATTTCCCACAGGTACCTTACCTCAAGAAGCAAAACCCTGTAATTTCACCCTATACTATTTCATCAATCGGAACTCTTCGGGTATTTCCGTGAGCTGTGAAATACACCTCGGATATAAGTGTAGGGTTACAATTTTTCGGGTAAATCGGCATCCGCCGATGAACACCTTTTCTAAGCGTGCATGTTAAGTAGTTCAATGTGTATGGAAGTGTTGGACATCCTTTATAATCACTTTTGATCAGTAACTCATACCAAATGGCGAACTTGTTGTTGTGACATGTATACTTGTTTCCCTTATCAAATTTAACGACTTTTTGGATTTGACAGTCAAGATCTATTTTTAGAAACGAAAGAAAGTGACGTCATTCTCGCGGGAAACAATATGGCGTCATCCCTATTATTTCAGAGGTGTTTTCTATTGGATAAACCCGATGTGCTCAGATTGCTATTTCATGCAGGGTTTCTTCTCGGTTTCACAAAAAAAGTTGAATCATTTATCATGATAATATATTGATGTTTGCTCATTCCTTCAATTCAAATCATCACAAAATTTGTTTTGGGCAAGAGGGGTCTTGTTGATAACCAATTTATAAGAGTTATTATTATAAGCGCCAATTCTAATGTTGAGTATAGAGATAATTCTAGACATGTTTTTTAAGTAATATACACATAGATATTTATTTTGAAGACAATTTTGCATTTTAAGCCAACAATTTAGGTTCTAATGCTGTGTCAATAATTTTTTAGTTAAATGGGACTGTCCTTGGATTCCCCTCTACCAGCCTATGGGCCTTCTGCTGGTGAATCCAGGGAAAGCACAACTTAACTGGTAATCATTGACATGGTGTATAACCTTATTAGAAAAAAAAAATTGTAATAAAAGCAGAAATTGCGCATGTCAACACAGTTCTACCTTTATCCCAAAGGTTTCTACCCAAAATCACTTATAAATACCTATAGAATACCTGTTTGTTGAGATTAGCTATGATTGTTTTTGGGATCAGACAGAGAATCCTGTATGAGTGAACATGTACGGAAACAGCCATTTTTGCAATTTTAGTGTCATCTTCCCCAGACTATGTAATTACTTTCACAAACTAATGTCACACCTACTCCATTCTGGCGACAGACACTTTTGGTGACAAACACCCACAATCTAATGTCAGTGATGGTAATTCTAATTATTTGGTTGAACACCATTATGAGACCATCTTAATTCTGCCAACAACATTCCCATTTCCCTATGTAGGAATTTAAGATTTGTTTAAAGTGAAAGCAGTAGCTGGCTATAGAATACAGCATGAACAAAAATATACTTTCTTTATGATATTGTTGTAAACATGTTGGCAAAGGGGAAACAACTTGAGAAGCCAGTTTCTAATGATGTTAAAAGATTTCATTGTTTAATAAGGAAACAAAAGGAAAAAATAGAATATGTTTGACTAGGATGACTACAAATGATCAAAGTAAAATTGAAACATTTGGAGTGCATGACAGTCACATATTGAAACCAATACATCAAGCTTGTAGTATTAGTTATTCTAGAAAATGTGATACATAATACCTTGCAGTAGAGTATCTTGTAAACATAACGAAATGATAATGCAGTGACAGTAAACATGATTGTATTATCTTGCATCGAACCTGACGTTTGCTCTCTTCCATAGCTTTCAATCTAAACAAGTTGATAAATAAACAAATGAAGGAATGGGTGAAGAATAGACCTGCAGGTGCATTGAAACAAGGGGATGCCAGCTTGTTAGGTTAACCATTTTATTGCTGGACTATCAAGGGATTTGGTATTCCTTTTGTTGTCATTATCTGATAAGACGGAGAAAGTAGTAAAGATTGCTAATGAGCCCAAATTAGTTGCATTTGTGTCTGGTGGATGTGTTGGAGTGCTACAGAGAAGTACAAAAGTGGATGCATTGTGAGGTTCATCTAGTGTGAAATACATCAGAGAGTAAAGAGAATGGTGTTGTAATAGTGAAGTACATAAAACTGCATAGAATAGTTAGTTAACCCTTTCCCAAACAATAACGACATTTGACCACTTTTCCCAAACAATAACGACATTTGACCATTTTGTTGCAGACAACTTAAGAAAACATTGTGGGAAAAGGAGAAATTGCTCATAATGAGCAATTTTTCCTTTTCCCACAAGGTTTTCTGCTCTATCTGAAGGAAGAACATTTTTCAATTTCATCACATCTTGAAATGTCATCTGCAACCTCTTTCAATTTGGGACATTCGAAAAATTGTTGTTTGGTAAAGGGTTAAGTGTGAGATGCACAAAGAGGGCATATGGAATGTTTTTTTGGCGGAAATTGAAGCACATGGAAGTGTACAGCTTGCTTCTCCAATTAGATTAAACTTATTTATTTTACATTGAATGCGCAAAAAGTTCTTACAACTTACGTTTATCACTCTCGATTCTTCAATGTTGAAATACATTAGATTGCAATGTTTCAGTAAAAGCTTATCACATAAGAATGCATCATGGTTCTCCTATGTTTTGGAATGCATCAAATTTATATGGTAAAAGTTCATTACATAAGAGTGCAAAAGATTGTCCAGGAACGGTTTGTAATATAAAAGTGCATTGAATGTTCCATCAAGGGACTATGTTAGAGTGCTTGAAATGATTTGAGGAAAGTGAAGTATATTATCAGAATGCCTAGTATAGCACAGGAGAGCTGTAAAAGTACAGTAGATCCATAGAAATGCAGACTAGCAATACCAGTGAAGTGCTGATGACCATTTTTTAAGAGATTTTGTAAAATATGCAACATGGAAGGTAAGACACACTTTCTATGAAGAAAACTTACTGAGAGATCAATGTAAACAAGAAACTGTATACCTTAACCCTTAAATATAGTGCTGGAACCGACTTTATGCTTATGCAAACAGGCCAAGTAAATTGGCAGCTGGCCTGTGATCTAACCTGTTTGCTACTCTGAATGTCTTCTTATCAAAATTATGCAGATATATAAAGTTTTTGAAAGCAGACTGCACAAAAATCTGTTTTTAGAAAATTAGCCAGAATTCTAAAGATTAAGGAGACATGCGTTGCTTCCTTACACTGCATCCCACAGGAAAGAACTGATACTATAGCAATAAATCTATTTACTTTCATCATTGAAATGGAATATATATCATATAATATTTGAATCATGTCTATCAGAAATTCATCCCTCTTCCTAACAGCTTTATAAATAAACAAAGTAAGACTTGTGATGGTATAGTTAAATTTTACATGACGTGATTTCAACAAAAGACTGAACGTGTGCATTCCGCAGGGGTCACAAGATAAATTGTTTGTATTGCCCAGCTTGTCCAAAAGCCATAACTGACAAGTGAATATAAGATTTTCTATTTAACCTTTGACATATGGACAATGCAGAAAAAGGCTTAGATTAAGTGGACAAGTAAATATGCATAAGATTTCACCACCCCTGATTCCCTATGATTGTAGCAAGGGGTTGAAGAATTTCCCAAAATCTGTCCTAACCTGGCACATGGTGTGCAGTTGTTTCTCAAGTGGTTGCAGTGTGTCTCCCTGCTGGAAATCCTTGTTAATTGTCTGTAACCCATCCCCTCTGTATGGATCAAATGGACTCCCCTAAATTCAAAGCAAAATCAGGTGAGCATTAACAGGAAATTAACGCTTTTTACCGCCAAATAGATTACAATTTCCAACTGGTTAGAGAATGATTACAGGAAAGTAAACAAGCTCTTTAAGAGGAATTGCTTATTTCATCACAATGTTTTCAGGGGTTGTCTAGCTCCAAAAGATAAATGAAATCATCTATGGAGTATTGGGGATAAGTAGAGAGAAAATCATTTGAGTTGAATCATTTCTGAATGGTAATTGAATTCTTGTTGCTAGGGAATTTTCGAATAAAGGCTGAATAAAGGCAGATCGTTGTATGAGACAATTAAATTAGGAGAAAATGCAAATTGCTCCAGCCTAAAGCCCTTAATGATGGATTTGCAATGCTATTCTGCACATTTAGCTAGGTGAGGGCGGATGACATTTTGTTGGAGACAGTGTGATACTCCCCCCACTCCCCCCACCAAACGCCAAATTTTCGACTGTCCCAAATTGAAAATGATTGCAGGCGACATTTCAAAATGTGATGAAATTGAAATATAATCTTCTGATAGGGCGGAAAACTTATAGGGCAGAAAATATTGTGGGAAAAGGAGAAATTGCTCGTAACGAGCAATTTCCCCTTTTCCCACAATGTTTTCCAGAGACGTCTGCAACAAACTAGTTAATCGTCGTTATTGTTTGGTAATTGGTTATGTGATTCAAGTGCAGGACTATACATCTCCATAAAACTATTGTCTAGGAAGTCAATACAACATTTGCTGATCAAGGTGTGTGGGTTTTTTTGTTTTTTTTGGCGTTCTATTCTGTGTGTGGTGTTGAATTTAGTAGCCTTGTGGTTTATTTTGTTCCTTTTGACAGATTTCTTAAAAAAAGTGTTTGCTGCATCCTTTGGAAGTTAGCGTTTAGTTTTGGACTTGAGGTATGTGTTTTGATACGTAGTCAAGACTTTCCAAATTGTAAAAAAAAATCTCTGTATCACCCAAGTAAACATGAACAGCGTTACCAGAGTGTGTTATGAATGGTGGTTAGAGAACAAACACCTCATAAACCTAACTTTTGTTGGCTTCTTTGGCTCATAAACACAGACAAACCACCAAAAATCACATGGGTCTTGGTGCTAAAGATACTGAACCTGAAATCACAATGCCTATATTTGTGAGGATTTTTTTTGTGGCAGGGATACATTTCAGTTTTCATGACAGAAGCTATGATAGATTGTGTTATGAAAATCATAGGATATGGCTTAAAGAAATGTAATGTGATAATTACGTGCTATGATCAATTCTTCCTTGTGTCATTGTATTCCTCCGAATACCTCAATATATAACATTTTGTCACACTGTCTTCTCAAAGTGTCTTCTCTTGTGTTAACCACCTCTATGGCTTAGTGGTTTGAAATCATATATCGGTTGGGACCAAACTATTAGCCTTAAAACAAATAGTTCTGGCCCTGACCGTTGTGTATCGTGAACAACTCAAGTAATCCAACGAAAAGATAATTTTCAAAATGGCGGATTGTTGGCATTCTTCCTTAAAAGGGAAAGGGGATGAAGTCGTATAAGCCAGCCTACTGGGTGGTGTAGGTCTCTGAGACAGGTCTTGCTATTAATTTGCCATCGATAATTGTGGAATAAAAGTGCTTACAGCTGCCTCATCATGAGTGAGATCCTGGACATTAATGGCCGAGTTTTATGGAACAAGGCTGCACCTTCTCCAAGGGGATTAACCCTTTACCAAACAACAAATTTTCGACTGTCCCAAATTGAAAGAGTTGCAGACGACATTTCAAAATGTGATGAAATTGAAAAATATTCTTCAGATAGAGCAGAAAACATTGTGGAAAAAGGAAATATTGCTCGTTATGAGCAATTTCTCCTTTTCCCACAATGTTGCCAAAGTCTTCTGCAACAAAGTGGTCAAATGTCGTTACTGTTTGGGAAAGGGTTAACTAATAAATTATACCTTTCTCTCTCTCTCTTGGTTTCCTTAGAAACTTATACAGAATCGACATTTACTATATTCTCTTCTTAACCCTTAGAATGCTTGGTAATTTTCTAAAAATTGATTTTTGTGTCTTCTGCTTTCCAAACCTGAAATATCTGTTTAAATTTGTATTAGAAAACATACTTGGAGAAGCAAACAGGTTAGATCACAGGCCAGCCTCCAATTTAATTGGCAGCTGGCCTGGATTTAACCTGTTTACACAAGCATAAAATCTGTTCTAGCACTATAAGGGTTAAGGAAGTTTCCTAAGAAACTTACTTAAAAACAACACTTCTTTAAGAGTTATTTACTTGGCCATATTTGAAGAATTAACGAATTACCGAAATTAACAAGCAAAACATATCTGTTATATATGTTCATGTGTAAAAACCGTGAAGGACATAAAGATGAATTGCTCTTAAGGAGCAATTAAGTCTTTTGTCACAATGTTTTTTTGTAGTTGTAAGTCATAAGATGAGTCAAAGAGAAGTACTGTATTATGATGGATAAGGGGTAAACAATATAGATATGCATTTCTCTGTTTCCTTAGTTACTTTCAGCAGACTATTCTCAAACCTTTGATCACAGTGACAAAAGTCATTCATGAAGAGTTGATTAATCCAAATTTTTAAATGGTGAAGAAAGAAAGGAAATAAATGAAAATTTCATGAAAAAATAAACCTGCTTATGAAAGAAAGGCCTATGTTCAAATGTCATCTACTGGGTTTAGTTAAATTGCACCTGTGTTAGAGAAATGTTTAGAAATAACAAATTTAGAATTTGCTATGCATTGTTGTCATAAACTATGACATTTGGCTGGAAAACCCTTTTGCAAAGTAATGGTAAAGAATAAAATTTATTCCAAACCATTTAAACAATATTTCAAGTTAATGAATATTTTCATTCAAACATTTTTATTGTTCATTATGGAATTATATTTGTATTTGCGGGTTTATAAGGCCTAGGTATTGAATCTTGATTAAATTAAGGATGATTTAGATAATGATGTAAATTTCTATATCTCTATGCAAATTAGTATTCACACCGACTCTGATTTATGCAAATGAAGTCAGAGTTTATTTCTGCCAGGATAATTGCCAATTTATTGCTGGGGTCTTCCCTTCCAGTCATGACCAATGAATGATGGACAAAAATTAGTTGACATTTAAAAAGAGGGTGATAAAAGCGAAAATTAGGATGTTTAACCCTTAGAAAGCTTGGTAGTTCTAAAGAAAGATTTTTGTGTCGTCTGCTCTCTAAAACATTAAATATCTGCTTAATTTTGATGAGGAAAGATACTCAGAGTAGCAAACGAGTTAGATCTCAGGCCAGCAGCCAAGCATGCAGTTGTTCCAGCACTGTAAGGGTTAAAAGACATAATTGATCCACTAAGTATAAACTTTTCTTGATGTTTTATGCAACCCCTCAATTGTTGATTTCTCACTATGAGCCTTTTGTGGAAACTTGAACAACCAGTGTGACAAAAGGATAAATTGCTCTCTTTCAGCAGTATGTGTATTCACAAACCTGTAATTGATGTTCATAAACTTGTTGTTGTTTTTTTCATTTAATGAAAATGTTCTGTGTTCATGAACTGCTGTTTAACATTCATGAATTAGTTCATGATTCTTTCACAAGGGATGTTCCATGGAGTAGTGGGTAAGAGAGGATAAGGATAGCATTGATCAGTGCTAATTGCACATGATTAAAGTAAAAACTGTATTGACTAGCTTTCCACCAGAAAACTTAATTAAAATGTTGTGTTATAGAGAGAGTTGGCAGAATTCTATCGATCACAACGTTTCCCAGGTACGGTGCCATTCAGAAATGTGCCATGAAGTGCCAGACACTTTTTTACATTGATTACCCTGTTTACTTATACATTGTAGTTGATATATTATTGATGAAAATTGAATGTATAAGATCTGAATGGTCTTTGTTAATGCTACGAGGGAGCCAATATATATGAAAGAATGCGAAAATTTGCTTTTAGTTAAAATTGAGCCTTAAAATGTTATCTGCCACAAATAAGTCTATCTCAACAAGGGTTCTAATACAAATCACCAAGATAATGGAGTTTTTCACACTTCATTGTTGCTTTCAATTTGTCCAGCGCTAGAATTAGGGAGTTTCGAGGGTTCATTGCAAAACTGTAGTAGGTATGTCACAAATGTGAAGCACTTACTATAGTCTGCATTAGCCTCTCCATTTGTTGTAGTAGTCTGTATTAACTTTTATGGGAAAGCTTTTAAGAAGTTGTGGTGCCATAGATGTATTCCATACAGATAGAAAGAAAATACTTTATTCAAATTTCACAATTTTGTGGGCGATTTCCATATTTATATTGATAAACAAGGCATTCCAAGTTAAAGCAGGGAGGCAACATGTTTTAAAGCCTTAGAATGATGAATTATTTTCTAAAAATTGATTTTTGAGTCGACTGCTTTCCTAAACCTTAAATATCTGCTTGAATAAGCATGAAGTCAGTTCCAGTACTTTAAAGGTTAATGTACTGTCCCACAGATAGGGCTCTTTGTTCTAAGTTTTTATATTTTATTATAGATTTGTGAAATACAACGAGAATCAGATGGTGACAAATGGAAAGATCTGCTGTCAGAACATGTTTGAAAATAGCTAGCTTAATTGAATATCTGACGATGTTGGTTAACAATTAACCCTTCTCCATGTAGAGGGGATATTTCTGCTGGTGATAACTCAAGAAACACTTTTTACTTTGACCAAATTATGATCATTTTCACCTTTATTGCACAATTGCTTTTTACCCAACATGGCAGAGATAATGTTTCGTTTTCATACTCTTGTTTTGCCATCTGTGTATGTTTTTGATTTTGTCCTGTCACAAAGCTTTCTTGAGTTGTGGTCATTTTGCAATGCCCAGGGCTGGTATGGGCTTAACCCTTTACCAAATGCCAAATTCTTGACAGTCTCTGATCTGATGAAAATGAAAAATAACCTTCTGATAGGGCAGAAAACATTGTGGGAAAAGGAGATATTGCTCATCACGAGCAATTTCTCCTTTTCCTACAATGTTTTCCAGAGTAGTCTCCAACAAACTGGTCAAATGTTGTTATTGTTTGGTAATGGGTTAAAAATGTGGCATGTCTTCACAGTTGTCCCACTATTTAAAAGAAAAAACAAAACAAAAATAATAAACCTTTAATGTTGCTGTGATAGTGGTAGTAAGTTTAAGGAAAATGTAAAATAATAGTATGTTGAGTTTGAGAAGTAAAACTGGGATTTACGATAGCAAACAACCAAAAGGAAAAACAAAATATATGATTTACGATATTGCCTGGCAGCCATTGTGACTAAAGTGACTTTAAAAATCACAACATAAGGATAAAATGTTTTTCATAAGTAATTTACTTTTTCTTACAAAGGTTTTGTTTATTACTATAGAAGAAAATTGCATGAGTGTGCATGTGTACGTATGCATGTTAATTGTATGCAAAAATGAATTTATTGTTATATTCTTTGTCAACCATGAGCTGTATATGGTTCACTTGAAATAAAATTTTCTTCTTAAACATACAGTCTAACTTGTGTTAAGAGGCCAGCCTATGGGACAGAGTAAATTGGCTGTTTAAGAAAGGTTGGCTGCTTAACACAGATTGATGTACACTACAAATCTAACAATGGGACTTTCTGTAGTGGCTGTTTAAGGCAGGTTGGCTGCTTAAAAGGGTGCTTAACACAAGTTAGACTGTATTTCATGCTATGTTTTGGCGTCGGCAATAGTTATCAATTTGGACCAGTCGAAGGCTCCCATAATGGGGGTTGAATGTGTTAATTACGGTGCCCAGGGCTGGCTGTTGTGTGGTTCAATCAATTTGGACCAGTCTAACACATCCATAATGGGGGGTTGAATGTGTTAATTATGGTGCCCAGGGCTGGCTGTTGTGCGTTCAATCACGGCTCCATTGATAACGGTTTATCCAATTATTGATTGCAGGTTGGCAGTCTTGTTAGTGGACTCACATTGTACGACTGCGCTGGGGAACCTGTGCAGGTCAAAAACCTCACAACACGGAAACGGATACAGGTGGAACTTCCCAACATTCTACAACAGGTGAGTGCTCATACCTTTTTGCTTTAATCAGTGTTTTTGTATTGTTTCCTAGTCTTTTACCTTTTACCAGATGGCAAATTATCGACTGTCCAAAATTAAGAGTTTGCGGACAACATTTCAAAATGTGATGAAATTGAAAAATAATCTTCTGATATGGCAGAAAACATTGTGGGAAAAGAAAAAATTGAGTTGTCTGCAACAAACTGGTCAAATGTTCTCATTGTTTGGTAATGGGTTAACCCTTATAGGGCTGAAACCGACTTCATGCTTGTGCAAACAGGTTAAATGACAGGCCGGCCGCCAATTTACTTGGCAGCTGGCCTGTGTTCTTATTTGTTTGGTACTCTAAGTATCTTTAATCATCAAAATTAAGCAGATTTATAAGGTTTTAGAAAGCAGATGTTAAAATTGTGATTCTTTAAATCATTATAGCATCTGTACCATTGAAGGAGACCCACTTTCTAAAAATAGATTTTTATCATACATGAATATGACAGAAATAGAATCTAAACTCTTCTAGATGTGCAATAGTCAGACACCTTGACACTAGCGCAATGCATTCTTTTTTGCCTTTTCAATTTTCTTTTAATTAAATGTCACTTTCTCTTTTATAATGTGTCAAATTATGCATGATTTATCATAATTCATTCTGTCATGACTGGCCGCTGAAGAATTTAAATTTGACACATAGCCTATAAGTCTTAGTTTAGGTAATAGTTCTATCATGTTTGCCCATTAGCAGATTTCCTCGCAGGGGCTTTTTGCCAGTCCTATTTGACATACAACAGACCACATTTATAGAGTACTTTGGCAAGAATCTTCAGATCCAAAGCCTAGTACTGTGACACTCACAAAAGACTTATAAAACTGAGACATTGTTGACACAGCATTAACCCTTAGAATGCTGAGTAATTTTCATAGCTGAAATTTGATGAGGAAAGATACTCAGATTGGCCAACTAGATAGATCACAGGCCAGCTACCAATTAACTTGGTGGCTGGCCTTGATCTGACCTGTTTGCAAAAGCATGAAATCAGTTCCAGCATGATATGGGTTAAACACCAAAAAATCTTTTATTAACAAACTAGATAATGGTTCCTTTGTTAGTTTTGGAAGAAACTGTTGTGAGGAAAGACAAATTGCTCACTTATGTACTTCTGTTGTAGAACACTTATACAAATAAAATGGTTCAAAACGAGGTTAGATCTGGCTGGTCAATTACGTTAAGCTCAGTGTACAAAGCTATCTTTACAAAAGGACATTTTATCTGTCAAAACCTAGGGCGTTCCATAAACCCATTAGAGTAGTTGTCATAGTGATACAACACCCACATATAAGAATTTCTGATGAGTCTATGAATGTTGTCATCTATATGGAATTCATGGAATATTTATGTATCTATTAAGAAATAAAGATAAATATAGATTTTTATCTTTCTACTTGCTTGCTTTTCTATGAAAGATTTTTAGCAGTTCTAGGAACTTATACAAGACATTACAGTTGTAGACATTTTGAAAATCAATTATGTCTATGCTTTTGCAATGTTCATCAATGTTTTTGTTGATATATAAACAGGTTTTTGTTTCTGGAAAAGAGCTAACTGTCATTTATGACTAGGAACTCTTTTGGGTTCAATGCGGAAAATAGTAAGTCCTCCAGGTCTTTGAAGGACTTGGTTCTTATATAATCTTTCTCTAACCCCTTGTATTGGCTATCAACTTATCATTGATGATGCATCGATTAATGATAAATCAATTTGCATCCCTGGCCAGCATTAATTGGTCAGATGACTATTCAATGCAAACAGAATCATTGTTGAACATATGATATAAGAGTCTTGATGAACTTTCAAAACAGTTGAGTTTAAAGAGGTTGGAAATATCAATATAACATTCATTCAATTGGAATCACAAGATTAATTGTGGGTTTAATTTGACATAGTAAACAATTGTCAACTGCTTTGCGTACAATCTGTAAGCAATGCTTATCATCCGTAAGCAAAGTAAGGGACACTAATATACTTTGACCAACCACTGCCAGACCAAATGAGAGCCCTGTGAAATATTTCTAATTAGGCTGATGATTTAATTTGTAACTGTTAATATGTGATAGGGAAAAGTGTGATAATCAATCAATTCCTTTTGCTCACTGAATACTGTCACTTACAAGGGTTTGTGGTTATTCTCTGGAATCACGATTAATAACACCATATAAGGGTAAAACCCGTGTTTTATTAGTGGCTGTGTTTCTAATAATGTGCTTTATTCCTGCGGCCGTACCATGAAAGTGTCCCGGTAAACCTAGACTTTAGTGTCACCATGGAGATAATCAAATGGTGGCTGTTTGGTTGGTTGATGACTGGAGACTAGTTATAGGCTGTCACATAAATCATGATCCCCCCTGCCGTTATAGGCTCTCTCTCACGATTAACCCTTTACCAAACAATAACCACATTTGACCAGTTTGTTGCAGACGACTCTGGAAAACATTGTGGGAAAAGGAGAAATTCCTCTCTACACTACAAGCAATTTCTTCTTTTCCCACAATGTTTTCTGCCCCATCAGAAGATTTTTTTTTTTTTCAATTTTATCACATTTTGAAATGTCTGTAAACTCTTTCAATTTGGGACAGTCAAAATTTGGCATTTCGTAAAGGGTTAACCAATGTTCACACTATTTCTCTTTTTGTATTGATAAGGGGTTATTTGCCATTTTCAGCAATTTTTCAGTTATATAATGCCAGCTCACTTTTTCCACTATTTGTCAAAAATAGTACAAGAGTTGACAATGTCTTGCACTGTTGAAGGAGTTTGTAAAATGTAACAAGGGATTAGGGACGTCAAAGTTCTAAACAATAAAACCCATCAAATGTGGGATTTTATAAGCAGTTCACTTACACATGAACTCTAAGTTATCAACCAGTTCTGGGCTAAACCAAAGTGTCTTGCCTAAGGAGTTTGCTATATTTAACAAAAGGACTAAACCAGGAACAAGAGATCTCAGTGTCAAAATACAAAACAAAATAAATTCTCAGTTATTAACCAGCAGAAGGCTTCACAAAAGTACATTGTGCTGTGAGGTTTCTAAAATGAAACAAAAGGAATAAACCTGGGACAAGAGGTTTCAATGTCAAAATACCAAACAATGAAACCCATCAAATGTGTGATTTTATGAGCAGTCTTAACCCTTTCCCAAGCAACAAATTTTTTACTGTTCCAAATTGAAAGAGTTTGTAGACGACATTTCAAAATGTGATGAAATTGGAAAATACTCTTCTGATAGGACAGAAAACATTGTGGGAAAAGGAAAAATTGCCTGTTATGAGCAATTTCTCCTTTTCCCACAATGTTTTCTAAAGTCGTCTGCAACAAATTCGTCAAATGTTGTTATTGTTTGGGAAAGGGTTTATTGGATGCAGCATGAAGAAGTTACAATGATTATTGTGACAAAATGGAGAGCAAGGCACCAAAATGTTTGCACCTAAACCAAAATGCATGATTGCATGCATTACTTCACACTCATCACTGCTGTAGCATAGATAGAATACATGAATATCTGGTTCATTCAAATTCATAAATAATTCTAGGAATTCATTTGATTTTGCAGTATTCTGTTGTATTTTTCAATGAACCATCGGCATATGACTATGATGAATGCTCAGCTTATTAGTTAAAATAAACAATTGATAATTCTTATTTCACTGTTCATAATTTGGTGTAAGGTATTATATGTTATGTTTTCAAAATTTGAGTCAATAACCAACAGGAATGTAATGGGTGTTTTTTTCAGACTTTGCCTTTGTTAGGGGCTTTTGCTTTTCATTGAGACCAGTCACATTTGTCCAATGTTGAGGGAATAATCAGGGCTTCAACACATTTTTGTCTGAAACATCTTATTATATGTAACAATTTGCTGGGCTTTTTTCGTGTTAAATAACAGGTGCCTATAAAAGGCACTTTCCCAATTGGAAATTTCTTTAAAATCTCAAAATTTCCCAAAAAGTGAAAGTCGTACCAGCTTTTTGGTTTCCAAAATTAGCATTCTCAGTGATAAAACTTCCCTTATTCAACAGGCTTGGGTCTTTACCTAAATAACCCATCACCAAACAATGATGACGTTTAACCACTTTGTTGCAGACGGCTCTGGAAAACATTGTTTGAAAAGGAAAAACTGCTCTTAACGAGCAATTACTCCTTTTCCCTCAACATTTTCCGCCCTATCAGAAGATTATTTTCCAATTTTATCACATTTTGAAATGTAGATTGCAAACTCTTTCAACTTGGGACAGTTGAAAATTTGGCACTTGGGAAAGGGTTAAGTAAAAAAAAGTCCTGACTTGACCACCTTTAAAGAATGTGGAGTATGTCCTGTTTCCTCTACAATGAACAAGAAAACGATTAATGAAGCCCATGTGATATTGGTACTGATAAGCCAAGCCTGTTTATCTGGCTCACTAATGAGCTGTCACAGACACCACTAGATAGTGTGAGACTTCCCAGATATTGGTAGATTTGATTTAACTCTCTACCACCTGCAGCAGACATTTCTTTACTTGAAGCAGACGACTTTAGACAATCTTTGTAAACATTTGAAAAACCTTTCAGTTCTGCTGTTGTGATATGTGAATAGATTGTAAAAGCATTGTGGCAGAAGAAGAAATTGCTTATGACAAGCAACTTCTCCTTTTGCCACAATGTTTTTAAAAGTCTTCTGGGCAAAAATGTGGCCTTAGTTGCTAATGTGTTTAGCTTTTCCTCCTTTATGAAATCTTGAGACCGGTCCAGAATTCACAGCAACAGCAGCCAACAGAAAAAGGTTCTGCTTTAACTGCTTCAAAGCATGGTATAAAGTGGTAATGGGAATTGTTTGATTAACCCTTATAGTACGACAACAGACTTCATGCTTTTGCAAACAGGTTAGAACCAGGCCAGCCACCAAGTAAATTTTAGAATGGCCTATGATTTAACCTGTTTGCTACTCTGAGTATCTTTCCTCAATAAATTAAACAGATCATAATGGTTTGGGAAAGCAGATGACACAAAAATCTATTTTTTAAAAATTACCCAGCATTCTATGGGTTGAATGTGTCAAAGGATTGTTAACCCATTACCAAACAATAATGCCATTTAACCACTACGTCGCACATGCCTCTGGAAAACATTGCAGGAAAATGAGAAATTGCTCATGAAGAGCATTTTTTTCTTTTCCCAAAATGTTTTCTGTCATATCTAAAGATTCTTTTCCAATTTCATCCCATTTTAAAATGTCGTCTGCAAACCCTTTCAATTTTGAACAAGCGTAAATTTGGTGTTTGGTAAAGGGTTAAGGTCATTGTTTGTTTTACTTGCCCCAATGGCCAAGGGCCAGCCCAATCTGGAGATGAAAATGGTCTCCAATACGTCATTTATGCTTTGAATGAAGAAACCCATCTAAATATTGATCCATTAACATCCCTTCCATAAAGCAAATTTATTTCTTTTACAACCATGATTCATACACAGTATTATTCAATTTGTCCTTGAAAGACTCTTTCTAAAGAAACATAAAGGTTTTCCTATTCTTGGAATATTTGAGAATTTTGCCATCTATTATTTATGGATACTGCACACTTAAAACACAGGGCTTTTCTTTCTCTCTAACGAATTCCCTCATATGGAAATTTGTGATGGGTCCAAATTGAATAAAAAAGACAAAAGTAATATTTTATATCGGAAAGGTTAGAAACTAACTTTGATATTTGAAGATAATGTATCAGATAAGATCAATTTTCCACTTGCTTACTCATTTATTTATTTTATAAGACAATTATTTTGGGAAAAAGAAATTTATGAGTGCTAAACCCTTATCTAGAATAGAATGCTATTTAAACTCCATCAAAGGAGTGATGAAACAGAAGATTCTGATCTATTTGTGTTTGCCAAAGAAGATATAATTACAAAGTCATGTTACCAAGCTGCCAATATTTTCTTATATAACCTTTTCCACAACAACAGATTTTCGACTGTCCCAAATTGAAAGAGTTTGCAGACGAAATTTAAAAATGTTATGAAATTGAACAATATTCTTCAGAAAGAGCATAAAACCTTGTGGGAAAAGGAAAAATTGCTCGTCACGAGCAATTTCTCCTTTTCCCACAATGTTTTCTAAAGTCGTCTGCAACAAAGTTGTCAAATGTCGTCATTGTTTGGGAAAGGGTTTAGAAGAGAACATACAGCTTTGTATGTAGAAAGGGGTTTTGAACTGGTCTCATGAGACACCCTGTCGGTGCCTGATGAAACATTTTATCTGTTGGAATGTGCTTGATTCCATCTTAGAATGGAATTGATTTGTTTGAATCATATTGTGCGTTTGGATCTACCTGATAAGTTAACACCCAAGGATTACCTAAGTAATGGGAGAAATTATGAATTGAAAAACTTATTTAATGGGTTTGATGTCATCTTCTAACGGTATGTTTGTAGATTTGTTTGATTAACCCTTTCCCAAACAACAATTTTTTGCCTGTCGTAAATTGAAAGAGTTTGCAGATGACATTTCAAAATGTGATGCAATTGAACAATATTCTTCAGAAAGAGCAGAAAACCTTATGGGAAAAGGAGAAATTACTCGTGACGAGCAATTTCTCCTTTTCCGACAATGTTTTCTAAAGTTGTCAAATGTCGTTATTGTTTGGGAAAGGGTTAAGGAGAAAAATGATTGTAGAAGAGGAAAAAGAATTCAGAATTTGTCTGTATTAGATTTCTTCAGAAAGAAACCAAACCAATGGAAATTGAAATACGAGGGTTCAATGCAAGACTATAGTAAGTGCTTCATAAACATGATGCACTTACTATAGTATTGCATTGAACCCACGAATATCTGAATTCTGACTGTACATTTCTTCCTTTTGAACAAACATTTCTCATAGCCCTTGCTGTGAGTGCATTATAATTTGTTTATCCCTTTCCCAAACGTCAAAAAATAGACTATCCAAAATTGAAAGAGTTTGCAGACAACATTTAAAATGTGATGAAATTGAACAATATTTTTCAGAAAGAGCAGAAAACCTTGTGGTAAAAGGAAACAATGCTCGTTACGGGCAATTTCTCCTTTTCCCATAATGTTTTCTAAAGTCGTCTGCAACAAAGTCGTCAAATGTTGTTATTATTTGGCTTTAAAATAATTTCTATGTTGTTGTTTTTGTGTTTCAGAAGGAGCATGTACAAACAGAACCCGATTTGATCCTGAGGAAATGGTCTATGAGTATTCATCAGTTCAATGTTACAACCCAGAACTTGGAACATGCACTCCACCTAGTGATAGAACTGGTTCCAGTCAACAAAGGGAGACTATTCCCAGTAACAGTTTTACTCAGGTATGATTAACTATGGCAAATATGCTGTAAAAGCTTCATGGGATGAATTGCACTAAACAAGCTCAGATTCATTACTGTCACTTCTCTTCTTACTTTTTACTAATCATTCTGATGTTAAAGTAATGACTACTTAATTAAGATGGAATTACCGACATGAAGAGGTTTATTAAAAACAAATACATGAAGACATGGATGAATATCGTATAGAAATGGAAGATACAGATGGATAAATACTAACAAATACTAGAAATGAACATCATGGGGAAATGAAGAGTGCAGATGAATAGATACAGATAGATATAGGCAATGAACATCATGGGGAAATGAAGAGTGCAGATGAATAGATACAGATAGATATAGGCAATGAACATCATGGGGAAATGAAGAGTGCAGATGAATAGATACAGATAGATATACGCAATGAACATCATGGGGAAATGAAGAGTGCAGATGAATAGATACAGATAGATATAGGCAATGAACATCATGGGGAAATGAAGAGTGCAGATGAATAGATACAGATAGATATACAATGAACATCATGGGGAAATGAAGAGTGCAGATGAATAGATACAGATAGATATACGCAATGAACATCATGGGGAAATGAAGAGTGCAGATGAATAGATACAGATAGATATAGGCAATCATCATGGGGAAATGAAGTGTGCAGATGAATAGATACAGATAGATATAGTGAACATCATGGGGAAATGAAGTGCAGATGAATAGATACAGATAGATATAGGCAAAACATCATGGACAGATGAATAGATACACAATGAAAGAAATGAGAGTGCAGATGAATAGAGATAGAAAAAGGAGGATATATGAATGATAAATACCAACTATCTAGAGGGAGTTTAAGGCAGCACAAATGCGGCCAGCCTGATATTTTGTCTCAAGCCTGTCTAATTACAAGGTGAGCAAAGTTTCAGGTGTCGCATTTATGTTGCAATGCTGCAAGATGACCAAGGTTTTCTGATTTTTCACAGTCTTCATTGAGCAGAGCTACAAGTTGGATAAAGTTGTTTTATCAAGCAGAAGCCATGTTCATTGAAAGGGGTAAAGACAAGGCAAGAATGTTTCACCAGGGAATGAGAACATAAATTTTATTGAGCCAAACATCAAGCAGAGCCAACCTTTACTATAGAGAAAAAACAAAGGGTGTTATAGCAGAGCAGAAAGACAAGACAAGCAAGATTCACCAAGCAGAAATAAAGTTCTTTTTTATACATGTACATTCTCAAACTGAGACTCTCATTGTTACTCATTTTGCAAAGCCCAAAGTGAAGACAAAAATTAATCAGAAGCAAAAATTTTTGAAAGGTGCCAAAAACAAAGACAAGCATGATTCACAAAGCAGGGGTAGAGTTCATTGAGCGGAGCCTAAATTTTGTCTCAAGCCTGTTTTAGAATTAAGGTGAGCAAAGTTTCAGGTGTCGGTTCCATGAATTGTAGCATCAGAGAAAAGAGATTAATGTGTAACTTGAGCCATTTCCTGTGGGATTTGTGACAGGTTTCATGTTCTTTGCAGAGCTTGCAAAGGATTTTGTTGTCTAGTTTTTCTAAATGTTAAAGATAATGGTGTTGGCACTTGAATGATGGCGACATTGTTGATTGGACTGGTGAGGCAAGAGCATTAGTTGATCAATTTTTTAGGATAGTTTTCAGGTTGACACCATTAGATAGTAAAGAGTTATGGTGACAGCGCTTGAATCTTTAGCTCAGGCCTGGATATGTCAAGGTGAGCAAAGTTTCAAGTGTGGTCAACATTGTTCTATCTACAAGGATGCGGCAGGATGTTAACACGCAGTTGGATGAATTTTCTTCCAATGACAAACAACAGAATGGATTGGGATTACTTATGGAATGGATACAAATTGGAATAAATCATCAATTAAATACAACATTATTGCTACAGACAAGCATTGAAATGGATCATTATTGCAACAAACCTGAAGTAGAATGGATAATCAAGACGAAAATTGAAATGGATCATTGCAAGAGAATGGTTCATTATTGTATTACAATAGACCTAGGAATGAGTCATGACTGCAAGAGGGTTGACAATGAAATGGATAATCATTACTGCAACAGTTGGATATTGGAATGGATGATCATTATTGCAACAGTTGGATATTGGAATGGATCATCATTATTGCAACAGTTGGATATTGGAATGGATCATCGTTATTGCAACAGTTGGATATTGGAATGGATGATCATTATTGCAACAGTTGGATATTGGAATGGATGATCATCACTGCAACAGTTTGATATTGGAATGGATGATCATTACTGCAACAGTTTGATATTGGAATGGATGATCATTACTGCAACAGTTTGATATTGGAATGGATGATCATTATTGCAACAGTTTGATATTGGAATGGATGATCATTATTGCAACAGTTGGATATTGGAATGGATGATCATTATTGCAACAGTTGGATATTGGAATGGATGATCATTATTGCAACAGTTGGATATTGGAATGGATGATCATTACTGCAACAGTTTGATATTGGAATGGATGATCATTATTGCAACAGTTGGATATTGGAATGGATCATCATTATTGCAACAGTTGGATATTGGAATGGATGATCATAACTGCAACAGTTGGATATTGGAATGGATGATCATAATTGCAACAGTTGGATATTGGAATGGATCATCATTATTGCAACAGTTGGATATTGGAATGGATGATCATAACTGCAACAGTTGGATATTGGAATGGATCATCATAACTGCAACAGTTGGATATTGGAATGGATGATCATTATTGCAACAGTTGGATATTGGAATGGATCATCATTATTGCAACAGTTGGATATTGGAATGGATGATCATTATTGCAACAGTTGGATATTGGAATGGATCATCATTATTGCAACAGTTGGATATTGGAATGGATTATTGCAACATAATTTTTATGTATAAAGGAACAGATCTTTACTGCAAGTGAGTTGGCAATTAGATGAGCCATCATTATTGAGACAGTTTGACATTGGAATGAATCATAATTGCAAGTTTGATATTTGAATTGCTAATTGCAACAGACATTGGTATGGTCCATTATTACAACAGACAGATCAAGAAATGGATCATTATTGCCAGAGAGTTGATAACCAAATAGATAATCATAAGTGGTGTCTCAATTAGTGCAACAGGTTGATATTGGATGGATTTTTGTTGCAACAAGTGGACACAGGCCCGGATTCGCATTTAGAAATACAGAAACTTTATGTATAGAAATAGGATTCACATAATAAATCAAAATTAGAGTGAATCGTTTACAACAGCGCTTTCTAATTATGCCGTTTCCAAGGCATTTATGGAGTCAGTATAATTAAAGTTGTTACAATTTCAGTTGAAGGTGTACCATTGATTGTCTCTAGGGTCACTGTTTAATGCTTACAAACATTATTAAGAGAAGGCAATGTGAAATTTATTGCTCATCTAGGAACACATTTTAACCAATTCACTTTTACAATGATTTCATTTAATATCTGCTGTGAGACACAGAATATATTCGGCAGGTGATAAATAGTCTAGTAAACCTTTTTCTCCATTATACAATAATTCAACATTTTTGCCCAAAGTAGACTTAAGAAATTAATTTGACAAAGAATAAGTTGCTTCCAATAAGAAGTTACTTATTTTGTTACCAAGTTTTCTTTACAATGTCACAAAGGATATGTATTATTTTAGCTTGCTTTTTCTTTACGTCTGCTGTTGCTTTTGATTTGTCGATCACAAACTCCCATTTTAGGAAATAGGTTTATGTCATAAATACATGTCTGCCATATAATGTGCAGGAAGCAATTTCACAAAACTGGAATTAAGAGAAGAAAACGAATGAAAACTATTTGTATCTGTCACAACACTGCTTTTGTTTATTACAACATAAATCAAGGACATTTTTCAACTTTAAAATCTAATTTCTGAAATATCAGCTTGAAAGCTTATCCTTATAAGTTAAATATAAGTGTTATTTTCATGTCTTTCAGCCATCACCAGCCCCCTACCCCAGAGTATTTTCTGTATAAGTATGAGGGCAGTAAGGATGAGAACTTCATTGATGTATTCCTACCACCTGGCTTCTTTAATGGTAAGTTAATAAGTTTGTTTTCATCGTGCAGAGTCCAAAAGAGGGCAGCAAAAGAGAGATGATAGGGTTTAGGGTATAGGTCTAAAAAAGGATGAATTTTATTAGTTTTCGGCATTCTATATTAGAAAAATAAAACCCATTGATGCTTAGAGATGTTTGGTGTAGAATATGGCATAAAATGTTGAAGCGTGATGGACAGCTCATCCAGTCCTTGGTCAAGATTGACTGTCTTTTGACGCCCAATTAAGGAGTCTGCCCTGTAAATGGATTGGTGCAGCAATCCACCAATATACTTATGTAAGAGGAAACGGAATAAGGTAGTAAGCAAGTAAAATACCCTGCCCATCTGGACCCATCTGGACCTCTAGAAAGGGTAGTCCCACTTTTAAAATGTTGACATAACCTTTTTCCCGAACAAAATTGTGAATTGTCAAAATTGAAAAGGACAGCAGATTACAAAAATCATCTTAAAAAAACTACATTTTCTAAATGATATTGGATAGAAGCAAGTGAGACAAAAGTATAAATTGATCAATCAAAGACTACTGGAGCATATACAACATTAAAGTGAAGTTTTCTAGAGCAAGTGATTAAAGCATGACAAGTTTGCATATGCCACATGTTCAATGTTGGAGGTGTTAGCTTGGTGAATTACCCCAATGCATCATATCTTGGTTTTTTGGAATAATATTTGAATAATCATTAGCTAACACAACTATGATTCACTCCAAGAGGAAAAGATATTATTTTGCAAATGCCCATTACTCCCTTTTCTATGGGATTATTGTAACTATCAGTTGTTTCCCTTAGCTTATCCCCAGATGTTGAGGATTGAATTCTGAAAAAGAAAAAAAGCAAGACTCTGTATGTTAAATTTATGATTTCAAACCTTTAGAATGCTTGGCGAATTTTCTGAAAATATTTTTTGTTGTCTTCAAAACCTTCTTAAATATCTGCTTAATTTTGATGATGAAAGATACTCACAGTATCAAGCAGGTTAGATCACAGGCCAGCCGCCAATTTACTTGGTGGATGGCCTGGATCTAACCTGTTTGCGTAAGCATGAAGTTGGTTCCAGCACTTTAAAGGCTGGTCTCTTTTACAGTTACAGGGAAGTATTTTTTCGGAATCGTCGATGCCACTTACAATTCTGGACGGCTACGCCAGGGAGAGGTCACGTTCCGTAATTATACATTCAAATTATGGTGGGGCGAATGTTTGTTCTGGGACGAAGGAACAGAAACTTGGACGCCTGAAGGTTGTGCAATCTCACCCACTTCCTCATTCAGGGTCACTAAGTGTGAATGTAATCATCTGACGGCGTTCGGAGGACGGTTTGATCTGATTCCCAACGAGCTTACTCACGAGGATGTGGAGAATTTCTTTAGGTAAGTGCTACTGGTGTCATGCCAAGGGTTCAATGCAAAACTATAGTAAGTGTTTCACATTTGTGAAGCCCTTACTATAGTCTTGCATTGAACCCTTAATATGAACATTGTGAAAGAAAGTTTATAAAATTTTGCTATCTTAATGTTGTGTTAAAGAGGAGACTTTTACATGCACTATTTCAAAAGCTTTTTAACAAATAACTGAAGTTGTGGGTACTCATTAGAATGTTGACTATGAGACAATTCTAAAGAGTTCCCACAATATAGGGTTTCTACACTATGCTAATGTAAACCTGGTTAAGGTTTGGAATTAATGTTGGTTTGAGCCCTTTAGTATTAATTGTTCATGGTGAAATGGAATCCACTGTGGAGTACCTTAAGAATTTATCTTTGGAAAAGAGAAACAGTGCTAATGCACTATTCAATTGTGTTTCTCTATTTTACAGCAGTAAGTTCTATCCTACTGTAAAAGGAATGTATTTCTTTTTTTTCTTATATCAGTAAATGACATATTTCCTGATATTTGGTTCTATCAATGGCTCATGATTCCATTTTGGTATGATCACAGCGTAATGGCCGATGGACTTTATTGATCAGGTTTTATTGATGTGTTATCTTCAATCATTACTGATACCACTCTTTTTTTTGATGGGGAAAATGTTGTTTGAAAACTGATGACGTAAATGCCTTTAACAGCTGTATGAAACTACATAATATTGTGAAGATAATGTTTGAAAACTGATGACGTAAATGCTTGTGACAAGTGTACAAAACTACATAATATTGGGAAGATAATGATAATGTTTGTTATCTGTAGTTGCCCTTTTTTGACACATTCTGGTAATCATCGAAGGATGGTCTAAAAGTGAAAAGACAAGCAACTTCTCAGTACATGTATGTCAGAACTGTTTCTTCCCATACTTGCACAGAAATAACCATTATTCTTACATTTTAATTTTCGTTTGTTGCTTTACAGTTTTACCTATCCACAAACTTAATTTGATGAAATATACTAGTGTTGGCTTCAACTATAAATGGATGAAGGGTTTATGGATATTGCTTCTAATTAATTATGATTTTGATTGCCTGCATATTTCTCAGGACAGGAAAGGGAACGCTTTACTCAATAAAGCCTCATGTTGACATGTCCGATGCTGATGTCTGTAGCTATCGGGGCAAAGAAATGATTCAAATATTTATACACATCTCAGAGAAAATGTGTTTATTTTCCTTACAATTACTTTGGACCAGTCAGAAATGCTCACAATAGTGAAACCAGATAACCCTTACCTCATTTGTAAAATGTATGGTACTTAAAGGGAGATAACACGATTATCCTTATTGAGGTTTGCTAATGGATAGATAGCTAATTGCAGTAAAAGTGTATTGAAAACCTCCCTTAGAAAATGAATTATAGGGCCTATAGTAAACCATTTATCCTTTTATCGGAGTACTTGATGATTTGAAGCACACGTTCCAATCCTTCTTCATCAGGGCTCTGTATTTTTGTACACCTTTATTTATTGATTATTGTCTTATCAAGATTTGAGATACCATTGTAACAAAAAGATAATTATCAATCAATGAGCAATAATTGTTATTTGCAGCATTGGAATATATTCAATCACGATAGAAATGCTGCTTTTTATATGAACCCATTCAACAAAATATAAAGTTGAAATTTAAAGAAACTGTTGTCTGCTATAATTGCTTCCAATTTGGATGGTTCACAAATGTGATATGAGGGACAGAGTCAATGTTGATTCAAGCTGACAGGGTACCATTGGATGTCATGCAATGGATGAAGTAGAATCAATATTCCTGATAGGATAATGGCATCCCCTCACCCACTACATGTTAAACCTTTCACTCTCTATCTCAACCTAGTTAACCCAATTCATTCCAAATCACATGGACTTCCGTTGTGTGTTTGAATCCTGGTATGGGATTTGTTCAATCATAACTTCTCGGTATGAGCCGAGAAATGCACCATGTACATAAGTGTAGGGTAACAATATTTTGGGTAAATTACCGCAGGCTAATGATACGGTTCCTATGTTTGTCCATGTTGAGTAGTTCAAATTAAATGGCTACTTAGATTTTAAATTTAAGATCTATATTTGAAAACAATGAGAGTTAGCGGTCTTCCTCTAATAATGTTGAGCCAGGTATGGCAATTTAACTGAAGAATTGTTGACATAATATAAAATAAATCTTTTGTGAATAAAGATAATTTCTTCCTAGAAAGCACTGTATTTGTAGTTGTTGCATTGTTTTGTGTTATTTCACCAATAAAATGTTTTTGCATGACAGTTCATACTTTATTATTTTCAAACACTATTTCTTTCAATTTGAAGCAATGACAGAAGGTGAATGAATGAAAAGTTATCTGATGGACTAATGGTGAAGACATCAATGAGATAAAAAGATTTGTAACCAAACTGAATTAGTTTCTGCCATGCAACAATGGTGAACAAATGGCCTTATGTCAGCTTACTGTACCGATGGAGTTCATTTAGTGTCTTCATCATTCTGCCTCTAAGTAGTTATTTAGACGACTTTGTGAAGACCTAGTTCTTGTTTTGGGTTTATATAACACATGCTTTTACCATTTACAACAAAGTCACTCTGCAAAGATTTATACATTCTTTTGCTGCAAGTATATGGGTAAAAGTGTTCTGGAGATTCAGGATTTTGAGACGTTTTGTCCATATGATATGATATTACAACAAAACGGCCTTATTAGGATTAACGTCTAGAGTTTTCAGTATGTTATTAAATTCTCACACCTTCAGCCATGCAGTTGTGTCAAAAGTGAGAAAGAGTTTATGTTAAATTGTTTTAAAAATTATATGAGACGTAACCTATCATTCCAGTCCCAACAGAAATCCGGTTGTATTGACGTTGCTGAGTATTGTGTTCATCTTGTACTTTGTGCTGTTGCTTTGGAGTTGTCATGCCGACAGACATGATGGTCAAAAGGGGGGTATAATCTATCTCCTTGACAACACACCAATGGATCAACAGAAATATGAGATCACCGTGGAGACGGGAATACACAGTGGGGCGGGCACGACTGCCAAGGTATAAACGATTGATATATCTATCATGATTCTTTCAAATTGTTTGTTCAAAGCCTCTATACAGAAAAAACATTATGTCCTAAACTTCACCTTTATTTAGATTCTCAAAATAAGCAGTTAATCCTTTTCTAACAATGGTGTTAACCTGATATCACAAATAGAATACATTTTTATTTCATTCTATTGTTAACTTACCATACAATATATACATTAGGATTATATCCTAATGTAAAGTTTGTATCATAAGTTAACAACTTCATTCATCAAATTTCAAAATTTGACCACATATTTTAAAATATTCCCTTTGGAGTTTTCACTTTCTGTTAATTCTATGATTGACAAGTCACAAGTTTGTGTCATGGAGGAATGGTTTACGCCTTGGAATGCTGTGTAATTTTCTAAAAATATATTTTTGTGTCGTCTCCTTTCCAAAATCTTAAATATCTCCCTAATTTTGATCAGGAAGGATACTCAGAGTAGGAAACAGGTTAAATCACGGGTCAGCCACCAATCTTTTATGTAAATTGGCAGCTTACCTGGATCTTACCTGTTTGCATAAGCATGAAGTCAGTTCCAGCACTACATGGGTTAATATTTATATATTGATTATTCAAATTATTTTTTTCCATAGATCAGTTTGATACTTCACGGAGAGGAGGGGATGTCTGAGACGAGGGAATTGATCAGTGAAGATAGTAGACCTATGTTTGAGAGGAATTCCAGGGACAAGTTTATATTGACGTAAGTGCTTGTCTAATGGTATTATTATCTTTTGAGGAAATCCGATTAAATGGTATTTTTATCCTGTTTAATGGATTATGTAGAACTGTCTAGAGATTATTTTCATCTCATTTCGTGAAGTGGTAATTATCAATGACAATAATTGTGTAGTGAGAGTTCAACGCAATACTTTAGTTGATAACTCATTTTTGTGAATGACTTAATACAGTTTTGCAAAGAACCTTTGATGGATATCAATAATGATATTTGATTTGAACATATTTGTATGGAGTTATAGACCATTTTAACAATATTTTGATTATACCACCAATTTCAGTTCACTCATTACTGTCTATCATATTCATGGAAATATCTATGTCTATCACAGTGGATTCCTAGATCTTTTTTTCTCGAGGATTAAGGTAGATATGACTTTAAGATGTGACATGGATGCCTTAGTTAATTAACATAAGCTGTATGACTAAACCATGCCCTTTGTTTACAGGTTACCTGACAGTATTGGTAAGATCTGGAAGGTGCAGATTTGGCACAACAACTTTGGTGAATCTCCGAGTTGGTATGTGAGCAGAATCTTTGTGAGAGACTTGAACACAGGTTAGTGTTATCTTAACACAAAATGATTGAGAATTAATACTGCACAATGAATGTTGTGAATATTTACACTGATGAATTTGTTAGTTGCATTTATGTTGAATGCATGTAGAATCTGTGAGGGAGACTTGTTAACAATGGTTGTTTTTATTGGTTGATTTTTACATACTTATATGAGATGGAGGGAGCAGCAGATTAAATTGTCTGTATTGCCCAGCCTGTCCGAGAGCCTTAACGGACACAATAACATTAATTGATATATACTATATAACCTTGATAGGATGAACGCAAAAAAGAATAATAGGTATAAGGACAAGTAAATCAAAATCAGATCCCATCAACCCTCTGGATTCACTTCTATGGTAAAATTTTATCATGAATTCAAATGACATTTGAAACAAGTGTGTTACATCACATCACAAGAAGCATAATGTATTGCCATTATTACCTCACATGTTTCCATGGTATAACATCACTGGATTGTAAGAATCAATTCTGGAAAGGAATTAGTCTTAATTTCTTTAATACAATGCAATGGATATATGCATTAAATTCCATGAAATATATCCACTATGGAGAAAGAGGGGGGAAAGGGGCTACCTTAATAAACTATACTAACATAAGCAATTTTATTCTAGGTGTACCATACATGTTTATTTGTGAGAAGTGGTTGGCAGTTGAAGAAGAGGATGGAAAAGTGGAGAGAGAGTTTATGGTACTTGAAGGGTCGATTAACTTCACCAAGGTAAAAAACTCCTCATCTCATTAATGATCCCTTCTGTCAAGTTGTCTCCCTTTGATGTTCCTGCTGTAGAATTAAAAGATGGAACATTGATCAACATACATTGAAATGATATTGGTACAATTAGAATACAGTTAATCTTGTTTTAAGGTAGAATAGCCATTATCCGCCATTTTAAAACTCATTCTTTCGTCATATTACTTTGTTCGTTCTTGGTATACATCGGTCTAGGCTGGAGCCATTCGGTGTAAAGCAAATAGCTCTGGCCCAGACCTACATGTACAGAGAGCGACTGATCAAACTAGAAGAAGGAAAGAAATTCAAAATGGCAGATCATGGGTTTTCTGTATTAAGCCGCCACTCTTAAACAGTTCTAAAAAATTTTTATTTAGTCTGAGGCAGGCTTAACACGGGACACAAGTTATTCAGAAACTCCAGTAGTAGCTTACTGAATGACTTGTTTCCTTTGTTAACCTGTTGTAAGATTCATACATATGACTTTAACTAATAAAAGTTTTATTTGTACAACTTAACCTGTTTTAAGGTTTGTATTTATGACTTTCTAGGCTCACATGTTTGACTTAATCTTGGAGGGGCCTCCATGGCCTAGTGGTTAGAGTACAGAACTTGAAATCACAGGGCCCCTCTCCGCGTGGGATCAAATCCTGAGAGGGTTATGGATTTTCATGAGAGGCAGTCTCCCGACTGACTTACGGAATGCCGATGGTTCTACCCTCCTTGACCAGCCCTTATGGGCAGTTGAGTATGGGGTCTTCCTCCATCATTAATAGTCGGGCATCGCTACATAACTGAAATAATGTTGATGTGATGTAAAACCCATAAAAAAAAAAAAATTGACTTAATCTTGTTTTAAGGTTTATATGTAGATCTTTGCCTGTTAAAGTTTCACATGTGAAACTTAATCTTGATTCTAGGCTAATGTGTATGAATTTATCTTATTTTTAGGTTCAAATAAATGATTTAACTTGTATTTCAGGCCCTTATGTCAAAATCTGCGGAGTATATGGCAGATTTCCACACATGGTTGTCTGTGGTCACTTGTCCGTCATATAGCGGGTTTAAACGGACAGAACGGTTAACTCTGTGTTTGACCATCCTCCTACTTTATATGTGTCTGAATGCTGTGTGGTACCGCACCAATATTACAGAGGTAAGTCCCATCTTCAGGTATGTTCAGCCCATTCACCCTTACAGATATTGAGATTGTTTCAAATAAAGAACATCATCAGACAGCAAGTAACATTTTGAATGTTCCTGATTGTGTTGGGAAGAAATCATTGTGTCACAAAAATAAGTTGCTCTTTGGTATTAGTAAAAACTTTCTTTACAATGGCTAACACATAGAAGTATACATTATAGAGTTAAATAACCATGTTGTTTTGACATGCTATTGGTGACAGTTGTGTTATATTCACCTTCAGCACTGTCACATGTTAGTATTGAAAGTTGTTTCGTATTGTTTTACTGATTAATGATTGCTTCATGTTATTTTACAAATTGATAATCATATCATTTTATTTTAATAATTGATTATGGTATATTATTTTACCGATTTCTAATTGTTTTGTGTTATTTCAGTAATTTATTACTGTATCAAATTGTTTGATAATTGTATCAACTTGTCTTACTGATTGATATTTGTATCATATATGTATACCTTCAGTACCGGGGCGAGTTTGGGCTCCTGGATGTGTCCCTGAGAAACGTGACGGTGGGAGCCATCATCTGCGGGGTGGTCACGCCTGTAGGGCTTCTTATAGAGTTTCTCTTCAGAAGGAGCAAGGTAAGGTGACAACTAAATGACCCATCTTACATGTGGGAGTAGGGGACAGATCCAGCCAGACTGAAAGCCACATAGTTTGGGCCTTTATCAAATATGTATTACATCTACATATCATAACTTAATATCTGACTTTTGTGCAAATCTATGGATTTTTTTTTAACCTTTACAGTCATGGAACCAACTTCATGCTTATGCAAGCAGGTTAAATCCAGGCCAGCCGCTAAGTAAATTGGTGGCTGGCCTGTGACCTAACCTGTTTGCTACTCAGGGTATATCTTTCCTCACCAAAATTAAGCAGGTATTTAAGGTTTTGGAAAGCAGACGACACAAAAATCTATTTTTAGAAAACTACCTAGCATTCTAATGATTAAGCCTCAATTTGATATCATTATTCAACTAATTGTTGAAAAAACACATAGGATCCACAATGATAAACAAAATTGTTTTTATTCATATCTAGACCCCCATACCTATCTATATTTCCAGCCGAAGTATGCGTCTAGTGTACACAGTAAGGACGAAGGTGAGGACTGGGACAATGATTATCCGAGTGGTAAACCCCACGAGGTGGAGAGTGAGGACACGTCCGAGGAACATGTACCCCCTGTGATGACCTACTCCCTTCTCGATCAGTCCATCATGAACTGGCCCAACATACAAACCTGGGCACAGAAACAGTGGATGAAGAGGCAACATATGACCAATCAGGGCTATCATAGTGAACATAGCGACGAGTCTATTTGCAACATCATGAAACCTACATCACTTATAGTGGAATCACCCTTCATAAAACAAGGTAAAACTTTAATACACTGTGATTTGTCTGCAGCTAACATTAAGAAACATACCTGATACAACAGTGTTAGTCAAGTCTCCCTCCATGAAATAAGGCAGCAAACAATTATTGTAAGTAATATATAATGCCATTTTTACATCTGAAAATTAAGTAATAAACATTGCAGGAAAGGAGAATATGTTTGTTTTGAGCAGTTCAATTGTTGATGCAGTCTTGCTGCATTACTGATATTTTTCTTCAATCATTTGTTGAAAAAAACACATCTTATATAAGAACGATTTAAATGTCTTAAAGCTAGAAACATTGAACTTACTGAAGAAGCCTACACACTATTCACAGGTATAGCATTTGAACAAGTTGTGACATTTTTTTTATTGAATAAGGATTTTTTTGTAACAAATATTTTTATTTAAATCAATTTGAAACTTTGCTTTGATTGTTGTTAGCTGTCTTGTTTGTTATTGTGTATATCTATCTGTTGTTATCACTCAGAACAAGGTGTAACCTTTGCACTGAACCTTTGATATGTGCTATGAGATGATAATACAAAGTATCTACAACATTTTACAGCTTTATCCGAAATGGACCAAGCCTCTAGTGGGTTTGAAGATTGTAGTTCCTTGATACGACCAAAGGCCTCGGTGGACTCGACCCACACGACAGCAGCACCTTCTGTGGCGGAGAGCATGCGGACCCACAAACCCAAGTCACTTCCGGACAGTCTCCGCATGTCCAAACCTGCATCCAACTTAAACAGCACAAACACGAGTAAAGCACCCTCCATATCCAGTACAGCCAGTCACAAGTCTTCAGGTATGGGGTTTATACTTAAAGTAACATGACTTGATATGATGTTTATTTGGCATAGAATATACATATTCGTATCTATAATACAAATTATTTTCAGATTCACAAAAGGGGTGTTGTTCAATAGTAATCTTGTTTTCATATGAATTTTGAAAAAGAGAACTCAGAAAGTATCTTTAAAAAGGACCTCAGAGAAAAAAATGAAAACATTAGTAAGGGAGATACACCAGTTGACTTATGGTAGAGAGCATTATTATTTTTGGCTGTGACAAGTTTCAGATTAGAAGCTTAGGTGGTTATATTGAATGATGGTTATATCTTGCCACGCCAATTATTGACCTTGTGGCTTTTGTTGTTTGATAATCTGAATTAATTATTTCATTACTTCTTATGTCTTGAAAACTTAACAATGAAATTGCTCTTGATTCAAGATGTTAGAGATATTCCATCTTTACCTTAAATTAGCTTCACATCATAGTAAAGTATCATTTCCACATATTCATGACAATGTTTTCCAGTGTTTCATGAGAGGAAATGTAGGAGAACTGACCAGTTGTACTTGCCTTATGGTTGGTTATCTTGTTAGTATAAAGATTGTCTTTTATTAAAACACTAGGCGTTTATTTTATTTAACATAATGTTTTTCAGTGATTCATGAGAGGAAATGTAGGAGAACTGATCAGATGTATTTACCCTATGGTTGTCGTTATGTGGCCTGGTGTCTGTGTGCTCTGTTATGTGTAGGATCTGCTACCGTTACTGCCATGTATGGATATAGGTAAGTACTGGTTGAAACAACTCCAATCACCACACATCAAAAATCATTGATCCCTAGATCGTTGGAAAATTTGCTGGGCTTAAAGAAATTCTGATTTAGTGGCTGGCTGATTCTTAAGTCATTTACTGTTGGCTGATTACAGGACTATACATTACATTGGCTGTTATATTTGGAAACAAGTATCACAAGAAGTATAGTTTTATGTGAGATATCAAATACATTGACAGTGATGAACATTTTAAAATAAGCAATTATGTAAACAAGTGCAAAAGAATTAATGAGCTGTTAATGCAAATTAAGTGAACATTGGGGGCCTCACTAGCTAAGTGGATACAGTACAGAACTTGAAATCATATGGCCCCTGTCCCCGTGGGTTCAAATCCAGGTTACGGTATTTGCATTTTCATCAGAGGTGGTTTTACCTGGCTTGACCAAGTTGAGCATGGGGTCTTCCTTCATTATTAAGAGTCCTGTATTGAAACATAACTGAAATATTGTTGACAGTATTCAACAGGACTTACATATAAATGTTGTAGTTATATGAAGTATAGGGGCTTTATAGAAATGATTACAAATGTATAAGGAGTAATATTTGAAATTTAGAGTTCTCCCGACTGACTTACGGAATGCCGATGGTTCTACCCGCCTTGACCAGCCCTTATGGGCAGTTAAGTATGGGGTCTTCCTCCATCATTAAGAGTCGGGCATCGCTACATAACTGAAATAATGTTGATGTGATGTAAAACCCATATAAAAAAAAAAAAAAAAAATGAAATTTAGAGTATAACCATGTGATGGTACTACTGGAAATTATATGTTTCAGGTTTGGTGTGACCAAGAGTACCCTTTGGCTTCAGTCGTTGTTCTTCAGTGCAATGATCTGTGTCTTCATCTCAACTCCAATACTGGTAAGTTTGAACACGTGATCGCAATTTATCCTTTTGTAACATATTCCTAAAGTCTTCTGCAACAGATACAGTAAAGGTTTTATTGAGGAAATGGTCAACCCTTTCCCAAACACCAAAGTTTAGACTGTCCCAAACTGAAAGAGTTTGCAGATGACATTTCAAAATGTGATAAGATTTGGAAAATAATCTTCAGATAGGGCAGAAAACATTGTGGAAAAAGGAGAAATTGCTCATTACGGGACAGTCTAACCCTTTTCCCACAATGTTTTTCATATTTGTCTGCAAAAACGAGTCAAATGTCGTTATTGTTTGGTAATTGGTTAAGCAGAACTGGAAATGTATCCAGGGACTCAAATTAAAATGAAATTTCTTAGTGATAGTTTCACTTTCATTGCATGATAAAAGGTTTGTTTAAGAGGGATGATAAAGTTAGCAGCTGCTTATTTAGATATACATGTATATGAAAAATCGTATTAACTATTCAATACCCTATGTTTGAATGCTTCTTTTCTATTCAATACCCTATGTTTGAATGTTTCTTTTCTATTCAATACCCTATGTTTGAATGTTTCTTTTCTATTCAATACCCTATGTTTGAATGTTTCTTTTCTATTCAATACCCTTTGTTTGAATGTTTCTTTTCTATTCAATACCCTATGTTTGAATGTTTCTTTTCTATTCAATACCCTATGTTTGAATGTTTCTTTTCTATTCAATACCCTTTGTTTGAATGTTTCTTTTCTATTCAATACCCTATGTTTGAATGTTTCTTTTCTATTCAATACCCTATGTTTGAATGTTACGTATATTTACAGATAGTGTTTGCTGTGATCTATGCAGCCCTACAATATAGGAGAGATCCAACCTCTGTCCTGGATGTATATGATATCTTCAATAGAGTAAAGGCCAAACAAGACTTAATGAAGTGGAAAACACAAATGGAAATGTGGTTTGAAGGGGACGCTCTTGATAGGGTATGTGTCTTTAGTCAAGTAGATTTGACCTCAATGCCAAATTGCTTTCAAAGATCCTATTTTGGATCAATATTTGGGTCTTTTTCCATCGTTAAAAGCAGGGCATTCTTATATAATTGAAATACTGTTGACGCAGTGTAAACCCCATAATAATTAATGATAATAACTATGATGATAGTAATGATAACTGCTTGGTAACTGAGAAACTTTTGAAACATGGCATTAAAGCATTAAACTCCCTTTCACACAAACATACAGGACTTTGAAAATAGTCGGGAACATCCATGCTCTGACAGCTGTTTTCACTCTAGGTAGAAAATGTTGAATGGGTTACCCATTCCCTTTGGATAGATGCAATTTAAGACACCTTGCAACAATACGAGTAACAATTGTGCCAAAGGAAGAAACTACTGGAGATGAGCAATTTCTTCATTTGTCAAAATTGTTTAATTATATACCACAAAAGGTACATGTCATTTTTGTACCATTTCTCATACCACAAAAACCTTATTATTTAGGGGGATCCTGCATGGCCAAGTTGCACAGTTATAGAGTCCTGTGTTTAGTTCATTAGCATTGCTTTGAGTTTGTGGAAGTGTCCTTTGACAAGACAATGTATATCTGTTACTCAGTACTGATGATATCAAGGAAGGACTGTAATATAACTGAAATATTGTAAGCCAAACATTTGCATTTTATCTCATACAAGATTGAACCTGATTATTTCAGGGTGTTGCTGCACGCCAGCGATCACGATATTTAAGATTTGCCAGACCCCCACAGGAGAAACAGCTTATAGAGTCGAGAAAACGTGTGATGAAGGAAAAGAAAGCCCTTTCTGTATTCAGGTAACTAATGACTTTAGTCTGGCACTAACTTTTGATTTCGTCATGTTCTTATTATTGTTTGACTGCATGATGTCTGATAAGTGAATAAATCCTTCATCATACTTTATTTTTTGTCTGCATTGGTAGCCTTTGTGACAAGTGAGAAATTACTCATGTACAAGTTCTCTACAATAACAAAAACTTTTATATCATAAATTTCCTTTGTCCTTTGCAAATTCTTTAGCTTTCAATATATCATAAAGACCGAGCTTCTACATGTAATGGTGTCATAAGAATATGGCTGAAAACTGTTGAGTATTATTAAGCCCAATTGTACTGTGAGGCTTCAATGAAGCTTGAAGCGTATCCAATTTAGTCTGCTTCCTGGATACCAAACCATTACTCACACTGATTTGTGGGTTAGTCCCTGTAATTTTCACCCAACTGCTTTTGGGGGATCAAACCCAGGACCTTCGGTACAAGAGGCTGACGCTTTACCTCTACACCCCTATTTTAGACATATTAAAATAATATGTTGGTTTATTTATAGGGAGTGTGTGATGTTTATATGCGCAATTATCTTGCTGCTTGTGATGGCCTACAGTAAAACAACTTCGGACAAATACAGAGTAAACAAAGCCTTGGAGAACACACTAACCCGGACTGGTTCACACAGATTTATAGATATAAAGTCACTCGATGATTGGTATACATGGGCACAGTCTGACCTCCTCACTTCTCTACAACACTTTGATAGACTGGACAACACAAATAATAATGTGGTAAGTAACAGCAAGCCCTTTAAATTATGGGCATGATAAAGGTTTTTGTTTCCGGTCAAAATTGAAAGTAAGAGTAGGTGACATTTGTTATTACTGAAAAAAAAACACACTAAGAGTCATTGATAATATTGAGCAATTTCCCTTTTTACCGATTTAATATTTTAGATTGTGCGCTGCAATTCCATTACAATTTATATATTGAAAGAAGAGTGCAAATCTAATGTACGTTGATGATTCCTTCAATATAAGAGTTTAATCTATAAAACTATTTCTTGATATGAAGTTGGAAGAGTTGTCCAAATTGAAAACCTGTGCAAATAACAAAAATTTAGATTTTTTTTATACCAAGTTTCTATTTAAATTTGCATAAGATAAGGTTTGATTTGTTTCACAATAACTTGCTAGAGATATTTTTATCACTTTTTTTTGTGTATACTGGTTATACATTGTTTATGATTGGTTGACATATCTATCTAATCCACAGAAAAGATATATATATATATATATATATCTATATAGAAATTCAAGTTGAATCCTTTTTAGAAATCTGGATACAGAGAAAGTAACTACATGATTGGTTCCCTGCAATTAAGACAACAGAGAGTACAATACACCGAGTGTACTGGGAACCTGCCGTATCTAATGGCAACCTGTCTTGGTGAAGACTCTGCCACCGACGGTACCCAGTTTATGAAGGCCAATGGTATTTCCTACAGACCAAGTCATTCTGGGAACTTCATCTTTGGGAACCATGGGGTCTATGATGGTAGTGGATATACTGTAACACTGAATGTGTCAAGGTATGTGAATAGTTTGCCATCATCTTTAGTGGTCTCCTTACTATGCTTAAAGTAAACCTATTTATAAACAGGAAGTTTGATTAATAAGGATTCGGTGCAAGACTATATTATACTCATGGTTTTTTTTTATTGTCCAATCTTATTTAAAAAAAGATTAAACCCCAAATGTTCCTGAAAAATGTTGTCCTTACAAAGTTTTGAAGAATAACTTGGTTTGTAGATAAGATACCAGCATTCATTTATATGTCATCATCAAATAACCAATTCCGCCCATATAAGAATTTGTGTGACAGGTTTAAATTAAAAGCAACAGCAAACAACAAATGGTATGAATGAAAAAGTCTATACGATATTGGATAGAAGCCATAGAGACCAAGTAGAAATTGCTTGTCACAATATTGACAATATTACAAGGTATATCAGTTGAGCTTGGCATAATTTATCAATTAACATGAAAAAACTGTAATTATATGTGGGTGTAAGCTTTTGATTCTCAAATTCTGATTTATCACAATGTATGTAATACGATCTGCTGCAAAAAGGCTTTTATACATCCCTGATATGGAAATGATATTCCTTTCTTATCTATGAATCTTTATAGATAGAGTTTTTAGGAAAACCTGATAAATCAAATGAGTTATACCAAATGGCCTCATGTTCTTTCTATTATTTCTATTGGCGTGGGTTCCTCCATCATGATGAGTCGGCATAACAACATAACTGAAATAATGTCGACACGATGTAAATCCCCATATAAATAGATAAAATAAATTTTCTATCAGTATTAAGTTATGATTCAAACTATGACATGCTTCTTTTGTTTCTCTCAGATCGACCGCTGAAAACCAGATAGAGATATTGAAGCAGAATAAATGGTTGGACAGGGCAAGTCGAGCAGTGTTTGTAGAATTCACACTATACAACCCTCCAACCAACCTTTTTATAGCTGTGGATCTTCTGTTGGAGTTACCTCCCTTAGGTGTTGCTGTACCGGTTGCTAAGGTTACATCAACACATGTGTTCAGATATACATCATCGTGGGATAATATACTCCTGGCTTGTGAGGTAAGGCAGTTGTGATTGGTTGTTTTCATCATTTATATAAATATTTATTAAAGTTACTTTAATTATCAATGCAAATATGTATTTTGATTCTTTTTATAGAAATTTTTAGATGAATTAGCAGAAAAAAATAAAGACATATTTGAAGAAAATAAACATTTTATAAAATTTGGGAGAAACCAACATTGAGAAAGAAAAACTGGCCTGTCACAAGCAACATTTCTTTTTTATTGAAGTGGTTCCCCAAGAACTTTCTTTAAATGTATAAGCTAGAATATGTATGAGGGTGAGGGACCTTTTATGACATTGGTGCAAAAGATGTTACAGAGAAATATTTATTTTATTTTTTTGTTTCTTTTCAGCTACTCTTCTTCCTTGTAACAATGCTCTGGATTAAAACAGAAACTCTCAAATTAATTGAACAGCGCAAGAAATATTTCACAATGCCTTGGAATGTTTTAAATGTAAGTAATTTTTTAAATTTCAATCAGGCGTGATTCAGTTGCTGTTTATTAGTTCGAGATCATATTTGTATCTCTTTTCTCTGCTGAGAAATTTTCAGAAATATATGCTATACCAGTTAATGTAACAAAACAATTTGAAATGTCGTCTGTGAACTCTTTCAATTAGGAACTGACGAAAATTTGGCAATTGGTAAAGGGCTAGGCAAGATTTTCCTTCAAGGATCACAAAGAAAACTTTATTATTTTCCATACTTAATAACTTGTAATTTGCTGTTGCTCTAAATATGGACAAGTCACATCCAGGTTGAAAGGTACATAAAAGTTACTTATCTGGTCAAGATATTGGTTGAAAATTATTATTTGTCTTATATTTTTCAGCTGATCATATGCGTGACATCTATGCAATTCTGTATATGCTATGTGTACAGATATGTAATAGTATCCAGCACTGTTGAAGCTCTGAGAAACACATACTATGAAACCTATGTGGATGTGTCCTTCATGACATTCTGGGATGAGGTAAGTAGAGATGACTTTTAACAATTTTTAATCAAACTACATGTTTAGTGATAGGTGCACCTATAGCCACAGTGAAGACGGTTATAAAATTCCAATTCAAACAAAATCATGTAGAATTCTTTTGCAATACTTGCCATTTTCTGTAGTGATATTTTTTATTCTCTTTTATTCAATCAAGTTTGATTTTGGGTCTTCCAATATGAAAAGCACTAGCAATTACTAAGTATAAAAAAATAAATCTTCTTTAGGATGTTGGCTCAAAAGCATTTTGTCAAAGGAAGCATTTATTTATTTTAAGCACTTTGCCCTTGTGCTGCATGCATATTAACTATTTTCTTTATGTAATATTATTGTCTTAACTAACCTGCTTCAGATCTCTCATTTTGAGCAATTTCTTTTTAAGATAAAATGTTTTCTACTCAATTATGTTATCAAAATTTATGTCCATTCATTATAAATGTGGTCTGCTAAAGTTTTCCAGTTAGTCCAGTTGGAAAAATTTATATGAAGATACGAGATGAAATGAGAAGCTATGAAGAAATGGATTTTATATTTCTTTCATAAATACCGGTTTTATCAGGCTTGCAGTAGAACATTTTAGAAATCTTTGTCAAAAGAAAGATATATTGTCCATGATGAGCCATCTCTTCTTAATTCACATTGTTTTCTCTCCAATTTTGGAAAGAATATATCCCTGTAATTCCATACGAAACGAATCAGCCGCAAAATCCAAAGTGAAGGCAGTATATTGAAATGAGTGTCTTTGATGTAAACTTTTCATTTATCAAGTACTGTTAGCTTTTCCTGTGTAGGCATGTTTAGTCAGTTGGTGTCAAGTTAAACAAGTTCTATATAATTGCCCAAAGAAGAGATAGAAAATATCTTTATAGAAAATCACAATTCACTCTCATTTTTGGATTTCAGATTCTGCGATGGATTGTGGGTATTCTGGTATTCTTGTCCTCTGTGAAGTCATTACGTTTGTTGCGTTACACGAAGCTGTTTGCTGTATTTGGGGATGTCTACAGAAAGGCTAGGAGAGAAATAATCCTGTTTTTTGTAAGTTTCTTGAATATATATAACATACTCTTTCATTGTTAAATCAATTCACTTGTAATAATTATAACTAAAAGTGCCTTTGCAATAGATGAAATTTGTAAACATTGCCATAAAAGGAGAATTTGTTCACAAATTTCTTTATTTTCACAATGCTTTCAGGGTTTCAATCTTATTATAGCTCATCATTAAATATTTTCCTCAGATAATTGGACAAATGTTGTATGTGTTAAGTATTGTGAAACTGTAAAGGATAGGCGATTACAAGTTCAATGAACTATAAAGGTTATTGGTGTCAAGTGTTAACTTTTTAAGGCTGTTTATGGGTGATAAATGTTGTTTACTGGTATGCAAATTTCTTTTTGCCTTAACTCATTACCTAACAATATTGACATTTGAACACTTGGTTGGAGATGACTCTTGAAAACATTGTGGGAAAAGGAGAAATTATTCGTTACAAGCAATTTCTCTTTTTCCCACAATGTTTTCTGCCCTATCAGAAGATTATTTTCCAATTTCATCAAATCTTGAAATATCGTCTGCAAACTCTTTCAATTTGGGACAGTTGAAAAATGGCGTTTGGTAAATGGTTGACAGAAAGAGTTATAAAGGCATAATTATTTCACTTATATACTTCCTTACTAATGCATTATCTGATTATTTCAGGCCCTGTTCACCATACTACAGGCCGGCTATGCAAGCATGGGACATGTACTGTTTGGTTCAACAGTGAAGTCCTATAGTAACATATGGAGCAGTTTATTGGCCGTCACTGCATTGTTAACAAACACACACAGCTTCCCAGACCTACAATCACCTGGTACCAGGTCTCTCTCCACAAACATCTTCTTGTTCTTCTTCACAGTATTTATACTGGGATTTCTGACTTGTTATGTAAGTTTTCAGTCTTTTCATTAGAGCCTGTTAGAAAGTTTATTGTATGGATTTTAACATGTCTCAACAGCAGGGGTAGCAAATCCATTGTTCATATTGCCAGGCTTGTCAAAGAAACCAATCAGAAATCTTACTGAATTATACTTTATGATCATTATACGGACAAGTGAAGAAAAATATTTGATATTTGCTGACAAGAAAATTGAAATTAGATTTCCCCACCCCTGAACAGTGTTTCAGTTATAAGGATGTTATAGTCTTTCCAAAGGAAACTTCCTCGAAACCGACGGGTTTGCAATCAACCAAATCCAGAACACCCAAGTTTCAAGTCATCAATCCTTAACCTCTGGGATACACAGAAATGTGGTGTTCATAAGAGGAATTAGAGTCAGTTATTTAAAACGGTGCAATGAGTCCTAAATTATGAGCATTGATTTGAATTGCTTTCATTTAACCATCCTAATGTGCCCACATAATACATGTATAGGGATAAAGGAAAGATTAACAATGTGATTTAAGGGAAAAGGCCTTTCCAAAAAGCCTATCTTTGGAACTCTTTAGTAGTACCATACAATTTGGCCTTTGACTATGTGCTGAAGATGAATTGTTACTAATATAAAGATTGTAAATTATGAAGTGGTCATCAAAGTATGCATTTAAACATAAATCTATCTAATTTTGTACCAATTAAGTCTGGAAAGAAAAACAATATGGTCCAAATTGATGGCGACAGCAGAAAATAAATATGAAAGTTGAATATCATTGTGTTTATGATAGTGTAACAAAGCAAGCAAATTAATCTCTCAAAGACACAATCATTTACGATCAGTGAAAAATACTTGCACTCATTCTGAGAACATTACAATATTTGGTAGAAATAACATGTTGCAAATAAGGTTTTTTCCTGACACAGGTTACACATGTTTGAAAACATGATGAATGGAAAATTTATATATGATAACCAATACTGGTTTACTTGTGATATTTATTGAATGTTTTTTATGATCATTTTCTATTACAGATGGTTGCCGTGTTGTCACACTACTTCAGATCAAGGAAAAGGCGCAATCTTCTTGCTATGAGTGGGAAAGAAGCTGTTTTATTCTATTTGGAAAAATTCCAACTCTGGGTTGGCTTAAAGAAGTCAGGCACAGAGGAGGAACCAGAAATCATTTTGCCTCCAGTAAGTCTTCATTGTTTATGATAAACTTTCATTTTACTGAGTATGTTGCTGCAGAAAAAATGTACAGAGTTTGCTGCCATAGAAAACATTAAAACCAGTTATACAAATGATAATGAAGAATTGCATGATTAATCAAAAGGGGAGATTTTCAAAACATTGTGATTGAAGATGATGTCAATGTAACAGGTACTAGCTGTTAAAGTCCACAAGTCCACTTTCTTTTCTTAGGTTGTAGTCTTTTATTGTGGGAGTTTGACTAAGAGTCTTTTTTGTAGAATAACCTGGAAATCTTAATATAACTGAAATATTGTTGACTGACGTAAAATCCTTATAATCAAACAAGCAGTGGCTTTACATTGATAGAGATCAATAGTCACTGTTTTATGAATATGAATCACTTTGTTTTGTAGAAATTTACAATGGCTGAGATGTCCTATATTTTTGTATGATATCTGTTAATCTGTCTAAATACATGAAATAATGTTGTGTGATGTTATGTCTGTGTATTATAGGAGTTTACAATGGCGGAGATAGAGTACCAAGTGGATGAGTTACTGTTTAGGATGAATGCCCTGAGTGGATCACATGGTCTCCCAGAGAAACCTGCGTGTTATCTGACGGACTCGGACTGTACATACGGTGGTGGGGATGATGGGATTTCTAGTGGGGGATCAGAGGTGAGTTGTATACACCTGTTACTTTTGAAATCTTAAATTCCTATTGACACCAATGTTAAATCATGGATTTTTAAGACTGCTGAAATGAGAACAGTGTTTTCTCCCCTTAGCTACATGCTGAAACACCATGTTGGTCCATTAACCTCTCAGAAAATGCTATTTAATAAATGGAGGCCTTGTTTGTCTTGATTTCTTTCAATGGGGCAAAGTGCACTAGGACTGTCCAAAAATCAGTATTCAAGCTGTCAAATCCAGCCGAGGTACCGGCATTTGTGGTCATACATCCCAAACAAAATTTCAATAGTCCTGCAATAGGCAATTATCTCTTAATAGCAAAACTATGGATACAAAGTCAAAACTCCAAATTTTCTCACAATTATGCATTTTTGTCACCTAAAGGGTCCTGCATGACCCAGTTGTAAAGGATAGGACTTGTGACACAGAGGTCCCAGCTTTAGTCTCTCCTGGATTAGTGTTGGAGTATCCTTGGGCTAGACACTGCAGAGCCCTACTTTGTACTGGTGAAATCCAGGAAAGCCTTAAAATAACTAAAACAATGTTGAAGTGGCATAAAACCCCATATATGTAATAATAATAATTCTCTCCTCTTCCAGTCCGGTCACCCCTTTACAGAGGATCGTTTAGAGCAACGTGTCCAGAAGATTGAGGATAATTTGTGTTCCCAGGAGCCGTTCTTGGCCCAGTTGCTCAAGTTAGATGGAGTTGGCATGGATATTCTGTCCATGGAGAAGGAGAAGCAGTTAAGGTAAGAAACCAATGTATTCTATACTGATGTATTCTTTACTGATTGGTTTAGTTTAAACTAATTTACATTACATTGATTGCAATGAAAGGTTGATGCTTATTGAATTCACTTTCATGACTGCCTCCTGGATACTGGCATGAATTTGGGGGCTAGTCCCGGAAATTACCCCCTTGTCTAACAGGAATTAAATCAGGGACCCTCAGTACAAGAGGCCAGCTTTCTACCTCTACTCAACTGTCGTCCTTTGGTGATTGTGAAACTACTTCTTTACTAGGAATACATTACTAGCCTTCTTGCTAAATGTAGATTTATGAGAAGTCACTTTTTAAATCTGATATTAAACCTCCCACTCCACTAGATTTGTGGTACTTTCTTGTAGAAGACCATATAAACATTAATTTCCTGATGAGGTAACAAATTAAAGAATTCTAGCACATTATCCTCTTGGCCTGACTGACTCTCTACCCCAGGAAGACTATCCTCCACATGGAAATAAAAATGTTGTTTATTTACATTGTATAAGTTGCTCCTTACACAATCTATAACTTAACACTATTTACAGTCAATTGATTTTTTCTGAATTAAAACAAACATCATGCTTCAATTGGACAGATCTCACTTGGAACTCGAGATATTCCGACAGTTACAGATCCAGAGACAAGACCATAAAGCCCCTGTCAACACAGATCAGTCTATAAAATGTGTTAAAGCACCTGATGACTTGATCAACCAAGCAAGAGAGGAGAACAGCATACTCCCTTCTATTGAAGCCCCTTACAGTCCAGGCCAGGGTAAGTCTAATCAAAGATTTGTTTTCCTCTTCGAAGAATCTCTACATCCATATACAGTCTAGTTGAAAGTTCACGCTGACTTAATGGGTGTATTTATTAAAGAACATTTTGTTACTATACCAAGTGTTAAAACCAGTTCAAACCAGAACAAATAGCTCCAAAACCATATTCTTCCCTCATAGAATACTCAACTGGAACAAACTAGGGTAAACTTTGGCACATATTATCTTATATGGTAATAGGGTTTATGTATAGATACCACTTCTATAGCCTAGCTGTAGAAGCTGGCTTTTATTGGTAATGTGGTAGAGAGGTTTACTTTGTCTTGTAATTAAACAACATATGTCACGGCTAGTACCTCGATGGGTGACCTGCGACGGCTTTATTCCAATAGAGACCTGGTGCACATTACAAAATCCATGGAATTTTACCTCAATAGCCTAACAAACTTCTTTTTAACCAGCATGCCAAAACCATTGTGCCAGAATTGGTTAATGTATGTTTCAGAATTTGCACATAACTATTTTCATATTGCAATTGGAATTTTGACACAATTTGACAATGGGGAAAAGAAGTTGAAGATAAAACATGTGCTAATTCAGATGATAACTCCATAAATGGTCATATTGTATACTTAATGACGTCAATGTGTTTCTAAAAACCCCAATAAACAAATAAATTGATACACCAAGGGTTCAGTGCAATACAGTAGTAAATACTTCACAAATGTGAATTACTTAATACAGTATTGCATTGAACCCTCAATACTATAGTTTAACACGTATTAATAGTAAAAACAAGAACCTATACATCATTCTTATTCTATGTATTTCAGACTCAATATCATCTGATGAAGCCAAGTTGCTGCCCCACAGTGATAAAAACTCGCGCTCTCGGTACGGTCCCTCTAACATCACAATACAAGCCATTCAGGACCTGTTGTTAAAATCAGCTCCGGACTACATGGACTTCCACAACGAAAACTCGAGCTCCAACCCAGATTCTCCAAGAGAAAAAATTACGTTCACAAAACTATGTAACAGGTCTGCGAATGATCCTAGAAATAAATCTAAGCCAAGGCAACTGAACTCTTCCACGTCAAGTTCCGAGAAAATTTCCCCAGATTTGTCTTTAAATCATGCATACATGTATGAGAGGGACAATATTCGAAAACCAACCAAACCTACATTTTTACACTCGAGGGATTCATCATTCTCTGATGCCCAGAAAAACAGTCCAATCATGAAACTTCGAACCCATATGTCTGACAAACCTATGAAGCCAGAACAAGCTTATACTGGCGTTGAACGACTAATCGAGTCGAGTTCTGGATCAGAGCAAGACGGATTCCAAGTTGGGAGAAAAATTCTCGGTAAAAGAAGTTTAAGAAAGACAAAATCGCGTGGTAAGGGTAAAGGGGCAGATGAAGGTCTTGGCCCAGCTCTTGTGTTGGATGAACTTGAAGGTGAGGATACAGACTTTAATCAGGACTTTGCTGTGGAAGGGTTACATAAAGAACTGATGGACGTGTATGAAGAGAGAATGAACGAGATAAAACATGGTGGTGTAGATTTCACACGTCAGCAGCCAGTTGCAGAGCAGGCAGTACGGTCTGCCACGGAACATACAGTTAGAGCAGATGTACACCATTCTAGTGACTCCCAGTGAAATTATTTCTTATTTAACTCTTTCATTCATATGGGTTTTTGTGTATGGTCCAAAATAAAAACCATGTTAGGCATCATAAGAACTCTTCACTCAAATGGTATCTTGTTCCTAATTGAAAGAATGAAACACTCAACATCAATAGACATCAATTAATTAGCCTTTCCATTATAGTAAAAACTAAAGCATATGACAATGAACTTTCCTGTGACTTTGTGGTTGATCCAAATTGAAAGCTTATTTGGCAGACACAAAGTAGATAGATTTATGAATAAAACTCTGACATTAGGTTTAATGCTTGCAACAAGCCTATTGTTACAATATATTTTAGTCACAATATCTTTCACCTATTATCTTGAAGAAAAAATCAATGTTCATGTATTTGTAATTGTAGTATATTTTAACTTATTGGATCAGACCCAAAATCCCACATGGCTGAAATGACTGAAATGACTGAAGAGACATGGTGATGTTGAAATCACATTGGTGCAATTTATTTTTAGATCAGTAGCTGTGATAGAATTGTCATATCCGTCCCGTTTATTTAGCGTTTTGCCTTAGCAATCTTATGAAGTTTATTTGTAAATGAGAAATGTTCTGCTTCTAACTAGGCATAAGACGCTTTAGAATATGTCATTGTTAAATAACGAAGCTTACATGATCAGAATAAACTACAACTCTGATATGGTGTCAAACTAAACATGTTGGAAGTTTTTTAAGTACTTATGTCAATAAAAAGCTCAAGATAATTCTGTTTTTTGTAGATTATATTTCCAAGTCCTATGGATTCCCGTTTATATAAGGTCCAAACTGATATTACCCTTCCCCAATGATAAAAGGACGTTTAACGCTTCAAGCAGACCATGGCCTGCAAGGTGCCGACTTACTTGTATACTTTCCCAGGGTGGTCAAGTGGCTAAGGTGATGGACCCCGAAACCGGGGGTCAACGGTTTCTAAGGGTGTCCTTTGGCAAGACACATCTGATCCCTAGCACTGTACTGGTACTGGTAAATCCGAAGAAATAACTGGAAAACTGATGGCACCGAGACAAACCTGACATTTGGCGATGATTCTGATCGTCTTTACAGAAGATTGCCAAACCGCTGTCAAACAACACTGGTTTACTTTTGTAACAGTTTTAGAGTATTTACCAATAAAGCAATTTTAACCCTAATAATGCTGGAACCGACATCATGATTATGCACACAGGTTAGACCCAGGCCAACCACTAAGTAAATTGGCGACTGGCATGTGATCTAACCTCTTTGCTAATCTGAGTATCTTTCCTCATCAAAATTAAACAGATATATGAAGTTTTGGAAAGCAGACTACCCCAAAATCTATTTTTTGAAAATCACCCAGCATTATTAGGGTTTTGACATCGTTTTCAACAGTTATATGCAACGATACGTCTACACAGAGTACAAACCAGCGTACACGTTGTCCCTGTTTTATGAAAATCTAAAGTCCGCATTGAACGTCCTGACTGTTTTCCTTAAGTTTTATCTGTTTCTTCGTTCAAAACACCATGTCCCCAAATCCCACACTTTGCACACTGAATAAGTTACAGTAGTAGAGCGTCGGCCTCTGGTACCGAGGGTTCCGGGTTCGATTTCCCGTTAATCAAGTTGAGAATTGCCGGGACTAACCTACAAAACGGCGTTAATACTGGTGTTGTATCAAGGAAGCAGTCATTGAGCGTGAATTTAATAAGCTTCAAGCTTCCGTCACAATCGATGTAAAACAAATAAGTTTAAACTTACTAAGTAGCTTAGCTAGGCCCCTGACAGTGTTTGATATCACTGCAGTAAGTGCCCATACCATGGATGCTCCCGCTATTACCTCAACGGAACTACGCAATATTATTTCCAAGCCGCTGAATACTTTCACTCATGAACACATATTTTCATTGATGAGAGATGAAAACATCGTAACGAAACTTCATTAACCCTTTCCCAAACAATAACGACATTTGACGTGTTTGTTGCCGACGACTTTGGAAAACACTGTGGAAAAAGGAGAAAATGCTCATAATTGGCAATATTTCCTTTTCCCATAATGTTTTCTGCCCTACCAGAAGATCATTTTTCAATTTCATCACGTTTTGAAATGTCGTCTGCAAACTCTTTCAAATTGGGACAGTCGATAATTTGCTGTTTGGTAAAGGGTTAAACGCCGTAATGAATATGAGCTGATCCATGCCTCAAACTCAAGACCCCTGTATGACCTAAGTGAAAAAGCAAAGAACACATTTCATTACAAAGGATGTAAAGAGATCTCTCCAAAATATACTGGTGAAGTAGGGTCACAAAAATGCTTGAACAAGAATTCAAATAGCTTTTAATAAAGCTTAGTCATGAAGCCTGCTCAAAATACCACGTACTTGTTTATATTCATTTACTTAAAATGTGGGTTTTACATCGTGTTTCCAGTATTTCGGTTGTGTTGCAATGCCCGGCATTGATTGAGGAATAACCGAAATGTGACTGTCCATAGTAGTTTGTCAAGTCAGGCAGAACCATCGACGTTCCATGCACAAGTCAACCGAGAATCTACCTCACATGAAAATGTTGTTGCCGGGACTTTAACCCATGCAGAGGGACCGTGTGACTTCAAGTTCTGTACTCGTTCCATTAGGCCAGGGAGGGTTAGTGTTTGACTAGAACAACTCGCTTTTTCCATACTGACCATTTATTCTTTCTCAGAACACACTAGAGTTGGGGTTGGGCGAATACAACCCGCCATTTCCAATACTGTCCCATATTGATTACGATCAAATTTGTGGAGTGGTGTTGCTGTGTCGTCCAGGGTCAGAACGACGGTATCTGTACATGAGGGTTGTGGGTTCGGATCCCTTGAGTGGTGGGATCCACTTTAACCCCCTTCATTGGTCCTCCTTCGTAGTGAGTACTGGTTGCGTATCCTGAAAACAGAATCGAGAGTAATTAACCCTTTAACAAATGCCTAAATTTCGACTGTCCCAAATTGAAAGAGTTTGTGGACGACATTTCAAAATGTATGAAATTGGAAAATAGTCTTCTGATAAGGTAGAAAACATTGTGGGGAACGAGAAATTGCTTGCTCTTTTCACATAATGTTTTCCAAAGTCGTCTGGAACAAACTGGTCAAATAGCGTTATGTTTGGTAATGATGTCACGTGATTGAGGCGGGACGGATGAAAAAATTCTCGCTCCGAAATAAATTAGTTTAAAAATGGAAATAAAGTGTTCTACAGTGGTTCAATACAAATGGAATTGATTCTTAGTTGATAGAGAGTTACATGGGTACATTTGCGGATCAAGTGAAAGTGATATTTGACTGAAAACGCAATTATTTAGTCTTTGATATTGCGAGTTATGTGTGACAGTGGGAGGGGTAATACATCAAAGACATCAAAGAGGAACAGAGTAAGCGACTCAAGCGGGGATGAATGGAATACGCCGAAGAGGGATTGTAAGCATAGTAATCCACAAATAGCTCAACAAGATTTGCTAAACGTAAGTGACATTATTAATGAAGCTAATTCGGTATTATATGACGAACACACAGAAGACGTGCCGATAAGGGAAAATACAAACAATAACAATAACGATACGCAATTAAAACAAGGGTCACGCACGTGCAACAGCTTAAAAGCAGAGGAGAGTTCATCTAAAAACATAGCTAAAACCACTAGTAAAAACACTGGTCTCTCATCAAAGGTAAATCAAAAGGTTAAGGTTCAAGGCCACCAAACAGTAAACAATAACAAACAGACGCCATCAATTATGTCAAAGCCAAAGGCTTCTAGCAGTGTTTCGCCAAATAAAAGCGCTGGAAAAGGGAATGCATCCGAAACCCCTAAAGGCCAACCAGGTATTTATACAGAAAATACAGACATAAGAAGGCTAAACGTAACAGTGGTGGGATTGTAATCTATTGTAGAGACGATATTAGTCGTGGAATTTCAGTTGTTAAAAATGTGCATAATTCTTTAGCCTGGTTAAAACTAGATAAGTTATTCTTCAATTTAACAGATGACCTATTTTTATGTGCCGTGTACATATGGCCAGAAAATTCTCCTTTCACAAGATTGGTAGATTGTGATCTCTTTGAAATGCTGCAAAATGATATAACCTTTTTTGAAAACAAGGGGAAAATATTCATAGCTGGCGACTTCAATGCCAGAACTGCTTGTAAAAATGATTACATTGTATGTGACACTATTTTTAATACGGATACCGATGATTACATTCCCGACAATCCATTGATTAGATTTTCACAGGACAAGGGAAGTAATCCACATGGAAATAAATTTTCTTTCTTAATCTCTTTTTTTTTCTATTTGATTTTCTTTCTTTTCTTTCTCGATTCATGTGATAAATATTTTTTCATTGTACTTATGTAAATATGACCATAAACTGTAATGTTTGTGTCAATAAAATTATTTCTGATTCTGATTCTGATTCTGGTAATGGGTTAAGTAATATTGGTTTTAAAGGTCATATGTACAGGTTGGGTTTATTTCATAAAATTAAAATATGAAGTAAAAGAATCACATTGAAATTATTTGCAACATTTTAGCATAACGCATTACGTCATAAATCTCCGTCATAGCGCACCGATTAATAAAAGTTCGTATGACTTACTTCCCTTTGCTGTGACGTCACTCGTGATCCACTGAATGCGCCATGTAAAGGGCGTGAAGAGCGATCGCTGGTCAGAATTGGTGTTTTTCTTCAAATAAACGATCCTTAAGTCATTGTTTGGATTGACAGCGCATTTTCTTTACTGAATATGATTCATTTTATAAGAATATCAATTTGAAAAAAGATAAATTAATAACTAAACCCGTGAATTTGCATGGATTTGTCATTGCGTAAACCTGTTCATATGAAAGGAACGACTTGAACTTTGGACGATTTTCCGTGAAATAAATGATTCTTAAGTCATTGTTTGGATTGACAGTGAATTTTCTATAATGGATATTTCTCATATTATAAGAATAGCCATTTGAAAAAAATGAATTAGTGACTTAACGCGTGAATTTACAAGGATATGTCAATGCGTTCATATGAAAGGAACGGCTTGAAAGTGGGACGATTTTCCTCGAAATAGCAATCCGTAAGTCAATGTTTGGATTGACAGTGCATTTTCTTTATTGAATATGTTTCATATTATAAGAATATTCTTCTGAAAAAAAGAGTAAGTGACATAACGCGTAAATTTGCAAGGATTAGTAAATGTTTTCATATGTTAGAATCGGCTTGAAATTTTGACGATATTTGTGAAAACAGCTATTTTTATCAATATTTGTTGAAAAAAACACGAGTACTTTTTCGTCAATGATCGTGTATTAGCATTAAGGTTTTAATTGAGTAGTAAACAAAGACATAGATCTGAATAAACAAATTGTCTTAAAACCGTACATCGTATAACTATTGACTGTCGAATTCACCCTCCATTGTCTTATCAATACATGAAATGAAACGGGAGAAGATCATAAATTGCGAACAAACAAACCGTATTATAACCCAACTTACTTGTGATACGAAGGTTATCCTTTAATTCACATTTTCACCACACATAAACTTACTTGTGATGCGAAGGTTATCCTTTAACTCACATTTTCACCACACATCCAAATTTCAAAACTAAACACTGGCACATTCAAGAGTATTTGTTAAAATCATCCGGCAACTTTCCAGTAACTCCATCCCCAGTAAGAGGTCTATGATTTCGAAATTGATTCCGATGTCGTCTTTCTAGATCAACTGTTTTGACTTAAGAATTGTTCTTCATATTCACTTTACATTTATGTTCGTTTTCTCTCGTGTAAGTAGTCTTGACATATTGAGCATTTAATTTTCGGAAAGGTTTAATAATTAACGGTTAAAACAAAAAAGTCGTCATAGTTTATTTTACTAACAACATTAAATAAACATATTTGAATTTATTTTTTTATGATTTTGTAATTTAAATATCAATTTGACAAAACTTGCTTTTGATGTTAAAACGTTTTTTTGTTGAAAACATAGAGTTAATACCGTTTTGGTGAATACTGATTATCATATACTTATTGAAGTGTCAAACTATTCTAATAGAAAAGACGACATGTTCACTTCTTTGAAAATCATAACGACAAAGTATCCGACGTAAGTCACATTGAGAGATAAATATGTACTGACACCTTATCAATCCAAACATCCTGTGAGAGTTTGGTCTTAATTGGTTATATCTTAACAATAGATTTTTTAGATAAATTCAATTGCCGCGCATTGAAAGTGTGAGATTTGCCGCTTGTTATTTCATGTCTGGAATATGAAAATTAACAACAGAGATATTTAAGAGATTAACGCCAGAGGCTATCTTTCGCCTAAACAATAAAGGGCTTGAGACTTGAAACATACTGTGCAAATGTGGCAGATTGGTGTTAATTTGCATCACGACCCTTTATCCTTGTAATGTCCGATGTTTGTTGATTGACCCTTTGTATGTGAGGTAAACTGACAATAATCAATTAAATTGTAAACAAAGCGATTATGTTAAAATGTGTAAATTATATATTTAGTGATCTTATTACTAAATTATCAATATAAATTTGTAATAATCATGTTTGAACACCTGAATTTTAGTGTGACATACGTCATTTAAACCAATATCACTAATGGCAAAAAATGAGGTGTGTGATTTAAATAATTCCGAAAAGCAGACGCTTAAGTTAAGATCGAACCCATTATCATTTGCGTTGATGAGTCCAGAGACAGTTTGCGGATATCAAATATTCATTATTTTGAATTTTCATTCAAAGACATCGGCAGATAAAAGAAACTTGCTTGTTGTAATCGGTTTGTTATCATAGCAATCAACGTACATTTTTTATTTTGTCTCATTTATGTACAATGGCAACGTTTCTACGATTATGTTAAAACATAAAACAAGTTTTGCAAATAAGAACAAGATGCATTTAAGCGTTTAAAACCCAAAGACATGACAATACAATAACTTATGATGTTGGATGAAATTAACATATTCTTGCAACCCTTTGAATTCTTACGTAATATAATCGTAAAGCAGCCTAATTAAGTATTCCTGACTAAGTATGTAGCATCGTTAAACTGTTCCAAACAAAACTAGCTTGGCGAGTAAGAGAGTCATTCAAGGAAATTAACTTTCAAAAAAGGTGTAATCAACGTGATTTATCCTTTTCTTGAATTTATCTACATTTACACAGTGCAAATTCTATATTAAGATCTAGCAAGACTACACGAGGCTCTAACACCCCAAACTAACAGTCAGGAATTGTTTTAATCACGAACATCAATTCAGGGAAATATAACGGTTACTCAATAAGTAGAATGAATTTGAAGCGTCTTCACCTGTATAAATTACTTTGAATTGAGTCCGATCATTTAAAGATCAATAAAATCAATTCTCTGAAAACGCCTAACAATGCGTAAGCTTGCCGTCTTCGAAGTGAAAGTAACACAGCCTACTGTTCTTGTTTGGGGAATATATCTTTTGCTTATTTGTAAAGTAAACACATTCCAGTCTACTTATCGAAACTTTTTGCAGCTTTTATGTTCGTCGGAAAACGGGAGAAACTCGCATCCCTGCTACCAAAAGCAGAATAACACCAGAAGACCTGTCAAAATACCATATTCAATATCCAATTTACGTTTCCCAAAACACAATTCAACGCTTAAAATGTCCGAAATTTGTGCAAAAACACCGCCGTTACTGAGAACTAGATTCTTCTTGCTGATAGTTCATATGACTTTGAAGCACAAATGACGTCACAACAAGGGAGATAAGTCATTCACAAAAATCGATAAAGGTGAATAAAAGTAGTCAAAAACAACATTTTTCGCTTCTGTATGAGAAAAAATTCATTACCTCCGTCATAACGAAACCATAACCTTATTCAAAAACCATAATTAAAGAAAATTTTGTTTATCGAGAAATATGACCTTTAAGAACTTGCTTTATAATCAACGCAAAGTAAATTATTTACATAAAAAAACCTGGGAAGTGTTTTACTAAGTATTTCTTGCCAATAAAGTATTTAAGTATCTACTCGATTTACTAATCTTTGTTGTAAGAACTTGCTTTACAATGAACGTAAAGTAAATAAATGATTTGAATAAAAGACCTAGAAAGAGTTTTACTTATCATCTTATGGTAGGAATTTGCATAAATTCACTATTGATTAATTAATCCTGGTTGTAGGAACTTGCTTTACAACTTTACAACTAATTTTAAGTAAATGATTTAAATAAAAAGACCTGGGAAGTGTTTTGATAATCATCTTATGCTTAGAATTTGCATAAGTTCGAAACAACATTCCCTATCATTTCAATATCGAGAAAAGCAGTTTTCTTAGAGGCGCCTCAAATGAGTCACATTGCAATATTGTATTAATGGTTATGGTGACGTCCATGTACATTGGTTTTGAGTTACGTAAATGTTTCCCTCTGGTTGTTTAGTAAAATGCTACCCAATTTTTTGTCGCCATTTTATATAAGTGACCCATGTATACAAATAGTATTCCGACAATTATCAAATCATTTAATCAATAAAAAGTACATAATTGATTACACATACATGTATTTGACACATCCAATTATAATGTACATCGAGTAAAGGTTTTTGAATATTGACGTTTAGGCGTTTCCGTGCCCCGGGGTCTCAGATTGACAGCTCTTGTTCACGATTGGTGTATCGAATTCAACGTGCAGGAAGAAAAACAAATTTTAATGACGCAAATTAAAATTTCAGTCGTACATACAGAAACAAAGAAATAACGAGTAACGTGCATTGAATTAAAAATACTGTACTATAATCTACTTGGAATTGAATGGCGAAAGTTCTCCTGATATCGACTTGAAACATTTTTTTACTTACAGAGGATTCTACTTAAGTTTAAAGGAATTTTGTTTTAGATTCAAGGGTATTGTAACTTAGTGGTACACAAATATTGCTGTTAAACCAAGTAACAATAACCTATAGTGAATTGGGGAAATAGTGTGACTTTGTGAGGTTGGAAAAACAACACTAATACATTTACTATTTCTAGATCAGGTAAGTAAATTAAAGAGAAGATCTGGTTCTAATTTTCACCTAACTATATTCTACCTGAGGTTACTACAAATGCTGATGATCATTTTGAAAACCACTTTGACAAATATATATTTTTTTGGCAAAGCTTATCTATCCTTTGATCAAAATGGTTCATAACAATATAAACATATATCGTTCTTGCTATATTGTGGTCTGTTGTTTTCATTTTGGACCGGTAACAAATCCCGATAGCAACAAAGCTTATCTGTTGAACAATACAGTACAATAAAATACAATATTTTTGATTGCCATTCAAGGCCTCTGGCCCTTAAGTACCGATACAATTTCATATGATTAGTGACAAAATTAATAGGTTTTAAACAAAGTACATACATTACATATTACATTATTATATGAGACATTGGTTTTGAATAAATAACTAAAGTATTGGGTTTTTTTTTATAAAAAATACATGAAACATAGAACGAAAGTTAATGGTGAGCTTTTTTAATGTACATCAAAAGCTTCATAATGATACGTGTAGGTTTCTTTGAACGTATGGCAATGGATACGCTAGGGCTAGTCTGTTAGTTTATTGCTAAATCAATTACGATGACATTCTCTTTTACTTTTGTCTTTTATATACGTATCAACGGAAATATTTTTAGTAAATTCGTATTTCAGTTAATAGTTTTATAAGGTACAAACATGTAGACATGCTAAAATGACGATACGTGACTATTATTTTCAACAGGCACTGTGCCATATATCATATACCTGTATAAATCACTATTATTTTCAACAGGCACTGTGCCATATATCATATATCTGTATAAATCACTATTATTTTCAACAGACACTGTGCCATATATCATATACCTGTATAAATCACTATTATTTTCAACAGGCACTGTGCCATATATCATATACCTGTATAAATCTTACAATACTGCTTTTACCTTTACAAAACCCTTGTCTGGTGCTTCGAAAGGCACCAGGGTACCGTTTTACTAAACAACTTACGGAAAATATTTGCTTAAGTCATAACTGATACCCATGGATAGTATCTTCAATGAAAGTACAATATTGCAATGTGACATGTCATTGGAAGCGTCTCGGAGAGACGATTCCAATGACGTGTTACTTTGCAATATTGCTTCGCCCAATATTGAAAAAAGAGGAATTGTTGTCTTAGACTTACGCAAATCTTAAGCGTAAACTGTTTAGTAAAACGGTACCCGGTGTTCAGATAAGAAGTGAATCATTCATTGTTTCGATGAAACGATTTGAAGGAGTACCAAACGAAATAGGGTTTCTCTTATGTTTTTAAAACTGCGCAATACACTACCTTCACCAACGCTGCATGTCTGGCTTGGTGGAATATCGTCGTATCAATTAAAATACCAATTGGGCTCATCAGATAACCAAGATAGTTTTGTTTGTACGCAAGATTATTTGTCACATCGTAACCATCCTTTCTGGTACTGGAAAACGTTTTACTGAACGTCTTATGCTTGAATTTGCGCAAGTTCAAAACAATATTTCCCCTTATTTCAAAGTTGGGAAATGTGCCACCTCCAATGACATGGTACATTACATTATTTTACTTTTGTTTAAGACATTATTCGTGCATATCGGTTTTGACTCACGCAGATAATTCCTCAGTGCGTTTAGGAAAACGCTACCCTGATGCTTGCAATAAATCATACCCATGTATTGACTTTGTTTGGCAACATTTTTCCCGATTGATGAAATAGAATAAATGCTTCCCTACATGACACATTGTGTTGTATTTGAGATAGTGTCATGACTGGAAAAACTAGTTTTAAAAAATGTCATAGCGGTATGAAACAAACTGGCCTTGCTATTCAAACCGTCGCAGATGTACAATCGAAATATTGTGTACGATATCGTTTAACCCAAGTTGGTTTCTGACACAGGTCCCACAAGAGTCCTCTTCGCCAGTGCCGTAACAGCAGTTTTTCATTTATGAAACGTTTTTCCTTGATCCACCGGTACTATGTTGTATTCCAAATGTACTAGCTATTTACGTTTACAAAACTAGAAATCCTTGAATCTCAAAGATAACTTTGTTTTTTTGTGAATGAAAAACGGAAAAGTGTTTAAAATACGATAAAGACTCGACAAGTAGGACTCATGTTCCGTTCACGTCGAAGTAAACGCTTTTCTGAGATACTTCCATCCTCTTTGTATTTTCGCTTACGAGTCAATCTGTCATACGGACCTTTACTAGAAAAGCCAATGAAGTGCACGTTGCTGTGAATATTTTCTCATGTACAGTATATATCACTCTATCTAGCCAACAAACAACGATGCCCTGGTCTAGTGGGACACTAACGCTGTGTTTGGTCTGTATAACCGTTGTCAGCCTGGGACTTGGACAGGAAACCGGTATGAACGATGTCAACACGACGGCCGAGCCTCGACCCCGACAGATGGAGGAAGACGATCTCATACGTAAGTACATATACAAACCAGAAACCAGGAAAACATTTATAGCGTGGGTTCAATGCAACACTATAGTAAGTTCTTTTACAAATGTTTGAAGTACTTACTATAGTCTAACATTGAACCCACACTAGGACATCATCAAGAGAACATCAAGTACACATACGGCCAGAAAGCAGAAAAAACCGTATATTGAGGATTCAATGCTAGACTACGATCTCATACGTGAGTAGGCCTATACATATACAAACCAGACAACAAGAAGAAACGTATATCCAAGGTTCAATGTGAGACTATAGTACGTACTTTACAACTGTGAAGAACGTACTATAATCTTGTATTGAACCCCAACAGTTCACCTTCAAAATTACATCTACGACTAGAAAGCAGAAAAGAACGTATGTTGACGGCTCAATGCTAGGCTATGATCTCATACAAAAAGTTCAAAAGTTCAAAAGTGTATTGCTATAAATAAAGGCCACTGGCCCACAATACATCATACAGTGGATACAAATTTATAGACAAATAGTTATGTCTTTAAACAAAATAAGTAAAAAGAAATAGTGTTACACATGTTGACATGTAAAACACATAAAAGTATAAAACATTTTACTTTTATGCAGATTGCAGTGAAATTTCTTTTATATGAATGACAACAAATACAAATTTTTGCAATCTTACGGATTACGACAGTATTGGTATTTAACATACGACTATAGAAATGCTGAATGTCACTTCCTCCACTATACCAAGTATATAGAAGATTTTGTCTTTGTAAACTGTACCTGGCACAGTGGAAGAAAGCATGATACCCAGTTTCGACAATTAAGGATCCGTTGTGCCAAAAACACAGAAATGACATACGTGAGTACATATACAACAAGAAAACAGGAATAACGTATTAACAGGATTCAAAGCACGACCATAAGTAACTGTGAAGTATTTACTATAGTCTTGCATTTAACCCTAGAGGAATTTGTTTGCATATACCCAAATTTATCTTGTAACGTTAGAACGTAAATTATAACGCATGCAATGTTTGTATGATGAATATGCAAATTGACTTAGTCCATGCCCAATCGTAGAGCTCATAAGTGAACAAACATCCTAACTGTTGAGGGTTTTTTTGTTCATTGAACGACTGTGTCTGTGTGTTGTTAGAAATAACCTTTGCTAATTTGCTACATTTTGTTTAGAGGTGTAGATGTTTCAACAACGGGTTTAGGAACAGAGGAAGAGACGTGCGTTCTCTGCGATACTATGTTATCAGCTTATGGAAATGAGTTTTTCTAAGAAAAATGCACTGCCGACAATATTGAACAATGCCTGGAAACATTTAACACACAAATGAATTTAAAAAGAAAAAGAAAAAACAAACATAAAAATGACCCTTCTTTAACTTTTGTGTCTTTAACCATACTGTTTGATGTCTTATTTACATGGTGGCTTGATAAAATACTGATTTTAACAAGAACCCGTTTTTCTGTTTTCTCTTTTAGTATTTAACGTGGCTGCGAAGGGGCGTGTCGTTGAGTTATTAGCCAATGAGCTGGCTCGTACGGAGATTATTCGGGCATTATTGGTGCAGTATGCGAAGGAATGCGTCCAGAATGTAACAGTGCTGGAGAAACACTGCCTCAATTGTATGGTGGAGCGCTGCCAAAACAGGTGCGTTATATAAATAGTTTAACGATTATGCTAAAGATAATACATAGATGCTGTATTCAATTGGGATAAGTCCAAAAATATGATAACTTGGCACATTCTAACTGTCAGATAATGAAAGGAACTGGGACTGCAAGTTTTTTCGTACAAGTGTTTAGACTTTCATCATTAACCATGTACATCAATTCTCTTCTGATTAATTTACCTCGTTATGTATCGGCGCAAGATGGACGCAAACCATTATCAACCAAATGTTGTATTTCGTCAGAGAAAAACAAATGTTTTTACGATTTGGAAAACAAAACAACCCTTAGTTTATAACAACATAGATAAGAAATATGTATCAATTTCACACTATAGATCCTGACTTATGTAATACATTCTATTATTATGACATTAATTCATATTATCATTATTATCTTTAAATCCAATGCTCTCCCCCAGGGTAGCCGAGTGTAAGATCAAAGCCCCGCCCCTTTCCGAGGTAATTACCCATGACCCTGTCCCTATACAGGGGGTACAGTTTCTCGCCCAGGCACCGAGGGACGTACAGAAACATCTCAAGGACTTTACATCCCGGGCCAGAAGCGACATCTTAGATGGTAAGTCACGGGGACTTTTTTTATTTTATGTTATCTGATGGCTTTATTCTTCCGAACGACTGCATATCTTAATTTTCAACTATCGATCAAAGATGTCATCCGATAAAAAAAATCATCGAAATCATTTTTGCCAACATTTAAAATAATGTCACATGAGGAGTTTATAATTTCGTTGTTCATATCTGAAAAACTTGTCGAAACCGATTATTTTGACAAATAAATGTATTGATAGTTTGAAAAGATGTTCAGTTCATATTAATTGTGAATCATGTTCTTACTATTCATTGTTGCTTGTTCCCATATGAGAAAATTTTATAGTTAAGATAAAATTTTGATAGTCACTGGCTCTTCCTCAGAGCGTATCATACAGCAGTACAGCTATCATACAATTAAATGAAATAAGATTTAACTTTCCAAATTTCTTCACATCTATGTTGTTCAAACTAATTTATCTAACTTTATGTATAACCACTGTATTATTGTTTATGTTTCGCAGCTTAAGATCTATCCCTTTCGATTTGGCTCCCTGGATACACAACATATACGCATTTTTATATATTATTGTCTGTATTGTACTGTTTGTATAACAGCTGTACTATTGTATGATACACAGCTTGAAAACTATCCCTTTGGATTAAATACACAAACAGTATGTATAATATTATATCTATACATACTGTATATTGTAGGAATCCCCGAAAGCCTTCAGAAGGAGAGTGAGATAATCGTAAACAAGGAAGTAGACCAGAGCCTGAAGGATCTGACAGATAACATAGACACGGAGAAGGCCTTACAAACACTCAGTGTTCACATGCAGAAGGCCGCGGATAACGTGCATAAAATACCGGAGTTGAGTACACAAGTCGGGACAATCATCATCAGTAAGTATACAGTTTTATGCTCAGGTACTTTTTTAAATGAACAAAACTCACAGACATCTCAAAATGTTATTTATTGAGTGATTAGACAGATAACTTGCTCACGTGAACTAGTTGACTGGATAAGTCAGAGCGAGAATAAAGATCTCGTTCTCAACTTGTATAGATTGTCATATGTTTATTGAGATATATACTTAAAAGCCCTGTCAGCATTAATCTAACAGCATAGATATTACTGTATTTAACTATGACGATATCTGGATAATTAGTGCACGATAAAAATGATTTCATGCAATTCTATGTTCAAGTGAATTGTAATTATGGTTTGACGCACAATGAGAACAAGCTTTAATTTCTATATATGTGTACAGCGAATGAAGACCATGCGGTGAACCTTGCCGAGCTATTGGCCGCCCGACTGAAGGACTCTCGACCATTCGTCGACTCTATAGAACACAACGGTCAAAGGATAGCGGACCAAATGCCCACCATCCTTGATCACGTGGTAGAAAGGGTGTCCGTATTCAAGGACAAACTCAACGGATTGGTCGGCAACGTTCTAAATGCATTTGGCGAGATTATGGGTAAGATTTCGTGCTGTTTAAACCTCTATTTGATTGACAAGCGGTTTGCAACACGTTTTCACAACTTATAAGAATCTCTCTCGATGATTTTGCCAACTGATAACATTACCAAATACCCTTGCAGAATACAGATTAGGTAAAAGCGGAAGATTTTCTGTTTGTATCGCATTTTGCTTTAAAAACGACAAATGTTTGAATTCTCGTGACATCTGTTAACAAACAATACAGAAGTCGAACTGTAGTCATGATTTGTATGCTCATCACTAACGGTGTTTAAGTAAATGCAAATCTCATTAAAGCGGATACTTATGGTACAATAATGTAGTAAAATATGACAATGACCAATGAGAAGGAATTAAGTAAGTATATCCCGAAATATTTCTTGACTCCTTAATCATAATGAGTTGACCATACTATAACTGCAGATCAACCAGACACCAGTGTGATGAACGAGAACGGCATGCAAGGTCAAGGTCAAACAGGCTTCCAGCCAAACTTTAATCCGAACTCACAGATGACCGGTAACTTTCCGATGAACCAGAACATGCAAGCAGCCTTTCAAAGCTCTCCCCAACAATTCCAACAACAACGCTTTATGAATCCAAATGGAGGACAACAGCAACAGTTTATGATGAACCAGTTTCCCGGACAGGCCTTCCCGAGTCAGATGCCGCAGCAGTTCAATCCAGTTCAAGCCCAGATGACGAGCGTTAACACATTACAGGGTCCCATACCCATGCAGGGGCCGCCGCCTCTACGTATGGGTGATCAATTTAACCGTAGAATGATGCTTTTAAATCAACAGATAGCTCAAAATGCCCTCCCTCTTATGCAACAACAACAGCAACAACAACAGTTTTCGGGTAACATCAACCCCAACTTGAAAAACCAGGTACCTCTTAATAAGCCAAGGTTCGCACAAGGTGTGTCCCAGCCACGCCCAATAAATGGGCTCCCCAAAGTGCAGGTCATACCCAATGTTGCTCCGACGCGTCCCGGGACGGACACAACCTCTGTTATGACACCAAAACCGACAAACCCTAACCAGGGACCCGCGAACCCACCCAATATACCGAAAATACAGCGTAACCATGTACAGTCTGTCCAGCGAATCAAAGATGCGAACAGGCAGAACCGTAACCAACAAAATCAAAATCAAAATCAGCAGCAAAACCTTATTCAACAAAGACAACAAAACCAGATTCAACAGCAAAACCAGAATCAACAACCAAATCAGAATCAGCAACAAAAGCGAAATCAGCAGTTGAATCAGATTCAAATGCCACAAAATCAGCGACAATTTCTGAACCAACAAATGCAACAAAACCCAAATCAGCAACAGGTACAGAATACACAAATCCGCCAGAGGCGCCACAGTGACGGGGGTATGTTTACTTCCGGTCGACCGAAGCGCCACGCCGACGCGGACTGCGAGAATCTCGAGAAGAGTCCCGAGAAGTACTGTAAACAGTACGAGTCCCACTGCCATAATTGTACACTCGAGAAACGGCTCCGATTCGAAGGTAGGTCGACTTTGATGTTTCAATTTCTTTTAAAAACCCTCCTTTTTTTTTAAAACAGAGTTTAATTTCGACTTGTACATAGTACATTATCATAAACACATAGCATGCAAAACAAATAAGTTACATCTTACTAAACGCATTCATTTCTTAATATCAATGCGAAGTCTGTGAAAATAAAAAATATTTCCGAGGACTATAATGATGATGATGAAATATTATATTTTTTCCAATAGCACTGCGTCATTGGTGGATAAGTTATTTACCTATAGGCCTACTGTTATTTATGCTAATACCTATATGTGTATACACCTTTTTAGAAAGAAGAAATCAGATTGCACATTATTTTTATGAAACGGTCCATGGTTCGTTCGCCTACTTATACCAACAACATAAGGGAATTTCGCTTTAGAAGTAGTAATACTTTCTGTTGCCAACCAAATATCAACCACAATGCGTTTCGACATCTTATCTAACTTCTCAAGTTTTGAACAGAGTTCCTGTTATTTACAACATGATGTTATAAGACCAAGATTTGTAAATCTTTAATTGGGGTAGTATCCTCGAATTGGAACCAATGAAGTTCATGTGTACCATTACTGACAGAGAGTGCACAATCATCTGAATGTATTCGAACTTCGTGGACTTTATGAATACATAAATGTCCGAAATACTGCAGATGTGTTACGAGGCTGCTATCTGCGTACTTTTCATTTTACCATACACTATACAAATATGGTATTGATGTAATTCTAGATGGATTCGCTATTCTGTTAAGTTCAATAATCTTGTATTGCATTCAACGTAAACATTCAAAATACAAACCAGCCCTCAACAAGACATACAAACATGTAATGATATTCGGTATCAAGGTGGTTTTATTATAATGTTAGAAACAAAAGAAGAATGGGACAACATGTTATTGAAGTCAAACTAATTTGAAGTGATTGGAAAATATTGATAATTTTTTGTATCAAGCAATCTCCCGTTAGATTGCACCATCAGAAAATAAAAAAGCAATCTTCACGTCGAATGATTTTGACTAAAGGTTATGGCAGCATTAGACAACGTTCTCTGCTAAGATCATGCACGATTGCGTTATAGAGGTCTGATACTATGTTGAATTATATATTGCAGTGTGTGGTGAAGGAGTGGAGAAAGCCAGAGACGAGATCAAGCGTCTTGATGACTCCGTACAAGGCTATCTGAAGACCTACGAAAGCTTTATACTCGGAGAGCGTCTAGTCCTCAAGGTATGTGATCACATCATCTATACTGCAAACACCATCGTATAGATAGTAGATGGCATAATACGTGCTCATTTCGTTATGTTTATGATAATGAATTGCATTGTGAATTTGACATTGTAGATCTGGTTCATTACACGTTAACGTCATCATAGAAGGAACAATAGGGACCTGCTAGCTCGCTATTTAGTCTGTCCAAGTTTGAAGATGACGTTAGAGTTCTATGTTTAGCAGAGGCATAGAACAATGGTTATTCTGTGTTCAGCAAAGAGGGGAATAAAGTGTCTTTATCTACGAGTATTAAGCCAAATGTTGATGGGGACATCATTTGTTTTCTCTTTTTTTGACATATGATGGTTATATGGGCCAAGGTTAGTAGCGTATTGTGACAATATGTGTGATGGTACATAACAACGCGCAAAGCGCTGATGTCAGTGGTTAATGGAGTGAAAAGTGAAATCTAGGATGAACTTTAGGTTTTATAACGCCTTACTCAGGGCTGGGAATCACGTGATAAAAAATGAAAGAGAAAATTGGATCATTAGGCGGGTACTTTGGACTAAATTTCGTGCACGAAAACGCTATAAGCAAGGATACTCATCGGTTTGAAGAAGCCGAAGCGGTCTCTATCATATCTGATCACGTGATTCCCAGCCCTGTTACTTCAATCTGAGCACATCGGGTTTATCCAATAGAAAACACCTCTGAAATAATAGGGATGACGCCATATTGATTCCCGCGAGAATGACGTCACTTTCTTTCGTTTCTAAAAATAGATCTTGACCGTAAAATCCAAAAAGTCGTTAAATTTGATAAGGGAAACAAGTATACATGTCACAACAACAAGTTCGCCATTTGGTATGAGTTACTGATCAAAAGTGATTAAAAAGGATGTCCAACACTTCCATACACATTGAACTACTTAACATGCACGCTTAGAAAATGTGTTCATCGGCGGATGCCGATTTACCCGAAAAATTGTAACCCTACACTTATATCCGAGGTGTATTTCACAGCTCACGGAAATACCCGAAGAGTTCCGATTGCTGTTACTTCTCCACTAAAAGTTCTGAACAGAATGCATCACCCTTATAAGTGCTGGAACCGACTTCATGCTTACGCAACCAGGTTAAATCCAGACCAACCGTCAAGTAAATTGGCGGCTGGTCTGTGATATAGCCTGTTTGCTACTTTGAGTAACTTTCCTCAAAACAATTAAGCATATATTAAGGTTTTAAGGAAGCAGACGACACAAAAATCCATATTTAGAAAATTACCCAGCATTATACTGGTTAATATATTTATGATAACATAGTGTTCCTTATACAACGTTGTTCATTGTCTCCTCTTACTATATCTTTCAGGTGGAAATGGATGACGGCAAGAGACTGCATAAAACCAACTCTTACTACGACGCTTTCGTCACGGCGAAAATCGGAGACTCCATCCTCAGATATAAAACGAAAATGATCCTTAATTCGGACGATACGATAGCCGCCGGAAGTCAGGTCGGAGATGAAATCTGGGAGATTCTATGGGAGAAAAACATTTTCGCTGAAGCCGAGAGGAAGGCTATCAACCGCCCGGATGTTGGGGTTCTCGGACAAACGCATAACAGGCGGATACCCGACGTGCAAACTTCTGCGCATGCCAGCGGACATTCAACCGGAAGTGTTACTACAGTGTCGTGTATCTGTGTGCTTATTGGAACTTTCAGTTCGTTATTGTTGATGGTATTGTAAATGTTTCGAATTTTGTTCACAAGCAACATATTTTATGTCGAGAGTATATGTGTTGCAGTTTGTATTTATTTGTAGGTAATCCCAACCGTAATACATGGTGCTTGTTCACAAAGCTGCACAACAGCTGTACTGCTATATGATACATGTACGCACAAAAGAATAGTCATTCATAGGACTCAAAAAATTAGATCGTTTTCAATTGACATAGTACGATAAGGCAAAAGGGGATTGTGCTTAGGTAAGGAAAATGTTTTCAGCAGCTCCACGTTGCTATTTATATAAACTAGCCTAATTAGAGACAAACAACAGAGCACTGATTGTAAAGAGGTACTGTATACTGTAAAAAAAAGAGTCATTTGTACTTAAAGAGCGTATTTAAGATATGTTACAATTTAGTATGTCATTTTTATTTCTAACTATGTTAAATAAATTTCTATAAAATGAATCATTGTTTGTCATTGAATCTATAAAAACGATTTATATAGAAAGAGCATGACAGTCAGATCTACATTCAGACAGACAGACATTTTGATATGAAGATAAACAAACAAACCGACAAACAAAGGGACATACACCCATGGTCTGTTTGTGCATTTACACAAATATAAGAAGCCAGACTGAAAAATCAAAAGAGGTTCAGAATCGAATCGAACCGTTAAAGCAAGTGCTTTTTTGACCGTACAGATAAGATGAATTATTAAGATGAATTGAGAAATGTTTCTATGAAGAGAAGCGTTTAATATTACAAGTGTATGTGTACAGTTTATAAACTCAACAATTTATCAATGGAGTCTACATATCTTCAATTTTCGAATTAAGGCACGTAAGATACAATAAAACAGCGTTTCATAATATACATCATTACTATTAAGATGAAACTAAAACATGCGTCTGTCTGTTTACAACCTTTCTCTGACTCGTGTTGTCTGCAATACCATTCTTGGTTTGATATTGGATGTCTTAAATGCAATTTTCTAAGTAAAGCCAAGCGATCGATTAATCATTGAGAAAAATACAAATTAGTGAATACGTAAATAAATGAAGGATTACAAATTTTGTGTTTTATGTCCCAGCTCAAAATACATTCCCTATGAGCGTCCACGTTGAGTAGTTCAATGTACATTGTATATGGAAGTGTAGAACATCATTTTAAACAATTATTTTTGGTCGGTTACTGATATACGAAAGTACAACGAAAGTAGTCCTGCAAGAAGCAATATGGCGGCTTCCATATTATGTCAGAGACGTTTTCATTGGATAAACCCAATGTATTCAGATTGATGCTGTGCCAACATTTGTCTGCAACATCGAATAAATTAGCTTTCTTCCTCCTCCTCTTTCTTCACTTCCGGTTGATCGTATACCATGAAAGCCGTCGTCGGTGGGTTCATTGTGGGCGGGGTTATGGGTTCCATGGGTACGATGGGTGCGTAAACTGGTCCAGGGCCCGCAAGATTACCCAGACTCTTCGTGCGTGTCGGGGGACGTGCAAGGGGTTCGGGCCTGGCCTGTCTATATACAGGTGACGGCGGACCTTGTCTAGCTCCAGGTCTTGTATCTCCAGCTTCCAGCCTTGTCTGTCTACCATCAGGTCTGGTCTGTCTAGCTTCTGGCCTTGTCTGTTTAGCTTCAGGTCTGGTCTGTCCAGACCCTGGGGACGAATGCTGCCTGAAACTCGGGGGAGGCGGTCCACGAACGATCAGTGAATCTCTGTCACGGGATCTATACACTATTGGGTCCGCAGGTTTTTGTGATTTCCGTGACGGTATGTTTTGACGGCCTGTTCGTTGTTTGTTTCGGCGTGGGGAAGGTCCAGATTTGGTTCGTGTTGGTGGAATGACGGCTGCTTTGCTGCGTGCTGGCAACGCTTTCTTCTGTTTAATTCTTTCGGGCTCCGTCTTGGGTGTTGGCCTTATCGTTACTCCTGGTTCCCGCAAAGGCGGTGGCCCAACCTTGGTTCTAGATGGTGCTAACGTCATTAAGGTACCATCTGACAGGGGTCGCTTATCAGATAAATTGTTTGAACGGACGGGTGGGGAGCCCGGTGCGGTTACGGGTACTTGACGGTAACCAGTGGTAGATTGGGTGGGTGGAGCAGCTACAGGTTTATTGCCCTTTGGGTAGCGCTCTAGAGGTGTGTTGCCATTTGGAACAGTCTGTCCGGTAAAAACATGCTTAGGCATTTGATTGTTTCTTCCTGTACTTATAGAGGAGCCGCTTGCATGTTCGGGGAGTGCTGATTTACGGTTTCCTCGTTGAACCACGGCTTGTTGAGATACTGGTGTTGGACCAGTCTTTGTTCGAGTTTGTAGCATTGACAACGCCGCATTTCCTAATTTGGCTGAGGCTTCTCTAGGTCTTCCTTGTGATAAGACTGAAGGGACGGCGTTATGAGTACCTTTTTGAGCGGCTGAAGACACCATGTTTTGGTTTCCCTTTGGGATGACTGAAGGCGCCAAATTTGGGTTGCGTTTTGGAACGGCTGAAGGCGAAATGTTGGGGTTGCCTTTAACATTTCCGCCTGAATTACGGTCAGCTGCTTGTGTTCCAGATGATATGAGTCTTTTCGCAGACCGTGCTTTGTTGGTCGTATGTGCTGTTTGTGTCATACGATGTGAAGGAGGCGGGCCAGACTTTGTACGTGTAGGTGGGAGGTTACGCCCTACTGACCCTGCAGATGTAGGCCCGACTGGTGTCGGAGGAGCGCCATATACAGAACCTGTCGCCGGGGTTTGAACAGGGTATAAGGCTGACTCCCTGGCTGTGATGGGTGCAGGTACCGGATCAGGACTGATTGGGCTCGGAACATGGACAGGGATATACTGGCCACGTTCTCCCAGCGGTGTAAACTCGGGGACCCTTTGTCTCGCCCGGGGGACATGATCAGGAGGGTCTACCGGATCCGCTGGGTCCGGGGGTGGGCCGGGTTTCCGGTTTGGTTTGGTCTGCCAGCGTGTCAGTACTGCCGGGTGTTGTATCCGGCGGGGCGGCCGGCCTTTCTGTCCAACCCGAGACTCGCCGGTACGGGTGAAATATGGACGCTGGGCTAACGTCCCGGCAGTCAGTAGTAGTATCAGAACGACTGTGTTCATGCTCGACAGTTTACCTGAAATATGTTAAGTTTAGGTTTAGTTTGTTAGTTTGAACGTTTCATTATGTAGTATGGATTTGTCTTCTAGCTTGAAGGTTAAGCTTGAATATGTTTAGTTTAGATTTAGTTTGTTGGTTTAAACGTTTCATTTCGTATTATATATGGATTGTTATAAAATGCCAAAGACAGCAGCCCGCAACAATACTCGTGTTCCTGTCGGTTTTCTATAACTGTTCATTGAACTCATGACCCCATGTTTGTTGTTTATCTACAATTCATTCAAGGACGAACACAATAACTTGGTAAACCAAGTAACTCAGTAAAGTTAAACACTGCAGTAAACGGCAAGTATTCATTGTGCTAAATAACTTTTTCTGCGATTACATGGCAGGACCTATTTTGTTCGGCACGAACATATTTTTTTGCATCATAATTGCCTCTCGCTGATGGCAGATTTATATACAGATTGTAAACTAGCTTATATAAAGTAATTTCTAATTACTATATTTTTCTCGAGGCAAAAATAAGTCTACTTGAAAGATAAAAAAGGTATCCCCTGCGCCTCGTGTTAGGGGAGGACAAGGGGGCAATAAATGTCTTCGTTTTCCTTTTTAGCACGATTATAAAAATGGCGGTTTTCGCCTTGTAAACATCCGTTAATGGGAGTCGCCTGTAGTCTGTTTGTTGTTACGATCCATCTCTCGTCTGTCATGTGTCAGATTGAGTTTAAAGGTACTTGTTAGAAACTAGATCGTTTTTCAATCTTTGAAGTGTATAAACTGTGAATACATATATGTATTTCAATCCAAGGCTTGACATTACTTTTGAGATCTACTGCATACAAAATGGCGCTTCTTGAATCAATTAGGATTTCAATAGCTACTTTTAATTGCATATCAAACAAAAGTGCAAAAACTTTATTATTTCAACAGCATCGTATTATGACTTTGAATTTTTCTCTTCTGTGAACAAAACTCCTAAATAATGGGAAATAAGAAGGGAAACCTTGATAAATGTCGTCCACTAGTACAGCTATTATCCGTGTGAATAAATTAATGTTTATGGTCAAAATATGAACAAAATAAACAGATAAGTACGTGCGCTATGACGCACAGGCATCGCGTGACCGTGACATTTAGAATATCAAGTGGATTTTCGTAAACCTGTTGTGTGTCATTTCATTGAGAAGGAACAAACAAATACCAACTACAACAAAAATGAGATACCTAATTTGGTTAAGACTATCGTTGTCAATCATGTCAAGGTTTATAGCGGATGTCTTGATAAACAACATTTAGCATTTTTAGCGATTTCCTCGTTTTTACCTGAGGTTTTTGTAATGTGACATTTAATTTGAACGTGACATTGACAATGCGCCTATGTGTGATATAGCAACAGGACGAAGCAGTGTCATAACCCATTACCAAACGATAACGACATTTGACCTGAGAGTTACAGACGACTCGGGAAAACAGTGTGGGAAAAGGAGAAAGTGTTCATTGTTGAAAAGAATATCGTTTTGTGAATTTTAAATTATCTTTGAGATATTTTGCAAAATAAGTTATTGTATTTTACGTATATGTGCTATCATAATTGAAAGTCGTTTCATTTTAAGATTCCTAGGAATTTCAGCAGTATTTTCGCGAAAAAAGGCTCCCAGGTTTGCGGATTGCTTTTCATACACCTCTTCAAACATCGAGAGTGAATATTCACTCGGAACAGTAAACATTATACAGGCTTTACTTTAATCAAAAGTCGTAAGAATTGATCCAACTACTTACAAGGTCCATATAGTACCCTATTGTTGTTGCATAACTCCTAAAGAATCATTTTGTCAAGATTAAGATTGTCATCGCACTCATTGAGAATACAGACAGGGAGGTTTGGGCGAAATAGAATTAATAGAAATGAACGATATTGTTTATGTTGTTTTTCAAATGACGTCGAAGATGAATTTCACTTTATTTGTGTCTGTATTTGTTTTAATAATCAACGGAAAAAGTATTTGAAGAAATTTTACTATAACAGACCAAATATGTTTGAATTTATTGAGCTCATGAAATCAACAGATAAAAATACACTATTTAGAGTTGCAAAATACGCAAAGGAAGCCTTTTCACTCAGAAATTCAATTGTATAGTTGTTGTTATTTTCTTTTGAATTCATCCTCATAATATGTATCTTTTTTCATACACCATGTGATATATTTGTTTTTCATGCTATGTATGAAGATGTATTATATACAAGTCGTAAAATAAAAATCTGTTCTGTTCCTATTACTTTTTGACCATATCACTCCCCCTGGACCTTGGTGTCATTTCCTTCACTAAACGGACATTATAAGCATTGATTAACCCTTTACCAAACGCCAAATTTTCGACTGTCCCAAATTGAAAGAGCTTGCAGACGACAGATCAACATGTGATGAAATTGGAACGTAATTGTCTGATAGAGTAGAAAACATTGTGGGAAAAGGAGAAATTTCTCATTACGAGCAACAACCTGGTCAAATGTCGTTACTGTTTGGTAAAGGGATAAGAAAGAAACTTGGGCCAAGAGGTAGGGTGTCCGTCTGTTGTTTGGGAGGTTGTAGGTTCGATGAACAATGGTAGTCATGATGCCTTTTCATGCCATAGGGGTCTGAACTAATGTTTTATCACAACATGTGTTCTTGGCGGTCAATTATAAGGACTTCTGTGTGAGTGATAACTATATCATAAAGTTCCTCGATAAAAGGTCTTTTGTTTAAGTACTGTCGCAAGGCTTGAACCACAGACTATATAGACTTGTTTTGTGAATGGATGATATCCGAACTAATACTCTCTTGATGGAAAGGGCATGGTTTGATGTTTAGACGATTAGTCCATCATTTAAGTAACACACTTGATTGATGTACTTTCCAATTCTCCATTAGTGATACCGTTAAAGTTTTGTTTACTTATAAAGTGATCAGTAAAATAGGTTAATTGGTACAGCAGTAAATAGGACATTGTGATGAAGAAGTTCGTTAATTGCGAGGTTGAGGCGAAATTCACCAGTACAAGTGTAGGAAACGTTGTTTGGTCAAAGGGCACACAACAATGAAATCATTGACACCTATTGTGAATCGAACCCGGCCGTACAGTCTCAAGTTCCCGACGCTTACCCATACATCACCGTGAATATCATTACAACATGTACATGTATTGACTGCTAAACTGGGTACTTTGTGAAACACCTTAGTCAATAACATATATAAGGATCAATGTTCTATCAAAGACCTAATAAACATTAGGTCTTTGATTTAACTCATTGCCAAACAATAACGACATTTGACCGGTTGGTTGCCGACGACTCTGGAAAACACTGTGGGAAAAGGAGAAATTGCTCGTGACGAGCAATTTCTCCTTTTCCCACAATGTTTTCTACTCTATCAGAAGATAACTTTCCAATTTCATCAAATTTTAAAATGTCGTCTGCAAATTCTTTCAATTTTGGACAGTCGAAAATTTGGCGCTTGGTAGAGGGTTATGTGGGTTTTCGTTCCTAAGTTTATTTATGTTTTCTTGTATAAACGCATTTTATAATTTTGTGTAAAGCCAAAATTACATTTATTGAGAAACCAAAATAGCGCAGCGTCACATCAATGGCAAAGCATCCTTAGTTTAATGAAAGCGTGACTTAAATGGATTGATTTTTAATCAATTAAACATGTACTGCGGGAACAATGCATCTTCGCTGTAAAGCCAAATGGTCGAATGTCCTTAGTGCTGTTAAAAGCTCGACCTTATTTTGAATTATTTGTTTGAATCAATTCTACGACACGCACAAACATGTGATTCTCTGTCGTTAAGCTAGAAGGTCGAATATCCTTAGTGATAATGACGGCATTGAGTTTGTTTATTTTTTAGTCAATCAAACATGTTCTCTTAACTGTGTATAAACGTGTAAATCTTTGCTGTTAAGACGAAAGGTCGTATATCCTCTTTTAAGATAGAATGCCCATAATCCGCCATATTGACTTTCTTTTCTTCGCCGGATAACTTCTTGCCTGGGGGTCCTGGCCCATGCATACCCTAGTGCGGGGTTAACGTACGGGCCATGGCTAGATAACTTCGGCCTTTCTCTGTATGCATCGGTTGGGGCCGGAACTATTCGCTTTACAGCGAATAAGTCCGACCCCGACCGTAGTCCGAATGATCCAGACGTAGATATTTCACTCTGTTCACGCAGTTACAGCTTGGATCATCCGAGTTAGCCCCGACCGATGCACATCGAGAACGAACAAAGAAATCCGACGAAAGAATGAGTTTCAAAATGGCGGGTTATGGTTATTCTACCTTAAGACAAAATGAATATGATCCCTTTAGTAACATGACCCCGCGCTGTTCGTGTAACATCAAAGTCGTGATTTCCGAATGACACTTGACAAATTGGACACATGTTTCTAAGTGGTCCTTCGTCGTGTTGGCAAAGCAAGTGAAGCGTACGTCATAGGTTAAGCAAAAATATTGCTTCGTTTGATTTTCCCGTACACAAAGATTCGGACAAACGACAGTTTTCCTTTTAAGCATTTTTGTTATGTGTAAAAGAAACTCTCACAGAGATTGAGATTAAAGCTGACGAGTCATAACACCATTATTGCTTGAAATCAATTTTATTATTTTGAAATATGCAAGTGACTTTGTATAACATTTCAAATAAAATCATTGTATTGTATTGTTTCGAGTCCTAGACGACATAGATTGCCATTTACGTCAATGTCCGAGACATCTATGCTACATTATTTCGATCTTTGTTAAAGTTTTAAACATATTTGTTTTACATCGGTTGTGACAGAAGCTTGAAGCTTATTAGATTTACTCTCGCTGACTGCTTCCTGGGTACCACACCAGTACTCGCACAGATTCGTTTACCAAAATCTAGCTGCAGTGACTGTTTACGAAGTGATATATCAATAAATAAATAGACAAATTAAAAAATGAATAAATATGTAACGTTCGTTGAACGTTTAAACAAATTAGGGAACCTAAGGCATTGTTGTAGAGAACATGCTGGTATATATATAGATACCATAACCGCTCAGTGTACGACAGTGTTTTTCACTGATCAGATGTGTTTGTGTCTATGCGAGGTTCATTTGCTAGGTTCGTTACAAATATATAGATGAATAAATTAAGAAATAAATCAAAAGTCGAATAAAATGACAATAAATAAATATGTTGATAAATAGGCGAATAAATGTATGAATAAAAAGATAAATAAATACATAAATATATTAATTAATTAATAATCAAATGAAAAAAATAGGAAAATAAATGAAAAAAATAGATAAATAGATAAATGAATAATTACAATATTTTATGCAGAGTTGAACATATGAAATAGAAAATCTAAAATTAAAACCCATTCTATGCAGAGATATAATGCAAAAGACAATCTCTATGAAACAATACTTGCCACTTATCGTTAACGTATCCCTTATTTGACGTTAACACGTTGAGTACTTTACGTTCATATAACGCACAACTGTGATGAACGTTAAATGGTCGAAAATGGCGCGCGTGGGACGTCCCTACCTTCTAAATAAAACACACAAGTCGCTTCTCGCGTCGGTTGGTACTTGTAACCGAGGTTCACCTTGTAGTCTAGTCTGTTAGGGGTTTAATGTTTTTCATCCGGACTAAAGTGTGAAACTTTGTAAATATGTTTATATCGATGATCTGAATCAGAAAAACCAACTGTGCCCGATTTTCAGGTCCTATATCATTTTTTATACATGTATGAATATTCGGATAGATGTACCCTTCGACTACTCTTCCTTTCTATATGATTTTTTCGGATTTAACAACTGTACGGCTAAACTAAGACGTGGAAACATACGGAATTTGGCGTTTTCTATATGAATGGACAACTATATATCATTTAGGGCCCCTGGAAGACATTTCCTCGCCATATTTGAGCCGGTCAATATGGGATTCTTGATAATGAAACCTATTTGCTCGTGTATTAGCTTATCTTGTTTGTGTGTGCATTTCATCAAATTTTCAAAAAATTAAAGACCTGAAATGATAAATTCGTATGCATCCATTGCCACATGGCCGCGTTGATAGAATGGCTTAAATTCGATAGTTAACTCAACCGTTGGGTTTGAATCTTGACCTGGTCATATATAAGGGGAAGTTCACTGATAAATTTGCGGAAGGTCGTTAGTTCTCTAATAGATACCCCGATCAATAATGAACTGGACATAGTAATATAACTGAAAATTCCTGATGCGTTGTGAATTACGAAACAGTGGAGGTCTTGGGTTCGATACTCGGTCAAGGAAACTACTTTCCGACAAGGGTCATCCGTGGCCTATAGTGGTTAGAGTACAGAACTTGTGATCACACAGACCCTCTCTGGTGGTTCAAATCAGGGCGCTGTCAATTCGTTTATGGGGGGTTAGCTCCCGGCTACCAACCGGAAGGTCGGTGGTTCTACCAAAATGGTTGATCGAGCCCTTGTTGGCAGTTCAGCAAATGGGGTCTTAATTCCTCCACAACTTTGAGCCGGGCATCGCAATATGACATGCTGTTGACACGATGTGAAACCATATACAAACAAACAAATCTTTCCGACAATAGAATTCGCCACTCATCCAAGATTCTTTGGCCATGTGAGTATGTAGTCAGCGACATGGAAAGATGTAGTTTGAGTACTGGTGTGAGAAAGTCAGGAAAGCATAGTAGGTGCGCTGATCGCCGTGAAATGACCATATATGTTAAAAAGCGGTACACACCAAATTATTGATGGGTCTTTCATCTAATGATTAGATCGGTGTTAAGATTTGCTTTCTTTTTTACACTGATTGCCTACAATTTCCACTGCATTTGCAAAGTGATGTACATGGAAGTCGGTGGTTTTTACAAACGCAATTTCTCATGTAAATTGGAAGTGCTTTGCAGCCGCATCTTATCAACTCTCTACAACTCTTTGCTGCTTCTGGTAATGTTGTCCAAACCGGCTTCCAATTATCGCCAGCCTTTAACCATCCAAATGCTTCTGGGGAAGGGACGTTTTGCCTCGACTCTAAACAGCTTAACCAGATACTGGCCTGGTACAAACTCCTATTCACGTGTAAACAGAGGGCATCCTGTGTCGGTGGCAAACTTTGCATCATCTTGACGTTCTTTCCTTGTGCAAATAAATCTTGTCGAAGATCGTTTACAAGTGTGTGCTCTGTTGTGTGGTCATACAGAACACACACGTATCTCTCCAACAAATGGAATGAATGTGACCCAACTTCTAAAGGAAGAAATAGATTTTCGAGTTTCAGTGCACCGATCACTGCTGGGTATGCTTTCAATGACTTCCAAGAAGATCTTTTGCCTTTGCCTGCAAAATGAGATGTTGTATCACAACCCGTCAATGCATGAAAAAATGGAAGAGCTCTTGAAAGGTCACTTCCTAGAGCATTAAAGATTGAATTTACTTGATAATATCTCAAATGTTTTCCTTTACCGAATTCAATCCATATGTCAAGACCCGCATGTAGGCTTTCAAGATAGGAAAATATTCCAACAAGAATTATGACAACATCTGTGTCGACTGTACTTATCATTATCTTCGAAGCACCCTTTTTAAGAGCATCAAGGACATGCAAACACATTCGTGTGTCTGCCTCTTCATGGTCCGACTCTATCATGGGTTCAGCGCACCCCTAGCAATAACAGACTTTCCAGAAGTTATATAAACTTGTTTGTCCGGTTGATAACTGAATGATGATACAGTATCACTTAAGAGAGCGAACAATTCCTCTTTGTTTTTTGAATCACGCAAGAAAGATTGAAAGTTTGCAGGTAACTTTGTTTGAGTTGATACTTTTCTTCTCGAACCACTACCACGTTTCTGTCTTGTAGTGTTTTTAAGGCTATCAGTCAAGTATGAATCCCAGACAATATCTATCCTATTTTGATCCTGAAGTTGTCGGAGCGTCCAAGGTATAAACACATTATTTGCGTACTCTCCGAATGTATGTGCATCACCTTTTGGTAGCGAGTGTATCACTGCAGCACCATCAAATACCTTTGCATCACATTGAGGTGGATCGGCGCTACTAGAAGGAGCTAGACAATCGAGCAACTCGGATTTATTGCTTGGAAGAAGAAGCTTCCCATGTTGAGATAGTGATGGTGGCCATGGATGATTCTCATGCGAAAAGAACTCTTCCAGATTTCCTTCTCGAACTTGACAGGAGATAAAAAGTCTACTGAAAAGGGAGAAATCGCTTTTCAGCTCAATCGTTTGCTCTTTTAACCTAGAATTTACCTTGAGTGGTGGTGTTCTAAAAAGGGGGAGTTTATTCTTTGTAATTGTAGCACGTACAGACTGAGTTCTATCTACAAGAACATGCCGAACATATTTATCATACTGTGCTTTACCTGTCGTCTCAATTGTATTGATAGTAAGATTTACAGGGTCATCTGCACAGTCATGGCTGTCAATTGTCATAAGCTCTTCAGAGCCTTCCATAAACGGGTTTCCAAAAGCATTGATGGTTGCACACAGTTTTTTCACCTGTCTTTGGAAGGTTTTCTGTGTTGACAAACCTTCCTCGTGACTACTGGTGTCATTAACAGAATGGTTCTTGTTTATAAAAGTGCTCTCAAACTCATTTAAAAGTCTAGCTTGTTCGGGACCCGACACCATCCACTTCTTCAATGCACTTGGTTTTTCAGTAAGACCAATTGCACCACCAACATCTTTAATGATTTTATTATTTTGTTCATGTGCTTGATCTAGGGGAATAGAAGAGAATCTTTTGTTGGTCTTTTGGAAGACACAACATGATTGAAAGATGTCTACAATTTCATTAGGTAAAGCTTTCATATCCCTAATGTGTACAGGCAACCAACGGGCGTAATTTGTATGGTCTAGTGCGAAGAACATTGGGGCTAACTTTTCCATAGTTTCGATATACAAATTGAAGTTTCTTTCACGGTGCGACCTCACAAAAGTCAATACCAAAAGTTCCAAATCCAAAATGAGATTCCAAAACTTGAACATGGGCACCTTTCTGGCCATATCAGATTTCCAGGAGGAAAATGCATCTTCATCAAAAACTCCTTGATGTGTTTCAAATGCCTCTTTTTGTAACTTAGAAAGTGACAAAGCCGTTACTTGATGAGCGTGTCTTGTTTTTGTTACATGCGAGGCGTGAATGAAAGAGTCAGCTGTTCCCGAGGAAGCTATATCGGCCTCGGTTAAAATACCTGTCCACCCCGAATCTTCAAGTAGATCTCCCACCATTCGCCAACAAGCTATCTCAATATGTAAGCCACCTAACATGACAACATATGAGGATTCTCCAAACAAGTTTGGCCAGCGCCATTGGATTTGCTTTGCTAAGGCAAACAGTGGCTGATCAACAACCATTACAGGTATCTGTCCAGGATTGCATACAGAAATAGTCTCCCGAATAATAGTCATACCGTGTCTCATCATGGCGACAGTTGAGGCTTTCTCATGGAAAAGGGGCAATAATGATGATATTCCAGGCATTATACACTCCTCAGGTTGAATTGATGCATGGTAAGCACCCCATGCAATAGCATCACCTTTCTCTAAAGGATCTTTATCAAGAAGGGACACTGAATGTTCCAGCCAGTCGGCTTCTTTCTGTTTTCCTAATTCAAGTCTGGCACTGGCATCCGTAAATGTTGCCTTTGGTACAGTGACACCTTCTAGGTTGCAGTTTACAGCCGGGACTATTTTATAGCTGTCTGGTAAAGATGGGCTTATAGTATTTGACTCTTTTAAAAGCATCAGTGGTTCGCGAGAATCACCAGGGTTATTTTCAGTTGGGAATTGAAAGATACTAATACTTGTGCCATGAAATGATCCTTGTGCAGTAGTAGCAGTTGGATTGTGATCGATATTGTCGAGCGCTCCAACACTGAAAATACCTGTTTTTAGTTGTGTTGGGCATACTACGTTCTCAGCCTGAAATCTATGACACAGTGCTGATGTTATACCTTCTTGCACTTCTAGCAAACGGTTATAACTAACACTTAGACCCATTTCACTGAACTGTGTAATCAGCTTTTTGCTACGTGTAAGTGTATGGACATTAAGGCCAATGTACAAAGGAAGGGGTGGCTCACGAGCTTTCAAATGTCTTCGGGCGCTACTGGTAGAAAGTCTTTCTTTAGTGTTAAAGAAAATCAATTGACTAATGCTTAAACAGGCCCGTGAATTCCTCATGTTCTGATCTTTAATATTTGGACCATACAAAAGTAACGCTACTAGTGTTTTAAGACTTGTGGGTATTGACGTTTTCTCACATCCTTCTGGGAAACTGCCAGTAAACTGAAAGTATTCCTCTGAAAAAATTTCCTTTCTGATGGCGTTGCAAACACGAGATAGGGAAATGGCTTCTTGATCAAGGTCCCTCTGTTCGACAGCTTCTTTTAAAAGGCGTTGCATACCTTCATTAAATACTAAAATAATGTGTTTGCCGTCAGTCTGCTCTTGGCATTCAGGAAATTGGGATATGATTTTAGTTTTTAATTTATACCTGTTGACTGATTTTGTAGTGTCAAAAATTTTAAGTCTATCCTCAACTATGAATGCAACTCTGAAAGCTTGTATATAAATACACCCTGCTCTACACGATATAATGTACAAGTTCTGCAAATACCCTTGCTTCTATTGGTTCGCTACATGCAGAAGATAAAATTGTTTCACTTTTACGTTCAAATGCTCTAAAACGATTTTTGTACTGCAAAATACAGTTGTTGTGATATTTAGCTTCTAATGCTACAAGATCACCCCCGTGATGCGAGATAAAAGTGATGTATCGCCCATTTTAGTGGCCATATCTCTAAGTGTTACTTCGAAATTAAATGTCGAACAGTTATGAAGGGGCCCCCCAGACTCTTCACAGAATATGCAGTGATGCAACATAGATGATGAAGCTCCGCTTTGCCGGCGGCGAGATTTGCGAACTGAAGAGTCGGCATCTTCCGCTGCTGCTCGTTCATTTCGCTCCCTTGTGCGTGCGAGCTTAGAACTGGTAAATTTAAGATGACATGATTTATGCCACTTTGCCGAATTATATATCAGATCATGGACACTTTCGTTACCATGTATAACCAAAGTTGTTGGTAATTTGTCAAGTTTTGAAAAACCTTGGACGTTTTGCAAAAAATCACCATAAGATTTCTCAGGATTGCGATTGTTCGATTGGCTATCGGCGGGACATATCAAAATGCCATCAGACTTGCCACAAACAATGCAGTTGTTCCAATCCATGTTAACCTTTCAGCTGCGGAAATAGAACTGAAGTGACCTACACAAAAACGCTCACTAATAAAACAGTGAGGGGTGTCTAAAAATTTCGATGGGTATCAATTGGACATTAAAAGAAAAAAAAGAGACAATTAAAAAGGATCTTTAAAACTGCTATTGCTAAAGTCGACGGCGCCTTGAAGAATATGCCTTTAAATACTTTAGAAACCTCGTTTGAATCGGAAATATGAATATATCTTGGTCAAAGAACTTATTAAACGGCCCTCGTACGAAATGGTAGCGTAAATTGCAGTGAAAACTTATTACGTCATGTAATTTTAGCACACGTCATAAAACCTTAAGTATCAAAGGAAAGGTATTCGGATAGTACATCTATCCGAATTTTGATAATGCGTTAAAAACCGAAATAGGTCACTGAAGTCGGGCACAGTTGGTGCAAATTGATGAGGATGTTGTCAAGTTACTGTGTGCAAAATTTGTTGCTTTAGTCCGGAAGAAAAACATCTCGGTAAAATGTTGCGTTAACAGACTAGAGTATTGTAAGATTCGGGACGAAGGCTAAAGGATGATGTAAAGAGGACTAAAAGCTATGCTTTATTTCTCTATTATATTTTAAAGTTTACGCTTATAAAATGTCTTTAGAAACCACTGTGACAAAAGGATATTTTTTTTCAAAATAAGCAATTTGTCCTTTTGTCACAACTGTCTCTACTAGAAATCAACTACAAGTTTGTATGTGTTCATCTACATAATAGATTCATGTTCTATTAAGTCATTCGGCAAACATATTAGAGTTAATAGAGCTGCTCGGCGAATCTTATGACTCCGCCTTTTTACATTATGCTCAACTTTGTCACAAACAGGTAGCACAATACCAGCCGCGTGACAGATAAGATGACTTCCTTTCATTGGAACACATTGATGGAACGCCAACAATACTACAACTTTCGATGTTTTTCAAAATTGTAAATCATTTAGTAGAAATTGACAAAAACGACTTCCTTATCCTAGAATATGCTAGAACAAGCTCTCCTCAAATAACTAAATATGCTAGAACAAGCTCTCCTCAAATAACTAAATATGCTAGAACAAGCTCTCCTCAAATAACTAAATATGCTAGAACAAGCTCTCCTCAAATAACTAAATGCAAACCCTACTCTACAACGTCTGACAATTTTAAATTCGTTTTCCCCCCAGATGTATTCCCCTATGGAGTGAATAAACTAGGGCCTACCAGCAACAGTGGCTGAGGCCCACTCTTTTGCATCATTTAACCCTTTACCAAACGCCATATTGTCGACTGTCCCAAATTGGAAGAGTTTTCAAACGACATTTCAAAATGTAATGAAATTGAAACAGGGAAAAGGAGAAATGTCTTTCATAGTTGTCTGCAATAAACTGGTCATATTTCGTTATTGATTGGTAGAGAGTTTAGAGTGGGCTTTCAACCCTCTCGTACCAAAGTAGCCGTTCTCTTCCGGCTGTGATCAAGTATCACTGTATAATGAACTAGAGCTATGTCATCGGAGTACACACCCTGGTATCGTCACAGCAGCTGGATTGGTCTATATCTGATGGTGCGAAGGCAGTCAAGGATTTTTTTTTTATTTTTCCTTTCCTTTCTTTTATCATTTGCATTCAAGATTATCTTGCCTGCTTCTCTACTCACTTTCCTATCACCTCAGTTTGTATTATAAATCGTTTTCTTAAACGCACCGTTGTGCAATTGTCAAATATGACAGGACAACGTATTAACGTATCTTAGTAGAGGAAGATGCCAAAACTCCATTTTGTGGGGGCACCAACATATTAAGGCTAAAGCCATATGTGATGTGTGCATTCAAGTATTGAATTGACTCTTGTCAGTTTTCATACTTAATTACCTACAAAGGACCAATTAACAAACTTTGGTCAATACAAGGATTAAGGGTTGATGCAATTTAAAACAGATTTGCCACATTTGCATCATAGGCCTATAGATGCCAGTTACATATATAAGAAGCTAATCGAACAAGCATTAAATTTTGGCCAGTAATAAAGATTTATAGTAAAGGTTATTAATGTTAATATTAAATGTGATGTGTTTAATCAACATCAAAACATTATGGATATTTACTTCAAAGACTTTTTTTCTAAATAAGAATAACTCATACGTTTTTAGCTAAAGAACAGAATCCAATATAAAGAATATTATTAATAAAATTGAAAACTATTCTGAACAAACGCATCATAAAAAGCTGAATCTCAACTCGTGACACTGTGCGCAATTTTCTTTGCTCACAAGTATTCTGGTCAAAAGGACAGTTTCTTGCATAGGCGATGGCCACCAATGCTGCTTTACAAACGAAGATTGTACCATGTAGAAGGTTGAAGGCTGTAAGCGGAAACGATGTCCGAAAAAACGACGTGATTGTCTGTGGAAACCCGCAGACTTCGAAATATCACATCATTTTCTTCGGTGGAGACGTGCAAGTAAGTCGGACGTTTGACTTTTGTGGTATCGTCAATGAAACAGATGATTTCTTAAAAGGGAATTTCAAAATTTGAATTAGAATACCGGTGTCTGACGGGTCCCACATGGAAATGATTATTCATTGTTCAACTTGTGACATGAGCAGAAATTTGATGGTTTATGTCCTATTTGGTGTTATCCTGGGGTCAATACTATGTATAACAAAGATTACAACTCTCAAATGGAAAATTGGACTAATACAGTCAACTCGACAGTTTCGGATCATCGACAGTTCCGGATCATCTTAAGTTTGTTCTCCAATTTCTATGAATGCAAAGACACTCTGGCCTTAAAAACTTAAGTGTCATTTAGCATTTTCATTTAGCTGTTGACAAAACAAAGATGCCATTTCCACTACTGTTCAAGCGATCACAATCAATTTCGAATGGTTAATTAAGAACAAGACAAGTCACTGGAAGTTGACCTAATTTCAACGATATTTTTTTCTCGGCGGCTTTGTCGCTCATTTAAACAAAATGTACACTTAAAATTGACATCATTCATAAGGAAAAATATAATAGAATGTAGTCATGTGAAAGTTTCACGCTCAAACGAGCCTGGGATTAAATATTTGTATGTTGAATGAAGACAGGGGAACTCGACAGTTTCGGATCACCTCTTTGGTACTATAGACACTACAGGGGTTTTCTCAACATTACTTCCGGTCATTCTCATACACTCTTAAAAGGAAAAAGTCAAATAATTCATTAAAGAGAAATTGTACCAGGCATGTCTTTGATGAAAACTAAGTATTAATTGATGATATTTTTTCTGTTTTGATGGTCTCTTTGCTTTAGTTAACTCTTTTTACAATACATGATATGACAATTAGCGTGATTCGGAACTGTCACATTTGATCCGAAACTGTCACGATGACCCCGATATTGTTTTCTTCAAAAAATGAAAAATGGTTAATAAAAGCGGCAAATTATTGGTATGAATGAACAGAGGATGTTTTTTCCGTTTAATTCATATGTTCATTTCTACAGGAAATGTGTTAGTACTAGAATAAACGATCTTTTATTTATTAGTGATCCGGAACTGTCGAGTTGACTGTAGTTGTACAAAGTTGTCTGGCCTGCTACTCCAACAATTGATCTAATTCTATTGTAATTCTTTCAGATACCAAAAGAATGTTTTTTTCTATAGACCTATTATAAACAACCTCCAATAACGGTTTCAGACTAAGCATTCTCAACAGGATTCGTTTCCTAAAGATTTACTTGATTTCTGAACACATTGACACATATGAGTTCACCTTGCTTATTCCCTGTACAGCGTTATCATAACCTGACACCAGGCTGTCTAAAATTTGCAATGGATTTATAGAATAATTTGATTACAAGTATCATGAAGTTTAAGTCAGTTTATAGTCTTTGCCAATACATCAATAATTGTGTATTAAACATTTAAAACACTTTTTGTAAGTCCCAAACTGTTTTGTTTTCTTCAATACAAGTTTCTAAAATGATACAGAGGCTAGTAATCGTTCTTTGTTTCCATTTTTTTTGCTGTAGTTTTGGTGGAGTGAAATATTTGTGTTACATGAAAATGAATGAACTATGTTTTTCTTCATTGTTTATCCTTTATAGTGCAGGAACCTACTTCACGCTTATGTAACCAGGTTAGATCCAGACCGGACCGCCAAGAAATTGGCGGCTGGCCTGCGATATAATCTGTTTGCTACTCTGAGTATCTTTCCTCATCTAAATCAAGCAGATATTTAGGGTTTTGGAAAGCAGACAACACAAAAATCTATTTTTTTTTTTAAATTACCAAATATTCTCAACTTTGGCCTGTTTTTTTTTTTACAGGACTACAAGGAGCAGATGTGTGTTAACAACCCAGCCTATGATTATTGGGACTTGGAAACAACTGCTCGCATTATACAGCAAAAGATATCAGACTCAACAGTGTTTGTGATCAAACCATTTGAGATGTTCCTCAATACTTTCAGTATGTATAAAAACTTTCTTCTCTTCGATGAGGAAGGAAGGCCAGACTTTACTAGTAACTGTGGAGGAATTTCTCATTTAAAAGCGCTTTATACAAACTCAAAGAAGTTAATGATAGAAGAAAACTCTCTAGACAATTCTAAAGAAAACATGATAGATAAGCCTGAAATCTGTCTAATGGGTTTTAGTAAAGGTTGTGTAGTGCTAAATCAATTGATGTTTGAACTGAAAAGTTACAGAACGATTAGAGATGAGTTTCTAGGCATGATAACACATATTCACTGGCTGGATGGGGGACATACGGGTGGGAAGAATGCATATATAACAGATGTGGACACATTAAAAGATATTGCAGCTTTAAAGGCAAAGTTATATGTCCATGTTACTCCATATCAAGTGTGTGATCCTGTGCGAGCGTGGATTGGAGAAGAGGAAACTTTCTTTGTGGACAAATTAAAGAAAATTGGTGCAGACATCATGGAGAAAAAACATTTCATGACAGAACCAGGTTCCATTCTTAATCATTTTAAAGTTTTAACAGCATTCTAAGGAAGTGTGAGGTATATTTAGATACAACATATGTAGTGCAGGGTTTATCTTTTTTAGATACAGTGTAGGTACGGTCATGACTTTTGAGACATATTTTAGAAGTAAACCTTGTAGTAACTTCCAGTTACTCCAGACAATTAAATTAAACAAACTCTGAATTGAATCACATATTTAAAATTTTAACATACATAGCTACTTCTGGGAGCTAAATTATTAACACACAAATAAAAGATAGTAAAATGTATAAATTATTGGCAGCATGCCTACTAGAATTTTAAAAAGTGGGTATCTGTACCCATAATGGTGGGTATCTGTACCCACAATGGTGGGTATCTGTACCCACAATGCTTTGAAAAAGTTAATACTGCTAAAACCAATAAGTTGTAATAAGTTTTCATTGATCTATTTTATCCAGTACTACAGCTTAATGTATACTTAACATTAGGCTGTTATTTATATTAATATATAATATTAATATTAGTCTCATCTTTACTATAAAAGGGCACTCATTAAATAACTTATACAACAAAACAAATATATCCATTTGCACAACAGCGAGGCATGGTAGCTGCTGCTATGGAGTTTATTTGCATCAATACTAATACATGTTCTTACATATGGTTTGATTAACATATGAGTGGGATATAAATGCATGTGCTATGAGTTGTACATGTATGCAATGTAGTATCCACCTCACGGAATGAATGCGACATCCAGCAAAAAAACAGAGAATTTGCTCTGAAAAAGCTTTTCCCCTAACAAGTTCAGCGTCCATCTCAGTGGCATACAAGGGAATTCGTACCATAAAACCATGACACAAACAAATCAGACATAACTAAATACTCGTCCTATGAAAGTTTGATTTTCCGACATAGTGTGCTCGCTAGAACTGCCACATATTCATTACATTAACTTAACATTAACAAGCAATCTCGAGCTCTGCTCTGATTGGTCAATGTTTCATTACAACTTGTCATAACAACTTTCAGGTGCGTATCTATACAACAAAACTTTTCCGCTATTCTACATAACTCAGAAAAGGAATAATATCAAGCCTTATTAAACATAAGGGTATTTTTACTCTGGCTTGGGCATTTCCTTACTGTAATACTCGATGACCATTCTGTTTTGCACATTTGCAACAATAGGCCTGCAGGAACTTGCTATATGCGTTGCCTTTTTTACTTTGAAAACTCCCCTTTCACATGGCAAAGATGTTAAAGGGCATGTACATAACACTAAATATTAAGTTGCAAAATCTGGATATGCCTCTTTTTAGTCATATATCCCCCTTTTCTAATGGTTAACAGATGAATTCGTGTTTGTTTTTTCCTTTGTGTGCTTTAAACATTATTGAAAGGAAAACATATGTAAGTAGGAACTTGGTATTTGTAAGATTTGAAATACTCATACTTAATCAAGTGACTCATCAAGTAACTGTACATAAGCATTTTGTTGGTCGAGCAAATCCTCATACATGGTCAACCATGAGGCATACTCAGTCCGCAAAGCGTCAACATCAGTGTCCTTTTCAAATAAACTTATGAGCGATTCACCTTTTTTGTCAATAAGCCTGATAGAATATTCTCTTTCTTTATATTTTTGTGATTAATCAGATGAAAGATTTGGTGTTTGATTGACATTCTGTACCATCCCAAATTTATGTCGCTTGCTTGGAATGACATCTTTTGGGACACATTTGTCCAGTCTAGCCCTTTCACCCTGAGTATACCATCCTTGTAACCCTGACTTGATCTGCGATGGGTTTCCCCAGATTAAGTCCCCTTGTTGGGCTCCATGTGGGCGGGGACCAAGGATGGTGAACTTTTTAGATTAATATGGAATCCCATAAAAAAGCTGCCAAGCGTACCCTTTCTGACAGTGATTCAGAGGCAGAGTCTTCTCCGTCACCACTAAATTTTCCACGATTTATTGTGGTTGAAGCAGAAGACTCAGTCAAACCTATAACACACATATCACCATTTGTTATCGAGAAAACAATCAAAAGTATTCTCGGTACACCAAAATCAGTCAAAAAACTAAAAAACAACACGATCCTCATTGAATGCTTTACAAAGCAACAAACCATCAACATACTCAAACATAAAACACTATTCAAACAAGCAGTCAAAGTATACCCACATCCATCACTCAACTCATGTAAGGGAGTCATCCGTTGCAAGGACCTCCATTACTGCTCCTCTCTTGAAGACATCAAGGACAACTTGAAGCCACAGTCAGTTACTGATATCAGACACATCAGTGTCAAAAGAGATGGAGTGTTGAAAAACACTAACACATATATAATCACTTTCTCATGTCCCACAGTTCCACCTACACTTAAAATTGGATTTGAATCCTTAAAAGTAGACACATACATTCCTAACCCTCTTCGTTGTTTTAAATGTCAACGATTTGGTCATCACACCACAAAATGCACCAACACCAGTCTGTGCTAAATGCGCATTTGTAGGCGCAGATCACAGCACTGAACACTGCACCGCACCTGCATGCTGTTTCAACTGCAAGTCTGGTCACGTTGCCTATGCGAAGGAGTGTCAAACTTGGAAAGATGAGAAGGATATCCTGACCATCAAGTACAAGGAAGGCATCTCCTTTGCAGAAGCACGCAAACTTGTCTTGCAACAAAAGCAAGACAAGGAAAGGCTTGTCAGTGGGAACAGCTACTCAGCAGTAGCCTCCCCGAAGCAAGACTGCCATACCTGCGATCTTCTCCTCAAACTTCTTTTGGAGAAGTTTCCAGAAATGGCAGAGGAGCTGAAGGGCAAGGTCCCAGCACCACTTCTAGCATCATTCATTGCAAAACAACCATCTGCTGCACCAAAACCTGCAACTGCACCCAAACCATCTACTTCTGCACCCAAACCTCAATCAGCACCAAAACCTTCTACCGCCACACCAAAACCTGCAACTACACCAAAAGATACTTCTGCACCAACACCTGCATCAACAACTAAAGCTAAACAACCTGCCTCTGAATCAAAATCTAAACAACAACAAAAATCTATTTCTTCTTCCAATGGTCCATCTTCTGGATCAAAGGCAACCCCTTCTCTTTCTAAGAAAGAAAGGAAAAACCTTCTCAAACAAAAATCTCTTTGTTCAAATGAAGAACACTCAGGTGCTGCGACAAGTTCTGTCGCAAGAACCCCCATTGCAACTTCTAACAATTTTGAAGTTCTGGATGCAATGGACACTGAAGAGGTCCTTGCAGGCGACTCTTCAGATGTCGAACAGTCCATCTGGGGTGGTTCTTTGGATGATTGGGGGAAAAAACCAAATACCAAGGACCCCAAGTCACCTGCTTCTTAACTTTTTAATCTGCTGCAATGAATTATAGAATGCTTTTTTATACTTTTTTATTTTTACTTTTTAACGCAATGGCTAATCCAATTATCCAATGGAACTGTCGAGGTCTGAAGGCCAACTTTGATGAGTTGTCACTTCTGATTAATAATCACAAACCTGCTGCACTTTGTCTTCAAGAGACATTCTTGAAAGAGGATGACACTATCTCCCTCAAATTTCATTCTATATATAACAAGATTTACACTGAAGGCAATAAAGCCCAAGGTGGAGTATCTGTCATTGTTAATAACAGTGTTCCTCACAGGCACATACAGCTTGATACTTCCCTTAAAGCTGTAGCTGTGAGATTATCTTAACATAACACTATTACCCTGTGCTCTTTGTATCTTCCACCAAATAAACCTATACACCAAGGTAGTCTTGATGATTTGATATCGCAACTACCTCAAACATTTATACTTGTTGGTGATTTTAATGCACATAACACCATATGGGGTTGTACAGATACAAACCGCCATGGTGATCAAATAGAGAATTTTATGTCTGTAAATTCTCTTTCGTTCCTGAACGATCCAAGTGCAAAAACATATTTGCATCCAGCTTCAGGATCATATTCTTCTATTGACCTTTCTTTTTGCAGTTCAGTACTTCTCCCTGATTTTTCATGGAGATGTTTAGAAGACACTTGTGGAAGTGATCACTTCCCTATTATTTTAAATGAAAATAAACCTTCAGTCCTTGATCGTCCTCAAAAATGGAAGTTGTCCAAAGCAAACTGGAGTAAATTCCAGATGCTTTATGAACGGAATATTGTTCACCATGCATTTGAGGACTGTGAGGACCCTTCCTTCCTTTTTTCTTCTTTATTGTTTGATGCAGCCAAACAGTCTATACCTCAGACCTCGACAAATCCAAAACGTCCAGATAAACCTTGGTTCACTTCTGAATGTAAGGAAGCCATTAGGGAACGAAAGGCGTCTCTCAGGAACTTTAACCTGAGACCAACACAAGAAAACCTTAACGACTTTCATATCCGCCGTGCAAAGGCAAGATGCACAATTAAAACCAGTAAGCGCAAGTCCTGGAGAGATTATGTCTCTAGACTTAATAGTCGCACCTCAACCAAAAAGACTTGGGACATGATTCGTAAAATGAATGGCAAAGGTCACCTGACTTCAAACAATCAAGAAATAGATAACCCTCAGGACATAGCAGATACCCTGGCAGAGACTTTCTCGATGAAATCCTCTGCTGAGAACTACTCTAAAAAATTTCAGACCTTTAAAACAAGAGAGGAGAAAACAAAGCTCAATTTTACTTCTAAAAATGAAGAGCATTACAACAAACTCTTTACTCTTAAAGAAATTCAATCCGCCTTGAAGAAAGCACATGACACTTCTCCAGGTCAGGACCAAATTCACTATCAATTCCTCAAGCACTTACCACATTCATCCCTTTCTATTTTACTCGATATTTTTAATAATGTTTGGCAGACTGGTGAATTTCCATCCAGCTGGCGAGAGGCTTTGGTCATTCCAATTGCAAAACCAGGAAAGGATGCAAAAGATCCAAACAGCTATCGACCGATTGCCTTGACAAGTTGCATCTGTAAAACTCTTGAACGGATGGTTAACGATAGGCTTGTTTGGTTTCTTGAATCGAACAACCTTATTGTATCTGTTCAAAGTGGCTTCCGCCGACAACGAAGTACGTTAGACCATCTTGTTCGGTTCGAAACGTATCTTCGAGAAGCTTTTATTAAAAAGCAGCATGTAGTATCTGTATTTTTTGACTTGGAAAGTGCATATGATACCACTTGGAAACATGGTATACTTAAAGATTTACACGATTTTGGCCTCAGAGGCCGCCTACCTATATTCATTGCAGCATTCCTGGATGAACGGCTCTTCCGCGTTCGTGTTGGGAACACCTTGTCAGGTGCTCGCGAGCAGGAAATGGGGGTTCCCCAGGGGTGTATTTTGTCTGTTACACTTTTAAGCATTAAGATAGATAGCATTGTTAAAGCTATAAACCCTGGAGTGGACTGCTCCCTCTATGTAGACGACTTTCTTATTTGTTTCTGTTCCAGAAACATGGATATTATTGAACGCCAACTACAGCAATGCCTTAATAAATTACAAATATGGTCAGATGAAAATGGGTTCAAGTTTTCCAAAACGAAAACCAAATGTATGCATTTTTGCAATCTTAGTGAATTGCATCCAGACCACGATCTGACTCTAGGCAATACTAAACTAGAAGTTGTGCCAGAGTTCAAATTTCTTGGAGTCATTTTTGACAAAAAGCTTTCTTTCTTACCTCATATTAAATCTCTTAAAAAGAAATGCCAAAAAGCAATGAACATTCTTAGAGTTATTGCACACTCAGATTGGGGAGCCGATAAGAAGGTCCTGCTAAGGCTGTATCGATCCCTTATTAGATCGAAACTTGACTATGGATCTATAGTGTATGGATCAGCCCGTAAATCCTATCTCCAGCTGCTAGATCCAATACAAAACCAAATGAAATGCCGCCTTCCAGACAAGTCTTCTATCTTCTCTGCAGAGATAAGGGCTATTGATCTAGCCCTTAACCTGGTGGAAAATGCAAATTCCACCCGATTTATTATATTTTCTGATTCTCTATCAGTACTGCAAGCCTTATCAAATCAAAAGTTGGAGAACCCTTTGGTATGCCAAATTATTCAAAGGATCTCTCATATTTTGTCTTCAAACAGACTTGTGTTCTGTAGGCTTCCAAGCCACACTGGTATCATGGGTAATGAACATGCGGATAGATCCGCTAAATCAGCTCTTAACCTTTCCATTTCAGATTTTAAAGTACCATACACCGATTTTAAAGCTTCTATTTTAACTTACATCACATCCATCTGGCAATCAACATGGAATGCTGATGTTTTTAATAAATTGCATTCAATTAAGCATACCCTCGGAGAATGGTACCCTTCTTACAGGTCCGTACGAAGAGAGGAAGTTACAATTGCACGAATCCGAATTGGTCATTCACACATTACACACTCCTGGCTCTTGGCTAAGGAAGATGCACCTGAATGCATTCCATGCAATGCACCCTTTACCATCAAACATATATTGCTAGATTGCATTGATTTTCAAAGAATTCGTGCAAGATATTTCAATGTCAACACTATTTATGAGCTTTTTGACACTGTCAGGATTGAATTAATTCTTTCCTTTCTCAAAGAGATTGGAGTTTACAATAGATTGTGATTCCTTACACATTCTAAATATATATACATTTATCAATATCATTTTTTCATCACACACTATTTATTTAATATCACACATTCATTACAAACAATCTATCAACAATCATTATTTTTTTACAAATCTTATATCTACTTTTGTTCATTAATTACAAATTCTTATTTATTTTTTCTTTAAACAAATACATTTTAACCTGTTAATATTTTTAATATCCATTCATCCACATCATCATAATGCGCGCTAAATGACCTTAGCTGTCGATGCGCCTTAAAACACCATTCATTCATTCATAAAAATACTGTCATATATCAAATATTGACAGCGTGAACATTCAAAATTGAATTTCTTGGGTTTTATTGCTTCCCAATGAGCTTGGCTGACCTTTTCTTATCGCTAAATGTAAACTTAATAATATTCATTCTTTTCAAAGCATCATGTGAATGTAATACAGTCTCAATTCCTCTGTAAAAGGGATTTTTAAGTTCTTTTAAGTCAATTTTCAATTACTCTAGAGCTTTGATAATTTAAGTGTAAATGAGCGCAAGTATGGCTTTAAAGTGATTTTTACATAACTTTTGATTTATTGATACAGATGAAATTAAGATGCACCTCACAAAAAGATATTTTGATTGTGTACTTGTTATTTGTTTTCTTATTAGCTTTAAATTGGTTTTCATTCCACTAAGTTTGTATTTGTTTTACACAAATAATATTAAGGAATATTTGTGACACAGAAATCTTAGTAAAAAATATACTTCTCATTTTGTCACAATGTTATATTTCCAATACCAGATTACCATGTGATGGTATGGACTAAATGAAAATCTTTTTGCATAAGTAGATACTGTAAAAATGGAACTGCTATTTAAAGACCAAAGGGATGTAACCCATTACCCTTACAATGTTGTAGAATTTATATATATAGAAGTTATCCCTTTTTATTCATACAGAATTATGTTATTCATTTATATGGAATAAAGACATAAAGCATTGAAACATACTGGTTTGTTCTTCCCTGTTTTCCCATTTGTTAAAGAAACATAGTCCCACCCTTTAATTTTCTGGATTTTATTCCATTCCTTAATAGGGGAGTGCTTAATGACTTGTCCAAAATGTTGACATGCCACAAAACAGAATTACCTGGCAATACCACATTTTTGTGTCTTGCAGCAGACTATTTTTAAAAGCATTGTGGTAAAAGGAAAAGTTGCTTGTAGAGCACATGTTTATAAAGCTCTTCTTAAGTTGTCTGCTTCAAGTAAAAAGAATGTCGTCTGCAAGCGGTAGAGCTGAAGTAACATAGCCCAACCCTTGAATCCTATTTTATTCCGTTCCTTAAGAGGTTTGATGACTGCCCAAATTGTTAAACACCATGTTTAAACATTTTAAAGAAACCATTGTTTTAAAAGGGGCAATTTGAGATTATGTCAAATAGTCTCAACTTTATCCTTTTGAAACAGTGGATTCTATATGTTATGTCAACCTTATGTAGAAACAAATATCTTGTTGACACAACTTCCAGAAAAGCAAACAACTCTATTTCCTTCTTCATGATTAAGTCAGTGTTAAGAGTGAGGAATCCATATTATACAAAGTTCAACATGTGTTGTCTTGAGGCTGTCACGTGTGTGTTGTCTTGAGGCTGTCACGTGTGTGTTGTCTTGAGGTTGTCACGTGCCATACTGCAATGTTTTTAACTGGGAGCCCATCGTTGGCTCTCGGGTGTTATTAATATTTGGATGGTCCGCGGGTCGCTGCCATCATGTAAAGGTCGACATGGTGTACAGGATTGTTGGACAGTTCAAATCACCAAACATGTATTCCAGAGCAGTGCCAGCCCGATGTCACATTACCTTACTCAGTGTGCAAGTTTGAACGTAAGACTTTCTTTGACAAATGTGTTTAGTCATATTAATGGTTCTACTCGTATTGACCTGGTCTTATAGTTAGTTAAAGTAAATTGCTTCCTTAATCCATGTGGAGCAGATCTATTTTCAATCGTTACCCAGTTAAATTGGTATATTTTGCCTTTGATCCATAAGTCCCCCCATGGCAGGGCGGGGGGTTAGAAATTGTCCTGCCACTGCGCTGCTGAGTGGTAGAACCCCCACCAAGTGCCTGCCCGTTTGCCGTGGGCTGCGACTCGTGTCGCCTGATGCAGGGATCCTGGTGGTTGAGAGAATCCAGGGTTAGGCTAGTTAATACCCTGTTTTTTTTCAATACACCGCGACAGTGGTACAGTGGTAGAGCGTCGGACTACTGTACCGAGGGTCCCGGGTTCGAATCCCCGTTAGGCGAGGTGAGAATTGCCGGGACTAGCCCTCAAACCGGCGCGATTACTGGTGTATTCTCCAGGAAGCAGTCATCGAGAGTGACTCGATGGGCTATTAAGCCTCCTTCACAATCGATGTAAAACAAATTGGAAAACAAACAAAAAAACCACTTTGGTCTGAATTTGGGCTAAACGAGAGGTCAGGAAGGCCCGACCTGATCAATCGGCTGGTCATGCCTTGTCATGGGCAACTTAATATTTTTTCATCAATCTTCCAATACGACATATTTTCAAATTTATTTGAAACTTCTTTACCTTTTGTACCCCGTGACGGTGGCCCATGGGTCAATCAGATGAAAGATTTGGTGTTTGATTGACATTCTGTACCATCCCAAATTTATGTCGCTTGCTTGGAATGACATCTTTTGGGACACATTTGTCCAGTCTAGCCCTTTCACCCTGAGTATACCATCCTTGTAACCCTGACTTGATCTGCGATGGGTTTCCCCAGATTAAGTCCCCTTGTTGGGCTCCATGTGGGCGGGGACCAAGGATGGTGAACTTTTTAGATTAATATGGAATCCCATAAAAAAGCTGCCAAGCGTACCCTTTCTGACAGTGATTCAGAGGCAGAGTCTTCTCCGTCACCACTAAATTTTCCACGATTTATTGTGGTTGAAGCAGAAGACTCAGTCAAACCTATAACACACATATCACCATTCGTTATCGAGAAAACAATCAAAAGTATTCTCGGTACACCAAAATCAGTCAAAAAACTAAAAAACAACACGATCCTCATTTAATGCTTTACAAAGCAACAAACCATCAACATACTCGAACATAAAACACTATTCAAACAAGCAGTCAAAGTATACCCACATCTATCACTCAACTCATGTAAGGGAGTCATCCGTTGCAAGGACCTCCATTACTGTTCCTCTCTTGAAGACATCGAGGACAACTTGAAGCCACAGTCAGTTACTGATATCAGACACATCAGTGTCAAAAGAGATGGAGTGTTGAAAAACACTAACACATACATAATCACTTTCTCATGTCCCACAGTTCCACCTACACTTAAAATTGGATTTGAATCCTTAAAAGTAGACACATACATTCCTAACCCTCTTCGTTGTTTTAAATGTCAACGATTTGGTCACCACACCACAAAATGCACCAACACACCAGTCTGTGCTAAATGCGCATTTGTAGGCGCAGATCACAGCACTGAACACTGCACCGCACCTGCATGCTGTTTCAACTGCAAGTCTGGTCACGTTGCCTATGCGAAGGAGTGTCAAACTTGGAAAGATGAGAAGGATATCCTGACAATCAAGTACAAGGAAGGCATTTCCTTTGCAGAAGCACGCAAACTTGTCTTGCAACAAAAGCAAGACAAGGAAAGGCTTGTCAGTGGGAACAGCTACTTAGCAGTAGCCTCCCCGAAGCAAGACTGCCATACCTGCGATCTTCTCCTCAAACTTCTTTTGGAGAAGTTTCCAGAAATGGCAGAGGAGCTGAAGGGCAAGGTCCCAGCACCACTTCTAGCATCATTCATTGCAAAACAACCATCTGCTGCACCAAAACCTGCAACTGCACCCAAACCATCTACTTCTGCACCCAAACCTCAATCAGCACCAAAACCTTCTACTGCCACACCAAAACCTGCAACTAAACCAAAAGATACTTCTGCACCAACACCTGCATCAACAACTAAAGCTAAACAACCTGCCTCTGAATCAAAATCTAAACAACAACAAAAATCTATTTCTTCTTCCAATGGTCCATCTTCTGGATCAAAGGCAAACCCTTCTCTTTCTAAGAAAGAAAGGAAAAACCTTCTCAAACAAAAATCTCTTTGTTCAAATGAAGAACACTCAGGTGCTGCGACAAGTTCTGTAGCAAGAACCCCCATTGCAACTTCTAACAATTTTGAAGTTCTGGATGCAATGGACACTGAAGAGGTCCTTGCAGGCGACTCTTCAGATGTCGAACAGTCCATCTGGGGTGGTTCTTTGGATGATTGGGGGAAAAAACCAAATACCAAGGACCCCAAGTCACCTGCTTCTTAACTTTTTAATCTGCTGCAATGAATTATAGAATGCTTTTTTATACTTTTTTATTTTTACTTTTTAGCGCAATGGCTAATCCAATTATCCAATGGAACTGTCGAGGTCTGAAGGCCAACTTTGATGAGTTGTCACTTCTGATTAATAATCACAAACCTGCTGCACTTTGTCTTCAAGAGACATTCTTGAAAGAGGATGACACTATCTCCCTCAAATTTCATTCTATATATAACAAGATTTACACTGAAGGCAATAAAGCCCAAGGTGGAGTATCTGTCATTGTTAATAACAGTGTTCCTCACAGGCACATACAGCTTGATACTTCCCTTAAAGCTGTAGCTGTGAGATTATCTTAACATAACACTATTACCCTGTGCTCTTTGTATCTTCCACCAAATAAACCTATACACCAAGGTAGTCTTGATGATTTGATATCGCAACTACCTCAACCATTTATACTTGTTGGTGATTTTAATGCACATAACACCATATGGGGTTGTACAGATACAAACCGCCATGGTGATCAAATAGAGACTTTTATGTCTGTAAATTCTCTTTCGTTCCTGAACGATCCAAGTGCAAAAACATATTTGCATCCAGCTTCAGAATCATATTCTTCTATTGACCTTTCTTTTTGCAGTTCAGTACTTCTCCCTGATTTTTCATGGAGATGTTTAGAAGACACTTGTGGAAGTGATCACTTCCCTATTATTCTAAATGAAAATAAACCTTCAGTCCTTGATCGTCCTCAAAAGTGGAAGTTGTCCAAAGCAAACTGGAGTAAATTCCAGATGCTTTGTGAACGGAATTTTGTTCACCATGCATTTGAGGACTGTGAGGACCCTTCCTTCCTTTTTTCTTCTTTATTGTTTGATGCAGCCAAACAGTCTATACCTCAGACCTCGACAAATCCCAAACGTCCAGATAAACCTTGGTTCACTTCTGAATGTAAGGAAGCCGTTAGGGAACGAAAGGCGTCTCTCAGGAACTTTAACCTGAGACAAACACAAGAAAACCTTAACGACTTTCGTATCCGCCGTGCAAAGGCAAGATGCACAATTAAAACCAGTAAGCGCAAGTCCTGGAGAGATTATGTCTCTAGACTTAATAGTCACACCTCAACCAAAAAGACTTGGGACATGATTCGTAAAATGAATGGCAAAGGTCCATCTCATATTAGTCACCTGACTTCAAACAATCAAGAAATAGATAACCCTCAGGACATAGCAGATACCCTGGCAGAGACTTTCTCGATGAAATCCTCTGCTGAGAACTACTCTAAAAAATTTCAGACCTTTAAAACAAGAGAGGAGAAAACAAAGCTCAATTTTACTTCTAAAAATGAAGAGCATTACAACAAACTCTTTACTCTTAAAGAACTTCAATCCGCCTTGAAAAAATCACATGACACTTCTCCAGGTCAGGACCAAATTCACTATCAATTCCTCAAGCACTTACCACATTCATCCCTTTCTATTTTACTCGATATTTTTAATAATGTTTGGCAGACTGGTGAATTTCCATCCAGCTGGCGAGAGGCTTTGGTCATTCCAATTGCAAAACCAGGAAAGGATGCAAAGGATCCAAACAGCTATCGACCGATTGCCTTGACAAGTTGCATCTGTAAAACTCTCGAACGGATGGTTAACGATAGGCTTGTTTGGTTTCTTGAATCGAACAACCTTATTGTATCTGTTCAAAGTGGCTTCCGCCGACAACGAAGTACGTTAGACCATCTTGTTCGGTTCGAAACGTATCTTCGAGAAGCTTTTATTAAAAAGCAGCATGTAGTATCTGTATTTTTTGACTTGGAAAGTGCATATGATACCACTTGGAAACATGGTATACTTAAAGATTTACACGATTTTGGCCTCAGAGGCCGCCTACCTATATTCATTGCAGCATTCCTGGATGAACGGCTCTTCCGCGTTCGTGTTGGGAACACCTTGTCAGGTGCTCGCGAGCAGGAAATGGGGGCAATGCCTTAATAAATTACAAATATGGTCAGATGAAAATGGGTTCAAGTTTTCCAAAACGAAAACCAAATGTATGCATTTTTGCAATCTTCGTGAATTGCATCCAGACCCCGATCTGACTCTAGGCAATACTAAACTAGAAGTTGTGCCAGAGTTCAAATTTCTTGGAGTCATTTTTGACAAAAAGCTTTCTTTCTTACCTCATATTAAATCTCTTAAAAAGAAATGCCAAAAAGCAATAAACATTCTTAGAGTTATTGCACACTCAGATTGGGGAGCCGATAAGAAGGTTCTGCTAAGGCTGTATCGATCCCTTATTAGATCGAAACTTGACTATGGATCTATAGTGTATGGATCAGCCCGTAAATCCTATCTCCAGCTGCTAGATCCAATACAAAACCAAATGAAATGCCGCCTTCCAGACAAGTCTTCTATCTTCTCTGCAGAGATAAGGGCTATTGATCTAGCCCTTAACCTGGTGGAAAATGCAAATTCCACCCTATTTATTATATTTTCTGATTCTCTATCAGTACTGCAAGCCTTTTCAAATCAAAAGTTGGAGAACCCTTTGGTATGCCAAATTATTCAAAGGATCTCTCATATTTTGTCTTCAAACAGACTTGTGTTCTGTTGGCTTCCAAGCCACACTGGTATCATGGGTAATGAACATGCGGATAGATCCGCTAAATCAGCTCTTAACCTTCCCATTTCAGATTTTAAAGTACCATACACCGATTTTAAAGCTTCTATTTTAACTTACATCACATCCATCTGGCAATCAACATGGAATGCTGATGTTTTTAATAAATTGCATTCAATTAAGCCTACCCTCGGAGAATGGTACCCTTCTTACAGGTCCGTACGAAGAGAGGAAGTTACAATTGCACGAATCCGAATTGGTCATTCACACATTACACACTCCTGGCTCTTGGCTAAGGAAGATGCACCTGAATGCATTCCATGCAATGCACCCTTTACCATCAAACATATATTGCTAGATTGCATTGATTTTCAAAGAATTCGTGCAAGATATTTCAATGTCAACACTATTTATAAGCTTTTTGACACTGTCAGGATTGAATTAATTCTTTCCTTTCTCAAAGAGATTGGAGTTTATAATAGATTGTGATTCCTTACACATTCTAAATATATATACATTTATCAATATCATTTTTTCATCACACACTATTTATTTAATATCACACATTCATTACAAACAATCTATCAACAATCATTATTTTTTTACAAATCTTATATCTACTTTTGTTCATTAATTACAAATTCTTATTTATTTTTTCTTTAAACAAATACATTTTAACCTGTTAATATTTTTAATATCCATTCATCCACATCATCATAATGCGCGCTAAATGACCTTAGCTGTCGATGCGCCTTAAAACACCATTCATTCATTCATTGATCCATAAGACATATGTTTTGGTGTACTTGTTGCTAAGGTTTTAAGAAACAATTCGATGGTTCAATTGTAAGACTATATAGTAAGTGCTTCATAAGTTTACATGTTATTTGTTATAACTATCTGTCGCAGCCACATTAAGTGCTTAGAAATTTCAGAGAGGAAATGAGACAACCGAGTAGACACGGATGATTCATGCAACTCAAAATCACGCAATAAATGTTAAACCATGTTGATAGAAAGAATGAGCCGTAGATAAAACTTTAACCCTTTACCAAACAATAACGACGTTTGACCAGTTTGTTGCAGACAGTTCTGGAAAACAATGTGGGAAAACGGGAAATTGCTCTAAACGAGCAATTTCTCCTTTTCCCAAAATGTTTTCTGCCCAATCAGAAGATATTTTTTGAAATTTCATCACATTTTGAAAGGTCGTCTGCAAACTCTCTCAATATGGAACAGTCAAAAATATAGTGTTTGGGAAAGGGTTAAATAGAACTAATAGCCTTCCTTATTATGAGTATCTTGATGTTGCACATGACTCACCTGTAACACCCGCTTGCACCCATACCGCAACTACGATATGCCAGTTATTATTGACAGTGGAAACCATTCCCTGTTTGTCATTCTCCCACGCAGTGATCTCCCTTATCAGTAAGGAAAGAGATATACAGCAAAATAACAAAGGGAAGTAATCCTGTACGGACTTTGAAAACTTCGTCGCCGTTCTCCTACGCAGTTATCTCCCTTTTCATTTTGGTACTGAAGTGGAGGGAATGGAAGTATTCCTGCACGGAGTTTGCTCCGTCGCCTGCGGACATAAGGTACTATTCTTGTCTGACGAAGGCGATAATTGCTTAGTTTTACACATTTAAATCGCGCCAAGTGTTATACTTTTGTTTGTATGGTGTTTAACGCCATATCAACAATGTTTCAGTTATACAGCGGCTTTCTCTGACCAACCAGTACTAGGCTAGGGCTCTGAAGTGACTTGCCAAAGATCAGTCCTATGAGACCAGAGGTGTCGGTGGGGATCTAACACGGGACCACTGAGTTCTGAGTCCACCACCTTAACCGCTGAGCCATGTTGGCGTTGTCTTTGTTAATCGTGAACATGTACATGACTCGCCGTAACACCCTCTTGCAACCGTAAACAAGCTAAGCAAATCCCCTGTTTGTCATTTTCCTAAGCAGTGATCTCCCCTATCAGTATGGAAAGATATGTTCTACAGAGTAACAAAGGGAAGTAATCTTGTGCGGATTTTGAGAAGTCCGTCGCCTGAGGACACTACTACGCATGTCCGACGATGGTGATAATTGCTTAAGTTTTAAATAGATGGATGTACTCATTAATACTTCACCAGTTTTTCACATGACTGTTTATACCATTTTCCTCCGCGCGTTTCAATGTCTTTGTATCAAGCGAATGAGGAAAGAATTTGGACAGAGTGTTGTCCGCCTTTTTTGTTTGTTTTTGGGTTTTTGTTTTGACACAATGGATTCTACCTGCTAACTCAAGGGAATATTATTTTTCACTTTTCTTATTGTGTCCTATTAGTTCCTTCTAATTAGGCAAGTGACAGATTTCCGTAAGAGGGAATTGGTCAATCGAACATTTCTGTAGGGTTACCTACACCGTTAGGCACGCGCGCGTAGCCCCGAGCATGCGTCAGCTGTCAGAAAATGACGTCATATGCGGAAAACTTCGCACAACGCATAGTTTTTAACATAGTTTGCAGACAAAATTTCAAATTGTGATGAAATGGAAAAATAATCTTATGACAGGCCAGAAAACATTGTTAGGAAAGGAGAAATTGAGCGTTAATGTTTTCAAGAGTCGCCTGGTTAATGTTTGGTAATGGGTTTATTGACTCTCCAAAAAACTCTTTCAATTTGGGAATGTTGAAAAATTTGGCGTTTGGTAAAAGGTTGATAAAGAAAGGTCGCGTTCGCTCGGGTCTCTTATTGGACGGCTTCCCACAATCCATCTCTACATCATGTATCAAATTCAAACATATTCGAGTTTTTTTTAGTTTCGGTGTAATGCTATTTTTACGTTTTATGGTGTGTCAACAAATGATCCACCAGTAGGCCTACTAGGATAGGGTTCTAACTTACCAACGGTCACTCCCACGAAGCAATGCTATTTTTCAACATGTAAAGCTGTCCCGACTGACTTACGGCAATGGCGATGGTTCTTCCCAGCTTGACCAGGTCTTATCAGCAGTTGAATATGGGGTCTTCCTCCAGCATCATTAGTCGGGCAATGTAACATGCTTGAAATTATGTTGAAGCGATATAAATCAATATACATAAATGAACATATAAAATGATATAGAGGTGACCATTTGAAATGGGAATCTTCATATATCTTTGAAATACTTTAGTACTAGTCTACGAATAACATCTTGCTTGAATGACAATGCCCAGAGATAGAACGTCTGCCTAGGATTCGAGGATCGTGAGCTCGATTTCATGATGAGTCGGATCTTCCTTGCGACTTCATATTAATTCACATCCGGTGCGAGTACTTGTTATGAACCAAGGACGCAGAATCCCAGTCGGAAGAACTTGTTTCACAATACCCGCAGAATAAATCACTCTTAACTCAAAGATTATGTTCCCCGCAGACATTCGATAATTGAATTATTGACCGATATCATGATGATTGGATCGCTGGACAATCGGTCTCAAATTCCAAAACGCTTGCCATCACCATCGCTTACATCATTTTGTTAAAGAGTTTGTTAGTTATATAGTTATAAAAATCTGATTAACGAGTGTTGCGCAGCCTTCTTACAAACCAAGTACTATATCAAACATCAATGTATCGCATCTGCTTCAGTATAATTTATAAACCATTGTTATAAAAGGATAAATTGCTCCTTTTGAGGGATCATTTCGTAAGAAATCCTTCCTTTTATGTATTCACCGGTAAATCACAAGGAAAGATCTATATAGTTTGAAAGTGGTGACAACGGCGCTTACGATCGACCCTCTGTAAATCACCAAACAGTTAATCCCCAAACAATCCGTAACTTGTTTTATAATAGCCTGGGAAACGTGTTTTTTTTTTTTGCCAATAGCAATCTTCAATGATAAACTGACCGGCACAGAGAAGAAATCGAAAACAGATCGAATATCAATTCAATTATCTGACCATAAATTAAATCGACGATTTCCCCATGTCTTCCACACCGCCGTCTTTATACGAATTTGTCAATATGACATTAGAAACTTGCGCCGATAACCCTTTACCAAATGCAAAATTTTAAACTGTCCCAAATTGAAAAAGTTTGCAGACGACATTTCAAAATGTGATGAAGTTGAAAAATAATCTTCTGAAGGGACAGAAAACATTGTGGGAAAAATTACTCGTTGAGAGCAATTTCTCCTTTTCCCACATTGTTTTCCAGTGTCGTCTGCAACGAAGTGGTTAAAGGTCGTTATTGTTTGGTAATGGGATAAGAGGATTTGATCATCAGGGACGTAGCTAATCTATTTAGGAAATTTAACTCAATGGTTTAGGAGTCTGTGGGCATGCTCCCTCGGAAAACTTTATTTCCTATATATCATCTGATGCAAACTATGGTGCTTTGAACACGAAAATAGACATAAAAATCCAGCGAGAAAATCATGAAATTAATACAAGACGCTTAATGCAGACCGTAGATTTTCATTTCCTATGGACAATGTTTACGCCTGTATTATATTGGTGAGGGAATACATGGAACAAAGAGTTGTGCGCTGTTGTTATTGAAGGTGACAACAACAAAGTCTTTGTAACAAGTTCTCTTTTACACCTGTCATTCTTTTCACTAGTTGACGTTTAGAGATAATTCGCTTACAAAATCCCATGAGAGGTCTAGAGCTCTCTAAAATGTGACATTTATCCATAAATCGTTTAAGATCGAGTGCCTTGGTTCCGATGGGACTATTCGGCTCTCAATTACAAGGTAGAGCTTTCCGGTCTACTTACAAAGAATCGGATAAAAAATTGAAAGCCAACAACGATTGAGTGGGCGGTATATTGACTATATTCCCGATGGCACCACATTTCGAATTAAAAATTGTCAACTCTTGCCTTTATGATACGACGTTTTCACTCACATGCATCAAAAGACTACAGAAACCATTGTGATTAAAGAGGAAGGTGCTTGAGACAAGCAATTTCTCCGTTACTCACAATGGTTTATGTGCAATAAAGTAAAACTTCATGCTGTTCAATAACCCTTTCCCAAACAACAAATTTTCGACTGTCCCTAATTGAAAGAGTTTGCAGAGGACATTTCAAAATGTGATGAAATTGGAAAATAATCTTTTAATAGGGTAGAAAACAGTGTGGAAAAAGGTGAAATTGCTCATTATGAACAATTTCTTCTTTTCCTACAATGTTATCTAAAGTCGTCTTTAACAAATTGGTCAAATGTCGTTATTGTTTGGAAAAGGGTTAATAAGTATTTGGTTATCTGGCATTGCCTAATTGAACGCTCCAGGTTTAGTTCTCACACATGGAAACTTACTTTAATCCCCCACTTCCCGTAATCAGGCATGCGCAACCCCCTCCCCCCCCCTTTGTTTATTAATTTAGTTCCACTTAACAGTGATTTGGACAACATGATTAAACAATAGTACAATTTGCACATACAAAAATTTGTAATAAAGTTTATATTATTTACAGGATAATTCACGCTCTGCATGACATAGCTATGTATATAGCTATGCACACCGAGGGTAAATGTTCAATACGTCATACTTGCGACAGAATCGTATTCGAATTGCGTATTAACTGGAGTTCAAACGCATGTACCCTTTTAATAATTTGAACAACATAGTAATAATAATACTATAAGAAAAGTACAATTTGCAAATACAAACGTAAGAGATTGAGCAAATGTTATTTACAGAACCATTTGCACTCAGCATGGCATAGTTATATACGCAACTATGCATACTGAGGGTAAATGTTCCTTACGTCATACTTTCCTGAAAATGTATAAATATTTGTCTTTATTCTTGATTTATTGATATAGATAGGAGTGCATGATCTACAAATCGGATACACAAGTGTCAAACAATGGGAGTTCTATTTAGTTTTCATAGACATAGCTTTACGTGATACGTTTACTTAACATCTGGTTCGATGACAGAAGGTTTACAGGGCACAAGAATACACGCGTATTTTGTTGGGTGTTTCTCGATCGTTGCACCATCAAACTGATTTATAATATCCTCAAAGATGACTCTCCACTCTCACGTTAACCAGCGTAACAGCGTACAGTAAAATATATGTGGTGAATTTGTACGTCCTGTCTCGCATGTTATGATTTACAGTTATTATACACACCGCGGCGTTTACGTGTTAAACGGTAAACAGGGCTATTTAATTAAAGGAGTGTTTTCAAGTACATTGTACTTTATGTTAATTGTGAGTCTTTGTGAATTCATTTTTTTTTCTGTAGATTTTCTTGGATTATTTCTGATATATTCTGACGAACGGCATTGTCGGAAAGGACCATGTAAGTATAATGTACAACTTTCTTATTTAAAGTTGCTAATTTAAAAACAAAAGCCACCAACTCGAACTTGTTTGTTTTTTGTTTTAAACATATTCTATTGCCCAAAATATACAAAGCCCTTATATGGAAATTCAGTACAAAACAAAATTAGCAAGTGGGTTTGGCAGTAGTAAAGGAGAGGAGCCTGGGGCACTTGTTTGCCATTGAAGTGCCCCAGGCTCCTCTCCTATCCCAGGGTGGTAGAGCAGTCTGGGGCAAAAATCGTTGAAAATGACTAAGTCCGTAGGTTCCTGGGCAAAAAGTTGGAAAATTGTTATAAAGTTATAAGTTCTTAGGTTAGGGCAAGAAATAAGAAAGAATGTCCTGAAATTTTCTAAGTCCGAAAATGGATCGAAAAAGTTCGATTTTTGGAAAATGGGTCAAAAAATTTCTAAGTTCGAATTTTGAGTAAAAATGACTAAGTCCGAAAATGGGTCAAAAATTTCTAAGTTCGAATTCTGAGCAGAAAATGACTAAGTTTAACTACTGAGATTGATTGACGGAAGTAAACATAAGAGAACTGTGGTATATGACCAGTGTCCTCTCTAACCCTTAAAGTAAAACGACTTGACAAATATGAGAAGTTCTTTCGAGAGAACTGGTTGGCCCTGAAAAGGGCCGTTTGGTGTGTACGCTGGAATGGAGTGGCTTAAAGATGTGAGCATCCAAAATTTGCCCCACACACCGGACATTTTCGATGACGGCTATAGGATGACACTATATTTCCGTGTTGTCGCCACTCCACAGTCCGTCGGTACACTACTTTAACAATTCGCACATCGTCCTCCTGCGACCTTTGATGGATAATTGCCCACATGTCAATCAACCCTCTCTGTAGGGTGTTTAGATCCTCGGAGACTTTTAGGATTGCGTTCCGTAACTGATCCATGCTAGCAGTAGGAGTAAAATAACAGCGTAAACCTCAAATGACGTTGCTTTTATACTGTTAAAGCGGGTTAACGTCCAATGAAATTAATGGAACACTGAAGTAATGTCCAATAAGATTTGGTGTAAGTAACGTCCAATGGAAGTGCACGTTGGTTACAGGGAATAGGGAAAGTTATTGGCGGGATAACTGAAAAGGGGTTATTGAGAATCCTGATACAGAAATTCTCATACTTAGTAATATAGGTATAAGATTAAGGGAATGGGTAAACGTAACACATCTTGTATGAAGGTATAACAATAAAAGACAAAATCATGTATTATATTGAACAGTAAACTTTTAATTAACTTTGTAAGAACAGTAACATATGAACTATATACAAGTAAAAGTAAATTAAATTACAGTTTTATAGATTTTGTGCACAAAGTTCCATAATTCTGATAAAGCCATGTCTTTATAAACTGATCGTTTCTATGATGGTTGATTGTATAAAACGTTTTCTGCAAACATTTTGGTAGGTTTGATCCCTGTGAAGCAGTGGTTAGAGCGAATATACAGTAGGCTCCACATGTTTGACCAAGTAAACTCTGTAGAGTCTGTTTATTGAAAGTCCATCTTGTTGTATGGTCCTGAATAAAGTTAAGTACTTCCTTTTCCATTGGTGGGAATCCGTACGAATCAAAGTAAAAGATATCGTTGTTTGCGTTGAATATCACGGCAACCCAATGTTCGCCTTCTTTAGTAGAAGGATCTGTGTTAACGATATAAGCTTTGATATGGTACGGCTTTTGTTCCGGTAGTTTATCTTTTGAAACCACTTCAGCATTTAGATTTTTAATCCATACACCATGGTCCAATATATGTTGTATTTCATAGCCATACATACTTGATTACGTTGTTTTTAGTTTTTCCACGAATGTTGTACCTTTTCACGCCAATTATCCAACCACATATCGTTAAATCCGCAAAGTACATTTGTCTTTATACTCTGCCATAATGTGTAGGCTTCTACAATTTCACAATCGTTTAATTGTAGTTCTTGTAAGTCTGGATACCACTTCTCCATAACTTTGTAAGGGTTTAAGTTCATCATAGCTTCATGTATGAGTATGTTTGTTTGTTCGTGACGATCCATGAACATACACATAGGATGTTGTAGCTGACTAGGGTGATCTATCTGACATCCAGGACACTGATTATGCACTTCCTCAATGATTAAGTTCTGTAACTCATCCACCATATGTTTATCAAACGATGAACAAATATCCAGTCTTCGAACGTTTTGACTTTTAGATGGATATTTCACATTCTCAGCTTTATCTCGTAAACGTATAGCGTATTCATGTCCCAACATCTTGTTAATAATCTGTGATGATCTCTCTTAAACTGTTAATTTCAATTTGATTATCAAACTCCGCAAAGACAAGAACGTTGATGACTTGAGCAAGGGCTTGTGCAAACTGAAGTTCTATCCTTAGATTTCCAGTTCTTATAGGATGGAGATGTCCCCCTTCACTTCCTTGATCAGGTGTGAGATCATATCCCCAGATACAATAACCATTTGCGTAATCTTCTTTAGGAATGTCAAATGATTTGTTAAGTCCTAACGCCGAAACTGTTTGATACATTGACATGTATGATTTGAGAAATAAGTTGTTCTCAAAGTCAGGTTCAAATGGTCGATTGTGAATACTATGTCCATTACAAGAAACATCCAACTTTGAAAGGTAAAAGTGCCCGAAATAAAATGGATTATTATTGTAGGCACCATTAAAAGCAGCATTTGTTACCATTGCAATAAAAATACGTTTTGGAAGTTGTCCTTGAAATAAATGATCTTCTACTTTTGACTGTAAACCATTTCCAATAGTAAATGTTTTTACTTCCACTCGGCGTAGTGGAATTTTCATGTGATTTTGAGCAATTGCTTGATTAAGACCATTTGCAATAACTGGAAGTAACTCAACATTTCGAACATTAAGACTAACTTTTTCAAGTACCAATTTTGCAGGGACTGCACCAGCTCCCCCAGTTAGACAAAAGTTTAAAGGAGCTCTGTTTAATCTTAGACGAATTTCAACCCCATTTGGTAAATAATTCTCCTGTTGAAATATATCGAGATGCAGTCTGCCAAGTAATTCACAGGTTTTACTTTGTGATATTTGATTAAACCTTAATACAAGCCCTGCATTATCTCCATCAATGGCTAAAGCGTTGAATTGACCGGCAGTATCGTTTACCCAAAGATCACCAGCATTTAAATGTGTTAATTTACTGGTTATCAGTTTGTTGTTTAAGTACAAATCGATACTGCTAAACATGCTATGCAAAAAATTATTAACTGGTGCAATGTTGTCATCGGCATGCAAATTAGTGCCATCGGCTCTTGTTATTTTAAACCTTACATACAAATATGACTGTGACAGGTCTGTCCAATACTCTGTTTGAGGTGGAATGTTGAATTCGATCGGGGCATAATTAGCTAACGGTGCTACAGGAAAATGTTCAATCCATTGACTTTCTTGCATAGATGTCATTGTGGGTGGTACAGAAACCACATCTAACTCAGATTTACTGCATTCACATGACCCGTTTTGCATCATCTTTAATCAAATATATCTAAGTGTCTTTGATTTGTACGACGTTTCTTTGAAATGATCCTTCTCCTTCGAGATGTAGATTGTAACTGAGATCGTTTTTGAGGTTTTCTTTTATTTATCTTTGGTTTTTGAAGCAAAGTTTCACCAACAGCTCTTGCAGTTTCTTTTGCAGGCGATAATAAAACATTTTTTGGTTTTTTACCATGTAAAAAATATCTTGGGCTGCACCTATTCCTTGTTTAATACCTTCTTTCTTTAATGCATGCAAACCTGTCTTTACAAGTGGTGTTACAGTTCTTAATGCAGCTTTGAATAAAGAACCTAAGCCATAACCATATTGATGTTGCACACCTCGATAAACTGGAATCATGTTTTTTATTTTTTCTCAAATGTTTTTTCTAAAATGTTTTTTTATTTTTTCTAAAATGTTTTTTGGTAAAATGTTTTTTCAAAAATGTTTTTTTATTTTTCTAAAATGTTTTTTCAAAAATGTTTTTTATTTTTTCTAAAATTTTTTTTTTTAAAAAAGTTTTTTGTGAAAACTTTTTATTCGGTAGTGAAAACTGTTTTAATGAAAACGTTTTATTTATTTTTCTTTGTTCCGTCGAAAATGTAACTTAACGATTGTCTTGCCAACTACAAACTGAACAGGAATACCTGCATCACCAGTTATTTGAATGTTAATTGTATCAAACTCTGATTTTGAAACTGGAATGTATTGAACATTTGTTATTTCATGGTTAATGTGCTGACTACCATGTACATTTTCGTGGGCATTAGATGTTTTAAAGGGGGTTACACGAAGTATTGGTGCTAAGGTGTCCCCAATAACATTATATTCTGCAATATCTGAATAAATGTATAAATGGTTATAGCCTGCATCTAAATTTGGACTGTATTTAAACATTTGCATAATGTTATGTCCTGGAAATAATGTTTTCCCCATAAATTCTGGATCACCACCCAATTTTAAAAACAGAAAGGGTGAAACTTTACTCCTGTACGACCTATATTATTGAAACCAAACTTAGGGCGCTTAAATTCCTCAGCATAGCCAATTTGAAATGTTATGTTTGTTGAAGCAAGTTCATCTCCTATACAGTTTTGTAACACCTCATTCATTACACCTAACACGTGTGCAGGACTATTGTAAGATCCTGGTTGAAACTTAAAACGTATACCCCATTTACTTGGTTTGCCTGAGGTTTTGTTTTTCTCAATTACATACATTGACAGATCTTTTTTCTTTTCACTTTTTTCTATTAACTTATATAAATCTACATTGGTTGTAATAATGTGAAAACCTGCTTCGACTTCCGATATATTCAAAAATTGTGAAGGAGTTATTAACTGAGCCAATCCAACTTCCCACATTTCTTTTTCAAGATGAATTGTTTTTGGTAACTTAACTTTGTGACAACATTGTGTGTTGTCAGGATGCATGTCTAAAGAACTGTCACTTGGAAGAGTTAGATAAAACGAACTCATGTTTGCCATCAGGAAAATCAAACTGTTTGCTTTGTTTATTAAACTTAAGCCCTGGGGATGGTAAAATATAACCTAATGAACTGCTTAGTAAAATTAACCACAATTCTCGATTGTCACTTTGTATACTTAAATGTACTATTGATGTTGCAATGATTGCATAAATTACAATAATTTGTGAAACAAAAGTAAACTGATTTTTAGGAACATGATTTTCGCAACATGTATATTGGGTAACTTTGCCACTATTAATACTTTCGGTACCAGACTCAATATTACACTGAGAATGCATGGTAGATGTAGTCTGTTTTTATATATCTTTTCTGTAAAGAATTCGTCAAAAGTTTCATACAACATATGATTCTGGAATCCAACTTTGAAAATCTTTAGGATAACCTTTCCAATTTACTTTTATTTCTTTAACAAAACGCTTTCCTTCACGTCTTGTACGTTTATCAAGCACTGATTCAATTTCATAGATTTCATTATCTTTTATAAGTTGTAATTCCTCACCATAAAATGTCCCCATAATCTGTTCATTATTTAAATCCTTTAACTTGTAAGTTATTGGTAATGTTTTATTTACATGGGTTATTTCAAATATTTCTTGTGTCCAGTTTGGTAAATAACCTTTATCAAACGTATGTTTTGTTTTATTAATCCGTACTTTATCTTTTACTCTAAACTTTGGTTTTAAATCTTTTTTCTTTAACTCTTTTTTCTTTGGAGAATACAATATCTCAGAAATCTTAGCTCCATTGCATGGTTTTACCGAGTCTGGGGAAGTTTGAATACTTCTGTGAAAAGTTGTATTGTAATTATTAACTAACTGGTTAAGTACATCGACATAACGTCGTGTTTTGTTATGAGTAAAATATTTCCACATGCGAGTTTTCAAAGTTCTTTGAAATCTTTCGACAATGCTTGCTTTTGTTTCTGGATTATCAGTTGTAAAAAAATGAATTTGATTCTTTTTCAAAAAATGTTGAAATTCTCTGTTCTTAAATTCTGATCCTTTATCAGTTTGTAAAGACAAAGGTTTTCGTTTTGACTTTTTCAAAATTGACTGAAATGCAATAATTAAAGTTTTACCCGTTTTATTTTGAATAGGTACAACCCAAGCATATTTTGAAAATACATCAATGACACAAAGTAAATATCTGTTATTATTATTTTGTTTCGACATTTTCTGCATATCGGCTAAATCTGCTTGCCATTGATAATCAATACCTCCCACAACAGTCTTTCGTCTTTTAAATTTTCTACGAATGGGTTTATGCAACGTGTAGGTTGTTTCACCTTCCAACCATTCTTTAACGTCTTTATACTTTATCTTTTTTAAAGTTGCTTTTGCTTTTTGATACAAATATCTTGGGCTAGAAAATGCTGTTTTACTTTTTGGGTCATAGTACAACTTGTTCAATAAAGAATTTAATTTACGATGTTGTCCTTTTACCAAGCCTCCCATCTTTGACGGTTTGACCCAGCGTTTTGTTTCTTTATAGTTGATTTTTTAACAGTCGATGGAGGGGTCATTAATTCTTGGGTATAATAATCTTTTAAACGTTCTTTTTCAACGGGGTCTGAGTACGGCGATGCTTTGTGGACTTTACTTAAAGATTTAAGTCGTTTAGATGTTTTTGGTGTACTCATTTTTGGGGTACTCATTTTCGGGGTCCTAAAAGTTATTTCGTTATCACTATCACTATTTGTGTGATCGTGTTTGTGCATCCATTTCCATCTAACAACATTTCCAACAACTTCTTGTGGAACATTTGTTTCATTTAAAGCCTTTGAAAATGTTTCCCAGCCTTTCGGTTTAACACCTTTTCTTTGGCGCAATGTATCATTTATAAGATCTATTATATTAGATCCAGGAATTTGTGTTCCTTTATATGTTACAACCCCTTGATTATTCCAAGATAAATTGTCGTTATCTTTCAACATATTTAAAAGCAATCCTGCTTTTCTTTGCATTGTTTTGGGTACACTTTGCAAAATACGATCTTGCATTGTATCAGATACTACGTTTTGCTTATGGGTACTATCTGATGGTATAATATTTGCGGGCACTTTAACTTTTTCGAGTGAGTTTTGTAACTTAAACAAAGTTTCACCATACCTTTGAGCCTTTTCCGTTTCCGATAATGCAGAGTTTTCCAAAATAGTATTCATTTTGCTTTGTTGTTGTGCAACATCTGTAACTTGGGGATTTGGTGGAAAACGTGGGTTATGCATTTGTTCCGCTTTAATTCTTTTAATTTCTTCTAATAATTGTACAGGAACAACAGCCATTTTTCTGACAGACATTTTTACAAAGATTTGATTGCACCACCAATACCTCCGACTACAACTTTTGTTAATAAAGGCAATAATGGACCTAAAAGAAGTGGTAGAAATCCTCCTTTTTGATTTAAAATACGTTTCTTCTTTTGAATAGAAACTGATTTTGATGCTAAACTTCTAAGATGTTGTCGCTTTGAATGCAATTTCTTCTTTTGAGCTTCTGTCAAAGGAACATGTCCTTTTAAAACATTGTGACAACATTCTGCTACACATTTTATGACTGGCGATTTTGCTTCCTTTATAAGTTTTTTTCTTATTTTTGGGGTAGATTGTAGCATAGCCATAACCATTGGACCGTGTTTTTTAATAAGTGGTGTTTTCTTTACCATGTTGACTCTTTAACTGTCTAAAACAAACTGATATTCTTAATGTAAAGACATCCTTCTTTTATAAAATGTTTTATAAAATGTTTTTATAAAATGTTTTATAAAATGTTTTATAAAAATTGTGATTGCAATGCAGTAAGTGCAATTCGTGCAGGTTCCGATAAGTTCGGATTATTCAATGGCGAAAAACGGGCAAAATTGGCCTGTACACTTCTTGGAGATAAACGAACTGCAGTATACTCTGGACTCTTTGGTTTTTCTTTTAACTTAACATATTGTTTGGCATCCTGTCTAAGCTGGTTCAATTCTCTTTTACCAACATTATATTCATCCTGAGATCTTGGCGATAACGATGTTGACGGAATGTCTTGAAAATGCAATTTACGAGGAGTCATATATCGAATATATTTAGATCCAATATTGTGTAGTCTATGTACCATTGCTTGTTTTTTAGAATTCATAGGAGATTTTATGGGTGTTTTTGGCGCAGATCTTCTTCTTTGTGTAATAAAAGTTTCATCAACTGTAATTGTTTGTTTTCTTTTCGGGGTATTTTTCTTTCTTTTCGGGGTATTTTTCTTTCTTTTAAGGGTACTTGTCTTTCTTTTCGGGGTACTTGTCTTTCTTTTCGGGGTATTTTTCTTTTTTGATTGTCTAGGTTGTTTTGAAAAAGTTCTTGCAGTTTTTACACCATTCCAACGTATTAAACTTCTTATAATAACACCTCCTAAAAAAAACCCGCCACCAGGTTTTAAAATAATTTTGCGTTTTTCATCGTCATTTATCATAGGATCCGATAACTTTTTTACGTCGTCTTTATGTTTTAACATGTAACTAGCGGTTTGTTTCGGTAATTTGATTTTACCATCTGTAATTTTCTTTGCCGCTAATGTAAACCATTTCAGCATTTCTTTAAACCCTAATTTTAACAACGCTTCTCTTGCATGTTTATTTGTTTCCTGACTTAAATTTTGCAATGCATGTAAAATCGACGATGAGGTATTTGGTAAAGCCATCTCTGATTGTGTATCTCCTTAGACCGTATCATAAAAAATGACAATTGATTTTCATATGCATACAGTTTTATACTGGTGAATAAATAATAGGTCCTTGATCATCATTTTGTGAATACCACCGATGAAAAATATCTGTACGAAGTCGTAATTCTCGTTTTGTTCAGGCATGAAAGTCAATGACAAGATATCCGTGGTCTTTAGACGTTGCATCATTATAAGCGGGGATCAAATGTGGGGCTTGCATTTGATTTGCAAGTGTTTTAATTTGATTATTATCTCTTTCATTTCTAAACACAATCATGTATCGTGCATTTAAACTTATAGTTCTACTTGACTTTGATTGCTGAAACATATTCTGAGTTATGTAAATAACACTTGCATTACGATGATGTCCTTTTCTTGTAAACCATAACTTGATTTTTTCTTCATCCTTGTCCCCAAGCATATCATCAAATACAATTAAATGTGAAATGCTGGGATCGCTAACAATTTCATTTTCATCCTCGGGAATACCGTCGATAAATTTTATGAAGTTGAATGATTCTTTCATTAAATTGTAAGCAGGTTGCCATTCTTTGTAACACCATACCACTTTTTCTGGTACAATATTGAATAAATCTTCACGATAGTCAATAAGTTTACGGACAAATTCTGTTTTCCCACATCCACTAGGCCCGCTTATGTAAATGTTACAGGGGTGTTGAAACAAAAGGGATTGGATATCCATTTCTTGGATTAACTTGTCTCTTCAAAGGATAAATGTAAAATGACAACAAATGCAACATTTGGTAAATTTTATCCCTTCAAAGTATTTTGTCTTGAAAAGATAAAATTATTCAAAACACAATTTTGATAAAGTTTCAAATACATCACTGTATTCAAAACTTTCAAAATCTTGTTTACGACAGAAATATTTCATAATCGAGGCCTATAAGTTGTAGCAAAAAAATCACTGTTCTTCCGCGATTTATCTCCAAATCGTCAGAGTTATCATGACATTGACTGTGTACTTGATGGCTCCTTGAGAGTTCGTTGTTTTGCCGCCAGTTTACATTGCGAATGACGTCATTCGTTAAACAATTGCGCAATAAATGACGTCATTTAAACTGCAAACTGGCGGTAGAACAACGACCTCTCAAAGAGTCACCAAGCACACAACTGGGGATCTTGTAACAAATACAAAACAGACAACAGTTTATCGATGAACATATTTTTATTACTCATAACTAACATTTTAGTCATTTATACAGTAAAAACATGTTTTAACAATGACTTATTGACATACAATTTGAAATGAATGTGATATTATATACAAGCATTTTTATACAAACATTTTTATACAAGTATTTTTATACAAGTATTTTAAACAGTTGATTAAAAATCATAAACACAGTGAAACACATTTTCTATTTTGTATTCACGTTCAATAATCGTTCTATACAGTTCAAAATTTCCTATTTCCCGGGGGATACTGTTGATCGAAAAAGTAGAATCGGACTTGTCTCTCCATCCTGTACAAGTTCTTTGTAAACAAATGTGAATGCACTTCTTTTTCCGAAACATCTCGATCAAAAATGATATATATCCTTTTACAGCTATGCATGGGTGTAACGAATCGTTACTTTCCACAGGATTTGCCGCATATCGTACATAAAAGTTAAACAACTCGGCTTTTTGTGAAAGCGTGTTGAGAAATTGTTCTGTTATAGTTTCATTTTCCAAGTAGGTTTGAAATATCCATCTAGATGTATCTCGTCTTTGCAGTCCCGGTTCAATGTAAAGTTGTGTAATAAGTCCAAATGCTACACTATTATGGAACCGCATATTCCTTATCAATAAATTGATGTAGTATTGAATATTATACATCTTCAAAGACGATTCTCCTTTTTTACATCCATTGTGGAAACGTCGTGCCCAAAATGCAATACAGCCGTATTGAATCTCTTTCTTTATTTTATCTTTTAAAACATGCAGATTAACGAATTCTTTGTAAATCTGTTCACGTAATTCAAGTGGTAATGGAAGCGTGTCTGTTCCTTCCATCTTTAATGAGTGTTTAATGCTTTTTTCATTCTACGCTTTGCTTTTATATGTTTTCGCCTTAGGCTCTGATGACCATAAGGAACAGTTTCAACTTTATTGACAATGACTCTTTTTGTATATACAGATCTAAATGTTTTTGTCTGAACTTCACTTTTAACAGTTCTATCTTTATATCTTCTTATTCTACAGTCATATGTCACCTTGATTTCATTTGTACGATCCATCATGCATTTTGTAAAAGTATCAAAATTAACAATTTGACTAGTTTTGTAATCTAATGTTATACCCTTTACTTTACATTTGCTTTCAATAGACCCATCTTTTGTTTGCAGTTGGTAAGCATAATTTTTTGGTCCAAGCCCTCTAAACTTTGTAATTGTATTGTCTGGCTCTTCATCAGTCCATTTTCCTAATCGACTATTGACAATGGGTGGATTCCATAGCGTTGGATCATGAATGTACATACAACTATCAGTATCAAAGTACAAAACCCTATCATCTAATTTTTCTAAAATACTGTATAACTCAAGTCTTGCATACGCTGTTACGTATGAACCAACTATAACATTTGCTGTTCTGTGAGTTTGCACATGATCTAACTTATTTTCATAACTCACTAAAACAAATGGGCATTCATTGTCAAATATTTCAACATGCTTGATAAAAACCTGCGGATTGTTGATCAAATCAAAGTATTTTGCAGGATCTTTAATGTATTCAGTTTGTGTCATGAGTTCACGTTGAGCCAGTTTTCCCCACAAACAATTAAGAATAATCTTGGCAAAAGACCGTTTACCAGGATTTTTTTTTAACCAAGTTTGCATCAAGTTCAACACCTTCTGCATTTTTGTAGTCAAGAATAAATTTTTCTTTGTCTGATTCTGACTGACACCAACCAGGATAACCACTAGCCTCTTGCTTAATTTTCAGAAAGTTGTCAACATAACCTTTGAAAAATTGATCCGATAAAGAATCAAAATGCCATATTTCATAGACATGAAGCAAACAATAACCATTATTCAGAGCTTTAAAAAGTTCAAGAGTCACCCAAGTTCCTACCAAGGCTCTATCATCTTGTTCATGAGTACAAACAGATAAACTATCTTCTGCACATTTTCTACACAATGGAAACATCATTTTGTTGTTGCAATGTAATGGCAAAACAGGGTGCAACAAATTAGCTGGGGGCAAAACTTTGCATTTAATGAGACCTTCATATTGACGAATATTGTCAATGTCAATATTTTCTGTTGTCAAAATCGAGGGATGACCTACAGGGTATGATTTGTATTTACACACAAATGGGTAAAGTGAACAGATATCAATGTACTTGATTTCTTTTTCATCTTTAGAGTCAATATCATGAGATAATTTTATGGCATTACATCTCCCACCATATAATCCTTCCCTTGGATCTATTGGATCACAATGTGGACATATTGATTCAATGTATTTTTTGTATTCTTTGTCTTTGAGTTTTGCATCAAACTCATGTTCCCACATGACATGAACATTGTAACCTTTTTGTTTAATGTAAGCTATCCTATTCATTGTTTTTTCAAACAGAAATTGCATGGTTTCCCCATTAAATGGATTTGTTTGTAACCGATTTGGATAGCAAACTGGGCAGCCGTGATACAGATCCCCATGAAACTCATACACAGTGTTGGATTCTTTATGAAACCCATCTACACTATAAGGTCCAATTTCATATTCACCCCCGTTTTTCGCATGCTGAATAAAAATATTATTTTCATTTGCAACACTTTGAATCCAGCGTATTCCCTTGATAGAAAAACGACGTTTGGAGGAATCTTTGCTGGAAATAAGTGCAATTTGACCTTCTGGCAAATAAGAACTACGCCATACTTTATTGCAGGCATCTGCAATTGTTATAGCTTCAAGAAAAGGATCGATTCCTCCATGTTTGATGAAAACCTTTCTGAATTGACCACAACCCCTTCTCAAAAGTTCTACATCTGAACGACAGTATTCTTCCATCTCCTTTTTGAAATCAAAGATTTTACCATTTGTAACCTGCTCGTTATACCATTGCATAAAGTTTGATCTTGCTTCCGGGAGACATAGAATTTGGCATGTAATATGAACTATCCAAAAATGGACCAATATAATCCTGAAAATCATCCGTATTTGCTAAATGCGGAAAAAAACCCTTTCGTAATTCATCAAGTCCAAATGTAACAGGAAACTTGGCTAAACCAAAACTCATGAAATTGTAAGAATCAATCAAACAAACACCATTTAGTTCCAATTTCATAATATTGTTTCCATTCATGATTAATTTTGGTAGTTTTGTTCCTTGTTGAATAATATTTTTCAAAATGAATTGCCCATCGTAAGCTTTGAAATTGTGTGCAATTGCTGTCATACTTTTGTGACAATCAGCGAAAAGCCAGGTACAAAATTCATGTAAAGTGTTATTTCCTTGAAATATAACTTCTCTACCTTCACCAAACTCACTGCATGTTGTACAATGAAAATTAAGTGGTTTATCAATACATATGTCACAAGCTCTATGAGCAATACAATAATTTGGAATATGGACACCAGTATCTTGTTTACATTCAAAGTCAAAAAATATGAACAATGGTTTTTTGATCTTTTCTTCACCATCAACGTATTGTTCTGTCTTACTTTCGTAAGGTTGAATATGACAACGATGGTCAAGAGTTGTTATCTGTTTGCAAAAGCGACACTTTTTCTTTCCTGCACAAATGTGTTTTCCTTTTCTAGATTGAAACTGTTTTCCACATTTCCTACAATTTTTTACCAATTGACAAATAGATTTTTGTTGTTTTCCATAAACACTCTTATGGTTGTCAAAACAGCTTTTATCAAAAAATATTCTATGACATTGGTTGCATTCATATTAATTACCACTTGACATACATTTAACATTTCCAAAACACCCCTTACATTTATTTGGACACAGATGACTTTCTCTGTTTTGGTAAGCAACGTCACAGAATTCACAATAATGATTACATCCTAAAAATCCTCTGATATTTGTGATGTAGTCATAATGGTTTTGGTGAAAATACAAATGTATAACCTTGGTTTTAATGTTTTCTACACCAGGATGCAAATATACCATTTCTACTGATGAATGTTGTTGATGTACCTTAATAACATAATCTTTTGCGTACAAATAAGTTTGAATAATGTTATATTCATCCTGACCACAAGGAGTTGATGGTGAAATTCCTGTTTCCTCAAGCAAGTTCTCAGCTTCGGTTTTCTGAAGATTTCGATCGGATTTTCGAATTTGAACCCATTTTTGTTTCCACTCCTCGGTAGGTTCACGATTGACATGACTCATTCCGACAACGACAGCTCTTGCAAAACACATACTGTCTTTGGTATTGTTAATTTGTACTAACGATGTTTTCTTCTTTGCAAACACAGCAGAATCTATTGTTGATTTTGACATTTTTTTACCACATCCTTGTGGTGGGTGAGTATGCGTAACATTAAATGTCATGTTTCCATCATTCATCCGAAAATCTGCATTGGATTGTAACACTTTTTCAATTTCATTCAAAATAATACTTCCAGTCAGTTGAGCGGCGTCTGTAAAAGGAATATGAATCCCCATATCCAAAGCTGGGTGATTAATCGTCATTCTGATTTTATCCGATGGTTCGGTGTGTAACATCGAATTGATTTGTTTGGTAACATCATCAAATAATGGTTCAAGTTGGTGTGGAGGTAGTTCCTCAAAGTTTTTAAAACTTGCATGTAATAAATGTGATTCCGTTCTAAATTTGCGGGACTGTTTGTTCGTCATAGATTTCAGTTCGTACATTTTTTTCATGTCCATCATTTCAGATTTTTCATCGGTGCACTCATTTTCTGAAGCACTGTCTTGTATCATCTTTACAGGTTTCTTTTTAGGCGAAAAAAAGTCGTCATCGCTATAATTCTCCGATTCACTTTCTTCCGTAACTTTAATTCGTTTCCATTTTTTCTTTACAGGTGAATTACTCTCTTTGAATACCATCTTAATACTTTGAAATCTAGTTTAACATTGGTTTAAAGATCGTAACATCGAGACATTTTATAAACTCGCTCATGATTCAAAAACAACCGGATCGTATAAATAGAAGTCAAACATGGAACAATGTAACATTTACATTTCATTCTTCTTACAGAACAGACGTAATATTAAAGTTGTCAAAAATGGCAGAGATTGTAAATAACTATCAACCTGCAAAAATATGCTATGTATATGTTAATTCATATACGCACGAGTATGAAATTACCAACATTCCTACCGACTACGAGATCAAACATGTGGGAGTTTATGTTGGGGCGTTTTCATCTTACGACCAGTTCAACCAGGATGTCTACCAGATTTTCAAATATCGACAATTCGACATACTAGGCATTGATGAACTTTACAGACCGCATCAAAGCAGACCTAAGTTTTGCTTCGTGTGTCACGCCGATGAACATTGGTCTAGTAATTGTCCTGAAAAGACAAAACGCGTTGGAATCTATACGTATGTGTACGTAAACCCGGTTACACATCAAGTTTTGTTTTCAACACAAAACGAACTTTCACAACATCGGGACATGGATTTCGTTGGAACATTTACATCGTATTGTAACGAGTATAGCAGATATTGTTTGAAAACAAGAAAAAGTGTACGCATCATCCCAACGGAAAGGATATCTGCAACAACTCTATCAACTCAAACTACGGAGGAAATCAAAACAGACAACAATCAGTCTGTACAAACTTTGGATTCGAGTGAAAAAATGGAAATAGTCGACAAGGACAACAAAATCAAATTTGAGGATCAACCGAAAGAGGAATCGAAAGAGGAACAGAAAAAGGAAACAAAAAAGGACTTGAAAGAACAATCAAATTCAAACATAAACTGTTTTTTCTGTAAATCAAAAAAGCATAAGAAAGGTGAAGTGTGTTCTTTAATTGTTAAGAAAGAAAGTGCAAAACCTCAAAAGCGAAAAGGACGTGTATGTTCTGGTATTCCAAAGAAAAAGAAAAAGTTAGAATTGTAAATATTTATCAAAGTGTAATGAACTCTCAAGTTAATATTGTTCCAAGAAATGTTTTAAAAATTTTGTTGTATGTTTAACTGTTATTATATGTTTAACTGTTATCATATGTTTAAGAAAAAAATAAAAGTATGTAAACCATTTCAATTGTTTTTTATTATTTTTGTTTAGAAGGTTTGACAATTTCAAGAAGAATCTTTCGAAAACATTGTGTAGCCCTTAAAAGGGCTTCCGTGGTTTCCCCTATTGTTTTAGAAATAGGTTAGACCAGGATATAGTTGTTGGAGCTTAGCCTTCCAAGCAACATTTTCAGTTGGAGGCATAAACTCCGAAAGGTCCGGGTATATGTTACCCATCTTAACGATGGGTGTACGAGTATAATACTCATACCCTCGCCTTTCAAAGAAAGCACAAAGTGCTTTCCGCCGGTGGTTCTTCACCTCTTCCTCCACCAACTCTTCCATCCTGTCATCGTTGGATCTTTGCTTTGACTTGCAAAACAGTCGGCGAAGAAATTTCACAAAAGACTTCATTTTCAGAAATATGATTTAAAACAATCAAATCATACCTTTTTATACAGTTGTGTTGACCTACTAACCTACTGACCTAGCAGTTAACTTTAACATTTTCGTTGACCTACTGACCTACTGACCTACTTCTTAAATATTTAAGATACTTCTTAAATATTTAAGAAATCAACCAATCAGAATGATGATACTTAAACATTACGGTATGCGTGAATTCTGAAGAAGTTATCTTCAGTTTTTATGGTAAATCAGTTTTTATCATCACAAAATATGATGTTATATTTTAAACAAATAAAAAAACTTTCAGTGGCTTTGGGGTTAAAATATGTAGGGTCACTTTAAGCATGTGCATATTTTATAAGGGGTACATTTCTTTGTCATCATAAGATGCTCATATGGTAATACAATTTGACAATTTGAAAAGGAAATCTTTTCGTGGGGTATGGTTGGCCCTTAAAAGGGCCGTTTGGGTGGAGACTGTTCAATGATAACAGCCTCCAATCTTCCCGCAAGCCGGACACTTGCTTGCACTTCGGCGATCAAGTCGCCTTAGCTGCTGTGCGTCCAGCCCGGCATTTAGGTAGAACGGCGGCTCATCGTCGTCGTCCCAACATTCCTCGCTTTGGGGAAAAAGCGGTGTCTGTGACGGTGGCGGTGGTGGTGGTGGTGGCGGTATCATCTGTCTCTTGAGATGTTCAAGTTGGTCAGAGACCAACTTGACTTGGTTGATTAAATCAACAACTTGCCGTCTCAATGATTCCATATTGCTAAGAAGTTATGACTATTTTCAAATTCGCAAGCTTTTTTATACTGCGCATTCCGATACTTAAATATTTAACCAATCACGTTTTTAAAACTAACGTACACTTCTATTGGACGTTACTTCAGTATTTCACTAATTCATTGGACGTTATTCCTCTAATTTCATTGGATATTATTTCAATCCTCTTTGGCGGTATAAAAACGACGTCATTTCATGTAAGCGTTATCATTTCAACTTTGTAGCTGAACGGAACAACCATGGAACTCAACTTTGACGAATTACTTGCTGAGGCGTTCAACTCTCATGACAATCAGATACCATCTGATATGATGTCAAATACCATTGCACCTGAGAGTTACCAGACACAGCAATACCATTACCAGCCTGATAATTCAACACAAACAACTATGCTGCCAACGGGGGACAATACGTTACTTCACACCATTTTGAATGAAGTTCGACATCTGAAGTCACAGCAAGACAGTGTAATGAACAGCATCCTGAGCGAATTACAGACATTTAACTTTCACCTTACAAAGCTGCAATGTCTGGATACAAGTATTCAACAACTCAACCATACCATTGACAAGCTCCAGAAGTCAACGTATCTGGAAATGGAAGTTACATCGACACCAGTAAAGTTGCCGATTGAAATTGATTTGGACAAAACAAGTCTGCATAAACTAGTAAATGCATTAGCAAATGCTGTAAAACAGACACAGACAACCTACTCACAAAAATCAACATCGAGAAAGCGAAAAAACACAGTTCCAGCAGAATCACTCAAAAAGCAGAAAGCAGTTGACAAACACCAAATATCCGTTGCCACCGGTCAAGGAAAACACGAAAAAAACATCAACAACTTCAAGATACCACGCATACCGAAGAAAAAGAACTAACATCCGAACACAGCTTTGTTCCATAGGGAACACACCAAACGGCCCTTTTCAGGGCCAACCAGTTCTCTCGAAAGAACTTCTCATATTTGTCAAGTCGTTTTACTTTAAGGGTTAAGAGTACCATAGTCATATACCACAGTTCTCTTATGTTTACCCCCGTCAATCAATCTCAGTAATTGAACTTAGTCATTTTCTGCTTAGAATTCGAACTTCGAAAATTTTCGATCCATTTTCGGACTTAGTCATTTTTACTCAAAATTCGAACTTAGAAATTTTTCAATCCATTTTCGGACTTAGAAAATTTCAGGACATTCTTTCTTATTTCTTGCCCTAACCTAAGAACTTATAACTTTATAACAATTTTTCCAACTTTTTGCCCAGGAACCTACGGACTTAGTCATTTTCAACGATTTTTGCCCCAGACTGCTCTACCACCCTGGGATAGGAGAGGAGCCTGGGGCACTTCAATGGCAAACAAGTGCCCCAGGCTCCTCTCCTTTACTACTTTTGGCTACAAGTTTTAAAACTGAGTTACAGTTCTCCCCTTCTAGTAAATAAATTGCAACAAGGGTCATGGCAAGTTTACATAATGTTAAAAAACATACATGTAACAAATAAATGAATTGGGCTATTTATTTGAATACCCCACTTAAACATAACTGTCACGGAAGTATAAGGAAACTGTATGTAAACAAATGATGAATTGTACAGAATAAGAAATGTTCCCTTTTGTCACGATGGTTTCTACGATTATCATAGAAACATTTTACAACGTCCTGCTAATTTTGCCTTCTGCATGGTGTTCCTACTGTATCAATATGGACTAGTCTCAAATCCTCATGCGGTAAATGTTTAAACAATGGCCTCAACTTGGACTTTCACCAAGAGGCTTTTGTATAGGCGCTCTATAAAACACACCCTTACTTATTTCCTAATATCAGGGTTAGATATTAATTCAATCCTTTGTTCCTTGACCACCTGTTTTGCCCGTAGAACCAATAGATTGTACAGGTTACTGGTCCTGTAGACCGCCTTGGTATAGAAGTTAGTGTTGACCCCCTGAATATGAGAGTTTTCAAATGTTTCTACAAAATGTGTGTCATAGTGGGCTATAACTGAGTAAGCGGTTAAACAAAAGCCCGATTTGGACTTAAACCCAATTTTATTTATGTTATTTATGTTTTACTTGTTACACATCTTAACTTATTGTATTTTGACTAGTCCATATTATAATGAGAACTGGAAAACAATAACTAAACATGATGACGAATGAGTTGAATTCTAACAAGAATATGGCAAAACAAGGAGTTCTAAACAACCATAATAATACCAAATTCATTTCTGAGACTTAATAAAGCAAACAACCAATAGAAACTTCGTAGCTGAAAAATACTTGTATTGGTTTAGCCAATACAAAGTTTAAAAAATTCCAACATCTAAATACTCGTGGGATTTACTTGAAATAGCTCTGTTTTGAAATCACGTCCGACAAACTAAGAGGCGGTGATTTTATGACAGGTCAGATGCAAATTGACATATTTGGCAATCAAGTAGTTTTGAAAAGTTTGTTTTACACTAAACAACAGTATATCTATATTTGATCATGTTTTGAACGACAAACACCATAAATTAGATGCACTTTGAGACTTTATAATACATGTATTTTAGTGGACGAATAATCATTATCAACAGCTTTTACTTTTTTGCTAGACTTCAAAAGAATTTCTTACAGATTGATATTCTAATACTTTAAGAATAAGATATCTTCTACAAGATGGCATCACATCATTTTTCACCCTCTTAATCTCTCTCTCTCTCTCTCTCTCTCTCTCTCTCTCTCTCTCTCTCTCTCTCTCTCTCTCTCTCTCTCTCTCTCCCTCTCTCCTCCTCTCTCCTCCTCCTCCCTCCCTCCTCTCCCTCCCTCCCTCCCTCCCTCCCTCCCTCCCTCCCTCCTCCCTCCCTCCCTCCCTCCCTCCCTCCCTCCCTCCCTCCCTCCTCTCCCTCCCTCCCTCCCTCCCTCCTCCTCTCTCTCTCTCTCTCTCTCTCTCTCTCTCTCTCTCTCTCTCTCTCTCTCTCTCTCTCTCTCTCTCTCCCCCTCTTCTCGCTCTCATTTACTCTTCTCGCTCTCATTTACTCTTCTCGCTCTCATTCACGCTTCCTTTTAGTTTGTCTTTGTTTTCCCCGTTCTTTCCTCGTTTACTCTCTCCCTCTTTGTCATTCTCACAATATCACCCACTTAACATTTGCATATAACTACATGACTAATGTGCGCCATTGAACTTGCCCTTTCGAATGAACAACTCAATACTAGCTAACTGGATGTAACAAGATACAGAAGTGTGATACCATCAAACATCTATAGAGGCCACGCTCTGAGTAAAAGAGCCCGGTCTACGATAACGGACTCGACAATACTAATGGTTGTTTGGTGGCAAACCTTCTGTTCGTTTGTCATTTATCATTACTTTGTCTAATGCAAGTGTTATTTTTCAGTAAATTTCATTTTAAAAATTGCATAACCACCGACACGATTTGGTAACATCAAATTACTGACATTACTCATTTTTTATTTAAAATACGAATAAAAACAATGACAGTCATCAATATTTGATTCACCCAGCGTTTTATTCTGATGTACATTGAATAAGCCGATTTGAAATACGGATACCCAGTGATTCAATAAATTTGGTTAACCTTGAGATATCATCCTTGCCATTAACACGGCCAAGAATAATGTGATTGGTCCAAAGGAACTAATGTATTACCCACTGCTTGTCAGTGCACGGTGGGAACATGTCTGTCAAAGCAATTATGCTTTCCCTCTATAGGAACATGACCGTCTAACTTAACAGGTCGATTTGCGGGGCGGGCATCTAGTGACGAGGTGGCTTTAGGTTTCATCAGGTCTTTCAATAACTTTATGTGCAACACCTAATTAATAACGATGCAATGTGATTACAAACTCTTGATGTTAAAAGCGCTCATCATAAGCTTCAATCAATAACTGCCTAATAGGTAACTCATTCATCCTATGCTGGAAATATCAAGACATTGACGTAAGTGGAAGCATACACAGTGATGTCTGCATAACAACCAAGAATAGCCGATTTTGATACGCTCTTTATACATTGAACATAGAAAATATGTTAATGAGCTCATTTGGGATTTTACATCGCATCAATAAACTTTAGATAAATTGCGATGTACGATGCTTTATACACAAGAGTCTCTTAAGCCATATAAAACCAAAGCTATTCCGTAAGTCCGTTGTGAGAGTACTTCTTATGAAATCAAGATCTATTGCTGATATGATTTTATCCCACATGACGAGGTACTTTGTGATTTCACGTTTAGTAGTATACTCTTACTATGCGACGATCATGTACATAGGACATTGTTTCACACAAACAAACACAGAAAGAATGTCAAATGATGGATAGTCATGATTATCGATTTGGAAGGTGGCTAAGAAGATTGATTACTTAAATAAAGCACTTAATTCACATACATTCATATTTTGACGCACCTGTGGCACAATAATTTGAAAACGAACTGACAAAATGAGAAAAAAATCATTGTTCGTATTTAAGTATTGCCATATTGTATTTGTATTCAATTAAGACCAATTCAATGACCCCCTACTATATTGGGATTGTGTAAAACACATCCAAGATTTTGGTTGAATGGTTGAATAGAGGCGATATAATTTTCACAAATAAAACATGAGAAACCTGCACAAGTATGCATCTCGTACACCTGCCAATACTCAACGTTTAATTTTAAGACAACACATGTGGATATCACCAATAGACAAATTTAATCGTAAAACATTCACCACTGATGATAAGGATATGCCAAATATTTGTGCCTTAATGAAAACTGATCCCTTTGGCCAATTTCTTTATTTTGAGGCGTATTGTCGACTGGTCAATTTCATCACTGGCCACATTTACTACTGGAGCTTTCTGAGTGGATGGTGTCCGTGTAGAATTGTTAGTTGTCTCATACAAGTCTGTCTCCTCTTCATATAATCGCTTTAAACAAGATCTTGTTTCTATATCATTAGCGATTAGCCCCTCCGGAGGCTATTTAGTAGTTTTACTGAAGAAATAACATCTCTTCGACTAAACTTACAAACAAAAGGTACATGATATTAAATCGGAATATATTTCGTTTTACGTAAATCAGGGTTAGAAAACATTATTGAAGTATTAAATGAGTGCGTGCATGTGTTAATGACCTTTACACAGTATGCGAAACTTTCAAGTAAATGATAAAAACCATTTGGTAAAGGATCCCATATGATGTGTCAGATTATGAATAGAGTTTGCCACACGAGTTTGATTTACTTATAGCCCCAAGCGTTAACACAATAACAGCAACAAAAAAGTAAAATAGAAAGTCATCATTCTCATACAGGTTTCCGTGTGGTTGAGAGGGAAGGTTTTAGCTTAAGTTCCTTGGAATTAAAAGGTTCCTTAACCCTTATAGTGTTGGAATCGATTTCATGCTTATGTAAACAGGTTAGATCCAAGCCAGCCGCCAAGTAATTTGGCGGCTGGCAGGTGATCTTACATGTTTGCTACTCTTAGAATCTTTCCTCCACAAAAAAGCAGATATTTAAGGTTTTGGAAAGCAGACGACCTACATATCTATTTATAAAAAAATTACCCAGCGTTCTAAGGGTTAAGTGAATATCTGTATTAGCTCTCAATAAAATAAACATTCGGTAAGCCAGCCACTAATAAATAAAGCGGATGATTATATACATAGTTTGACGAGTACCATACGCACAGTTAGAACCAACTCTCCCTCATAAAAGTACTTGTGACTTGTCCAAATTCAAAGGATTGACAATGTGAAATTATCATCTATATTTCTATATCTATATTGACGCAATGTTTTATCACTACGTTAACACAGATAAGTTATACTTGCGAGCAGACCCTCCCTTTTTGACAACATCCTCATCATATGTTTAAGTTCGTGGAACGTTAATGTAATTTAAAGAGCCTAATGAATTGTTATACAGAACATACAAGTAAATACATAGACATCGCAACTGATCATAGGTCGAGAGTGTTTTTCACTGATCGGGTGTGATTGTGTGTCTTTTATAGGTTTATTTGCTCGATCCGTTACAATTTCAACAAATCAATCTCCCGTACACACTTACTAAATGGTAAAGCATCTTGAAACAACAAGTTAAACTGGAGCATTTATTATAATGTCACAATGCGTCTATGTAACATACGATTATGGATCAACATAAACGGCTAGTAAACGCTCCACTAAATTGCAGAAGTCGAAATTACGACCTTTCCAAAAACGTGACAAGTTGGACGATGATAGCTTATATAATTGAATGTTACAGATTGAAACAAAGTGGGCAATGAAATAGTTTTCACATACTCCCTTATTTGAGAAAACTACATTCGAAGAGCTTTTAAATCGATATCGATTAAATATTTGAATCCTCCATCCGATCTTGTAATTTGATAAAATCAAGATCAGGCCATCTGTCTAGATAATAAGCATATCATAAAAGTAATATTGCTAATATTACAAATAATAATTATAATAAAGATTTTTTATAACGAGGAATCCTATTTGACAATTTAAACTACAATCTTCCATAATATCCTCAACAGTGCGAACATCTTTTATAGATGTTGTAAGCTCTTCAAAACGATTCTAATGAGTGCCAACAAAGTAGGATTTGTCTTTTGTGTTTAAGCCCCCAAACACGACCTTTTATACCGCTGTACCGTAGGAATCAAATGCATGCAACATTTCAAAAACATAACATAGCTCTTTCTCATCAGCAGCCGACATGTTTTTGCTTGAAGCATACAACTTAAGAAAACTTATGAAAACACATGAAAAATGTTCAATATTGCTGTTGTTATATTTGAATAAATGGAAAAAAGATTGTGGTAAAAGGAGAAATTGTTTGTGACAAGCAATTTCTGCTTTTGCCACAATGTTTTTTGAAAGTCGTCTGATGCAAGAAGAAAAAATCTGGCGTTATTTGGTACTGTGATTGTAAGCGAATGATAGTCTGCTCATAATGAGCAAGTTCGGTTTCTGTTAATACATTCGAGTAAAGTATTTTAGGCAATTAACCGTTTAGAATCGTCCGGATTCTGTATAATAGATAATGAAGATCGGTTTTTTCCACAAAACACATGATTTTCTCAGCATGAAATCATGGCGTGAATCAGCGAAGGTAACGAGTTTCACCTGTTCAGTTCAAGATCTAACAAAAATGAACATAATCAAAGACTTTGTTCCTCAAACGAGAACTCAACCAAAAAAAAGGCATTCATTTTATCTATCTACTTGTCTAACATTGGTTGAGTATGAATTAATGAGTTCATAAGTATGTTCCTCCCCAAATTAAAAAACAGAAAAAAACCACTTCAAGCCATTACCGAACAATAACGACATATGGCCAGTTTGTTGCAGACGATTTTGGAAAACATGGTATAAGGGGAAATTGCTATGAACGAGCAATTTCTCCTTTTCCCAAAATGTTTTCTTCCCATCAGAAGATTATTTTTCAATTTCATCATATTTTGAAATGTTGTCTGCAAACTCTTTCAATTTGGGACAGTCCAAAATTTGGTGTTTGGTTATGGGTTAAAGAAAAAAACACTAAAGAAAATACGTTTCCGTTATGCTTAGTCAAAGCACAGGGTTTTATTGTATGCCGCGTGTTTATTATGTTGATGGTTCGATCCTGTGGGTTCAAATCCCAGTTAGGGATATGAATTTTCGTGAGGGGCAGTCTCCCGACTGACTTACGAAATGTCGATGGTTCTTCCCTTAAGGGCAGTTGAGTATTGGTTCTTCCTCCATCATCACTGGTCGAGCATCACAGTATAACTGAAACAATGTTGACACGATTTAAAACCCAAATAAATGAAAATAATGATGGCTCGAACCCCTGTCGGATCATACCAAAGTCATAAACTATATGCTGATAATGGTCTTCTGACATATCATTGGTAAAGGCTAAAGCTTTACGACTTGAATATCTGTGTAGAATGAAAACAAACAAATGTTAGAAATGGCGTATAACCACTAGCATTGTACATTTTCCTCAATATTTGATGTCATCTCATTGGGATTTGCTGATAAGGGAATAATGAAATTCATTTCATGAATGCAATAGCAGACGAAAATTAATTAATCTGAAAAAAGATGTTTGCTATGATATTTCGTAGAAACCACTGTCACATTAGGATGATTTGCTCACATTGAACAATTGATGAATATGATGATGACGATGGTGATAATGATGATGATTATGATATAATCCTCCTCCTCTTCATCACCATCACCAACATCATCATCGTCATCATCATCACCAACATCATCATCGTCATCATCATCACCAACATCATCATCGTCATCATCATCACCAACATCATCATCGTCATCATCATCATCACCAACATCATCATCGTCATCATCATCACCAACATCATCATCGTCATCATCATCATCACCAACATCATCATCGTCATCGTCATCATCATTACCAACATCATCATCGTCATCGTCATCACCAACATCATCATCGTCATCATCATCACCAACATCATCATCGTCATCATCATCATCACCAACATCATCATCGTCATCATCATCATCATCACCAACATCATCATCGTCATTATCATTACCAACATCATCATCGTCATCATCATCATCACCAACATCATCATCGTCATCATCATCACCAACATCATCATCATCATCATCACCAACATCATCATCGTCATCATCATCACCAACATCATCATCGTCATCATAATGTTTTATCATATTTATCATTATGAGTATTTCATTAACATTATTATCTCGTAAGCGTAACCAGCATGTTTTGTAATCTCCTTTGTTAATGTTGAATTATCATTATTGTTATCATTGTCATCCAAACGGGAAAAGGTCAAAATATTTCCATTTGCATAAAACAGACAATTAAAAGAGTTCATTCAACCATTCGATAGCGTTGGTTTCCTCTAATTCCTCTAATTGCTTCCATATTGATATGATAACTGTATGTTTTAGTAAGCCGAGAAAGGTCAACCTTTCGGCCTTCAATGGCACCCATTACCCCTCCCCTACTGCATACGTAATGTAACGTTATGTAACCTTTTGCCATATTGACCTTTACATTATTTTAGTCATTTATCTTTTTCTTATTTAAGGTAGAAAGCCCATAATCCGCCAATTTTAAATTCATCTTATCGTTGGTTTACTTCGGTCGTTCTCCGTATACATCGGTCTGGGTCGGAACTATTTGTCTTAATGCGAGTAGTTCTGACCCGGCCGATGTATACCGAGAACGACCGAAGTGATCCAACGAAAGAATGGGTTACAAAATGACTGATTATGGGTATTCTACCTTAATTGATAAACAGCATCCTGTCTTAAAAATACAATACGCATGTAACGATTGTCATGTACAGCCAAAGATGAAAAAAAAAATCATACAATAAACATCGAAATTTGTTGCGCATTTCGGCTGGATTCGCATGCAACATAAGTAATCTACATCAAGCTTGTCTATATTTGGATGCATGTAATATTCATGATGAAAATACGTTTGACCCAGATCAGACTAAAATGAGCAAATAAATAGAAAATGATACACTAAGTCCGGCCAATCAGGTCAATGGACATGAACGCTCTGTGTTTCACATGGGGTCTTGAGTTTGAAATCAATTCGGCCAACATGTGTTTTTTAATGAGGTTAAGGGATCGTCGTGGATGATATTCTAATCATAGCGTAGTGCACCTAAGACGTTTGACAAAACGGACAATATCGTACATTTTCTTCAAATTTGGTATCTTTCGTTGTTTATTGAATGCACTGATATGTATGTGTATGTATATTATGTTACTGTATGTTGTACTATGGGCATATGGCCTCTGTACTTGAATAAACATGTCTATGTCTATGATATCTTTCGATTATAGAAGCTGCGAACAACGTGAACGTCGGCAAATCGTTAAATAGTGGGTTTCTTGGGAAAATCGTTCACCACGTACGTAAACACAAGACAACTGAACTCTGTAAGCTCGCTCGCAAGGTTTGCTTGTTTGATTCTGCGTATCTTATACCAGCTCTATTGACCAAATTGTAAATGTTGAGTAAGTCGCTATATCGGATAACTAATAAATTCCAATTTAAAATGCTCTTCATGAATATTCATTACAATCAAAGACCCAATATTATTAGGTCTTTGTTGTAATACAACCACAAATAATGACGAAATAAACTACAATGAACATAGATTTAACTGCTTATTATGAACATATGAATCGTTTTTATCTACACAGATTCATTTCGTGGATTATTGATTTGGCAAACTGTTACTTACCGTTCTTTATTTACCGGTCAAAATCAAATCAACTGCAAGCGGCAAGAAAGCAAAAAGAAAAAGAGATAAAAATAATAAAAAAGTGTGATATAGGGTATGGGCCATTGTCACAAAAGGGCAAATTGCTCATTCGCAGCAGTTCTAGCTTTTTGATAATTTTCGTTCGAAAAACCTCTAAAGCAGACTTGCCAATGTGATGTTTTATTGGGAATTGCGTTAGAATAGTCATAACTATTTTTTTTTGTCTGCTGAATACTTCAATTAAAACTGTCAATATACCTCCTTTACTGTAATATTTTAAGATTATCAAATAATCCTCTCAATGATGAATCAAATACCATGGTATTCCCCAGGATATATTTCAAGCGCTGGGATGTTTGATGGGGGATAGGGTGCGACAAAGGAGATGGTATCCCCTTCCAATTTTGATTTTTTTATGTGTGCAGCCTTAAATGGCGATTATTCAGGAATATTTTTGGAATTAAAAGACAAATACATATGTAAATAATGGTCCAAATCTATTGGAACAAACAAAATAAGCAAGATTACTGACTGTGGGACAAACAATTAGCACATTGGGATCGATTAAGGCGCCGGGGAAGTGCTTATTTTGAAATTCAGGTGCTGGGGTACCAAGGCTTAAAAGCCTGGGGAAGCCCCTGAAATACACCGAATTAAACTCTTTAACACCTAGCGCTACATTCTGCGTCTTTCAGCAAACAACTTTCAAAAAGCATTGTGACAAAAGGAAAAATTGCTTGGCACAAGCAATTTCTCCTCTTGCCACAATGTTTTTTAACCAATTCACGTATCACAACAGCAGATTTGTAAAGTTTTTCCAGTGTTTACAAAGCTTTTTAGTTATCAGCTACAAGTAAACAAAAATGTCGTTTACAGAGGTAAGTCGATCACGACGCCTTAGGGTATGTTAGCAACATCCCCTCATGTTCAAACAGACTAATTTATCTTATGATCTAATCCTAGCGAGGTAAATATGAACAAATTAGATCATACTATATAATCAAGAAACAGAAACTTGAACATGTTTATTAATGTAATTTCAAATTAAATGTCTTCTTTATTGCTTTATGATTTAATAGGCTACTACAATTTTATATTAAACTGTCATCATCTACTCATGTAAGTGTTTTAATGTTTATGTGTAGGATATATAATTTCAAAAGCATGTACGCGAATAAAAAATAATTTTTAAGTGGTTGGTTTATACTATGGTGTTCAAAAGCAATCATTTAAAGCCATTTTGTGTCGTGTATTGTAGACTAAATATTGTCACGAGAGAAAAAAGTGTATAATTTCGTAAACATAGCCCTACAAAGCATTAGATTTTTTTTAGATTAGATTCATTACCTGACACAGTTCCGATATGGGTCCGTTTCGTCAGGGCCGTTCCTACAATTTCAGTTCTGAAACGGCATTAGACATCCAAATCCGCTTCAAACGACATTTTCCTTAAGACTTGACAACAAAGCTCCAAACCGTTTCATATCTGAACGGTATTCAATACGTTACCGATAGAAGGGAAGTATTGACAATAAGATATAGAACTAATGAACCTCATTAGGAATAAGTATATAGGCGATCAGATAATTGCTGATTTGTGAACGTTAAACATATACAGGTTTCGCAATATCTCGGGCTTACACTCTCTCACGAAGTTTGCAGAGATGTCCGAATTATTTTCGAACATCTCTTCAAAGTTCGTAAGCGATTATTTGTCCAAAATATTGCGGACAATTACGCTGGTACTGCTGTAAGCATTTTGGACATGTGTTGGTAACCATCTAAAGGGTAGTAATTTATTTACGAATCCAGAATCCAATATAAACAACATGCAAACAATATTCAAGTAGTTCAAGTGAATCATTCTTGTGAGTTGTTTGTTATGGATTTCAGAACCATATCCTTATATTTCTGTTTTATAAAGATTGATCTCGTGAGATGCTGACTTTTGTTACTAATTTCGCTGTGACACCGTGAGAGCCGTAATATAACTATAACAATGTTGACACGTCTATTACATTTGTTCTATGTATTACGCTGCACATACTGAACAAGGATGATGTAAAAAAAAAAAAGACGTAATCTTTTAAGAACACGAGAAGGTCACCCCATTAACATTCCACACACGATGACGTTTATATCTAGAATCGCTTTAATGAGACAAGTGTTATTCATGGATGGCCCTGCCTAATCTCGGTGGTAAAACAGCTGCTAAAGTTGGTAGAGGCGTCCGAATATTCGGACCCCACTACAAACACCGTCAGCAAGCATTCGTCCAAAATATTTCGATACGAACCCAATTAAATGTGAAACTACGTCAATGAGACATTTCTAATCAGTACCTATGAATAAATAAATATTCTTTTTCGGCCTTTAAAGCCGTCAGGTTTATGGGAAACTCACATAAAAAGGCGTGACGGGGCAGAATGCTATGACAGCGGTTATTGTTTCGCGGTGTCTGGTTTGTATCGACTGAACTCATCCAGATAAAGCGCCTCTTAGAAAAAACCCAAAATGTTGTAACTCTTTTTGTTATATAGAAGGAAATACCAAATTTTCCAGTCTAAAAGCGAAAGAAATTGTTGTTACGGATAGCAACGTTTTGACGTAAACGATGTCAACTCTAACAAGTTTTTCTATATAAGATTTAATTTGTTTGTGTGTTGTGGTTCTACATCGCAGGGTTCTTTTTCAATTATTTTGCAACTTCCTGTTGATCATGGTTGAAATCATGATGACTTTTCTATATCGTAACCGACCATTAGTGAAGGTCAAATTAATTTGACATTCACTAATGGACGGTTACGATATAGAAAACCCATCGACATTCTGTAAGTCAGTCGGGAGATTATTCGAGGAAATTCGAATCTAAAGTCATCGTGATTTCAACGCGCCAGGTATATCATACGATATATTGATGACCTTTCTTGATACCAGTGTGATCCAAACTATTTTTTTACAAACAACTTATCATCACATGGAAAGAACGCTAAGAAGTACAGGATACCCCTCTACTAAACAACATTAGTAACATATTTGCGTAAGTCAAAACAAATAGACGGTAATATCCTAAATAAAAGGTACATTATTGCAATGTGACACGTCATTTTTAAGCATCCCGGAGAGACGATTCCAATGACGTGTTACTTTGCAATAATGCTTACCCCTATAATGAAATAAGAGGGGATGTTGTTTTGAACTTACGCAAATCTTGAGCGTACAATGTTAAGTAAAACTGTAAGTAAAACTGTACCCTGGTGAAATCTCTCGATGTGTATGGCTATGTACGCTGATAGCTGCGATATGTCTAAATTTTATTAAAACCCCGATAAAAACAAAGCTTTCATGCTCTTACCGCTTTGACCATTGTGGTATGCCACTGTTGAACACACCTTAAAATCCAAATAAAGAAACATGACCTTTGTCTTCCGATTGTGTTTGCTGTTTTGAAATGATTGAAATAGTGTTGAACTCTATGTAAAACCCCAATTGAAAAAAACAAATGATAAGGTAAATGTTTTTGCTAGTTAATTTATATAAATGAATAGGTCAGTGCGTCAGATGTAGGTGCGTTGAGAACAGTAAACACCTGTTATAAGCCCTTTCCCAAGTAATAACGATAGTTGACCACTTTGTTGCAGACGACTTTAGAAAACATTGAGGGAAAAGGAGAAATTGCTCATAACGAGCAATTTTTCCTTTTCCCTCAATGTTTTCTGCCCTGTCAGAAGATTATTTTTCAATTTCATCACATTTTGGAATGTCGTCTGCAAACTCTTTCAATTTGGGACAGTCGAAAATTTGTTGTTTGAGAAAAGGGCTAATGGTTATACATTCTACTCCATAATATCCCCCACTTTACCGCATGTGCTGTAGAAGCAGGAACCAATGTGATAAAAGGATAAAATCCTGAAAATGAGAAATGTATCCTGGACGAACCAGTACCAAGATATTCTTATAAAGTAAATATCATGTGTCTTGATTTATTTCGTGTACTGATGTTGAATTCAGTTCCAACCTGTCAACGTTTCCTGTGGGAGATGAGGCGAATTGGCCGATAAAGATATGTTTGCGTGTCAATTTTTCTAGGAATAGGACAATTATCATTGGTAATAACGCAACTCTACGATAATCGTTTATTTTCCTTTCGAATATCATGATAAGCGTAATTTTGTTGTCCTTTTACCCTTCCTCAATATTTCGTTATGTTTGTGTATGATGGGGGTTAAAGAGTTCATTCTATAGTAACATTCCAAAGTCCTTAGCAGTTTTAGTTGACCTTACTTGCTTGTAATTGACATTATAACGCTTACACCCCATTACGTGTGTTTACTCGTTAGCCTTAATGATTATAATAGCATTGCCCTTCATGTGTTTACCAATTACCGGATGTTACAAAGTGGATTGTCCCAGAATGAAAAAGATTTAACAAAGGATCGCAATATCATGGATTGTTCACGAGTCATTACCGTTGCTCTGTATTAATTAACCCTTTCCCAAACAATAACGGTATTTGACCGCTTTGTTGCAGACGACTCTGGAAAACATTGTGTGAAAAGGAGAAATTGCTCGTGACGATCAACTTCTCCTTTTCACACAATGTTTTCTGTCCTATCAGAAGATTATTTTTCATTTTCATCACATTTCGATATGTCGTCTGCAAACTCTTTCCATTTGGGACAGTCGAAAATTTGGCGTTTGGTAAGGGGTTAACACTACACGGTCTTTAAACATGCTTTTATACCGTGATATGAGATACATCGCATTAATTATTCACTATACTATAAAATTACCCGTAAAGTACTGCGATATGACACTCCGTATATAGTCATTAACAACTTAGTTCTACACTTTCCGTTAGAGTTCGACTATCTGTTGGTTTACAACAATCTTAATAAAATCTAACTCAACGCAACCACCCGTCCCATGGTGCAACGAAAACTCTCTTGAAAATAAGACAACCTGTTCAGGAGCTAGTTATTCCAGAAATAATCCCATGCTCAAATCGTCCGTTCTCTCACCAATTACTTTGTGTATTCGACCTTCTTAACCCATTACCAAACAATAGCGACATTTTGCCACTTTGTTGCAGACGTCTCTGTAAAACGTTGTGGGAAATGGAGAATTGCTCGTGACGAGTAATTCCTCCTTTTCCCATAGTGTTTTCTACTCTATCAGAAGATTACTTTCCAGTTTCATCACATTTTGAAATGTCGTCTGCAAACTCTTTCAATTTTGGACAGTCGAAATGTTTGGTAAAAGATTAACACGAATTAGGAATGCTACGAATGGTTCTCGTGCTCTTATCATTAAAACATTGTTTATTCCTATGCTGTTGCAACTTTTCTGTTATGACTTACACTCATGAACGGTCACAAATTCCATTATATGGAAATAGATTTTTAGAACAAAACTTTGTTATACAGGGGAAACCGGTATACACAATTTCGTCTACTCTCATCATTTCTTTCGACAGCTATATTTTAAATCTTTACTGAGATTAACACCAATAAGGTGCGAAGGAAAGTGGTCATGTAGAAGAAGAGCTTTGGGACACCCAGGTCGAAGGCTCGATTCCTATGGGTTACCTGTTTTAACGGGGTTATGTCTCGCGATGTCTATATTCGGATATATGTTTCAAAACGGAAGAGCGAACAAGACACTAGGATAAGATGAAAGAACTTGCTTCATAATCGAAGTAAAATGAATATGTCTAAGGTAGAATGCCCGTTATCCGCCATTTTGAAACTAAATTAGTTCGGTCGTTCCAGGTATACACGGGTCGGTGCCAAAACAATTCAGTAAAATGCAAGTAGTTCCGACCCTGACCTATGTACACCGAGAACAACCGAAGTAATCCGACGATTGAATACGTTTTTAAATGGCGGGTTATGGATACTCTTCATTAAACAAACATCGAAAAGACATTTCATTTTGTTGTTTATTTATTCATTCCAATCAAGGATTTTTGCTTAGCATCGGCGGAATTAATAATTCAAGACATTTTGTGCAAATAAACAGTGGCTCCTGCCATTCTGTTTCAACAGACAATTAATAAAGTCCGTTTATCCAAACCCCCTTTGGGGCTTAACAGGGCAAATACAATCAATCTAATGGAAACTGCGATTTTTTGTAGAATGGAGCTGAAAATATTTCCCCCACATAGGTACAGGTTAAGGTAGAATACCCATTATTCGTTATTCTGAAACATATTCTTTCGTCGTATTACTGCAGTCGCCTTCGGTATACACGACCGGCGTATGCCGAGAACACCCGAAGTAATCCGACGAAAAAAGAATGTTTCAACATTGCAGATTATGGGCTTTCTACCTTTCAAGCAAAAATGGAGAACACGTGTGAAGTATAAATGATACAATTCCCGGAATGATGTGGGATGAAAACCGTTGTGAGTAATGTTACTAGCAATTTCTCTTTTTGCCAGAGTTGTTTCTTCCACCTTCTGTTTCAGATGCGCCGATGTGTCATATTATAGAATAAACATTACGTATTTTTATATCTAGGAGTTTCCATATTATAGAATAGACATTAAGTATTTTTGCCATACCGGGTGTATTTTGTTTTATATCTAGAAGTTTCCATATTATAGAATAGACATTACGTATTTTTACCATACCGTGTGTATTTTGTTTTATATCTAGGAGTTTCCATATTATAGAATAGACATTACGTATTTTTACCATACCGTGTGTATTTTGTTTTATATCTGGGAGTTTCCATATTACTCTGAAGAAGCACCCATATATATAACAGGCAAACAAGTCCAGAATGCACCCTGAATTGGCAGTTATAGTACACACTTTGATAAACATGTCCCTCCATATATAACAGGCAAACAAGTCCAGAATGCACCCTGAATTGGCAGTTATAGTACACACTTTGATAAACATGTCCCTCCATATATAACAGGCAAACAAGTCCAGAATGCATCCTGAATTGGCAGTTATAGTACACACTTTGATAAATATGTCCCTCCATATATAACAGGCAAACAAGTCCAGAATGCATCCTGAATTGGCAGTTATAGTACACACTTTGATAAACATGTCCCTCCATATATAACAGGCAAACAAGTCCAGAATGCATCCTGAATTGGCAGTTATAGTACACACTTTGATAAGCATGTCCCTCCATATATAACAGGCAAACAAGTCCAGAATGCACCCTGAATTGGCAGTTATAGTTCACACTTTGATAAACATGTCCCTCCATATATAACAGGCAAACAAGGCCAGAATGCACCCTGAATTGGCAGTTATAGTACACACTTTGATAAACATGTCCCTCCATATATAACAGGCAAACAAGTCCAAAATGCATCCTGAATTGGCAGTTATAGTACACACTTTGATAAACATGTCCCTCCATATATAACAGGCAAACAAGTCCAAAATGCATCCTGAATTGGCAGTTATAGTACACACTTTGATGTCCCTCCATATATAACAGGCAAACAAGTCCAAAATGCATCCTGAATTGGCAGTTATAGTACACACTTTGATGTCCCTCCATATATAACAGGCAAACAAGTCCAGAATGCATCCTGAATTGGCAGTTATAGTACACACTTTGATAAACATGTCCCTCCATATATAACAGGCAAACAAGTCCAGAATGCATCCTGAATTGGCAGTTATAGTCAACACTTTGATAAACATGTCCCTCCATATATAACAGGCAAACAAGTCCAGAATGCATCCTGAATTGGCAGTTATAGTACACACTTTGATGTCCCTTGCATCCGTTTTGAAATGTATGTATGTTTATGTAGGATATGAATGTATGAGTTTGCATGCCGAAATATGCCTGCACGTATAAGTAAGAAAAACATATTCTATTCTATTCTATCTCTATAACTATAAGTACAAACTAAAGATGTCTGCATAGATCACCAAGAAAAGAATATCTATCAAGAAAGTTTTACTGGAATATGGCCTATAATTATTTCGTCATCCCTACGCACCCGGGAATGCAAGTTTTACGTGCTGTAAAGACCCCCTTCCTATGAAACGAATTCCGGCCTAGGTTAGACTAATCATATCGATTAACATTTCAGAACATCCTACAAGTAGATTTTGTGACTGGTCCAAGTCGATGGTAAAAGGGCAGATGACTGTTAGCATAGCAGAAAAAATCTGGTAATATTCGGGAGAAAACATTGTAAAATATAAAAAAGAAAAAACCTAAGATGGTTTCTGTTTTATTTTGCTGTATCTATGTTAACCCTTTACCAAACGCCAAATTTTAGACTGTCCCAAATTGAAAGAGTTTGCAGAAAACATTTCAAGACGTAATAAAATTGAAAATTTTAATAGGGAAATTTCTCCTTTTCCCACAACGTTTCCAGAGTCGTCTGCAACAAACTGGTCTAATGTCGTTATTGTTTGGTAATTGGTTAAACGATCACAGATAATGAATTTGACCTACTCGAATCAAAAGAGATTTGTATAACCGTCTTTGAACAAGACATAGAATTTTAAAATAAGTTTTTTAAGGGGTTAGAAATTGGGCAAAAACCTGCTCGTATTAAAAAGTTCTTTATGTCTCCTCAATGATTCGTTTGTTGCAAACATATATAAATTCTTAAATAATTGCTTTCGGGAAGCTTACCTACCAGAGAGCCTTTGAGCTCATTTATGTCTAGCCTGAGGTCCTGGCCCTTGCGTATACCCCACACACGCCTATTTGAGGGGTATACTCACTGGCCAGAACCCCAGGCTAATTGCTGACGTCTTTGAATTGTACACATTCCTGGCAAACTTCATGTTTTAAACAAGAGGCTGCAATATGAGATTGCTGACATGAGTTTTCCTAATGAAAATATCACCAACACCATCACCAGCTAAAACCTGAGCGCGTAGTATCGTTTTCATGAGAGTCAATGCTTAATACACTTAATGTTTGACATATGTAGTCATATCGTGTAATACTGGGGTCGGGACGTCTTGAAACCTAACCGCCAAAAAAAATTTATAATGCCTTGTTAAACTTGTGTTTCATATTAAATCACCTTTTGTTTTCTGTAACAGGAACTGAGTGATATAATGGAAATTGACAATTGACAATTGTTGACCTATTCCCCCATTCAAGAATGTTCGTGACTAGTCCAAATTGAAACAATAGCCGGTAAAATTGGTTAGAAACCACTGTAGCGAAAGGATAAATCGCTCATCATGAACAATTTATCCTTTTGTCACAGTCATTTCTCAAAAGTCATTCGGCAGATGCGAAAAAGTAAAGCACCATGGTGTTAGAAGTCAACCTTCGTACATACTTTTGTTAACTCATTTACAGCTACATATGAAGGAAACAATTGCGTCAAAAAGACACTATGCTCGTAATGTTAATCTTTCTCTTTTTATAACGTTGTTCTTGTTAAAGAGTTTGTGACTCATATTCTGAGAGGAACTTGAGATTATCATATGTTCATAATTTTCGGTTGACGTTGCATTGAAGCAATCACAATTTACCATATGAAGTTTAATCTATTTATCAAATTTTCAAAAGCGCTTTTGATTTCAGAAAAATTAAACATCAACAAAAAGTAAGCTATCGTAAAATGAATATTGTTTTTTTTACCCTACTGATTAAACGCCCGTTTTTGTTTTGATGTGTTATTTGTCATAATACATTAACCCTTTACCAAACGCTAAATTTTCGACTGACCCAAAATAAAAGAGTTTGCAGACGACATTTCCAAATGTGATGAAATTGGAAAATAATCTTCAGATAGGGTAGAAAACATGGTTTGAAAAGGATAAATTGCTCTATAAGAGCAATTTCTCCTTTCCCACCATGTCTTTTAGAATCGTCTGCAACAAACTGGTCAAATGCGGTTATTGATTGGTAATACATTAATGTCATCTAACGATGCCCTCATACCAGCTTTATGTATCATTTCCTACCGGGATGTATTGACTAATGGTGGATTATTTGATTATGACAAATCGCCAACCGATAATTGTTCCATACGGGAAAGCTTCGACATTATTAATCAGGCAAAGCGTACGACGAAAAATGTATTATTCGCCCTAAGGTTTGAACGTTGTCAGGGTTCGGATCAGATTTCAGAATTAATTCTGCAGTAATGTTCTTTTTGGGCCCCTTTTTAAAGATTGTTCAAAGAATTTTCATATCTAAAAAAAAATGGCCACCAGGATGCGTTAAAATATGAACCTGTTTGCATTTTCACCATATACATGTTTGGTAGAATTATCAACAAAATACATCAATATCAATTTGAATGTCCAAATATACCAAAATGATAACCACAAAATGGCAACAATAGATCATACTGGAAAAAAGTGCAGGCTGATCTTCGTACATACAATCTGTAAAAGTAAAATATTCTGTTTCTGCATTGTAAGAATTATGTACCATTTTAATGTCCCACATCAAGCATACAGTGTCCAACTTGTAAAATGGGAATGAAAAAAAGGCCAATGCATAGAAGCGCAAGAAACTCTGTGTAAACAGTAAAGCAATGTCTCTTAATATTCTTCAAATAGGTGGTAATCTCAGGTGAGCGGTTCTAGGACCATTATGGCCCTCTTGTTTTTAGATCCACACGAGGTGAATTGGAATGGAACGAATCTAACAAAGAACTACGATCTCTAACCAGAGCTCCGTTCTTTTTCAATCCGCATAAAGTAAGTTGAAATGGAACGAATCTCTGGTTTGAGCATGGATACAGACTCCTCTCAGCGAGAACTTCCGATACGTTACACTCACGTGATAAAGTGTCACGTGACATTGATGGAAAGGAGTTTAACTTTGATTCAATGTCTTCCAAAGGTTCTGTCCCTCTTTAATCAACATATTCCACTGCCAGGCGCCATCGCATCGCGGAGTTTGAGGCCATGGTTTGATGTGGTATCAAAATCATTGTATTTGTTGGAATTCGTTGTTAGTTTTATTAGAAGTCTTGTCCTAAAGGACCATGAAATATGATAAGGACTATATTCATATATTTATCAATTTACAGAATGTTGTTCATATTCTAATTGTTCTCACAACATATAAGCATCTTTCATATCCATCTCGCGAGAACGGGATACATTTGATCTAAATGCCTCTTGAACAGTGACCTCGTCCCTGTGAATCTCAAGTGAGAGTTTGCTTCTTGGTCGGATTATCCCCGCAATGTTCGACCTATGGTTGTCAACAAAGATTTGCGGTACGTCCATTCCTTTTTCTTTTAGAAATTGTTGAGGGTTCTGCCAACAAATAAACCGCCAGACAATTCTTGTAATCAGTCGGAGAGGCCTATGTCGATTAACAAAGTGTAGCATACACCTTCTCTTTCTCCTTTTTATGTTGTAACCTTTGCTTCTAACTTCCTTTCTACACGTTTGCCTGTTCTTTCTTTCATGGTAAGTCTTACTTCTTTGAACATCGTTAAAGTATTTCAAAGCCTTGCGGATGGAAGTAATCACGAAGAGGTGAAAATATGTAAAATATTGGAATCGTAATCTCTCAAAGAGGCATTGTTATAGGATTTCTCGCGCAATTTTGACCCAATTTACTGTTGCACGTCGCCTTTTCCTGACGAAGCAGAAGAAGACAAAACCGTATATAAATAAATGCATGTTGTCTATGATATTTTGAAGAGCAATGAATAATTCATCCTTTTGTTACTTTGGTTTCTGATCTGTATATGTGGTAACGTGAGCAATAGTAGAGCAATAGTGGAGTAACAGTTTTAAAGGTTATTGTTCACACGAATATTTGAAAATTATAACGGTACAATTTTGTGTTGTTGTTTGATATAATAATACGAATATCTTTTAAAAGCATGATTAATTCAGGAAGAGTCAATTCATCTAAGTATGTACAGTTTATCAATATTCAGTTGATCTCGAAACCGATGTCACACTTTTGGAATAGAATAAATGTTAATTCACTGTATACAAACTTTACAAACCAATGACCTTGCTTCCGGGCGTATCATATAGTAGTACAGTTGTTGTGCGGTTCTGAAGAGAATGTCATCTAGAATAGCTTTGAACAACCTTTAGCTTCCTTCACAATCGATGTAAAACACGTTATGGTAATGGTAATGAAATATGTTTTTAACTTTCAAATTTCCTCAGATCTGTGAACAAGCACCTTTAAAACTCTCGCTTTATCCAGAACACGTGCTTGGGCATACAATTACCGCACACCGATGGGTCATCAACATATTTCATACTAGTTTAGGTCGGAAGTGTAATCTGTCATCTGATTCATCATATCAACATCCACGCTAAATCAGCCGTCGGCCTTCCATTAACCATTTCACCCATACGCAAGTGTGTAGCTGAATCTTATGCATGACCAGACAATACTTGTGAAGTAATGCTTGTTATAAATCATGGTTTGGAGTGATCTTTGTAAGCGTCTTTTTAAACAGGTGTGGTTAATAAATTCCTTTATAATGTAAACCTGGAAAACATCGGAAATCCAAATTTATTAATCAAAACTCGTGACAAAGTAGTTTCTGTAACTCACATTCACTCTTTTTAATGGATGATGTAAATATCTATATTATAACTCTACCACCCTTACTTTGTCGAATATCAAGCAACATGTTCTTTATTCATTTTGATAAAAGTATAAATAGCTCTAAATAGGGAATTCATGGTTTTGTTGCAATGGTTCCTACCTAATGTCATTAAGCTAATCAATTTTAATATTACTGACAGAGTTATGTTATCATGTTTTTAGTTTTCATCTGTTGTTGATTTAAACATGGATCAGTCATTTATCTCCACGTGGGCGTATGGGTCAACATTGAGTGTACCCATCTGTAATTGACGGTAGAGACCCTCAGACAGAAGACATGGGTCAACATTGAGTGTACCCATCTGTAATTGACGGTAGAGACCCTCAGACAGAAGACATCAACATTGAGTGTACCCATCTGTAATTGACGGTAGAGACCCTCAGACAGAAGACATGGGTCAACATTGAGTGTACCCATCTGTAATTGACGGTAGAGACCCTATGGGTCAACATTGAGTGTACCCATCTGTAATTGACGATAGAGACCCTATGGGGCAACATTGAGTGTACCCATCTGTAATTGACGGTAGAGACCCTCAGACAGAAGACATGGGTCAACATTGAGTGTACCCATCTGTAATTGACGGTAGAGACCCTCAGACAGAAGACATGGGTCAACATTGAGTGTACCCATCTGTAATTGACGGTAGAGACCTTCAGACAGAAGACATGGGTCAACATTGAGTGTACCCATCTGTAATTGACGGTAGAGACCCTCAGACAGTCAACATTGAGTGTACCCATCTGTAATTGACGGTAGAGACCCTCAGACAGTCAACATTGAGTGTACCCATCTGTAATTGACGGTAGAGACCCTCAGACAGTCAACATTGAGTGTACCCATCTGTAATTGACGGTAGAGACCCTCAGACAGAAGACATCGTATTCATAATGCTATTTCTGACCCATAGCAGTAGACTACGTTGGTACTGAGGTGAAAGCGTTAGCAGTAGACTACGTTGGTACTGAGGTGAAAGCGTTAGCAGTAGACTACGTTGGTACTGAAGTGAAAGCGTCTGACCCATAGCAGTAGACTACGTTGGTACTGAGGTGAAAGCTTTTACAACACAAGTTCGTTTTCCCGAGAGTTATCATCTGAAACCTCAGGAAAACGAACTTTTTTTGTTTGCCAAAATATTTGGTCATTCCAACATTTTCTTCATCCGACAAAATGTGTTAATATATATTTCATAAATACTTGCTATATCTTTACAGACTGATGTCAAGGCGGGGAACAAAGTGGCTACCATTTTTCCTGGTACTCCTCTTCTATCAAGTCGGGTTGGGATGGGGAACCATACTCAATCTTGACACAGCTCAGACCGTAACAACATCAAACCGTGAACAAAACACACGTGTTGTCATGGAGAGCCCGCCGCAAATCAACACACTCAGAACAAACTCCATTCCAACCGCCTCTACGAGAATTGTTGAGATCAATGATGTTAGAGGTATACGTCCCGTGCAAGGGGGTGGGTTATCGAACGAAATTCCAACACTGTCTCCAAATTCACCATCTACAGCAAGTGACAGGAGAACTATTCCAAGATCACGCGGTGTAACCGATGTGACGTCATCGGTTGGTTCCCCGCCAGTGTTTACGATAAATCCCGATGGAGGAGTGGAACCAGTGATTGTGACGAAGAGGCGGCCCGGCAGGAAAACCGTGTTTGCTGGGCGAATAAGACCGTTAGTGGTGATCGACAAACCGGCAAACAGAAACGAAGTCGTCGGGGTTGACGTTAACGTAAACGCTTCGGTTCCTGTAGCGATGACGTTACATCCGGATTCCGATGAGACAAAAGAAATGAAATGGGAAGAAATCGAAGACACGCCTCCACGAACCGACAAGCAACTCAAGTATCTAACGCAATACATTGAGGATCTGTATGGTACAAAGATTGATTTCGAAAAGCTGTTGACCCAATACACACAAGTCTGCCCAGTGAGCGAGCAGTGTAACCTAATAACGCCGTCTATTCAAAAGTTTAAAAGTACTTTTCAAAATGAGTTTGAATGTCCATATTTCTGTCAGTGTGGGATCGAGTGTTTAGGTGGTGGTTCATGTTGCCCGGGAAGTATCTACGCCTATACGGAGTACGCCTGTGTGAACGTCCAGGTACGGCCAGAGAAAGAACAATTGGGTTACTACATGGTAGCAACATGCCCTGTCAACTATAAAGACGAAACCATACGGCGCATGTGCGAAAGTCACGTGGACAATTCAGGCACCAGTCAAAACGTTCAACCGGTAACATCACATGATACATCTCTGACGTATAAAAATCGATACTGTTCAATCTGCCATGGCGAGTCAAATATTACGGAGTGGACCATTTCAGTGAAATGCCCTTTGGAAGGTGTTCCACCTGTTGACGATTTCGATTCCTATTCAGATATGAAAGATTACCTCGACAAAAATAAATGTAAACTTGCCTATGATTTGGACAAATATGAATTACAACCACCAACATGTCAAACGCCAATTAAAGACGCTGTAGAAACGACAGATGTCGGTGAATGTAATGTTACTGGTCTATGGCGGGAAGATGATTCCAACATAAGATGGGCCTGTGAACATTTCAACGGGAGACCATTTCTCAATTTCAAAAACGTTTACTGTTTCTTGTGCAACCCGAGCATTATCTCCACCCACACACCACTGTCAATAGACCGATGTAATCTAACCAACGATTGGGACGTATATGATGCCGTTCTAGAATCCGCCTGTCTGAACCAGCCAGCGCTTCCACGACTCTTCCCGTACAAAAACGTCTACTGTTTGATGTGTAATGGAGTCGGTACACTGTCCATGTATCAAGTGAACTTCTACAGGACGGATACAATGGAAGTGTCAGTTGTTGAAAATGCAAACGAGAAACACGGCCTGGCCTCTTCTTTAACCTTAGACATGGATTTCGTTGGTAATTCCAAACTCTCTGATCTGATCGACTTTATAATGGATTTGTATGGTGACGCAGCTGTGCATAATGCGACTATGTCCAACACGTTTGAGGTAATACCAGACTCAGATGAAGAATCAGATAAACTGGTCAACAGTTATCACACTGTATGTGGTAACCAGAACTCATGTGACATGCCATTTGGTAAAAGCTCACGCTTACAGATTAATAATCCTGTATGTCGAGGTTACATGACGTGCTCTTGTGAATCAAATTGCATCGCATCAAAATCCTGCTGTACTGACTTCATTATAAGACACAGACCGTATTCTTGCTTTAGTCGGTCCAGTATTTTACAGTTCAGACACACGTTATCCAACCCACTCGAGGATCACGAAGTGGCAGATGACGACGACGCTTGTTACAGTTTCGTTGATAAATGTATTAACGAATCAGTGTGGAGGTTCAATAATCAATTCACCGAGAGCCAATTAGAGCTTCTGTCGACGTTACCAGTGAGACACGGACGAACAACATACAGGAACATTTCGTACATGATGTGTAATGTGGAAGACTATAGTACCATACATATTGACATTACCTTTCAATGTGACACGCTCCTAGAGAAATCCCTTCTCGTGGGTCTTTCCAATTTCCGTTCCCTGACACGCATTGCTAAACAATATTGCAGGTCGGTATTCATAGGCGACAGGTCTAAATTGTCCGCACCGTCGTACAGCTCGGAATGGGGATTTGATAATACGGTGAGTGAACCAAGCCTTGTAGAGCAGGTCGCAACGTACGAAATTCCGACAAGCATGATAAAAGATAGAAACTTTAAACCCGCTAAAAAACCATATACCAAATGTAACGAAACCGGAATTTGGAGAGAAGGTGACAGCAATATCGTTTCGGTTTGTGAAGATGACGGTTACCTAGCGACACGTTTACCCGAATACAGAATAAACGGTTTATTCTATAAAAACTACGCCTGCTACATATGCAACCCTGAAATCGATGCTGCGATGTTTGCGGAGGAAAACGTCATATCTTCATGCAACGTTACAGGATTTGCTGAAGACAGTGAGCCCCTTGATGAAGCGGAGAGCCTTTGTCAAGAGGCTCCACAACACAATCGATGGCTGCCATTCAAGAATTATTACTGCAGTAGATGTAACCTACCTGGAGTTGCTATGGTAATCACATCGCGATCCTTCTTAACCCATTACCAAACGTCAAATTTTCGACTGTCCCAAATTGAAAGTGTTTGCAGACGAGATTTCAAAATGTGATGAAATTGAAAATTAATTTTCTGATAGGGCTGAAACGATTGTGGGAAAAGGAGAAATGAGTAATGTCTCATTTTCCCTCAATGATTCAAGTGTCGCCTACAACAAACTTGTAAAATGTTTGGTAGTTAGTTAACCGCTTAGTCCATGACTCCATCTCGTTTACGCAGCATCTTCTGTATGATCCCTAGAAAACCACCCTAACAATAGAGGAAACTCCTCATGACGGGACGTTTCTTTCTATGATAAACAAGAATGTTTCATGTTTGTCGAACTCTTATCATCTTCTCGATAACATCCTGATTTACTTTGAACCGTTTGTCAATAAGATAAACCAGTCAGAGTATAATAGTGAATACAAACGCTATTGAAAAGCAACCAAAGTTAAAATTATATGAAAAATCTTCACACAATTTTGTCAGATTGTTTGCGTTCTTTTTCAAGAGAGTTTGTAAAATGATTTTTGAAGGAAAGGTCTCCAAGTACATGTCGTTGATTAACTTCGTTACGCTAATCATGCAATGGTGTTTTAGTTTCTTCACTCATACGAATGTTTCAGCTAAATAACATGGCAACATTTATATTTGTATATACTATGCTCATGTGTATATGTCGTAACGAGAGACTCTAAAAAAGATTCAGTCAAGAAACACCTATCTCTCTATCATACCTATTTGCTTGTTATCCCTGAACATATCAATTAGTATGATGCTTATTTCACACACCAGTCTCCACAGGTAACGGTGTAGATGAAATGTCTATGAACAAAATATATACTTACGTCCGTTGGCATGTAGGGCGGCAACAACGAAGCATTTCCAGTTATGTCTGTCCTTTGCCCCCTTTTTTTCTATTGTTTTCAAGGTGTGGGTGAAACATTGCATTTCCCCTTCTACAGTCCATCTCCATGTTTTCGTTGGTCTGTCTTGTTTCCGTTTTCCATCTTGTGTCAACACATTATATGACTGGTTGTAATGCCTTTCGTATTTGGAGCTAGTCATTATGATATATAACATGTAAGCAATAACATACGAGTACATGTATCACGCTGATACTTATCTAAACGTACACTTGAACTTGTTTTTATTTTGTTTTTGTTTTTATTTTATTCAACAGATCCGGGTAGCACCAACGTCCGAAGTGTTCAGCAGCGAAATGGTTTTTGATCGGACTAAACAGACATCATATAGAACATTATTCTCACTGTCAATTGCGGACTTGTCTATGTTGTCAAACGAGCAGGAAATACCGGAGTGCATTAATGGCACATACGATTATGCATTGGTAGGTTGTTGATGGTTTTACTTTTTGTTGCAATTCGTTCCTTTATCAAAGTTTGCATGTGTGTCCTGAATGCATATGGGCAAACTTCTCCAAACTTTGGAAGCGTACGCACAAAAACACCTCGTGCACCTGAGCATTGGGGAAAAAATAGTGACAAGCTTATAAATTGCTTATTTGGTGCATTTTAGTCTTTAGTCACAATGTTTGCTTTCTATCTATTTATTATTTAAGTTATCTTTAACAGTTGTTAAATTGCTCTTCGACTCTCGCAGTGAGAGTCACATGGTCAGTATGTCTAACAATTCACAACCTGGTCCAAACAGGCTAATACCAAGTTCGATGATTTTTCAGAACATAAACAATGGGTCATTGTTTTCGAAATAAACTGTTTTAAACGCTAACTATGATTGCAAGATAAATTAGCTTTATCTTCATCAAATAGCTAAGAACAGAGTTGACAGGCAAAACAATAATGCACTTTTATGAAACTGAATAAATAAATCTGTGTTGCCATTTTATCATATCACGAACCGAGCAAAATGATAAACATCAACATGTTCGCAAGACCTCTTTAAAATGTGTTAGGTTCTCAAAGTTACATAAACGCTCCACGAACGCAACACTTTAAAGAAAATATTTTATTGAAGATTTAAATCTAAATCTGTGAATAATTCATTTAAAGACACATAAGAACCATTTTCACATCCTTTTTATTTGTTTCAGGAAATGTGTCGGCCATTATACTGTCGACCTGGGCGAATTCTACAAAACGACACATGTAAATCGCTGTTGGATAATGGGAAGGATTTGTCCTATAATTTAGCCATAACGCTAAACATTGCAAACGAAGGCGACCAACCAGCAGGGATAAATTCCACGGCTTGTAAATCACAACAATTTCAAACTACAGAGAAGCTTGATCTGGCCCAAGTTGTCGATACGTTTTCCATCACCGTGTCAGAGGCCACCCGAATGAGCGACCCTGACATTGCGCAACACATGACCGGATGTCAGATTGCCACCGACATCCATTGCCTCCATCCCGATTCAGGATCTAATAATCTTGTCTACATCAACATGTTATCCGAAATCCGACTCCAATGCACACTGTTCGTATTTACGACTGCCCATAGAACTAACCTCGAGTCCGTCATAGTTGACAAACTTACGGATTCCTACACGATTTCAACCGTTAGCAACAACACAGTGTGTCTTAGAGCCTCGCCCAATACAAACTGGCTCGAAGACTCGGGTTTCTGGAGCAACTCAAAGTGTTTTTACTCGGCTTCCCCGAATCTTTTCCTTGTCTCACAGCCGTTTAACGTTGACCGTTTGTTTACCTGTGTGCAGATCCGACTCGAGGATACGGAGTTTAAAATCAGCAATGAAACTGGCGAGCTTACCCTTACTTCATCAAACATTGTGATCGGTCCAGACTATTTTAAGCTGAATGGTAGTGGGGCAATGATGTGTTTAAAGGACTACACAATGTTTACTTCTGAAGCTACTAACACAGACAGCGCTCCTGTTGATCGGTTCTTGGAGGCTTATAGTATATTCAGTCAAGTGTGTACGTTGTTATCAATGTTGTGTTTGTTAGTTACGTTCGTCACGTATTGTTTATTTCAATCAATGCGAACGGTACCCGGTAAAAACAACATGGCGCTGTGTTTTTGTCTCTTTTGCGCACAGGGGATACTACATTTCGGACTATCGGCGAATGATACAGACATTAAACCTTTATGTACAATCATCGGCATGTTTATTCACTATTTCTGGCTAGCTACATTTCTTGCCATGAATGTATGTTCATTCCACATGTTTCGGGTCTTCTGTAGTAATGCAATGTCAGTCCCAAGCTCTTCAAAAAGACGATTCTCGAAGTATTTACTCTACATTTTCGGGATGCCGGTGCTGATAGTAACAACAACATTTACCGTGTATTTCGTCTCGTCCGAGGGGGACTACACGGGTTACGGCGAGAGCCGCTGCTTCCTCACTAACATCTACGGGATTGTGAGCGCCTTTATCGTCCCATCATCCATAATCTTTATCACCAACATCATCTTCTTCATTACCGCGTTTCACAAGATCCGCACGTCTCCGAGGATCCAGAGTTCCGGAGATAAACGCGAGTTCTTCCTCTATGTTAAACTGTGCACGGTAGTTGGCGTCACATGGCCACTACAGATCGTGGATGCGATGCTGCCTTTGACGATATTCTCGTTCTTTGTGGTCGGCCTGAACGCTTCACAAGGCGTATTTGTTTGTATTTCGTACGTGTGCAATAGAAGGGTGATGTTCAAGTACAGAGGAATATGTTCCAAAGATAAAACCATTCTAAGCTCTGGAACATCTGCCAAGTCTAATTCGACTGAGTTAACGGATAGATCAATCAAACATAGTGCTTAGCATCTTCCTTGTCGGTGTTTTTGCTTTTAACAACGTGTCATAAAAACCCAAGGAGAGCAACTCCTAATGGGAGAAATTCCATGATAATGTTTTTTCATATTTGTGTTCATTTCTTATTTTCTTTTTTGTGATAACATTTTGGTCATATGTGAGTGAAAGCTTCTGTCCGAAGTAACAAGATTCGATTCGTGTTTTTCAAAATCAATTCAATGATGTACTTGGGACTGGCCAAAATCGAAAGCAGCAGCAATCATACATAAAGAGTAGCATAAGATGTAGAAGTAGAAAGTATTACCATTATACCAAAATTAGAAATTGATCGTTTCGAGGAAGTTCTCATTTTATCATATTGGTTTTTCGTATTACCTGCTAAAGTTGCAATATACGAGAAGAAACGGATTAATCGACAATATAAAACATTCTTCTTTAATACCAAACATACGGTACTTATAATGTATAAGTCTGGGTTTTTTTTAGAGTTATCAATTCCGATAGAATTACTTCTCTTCGATCCTGGCTCGACAAATGAGATTATTTCGTGGTCATAAAGGCCTCTGTTGGAAAACACGTGTTGGTAATTTCCCCATCAGTTTGTTCTTGACTCGTATGCAACGGAGTTTCGATAATGTATATTTCTAGTGTTTGACATACGCTAGCTAGTTTTGACATCACATGGGACAAATGTCGTAAAAAGACAATAAGTCATTGAAAAAGTAGGTGTACGGTTGTTTGTAAGCTCGTATGTCTAATATAACATATTTTACAATGTATATGGAAGTATGTCTCAAATAAATCCTGTTTTTATAAACCCTTTTAGTGGGCTACTTTTTTTTAACACAACCTCTAGCAGAATAGTAAATAGAACATTATGTCGAAAGCTGAAAAGTCACAAAACAGGTACTTTGATCGCAAAATAGCATAATTATATCGTCCAACCATTACATCAATATGTATTGTTGCTAATTGCTTTAAGTAATAACAAGGCAAGTTTCCTTTAGACTTCATATTCCATAAGAAAGAATGTTTCCGTCGGGCTTTATTGTCCAGCACACAACGTTAAATGAAAATGTCATTTTCGCCCGAAGAAATATATATGATAAAAGATATATAATGCTGAAAGATATAAAAGATAAATATGTGTACACAAAATAAAACTTGCAAACGCATCTTACCCATTCCCTTTATTGCATTTTGTGACCGGACCATATGATCTGTCTTCAATCATTATGAATGTTATTTTTATATTACACCAATGATAGTGTTTCACTTTTTTTGGAATGCCTGACTTCATCTCGTTACAAGGGGACCCAAGGTTAAACTGTCCATAAGGATCCACCGGGGCGTCTTGGGAACATAGCCTGTGGGCATGCCGAATGTCGGATAGTGACAAACCATCAATGATGGTCGGTTATCACTTCTAACGGAATTCAAACCCGTGGCCTTTGTGTCCTGGGTTCACTTCTATATACAAGGACGAATGTCTTTCCGAACGACCTATGATAACATGCTTTATAACAGAATAGGTATAACGCTCGGCCGAGAAATCGCAGTCGACGGGCGCGCATGTCCAAAACATGCGATCTTCGACTGCGTTCTCTCTGTCGAGTGATAGATGTAACGGCGTTACAAAGCATGGATTATCATATACCACTAGAACTGGAAAGTTGATGGTTAACTAAAGCGGGGTACACGATGTGGCTATCGGTTGTGAAAGTGGGTACCTGTTTTGTCATAGGTGCGGCCATCTCAGTTGGACATAAGATCGTAAATATTCATCACATATTGTTTGAGGCTTCGAGAAAGTTATGTCGTTTACAAACATGTTTGAAAATATACGAACAGAATTGTTTTCTTAACGGTATTTTTCATATTCTTCTGGCTATTGTTTGAACCTTAAAGTTTAGTAATTAGTTTTATGTATAAGTGTATATGAAGATGAGCAGGTTTTTAATTGTTGTACTTGTTGTTCATATGTTTATGATTAAATGATTTGTTGTGCTAGAACCACCTTTGTTATTCTTGCACGATCTCAGTGCTAAAACACTCCATGGTGGACACTGGTGAATCATAATACATAAACTATAAAAACATGTACATCGTTAAGTATATACAATTTGCAGATGATTTTAAAGAAAAGGACTATAAACCTTTTCAAGAAATTACTCTCACTTTCCATGAATCTGCTTCGTGTTTCCATGCAGGAAGATAGTGTTCAAGTACTCAAGCATTAATGAAAACATTCAAATCATTCCTGAGTTGAATTCAGACAGGTTGACAAAGAACGATTAACGGATTTTCGTACATATAACATAACATACTTTTGTTTCAACCTTAAGCACATAGGCTCATAGTTATTTCATTGCTATATTAACATGCAAACAAAATTGCCATATCCAACGGACAAGGACCTTATTTGGGTCGAGCATAGGTTTGCAGACGTATGCCCACCGTCTGCAGATTGTATACATACGTCAATCAATCATTTTTCTATTTCATTTGCTTCTACAAATTTACACGAATAGACCTAATGCTGAATTGTATTCACAGTCTTTCACGGCTATAATATCTTAACCAGCTGCAGACGACATTTTACTTGAAACAGACGACTTAAGAAAAGCTTTGTAAACATGTGGCAGTACTTTTCAGTTCTGCTGCTGTGATATATGAATAGATTGAAAAAGCATTGTGACAAAAGGATTTATTGTGTTTTGCCACATTTGAATAAACTGCTGTGGCCAAAAGTATGTTTGTGCTGATTGATGTACAGAGTAAATAATGAAATTGATTTTAACACACTCAGCTTTATTAAAAAGAAAAGTGACAACTGATGCTTTCCCGAATTCTAAAGGAATACACCCGAGTCAATACATTCTTTGAAGATCTTGGCAAGAGCATGCGCAATTTTTCCCAAGTGCTGAAAGACCTTGAGATGCAGGTGCAAAATGGAGGAGGATATGTAAACATGGAAAGACATGTTTATAAACAATCAAAAATACTGTACAAAACAAATTGAATCCAACTCAAAAACCCCAAACGAATGAAAAAGATAAAAGGCGGGGGAACGACCCATGGTTTGTTTAAAACTGCGGTACGTTTATCACTCGGCAGTGAAATGGCAGTCAAAGAACGACTGTTTTGGGCATGGACGCCCGTTGACTGCGATATCTCGGACGAGTGTTAGACGTAACCCCGTTATAAAGTATGGGTTATCAAAGATATCCTATACCACCAGAACTGGCAATTTGACGGTCAATGAATACGGAGTACACAATGTGGTTATCAATGATAAAAGTAGGTGACAAAAAATACATTGGCGCATCCTTCTTGTTCGGACATATGATCGTAAACATTGGTCACGTGATCACCCTGGGACAGTTGCTTTATGAAACTATGGTATTGAAAAAGAATCTCGTTATTTTTCTCTTGTACCTATTTCCAGTTCTCATGTAATTGTTCATGGAAGTTTGATATGATTGGGTAAAGGTTTTCTTCCAGAAATCTCCGAGTCTGCAATATAGCTAAATGTCTAGGTCCTTATATCTATAGGCTTCATGTGAGAAACTTGTGTAACAGCAAAAAGTGAGGACTGTATACTGTGCCAAATGACACATCAAAGCCAAAGGACACTTCTTGGTGAAATAGATGATCACCATCGAGGATCAAACCCGGTCTCTAGCTTGGTAAGAATGTTGGTGTCGATATATCTATAGTCTTCATGTGAGAAACTGGTATACCAGCAACATTTTAGAAATCTGTGCTGTGCCAAATTACGCACCATGGCTCAATACATCAGAGAGTCATTTGGTAAGGCAGTTCTACATTGTGCATAGCATTCTACTCATAGACCATTCATGCAAGTGTTTGTACAGTCTAAATCCGTAAACTGTTGAATACTTGACATAAAATTCGATTTTCTCTCAAAACGTCAGGAAGCATACTAAAAATAATCTATTTAACTATTTGTATGGTATTTAACGCCATATCAACATTGTTTCCATTGTGCAACAGCCTTCATGGGTTAATCAGTTCTAGACTAGGGCTCTGCAGTGACCTACAAAAGGTCACTTCCACAAAACCAGAGGTGTCCATGTGGCTCTAATCCAGGACCCCCACGTTCTATGTCCACCGTCTTAACCACTGAGCTACATAGGGTCCTTATCTAGTAGATAACATAGCTTATTAATAATGTACACCACTCACTCTTGAGCATTATAGTACATATTCGCTGGATGACTTACCAGTACTACGTTAGGAAATGTGCATTGGCAAAGGACTATCCACTGTGAAATAGATGATCATCATCGAGGATCAAACCTTGGTAAATGTCAGGATCAAACCTTGGTAAGTTGGAAGATCAAACCTGGATAAGCTGGAGGATCAAACCTGGGTGAGCCGGTCTAAGTCTCAGCTATATTGGTAAGAATGTTGGTGTAAAGAAAACAGAAACACACTTATGCTATTCTATAAATTATTTTTACTCTTTTTTGGAATTCTTAAAAACGAAATTGCACAATAGTAACAACGAGTGTATATTAACACATAAATACACAAATGTAAAAGCATGATCTCATAATCTTCCAGCTCAACTAATGAAAGTGTACCTACCAGTCTTTCCCTTGTTTAAATGTTCTATTTTCGTTTAACCCTTGATATGCTGTGTAATTTTCATAACAATAAAAATTGGATGTTGTCTGCTTGTCAAATCCTTAAATATCTGCTTAGTTTTTATGAGGAAAGATACCCAGAGGAGCAAATAGGTTAGATCACAGGCCAGCCGCCAATTTTTCTCGGCTGTTGGCCTGGATGTAACCTGTTAGCATAAACATTGAGTTTGTTAAAGCACTTTAAGGGCTGAACCTCAAGCAGAAGGCTAATGATGAAAACATTGCAACAAAAAGAGAAATTGCTCCTGACTTAATTTCTTCGTTTGACACAGTCGTTTCTTTCCAGCATTGTTAAGGAAATAATTGGGCCACGTCACGGGAAAAAGGGCACTCGGACATAGCAAACAGTGTAGCCCCAGACCAGCCGCCACGTCACTGACGTGGCGGCTGGTCTGGGGTTACACTGTTTGCCATCTTAGAGGACATCAAGTTCTACCTTTAAATAAATACAAATGATAACTGTCGTGACTAGATGCTGGAATAATAGCGCTAAGAAAGAGCCGAGTCATTTCTCTGTTGACAAGATATAAAGAGAACGGTCACTTAACCCTGTATGATAGAATGGTTTGAGATTATCTTTAAGTCATTTCTCTGTTGACAAGATATAAAGAGAACGGTCACTTAACCCTGTATGATAGAATGGTTTGAGATTATCTTTAAGTCATTTCTCTGTTGACAAGATATAAAGAGAACAGTCACTTAACCCTGTATGATAGAATGGTTTAATATTATCTTTTAGTCATTTCTCTGTTGACAAGATATAAAGAGAACGGTCACTTAACCCTGTATGATAGAATGGTTTAAGATTATCTTTTAGTCATTTCTCTGTTGACAAGATATAAAGAGAACGGTCACTTAACCCTGTATGATAGAATGGTTTAAGATTATCTTTTAGTCATTTCTCTGTTGACAAGATATAAAGAGAACAGTCACTTAACCCTGTATGATAGAATGGTTTAATATTATCTTTTAGTCTTTTCTCTGTTGACAAGATATAAAGAGAACGGTCACTTAACCCTGTATGATAGAATGGTTTGAGATAATCTTTTAGTCATTTCTCTGTTGACAAGATATAAAGAGAACGGTCACTTAACCCTGTATGATAGAATGGTTTAAGATTATCTTTTAGTCATTTCTCTGTTGACAAGATATAAAGAGAACAGTCACTTAACCCTGTATGATAGAATGGTTTAATATTATCTTTTAGTCATTTCTCGGTTGACAAGATATAAAGAGAACGGTCACTCAACCCTGTATGATAGAATGGTTTAAGATTATCTTTTGGTCATTTCTCTGTTGACAAGATATAAAGAGAACGCTTATACCAACTAACGTTTACAAGAATAAATGTTGGATTACCCAAATTGAAAAGAAATGCAGCCGACAGTTCTAATGTATGAAAAATGACGTAATTTGGTGATTTTGTGAAAAAAAAAAAAAGATAACACTAAATATATCTTCACATATTTGTAATTGATGGAAAGATTTTTTTTTATCAAATAAGCTTTTGGAGGCTTGGTTGTAAGATAATAGGAAATTACTCGCTATATGCAACTTCTTTCTCGTTATTCTTTGCTTTTGTTTTTAAGGTAACTCTATACATGGTAATTCATGATCAAGATAACTTTATAACTCTGACATGACAGACAAAAATTACAATCTTTTTTTTCTAAAAAAAAAGACTACTTATTCATTTGTTTTTAAAAAACTAAAAAAAGCAAATAAGCAATTAAGATGAAAACAACATTAAATGAACACAATTAAAAAAAGAGAAAAAAGAGATGTATATGTATAAATAAATAAACTTAAAAAGCCTTTTGATATAAAATGATTTGTCATGACATTATAAGATGAGAATTAGCCTCATAGTTTCCCTTTAATATCTTGAATACTGTAAAATAATTTTTATCCATGTTTAACTGTTTCCCTATTCCATACATTTTGCAATTGACAAAATGTAAATCAATAATCAAAGTAACTAGAAATCTCCTTGAGAAAGAGCAATTGTAGATTAAGTATTCTGGCAAATGGGAAAAAGTGATTGGTCCAAATTTAAAGTAATAGCAGAAAAATAAGATATTTTAAATGATTTTTGACAGAAAGCATTCCGACTAAGAATTTATTTTTGATGCATAAGGCCACTTTTTCCGACCAAGAATTTATTTTTGATGCATAAGGCCAGTTTTTCCCGTAATTTTGACCAGTCAAACTCCCTAATGGGATATTCAATCTAGATTAAATTTGTGTACATGATCATGACTACACACCATGTACTAGTCACATAAAATATATCTTCTGTTCTCTTCTGTAATGGGTTTAAACAAACCAAAATGCAATAAGGTAAAATTGTACATGTGTAAGTTTATGTTCATGATAGAAAAACGAGATGAAAATGAGGTGTATAAAACAAACATTAATGCTCAAAGATAAATGAAAATAATCATTCTTACATAAACATTAAATAGCAAAATGAGGTATAAAAAACTCAGATTTGGTCATATGCTGACATACAGAAACAATGCATCTACTTCCTATGTAACACAAGAATATTGGCAACATTTTGACTAAAACAGAAACTCTAAAAATGAGCATTTTCTATTTTAAGCATACTTTTTCTTAACCCTTTCCCAAACAATAATGACATTTGACTACTTTAGAAAACATTATGGGAAAATGAGAAATTGCTCGTAACGAACTATTTCTCCTTCACCCACAATATTTTCTGCTCTATCAGAAGATCATTTTCCAATTTCATAACATTTTGAAATGTCGTCTGCAACCTCTTTCAAATTGGGACAGTCGAAAATTTGTTGTTTGGGAAAGGGTTAAGTCTGTATATTTCCTTGTAAAACTTTATTGTACTATTTGGATTGGTTTTTGGTTTATCACCTTCATGAAACTAAATTCAAAGAGATTTTTATTGGTGACCAAAATATTAAACATCAAATTTTGTCATAAGTACAAATCTAGACAATCAGCATTTCTCTACTGAATAAAATGTGCCAAACATCAGATAATTCTGGGATGAATTAAAAAAAAATCAAAAGAGAAAAAGCAAATACATGTATCTACCACAACCATTATAACTATAACAAGCATCCCAAGAAACAAGACTTAGTCTGACAAAAGAAACTGTTAACAGATCTGTCATCATGGTTTCTTTCCAAGGTCACAAGGAAACACATTATATCTCACACTGTATAATTTGTTTCTACTGTTGCTTTTAATTTGAAGACATCATCACAAATAGCGGAAAGAAGTGAATCCTTCAAGATAGGTAAGTATATTTCAATTTATGCCTTAATGCTCTTTTTCTATTTCTTGTAGGTCTGATAGACAGTCACTCTTAAAATCAATTGTAATACAAAATGAGATCATTAATGAACAAAACAACCAGTTACACATATACACATATAACTAAAGCTTCAAGTAGCATTAAACTATATAATTTATACTAGTATACTTTCAAGATAAAAGGGCCATCATTTAAAGGAGTCTAAATTCTTTGAGTACAAGTGAAAATATTGCTACAAAAGAAATTTCATTCATTAGGAATCTTTTTCATCTTGAAACAATATTTCCACCAATATTAAAGTTGCTTGGTCACAGATGAGACAATTTGAAGGACGAAATTAAATGTTGTTGAAACAATTCAGTTTCTGTATTGCTGTATGATATGGATTTAAATGTAAGTAACAAGACCATAATTAATTCAGGAAGCATCGATAAATCAAAGTATGTACCACTTACATTATGGTAGATCTCAAAATCGATGCATTGCTTTTGGATCTAAAAATATACAATGTATTGATTTGCTGTTTTCAACCTTTCAATAGCAATGAATTTTGCTTCCAATTGCTTTTATTTGGTGCATTTCATATAACAATACAGCTGTAGTACAGTTTTAAGGAAATTTATTTTGTGCTTCCAAATTTCTTTTTGTGTGAACAAGCACCTTTAAACTGAAAACTACCCTTTCAAATTTAACATCAGGAGGGATGTTGAATAAATAAATAAATAATAGTAAAACATACATCATTCTATGCTAAATGGCAAAGGGAAGTAAATCTGTAGTTTTTAGATTAAAACTACAAAGAACAATCAGTTTCATCTTATATTCATATTTTTAAAACATAAGAGGCTAATATTGTTGACGTCCCACAACACTTAACAGGCCCGGGGAGGACCATGGGATGAACACTGTTCTCAATTATATATTTTCCATAATGCTGCAGACAGCCCACCTATTCACCTATTCATGCCCCCCCCCATTCTTGTTCCAAAACCACAACCACAACAACTGAACAAAAAAATTTCCAAGCCAAACAAGTTACTTCACATGAACTAAGTTAACTCTTTAGCACCTACAGATGACCATTTTTTTAAAATTGAAGGAGACAGCCTTAGAAAGCATTTGTAAACTTATGAAAAACCATTCTTTCCTGCTGTTGGGATATGTGAAAAGATTGTAAAAGCATTGTGGGAAAAGGAAGAATTGCTTGTATCAAGCAATTTTGCTTGTAACAAGCAATTTCTCCTTTTGCCTCAATGCTTTGTGAAAGTTGTCTCTTGCATGACGCAAAAAAGTGGCTTTAGGTAGTAATGCATTAATATCGGAACTAATATTTGGCCAACCAAGTCTTGAACTTAAGACCCCTGTATTCCAAGTTGGACATGATATGGTACCTAATGAGCTTAAGAGGCTCAGCTTAGAAGTAAAAAAAAAAGAACGATAAAAGCAATGTCATTGGTGCATTTTCACAGAAGAGAACATTTGAAAGTCAAAACAAAATGTCTTTGAAACAATGCAATTTTTGAATCGTTGTTTGACATACAATAAGAACTAGCAATTGAAAGCAATACTAATTCAGAAAGTGTCAATTCATTCAGCTATATACAGTTAATTTGCAGTAGATCTCAAAAGCCATGTCATGCCATTGGATCAAAATGCATGTTAATTTACTTTATACACTGTACACACTTTTTAGAATTAAAAATGAAATAATTTTGCTTCCAATAAGTAAGTATCCTTCAGTGGGTATCATATAATTCCACAGCTGTTAGCTGTTGTGAGCAGCTTTAAAGAATTCAATTTGTAACTTCGAATTTTCCTCACATCTGTGAACAAGCACCTCTTAGAACAACCAGAGTTTGATTAAGATGGATAGAACTAGGATTGCTTGTAGCCTTAACTATATTAAATATATTGCACAATTTTTTCTTTAGGTATACATGTTTATATACAATGACTAGTATTAATGAAATAACACACAAACAAGAACAGGCAAAATGGCACCATTGGAATCTGTATAAAATGTCATTTTATAGCAGTAGAAGTGGGTTATCCATAACACATCTACATCAATTTTGATGCACTTCTAGCAGAAGAAATTTGGAAACCTCTGTGACAGAAGACAAAGTTGCATGTTGCATACAATTTCTCTTTTAACCCATTACCAAACAATAACGACATTTAACGAGTTTGTTGCAGACGAGTCTGGAAACATTATGAGTAAAGGAGAAATTGCTCGCTAAGAGCAATTTTTCCTTTTCCCACAATATTTTCTGCCCTAACAGAAGATTATTTTCCAATTTCATCACGTTTTGAAAGGTCGTCTGCAAACTCTTTTAACTTGAAACAGTCGATAATTTCGCGTTTGGTAAAGGGTTAACCAATTACCGAACAATATCGACATGTTACCAGTTTGTTACAGACAACTCTGGAAAACATTGTTGGAACAGGAGAAATAGCTCGTTAAGGGCAATTCTCCTTTTCTCACAATGTTTTCTACCCTATCATAAGTTAATTTTTCAATTTCATTACATTTTCAAATGTTGTCTGCAAACTGTTTCAATTTGGGACAGCACAAAAGGTTTAGGCCCAATTTCATGAAGAAAAACTTATTTTTCATACTTTATAATTGTCACTTTCAATTTTGCCAAAAGTCATCCATTCCCATATGGTAGAATTGGTTAAAGGCCTCTTTGGACCCTTTTCGAAAAACAATTAATTAATTAACTTCTATGCTTGTGACTATCTTTACACAGAAAGAGTTATATGTATATAATCCAATGAACATTTCCCTACATAACTTGCTATTATAATAAATATATCTTAAACAAAATCTTAACTAACATAAAATGCATGACAACTTCCAATCTCTCAATCTTAAAAAAATGTTTTACTTCTTCATGAGAAGATTGAAATACAAAATGTAAAAAAAATACAAACAAATAAATACATAGTCAGTTTTTAATAGTTGTAAGTCAAAAAGGCAACTTGAAAACAAATGAAAGGCCAACATGAATTTTCGACTGTCTTAAATTGAAAAGTTTGCAGACGACATTTAATAATGTGATGAAAATGAAAAACAATCTTCTGATAGGACAGAAAACATTGTTGGAAAAGGATAAATTGCTCTTAACGGGCAATTTCTCCTTTTACCACAATGATTTCCAGAGTCGTCTAGGACAAACTGGTCAAATGTTGTTATTGTTTGGTAATGGGTTAAAGGAACCTTTTATCATTCTCTAGCAATCCAACATCAGCCAATGAGGCAAACAAAATCTATTGAGAATTCTTATGAGTCGTTCTTGTCATACATTTTAAAATATCTTTGGATACCGCTTTTGCTTGACCTTGGAAATCTTACCCATTCCCCCCATGTAGGTTTGTGAAAAGTCCAAAAAGAATTCAACCACTATGACAAATGGAGAAATATAAACGAGCAATTCCACCATTTGTCAAAGTGGCTTCATAGGTTAGCCTCTGCAATCTCAGTCTGAGTCAGTATTCATTCCAAATGAATGACCAAATCTAATGTTGTAAGACCCCTTTTGCCATAACTTGTACATTTCGTGTTTGAAACTCACTGTAATGATTTTGGCAATAAAATTTCTTGAACCGATTACCAAACCAATAATGTCGAGTGACCAGTTTTTTGCAGACAACTCTGGAAAACATTTATGGAAAAGGAGCAAATTCTCCTTTTCCCTCAATGTTTTCTGTCCTATCAGGAGATTGTTTTTCAACTTCATAACATTTTGAAATGTCGTCTGCAAACTCTTTCAATTTGGGACAGACGATGATGTGGTGTTTGTTGAAGGGTTAAAGTAATTCATTCATTTGTTTATTTAATTGATAAAAGATCCAATATAGTATAGTATGGGGGCACGGGTTAACTATTCTGACTAATGGTAAAATAGGAGTTGATAGCCTTGAAAGCGTGTTTAAATCAAATTACATATCATGTAATGGAAGCTGCACCTATAAATATATTAATATCACACTAATAAATACATAATATTGTCAACAAAAACCAATAAGAAGAATGGTCTTCAGTTTTTAATCCAAAAGGAAAAAAAAGACCCTCTCTCCCACTGTTGACTTTTTGGCTTAGCATTGACAATATCAACCACACACATAAACATATATATGAGCATTGTCAAGCAAATACACTACCACTCGCATAATTAAATATGCATGATTCCAGATACAATTGTGAATTTTGTAAGCCTTTTCAAGAGTCAACTGATTTCACCTGTTTTAGAATAAACTAGCAGACAATGACATCAAAACTACTAGTATTCATGTAAAGGTTTAAGACCAGTGCTGACTGCTTATCTATTTTTCTTATCAATATTTAAAAGAAGAATAACTTGTAAGTGTATATACTAGTTTGGGTGTAAAGAAGAGCTAAATGCAAAAGATAACTTCATTTTGTAAGTTGAAAAGTGGCTATATTTCTTTTCTAATGCAATCCCGATTATTTTACTTAGTCATCTTGTGATAGTTTGTAAAATGGAAATTCAAAGCTATATCTTAGATACTTTGATTGTTAGTGTATCTTACCATTTCACTCAATCCTTTCCCAAACAACATATTTTTGAATGTCCCAAATTGAAAGAGTTTGCAGATGACACTCCAAAATGTGATGAAATTGGAAAAAAATCTGATAGAGCAGAAATCATTGTGGGAAAAGGAGAATTGCTAGTCACGAGCAATTTCTCCTTTTCCCACAATGTTTTCTAAAGTAGTCTGCAACAGAGTGGTCAAATGTTATTATTGTTTGGGAAAGGGTTAACTATTTCTAAGTTCAAAAGGGGTCATAGTTCTTTCAAAATGCAATCAAGAGTTAGGAAACTTGAAACTTGGTCAAAGTGTTCACTTATGTTTTTTTTGCAGCTATTTGAAGTTTGAAAGCAATAGCTTTGTACTTAAGAAGATATGTGGGGAGAAAAATCAAGATTATACTTGTTATAAGTAAAATCTAATCGAAGAAAACTATTTTCACATGGCTTATTTCTCTGTGCTAGGAAAAGGACTGTTTCTGGTCTGTATTTCACTTGACTAAGTTCATGGAACACTACAAACATGAAGCAGGGGACAGATTAGGGACCCTCTTGTTTTAACTTCTTTATTGTATTTTTCAGAGCCTGCCTTTTGTTACAAAACCAGACCCGTATTACCTCTCTGTCATAGTTAAGTTTGTCTGCAAGTTCTGTCATTTCTGCCCCTGAAACACATAAACAGAAGGAAATGGTTAGCACATTCATCTCATATGGAAACATCTGCCAGGTCCAATTTGAAAGTTTAAATGAAACAATGCAGATAATTGCATATGACATGCCTGTTTCATGACACTGATGAAATTAACCACATTTGGTCCACTGATGAAATTAACCACCTTGGTCCAGTATACTCTGGCCCCCCAAGCTCCTACGCCTATGATTTTGCTTTCCTTGCTGATGCAAGATGCTTTATCAATATTGGATCATTTTATGTGTCATCAAGAGAATCAAATGAAACATAAGCGCACATGTTATGTACATCATTTGGGAGATTAGAGGAATCAAAATCCTGTTCTCTTTCCGTATCAATCAGACATTTCTTGAATAATCATTGAAACAAAGAGTTCAAAAACAAAGTAATGATATCTAATGTTATCTCAAATAAATTGTTTATTTGACATCATTATTAACATTATTACTTACTTACTTATCACATAAAGCATAATATAAAGTTAAATGATGGATCAAAATAATTTTTGTTGTGTTTTTTTTCAGAAAGTGGGTCTTAGGTCACTATTATTTGGCAAAGTCCTGATCCCTGAGAGAGAATATTGGAAATACAGGAATATCAGACTTGTGTTTAAGTCAGTCTCAAACATACTCTTCAGATTATAGCAGTACAAATTTCACAAAAAGCTGGACATAAGTTTATAAAACAGGATTTCCCATGTTATACATAATCAAACCAACCTGATGGGTGAGTATTTCTCTCGAAATATTTGTTCAGCAGTTCCAGAGCTTGGGGAGTAAAGGATGTCCGTCGTTTACGTTTTTTCGACGGTTCACTTCCGATAAACTCTGTGAGATTCTGCATGCCATTCTTATACCGTTCCTCTGCCTCCTTCATCCAGCGCTCAAGTACAGGCTTGATCTTTTGTGCACTTTTTGGAGTGATATCCAATTTCTCAAACCTAAAACATAGGCAATAAATTCTGAAACAAATGCTTCAAGGGTAATCTATAAAGTGAAATATAATCACCCAAAATAAAGACAAAATCTATTTTACTAGAAGGGCATATCCATTGTTTGTATGCAGTATTTAAATGCTTGAACATCCTATTTGTGGATTCTGATTAGAATCATTTTGATGAGACAATTGTAAAGACCATCCACATTAAAATGTTTAGGAAAAACAAAGACATTGGAAATATCCTTTTCAATCAGGAACTCTGTATAAAATTTGACCTATTTCCATAAAAAGACGTTTGGGATCACTCCAATTCAAATTCAACCTTTTTTAATACATTTCTGAAGGTTATTAAAAAAAAAATTTCTTAGTAAAAGCCATAATGGTCGTTATAGGGGTTAACAGTTATCCTGGGGTCAATATCACACACTATTACATAGTATTGACCCCATTATAACGATGGACCCCTGTGGTAAACTATCACAGTTAATAAATAATCAACATTGAAAGTATTCACTTGTTATTCTCACATGCTTGCATCATACATCACAGCACACCAACTTTATTGATTTATTTGCAATTTCTTAACCCTTTCCCAAACAACAAATATTTGACTGTCCCAATTTGGAAAAGTTTGCAGACGACATTTCAAAATGTTATGAAATAGGAAAATAATCTTCTGATAGGGAAGAAAACATTGGGGAAAAAGGAAAAATTGGTCGTTACGAGCAATTTCTCCTTTTCCCACAATATTTTCTAAAGTCGTCTGCAACAAAGTGGTCAAATGTCGTTACTGTTTGGGAAAGGGTTAAGCTTAATAAACAAATGTAACATCAACAACCTTTCCTTATGAACACAGTCTTTGGTTGCCTTAGATTAATCATATGGATTCATATCCATCCCAAATGAAAAACATAATTCACAATATACCATACTAGTCATATCTAGTTTTGAAGTTGGAGATAAATGTCATCACCAACAAATGACAATTAATAAGCCATGCCCATTATACATAACATTGAAAAAAATACTATAGAATGCTATCAACCTGGCTAACGAAACCTTTAACCCTTTTTCCAAACGCCAAATTTTAGACTGTCCCAATTTGAAAGAGTTTGCAGACGACATTTCGAAATGTGATGAAATTGGAAAATAATCTTCTGAAGGGTTAGAAAACATTGTGGGAAAAAGAAAAATTGCTCGTCACGAGCCATTTCTCCTTTTACCACAATGTTTTCCAGAGTCGTCTACAACAAAGTGGTTAAATGTGGTTATTGTTTGGTAATGGGTTAAAGATAGTTTGGAAATGTAATATAATTGATTGTGACACCGACAACTTGTTTTCCTAGAGTGATTGGTCATAGTTGCATGCAAATGATGTACACTTTGTATGTATGTATGGATGAATGTTTTACTACCTTTTGCTAATCACATTTCCAAGGAAATATGTAATATTGCACATGTAAAATTTTATTCATGCTTTGCACACTCATTATGAACACGATCTCTCATGTATTATCTTACCGTCTTCACAGAATGATGTATGCTGAAATATGCTCTCCTTTAACTTTTACCACCTGCAGACAATTTTTTACTCGAAGCAGACGATCTTTAGAAAACCTTTGTAAGCATGTGAAAAACTTTCAGGTCTACTGTTGTGATATGTGAATATATTTAAAAAAGCATTGCAGCAAAAGGAGAAATTGCTTGTAACAAGCAATTTCACCTTTTGCCACAATGCTTTTTGAAAGTTGTCTGCTGCAAGACGCAAAATGTGGTGTTAGGTGGTAATATGTTAAAAATGTTGTTACTAACAATACAAAGACAACATATTTCATTCTTGCTATTTCTTGTTTTCTGCTGTTGATTTCAATTTGAACCAGACACAAATTTCCAAAACGGGGAATTTTGTTTTACAAACCTGCAGATAGCTGATTGTGAGTAGGCTGGTCCCTCTGTGGCACTTAATGCCTGACCGACCTGTGTCTGGGTCAATCCGAGCGAGAGACGTCGAATCTTGAATTGTTTCGCAAACTCTTTAATCTCATCAAGGTTGATGCCGTCGACCGTCGTACTCTCCGTGGAATTTCCCACTGTGTCTATTTATAGAAATATGGGTCATTACTACATATATGCTCTTTGTGGAATTTCACATTGTGTCTTAATACGAAATGTGAACCATGACAACATTGACACTATTTGTGGAATTTCCCATTATATCTCTATGTAAAAATTTGGAACAAGAATAATCAAAATTTCAAAAATATGGAATGGTTTAAACATCTATACACAGCTTTTTTTCCAACTTAAACTTATTATTTTGCATGATCGTTCTTATTTGCAGAAGAGAATATACAAAACAAGAGTGACAGATGGAGAAAAAAAACTGATCATCAAAGGAAATATTTATTCTATTTCACATTTTGCCTTAACCGATGTGGTTACAGGTGTATAAAGAGTATTGCTATTGTGAAGTTTTCTTTTCCATTTAAAACAGACAAGTTTAAAAACATTGTGAGCTACAAAGGATTGATTATAATGACGAAAAATTTTTATGCATACATAAAACAAATTCATTAAAACCTTTCCTTGGTGGACGGCTAGTAATTTGTCAATGGGGAATACTGTTTCCCTGTAAGGAATTATCACTTTGTTTTAATAGAGGCTATTCACTTACTTGGCATAAGTCCTTCAAGGGAAGATGGCACATGATTAATAAGCTGTGTAGAAGAAACCCGTGTCGCTAAAATCTGATTAGCTAAATTTGTTGCACTTGTTTGCCCGGCCGCGCCAATTTCCGACAATTTACTGAGTATTTGCGTAGTAATATTCTGAGATAGATTATTGTCTATAGAAGTTCCCGTATTATTTATAGTCTGTGTTACAACGCGTGTCGTAGGTTGTATGGTAACACCGTTCTGACCACCACTCGCTGCCGATAATGTGTGCTGTAAGGAGTTGAGAACTGCTTGTGTTTGATTGGTCGATGGAGAGGTGACTTGCGCTGACTGGTTTTGAAGATTTGTAGTGGGGGATGAATGGGCTAATGAGACTTGTGACAGCAACTACAAATAAAACAAATTAATAATATCAAACATATGTAAAGGAATATTAGGCTAACTTGTTACAGTAACTAAAGATAAAACGATGAACAAAATATGTTACATGATAAGAATATGACTGAACAACTGCAAAAAGAGCATCTCGAATTCTGAGGAGAAAATACATAGCGCTTTTTTTAATCTTTACTACGACCTATTTCATTTACACCCATATGTATCACTCTTAACATTTGTAATATCAATATATCAAGTGTCAATGAGGAATTTCTTTAAGACCCTACGTAGTGGGTACTAGTTAGAATCATCACATGTATTGATTCAGTTGAGTACTCTACTCTGTAGGATAAGACAAGTAGCTTTTTAAGATATAGTATTGTTTATTCTCGATGCTTCATCTCATACTGATATCAATTTCAAAATGTATTGTTGTGAGTATAATGTGACGGAGGCCTAATTACCGAGATCAAATTTGTCATTGTCATCACCAATAAAAGCTAAAATATTCTAATAATGGTGGTTCAGTGTAAGACTGACATATCAATTTCTAAAGAAGCATGCAGTTTTCTCAAGAATCAACTTGTTGACATAAAAAATGTGCTCTTTAAAATATCTCTTCCACAAGTCAGCAGGCTAAGGCCGGTTCCCAGATAAAGGATAAATATATTGAACTCACCTGTTGTCCGAGACCAGCTAGTAACTGACTCTGGGCACCGGCTGCTAACAATGAAGGCGCCACAGATGCTGAAATATGATTGGATAAAACTGGATTAGCAGATGCATTCTGGGAAAGATAAATTTGGCTTATCAGCTCTTCAAATTGTAGACTTGTTGAAATTTATAGTTAATGAGGGTTTAATGCAACACTATAGAAACTGCTTCACTTTAGTGGCGGAGTTGCTATAGTTTTGCATTGAACCCTCATTATGGTCTTTACATTACCTCAATGCCATCATGTAAGATCAAACTTATTTTTGGTCATGTTCAATCTTGATTAATTAGACATTCAAGGATCATCTTTAAATTATCTCTCTTGCTAATAGTACTTATATATTGAACAATTAACCCAAAACTTTCATCTCAATGATTTCTTTAAGAGCTCAAAAGGAAATGCATTATTGCCATTGTTTTGATCTGGACTTATATCTAATTCTCATTTATGAGAAAGGGTTCATTAGAAGTAGAGATATGGTGTTTTAGAGTATTCTGCATACAATAATGAAAAATCAATCTATTTGATGTATTGAATATCTCTGACAGCAACTTATCAGGACCATTTTACCACAAAAATTGAATATGTTTCCATAGCATGGAGCTAGGTGAAGCTATAAAAAAGAAAAATAGAGCCCTTTAATTCAGGGTACCGTTTTACTAAACAACTCATGGGAAACATTTATGTGAGTAAAAACTGATGAAACATGATTAACATCATAAACAAAAGTACAGTATTGGTAATGTGACACATCAATGGAAACATTTCGGAGAGACCATTCCATTGATGTGTTACTTGCGATATTACTTTTTTTAATATTAGAATACAAGAGAATGTTGTTTTGAACTTTGCAAATTTGTGGTAATTTTTTTTAACACCCTCGTAAATCATAGCCCTATTTTCACAAAGAAAGTATCATTTAGTACCTGTGTTTGTGATACCTGTGTTGCCAAGTCCAGCCAGGTTCGCCAGATTGGTGGCCACTATTTGACCATTGGATGTGGTCAGTAACTGTATCTGTTGGTTACCACCGGTTGCCATGGAAACTGGAATGCTGATAAACTGCTGGGTACCATTACCTTTAAAAAGAAACATACTATAAATTACAACATTTGTCAATGGAAAGTAGTCCAGTTTGTGGAAGGTTTAAGACTATGAGTTCTTGTGTGTGAAATGATGTCATACAAATGGTAAACATCTTACTAAGACAAAGCAAATTCTGTTTCATTAAGAAAGAGATTAACATAATGTAGATTACATTGTCTATTAGTTTGGGCCAAACCTTTAGCGGACAAACGCCAAAAACAATAAAACATCATTGTGACATAACCCTTTACCAAACAATAACGACATTTCACCAGTTTGTTGCAGACAACTTTTGAACACATTGTGGGAAAAGGAGAAATTGCTCTTAAAGAGCAATTTCTCCTTTTCCCACAATGTGCTCTGCCCAATCGGAAGATAGTTTTTCAATTTCGTCACATTCTGAAATGTCATCTGCAAACTCTTTTAATTTAGGACAGTTAAAAATTTGGTGTTTGGTAAAGGGTTAAACAGTAAAACCCTTGGTTCACACTGTACAAATAGCTTAAGCAATCGCTCATATCCTGTGATTATCTATTATTGCTCCATATTGGGCTTGTAATAAAAGGCCATATGAGGTACAGAGAATGTTTGTAATAAATGTTTGTAATAAACTTCTTAAAGCTGTAGAGACAAACTAAACAAAACAATAAAACATCATTGTAACATAAACAGAAAAAATCCTCATACACACTGTACAAGTAATTCAAACACTCTCTCATTATCCTGTAATTGTCTGTTATTGCTTTAAATTGGGCTTGCAACAAAAGCCCCATATAAGGTTACAAACAACAAATGTCCCAAATGGGGTAACAAGCAGATTGTAATACCTGTAGAGACTGGTATGAGAAGTTGCTGTACGGGTACGGAGCCCGATGCGCCTGTCTGTGTCTGTAAAGCACCACCCGTTAGAAAGAACTGTGGGGTCGCCACCTGGGGCTGCCCAAACAGATGTGTGGGACTAGACAAGGAAGATATTGCACCTGAAAAACATTAAAATTTTACCAAACATATCAGTATAATCAAAACATCATAGCATAATACCTCACTTTGACAAAACTGTTGCAATATTAGTGTAACATTTAACAAAATGCCAAATCTTTTACTGTCCCAAATTGAAAGAATTTGCAGACGACATTTCAAAATGTGAAGAAATTGGAAAAAATAATCTTCTGATAGAGCAGAAAACATTGTGGGAAAAGGAGAAATTGCTCGTTATGAGTATTTTTTCCATTTCCCACGTTTTCCAGAGTTGTCTGCAACAAACTGGTTAAATGTCTTTATTGTTTGGTAATGGGTTAAATATATCTATTTTATATAAATTGTGAAATAAGTTCTTACTACTGAGATAAATCACTCTCGATTCTGCTTCATAGATGCATAACCAGTGTTGAATGTGGATTAACATCTGCACAAAGATTTTAGAAACCATCTTAATAAAAGCATTATTTGTTTGTATTGTGTCAACAATTTTTCATTTATGTTACAGCTTTCCTTGTATTCTTCACTTTTCATCATATAATATATATGTATATGTGGGTTTTACATCACATCAACATTATTTCAGTTATGTAGCGATGCCCGACTCTTAATGATGGAGGAAGACCCCACACTCAACTGCCCATAAGGGCTGGTCAAGGCGGGTAGAACCATCGGCATTTCGTAAGTCAGTCGGGAGACTGCCTCTCATGAAAATCCATATCCCTCTCAGGACACTTTTCATCATAATTCATCCGGATATCTCAATAGTATCTGGGTTCTATATATAAATATATATCCAGAAAGGGATTTTGTGACTTCCATAGCTATCAGATGAAAGCTTTTAATACTGGTATGGTATTGTACAATCCGAATTTACTTTTACATTTAAAACTTACTATAATCCTACATTTTGCAATCCAACTCTCACCGCCAGTGTTTTTTTTTTTTAACGTGGGAGAATCCTGTAGACAGTCATAAAATATCTCACTTTTCAACAAAGATCTTAAATAATGGATAACATTCATTTGAGTGCAGTATTTCAATAGCTTTTGGGGATTCTGAATACAAATACCCCTCACCCCCTCCCCCGTAACTCCATCATATATAGTTCATGATGCCTCATTTTATCTAGCCGATTTGGAAAAAATGCTGCTTATAAGCAATTCATTATTTGCTCACAGAAGTGTTTGAGTCACAAGGAAATGGGTAAAATAAAGACAACCATCAGATTGAAGCTCTGACAGTCCCACATGTACCCACCATTTTGTTCTGTTTTCAGATCCGATGTGACCTGTGATGTGTCGAGAGTTGTAACCCCAGGAAGGAAGAGATGGTCGGAGAAGTTCAGTCCGGCAGATCCCATGGTAACGGATGGCATTGTGAACACGGAGGAATGTGTTGCCAGGGGCGACTGGGTAGTGGTGGCTGATAGCATAACATCCTGGAAGAGAAAATTTATAGAGATGACATTGAGTTATCAGTTTCTTTTAAATCAAAAGCATCATCCATGGTCTAGTTGTTATCTCAAATAGCATTACCAGAGTTAAGTTGATCTGCATTGGTGTAATGTTAGCTTGGGGGCCTTGGTTCAATTTCTGATAGGGATCAAGTGCTTCACAGTTGAGTGTCCCTAGGCAAGACTCGTTTCCTTACATAGCACTGGTAGGTTATCCAGGGAACATTTAGGATAGCAAACAAAAGTAAGCCATGTACAATGATGAATTTAAACGAAACAAACTATAATTTTTTCTGATAAAAAAAATTACATGTTATTGCAAATGATAAGAATCTACTTCATGATAATTCCGTTATTTCATAATACCTCACACCACTTTCCAGAAGTGTTAACAATCTATTTTTTCTTATATTAACAACAAAACCCATTTCATCATTATAATCATCCTCCATTGCATCTGTAAATAATGATCTAACATACAATTACAACACAAGGAGGAATTGCTCAAATCTGTAAATAATGATCTGAAATACCACTGTATAACTACTTTTCGTGGCTATAACCCAATGAACTTTCACCAATATGATAGAATATTTAATGTGTACTTCTTTATACTGGTCATCTGATTTCAAAACCAGTCATGTTATCTCATACAAAGGAGTGATTAAATCTTTTTCCTTTATATAGCAGTGTTCTCCATAAGAATTGGTTGAACAGTCCATAACAAAATCTGAACAGGCCACTTGGAGGGGGAGTCAATGGGGGTCTTTTAAATCTCTGTGAAATTGAACCGGTCATTTTGGCTTGCAGCCGGTTTTTATTTAGAACACTGATTTTAACAGTAAGTGACAACTGAAGTATTCAAATTTAACATTTTCTTTGTGGTATTTGGTAAAAAATCATTGAGACAAAGGATCCGTTCAAGGTTCAATGCACAGCTTTTCCTTTGTCACAGAGATTTCTTAAATCTCATGCTGCAGGGGCATTAGTATGTGTAACATATCAACCTAACTGACCCATTCATAGATTGGACCTTAGATTATTGGTAAACAGTTCTATAGATTAACTTTTGATTCATTGATTACTTTTCTATTAACAATTGTCTGATGTTAGGACAATCTGTCAGATTTTCTCAACCCTTTATTTTGATGTAGACAACTTTAAAGGCACATAAAGGGGGATAAGTTGAAATAAATTACTAAAAAATATATGGAGTTCATTTATTATTTTCATAACAGTCATGACAATTAATTTACGAATGCATTGAGACCCTATTAAATAGACTCCTTTAACATAAGTTATTTTGTGCTTGAAATATAGAAGTCTCCAATTCAATCATGTTTATCAACAACCTGTTTGTTTACATATTCAAAATAACGAATTCTGATTGGTCGGTTCAAACATTTGTGTATCATCTGTCAAGGTCAGGGGTGACGAATCACACAGTTAAACTGGTTAATCTGGGTTAATTCTTGTTGGCTTTCATGTTTAAGTTGTGCTGATGTTTCTTTTGGTGATAACTATTTGAATCTGACCAAAAGTTTACCATTTAATATAGTTTTATATAGCATTAATCTCCTTTTATGTGCCTTTAACTTGCTCTCTCCCCATGACACAAGCATACCCTACTTTGACCCAAGGTGAAAATGATCATTCTCTCACAATGGCTTCTACCTAATTTAAAAGAAAATATATGATTATTTGTCCTCTACTATTTCTCGGACCAAACACCAATTTCCACAATGAGAAATGAGAAATGGATTAAATGTTGCTCTAGCCAAACATAATGCAACAATATTGTGACATAACATAATAAAAAATATCTCATTATGAGTGAATTCTAGTCAAATTACAATAAACATATCAGTACATTGGACAGCTAAAAACTGCATAGGTTTTTGTTTTATCATTTAATAGATTGTTTCTGAACCCTTCTATTGATACCTATGGATCTGAGGCCAGTCCACTGGTATCATTCAGTAAACTGTATAATTGGCTAACCTCCAATCTAACTGTAACCTTTTAACAAAAATGAGGTTTTATTCTTTGAATCAGCTCTGTTTCTTTTTGTTTTTCAATATTTATTGTAAATTTGAGCAATACTTTCAAGAAAACCATTTTGTCAGCTAAAACACTCCTAGACCCCAAAGATAACAACCTTGTTTAAGACTTAAAGTTGCCTTTGCTATCATTAGTTGAAACCACTTTTGTCACAGGGGTTTCTTTTATCCTTTTCATTATTTACAAGGGTTTTATAACACACCAACAGCGTTTCAGGTATGTTGCGATGCTTTGCTGATAATGATGGAGAAAGTACCCAAACTTGACTGCCTGTTAGGGCTGGCCAAGCTGGGTGGAACCATCAGCATTCTCTAACTCAACTTTCTAAAATCTTCTGCCACATAGGTATCAAAATGGGTTCAGTTATTTTTTTTCTTTTTAAGTTTAGAACCGTAAAACGGACCCATTCCCAATTAAATTAACTGACTATTTTTCCCATTTTAATATTTGTGCAAGATATACATAAATAGAGTAGAGAAAATTATATTGTATAAACAATAAGTTTATAGAAATTCAAAAGCTTGTATAGTAACATTAAAGAAAATCCATCTGAAAAATGCGTTGGTGGCAGTGTTTTCCCTTCAAACGTAAATTCAATCGAGAAAATGGAAGTCCCTAAATAAGAAAATCAAGGGAAGTAACTTCCTATGTACAATTATGCAATGTCCATTCAAATAAAATTTCATAGACTGGTGTGAGACATCTATTGAAACACGCTCCCATAGACTGGTGTGAGACCTCCAATGTATCAGAATCCCATTAACTGATTCTTTGTTGAATGGAAAACAATTAAGACCCTTGGGAATTTGGTTTTATATCTCATTACAAAATACATGCTTCCATTCCTATAATTAGACATCCTTTCTGTACAGAATCAATACCACTACTACACATGGAGGTTTATGATAAAATGAAGGTAGCTGATGTCTTCTTAGACAATAATCCTTTTTTGTAATTGTATTTTCACCATTCCCTCAATTGAGATTTTAAGTGAATGGCCAAATATGAAATCATTAGCAGGCAATTGGGCAAATAACTCTACCTGTCTTATCTGGGGTTAAAACTATTTTGCCACTTTCTCAAAATGTTTCTATACCTCATCTGCAGGTGTAATTAAGTGTGGACAAATCACAGGTTCAATGCAAGGCTATAGTAAGTGGTTTACAAATCAGAAGCACCTACTGTAGTCTTGCATTAAACCCTCAATAACAAACATTAATCCCTCACTTCATACTAGTGCACTTGACTCATTAATCATAGTATTAGATTTCATTACAGCTCTAAACCTCTAAACTAGTATGACAGCAAACAACAATCTTAAAGCATCAAAAATTATAATATCCTGAATCCGTATACAAACAAATGAGATAAAACTATTGTGACAAAAGAAGCAATTGTTTGGTACAAGTTCTTCAACCCGGTCAGTTAATTGTAATAATCTAGTTTTGTGTTTCCTTATATAAAGATATGTAGTGTCATCTTGTCCATAGCAGACATTTCATCTTAAAAATATATTAAAACTTTTATCTGTGAGATATTCTTTTTAAAGTTGTCTGCAGTAAATGCTGCTGCCATGTGAGGTATTATGGAGAACCAGGTAAATGCACCTGTACCTGACAACTCATAAACAATTGTGACAAAATAAATATTTATTTATATGGGTTTTACATGGCATCAACATTATTTCTGTTATGTTGCTATGCCCCACCCTAAATGATGGAGGAAGACCAAATACTCAACTGCCCATAAGGACTGACCAAGCTGGGTCTAGCCATCTGCATTCCGTAAGTTAGTCGGGAGTCTTCCTCTTATGAAAATTCATATCCCTAACCAGGATTTTAACCCACATGTAGAGGGGCCATGTGATTTGACAAAAAAAAGTTTCTTCTATGTAGGAACGGCTTGACATTCCTTAAAGATAATTAAAAGATAAACATAAGAACTAAGAAATAAAATAAATCTTTTTTCCCTCTACAAAATAGTGATAGTAATTTGGGAAATATCCAACTTTTCTCCAATGTAATCAATAGTGTTACTGCACTTCCTGTCTGTAATTAAGCAAAGCCAGTCAATCAACAGAGCTTTTGAGAAAAAGCAATTAATGCCATTCATAAATTTCCAATACAGGCACAATCAATAAAAGCTCCTTTCATTACCATAAAAATACATATTCATTCCGCCAAACAGGACTTTTCTGAGTGGTTAAGATTGAGAGACGGACATCAGTCGACAATTACTATGTATGACAAAGAATGTTTCATTTGTAACACTTAAGGAAGAAACTTTTGAAACAAATGGAGAAATTAATTGCTCAAAGCAAATATCTTCTTGAATCACAGTCAGTCAAGGTTCAGACATGAGACAAAGTCAAAATGAAGCCTATGTTTGAGACAGCATTCAACATCAATCATATTTTGTTTCTGAGTTCTTGATTATATGAGATATGTCCAATCAATAGATTAACAGGATTTGAGGTTTACTTGCTTTTAATGTAAGAATAATGTGCTCTTATAATTCATATGATGACTAATATACTTGTTCAATAAAAGTAGAATATGTTGCTTTGGCGAGGAAAGTAAACTTTCATACTTTTTGAAATAAAAATCCCTGAACTCGCACTACTTACTATATATAAAACATTGGACAGAATGTGATTGAACATAATTGCACTTTTGAAATAAAGATATTGTGAAGTATGTAAACAGAACCAAGTTGAAACCGAATATCATTTTATACTTATATGTCCAGCCTATAGAAATTTGAGAACTAAATATTTAAATTGCAATTTTCCTTCCTTAACCTTATTTTTATCCATAATGTCTTCTTCAAAGATTAAGATACAAATGAATTTGTGTAAGTTTATCAAGGAATCTTTAGTATTAAGAAATAATATAATTAATTTGTCTAATGCGAATCAAGATTAGCACGTATTGGTTCGCAATAGAGAAAACATGTAACTTAATTTAGAAAAATATTATCATTAACTCTCTATGTATTACAAATTGTTTTTCATGTTTTCATGCATGTTGTATTATGTTTTATATTGTATATGTATTGGCCATAGGCACATAAAGTGCCGACATGCCTAATAAAGAGTTTTGAGTTTGAGTTTTGAGTTTGTATTCCTCAATCAAGCATGCTGACTTGGTTACATAATCAAACCCCAATTCTATATGCTTCAGGCATCATTTGACAGTGGTAACAATGGACAAATTAATTTTGGGGAATTTCGGTGAAAGTGTTAGAGTAGAAAATGTACAGTACCATATCTGTCTGAAATAACTGGACCATTTCGATTCCTAAAATTTGTTGCAACAGAAATCAGTCCCAAGCTGACCCTGGATTTTCCTGATCTCTGGTCACAAGTGCATATGTTAAATGTGCAACGCTGGTATATGAAAGAAAAAGCTGCTCTTCTTGATTGCAGCAGATGACTTTTAACCCTTTACCAAATTTTCAACTGTCCCAAAACAAAAAAGTTTGCAGCGATATTTCAAAATGTGATTAAATTGAAAAACAACCTTCTGATAGGGCAGAAAACTTTGTGGGAAAAGGAGAAATTGCTCCTTTTCCCAAAATTGTTTATGAGTCGTCTGCAACAAACTGGTCAAGAGTCGTTAGTGTTTTGTAATGGATTAAGGAAACAATCTATTCAATCATATTTTCCATTTGATACACCAGCAGCAAAAGTTCTTAGATTATATTACTAGGAGGAAATTTATTGAAATTAGCATTTTCTCATTTTGCAATCATGACTTCTAACTTAACAAGATCCCAAACTTTTCATACTTTGTAAATATTGAGTACCGTTGCTTTTAATGAGAATCTGTAACAGACACTATAAAATGAATGGGATTAATTTTGTTACTTTTAATTGGAGGTACATTGTTTCATAAACATAGACATTATTTAAAAAAATAGAATATTCAACTTATGACGTTTTCGTTCTGCCACAGTGTTATTTTATGTTACCTGTTGATAAGCTAATGGAAGTAAAAGTAAAAAAATGAGGGCGAGGTTATAGTGCAGCAGGTAAATTCAGGTAATGAACAAATCCAATTAACAGATTGCTCCATATTTAATCTAATTGCAACTAATGAACTATCCAGACTTTATCCCTAATACATTATGTCACACCCAGATTCCTCATTTCCAGGGTGCAATGCAGGACTACATCTATGCACTTCACAAACATGGGGCGCATACTAGAGTCTTGCACTGAACCCTCCATTTGGGTCTTTGATAATGACAGCCACAGAAGAAACCCATTATTTACTATTAGAATACATTATTTTCTATGAGGTATTAGGAACAAACCATTGTGTCAAAAGCAGAAAGTGCTTGAAACAGTTTTCTAACAGGTTTTGGTAACTAACAGACTTATATTTCTGTAAAAGCAACACATAGTATTCAATTCACTAAATTAATTAAAAAAAACTTTTGTGTGGTTACTATCCAATACCACAAAGAGAATGTTTCTGTTTTTTTCATACTATTTTATTATCATCTGCTACTGCGTTCATGCCTCACATTCACCTATGAGGGAATGGAATAACCAAAATCCTTTTTGTAAGACAATACATGATGATTGTATCAATCCAAATGATAAATATAGAATTACTGTACCTTCCAAAGGTTAATTTCTTTCACGCAAACTCATATTACTAAATACCTTTTCACTTCAATCTATGTAATACCTGTTCAAGTCTTTCATTTAAAACATCTGTTTTACATTTCTCCTAATCTTTTTCTCATACAGACTTATATTTTTGGCATGCTTACAACTTGCTATTGGTTACAATACCCAGGTAACTTGATGCTTCGAACTGGACTTTAAGAGCTTTTTTAACCGTTTCCCTAGATAGATACATTTTAACACACCTGTGGAAACCACTCATTGTGAAAAATGAAAACATTTGCTCATAAAGAGCAATTTCTTCTTTTTAATTGTTAACCCAATATTAATTAAGAAAGAGCATAACTGTCTTATTCATAATCACCGGTACCCCTTTGATTACTCTTACTATTGCCTTCAAAAAAGTAGAGAAAAAAAGTAAAAAAAAAACACACCTTAACCTATTACCTAACAATAACGACATTTAACCACTTTGTTGGGGACGACTCTGGAAAACATTGTGGGAAAAGAAGAAAATGCTCATGACGAGCAATTTCTCCTTTTGTCACAATGATTTCTGTCCTATCAGAAGATTAGTTTTCAATTTCATCACAATTTGAAATGTTGTCTGCAAACTCTTTTAATTAGGGACAGTCAAACAAATTTGCTGTTTGGTAAAGTGTTAATTTTTTTTTTCAATGTTTCTTCAATTTTCTGCTACTGTTATGTTAAAACCAGTATATATTGGCTGTAAGAGGAAAATAGTTAAAACAGCAGCAAGAACCAATAATCAATAAGCTATATATGCTGATGTCTTTTTTCCATAACCATTACAAACACATAAATGGTGTTCGGACCAGTAGAGAAGTAAGGTCCTGTTGGAGGATAAGCTTTATGTTGTCTGATACACACGTAAACCATTGCTAGCGAGTTTCTAACAACTTAACTTTGAACCAAGAAGTTCATTATTTTCTTTGTCAAACTTCTATATGCCCAACCACCATTGATATACATGCATAAGACATTTCTACTTTTGTTAGAATATCTTTTAAAAATTATTTTCTGGGTATGTTTGGTTATGATTAAGTAGAATTTTAAGTATGTGGGTATCCTGTATGCCACAGTGGCTAAAGGTGGCAGACAAAACCCTATCTTACCTTTTACCAAACGCCAAATTTTTGGCTGTCCCAAATTGAAAGAGTTTGCAGATGATACTTCAAAATGTGATGAAATTGAAAAATAATCTTCTGATAGGTCAGAAAACATTGTGGGAAAAGGAGAAATTGCTTATTAAGAGCAATTTCTCCTTTTCCCACAATGTTTTCCAGAGTTGTCTGCAACAAACTAGTCAAATGTCATTATTGTTTGGTAATGGGTTAAACAAATAAACAGAAATCATTATGACAAAAAGTTAAGTTGCCCAGTGTTTTACCGTGGTAGTTTCTGAAGTCTTCCACAGCTGATTTGGCAGAGTCTTTGAGTAAGGTTAAAGAACATTAACAACCAACAAAGAATTTCTATGTTTATCCTTTAATTGAGAGCCAATTAACCTATTTCTTAATACTTGCTCTTAAGTCCCTATACACTTCAGTAGCTGAATATTACTATTGATTATGCTGTCATTAGCATTATCTTCTTTACAAACATCACTTTGATTCATACGGGAGAAATAGTTTCATTATTGATTATGGGCAAAACCTTTCACAGTGCAACTCCCCCTTTCCAATAATATAATGATTCCTTTCATATTAAATTACATCAACTATTTTCAAATTTCATAACAATATTAATTGCTGCCACTTATCATTCCTTTTCACTGCAATAGAACCATGAGTTTTAGAAATGATTACCAGTATCATTTAAGTTTAAACTTATTTATTTTACATTGATAGTGATGGAAGCTTGAAGCTTATTAAATTCACTCACAATCACGGTTTTGATAATAACTAGAGGTAAACTGTTCAGAGATTAGAATAAAAATCTAGTGAACCTCAATCACAGTTAAAATGTGTTACAAACAAGATTCAAGCTAAGTATCTTCAAACCATGTTATTTTAATATTTCATTAATATGTATCATTTAACCTATTATCAAAGAATAACGACATTTGACCAGTTTAATGCTGATGACATTGGAAAACAATGTAGAAAAAGGAGAAATTGATCTTAAAGAGCAACTTCACCTTTTGTCACAATGTCTTCTTCCCTATCAGAAAATTATTTTTCAGTTTCATCACATTTTGAAATGCCATCTGCAAATTCTTTTAATTTGGGCCAGTCGAAAATTTGTCGTTTGGTAAAGGGTTAAACAAAGTTTGTAATATAATACATGCAGAATAAAATGTAAGAAAGAAGTCTGTCATCAGGATAAATTTATTGTGACATTAAATTACTCTATTTGTCACATTATTTTCTTTGCAATTTTTCACAGAAAATGTTAATACATGTAATCAAACTATTTTCAGACTAAATCAGGACAAAATTTCCAATATGAGTGAACAAAATAATCCATTGTAAATATTTAATTTATAATATCATCAAACCTCGTATTAAATCAGCTAACACTACAGAAGAAATGATCTACTATTGCAGGAACAGAATCAGCCTCTACACAAACAGTCTTATCCAAACCACCTTATACGTAATTATGTGGGTTAAACAGTGTTTTACTTATAGTTCCAACAAAGCATACAAATTCAGCATAATTTCCGCCCTTCCTTCACTTATTCACATAAATTTTAACCAGGAAAGTTTAAAATCTAGAACTCAAAGTTTGGCAGGATGAGCAGAGCTACAGGTATGTAATAAAGCTTGATTAAAAACACCTGAATTTTCAAAAATATCTTTTTTTAAAAGTTTTAATAATCACTTTGATTTCGAAAAATAACAAGATAAAAAAGATATCTTAAAATTTTCTTAAATGGACAGTTCTTTTCTCATATTTTAACTTTTGCTGATTGAATGAACACCTAAACTAGAAAAAAAGAAAGCATAGCAAAAAATCAAAGGAATTTTTAGAAGGACAAGCATTTCTTATATTTTTCCACAATTGCCAGTTTGGACATAATGTAAATAAGAGTGGAAGGTTTTTCTGGTAATGATCATGTACATATTTTAGCAACGAAAGCCGTCTCACCAGTCAAAACTTGTATTGGACTATATCATTAACATAGATTTACTAATGAGCCCAAAAATTATAATGAACACCTGTATTACACTGGCAAACATGCTGAGGCCGTGAAGACGAGAGCAGATGATAATACAAGGCAATTTTCAGCTTTAAAAAGGCAGGAAAAATGGAGGAATTTAGGCGGGGGATAAATGGATGTGATCTGAATGGAAGTGCATTAAGGGATTTAAAAATAGCTACAAAGAAATTGAAATAAGAATTTAAATTATTCTGGAGGGTTAGAAGAGTGGAATGTTTCCTTCACTAATCAACATATTTCAAATTTATATCCTATGCTGTGAATACATATAACAATCATTGCACTGCTATGATTGCTATAGCCAACCACAGCATAGGCCTATACAACACATGTACATATTTGATACAGAAACGAGGCTTTGAAAAAGCACTTAGGAAATTCTCACCTGCTTGATGATAGCTGCATGGGCCCGCTTTGTGGCGTCATGTTTGGTGTGACCATTTAGAACGTCTGAAATAGTCCCGTCATTCGAGTCCGCGTCCATATTGTCTAAAACCATAGATGCTGGAGAGAGAGCCAGCTTTCATGAAGGAGTTGACAACGATCCGGGATAAGAAGGTGAAATGGCGGATCTGCCCAATGTCGCGTGAGCCTGTAAAATAGAGAGGAAATCCACTTATACCTCCATCTCCTCTCCACCACATTTAATCCAACCAAGATGATTAAGTATTGAAAATCTGCGAAAATCTATTGGAAAAAACAAACCCATTTCCATTTTTATCCCGTGTAATATTTAAGCTCCAGCCATGAAATCACTTTGCATACACAAACACAAGCTCATTAAATACATTAATTAATAATTCAAACGACAAAAAAAGTTTTTGAATAATAAATTAATAAATACGAAAGAATGTTGATGACATACGGGATGATTATGATAATATAGTTACACGCCGCAAATAATAATATCCAAAGCAGGCAGGATGATAGAAAAATCTTTCAAGACATTCCATCGACCAATAATGTAGGGCCAGCTCCTCGATAGAGGGAAATATGTCAGAGGGGGCTTTTGGAGACAAAATTCCAATTTTCTGCTAGATTCTGGAGATGGAAAGATCATCAATAATGCCAGATTGTTCATGCAAACCGTCCTGATGTTAAATTGTGCCTGGCCCCTGGAGTGGGCTGAGTCATATGGAATTATTTGCGTTGTGCTGGATTGCATGGCTGGAAATTGTCATACATCATTTGATGTTCCCATATTGCACCTTGTTCAAACCCTTCCTCCTTATTAATTCTCACATTGATGCTTCAGCAGATAAAGACTTTGGAGAATCATTGTGACAAAATAATAGTTTCCTCATCACTTAATTCTTTTTTATCCTTCTGCAGTTAAAGTTTTAAAAACAAAACCATTGTGACAAGAGGATAAATTGCTTATCATTTTAATGCACTTGCAGCAAAATACTTTATAACTGCAGCATGTGTGACATAAGAATAAATTACTTTAAATAAGTAATACCCCATTCCTTAAGTCACATCATCTTTTTCTTCATTTTATAAAGAAAAAAGGAGTTTGGTTCCAATTTCTAGCACCGGTAGCTAATTGCTGATACTTTTTGGTTTTGATGAGACCCTGAATCCTATACAAAGGGTTTAACACTTAGAATACTGGTTAATTTTCTCAAAAAAGATTTTTATGTCGTCTTTTTTCCCGAAACCTTAAATATCTGCTTAGTTTTGATGAGGAAAGAAACTCGGAGTAGCAAACAGGTTAGATCACAGACCTCAGTATACCTTACTCAAACACTCCTGCAGCATCAGCCTAAAGAAACCACTTGTAGTTTCTCCTTTAGTCACAAGGGTTTCTACATAATGCCATCAAGAAAATTTCAATTTCCTAAACTTGGATCATAGTATTTGCTGTTGCTTTTTATGTTGCATAGTCTCATATTTCCATATGGACAAATTAGCATTACCCGAAGTACCATGCTGATAACAACTTCATGCTTATGCAAACAAGTTAAATCCAGGCCAGCCTGATGCAACATGTTTGCTACTTAAAATATGTTTTCTCATGAAAATTAGTAGATATTTAAGGTTTTATGACACAAAAAATTATTTTCAAAAGATTGCCAAGCATTTTGAGGGTTTTAGAATGTCTGCGCATAAACATATTTTGGACATTTTAGGTGGAGTTGAAGCAATGTTTTATTACGTATAAGTGAATTGCAGCATTAAATATTGAAAACAATCATTTTCAAAATCATATTAATTCACATCTGCTGTCTGTTGACCCTGTTTGTGTAAATATCTGTCATATGATAAAGCAATGGCAAATGAGTCATTAGTGCATTATTATCTCTTCAAACTTAAAGCAAAAAAGTAAAAGGAATCTATTCGGACAAAAATAGGAAAATTCGCAAGAATATTATAAAACATTGTGGCAAAACAATAACTGTTTGGAAATAAGCACATAAAACCATTAAGATAAAGGACAGTATGAAATTAGCATACATTGTGTTAAATCTAGTGGATATAAGTTTCTGAAACCATTGTGATAAATCTAGAATTGTTTGGTAATAAGCTTATATAAAATGTAATATAGCTAGGGATGCTTTAATATATGTTTTTGAAACCTTAGGCTACAAAATGTGAAACTTTCAGAAAGAATTTTTTACATGAACAGTTTAGACATTGGTGGAATAGGCCAACTAAACTTTCATTCAAGATATATATACATACTGGTAGACCATTATAATACAAGTACTCCCTTAACTTATCTGTTTAACCCTTTACCAAACGCCAAATTTCCGACTGTCCCAAATTGAAAGAGTTAGCAGTTAATATTTAAAAATGTGATAAAATTGACAAATAATCTACTGATAGGGCAGAAAAGATTGTGGGAAAAGGAAAATTTGCTTGTCATGAGCCGTGGTCTGCAACAAAGTGGTCAAATGTCGTTATTGTTTGGTGAGGGTTCATTGATTTGATGTGAAGTGAAGGGATGAGATGAACTGTTCGTTCATAAACCTCTTACTCCATACTAAATCCCTTCGAAACATTTACAACTTTAGGAAGCTGCTATTAAACAGAAGCTACAATAAAAGGACAAACCATTATTACCATGGACAAATAAAATCAAAATGTTTTCTTTCGTGCTAATAGCCACTTCATTATTGACTTTACTGCTTTATCATCAAATTGATTAATCCTCAATATGAATGCTTGCTAGCTATTTCTGACACCGCACTTTTGTCTTTATAATTATGATGGTCTCACTTTGAATCAATCACAAAAAGCAAAATATTCCCTTTTATAATGGCTTACAATGGTGTTGTATTTAGATTGACATGGTACTGTAATGGTTGATAATACTACCTCTGACGAAATTCAAAGAACCATGTTCATGAACTTTAAAAGATGTTCATGAACATATTCACAAACCTACTCTTAGTGTTCATCAACAAGTTTGAAATTCATGGAACAAAATCAAAAAAAGCTATGTGTTCATGAACAGTCATATGTTCAAGTCTGTTCATGAAGCTCATGAACATAGTTTTTGGATCCTTTGCATGGGTAATGGTACAATATTATTAAATGGTTGAGACAACCCCTTGTATGATGGTACACTATGGTATTGTTGTATGATGGCACTATGTCTCTAAAGGTTGAGAATTCCTTGTAAAGTGACAGACCACTTAGTCTGTCTAGTTCATAGGACAGACTTGAACCATGTTTCCAATTGTTGAGACAATCTTTGTATTGAAGAATGATTCTTGGCTTTAAGTGCATCTCATCCAGATCTGTACCATGTAGATAATGGACAGAATTTCATCTTATAGTGGCAGACCATTGGGCAATGGTGCTGACATGTACCACATTTCCAATGGTTGGGACAACTGTTGTAGTAACACAAACTTCATTGTTTTTATGCAGCTTTGTACTTTCAAGCAATTGATGAATATTCTTATGTATTTTGTAAGAACATTTGTTGACAATGCAGACCTACAACACGTGGCCAAGGGTTGAGATAATCCTTGGCTAAAGGGCAAATTACTGGGTTTAAATTTGTTCTTGTGCAGATTTGAACCTTATAATAAACAATGGTTGAGAAATCCTTGTACAATGGTAAACCATTAGCTAATGGGATAGTGCAATACCATGTTAGTAATGTATTGGCTAACAACCATGAAATAGGCACAGCTAATGGGAAAATGTATTGTTTTGAGGTAAACAACTCAAATATTGATGAAGTTGAGCCCATGTGCTTTGAAGTGGAGACGAATTACTCATAGCTTTAGAACATCCATTTATAGTTCTTTTAATCAATTCTCTAACTTATTACTCAATGCTGGATGCAATTGCATGATCAATACTTGCAGGGGTCCTCCGATTACCAATCAAATCAGTAGAGAAATGTGCTTTCTTTATACTGTCTCTATAAACAACTATGATTCGAGGGTTCAGTGCAATACTATAGCAATTGCTTCGTGTTTATGAAGGACTTGCTATAGTCTTGCATTGAACCCCCGTATTAGAGAAGTAATGCATTTAAAACTATTTATTTACAGAGATTCCCTTTTCATGCCACAAGATAGGTCTATACCTATACTTATACCTATGGTTCATGTTTTGAAGGTTTCAACTGCACTCAATTTAGAAGATGTTACCAATCATGTGTATAAGGAAGTGGGAAACAAGTTGTTGTATATACATTGTACATGAAAACATGAGGCATATTAGATCTTATAAGATTCATACAAATATAGCATGTGGTCACAGTCTCTTTGGACCTGTTGTAGAAACCATGTTAGAAAACAAAAAACCGTTAACATATCATAGATGTTTTTCATTTGCCTTATTGAATGAGATAGGTACAGGTACTACATAAGATCCAATTTCTTCAAATCGGTCTTGCCACAACAATCATCCAAAACAAATGACAAATGGTGCTTATGCAAAAGCGTTGCTGTCACCAGTTTATAAGAGGGAAAACCAAAGGATAAGAACTTTGTGAAAACCCGTCTCTGTATAAGACTGCTGTTCCTATAGGAATGTATTGATTATTTCCAAGTGAAGGCATCTTTATTTCTCTGTGAAGTGCCCGCTGCCTTACATGATGATATTTGTGTCTAATTTATGCTTTACTCTTTTTTTCCGCGTTTTTCCCTCCCAATCCTGGCAGAGATACATTCTCCTATTATTAGTAATATTGATTGGGGGAATATTTCAATGATTTGATATTTACGTTCCTGTTCTATGATAATAAACTCACTTAGCTGCAGTGGCTGGAATGGACTTTAAGAAACCACTGTGACAAAAGGAGAAATTGCTCTCCATGAGCAATTTTTCGTTTTGTCACAGTGGTTTCTACCCAACATCATAGAAAAACATCTGCTTTCTGCTTTTGTCAGAGTGTTTTCTTCCTGATTTCTCCTTTTGTCACAGTGTTTTCTTCCTAACAGTAAAGAAAACATAGATCTATCAACTTTTCCTTTTGTCTTAGTGGTTTTTACCCAACATCAAAGAATACTCATTTAATACTCATTTAAAAAAAAAATGAATTAGATTTGGACCACTCACCAATTCCCACATAGGGGAAAGGTAAAACCATTGAATGCATTGATGCCATTGATTTATCCTGAAAGATTTCTGTAGGGCTATTAGTCATTGCAAGGCATATGAACAACTTATAGAGATCATGGATTGGTGGTGGTAGCATCCTTGCATGAAGATTTTTATGTCAACTCTTTACGAAATGCCAAACTTTTTGACTGTCCCTAATCAAAAGAGTTTGCAGACAACATTTCAAAACGTGATGAAATTGAAAAAACAATCTTGTGATAGGGCAGAAAACATTGTGGGAAACTGAGAAATTGCTTGTTACAAGCAATTTCTCCTTTTCTCACAATGTTTTCCAGAGCTGTCTGCAACAAACTGGTCAAATGTGGTTATTGTTTGGTAATGGGTTCAAGGATCTTGTCAACAACTTTTTAATTATATCATGACTTTCCTTGGATTTCCCAGAACTAGCCGATACAGCTGAAAAACAAAGGTCCAAGATTCACACTTTGTGATTACCTTGGCGGTGATTATAAATATCTTGATTTAGAGCATTCAACCCAAATAAAGGTTAAGTTTTTCACACTTTAAAACCCATATGCATTAGATGATTGATTAAACAAAACTGTGTCGGAGAAATGAAATTCAATTCTTTGTATATTCTCTAATTGTCTTTAAAGTCACTCTGTCTTTTAACAACTACCTTTAAACTGTATGAGAAAAGTTATCTCGTCTGAGTCTCACATTAAACAGGAGCTTTGAAAAAGATTGGCTTTTGTTGTTCTGTCTCATGTTCTGAAGGTACAAATCGAGTGCGTCCGTTTGGCGTAGTCGAGATGCTCCAACCAAACACGCTATGTTTCCAACACGAGACAGATCGTCCATTGATGAAAATTATTCGAAAACCTAGTCTTTCTGAATCACAGTGTAAGTCTAATCTTTTAAATCGTTTGGCATACATGATTTACGATGTATATTGTGTCATAAATGTTTCGGTTTAAAATATTACGTTCTGTTAGACGAGCTACGCTCGATTTATTTCTAGAATGTGTATTCGCACCCTAGTCACTTCGTACTACGCTTATATTGTTGTTTTCCGTTCGATACTTACATACAAGTATTTCTTAGTAGTAAACGTCTTAGGAATATCATAATCAACAAAGTTTAAAGCTTCAAGATGTATTTTGATAATGCAAAGGCAGTAAATAAGTCACTTTTATAGAAAGCGAGTCTGTATATCTTTAACATGTATTTAGGATTGCTTTCTTTGTAATTTCAGTCTTTTACCACACACACACACACACACACAGACAATATTCAATACAAGGAATATTAAAGATGGTTAACTCTTCTGCGTTGTTTGTTATGCACGGCACCCTTAAGGCAGAATAGTAAAAGAACTGTGATTCAGAAAGACTAGAAGAAGTTCAAGAAGTCCACTCAACACTTCAACTACGAACAATCACTTCAAGAAATCAATGTGGTGTACCTCACACAAGCCATGATGTCAAGGAGACGACACCTCAATACTATGATTTAAGAATAGTAAGAAGCTGTACTTTATTGTAATGAAAATAAAGATCACAACCTTTAATGTCGAGGGTAAAGAGACTCACACCCAAGGCCATGGAAGCTTATGAAGAGCGAGTTAAAGCATATTACGGCAAACTCTCTCCATTATGGAATAGACTGCTATCAATTATAGAAACCAATATAAATGACTCCAACCAAGAAGAATTACAGTCACTTGAACAAAGCTTAAAATTTATTCTTGAACAAACAAACTCTGTTGAGAAAGAATTTCAAGAATACTTAACAAGAACCTGCTCTATAGAAAGCAATTTAGAAAGTATTTCTTTAGGACGAAATACCTCTGATGTGCAGTCAAAAGTTGGCAGTTATTTGGAACAGCTTCTAGCACGAAGGACACAGATCGAACCCGCAGCGTCCAATTGTGAGAATATGTCTATGAGAAGTTCTTCATCAAAAGCAAGTAAAGCGTCATCACGCTCACACGCTAAAGCTGAAGCTGCAAAAGCGAAAATTGCCTTCATACAAAAAGAAGCTGAACTTAGACGCCAGCATGCGGAGTTTGAGGAAAGGCAACTTATCGCCCAAGCAGCTGCTGCTCGACAAAAGGCCAACATAGAAACTGATCTGATGCTGCTGCAGCAAGAAAAAGAAACTGCAGCACTGATCGCTGAAGCCGAAACCTACTCCAGATTATCTGATAAATCATCTCCATCACCTACTGTCAGACACATACCAGTAAGTGATTCAAAGGAGCGTGTTCAAGACTTCCTGAACAACCAGGCCTTAGTTTTTCAGTCAACGCAGCTGACTCAAAATTTACCCATTGACCCTCTTATGCAACAATTCGAAGATGGCACTACCAATCAACACAAGTCTGAGCGGCAGACTGTCACATCGGTACCACCAGCTGGATATCCCTTTATGGACACAGTTCGACAGACTTCGGCTCAACCTAAGTTCGAGCAACAGCATGTGGTAGTGTCACCAGATGAACATCCGGTTATGGATACTGTCCAACAGACCTCAGCTCATCCAAATTTCAATCAGCAGCCACAGTTGCAACATTATCCCTGTCCACCGACCAACTCCTATGTACCCTTATATAGACCTCAATTCAACGATCAGTCAGTCTCACAGCCAACCATGTATCCCCCATCTTTACTGGTTCAGCCTAACCCTTATTTGGAACAACCATACGACCAAATAACAAAGTTTCTTCTCAGAAAAGACTTGGCGATGTCTAGGCTGAGCTATTTTGACGATAAACCTGAAACATTTCCAGCATGGAAAGGAAGTTTTCGCACAGTGTGTACGGAAATGGGGGTATCGCCATCGGAAGAGTGTGATTTGCTCATCAAGTGGCTGGGTCCTGAGTCAAGGCGTTTCGCTATCAGCATTAGATCTGCATTTGCGCGCACTCCCGCAACGGCTCTAGATCGGATATGGGAGCGTTTGGAAGACAGATATGGCACGCTCGAAAATGTTCACCGGTCGATTTTACTGAACATAAACAGGTTTCCCAAAATTAACAATAATGAGAGCATTAGACTATACGAACTCTCAGACATGTTGGCTCAATTGGAATCCTTGAAAGAAGATCCTACGTTTACTGCCGCCTTATCATACTTTGACTCTAGTGTGGGCGTTGGACCTATCGTTAGCAAATTGCCATATAACCTTCAGGAAAAATGGGTATCCACAGCAAGTGCGTATAAAAGTAAACACAATGTAGTTTTCCCACCTTTCTCGGAATTTTCCAAGTTTATAGAAAGACAGGCAAAAATAAGAAATGATCCTGGATTATTTACAGCCGCAACAGAGCAGTTAAAGTCACCGTCTCTCGGCGAGGCCAAGTTTAAAACCCAAAACAAGACAAATGTGAGAGCAAGGAAAACGGACATTGATGACTCGTCGCAACTGTGTACATTACACAAAACAAACACCCACAGTTTGGAGACATGTCGGTCATTCAAATCCAAATCATTTGCAGACAAGAAACAATTTATAAAAGATCAAAAACTGTGTTTTAAGTGTTTTAAGGATAACCACCAATCAAAGGATTGTAAGAAGGACATTAAGTGTGACATTTGTCAAAAACCACATAACACCCTACTTCACATTGAGAAACAGGAACAACCTGGGAAATATAATGCCGGGGAGGGTTTTAAGTCAGATAAAATGGAAGTTGGTAATATGTGTACCAAGATATGCAAACAACAATTTGGCGGAAAATCGTGTGCTAAAACCATTTTAGTCAAAGTGTATAGGAAAGGTTGTCCGGAAGAAGCAAAAACGGTTTACGCCATCATCGATGATCAAAGTAATCGCACACTGGCTAACCATGATTTCTTCGAGCTTTTCCGAATCCAAGGAACAGAGATTGAATATTCACTATCGTCTTGTTCAGGAACACACGTTACATCAGGCAGGACTGCTGAAGGGTTAATCATCGAGTCTATGGATTGTTCTTCGCAACTAGATTTGCCTTCGGTCCTTGAATGCAACGAAATCCCTAACACACGAGAAGAGATCCCAACACCTGAGATTGCGAGATCGTTTCCACATCTTCAAGACATTGCTCGAGAAATGTCTCCTCTCAGTGGCGATTCTCAAATCTGTTTGCTTATAGGAAGAGACCTTCCAGAAGCGCACCATGTGTATGACCAAAGAACTGGAGATGCAGGATGTCCATATGCCCAGAAATTGTCTCTTGGCTGGGTGATAGTTGGTGAAACGTGCCTAGATAAAGTGCATCGTCCAAATGTCAATGTGAAGAAAACTTTCATTTTACGGGATGGTAGACCTACGTTGTTCGAACCATGTAGCAGCGATATGTTTGTTTTCGAGCGAACCCCTCAAGACAACAAGATTGGATTGTCAAGAGAAGATCACAAGTTCATTGAAGTAATGGACCAAGAAGTTTTCAGGGACAAAGCCGGTTTTTGGACAGCCCCTTTACCGTTTAAGCCGAACCGCCCCAGGCTTCTTAACAACCGTGAACAGGCGTTAAAAAGAGCTCATATTCTCGACAAGATTGAGAATCTTCAGCGAAATCCCACCAAGAAATCTCATTTTGTGGAGTTCATGAAGACAATTATAGAGGATGGAAACGCAGAAATCGCGCCAGATTGTGCACCAGGTGAGGAGCGTTGGTATCTCCCCATCTTCGGTGTATACCATCCACAGAAACCAAACAAGATTCGAGGCGTGTTCGATTCGTCAGCTCAGTATAAAGGTGTATCGCTTAACAGTGTTCTCCTGCAAGGACCTGATCTAACCAACAGTTTATTAGGTGTGCTGGTGAGATTTCGCGAAAATAGAGTAGCCATTGCAGGGGACATACAACACATGTTCTATTGTTTCAAGGTCGCTAAACACCATAGAAACTACCTGCGCTTTATGTGGTACCGAGACAACGACCCCGATAAAGACTTAATCGAGTATCGCATGACTGTACACGTCTTCGGCAATAGTCCATCTCCGTCAGTAGCGAATTATGCATTAAAAGAGATAGCGAGAAGAAGCGAGGAAAAGTATGGAAAAGATGTACGACGATTCATAGAGAGAGATTTCTACGTTGATGACGGACTCGTCACTACCAGCACAAGTTCCGAGGCAGTATCGTTGATGAAAAGGACACAAGAGGCCTTAAGGGTCATCGGCAATGTTCGACTGCACAAGATCGTTTCGAATTCTCTCGAAGTTGTAAGCGCCTTTCCATCTGAAGATCTCGCGAATGGGATACCAGAAACCATTTCCGGTCAAGCTCAGTTGCCTGTTCAGTCATGTTTAGGTCTCGTCTGGGACTTGAATTCGGATTTGTTTACATTCAGTGAAGGCCATAGGAGCGAACCAAAAACCAAACGAGACATTCTGTCTGTCGTAAATGGTATATACGACCCACTTGGCTTCCTGGCACCATTTACCATTCAAGGAAAAGTTCTACTTCGAGATGTGAATGCCAAAACCGCGAACTGGGATGAACCCATTCCAGATTCTGAGCTTCGTAGCTTTAACGAATGGAACTCGACACTGTGCGACTTGAAGAAAGTGAAAGTGAAGAGACCATATACCTCGATTCGTGCATCAAATGTGATAAGAAGAGAGCTTATCGTGTATTCGGATGCATCAGAAAAGGCGATCGCCGCCGTAGTGTACATTAAAACCATAAAGTGTGACCAAACATACGATGTCGGATTCGTGTTAGGCAAAAGCAAAGTAGCGCCGACTCATGGGCACACAATTCCTAGACTAGAACTATGTGGTGCTGTTCTTGCTGTGCAGCTCTGTGAAATCGCGAGGGATGAAATGGACATCGAAATAGATAGTGTTATGTTTTTCACAGACAGTAAAGTAGTTCTCGGCTACATAAAAAAACCAGTGCCGTCGGTTTTATGTTTATGTGAGTAACAGGGTTGATCGCATTCTTCAGTCGACAGAACCTTCTCAGTGGCACTATGTATCCACACATCTTAACCCAGCTGACTGTGCAACCAGGTCGGTACCATTGAGTGAAGTGTCAGAATGTCCCTGGTTGAAGGGTCCCCCTAAATTAGCAACCAGCTGTGACCAAAGTGCAGAACACTACTTAGTAGATCCCGAAAATGATGTCGAGATCAGACCACAGGTCAACACCATGACAACGAAATTAACTCTTGAAGCCCCTGTAACATTTGGTTGTCATTGATTTGAGAGATTCTCAGACTGGCAAACTTTGATTAGAGCTATCAGTGTATTGCAGCATGTTTGCCAATCTCGTCACAAAGATGCAGGCTGTAACGGATGGCATGTATGTAGAGTCCACGTCTGTTCACCAAACTGCCAAAGCGAGGAATTTCATCATTCGAACTGTGCAGCGAGACCATTACCAGTGTGAGATAGAGAATCTACAATCTCATAAACCTTTGAACAAAAACAGCCCAATACGAACCTTGAACCCATTTCTAGATGAAAACGGCGTTCTTAGAGTTGGAGGTCGTCTCAATCACTCTGTTTTACCTCAAGAACAAACAAATCCAGTGATTATTCCAGGCCGAAGTCACATCGCGTCGTTATTGGTCCGCTATTACCACATTGAAGTGAAACACCAAGGTCGTCACTTTACAGAAGGTGCAATCCGATCAAATGGTTTCTGGATTACTGGAGGAAAACGTCTTGTGACATCCTCAATCTACAATTGCGTCACTTGTAGAAAATTAAGAGGCAAATTTCAAACCCAAATCATGGCTGATCTTCCTGAGAATCGTCTAACGCCAGCTGCCCCATTCACCTATGTTGGAGTTGACACCTTCGGACCCTGGTCAATCGTCGTCAGGAAGACCCGTGGTGGTCAAGCCAACCATAAGCGATGGGCTATCCTTTTTACGTGTCTCGTTACTAGAGCTATCCACATTGAAATAGTAGAAGAGATGAGCTCTTCAGCCTTTATTAACGCGCTAAGACGATCCACCTCCTTTAGAGGACCTGTGAAGGAATTCCGCTCCGACCGTGGTACCAATTTCATTGGGTCAATCAGGGATTTGGAAATCAACGCTATAAATGTAGAGGAGGATCCTGTGAAAGGTCTACTGCGAGAAAAAGGGACCTCATGGATTTTCAATCCCCCTCATGCGTCCCATTTCGGCGGTGTCTGGGAACGTATGATCGGTATTGTAAGACGGATCCTAGATGCGCTGATTATAGATCATGGACACAAAACGTTAACACATGATGTTCTCACAACATTCATGGCAGAAGTGTGTAACATCGTCAACTCGAGACCAATAGTACCAGTGTCTACAGATGCTGAAGCACCAGAAATATTGTCGCCAAACATATTGTTAACCCAGAAATGTGATCACACTGCAGACTTTTACCAGTTCGACCTCAAAGACATCTACAGGGCAGAGTGGAAAAGAGTCCAGACTCTCGCAGAGTTATTTTGGAAGCGATGGCGCGAAGAATACCTACACACTCTTCAAACCAGAAGAAAGTGGACTAAACAATGTCCAGACATAAAGCAAGGCGATGTAGTTCTTTTAAAGGACAGTGATGTGTGCAGGAACTATTGGCCAGTCGGAGTAGTGGATCAAACATTCCCAAGCGATGATGGAAAAGTGCGAAAACTCAGCGTGCGCATTCGTAAAGACGGACATTCTGTTACATATACGCGACCGATATCTGAGATCGTGCTCTTAGTTGATGGACAGTAAATCTCTATGTGAAGTGTGAACTTCAAAACTTTCGAACTAACTATAGTCAGCCTTATTTGTTGTTTCACAGAGACTCGAATTGATGTGATTATATACCGCTTCGGTTTAATCAGTATCAAAGGACATATTAAGAACAAAGCAATGTGTCAAATAAGTGTTTAATCAATGTTAAGTATCTTTAGGATTGTGATATATTTCTATATCAGCCGGGGAGTGTTCTGTCTCATGTTCTGAAGGTACAAATCGAGTGCGTCCGTTTGGCGTAGTCGAGATGCTCCAACCAAACACGCTATGTTTCCAACACGAGACAGATCGTCCATTGATGAAAATTATTCGAAAACCTAGTCTTTCTGAATCACAGTGTAAGTCTAATCTTTTAAATCGTTTGGCATACATGATTTACGATGTATATTGTGTCATAAATGTTTCGGTTTAAAATATTACGTTCTGTTAGACGAGCTACGCTCGATTTATTTCTAGAATGTGTATTCGCACCCTAGTCACTTCGTACTACGCTTATATTGTTGTTTTCCGTTCGATACTTACATACAAGTATTTCTTAGTAGTAAACGTCTTAGGAATATCATAATCAACAAAGTTTAAAGCTTCAAGATGTATTTTGATAATGCAAAGGCAGTAAATAAGTCACTTTTATAGAAAGCGAGTCTGTATATCTTTAACATGTATTTAGGATTGCTTTCTTTGTAATTTCAGTCTTTTACCACACACACACACACACACACAGACAATATTCAATACAAGGAATATTAAAGATGGTTAACTCTTCTGCGTTGTTTGTTATGCACGGCACCCTTAAGGCAGAATATTTGTATAATGTCCTTATTTCTCTAATTCAACAATTATTGGTCTCCTTTTACCATGGTCCCTTAAAGTAGAATATCAATAATCAGCCATTTTGAATCTCATTCTTTTGTTGGATCACTATGGTTGTTCTCTGTATACATTGGTCTTGGCTGGAACAATTCGGTGTAAAGCAAATAGTTCCGGCACAGACTGATGTATAGCAAGAATAATCAAAGTAATACAATGAAAGAATGAGTTTCAAAATGGCAGATTATGGGTATTCTACCTTAAAACAAAACTGACTGTACTTGTTTTGAGTAATGGTTTGTCACAAATTGTGAATGTATTTTAGGTGTGTGTTTTTTCATGTAATTATGGACTGAAATTTGCTCACCAAGTTTGTATTGGTAGCTGAATGATGTGCTGACACCTTAGCGAACTAAGTGGGTGATTGTTTCCAAATTGCTACTTAACCATACACTGGGCATAACCTTAAACTAGGACTTAATTAAGTTTTCTAGAAAGGGATTGTTATAAGTAAGAATATATTTGCAAAATGATTCAATGTAAATAAAATGAACTCTCATATCTTCTATATCTAGGAACATGACAATTGTTTTAAGGAATAATTTCTTAAATATAACGTTGTCATGTATTTTGGGAGACAACCTCTTTTATGAAAATTGAAAAGGGGGGCTATGTGAGAGGGGCTATGTGATTTTAAATTCTGTACTCTAACCACTGGGCCATGTAGACGTCCTTAAATGGATTTCCATTGTTGTTTTTGATTTAGACAGAAATTAAGGTGTTAACCCTTTGCCATATTTTCGTCTGTCTAATCTTGAAAGAGTTTGCAGACGACATTTCAAAATGTGATGAAATTGAAAATTAGTCTCTGATAGGGCAGACAACATTGTGGGAAAAGGAGTAATTGTTTGTTAAGAGTTGTCTGCAACAAACTGGTCACATGTAAAAGGTAAAGGTTATTTTATTATAGTGTCACCCCTATTGAAAGGGCCAGCCAGTTTTGGCTTATGAGACACTTTTCACTGATTATACCAAGTACCTCTCAACTTCTATCACTATGCCAGGTGCCTAGGGGATATTAGTCGGTGACCATTAAAGTCAAGTAGCTTGCGGCTCACGAACAGGCCATTTTGGAACAAGTCCCACAGGAAACGTTCTCTGGTTGAACGCCCCCCGTTGGTCTCGAACCTTCGACCTCCCCTTCTGGAGGCGGACACTTTTACCACTAGGCCACAGTGAAGGATATGTCTTTATTGTTTAGTAATGGGTCAAGGTGTATAAATAGGTTTAATGAGGAAGTCTGGAGGTATATTAGTGATAAATGATTTGTTGATTTGGTACAATAAAGTCAAGCCCTATGCTTAAACAGTTAACAGACCCCTTCAAGGTATTTACCATAACACACTGTTTACTGTTTCAGAAAAGTTCAGAAAATGCTTTGACAAAAGCAGAAATTGCATTAAACTAGAAATTTCTCCTTTTGTCATTTTGGTTTTCTCCCAAAAAAATAACTAAAATGTCATCTGCAGATTTTTTCGATCTTAGTTCGTTCATAACCCAATGACTTCAAACTTGATGTAAATTACGTGAGTCCAGAGAAGACAAATATTTCAATAACTTTTGATATGTTTGTTTAAAAAGCCTATATGTTTGGTTTTCTAAACAAGACTGACCAAAGAGTACCCATAAAAAAGCTGGACAAAACACTTTAAACATCTGGGTACCGTTTTACTAAACAGTTAACGCATAAGATTTGCGCACAACACATCCTCTTATTTCAATATTGGGCGAAGCAATATTGCAAAGTAACACATCATTGGAATCGTCTCTCTGAGACGCTTCCAATGATGTGTCACATTTCAATATTGTACATTCATTGAAGATAATATCCAAGTGTATCAGTTATGACCTACGCAAATATTTTCCGTAAGTTGTTTGGTAAAACGATACCCGGGAGCCTTTATTGTGGGTACTCATAAGTATAATGGTTCTGATGAATATTACAACCCTTACAGTGCTGGAACTGAACCAACTTCATGCTTCAGCAAACAGGTTAGAACCAAGCCAGCAGCCAAGTAAATTGGCAGCTGGCCTGTGATCTTACCTGTCTGCTACTGTGAGTATCTTTCCTCATCAAAATTAAGCAGATATTTGAGGTTTTGGAAAGCAGACGACACAAAAATCTAATTTTCAAAAATTACCCAGCATTCCAATGGTAAAAGTTATTTAGAAACTAAGTTCTATCAAAATAAGCATACACAAAATAAGATTTTTAAAAAAGGTATAGTAAAACTGCCAACGAAATTCTCTGTGTATCAGGAGCTTAGATAAAAGGAATAAGGGACTACTATAGATATCTGTTAACTTTGACATCATCCCCTACTTTAATATTCCCCTGTACTGAGCTGTCAGTTGCTTCCATTTATGGAGAGAGTATTGATTATGCCAGGCACATCCCCTCTCTCTGCCTCAGAGAAACCCCATCAATATTAACTGCATTGATTTTTGTGGTGCTCTCTGTCTGATAACAAACTATTGATGTAATAGTGGTCACACACCAGTACTAGTTTATCTTGTAGTGTGCGTTTTAAATGAATTGGTGGTTTCACACATGTAGCAAGTTAAATACCCTTATAGTGCTGGAACCAACTTCATGCTTATGCAAACATGTTAGATCCAGGCCAGCCACCAAGTAAATTGGTGACTGGCCTGTGATCCAATCTGTTTCCTACTCTGAGTATCTATCCTCATAAAGAATAAGCAGATATTTAAGGTTTTGGAAAGCAAACAACGCTTACAATTTCTTTAAGAAAATTACCCAGCATTTTAAGTGTAAGTTTGCTAAGGCCTTTACCAGACACCAAATTTTCGACTGTCCCGAATTCAAAGAGTTTGCAGACGCCATTTCAAAATGTGATGAAACTGAAAAACAGTCTTCTGATATGGTAGAAATCATTTTGGGAAAAGGAGAAATTGCTCATTAAGAGCAATTCCTCCTTTTCCTACAATGATTTCCAGAGTCATCTGCAACAAACAAGTCAAATGTCTTTATAGTTTAGTAATGGATTAAGTCACAAATTGATGGTCCCACACCAGTGGCATATTACATTTGTATATAGCTTTGAGATTTGCATTAAATGATGGTATCATACCAGTATGAGCTCAAATAATTTGAACTTTTTCCTAAATTTACTATGTATATAACCATTATAAAGACAAGTGCAGAATCAGGTTTGACAATTACGGATAAATAAATCTAAATCAGACTTCACCAACCCTGAGGTTATATTGTCATAGGGAACAAGTGCATGATTATTCAATAGATTTGCTCCACTTTTTTACTCAATAACACCTATTTTGACACATCTGCTACAAAGGTAGTTTAACACCACTGTGACAATGAATAATCAAAGCAATGATAGCACTGAAGGACTCAGGTGCGTTTAAAGCAAGATGATTGAGGATACATTTGAAAATGTCTTTGGGCAACATCTAGAGGAAAACAGCTGCTCCTTTTACCACCATTACTATAAATATTATATCTATGAACAGAGACTAAATGATAGTCTATTTTTTCGAACAACTTGACATTTTACAATTTCTCATGAGGCAACAGTTATAATAATATTAAGCAAAACAAAGCGAGTAAATCCGGACTACCTTCCTAGTCTCCAAGAAGGTATCAGTCCACACAGAGAAGGCGGATGTTTAATGAGTAATTGGAGTCAGACCGCTGTTTGTGTATCGATAAAGTACCGTCCCTCAAAATGTAGTATGTAAATTCAATGGACTAAGGTGCTGACAGTCCAAAAACAGTTGACTAAAATCATATAGGCCATTCAATCTAGCCAAAAAAGGACCCGACCTAGACAAAATTGCAAAAGAATTTTTGAATGTTATGTGCGAAACTAGACATAGATGATAGCTCATTGCAAAAAGTTGTATGTTGAAGGAGGTGGGGAAAGTTATATAAGGGCGATTTAAACCTGCCCTTCTTTGTGCAAAATCAAGTGGCCAGTATGGTACGCCATAGCTAGTACTTTATGACGTAAAATCGAGAAACGTCATCACACAGTGATCTCATTTTGGCTAACATACTAGCTACCACGAGGTACCTTACATGATCAAATATTGCAGATTTTCGTTCATCTTTTATCGAATAGATGTTTATGTTGCAAAAAATATAAACATTGTAACAAAACATACAAGGAAATAAGAGATAAAGTCAATAATTTAATATGATAATGCATGTATCGCCCAATTTCATGAAAGTACGGAAGGACATTTCTGTCATAATTTTACTGATTCTTCAATAACTTTCGTGGATACTGTCTTGTCGATTTCAAATCCTTATTAGACCTTGTATTCAGCTTACAGTAACTATTTCAACCCATCTTTTTAACATGTTCGCTATGTGATATCTAGTATGTAAATTATTTGCACAAATTTGTAGAATTTGCAGAAATAATTTTGATATGGGTTTTCTCATTTTACAGAAAGCATGATACTTAAAAAAGGTGAAAAGAATCTTTAGACAGTGGTTCGTTTTAAATATTTTCAAGCCATGGTCTTTCCTCTGCCCATTAAGCAGAGGAGCTTGGACACTTAAAATAAAATTATTATGGCACCATAAATTTAGAGCCCTGACATACCATATGAGTTATCAACTTTGATTAAGCTGAAGGCTACTTAAAGCTATGTTAAAGCTATATCAATGCGCCAGAGGTTCTCTGTGATCTAATAGTACCCCGGTTATCCTGATAAGTTCCAGAAAAAAGCAGACATTGAGACAGGCTCCCTTCTTCACTAACATAAATCATGTCAATGAGCATGGTCACGAACGATTGGGGGTGAATAACGAATTAACTCAGAGGAACAGAGTCTTGATAACTATAAGAATATTAGAATCAGCATTTCCAAGTGTGTCAATATTCATTTAACATTTGGCATTGATCTACAGGAAACTTATATAATTGGATTTCAAAATCAATTATCTGGTGCTTCACTAAGATTTGTTTGTTAATTCATAAGTGGAAGTCTTTTATTCAACTGCGCTTGGAAAAATGGAAAAGAAAGACAAAATATTTTGTAATGAAAAGCCGAAGTGGGACTACACTACACAAAGCATATATTTATGAACGTAAAGGTGTTTAGAGCTTGCTTAATTTCAGCAATCATAAAAAGCTACCCGCTGGTTGAAAATTGACAGGCTTGGAAGAAGTGTCATCAAGCTTGACTATACATTGTTAATTATATCTTAAGATATCCACTTCCGATTAAGCATTCATTTATTGGACAGATAACTGAAACCACTCCTTATCTACAAGAAATAAAACCATGACAGCAGTATTGCAAACTATGTATTCTCAAGGTTTTATCACAGAACTTATTGCAAAAAAAACTGCATCCCTGTACGAATGTTTTGTTTTGGCATTTCAACAGTTAAACAAGTTTTTGTATAAAAACGAGTGCTCTGTCATTATATTCACCCATTTTTAATGAAAACAACGTCCCATAAGAAGTTGATGTTCTGTACTCGGGATATCTTCTAAACATGTGACTTGAAAAACTATTGTCAGGATCCATACAGTTATATTAAAGACATTGCTGTTAAGAGAGAATTCACCTTTCCACATTGCAACTGCCGAAATACATGTTACATCGTCACATTGCTATGAATGCAAGAAAGTGAGAACGTAATTCAACAATGAATGCAATTCTTGTATAAGAAAAAATGCATATAACACAGAGAAAACGCAGATAAAAACAAAACACTAAACAATAATTTGATCGTGATGGTTCTAGATATTAAAAACAATTAGACTTCGACAGTTGTATTATTAAATTTAAAAACATCAATGTCAACAATTTTTGATAGCATTTATCTTTTGCTTCACTATGATTTGTATGTTATTTGTTAAATGGAACTCTTCCCTCAATTGTGAAAGGAAAGTTGAAGAACGAAAAAAGACGTAATGAAAAGCTGAAGTCAGGCTAAACAAAAGTTAATGTAAATCTGATAGTAGTTACAATTCATAAAACAAAGCAAATATTCATGTTTATCTAATAAGTGATTATTAGCGTATAATGATCATAAAGGTGTTCAGAAACTTGTTTAATTTCAGCCATTTTAAAATGTTTCCCTTGGATCAATGCCGAATTTTGATTGAATATTGACATATTTATTTCCATGGAAAATGCCGATTTTTATAGTTGTCAGGATTGTGCTCATCTGAGTTAAATCATTATTCATATCCCCCATAGTTTGTGATCATGTTACAGGGAACCTGTTTATAAGTCTGGCTCTTTTCCGGGAATTTATCAGGAAATCTGGGAGACAATTAGTTCACAAAGACCCATTGAGGTTCAGCTACATCTTTATCAAATCTTTAAATAGTTCACAGCTTAGGTCAAAGTTGGTGGCTTGGATGATATTTGGATTTACAGTTAATGTGCTAGACGCTTTATTTTAAGAACTGCTGTACCAGCTCCTCTGGCTAACAGACCTAGGAAACAGCCTGATATGGAAAGATTGAAAAAGAACCACTGCCAAAAGATTTGAGAAAACTATACCAAAGTTATTTCTAAAGATTCTGTAAATATATGCAAATGAATAAAATAAAAGAACAAATGAATGAAATAAAAGAACAAATGAATAAAATAAAAGAAATCACATAGAGAATATAAGCAGGTGACTTGATTACGGATATAGTTTATGTAAGCCGAATACAAGGCCTGATCATGATTTAAAATCAACACTATATTGAAACGGTGTTCAATGTCACACAAAAAGAATAAAAAAAAATGAAATCCACGAAAAGCATTAAATATCCAGTGAATTCATGACTGCTATGTTCTTCCGTATTTTCATGAAATCGACCAAAGCAACATTTATTGCATTAAACTTTTACTTTCGTCACTCATTTGTTTATAAGTCCTGTTCCAAAGTTCATTTTTTGAGCATAGTCCCGCAAAATAAGCTCCTAGTTGATGACATTTCTGAATTTTACGTCATAAAATATTTCTATGGTGTACAATATTGGCCAACTAATTTGCGGGGTTTAAAATCAATTTTATATTACTCTCCCCGCCTACTTCAATGTGCAACTTTTTGCATAGAGCTATAATGTATGTCTAGTTTCGCAAAAAAACCTTTTGCAATTTTGTCTAGGTCGAATCTTATATTGAATGGCCTAATAGGGGGGTCTATATTTATCCTTGGGATAGTACTATATATATCACACTATATTACATATTTTTGACCCAAGGATAGTCTCTATGAATGAAATATGTCAATCCTGAGTCTAAATAAGAGTTTGTATGCTTATCTTTCTAGTGTTTAATTCTAGTTGCAAATTGATTAATTGAGATCATTAAGCGTGAAAATAAAAGAATTTTTAAAAAAAGAATAAGAATATGTAAGTTTTTTTTTAAGAAAGCACAAATATCATGAAGCAACCTTCAAACAGATTACATTTTCCAAGATTAGAAGGTTCAATACAAACAATGTTTCAGTCCTACACAAAATCAAGGATTTTCTATGGTACTGCATTGAAACCAAATATAGAAAACAAATTTCGAAGTGAGGTGACATGGGAATTTATAATTAGAAAGTTACTTTCATTCATTCATTTGCCAGGGACTTAATGTTTTATTGAGTACTAGCTTGTTTTTTATAATGCTTAATATACATGTACAAAATTGTTGAATTTTTGTGAATTCCAGTTGGTTCTGCATTTTAACCCAATACACAATTCAGATTTCAGCAGGTTGATTCAGCTTTTTTTTTCTTGCAAAGTCTGCCAAATTTACAGTCTTTATAGACCTTAAATGCATGTGTACACATACGTCACATGTAGCCCGAATCATAATGAGAATGTTAAAATTATTCACGTTCTAAATAGCCATCTTCCTCTGGTTAAAGGCCCATAAAAGGAGATAAATGCTATATCAAACTAAACTATTTGGTAAACTGATGGCCAGATTCAAATAGTTATCATCAGAAAACATCATCAGCACAACTTAAACATGAAAGTGAACCAGAAATAACCCAGATTAGCAAGTTTTATAAGTCAGATTGTGTTATTCTTCACCTCTGACCTTGTCAGTTGATACACAAATGTTTGAATCGACCAATCAGAATTCTTTATTTTGAATGTGTAAACAAAAAGGTTGTCGATAAACATAATTGAATTGGAGACAACTACATTTCAAGCACAAAATAACTTATGTTAAAGGAGTTTTTTTAATAGGGTCTTAATGCGTTCGTAAATTAATTATCATGACTTCTATGAACATAAAAAAAGAACTCCATATATTGTTTTAGTAATTTATTTGTACTCATCTCCTTGTATGAGCCTTTAAATCAGGACCAATAACATCAATTAGGCATCAGGTTTTATAGTTATTCATTAATCCAAGCAATGTCTCTGAATATGTTCCATTAGTCTAAATATATTTTGATAATTGTAAATGAAATATATTTGATATTCAGCAAATGAAATATGGTATTTCAATCTTCTTTGAGTTTGATGAATATCCATGGTATTAAAAATTCGTCTGCTTCAACTTTGCAAACACATCATCAAAGAAATGTTAATGTTATTACACTGTTATTATAGTAGGACGATTTTTATTATGTTACACGAACTTAATTACCACTAGAAAACAAAATCTCAAACGCAAAAGTATGCCAAAGCATAGGCGTTGTCATAGAAATGGTTTTGTTACTAAAAATAACTCATGGAAGCTTAACATGATGCTGGCGGCTACTTGAAAATGTACATTTCATCGTAATAATAAAGTATCCGGCGATAAATTATGATAATACAGCACATAACTTAAGCCCATAAGGTAAATAAATGATAATAAATAATTACTTACTACATTAACATCGAACAAAGGGTCCTCAGAACGCCTGTATTAATGCAAACACGAAGACAGAAAACGATTCTATTTTAATCGATATTCTCCCCATCCGATTTTGAAGTGTTCGGTTCTAGAATGCGATTTGTAATAAATTATGTTAATGACTTCATGCATAAATATGAGCTATGATATTCGCTTACCTATTTTTCCTTATTTCTGACCACAGAAAGGTGTTCCTTGAACCAAATTTTAACGGTTAACGATCTTAATTGACACTCGATGAGTCTGAACGAACAAAAGTAGCTCTCAAAATGGAGATGCTATATTAGATTTGTTGATTATATGTGGGGGGTTTCTCAGCGTGCATTTATAACAATAGATAGATTGGCATTCCGTGAAAAACCAGACTTTATATTGATATTGGACTGCTTAATCTTGGAGAATTTAACTAAACAAACATTTTTGACATCGAATTTGAAGGAATTTTGAAATGACAATCTTACTATCTTTATAGGGACGTGCTTAACTGTTTGAAGTGTCATGTACTGTTTGAGACGTCCCTTAAAATTTGCTAATTGACAGGTGGAGTCAGAGGTTGCGAGTTTAGAGAATGTAGTTCATTAACTTTCTGCTAATTGTATCACATTCAAATTAAACGATTTATAAAAAAACATAATTTATTACTTTTGGTGTGGAACAAAAGATGTAAACCGAAGCATTTTTTCATTTTAGAATTACTGCCAATTTTCGTTTTATATTCAAGTACATTTTATTCATCCGCGTCACGTGATTTCTATTTTCAGTTTGCAAAATGGCGACTGTTTCAGAAGGGGAAGTTTCTGGAGAGGTATTCTATTTAAGTTAATTACTTTTAATGCACAATCCTTATCGACATCACTTACGTAAATGGAAAGAACATTTGATTTTCAAAAAGGTGCATATGAGTCGAATCGATTTATCCTTCTAGAAACAGTAATTTATAAATCAGGAAATAAAACCCCAGGAACTGAAACAGGAAATTGAAATTTCAAATTGCTATAGATTCTGTCATTTCCAAGAATTTTTACTTTGAATATGTTTTCACTCCTTGTCGTGGGCGGTTGTCATTGTCTGCTGTTCGTGTTTTGCTAATCCATAGTGGCTGTTGTTTGTAGAATGAAAGAATAATGAAAACGGCATACTTTTGGTGGTTTCCAAGTTTCAGGCACAAGTCGAATTACATCCTTGATTTCTTTGTTTTCAACCCTTCTTCTCAATCCGACCCCTTAGGAAAATCGGAATTCTTGCATGCGTAGTCCTGTGTAACAGAATCAAGAAAAGTCGAATTTACTCTATTCGCTCGTTTTTATCATCTAATGCCAGAACAATGGGTTAAAAACAGGAAAAATGCATCTAAACTACAATTTTAACCTGTGATCTAAGCAAGCATATTTTACCTAAATCTATAAATAGTTGATCAAAGTATTGGCAGAAATATCAATATTTATTTTGTAGAATTATTTGAAAACATGTTCCCTCTTTTTCTGGATGTTCATCATATTGTGAAACAGTCTATAATATTTTTCTCTCTTTGTTATCTTGTCCTTCTGGCTCATTTTATATTAGGGGGTTGAATTAAAAGGAAAGCATCTGACTTCTCAGGAGCACTGACCTTGACTCATAAAAGTAAACAGATCGTTACTTTTCTATAAGTTTGATGGTTATTGAATTAATTCATGAACTAAAGAATTGTTTGGGGTTATTTATTAGCCAAAGTAATTTATCCTAACTTATACTGGTTCTGCACATACACCGAATTAGAAGCTAAGGGGGTTGAAACCAGAGCAAGACAGGCTAATATGTATCCAGTGGGAAGAGATATGACAGGTAGCAATTTACTACCTGGGTACCCGATGTGATGTTACCAAATTTTCAAATTCACACAAGTATTTCACAAATGTGACATATTTTTCATTTTTCAGAAAATCCTAGAAGAAACTGTCAGTGGATCTGAAGAAAGAGAAGAGGAGGAAGATTTTGGTGAATCAGATGACTCCGATGAGTCAGAAGAGGTAAGATTAATTGTTCTTCTTCTGATATTTGCCACTCAACCTTTTTAGTTAAACTTGTTTATTTTACATGGATTGTGAAACAAGTTCTTACAACTTTTATTAATCACTCTCAATCCTGCTTCCTGGATCATAACCAGTACTTGCACCAAAGGTGGGTTAACGAAAGCTTGCAAGGTGGAACCTGCATCTTTCAGGATTCAAACCCACAACCCTTGTGACTTAAGGCAGACACTCTACCCTTGACCACTGTCCTCAATTACTCTTTTTTGAATAATTATCTTGTCCAAATTGAAGAAAACAGCAGATGTTAAAAGTTATATGAAGCAAAGTTATGATTTGGGGTAGAAACCATAACAACAGATGGATAAGCTGCCTCTGATGAGCAATTTATCTTTTTGAGACTATGGTTTCAAAGATTCTTTTCAGCAGGTTCTTCAAAATAAGAGTGTTTATACTGCTACTGTAGAAGTGGTTCAGATTTACAGGGTAGAGTTAAATGTGTAAGTGAGCTAGATAGCTCATTTGCCATGTTTTTTTCACACTAATTACATTAATTTTGCTTCTTACGTAAATGAGCCATAAAAGCCACCTAGGTATGTGATACTCTACATTTGTTTCACAATTAAAGATTTGTACCCAAGAATTTCAAGACAAACTTCATTTGTTGTGGGAAATGTGTAGTAGAAGTTTTGCTTTACATGGAAGAGTTGAATGTGTATGTGAAGTGGATATGGACAGGTCAGTCACCATCTCGTATGGTTTGTTTGTGGTCACAGGTTTGAGTCTGGGTCTGACTTTATGTTTTTCTCACATTTGTTGCACTACCATCATTTGATCACAGGAATCAATAGTTATCCTAGTTATCCCGTACAAGTATATTGCATAGTATTGACCCCATGATAACTATAGAAGACCCCTTTGCATTTGATATGTGACTTGTCGTCTACTTGTTTCTATAGGATGTGGAGCCCAAGTTGAGGTATGACAGAGTTAACAATGATTTGGCCACCCTGCTTAGTAAGGACTGTGCTAGCTGTATGGCTGTACACTCAAAGGTAAAACTTTTAGTCCAGTTCAAACTTATTTATTTTACATCTAGTGTGAAACAAGTTCTTACAACCTAGGTTAATTACTCTCAATTCTGCTTCCTAGATCATAAAGGTAAACAGTACTTGCCCTGAATGTAGATTAATGAAAGGTCCCAAGGTGGAATCTACTTCTCATGGGAATCAAACCCTCTTGTATTGAGGCCAATGCTTTAGCTCTAAACCTATGCAGTCAAAACTTTTATTTCCTTGTTTCTCTTTAACCGTGGCCTTACAAAGCTCTTTTGGATAAGGTGCACAGGAATCTTTTGAGTGCATTATTTGAAAATCATTTAAAAAATCTTTTTCATAAGTCCTGAATGACATAGTTCTAACAAGTTTTATCGGGTTCAGACTCTCTATGTAACACTGTTGTTGTAAACATATTGTTTTAATCCTTTATATTGGTTTCATTATCATATTTTGTAATTGTTTTCAAATGCTGTTTTGAATATGGAAGATGCCTCAGATTTCAAATGTGAATTAAACAATCCCTACAGCTTATGTGTTTAAAGTTATTTTTTGAGAAGCCTTAGATACTTATAAAAGTCATGTTTTCTCATTCAAGAATTGAATCTTATTTGTTAAGTTAAAACTGAAATAAGCCTGGGTATTGATGTAAAATAAAATGCCTATTTGTTTGTCCTGATGAGGTCATGGACAGTTTTGTCCCTTTTCAATTTATCCATGAAAAGAATATACAAGTCAAGATTGTGGTGAAATGGTTGACTTGTATAGAAAACATTTTTTATGCTTTATTTGATGAATAAAACCTGGATTACAAGTTGCTCTCCTTAACACTTTGTTGAGCTCTTTCCCTTATTTGCAATTTTTCAATTTGTTCCTATTTAGAAACATCTCATGGGACATGTATGAAGTGTTGAAAGTAACGTTTTCTCTTTTGTTGGAAACAATAATTAATGTGAAAAGCACTTCCTCCTGTGGTCACAGTGATTTCTTTAAGCCTTGCTTCAGGAGTGCTTTAACCCTTAATGGTATATAGCGCCATATGCTGCCTTATCGATTACTGTATAAAACCCTTTGTCGTTATACCTATTATCGTATAAAACCTAGTTTAACGTTCTATCGATGACCGCACAGAACGCTTTTTGACAGCTGAAAAATTGATTCATCTTTAACCATTAATTACACATCTTTGCACATACGTCACTTTCTCCAAATTTCTTTTCCTCTTAAATAAATATGTTTTCTTTCATTTCTGATGATAAAATCATAAGATCAAAGTTTAAACTTTTGCTCTAGAGAGAATCTTTTGATAATGGTCTCACCACACCCTTATAAAAATAACGCTATCAAATTGAGATGAAGGGAATTCAAATTCCCAACCCAATTAATGAGAGGCCTTCAATATCCCGTCATAAAAGATCAAAACAATGCCGATTTGTAAAGACTCGGTAAGGATTTCATGCAATTTTTAGAAACTTAACACATTTCTAAAAATACTATCCAATTAAAACGAGAGCATAAGGCACGCGACATGTAAAGGATGTTTATGACACAGAGCTATTGTTCAAAGTTTAAAGGCGATTAAAAATAAAGCTGTCAAATAATGGACGTTATAAAGACGGCTATTTTAAAATCTTTAACCAATTTTGGTGTTTCCAATCGCAGGACAGACATCAATGTAGATTCAAAGCAGTAATTTGATCGTTTTTTCAAGCCTGAAGATGATGAAATGCTGATAAATCTTATCAATTCTCGGAAAAGCAAGTTAGATCATTCCTCCGACTTTGACTACAACAAAAAGCTTTAGGTAAACTCATCACGCAAGGACACGTATTTTACAGAAATATAAGCATGTTTCGTTGTCATTATGAATTGATGTCAACCATTCAACATGTATTAGAAGGACCAGGTTTAACTACTTTAGGAAGCAATATTGCGTTGAAAAACTTTTTTTTTTTCATTTTGGAAACGGTTTTAATAGAAAATTGAAGTAAAATGATTCAGCTTTGTTGAGAAATATGCAAAAACAAAGAATGTATTTCGAGTCATGAACGGTATTTTCGTCAACAAAATTCCCTGCAATTGATGAAAAAACAGAAAAAAAAATAGGGATCTCTCAGGGAGAACACATAAGTCATTTTATTACTTTTGATTTTGTATAATTCACACCGCAATATACAGTTTCATTGTTTGTTTAATTTTCTACACCTTTATCCTGATATGAATGTATCACTAGATAAAGAAAAAAAACATCAACTTTAAGGACATTTTGTTCTCGTTCTCTTTTATATTTTGAGAAAATCTATCAGATGAACGAAAATTGCATTAATTTTGGTTTGATTAACAGTACCCCAATCAATAACAAGTATCGGATATAATCCTGTGCAAATAGGTACCTAGGGTGACTGATTATGTATGCATTAATGGTCTCCGATAATCGGATGGTTTATACCTATGGTGTCACTGATAGGCCTTATCTCTATACCTTAAAGGGTTAAACACACCTTGATGAAGGAAAGAGGACATGAATGGGTATAAGGATTTCATCAGAATTACATATGGTAAATTTCAACTATTTGATCATAATTTTAGTGTTCGCATTTTTTCTTCCAGTTCCTGGCTCTAGGAACACACTGGGGATCTGTCCACATCCTGGATTACCAGGGAAACAACATCAGGGGAAAGGATCATAATGCTGTAAGTCTTAAAGGTACTTGTTTACAGAATAAAAAATTCATTTAATATCAAAATAAAATTAGATATTGTTGAAACAATACAGTTATTGTTTTGTTGAAAGCATAGTTAATTCAGGACGCATCAATTTATTTAAGTATGTTCAGTTTCAGATCTCTAAAGCCATGTCATGCTTTTGGACCAAAATCCATGTTGATTTACCATATAAACCCTTTAAAGAATAAAAAAAATGATTTGATTTTGCTTCCTGTGACTTTTCTTCAGTATGTATTATATAACAGTGCAGCTATTGTGCCGTTTTCTTGTGCACTTTTCTTCAGTATGCATTATATAACAGTGCAGCTATTGTGCAGTTTTAAAGAGTTTGGTTTTTATATTCTGAATTTTCTCTGATCTTGGAACAAATACCTTTAAATGATAGATTTGATTCCCTCATATGAAATTTTGTGACTTGTTCAAATTGAAAGAAAATGCAGCAGACAGTAATGAGAAAACATACAGAAACAACTTTTTCATCTTTGTGAAATTGAGTGAAAAGAATGGATTAAAGTGAAAATATTGTCTGATGCGAGCAATTTTTGACAAACTTTATAATTCATTAACCCTTTCCCAAGAAAATTTTTTCCACTGTTCAAAATTGAAAGAGTTTGCAGAAGACAATTCAAAATGTGATAAAATTGTAAAATATTCTTCAGATAGAGCAGAAAACCTTGTGGGAAAAGGAGATATTAGCGATGTTTTCCAGAGATGTCTGCAACAAAGTGGTTAAATGTCATGATTGTTTGGTAATGGGTTATAAGCGTTTGTTCATTTCCAATGCACTCATGCTATTTGACTTCATGACCTTGAAGTAGTTCAGTGATCTAACATTTTAAGATACATTTAAGATATATCATGCCATACAAACTATACCTAATTGTTCTGTTTGTCTTTCCCAGCATACAACTACTGTTAACCAGATCAGTGTTGATTCTAACGGAGATTACATAGCCAGCTGTTCTGATGATGGGAAGGTAGGTGGTGTGATGACCGTTATTGAACGAAATGTTTAGAGTTCTTTGCATGTCCTCATTTAGAAACAATCTGAAGATTCAATTTTGAAGTATGCAATAGAATTGTCTCATTCTTTTTTGTTGAGACAAATCTAATGAGTATCAGCATAATTTTTATTGAAGTATCAGGAAAGCAATACTACTCACTTGGCCTTGAAGACTTTTTTTTTTAAGGGTTTTACATCACATCAACATTATTTCAGTTATGTAGCGATGCCCGACTCTTAATGATGGAGGAAGACCCCATACTCAACTGCCCATAGGGGCTGGTTAAGGTGGGTAGAACCATCGGCATTCCGTAAGTCAGTCGGGAGACTGCCTCTCATGAAAATCCATATCCCTCTCAGGATTTGAACCCACGCGGAGAGGGGCCATGTGATTTCAAGTTCTGTACTCTAACCACTAGGCCACGGAGGCCCCGGCCTTGAAGAAACACCTTTGACAAAGATATCCAGGTAATGATTGTGCATGCACTTTGGTATCCTAATAACTACTGGAATGAATTAAAACTTCACATTATGTCATGTTCTTGGGATGATAATGTCAGTCACTAAGTACCATAACTCTGGCTTAAACTTAAAGCAAATTATGCCCCTTTTTGTAATCAGAAAATCCTGCTTAAAGTTTTGTATATGCAAGTTAATATTCTCATGAACTACAAAAGGAAATTGATTGAAAATTTACACAATCAGTAATGCACTTTGGGGTCATGATAAAAGAGAACTGACCAAAACAAATCCAACTTACTTATAGATTTTAAGCAAATTATGCCCTTTTCTGTATTTTATTTAAGTTTGTGTGCAACTTCATAAATTATTTTTGAAACAATTACTGTTCACTGCCAATTATCCCTCTTCAACATTGTGTGGAATAATTGAGTGAGCTGCTTTATGGACAGCTCTTGTTGATAAAAAAAAGAAGTTGGACAGGTATCTCTTTGTTTGTATATAATGAATCTTTATTTTGATTACACATCAAAACAAGATAAATATTTAACCAATTAGATATCTCCACTTATGTTTCTAGGACACCTACTAAACAGACATCTAAAACAATTCTAATCACATACAAATGATGTAAAAGGGAATCCATACATACCAGTATTTATTAAAATGAATAATTTAATATGATTTTTGTACATCAGGTGACAATTATGGGACTATACACATCAGACGATAACCAAGTTGTTAACTTTGATAGTCCTGTCAAGGCTGTGGCGTTGGAGCCTGATTTCCACAAGTCAAGTAGTAAGCAGTTTGTGACGGGTGATGATAAATTGGTCCTGAATGAGCGAGGATTTCTTAAGCGTCACAAAACGCAAGTTTTACATGCTGGTGAGGGGATGATTCGAGAGATTAAATGGCGTGGAAACTTAATAGCATGGGCAAATGAAAGAGTAAGTTTGTAAGGGGTAATAACCTAATTGCATGGGCTCTCTCTAAATGATATAGTAAGTTTGTAAGGGGTAATAACCTAATTGGATGGGCAAATGATATAGTAAGTTTGTAAGGGGTAATAACCTAATTGCATGGGCTCTCTCTTAATGATATAGTAAGTTTGTAAGGGGTAATAACCTAATTGGATGGGCAAATGATATAGTAAGTTTGTAAGGGGTAATAACCTAATTGCATGGGCTCTCTCTAAATGATATAGTAAGTTTGTAAGGGGTAATAACCTAATTGCATGGGCTCTCTCTTGCTCTTTTCCTTATGATTTGATGTTAATGTTGCTACAAGTTTAAGAAACCGCTAAGAGAACCAGAAAGCTTGTTTGTTGTGAAAGTTATATTTCTTCTTTCCCTCCTTTCCAACGATTTTGCCTCATACTGCTTAGGAATTACCATTTTGCATTGTTTCATACTATTTCTTTCAATTTGGAAACGTTTAGGATTCCAGCATGAGGATAACTAACAACTTTTGTTTTATGGTCTGCTAAATACATTCCATACTGTCTCTGTCTTTTGTAATGTTTCAATTGCTGATATACTGATACACGTTTTGGTCTGTTTTCAGGGTGTTAAAGTGTATGATCTAAGCTTGAAACAAAGAATTACATCAATTGCAAAAGATCACAAGTAAGTAAATATAGATTGTTGAATTCTTTTCCTGTGGAGGTTTTCCTTTTAATCATTTAAACTTCTTTCATTTAAATGTTAATTTGGAGATCATTACCTTATTTAGTCAGGTTCATCAGCTGTAGACGTAAGTTTTCACTTATTTTGTTTAGCTAGAACACTCTATGAATAGCTAATTGATTAAGTCATAACTATGATAGGTATTTTATTTTTTTTCATTCTTCAAAACATAAGTGTACAGTTGCGAAAGATTGATAATACATTTCAAAGCCCTAGTTAGTACTGGTTTATCCAACTTAATTGAAAAAAATTATTGACACAGCATTTAACCTCTTATAAACAAACAACCAAGTTTCTTTAAATTAGGGTTTATGAAGGATCTGAACTCTGTACTTTCAGCCACAGAGCAGATGTGTTTACCTGTAACTTACACTGGAAAGATGATGTCACTCTCCTTATTGGTTGGGCAGACACTGTTAAGGTACATCATCTCTCTCAGCTATTGGCAAAATGTCTCATTGCCTCTCCCATTGATGCATTTAGTCTCAAAGTGAGGCTATACATAAATGAATCATGTTAACTTGAACTGTATTCAGTGATTGAAATCATTGTGAAAAAAGTGATTGGAAAAGCAAAGTTAAAATGTAACTTCTGCTATTATGGCCATTGTTATATTATGATAAACACTATTGGATAGTATGGTTTTATTTCTAGTATGATTTATTTGACATAAAGAGATTTTGGAAACAATAACATCATGATTATTAACATTCCTTATGTCAAAATGCTAACATGAATGCATGTCAAGTTTTGAATATGCATACAACTTCATTTACTACCTAAAATTAGGATGCATAATTATGCATATCTATAGATCTATAGAAAAACATTTCTTTTTAACAAGATGAATAAAAAATGATTTGCAATAAATACTGTTGGTTCAGGACTTCATCAATTTCACCTTTTTTCTTAATTTTTATTTTTGAATTGTTTTTATAAATGTTTTTATTTGTTCAGGTGTGTGTAGTTAAAAATAGAAGAGGAGCAGACATTCGAGACCTCCCATCAAGATATGTCGAAATCGGTAAATCTTAATACTATTAATATTAATCAGCTTTTTAATTTCAATCAACTTTTTTATCACTATTGATTCTTTGTGTGTTCACTTATCAACTTATCATTCTGAATTCCCCATGTCTGCTAAAGGCTGGCTTTAAGAAAAATATGGAAAATTGAGAAATAGCTGACATTTATGTTTTCATTTGAAAGATAGTTAACATCATGGAAAAAAACATATTTTATTTACATTACCAATATACTATTACTCCATAAAGTTTTCAAGATATGTCAAAACTAATAGCATTGTCAGACAACTTAAATAAGCTAATTAAATTTTCAAGAAATCATTTTGATAAAAGAAGAAGTTGCTTAATTACAAAGTTTCCTATTTATTTCAGTGGCTATGTTTTCTACAATAGAATTCTATGTGTGTGGGATCTCCGCCCTGGAGGATAATCTAGTTGTTCTATGCTACGACAAAAAATTGCAGAAAGAGGTAACCTTTATAGATATTGATTCATGTCAAAAATATCCCATAGAGAACGAATATAAAATTAAAAAAATCCAGCTCAATTTATTCAATATTTTGTCCTGATATGGACTTCATCAGGAGAATTTTTATTTACAACTACATTTTTGTTTACAGGCTTAAGCTGTATACATAAGAAAGAATGAATGAACGTCGTTGTTTACATTCAAGTCGAAAGGTGACGTCATCATAAACAATGACTCTCTTTTTAGCGTGTAACATCAAACACTGTTATACTACGACACATATAAATCAGGCTTCCGATTAACACATACTCCCATTACCTAGAACATATTTAAATATCATAATAAATTCATACTAAAAACATTGCACCTATTTTAAAAAAGTGGGCAACGCATCCCAACTTATTTACACGTCCAGGTACGTTGCATCTAAAGAGAAGACATTTACCATCTGAATAAACATTACACAATATCAAAAGACTTTGCTTGCCTCATAGCATCTTTCAAATTACAACCAAACGGTGCAATAGTTTTTAGTCTTTTAATCCATGCCGCCTCCCGTATCCGCCGTTTTATCTGACCAGCGTCATACAATTTTTGCAATATAACAAACTGCATGTCTGATGCTGTGTGGCTGGCCATTGAAAAATGTCCATTAATGGGCTTTTTCTTATTGAGTTTAACATCACATAGATGTTCAATCAGGTGTTCCTGCAATTGCCTCTCAGTCTCGGGAACAATTTCTCTTTTCTGGTAACCAGGGTGATAAGATGGTGTTGAGTCGACCAAACCTCCGTATTATAGAACCACACATGGAGTACTATGAAGAAGTGTCCAACGATGTTCTGTCTATCAGAGGTTATCAAAACTACAGGTGTAATGATTACCACTTAGGTTAGTACATCTTACAGTGAGTTTAACCCATTACCAAACAATAACAACATTTGACTATTTGGTTGCAGACGACTCTGGAAAACATTGTGAGAAAAGGAGAAATTGCTCTTTACGAGCAGCTCTTTACAAGCGTTTTCTCCTTTTCCCACAATGTTTTCTACTCTTTTAGAAGATTATTTTTCGATATTATCACATTTTGATATGTCGTCTGCAAACTCTTAATGGCAGTCAACATTCCTTTCCTTGTTTTGCTTAGTATATAAGAGGCTACCTAAACAAAAGGTCCATTTTGCTCCTGCATGGCCAAGTGGTTTAGGTGGTAGACTAAGAACTTGGGGTTCCCATCTCCATGGTATGTTTGGCGTGTTAGGAGTGTCCTTTACAGGACTCTTCAGAGACCTAGCCTGGTTTTGATTGATCTAGGAAAGCTGTAACATGACTGAAAATTTATTGTCAAGGCATTAAACACACATAATCAAGAAAGCAAACAGGTCCATCAGGTTCATTTACATCAGTTCTTTAAACAATTGAATGAACTATTTTTTCCAGAGAGTGTAGTTGAGGAAAACCTGTTTTACATAGTTAGTCCTAAAGATGTGGTTGTTGCCCGCAAACCAGATCTTGATGACTTAGTGGGTTGGTTGCTAGATGGGGGAAAATTCCAGGTAAATAAACATAATTAAAAATGTAAATGAAAATCGGGTAAAATTAGCATTAATGTACTTGGAAAAACGGGGCAAGGAGCAAACAAACTTCAAGTAAACGAATTATCATTGCTGGAGGGGAGAGTTCCAGGAGTAAACAAACATGATAAGAAACAATTTATTTACAGGTAAAATCAGCATAAATAGTATAACAGATAATGAGCAATTTATCCTTTTGTCTTAAATATTTGTAACATATGTCAAATAGGAAATCTTATTTTTCTTACTCTACAGACTGATGTTTTCTTTTTTTTGGTTTTTCCATATTTAATAGCTAGGCAATCCCATATGAGGGTATTGGCTGATATACAAATGATTTTTGGTATGTTTTAACCCTTTACCAAATGTAAAATTTTCAACTGTTCCAAATTGAAAGAGTTTGCAGAAAAAAATAATCTAGTAGAGCAGAAAACATTGTAGAAAAAGGAGAAATTGCTTGTTACAACCAATTTCTCCTTTTTCCACAATGTTTTCCAGAATCGTCTGCAAAGTTGTTAAATGTCATTATTGTTTGGTAATGGATTAAGTCAATAGTGTTTTAATACTTTTACTACAAAAGCAACAGAAATAACTTGGAGCCCATGAAAATTATCTTAGCCATCTTATTAGCTACAGATCTCTTCAGCTGCCACAGGCATCATTCGAGAGATAACATATCATATTGAAAAAGTTATTTCTAGTTGGGTTCTTGAAGTATCTTTATTATTTACTGTAATGATTTTACTTTAGTTTGTTACTTTTCTACACTTGGGTATGTTTGAAGTAACAGATTGAGATTTCACTGTTAAATTTTAAAACTATTATTTTACTCAAGATAGCACTTTGAAAACAAGATATCATGTTTTTCATTAAGAAAACGAAAAGTAGAATTTATTTTTTGGTCAAGCCTAGATTTAAGATCTACTTTAGATTGATTGCTCTAATATTTTGTTTGCTTTTTCTTGCATATTTTGTAGGAAGCAATGGACATAGCGGCTCAACGTGAAAAAGAATTAAAAAAACACAGTTATCAGGTAGTATTGAGTTTTTTGTGTGTAACTTGACTTTATGTTTCAAGTTTCAAATAGTTTATTGACACATAAACTGAACATAGTTTGTTGTCAAACATGAATGCAACATATAAATGCATAGAAATGCATAAAAATGCATAAACATGGCAGTACAAACATAAAAATGAGAAAAATGTGATTTTGTGATGAAAAAGAATCACAGAATACAAAAGAAAGATGAAAGTAATTGTAAAACTAAATGCCAGAATACTTGGTAGTTATGAATTATTGGTTAATTACAATATGATTATTGCGTCTGCTATTAGCTTTATCTATGAATTTACTAATGTTTAAAATTGTTTTCTTAGAATTTGTTTCCATTAAGCATATGAATTTCTGAATATTTGGCCAAGTATAATAATATTTTGGCAAATACAATCTTCTGATATCTCTATAAAAAGGACATACAAGTAGAAAGTGAAATTCGTTTTCAATTACATTCATTATGCATGTTATGCAAGATTTGGGGCCCTGAGTTTCAGATCAAGCTTGGCCAATATTCTTTCCACTGATTAATGTAGTCAATTAGACTTGATTTCTTTAACTCTCATCACTAATCAGCAGTGCTAATGTGGGAAGGAAGTCTATGAATATTGTGAAGTACTGGCATGAAATATCCAGAGAAGGGAAAGTTGAACTGAATGCTTAGAAATGATTGAGATACTGTTGAAAGCAGTGTGAACACAATTTCAAGCAACTCAACATATTTGTAGGATTCTAAGTGGTTATCTGTGAACTTCATTTCCTTTTCCATCAGGAACAACCCCTGCATGTTAACCTTTTACCAAATACCAAATTTCTGACTGTCCCAAATTGAAAGGGTTTGCAGACGACATTTCAAAATGCAATGAAATTTAAAAACAACCTTCTGATAGGGCAGAAAACATTGGGGGAAAAGAAGAAATTGCTCTTGTGAGCAACTTCTCCTTTTCCCACAATGTTTTCCAGAGTCATCTGCAACAAACTGGTCAAATGTTGTTATTGTTTGGTAAAGGATTAACTTGCCACAACCTTGTATCCAAAAATCAATTCTAACAGAGTATGTGTTCACTTGCTCTTTAACCCATTACCAAACAATAAGGACATATGACCAGTTTGTCGCAGACGACTTTGAAAAACATTGTGGAAAAAGGAGAAATAGCTCTTGATGAGCAATTTCTCCTTTTCCCCACAATGTTTTTTCGTCCTATTAGAAGATTATATTTCAATTTCATCACATTTTGAAATGTCGTCTGCAAACTCTTTCAATTTGGGACAGTCAAAAATTTGGCATTTGGTAAAGGGTTTAGCTTTAAAAGCTTTGGGCGTTTTGACCCTGGATAACTTTATTTACACTCTTCCATAATTTCCTGTTTTCTTTTGGTGACATTCTTCATCTTGGTACAACTGACACTAAACCAAGGTATGATTAGGTTCTACTCTACCCAGCATTAAGAAGTTATAAAACTTTTATGCAAGTGCCTTGTGTAAGGCACTTTCCTTAGGACTGTTTTCATATTGTTAAGATGAAAAACATTGATGCCTCTTTGTATTGTTTAGATTAAAGACAAATTATGATTGAGACAGACAGCTTTATAGATAGATTTATAGATAGAGAGATTTATTTGGTAAAAAGATATAATATAACATGGTAACAACATTGTATTAGATAATATATAAACATTTATGTAGTTAATGCAATAATGTTGAAAAACAAAGAAAGCACATCAAATACCAAGGATAACACAAAAAAGTGAAAATTGATTAATTCGTCACTTTGAAGGAACCCTTCTCTCTGTTTGTCAAAATCTTTTGATAAGGAAGATTTAAAGAGTAGAACATATGCAGGAAGCGCTATAATATTACATTAAAACTAAATCCAGTCTTTCTGCTAACAGGATATTGGTAAGAAGTTTTTGAATGACTTGATCGACCAAGGCAGATATGAAGACGCAGCAAGACTATGTAAGAAGATATTTGGACAGAACAAAGCCCTGTGGGAGCAAGAAGCCTATAGGTTCGTAGGCATACACCAACTCAAGGTAATAGTCGGGCATCGCTACATAACTGAAATAATGTTGATGTGATGTAAAACCCATATAAAAAAAAAATAAAAAAAAAAACCTTTACCAAACAATAACGGCATTTCACCAGTTTGTTGCAGACGACATTTGAAAACATTGTGGGGAAAGGAGAAATTGCTCTTAATGTGCAATTTATCCTATTCCCACAATGTTTTCTGCCCTATCAGAAGATAGCTTTTCAATTTCATCGCATTTTGAAATGTCTGCAAACTCTGTCAATTTTGGACAGTCGAAATCTGGCATTTGGTAAAGGGTTAAGAAGTTCTTTAAAACAGAATACTCTAAATGCCCTTTCATTAGACATCATTTTGACGAAAATGTAGCAAAAAAGAAATTGCTCTTTTTTAGCTCGACTTTTCGAAGAATAAGGAGAGTTAAACAACTCACCCGAGCCTCGGCGTCGCTGACGGTGTCGCACCTCGGTTAAGTTTTTACGTGCAAGTTTGTATCTCATTAACTACTGTATGGAATGGGTTGATACTTCACACAAGTGTTCAGGGTCATACTTTAAGGTCCCTGGCCAAGTTTCAAATCTCTAATTTTGAATTTAAGCAAATTATATAGCTTTTTGTACTTTTAAAATCTTGGTTAAGTTTTTACATGCAAGTTTGTATCTCATGAACTACTGTATGGAATGGATTGATACTTCACACATGTGTTCAGGGTCATAATTTAAGGTCCCTGGCCAAGTTTCAGAACCCTTGTATTCAATTTAAGCAAATTATGCAGCCTTTTGTACTCAGAATTATCTTGGTTAAGTTTTTGCGTGCAAGTTTGTATCTCATGAACAACTGTATGAAATGGGTTGATACTTTCCACATGTGTTTAAGGTCAAAATCCAAGGTCCCTGACCAAGTTTCAAATCTCTTGTTTTGAATTTAAGCTAATGATGCGGTCCTTTGTACTAAAGAATTCTTGGTTAAAACTTTGCATGCATGTTCTTTTCTCAACAGCTATTGTAGGGAAACATTGTTTGCACCCTCATATTTTAGAAACAATAATATTTCGCTGACCTATACCCCTCTCTGACATTGCTGAATAGTTGAGCATGCTGTCTTACGGACAGCTCTTGTTATTCTTTAAAGTTCAGTGCTATCGATTTATGCAAGTTACATGTTAAATGTGAGTAGAAACTTTTCCACCAAGAGGTGAAACTGCATAGTACATTCTTCTATTTGTAGAATTGTATTTCTGTTATTTTTTGTTTCAGATTGTGTTGAATACATGCTACTTCCTCTATATAGAATGTAGTGTAGAGAACGGATACAGAATATTCCATTCTGTTCTGTTCTAGGAATGAAATGTTATCTGATACGACTACTTTTTTCGTTTTGGGGGTTTAATTTTCATGCTTATTTTATGCGAAATCTAAACGTTAACTTTTAGTGCACACTATTTATATCATGTAAGGTAAGCCTTAGTTTGTTCTGGTATATGTGTCATAGCTGGGAAAAATCTGTGTTTGGAGAAATCGTAGTTTATTACACTTTTTTTCAGATGGGCAGAAAACGCGAAATGTCTCAAGCGGTTTTGCGATGATGTAGAAAAATGGTGGCCAGTTTTCTAAAATTTGAAAGATTTTATTTCATTGAAAACGAAAGATATATACTGTTTATAAGTTTACTAGATTTACAGAATACTGATTATTGCATTCACACATGTACATTATTGATTTTAAATAGTGAGACGCACTACAATATGTATCCTTTACCTCTAAACAAGTTGCAAGTGTGTGAGCGAGGGCCAGAAGAAATGTCAAGTCACGGTACATACCGGCATCATGCAGTGCATGTTCAGCCAGGTTGGTGTTGGAAATTCACCATGCAACCAAATATTTTTATGTAATTCTCTTCTTTCTTATGCCCTAATTACATGATTACTTGTAAATTCAATGTTTTGGATGACAAGTAATTTCGAATGAAAGTTTAAATCATCTAGAAGGACGGATATGGTATCAAATATTTCGGTACGATTCGGTAAAGTTTACGTTATGCCGGTAATTTCGGTAAATATCAGACAGTTGCGAACGTTAGAATTTTTCTCCTAACTAAAAATGATCGTTTATAACTGCATAACCAACTGGATTCAATTGATTTTGAAAATGTGACACTCGAATGGGCTGTTATAAGGGTGTACAACTCGCTTAAAGAGTTATTCGTAGAGTGGGTACTCTACACTACATTCTATCCCATGATATCCTTCAGGTGTCCCATTCTAGTATTGTATATTAAAATTTGAAATAGTTCTGTTATGTATGAACATGTGTATACATTTCAGTCTCTAGCCCCATACCTGCCTAGAGAGAATCCAGTGTTAGATCCTGCTATCTATGAAATTATTCTGTTATATATGAACATGTGTTTATATTTCAGCTCTAGCCCCATACCTGCCTAGAGAGAATCCAGTGTTAGATCCTGCTATCTATGAAATTATTCTGTTATATATGAACATGTGTTTATATTTCAGTCTCTAGCCCCATACCTGCCTAGAGAGAATCCAGTGTTAGATCCAGCTATCTATGAAATTGTTCTGTTATATATGAACATGTGTTTATATTTCAGTCTCTAGCCCCATACCTGCCTAGAGAGAATCCAGTGTTAGATCCTGCTATCTATGAAATGGTGCTGTCTGAGTTTCTCATCAATGATCATCAGGTGTGTATTCTACTATGTACATAAAAAGCGCTTTATTGTGTGACCAGTTTGTTCAAGATAATCAACACTTTAACTCTTTACCAAATGCCATATATTTGAACGTCACAATTTGAAAGTTTTCAGACGACATTTCAAAATATGATGAAATTTAAAAACAATCTCTTGATAGGGCAGAAAACATTGTGGGAAAAAGAGCAATTTCTCCTTTTCCCCCACAACGTTTTATAAACTGGTCAAATGTTGTTATGAGGGGCCTCCGTGGCCTAGTGGTTAGAGTACAGAACTTGAAATCACATGGCCCCTCTCCGCGTGGGTTCAAATCCTGAGAGGGATATGGATTTTCATGAGAGGCAGTCTCCCGACTGACTTACGGGATGCCGATGGTTCTACCCGCCTTGACCAGCCCTTATGGGCAGTTGAGTATGGGGTCTTCCTCCATCATTAAGAGTCGGGCATTGCTACATAACTGAAATAATGTTGATGTGATGTAAAACCCATAAAAAAAAAATGTTGTTATTGTTTGTTAATGGGTTGAACAAATACTCATTTCTATGCATCTGCCTCATTTATACCTTTGTCATTTTGGTTTCTACCCAATATTATAGATAACATTGCTGTTGCTTACATTTTGGACAAGATGTAGATTGTTCTGTTCGGGAATGAGTAAAGAAACATGGACTAATATAATCTTATGATATCATTGTTGTTTATAAGAGCAAATATGCTTTACATTCAAGTCCATTTTTTCTCTACTTGAACCTCATTTTCTACATTCATACTTCATATCTATGCTCACATTTACAATCCAGATATATTTTACATTTACAATTCAAATTTTTTCTCGGGTACATTTTAGACATTCTTACGTATTCAATATATGTATTTATCCCGTTACATGGTGCAAAAGGTGACGTGAAAAGGGGTGCTGTGAAAACTAAGTGATTCACGGTTAGTTGACATGTGACCTACTTCATTTGCATATGGTCAAGCGACGCAAAAACTGGCACATCGGAGTTAAAATCTATGAAGTGAAATGATACTGTTTGGTCCATCTAATGTTTCAAGTGTTTCAAGTTACAAATCATCATTGGATGATCACTAAATTTGAAGAAATCGAAGGTATTACTCGGAACTATTTGCTGCCTCTTTTCACTTAAGAATAATTCTATATTTAGATTAGTTAGGGAAATATACGTCACAGAGACAAATCTCCGGTTTCATTACTTTTTTACACAAAATAAACACATGTCATATCCTCCACAATTAACACTCTCAGGACATATATTATATAAACCACCATACCTTTTCGATCACCCCTATCTATATGCCTTATCAAGATTTATCCATTCTACCATAGACAGAGAATACCGTGTGACGTCATTTTTCATCGTGTGACGTCACACTATGACATCACGATTTGTCTCGTGACTTCTCATTCATGCTTGTTCACGCATACTCATTTGCGTTTTATAAAAACTGTTTTCTCTGTTTGTTTTTTGAAATTGGGTATTCGAAAGGTATGTAACGGGATAAACAGAATAATAGGTTAGTGATGTTAATGGGTTAAGTTTTTCGGGCTCGGCTTCGGTATTCATTGGGTGAGCCGAAGGCTCACTCAATAAATTCCTACGCCTTGCCCGAAAAACTTAACCCATTAAAGTCACTAATCTATTATTCTCTATTTTTCCCTCATTTACAATTTAGATATTTCCAAAATTTGATATTCTTATACTGTTACTTCATGGCCACAATATGAATTCAGAAATGTTCACATTTACAAGTTCAGATTTTGTTCTTTTTTTATTTTTTTTCAGATATTTTTCTCATTCACAATTACAGAAATTGTTCTCATTTACATTTAAAGACATTTTTCTCAGTTACAGAAAACTTTTAATTTTTTCCATTTGCAAGTACAGAAAAATTTTCCTATTTACAATTACAGAATCTTTTCTCATTTGCTATTACAGAATATTTTCTCATCTATAATAACAGAAAACATTTCCCATTTACATTTACAGAACACTTTTCTCATTAACAATTCAGATATTTCTACAACTGATAAAAGAGTGGCCATTTACGCTGTATGATACACAGACCATTATTAAGGCAGTTCTGGACAGACTAGAAAAAGACAAGAGCAATCGGATCTTACTGCAGTCTCTAGCAGAACTGTAGGTTTAGTTACAGTTATAGTATGGGAACCGTCTTCATTCTTCATTCTGAATTGAGTATCTTTCCTCAACAAAATTGAGGAGATATCTAAGGTTTCGGAAAGCAGATGACACAAAAATTCATTTTTAGATAATTACCCAGCATTCAAAGGGTTAAAACCAGTTTATTTTACATACGTTGTAAGACAAGTCCATACAACATATGATAACCACTCTTGGTTCTTCTTCCTGGATACATAACCAGTCCCGATGTCAACTGTTGATTAACACATTACCAACTAATGCCACATTTCTGCCTCTTGCAGCAGGATACTTTCAAAAAATATTGTTGCAATAGGAGAAATTGCTTGTGACAAGCAATTTCTCCTTTTGCCACAATGCTTTTTCAATCTATTCACATATCACAACAACAGAACTGAAAGAATTTTCACATGTTTACAAAGCTTTTTTCCAAAGTCGTCTGCTTCAAGTAAAAAATGATGCATCCACAGGTGTTGAAGCGTTAATGAGAAGATACATGGTGGATCCTGCTACTTGCAGGAACCAAAACCACTACCCTGGCATCTCAAAGCTGAGTGTACATATATACCTAATATTTGCCTTTTGTAATCTTAGATGGCAATTAGAAAGATATTAAGGTAGAACCAAGAGTTGTCCCTTTCATTTGAGCTCTACATTATGTTTATATTCCAAATATGGTCATATATCTAAAAGAATCCTGTTTGGCCCAGTGGTTAAGTTGGCGGACTTAGAACTCCTCTAGTTTCGTGGGAGGTACCTTTGTCAAATCACTTCCGAGCTGTAGCCTAGTACTGGTTGATCCAAGAGAGCCATTTCATAACTGAAAATCTTTTGATATGGCGTTGAACACGGTATAAACATATAACTTAAAGGTATTGTCTTTATTTGATGTCTATATAATTGATATTTTAGTCATGGCTATGAACGAGCGTTTGACAAGGCATTGGCCATCTATTTGAAGTAAGTATGAATTGATTATCTAGCTGTTTAATAATTCATTTCCCTCAAACAAGTGCTTGGAAAACACTGGTTTATTTTGAACTTAGTGGCAAAGGATGAATGTTTTCATCATGTGCACATTCTTCTTTTGTCACAACTTTTGAGTATATATTTTCATCATTTCTTATGTATATGTGGTACAATTGTAATTCGTTTTGATGTTGTTATTTCCAATTTTGTAGGAGCATAAAACAGTTGATATAAGATTAATAATGTGCTTAATACCCATTACTTTTGCTGTCCTTTGCACTTTTAACTTAGGCTATATGGGTAGTTAAAACATTCTCTAATGAATGTTCTTTTGACCAGTCAAAATTGTGAAAAGATATTGTCAACAATGATTAAGTATCAAAATTATAACCTTTTCTATTCAATATAAAGTGGAAGCAATTGTGACTGGGTGAGATATTGTTAATTACAAACAGTTTCTTCTTTGGTAAAAGTGTTCTATCTAATTTTGTTATTTCTTTATACATTGTACTCTGTTCATAAATTTCATTTGAAAGGTTGTAATTTTTTTCAATTAGGATTTGACTATTCTCTCTAAATGTTCAGATATAACTGAACAATTATTGTTGACATGGTGTTAAACCCCATATTTACAAACAAAAACTGACGCGCCTCTCTGCATGAATGTGATGGTTAAAAAGTGAAACTTTAACACATTACAATCTAACACCATATTTTACGTCTTGCAGCAGACAACTTTCAAAAAGTATTGTGACAAAAGAAGAAATTGCTTGTGAAAAGCAATTTCTCCTTTTGCCACAATCCTTTTTCAATCTTTTCACATATCACAAAAGCAAAACTGAAAGCTTTTTCATATGTTTACAGAGCTTTTCTAAAGTCATCTGTTCCAAGTAAAAAAATGTTGTCTGCAGGTGATGAAGAGTTTTATGTTTATTTCAGACTAAAACACCCTGATGTGTTTTCCTTGATCTACAAACATAACCTGTTTGAATCAATCAGCGATAAAATCATACAACTCATGGAGTTTGACGAAAACCAGGCTGTTCAAATGTTGCTTAACAAAATAGACCAAATACCTGTAAGTATAATATGTAATGAAGGTATAACTCATTCATTGCAAGATTCTGAATTTAGAGGGTTCATAAAATGTTCCCTTTCAAGCTTCTGAAGTTATGACTTATTACTAGGAATGTCTTCTCACCTTTTATTTTATCCCAGTCATAAAGAGGGTCTCGGGGGTAAGAGGGGATATCTTGCATTCACATTTAGTGGTTGGTTTGTCCACTTAAAGTTGTAGTGATTTCCTCTACATTTCTCAAGGTCATTTAGTGAAATCTTGTTCATGTTATCACAATGGAATGTCTATTTGAAAAATACATTTGTTATTTGTATTGATGATCACTCAATTCAGTCTTATTTAGCTTTGAGAAGAATAGTAGAAAATAAAACTTTTATATTTAAGCAACAAGAGTTTTTTTGGTCATGTATACTGATTCTGGTTTTTAGGATTTGACAAATTTATCTATGATAAGGACTTCTTCTGTGCTACATATTTGAGCTAAAAGTTATCTCTTGTGAGGGTTAATGAAATTTAAATGTAAATGGCACTTCGATTTTTAATTCATACTAAATTTTGTTATTAACTATATCTTAAGATATTTATGCTCATTGTTCCTACTGTAGAACATTTATAAAACTTTGTCAAAAGGGGAAATAAGCTACTTAAATCAACTTCTCCTTGTGAGGTACTGTTTGTTTCTCAATAAATTTCATTGTTTCCAATTTTGTAATGCTTTTTTTTATGCTTTATATAAATATTTTGCTCTCATGATTTAAGTTGTTATGGAAGCCTCATATGTGATAGGCATCTTTTTACCAATCTTCTAGCTTTCACATAAACTGTCTTGAGATCACCTTTACGAAGGTCTTCTAAAAGAAAATTTGACGATGAGAACTTGTGTTCAAGGCTTCAAAATACATGTATTAAAGATATGGTTTTACATATTTACAGGTTGACAAAGTTGTGACACAGTTGCAGTCCAGACCTAGATACCTTTATATTGTAAGTGTTTTACTAATACTTAACCCTTTACCAAAAACCAAATTTTCGACTGTCCCAAATTGAAAAAGTTTGGAGACAACATTTCAAAATGTGATAAAATTGAAAAAATAATCTTCTGATAGGGCAGAAAACATTGTTGGGCAAGGAGAAATTGTTTGTTGCAAGCAAGTTCTCCTTTTCTCATAGTGTTTTCCAGAGTCATCTGCAACAAACTCGTCAAATGTCGTTTTTGTTTGGTAATGGGTTACACTTCTGACAGTTAAAAGAAGTTTCTTATGAACCTTTTTTGTTAGTATACAAAAAGAGTTGTTATGTGAAAAGTATTCTGCCCACTCATGTATGTGGGCTTATCAAAAAGTCGTTGAAATTCACCATACTGAATTTACTAATACATATACTAATTTAGGCATGTGATGGTACATAATGCTCACATAGTCCTACCTATTTTAACGAGTAACACATTGATCTTTCAATGCAAGACTATAGTTAGTACAGTACTTTACATACATGAAGCACTTACTATAGTAATGTACTGAACCCACAAATTGTTCATACGTAGTAGTGCTTACATTCAATTGAGTTGTTGCCTACTTTTTATTAATGTCCATTGACTTCACTTCTACCTGATAAAAAAAACCCTGAACAGCTGGCATAGGGTTTTTGAAGTTGACTACTTCCATAGGATCTGCAGTGGTGTAATTGTTAGCCTCCATGACAAGAGACCGGTCAAACCGGGTTCTATCCATGAAGGCAACCGTCTATTTCACCGTGTAGTGTCGTTGCGAAAAACACATTTCCCAGCCTACTATGGGTAGGGAACATGTACTATAATGCTCAAAAGTGGTGCTTGTCCATTAAAAGAAATAAAAGGAATATTTCGAAGCTTTTCCTGAAAGTTTCTATTGATCATCATGATGAAATCCATCATGAAATTTCGCACTTATTATTCAATATCTTCTATTTCCTGCAATAGAACTCAGTTATAAAATGTTTTATGAAATATCATTAGACGTGTGACAGTATTATGAGTTATATTATGCAAATTTTTTTGTTAGAAATGTTATCTGGCAAGGTGTAGGAATATAATCTGGTGGGCTGAAGGCAAATTGGATTATAATCTGAAGCTCGATAACCTTTCCTATTCAAAGACGCCAACCATCTATTCTTTTTATCCTCTTACATATCAAATGTTTAAATAAACAAGCAAAAAATGAAAATAAAACAGGCAAATAAATGTAAAAAAAAACAGGAAATTAATATTGACAATGACCTGTGCGCGCGGTGATCACATGATCTAGTTACGGATATATAGAGAATAGATGGTTGGTGTCGTGAATCGGAAATGTTATCGGGCAAGGCGTAGGAATATTATCCGGTGAGCCGAAGGCGAAACGGATAATATTCCGATGCCGAGCCCGATAACATTTCCCATTCAAAGACACCAACCATCTATTCTATTTATCCTGTTACCTTTATGTATTCTTTCAAACAAATAATAAACAAATAAAACACGAGAAAGAATGAAAAATATGTAGAGAATGATGTAAACATGACGTCATTTCGTTCTTATGACGTCATGAATCGTCACGTGCACGTGTTATATGGTTAGTGCCGGATATCACAAATGTTATACGGCACCTAGTTATACGTCCCAAAATGACACTAGTGACAGGATAAAAAAAAAATTATACCTCACCCTGTTTTCGGTATGTAAATTGCCCTGGTGACAGGGTTAAAACAAATACATGATCAGAATTTTTGTTTTATAAAAAGAGATTATGCATGCCTGTTAAAGCCTTCATTTGGACAAAGCCTTCATTTTGAGATCTGACACATTATCTATCATCTTTTAGTTATTCATCTAAGTCACGGTTGAATGATATATCTTTCAACTAAACAATTTCTTTTTACAATAGTAAAGTTTAGTATTATTCAATACTGAACAAGATTTTATTGTGGGTTTACTATAACAATTAACAATTATTTTTCCAGTATTTGTACCAGTTAAACATGAAAGACTACCAGCTTGTGACACCCTATTCAGCCCAGATTATTAAGTTGTACGCCGAATTCGACAGACCAAAACTACTTCCATTTCTGAAGAGTAGTGTGTCGTACCCTGTTGATTTAGCTTTGAAGGAAGTAGAGATGAGAGAGTTTGATGAAGAGCAAGTCTTCTTGTTAGGTATTTTTTTTGTTAACCTTTTTAACCATTTACTTCATGTTACCTTTCTCTGATACATTAGCTTTAGAGAACTTTAGAAACCAGTGTGACAAAAGGATAAATTGCTCCAAATGAGCAATTCAATTTTTTGTCACAATTGTTTGTATTGAATTTCTTGAAGGAATAGGTATTTTTTTTCATTTTGCTTCTTATTTCCTGATGTTGCTGTTAATTTCAAAAAGTTACAAATTGCCATATTGGGTAATGGTTTAATACTTTAAACACTCCTCCTTAAACAAGCATTATTGCAGATGGCATTTAAATAGATCATCCAATTGATTAAATATGTATGCAAATCTGATGAACCATTCTTCCATTCATGTTTTTTTTCTTCACTGGTTCAAATTAAAAGAAGGGAGGAAAAAGAAAGCACAGAGAAACTAGTTGCATGTACTATAAAAGATGCTACAGTGACAAGAAGAGGAAAAGCATGTTACGAGCAATTTTCAAATATGTTTTCTTGGAGTTTTGGTCATTTTCATAGTAGGCATGAATGTCGATAGTAGGCATGAATGTCCATAGTAGGCATGAATGTCGATAGTAGGCATGAATGTCCATAGTAGGCATGAATGTCCATAGTAGGCATGAATGTCCATAGTAGGCATGAATGTCCATAGTAGGCATGACTGTCCATAGTAGGCATGAATGTCCATAGTAGGCATGAATGTCCATAGTAGGCATGAATGTCCATAGTAGGCATGAATGTCCATAGTAGGCATGAATGTCCATAGGAGGCATGAATGTCCATAGTAGGCATGAATGTCCATAGTAGGCTTGAATGTCCATAGTAGGCATGAATGTCCATAGTAGGCATGACTGTCCATAGTAGGCATGAATGTCCATAGTAGGCATGACTGTCCATAGTAGGCATGAATGTCCATAGGAGGCATGAATGTCCATAGTAGGCATGAATGTCCATAGTAGGCATGAATGTCCATAGTAGGCATGAATGTCCATAGTAGGCATGAATGTCCATAGGAGGCATGAATGTCCATAGTAGGCATGAATGTCCATAGTAGGCATGAATGTCCATAGTAGGCATGAATGTCCATAGTAGGCATGAATGTCCATAGGAGCAATTAATCCTATTTTCAAATGGATTTCTAAAGGTTTATGAAGCAGGTCTGTGTGAGTGAAGTATTTTTGAATTTCAATATCTCAAATTCATTTATAAAGCATGAGGTTTTTGTTTTCTCTGTACAGGCCGTATGGGTAACATTCGTCAAGCTCTGACGCTGATCACAGACAAGATAAAGGATGTCAATCAGGCCATCGAGTTCTGTAAGGAGCATAATGATACAGAGCTCTGGGAGGACCTTATCAAGCACTCACTCGACAAACCATGTAGGTATACTAAACATGTGTGTTCATTACTTGTACATATTGTATAGACCTTATAGAACACTCACTCGACAAACCATATATGTATACTTAACATGTGTGTTCATTACTTGTACATATTGTATAGACCTTATAGAACACTCACTCGACAAACCATGTATGTATACTTAACATATGTGTTCATTACTTGAACATGTTGTATAGACCTTATAGAACACTCACTCGACAAACCATGTATGTATACTTAACATGTGTGTTCATTACTTGTACATGTTGTATAGACCTTATAGAACACTCACTCGACAAACCATGTATGTATACTTGACATGTGTGTTCATTACTTGTACATATTGTATAGACCTTATAGAACACTCACTCGACAAACCATGTATGTATACTTAACATGTGTGTTCATTACTTGTACATATTGTATAGACCTTATAGAACACTCACTCGACAAACCATGTATGTATACTTAACATGTGTGTTCATTACTTGTACATATTGTATAGACCTTACAAAGTACTAACTCCACAAATCATGTACGTATACCTATCATATGTGTCCTTTACATGCAGTAAATATATATAGACCTTATAAAGCACTCACTTGACAAACCATGTATGTGTACTTAACATGTTGTCATCACTTGTACTAAAGATATAGACTTTATAAGGCACTCAAGGGACGAACCATGTATGTACATTTATCACATGTTCTCAGCTTTTACTTGAAAATAGACCTTATAAAGCATTCACTTGACAAACCATGTATGTTATACTTATCACAAATTGTCATCACTTGTACTTACTATATAGATCTTATTAAGTACTCACTGGACAAACCCTGTATGTGTAGTTGTGTGTTAACTGCTTCCAGTTAATATTTAAACCTTATAATGCACTCAGTGGGAAAACCATGTATGTATAATTAACACATGTTCACTCCTTGTACTAGATTTATATACATTTTAAAGAAAGCGCTAACTTAACAAACCAGATATACATATTTATATCAAGTTTACTACTCCGTTTACAAATGCTATAGGCCTCATAAACCTTAAGTCTTACAGGATATGTTTCAGTTTTACTCAAGTGCAAAGGCATTCTTGATGACTGACTCGAATCGGTGACTCAAGAATCATTTAAGACCAAAGAAGAAAGTGTATGAGATAAGCGATTATATCCTTTTTCTATAATAGTTTCTATTAGATATTGCAAATGAATAGTTATTTTTATTATATTCCTATCAGTGAAATACTGGGATTTCCCAGTGTATTAATTTCAATTTTGTCACAGTGAATATTGTCACTAGTGATGATATAAGTTCTGACGGAAATACTTTCTTTTACCATTCCTTTGCATTAAAGTCATGGCTGCACCTTCTAAAATGTATCCATACTCGTGAATGAAGTCATAGGATGCAAAAATGACGTCATTGGCGTTGTTAACTGCTTTGCTCCTCCCATTTTATATTCCATTTGGTGTTTATGGAGGTACATGTACTTTGGCAAATATATTTACTAAAGTGTAACAAATAATAAAAATAAAAAGAGTAATCAACTCCATTCGATTGATATCAAAGTCATGTCACTTGAATGGGTTGTTATCATGTAGAAAAAACTCGTTCTTCGAACTCGTTTTTTCAACCTGATTACAACCCATTCTTGTGACATATTTCTTATATCAATTGAAGGGACTTGATTGTCCTCTAAGAATTGTCTTCTACAGCTACTTACCATTTGGTCCAGTCTAGTTGTAAAATAATATTTATATGGTGTTTTGATACTTTCAGAAGAATTAATGATAAGAGGGGTAAACCACCATGCTAACTTTTGGTATGGGGTTTAACACTATGGCAATAGTATAAGAGGGGTAAACCACCATGCTAACTTTTGGTATGGGGTTTAACACTATGGCAATAGTATAAGAGGGGTAAACCACCATGCTAACTTTTGGTATGGGGTTTAACACTATGGCAACAGTATAAGAGGGGTAAACCACCATGCTAACTTTTGGTATGGGGTTTAACACTATGGCAAGAGTATAAGAGGGGTAAACCACCATGCTAACTTTTGGTATGGGGTTTAACACTATGGCAATAGTATAAGAGGGGTAAACCACCATGCTAACTTTTGGTATGGGGTTTAACACTATGGCAATAGTATTTCAGTTATATTACAGTTATTTCTTGATTCTAACAGTGCTAGGCTAGGGCTAAATTTATTGTCAAAGGACTTTCCAATAAACTATAATAAGTCTGTTAGTACCCACACATACCTGTACCTCTGCTTCAGTGTTCATTACGGGCCTGTTGAACAGTATTGGTACGCACGTTGATCCCATCATTCTCATACGTAAAATTGAGCGCGGAATGGAGATACCCGGGCTAAGGGATTCATTGGTGAAAATCATGCAGGACTATAACCTACAGGTTTGTATTAACTCTTGATATAAAGTTGATGCAATGAATGATTTCATAGAAATAACAAAGTAAGATGTACATATGTGGTAAAGGGTAAACATTCCACTGATTTTTTCATCACATTTTAACTTGCAATCAATTGGTCAAGTACAACAGAGGTTGATACCTGTCTAGCAATCATTATCACTATAGGCAGATAAACATTAAAATTGATGAATTACAAGCAATTTTTCTGTTTTCCACAATGTTTTCTTCTGTATTGGAAGATTGTTTTTCACTTTCATCACATTTGAAATGTCGTCTGCAAACTCTTTCAATTTGGGACGGTCGAAATTTGGCGTTTGGTAAAGTGTTAAGATTATTTGACTACATTTCACAGATTTCCCTGCGAGAAGGCTGCAAGAAGATTCTTGATGCCGACAGTTTTGGGTTGATGAACCGACTCATTAAAACACAGAAGAGAGCCATATCTGTGGATGGTAAGATTCAAAACCTTTTTATCCTTTTACTGGGGCCTCCGTGGCCTAGTGGTTAGAGTACAGAACTTGAAATCACATGGCCCCTCTCCACTAGATTCAAATCCTGAGAGGGATATGGATTTTCATGAGAGGCAGTCTTCTAACTGACTTACGGAAGGTTGATGGTTCTACCAGCCTTGACCAGCCCTTATGGGAAGTTAAGTATCAGGTCTTCCTCCATCATTATAAGTAGGGCATCGCTACATAACTAAAATAATGTTAATGTGATGTAAAACACATCTAAAATAAACAATTATCCTTTACTCCACAATTCCTTCATGTACCACATTTAATATAGGGTACATTCCAAATCAATGCAGGTGACTTAAAAAGTCAACGTGGCTTATAGATTAGTTGCTTTTTATAAGCAATTAATCCTTTTGACACAATGGTTCCTACTCGATGATGTCATGAAAATGATTTTGCTTTTTTTGCCATTTGTTGCCTTCTGCAATTGCTTTCAATTTGGACCATTTACAAACCTTGTAAGAAAAATGATTTTAAAGCAAGTGACAGATTTGATAGATGTTCCTTGTGTCTTTTATCTTATTTAAATTGTAAGTTAACCCCTTTATCAAACATCAAATTTTCGATTGTCCCAAATTGAAAGAGATTGCAGACGACATTTCAAAATGTGATTAAATTGAAAAATAATCTTCTTATAGGATAGAAAACATTGTGGGAAAAGGAGAAATTGCTTATTAAAAGTGTTTTCCAAAGTTGTCTGCATCAAACTGGTCAAATGCCATTATTGTTTGGTAATGGGTCAAATTGCCTGATATGCTAGTACTTTTCTCTCCGTGTTCAAAATAATGCTTTGTTTAGATATTTTTGTCAATTGTATTTCTGCCTTTGGATAAATGGATCAAGGTTCAAAACACTAGCTTCACTAATATTATGTTGTTTAATGAAGTCACTGTCACTTGAGGTTTTTCTTCTAATCACTGAGCAAATGCTTTATGAGAAGAAGCAATAGGTGGCTCAGAGAGAATGTTTAGCAGTACTGGTGAGAAAATGCAAGGAACAGAGAAATTGTTCAAGACGATGTAAAGCACTTTTCTAATATTTGTCAATACTTTATAACAAATCAATTTATTTTTGTGTTTCAGTTGGACAAGTTTGCAGCGTTTGTCAAGAAAGAGTCATCGTAAATGGCAAGTATATTCAGACAAGTCTAGAAACTACTTAAGGGGTTTTATTAACCCTTATAGTGCTGGAACCAACTAAATGCTTATGCAAACTGGTAAGATCCAGGCCAGACGCCAAGTAAATTGGTTGCTGGCCTGTGATCTACTTTGTTTGCTACTCTGAGTATCTTTCCTCATCAAAATTAAGCAGCTATTTTAGGTTTTGGAAAGCATAAGGCAAAAAAATCTTTTTTTTTTTTTCCCGACATTATAAGGGTTAAGAAATCTTATAAAATGGTCCTTCCAAAATCTTAAAATGTCTGAGAATTGTGTAATTGACTTTTGTTCAAACAGAATAAATGATAAAAAAGAAAGTACGATTATGGAAATATGTCTATGAAAGTGTTCAGGATGTTTCATGTTTTCTGGTATGTTTGTATCTTTTTAGCATTGTCATTTCAGTGTTATATATGTCATTTATCACCTTTGTATGGGTTTAACACTATGTCAACAATCTTTTACATGTAAACGAAAATATTATCTTCATTTTGCCACAAAGTACTAGCTTCAAATGTGTTTAAATGCTAAAACCCACTGTTTTCTATTTTTAGACTTGAGATACGCCAGTGACATTTCAGTGTTTTTCTGTAACCATGTGGTGCATGACCTGTGTTTGAACTCTGTCACTGTAAGTATATTAGCCTTCAACAACAACAAATTTTAGATTAATTGAATATAAATAGATAAACATCTTATTGGTTGTTGAAACTTATTTGTTTTTCATTGATTGTGAAACAAGTTCTCACAAGTAAGATATAACACTCTGTATTTTGCTTAATCTAAAGTGTAAGAACTTGTTTCACAATTGATGTAAACAAATAAGTTTGAGCTCTTATTGGTATAAGAAATAAATATATATTTGGATGATATTTTATGTAGATTTTCCCAAATCCTTATTGCAGTACATGTAAAAACTTAAGAATCTCTTGAACCCTTTCCCAAACAACAAATTTTCAACTGTCCCAAATTGAAAGTGTTTGCAGATGACATTTCAGAATGTGATGAAATTGTAAAATAATCTTCTGATAGGGCAGAAAACATTGTGGGAAAAGGAAAAATTGCTTGTCACGATCAATTTCTCCTTTTCCCACAATGTTTTACAGAGTCGTCTGCAACAAAGTGGTCAAATGTCGTTATTGTTTGGAAAAGGGTTAAAACCCCAGCTCCTTGTCAGGCTGTGCGAGTAGGAAATCAAAATGAAATAATGGTCACAAATAAATGAGAGTTGATTTATAAATGTCTAACCTTCATGTAAATGTCTTTGACTGGGAAAGTAGTCAGTAGCTTGGAAATAATACATGCTGACCTGATCATTGCCGGTTTACTGAGCTTTTTCTAAAGTGGTGTTAAGCATAACCCAAGAGATACACCAGCTTTATCAAGACTGACTTGTTTTTATCTAGTTCTTTTAATGGATAACTGAGGAATAAGACTTACACTGCCAAAATTCTGATGGTTTTACCTGGTTTGGTCCAGCCCTTTTGTGTATTAGGCTTTATAATTTTCTCCATCACTTAAAGTCAAGGTCACAAAATACAAGATCAAGTGAGAGCAATGCATCAAATCTTATTTCATTTTATACTCATTTTTCTAATTCCAACTCTCCATTTCTTTCCCAGAAAACCTGCCCAATCTGTACCACACAGCGCCGGGGTCCAGGGATTAAACGGATGTAATGGGTTAAACAAGCCTCCAGGCTTATCAGCCGCATGTTATGTATTCTAAACATTTCATTGTGTACATTCTAAAATGACTGTACTTGGCTTTAATTGAAAAAGGGAGCTATGTATATGGCTTGCCAGTGTAAAGATAGGTCAATATTTTTTTTATAACAAATATTTACTTGATCCATACAAGTTTCCTCACTGATGACTATCTCAAAAATTTGAACACTTGCTAATGATGAACAAAGCAACTGCACCAGGTTCCATGACTTTGTCCACAGTAACTCTAGAGTTACATCCCCTTTAAACATGGAAAATATGACTTAAAAGTGGCATAATGTACTACCCGTTAGGCTAAGATTACTTGATATTTGTCTCCCAAACATACACATGACTTGTGCAGCATTAAAACATTTACATCTATACTTCTCAAACGAAGAGTACATCGGTTTGAGGTCAATGTACTATTGTTGTAAGGGATGTTACAAAACTCGCGTGTATTTCTAAATACATTAGACTGTCAGCTTTAAAAATATTCAAGGAAATGTTCAACACCTTTTATATAATGATGATTTAATCATTAGTTTTGTGTATAAACGCTTATCTTCCTTCCCAAGCTTAAACATAATTTTTCCTCAAACATATTTACTATGTAATAGAAGATATTGAGAGTAACGCCTATTGAGCTTCTGTTTTTGTTAAAATTATTTATGATTAAAACTTATTTTTCTCACAAAAAGAAGTTTGGGTTGCTTGTATTGATGACTTCCTTTTGCAATAACCAATTTTGACTTCCTTTTGGAAAAACCTATTTTGACTTCATTTTGGAAAAACCTATTTTGACTTCCTTTTGGAAAAACCTAATTTGACTTCCTGTTGGAAAAAAACTATATATTTTGACTTCCTTTTGGAAGAAAAATATTTTGACTTCCTTTTGGAATAACCAATTTTGGCTTCCTTTTGGAATAACCAATTTGACTTCCTTTTGGAATAACCAATTTTGGCTTCCTTTTGGAATAAACAATTTTGGCACAAGTCAAAGAAAGGAGAAATATTTATTGTTTAAATTTCCCTTTTTCATTTATGTATAACATACATTAACCCTTATATTTGCTGGAACCGATGTCATGCTTATGCAATCGGGTTAAATCCAGGCCAGCGGTCAAGTAAATGGCAGCTGGTCTGTGATCTAACCTGTTTGCTACTCTGAGTATCTTTCCTCGACATAACTAAACAGATATTTAAGGTTTTAGAAAGTAGATGACACAAAAATCTATTTTTGGAAAACTACCCAGCACCAATCTATAGGTTAACCCATTAATTCATTTTGAATTCTGTCACTGATTTTAATTTGAAACCCAGAACAGGACTTCTTCTTTATGATAAGAAATTATTCTAATTTGAGTAGAAACTGTTGTGACAAGAGTATACAATAGCTAAACACAAAGACTTCCTTGGTCACAGCATAAGTTCAATCACTTTGTCCGTGTTTTGATGCCGTCTGATGAACAGGATTTTCAATTGTTCACTATATGGACAAAAGATAATAAGTACATTTTGTGATTGTTCCAATATCAAGAAGTAGCTATATAGTTAACTTTAAACGAAACGTTTTGGCTTTGATGTTGAATGGATAATACTGTGGCAAGAATTCATGCTCTTTGATTCATTGATATTTTCAACAATATTTGATTAAATTGTGAACACATTTCTCTTGGCCATGTTCCTTGTATTCAGACCAATATGACCCTTTTAACCTGAAGATAACACTGATGTGATCATACCTCTCTCATCACCCCTGACAACATAGAAAAGAGCCATTAGTAGAGCGGTTAATTTGTGGTATTTTGATCTGACCTTGAACCTTCAACAGACACTCTTAACCCTTTACCAAACACCTTATTTTAGACTGTCCCAAACTGAAAGAGTTAGCAGACGACATTTCAAAATGTGATGAAATTGGAAAATGATCTTCCGCTAGGGTAGAAAACATTATGGGAAAAGGAAAAAATGCTTTCTAGAGTGGTCTGAAATAAAGTGGTTAAATGGTCGTTATTGTTTGGTAATGGGTTAAGTCTAGTACATGTATTCAACTAGTAAACTGAGGGTGGAGTAAAAGACTAACTAGACCTTCACAGAAGATGAGAACTTTTTATAGTAACGCACTATGTAAAATATCGGTAGAAATTGATGTTGCAGAAGAAATGAAATTTGTCTTAAAAGAGGAGTTCCGTTCAAACAGTTTTAAAAGGCTAAAAGTGGTCTTCAGAACTTATGGAAGCTTTTATCTAATATTTAAAATGTTTCATTGTACAAAATATGCATTAAACAAATGACAAAACGTCTTTAACATCTGTTTAATACTTTAATAAACATTAACAAAAATACATTATAAATTGCAAACAATAAAGTCATTATCCTATGCATGGTCATCAAATATCACAATACACTCACATTTTCTACCCTGGTTAATTGTAATTGTAAGAAGGGGAGTAATTAAGGCTTCATCTGTTTACCATGCCATCTCTCTGATAGATACACAAAAAGCAAAAGCTTATATCGGTCTCATTCATGAATATTTTTGATGGTTCTGACCAGCCCTTGTGGGCAGTTGAGTATAGGGTCTTCCTTCAACATTGAAAGACGGGCATTGCAACACAACTGAAAAATATAGATGCAATGTTAAACCCCATATAAATGAAATCATGAATATATAAGCCCTTGGACTAACAAATGGTTTGATCAAAAGAGCTATGATGTTAAACAATTTCCCTTATATAAAAATATAACTCTTTGAAGTGATTTCCTTGTTGTCCTATTTGGCATTGAAAAAAAAAAAAAAACTCAAAGGTGAATGGATAAGGGAAATGTAAGAGTAAAGTCTGGTTCAATGTTTGAGAAGTAACACTTGGGAATACTTCTGATATAATATTAACATCACTGTAAATTACATACTAATGCTAACCCGATCCTAATAACTTTTTCCATTCAAGACACAAACCATCTATTATATTTACCCTGTTATCTTTATGGATTAAAAAAATGATAATCAATAATGAAAAATAGGAAATAAAATGGAAAGTCAATACTGACAGCGACACATGTGCACAGCAATCACATGATCTAGTGACGGTAAACAATAATGTTCAACAGCACCCTGTTATTGGTCCGATACTGCACTGGTGACAGGATAAAACATGCTATGGGAGGCCATGGATTCAGGACTTATAGTTTACTGGCTCTGGCAGCTTGTCCCCATTGACTCAATGGTAGGTCTGTCTCGCTCAGCTTCTTAAGTAGACTACTCGGCACCCAATAGGAACTGTAGGCTGAAAATAAATAAACACAAAGAGTGCAGTTGAAACCTTCTTACTGCATGATACCTCATTTTGCTGCATCTGCTGCTATAAGTTTTACCTTATGCCCAATATCAAAGAGATGAATCTTTCTTTTCTTGCTATTTCATACAATTTGATTGATTTCTTGGATTTAGGTTAATGGCTGTTGTCAACAGTTTTTCATATTACAGCAGTCAGTGTACCTATCCATGTTTTTGGTGATTCCTCAATGGTACTGCACAATATACTTTCCCACCAAATGTTCATAATCAACATAATCAATTATGGAGAGAGAAGGATAAATACATTACAACAGCATTGGTGCAAGTCAACTATCTAAGCTAGCAGGCTAGTTGAAGCCATATTGGAGTTTGACGTAAAATTCAATAATTGAAATTACTTATCATGTTTACATCAATATGCATTGAACCTTTCACTATCAGACCTTGTTACTCTCTAATATACCAAGGGAAAATGTAGGGAAAAGACAGAATTTAATGAAACTTTATAAAACCTTTTATTAACTCAATATAAAAATGAGTATACATACGGAACTTTTGATGATAGTAACATATCCTATCATAGATAGTTTTCAACCCAATCAGACTAGCATAGAACATTGGTCCACCTAGAAACTTTGGCCAACTGAATCCATAAATCCTGGAAAAGATAAAAACATAATATTTGCTTCTTGCAACATGAGACATTGTATATTACAAGCTAAGGTGTATTTACATCTTATCACAATTACCTCTATTCCTAACCCCAATGTTACTTCTAATATTGATTTATAGTTGTCCTCTGCTAACTGTTTCAACCCTCATCAGACATCATGGGTTTTTTTTTATACATGTATATGGGTTTCTCATCGCATCAACCTTATTTCAGTCTTGTTGTGATGCCTGACTCTTAATAATGGAGGAAGACCCTAAACTTCACTGCCAATAAGCGCTAGTCAAACCAGGTAGACCATCAGCACTGTGTAAGTCCTTCAGGAAACTACCTCTCATGAAAATCTAAATGCCGTCACCAGGATTTGAATCCATGCAAAGAGGAACGGACTCATTAAACATTCATTTTTGTATCAGGTAATATATTTTAAAGTGACATGAGGAATAAGCAAGAGCTTTATCACTTTAATTGCCATTACAGCAGCCTACATTGGAAAAACAATGGTACATAATTATCATCCGCTCATCATGAGTAAGTTCACCTGTTGTAAAAAATGAGACAAACTGCAACACCAGGTTCAGATTAACTAATCAATTTTTTCATGAAATATTTTTTATCCTTATGATAATTGAATCCAAAATCAATCAACTGCAAGGTACCTAACAAGGAAAGTTAAAAGTTTTAGATGTCTAGATAAGAGAAATATCCCAATACCTAACCTATTTTGTTGGTACTCATTAGAAGTGTCTCATTGAGACGAGTCTAATGAGTACCTACAAAATAGGATTTGTCAGACAAATTGGTCTTGAAATACTACATGTCAAAGAATATAATACATCCAATTATCTAGCACTGTACTAACCAGATAATGTCTATTTCCTCTGGCATTGTACACAGGCCTTCCTCCAGGATTTTAAATCCTTCGTTAATCATGGAGTACATGGTCCTTTCAATAATCTCCTGTAGAAAATAAAAATAAAATTGTGAATCCAATAAAATTACATAGGCCAATTGGTTAACTTCTATATTCCTTCTCTTAATAGCATGATGGTGTTTGTACAAAAATAGAACAATCGTGAACAAGGATTCTAAGATGTATATGGTCCTTTCAATAATATATAGAAATTAAAAACAAATTCTTCCATACAATAAAATTCCAGATATAAAACCAATTGCTTTTTAAAGTTCTATTTTCCTTCTCTAAATAGTATGATGTTGTGAGTGCAAAATAAAACAATCTAACCAAAGTCTTTAATAAGAACAAACAGTATAGGATATAACATCTTTTAAATACTGCATACATGATAGTTTTTTATGTGCAACCATCAACCACATAACAGCATAAAATTGGATGCTCATAGTCATGATATGGTGATAAAATATTCTAATTGTAATCTAATTGATTTTTCATCATTCTAATCATAATTTTCAATACATATACCATAACAATAGATATATCAGTAGGAATTCTCAGAAGAAATTCTAAGTTGAAATTTGTTCATGGTGAATATAAGATTTGATATAGTAAGTGCAAAATGATGTATTTCTTTTTCTCCACTTATCTATGTGAATATATCACCTGTGTTCCGATCTTGCGACGTTCAATCCCCAGAGCTCGGCAGTGGTCCTCAATAAGCTTGGTCACTTCCAGATCTACAACCGGGGCTTTGGACGTGGGACTCTCGTATCGGTACCAGCCTCGACCTGTAGATATACACAGTAAGTTGAAATCTGATCTCTCCTTACTAGATAAGAGTTTTCAATACCACATACAGAATACTCTGATACACATTATGTTTACCTCATATGAACCAATTCACATTATATAAGAATTAATGACTGGTCTGAATTTAAAGCAACAGCATACATCAAAAAAGTACATGAAAAAAAAAAAATTATCATTACTAAAATGGAAAGAAATTATTTTTGACAAAAGGATTTAAAGGCAGGGTTCAAAACATCTGTATTATATAGCAATTATTAGAAGTAAGGCACTCTACATACAGTTCTTTTTTCCTAATCGACCAGCTTCCACCATTTTTTCTGTCAAACTACAGTTTCGTTCACCCATGAAAAATCGTGACTCTGTGGTCAAAACCTCCCCTGCAGCTTTGGCAGCTTCCTTTCTGATTTTGTATCCAATATCAATACCTACATACAACAGAAATGTAACTTCAATACTAACATGGTCACCCTGTTGTAATATTATTACCTAGGGTCTCTTTGAAACACCGAACTCACAGTAATGAATTGTCATTGCATCATTACTGGGAAAAATTAACCAACAAATACACTTCCCAGAAATTGTTTAACATTTTACTGAATACACTTAGTATCTGCATAAAATATACATGTATACTATAGATAATAGCACACATATTTATAAATGCTTACAAATTAATTTAAACCTATCAATTTCTATGAAAAAATAATGAAATGAACTGATAAACAGTAAAGTGCCTAAATTTGATGTCACTCTTGATAAGCTCCTATGACACAAAATGCCTACTATTGAAACTGAAATCAACGCAAATATCAAAATAACACCTTTTTTGTCTATCAAGCTTCTGCTTCAAAATGGGTGTACCAAAAAGCATGACAACAATTTTGCTTTCTTTTATCACCCATTTTTTTTTCATATCACTTGACAGGGCTGCAGTTTGTATTTTCAAATGAGTAAGGAATCACAGTCAGTTGTAAATTCTCTCTTTTTTTTTAAATGAATTAATTCAATCCTGACAGTCTCTAAAAGCTCATAAAGAGCGTCAACATCAAAATATTTCAAACAAATTCTTAAAATATTAGTGCAATAAAACGAGTAATATATATTCGATGGTAAAGGGGTGTTTTTCATGGAATGTATTCAGGAGCATCTACAGGAAACTTTTTATGTGTACTGTGTCTAGAAATAATCCTATTTAACCCATTACCAAACAATAACGATATTTGACCAGTTTGTTGCAGACAACCCTGGAAAACATAAACTTAATGAGCAACTTCTTCTTTTCCCACAATGTTTTCTGCCCTATTAGAAGATTATTTTTCAATTTCATCACATTTTGAAATGTTGTCTGCAAACTCTTCGAATTAGGGACAGTCTAAAATTTGACGGTTGGTAAAGGGTTAAGTGTCACCCACCTGATAAGTCTCGTACTTCAAACCTGCCCATAGGAAAACCAAAATCACGGAACACTTGATCAAATTCAGCTGGGGTTGAACCTTCTTCAACCAAAAACAAAGCCTGAATATTTAAATGAGAAAAACGATGAAAAAGAAGTATAAAAGGTTTTTGTTCAAAGTAAATTGGTATCCATGAGCTATTCAGTCTTGGATATTATTAATTAAAAAATTGATGGATTTCTCAATTGTGTATTTTTGAAAATTGGCTCTTAGTTTATCTACAATTTATTCATATCATCATGAAATGCATAGATTCAAAATGCTGTTATATCTAAAACATTCATTTATAAAATGATAATGAATAGATATATAATGTCTTCTCAAATCATAATGCTTTCCTCATGACAATGAGGAGCTTGGAGACATGACTACTGTTTTCTGTTTGCTCTCTACCAAACCTGATATTTATCTGGCAGTGTCCACACTGAAGGCTTTTGTTTTAAGTTCTTGTAAATGTACAAGACACTATCTCCAACCAGAAATTTTCATTGTTTAACCCATTACCAAACAAAAATGGCATTTGACCAGTTTGTTGCAGACAACCATGAAAACCATTGTGGGAAAAGGAGAAATTGCTCTCATCAAGCATTATTTCCTTTTCCCACAATGTTTTCTACACTATCAGAGGATTGTTTTTCAAATTCATCACATTTTGAAATGATGTCTTCAAACTCTTTCAATTAGGGACAGCTGAAAATTTGGTGTTTGGTAAAGGGTTAAAGTGGTTTGCAATCTACCAGACCTGGTCTTAGATAGGCAGCCTTCAAGCTGGAAGATGTAGCTTAATCAAGTATCAGAAATGGTCTCAAAACCGAAACTTTTATTTAAGAGGCCAACATTATTAGTCTTTCAATATGCCCAAGATGTAGTCTCCAACCCATGAACTTTAAGTTAACTTTCTTATGTACGGTATGCGGACTCAAACCTGCAACCTTACAGATGTAGGAGGTGTAGAGAGATATCCTTACCTCCTGCGAAAAAGGTCCATTCATTCTGTTGGCCACAAACCCAGTACAGGTACCAACTAGTACAGGCACCTGAAACAAAATTTTATACCAGAACCCAGTAGGCATACTGCAATATGTTATGAGCAATTCATCCTTTTGTAACAGTTATTTAAGTCTTTACCACATGCAGACAACATTTTTTACTTGAAGCTGATGACATTAGAAAAAAACCTTTGTAAACATGTGACAAACCTTTCAGTCCTGCTGTTGTGATATGTGAGAAGATGTAGGAAGCATTGTGACAAGCAAATTTCTCCATTTACCACAATGCATTTTGAAAGTTGTCTGCTGCAAGATGCAAAGATGTGGCTTTAGGTAGCTATGTGTCAAAAAGACTTTTGTTAGAGGGGTGTGAAAATAGAGGTATCATGGAGTAGGGCTAACACACCCCAGTAAATACAGATTGTAAAGTTTGAGATTTTAATTGTATCAAATCCAATGACTTCTACAGTTTAAATGGCAACACAAATCATAAAGTAACATTACCCTTCACCAAACAATAACATTTGACCACTTTGTTGCAGAACACTATGGAAAATGTTGTGGGAAAAGTAGAAATTGCTCGTAACAAGCAAGTTCTCCTTTTCCCACAATGTTTCCTACCCTATCATTGGATTGTTTTTCAATTTCATCACATTTTGAAATATCATCTGCAAACACTTTCAATTTGGGACAGTCGAAAGTTTGGCGTTTGGTAAAGGGTTTAAAGACCTTGATATGAGATAAACCATTCAAGCTTACCTTCTTGACAGTTGCTACATGTACAACCTAACAGCCTTCTTATTATGTGGTTACTAACAGAACAAAATCTGTGAGATAGTCTCTTTAACCTATTACCAAACAATACTGACATTTTAACAGTTTGTTGCAGACGACTATAGAAAACATGGTGGGAAAAGGAGAAATTGCTTGTTAAGAGCAATTTCTCATTTTCCCACAATGTTTTTTACCCTATCAGACAATTATTTTTAAATTACGTCACATTTTCAAATGTCCTCTGCGAACTCTTTCAATTTGGGACAGTCGAAAATTTGGTGTTTGGTAAAGCGTTAAAAAACCTTGATATGATATAAACCATTCCAGCTTACCTTCTTTATGGCCTTTCCAAGTTTCATGACAGTTGCTACAGTTTCTGGTGACGTATCTTTACCGTAGATATTCTCCAACAGTTTCATGATGTAAGACGGGGCAAAGAAGTGAGTACCAACAACCTTGTCTCGTCTCTGTGTAACACTCGCAATCTGAAAAGAGAAAGGGATTACAGTCGAGCATCGTTTATCCAGACACTTTCGTTCCCAGGAGTAATGTCCGTATCACCGAATATAAGTTGGAATCGTTTCCCGAATTTTGTCCAGAGCCAGAATGCGGATTTTCAGATTAAACTATACAATTAATGAAGGTAAGGACCATTCCGTACAAATTCTGTCCCGATGGCGAATATTCTGGATTAACGACGACCGGATTATCAAGGCTCGACTTTAAATCAATCTGTTTTGTATTTAAGTAGGCTTGACCGTATTGGTAACATTTGAAAATACAATGAAAGGCAGACTTCTAAAGGAAGCCATGGAACACTCATAGTAGTATAAGCTTCAATCTATTTCATATTCAAGTCAAGTGTACATAAATATGTCACCTCATGACACATCATTGAAACAATCTAAGCTATGAAAAGCTCGCTAATTTCTGTAGAAAACATTTTTCTAATTAAACCCATTCCAGCATGCGGGAATCTTGTGACTTGTCAAATATTCACACCAATATCAATTTCATTTTATTAATCAGCCATATAGGTTTTTAATATGTGCCTGTTTTCTGTTTTGCTAAGCAATTTCTATTTATCTGTTAATATCTAGGTACCATAAAGTAGATAAATAACTACTAACTTTAACATAAAACAGCCATAAAGTAGATAAATAACTACTGACTTTAACATAAAACAGCCATAAAGTAGATAAATAACTACTAACTTTAACATTAAACAGCCATAAAGTAGATAAATGACTGCTAACTTTAACATAAAACAGCCATAAAGTAGATAAATAACTACTAACTTTAACATAAAACAGTCATAAAGTAGATAAATAACAACTAACTTTAACATAAAACAGCCATAAAGTAGATAAATAACTACTAACTTTAACATAAAACAGCCATAAAGTAGATAAATAACTACTAACTTTAACATAAAACAGCCATAAAGTAGATAAATAACTACTAACTTTAACATAAAACAGCCATAAAGTAGATAAATAACTTTAACATAAAACAGCCATAAAGTAGATAAATAACTACTAACTTTAACATAAAACAGCCATAAAGTAGATAAATAACTACTAACTTTAACATAAAACAGCCATAAAGTAGATAAATAACTACTAACTTTAACATAAAACAGTCATAAAGTAGATAAATAACTACTAACTTTAACATAAAACAGCCATAAAGTAGATAAATAACTTTAACATAAAACAGCCATAAAGTACTACTCATAATCACAAAGATGTGAAGAAGAACTTTACAAAATTATGGGCTGAGTTATTTAACAGTTTTTGAAGCAAACTTCATGCATGCCTTGAAATGCTTTGCCGTGGCTAGACAAGTCACATGATTCACATAAAAATTATGTAATTCATCAAAAAACCAACAACGGGAATATTCATGATAGAGAATTTCTCTGATTTCATTGTTCCCCGACCTTTCACGAAATTCACATGGCTGCCCTCCTCTTACCGTTAATCTTTAACAAACCTTACAGACCAAACATTTTTAAAAGGATCTTATGTCTAAGTTACTCTTTAGGGGAATTAAGGGGAGTTTTAAGTAATCTTTTTATGTTAATTGTCAATTATTCTAGAACTTACACTATTTTACTGTCAATGAGTGTAATTATGGCTTAAAAAGCTTGAATATAAGTAAAATTAAAATCTCACTTTATCAATATCAAGTGTAGATGTATTGGAGCACAGGATTGTCTGAGGTTTACAGATCTTATCCAACCGTTTGAAGATGTCATGTTTCAGTTGTAGGTCCTCGTATACAGCCTCAATAACCTGAAATAAACAAAAACGAAAAGTTATTCATATAAACTTTTTAAACCCTTAGAATGCTTTGTTTTTTTCTAAAAATATGTTTTTGTGTCGTCTGCTTTCCAACACGTTAAATATCTGCTTAATTTTAATGAGGAAAAACTTAGAGTAGCAAACATGCTAGATCACAGGCCAGCTGCCAATTTACTTGGTGGCTGGCCTGGATTCAACCTGTTTGCATAAGTATAAAGTCTGTTCCAGCTCTATAAGGTTCAATAAACCTGTAGCAGACGATCTAAGGAAGCAATGTTTCAAAAGGCAATGGTTTAACTGAAAATTAATAAGAATAGTAAGAAGCTTTAATTTTTATTCTTTAGAATTGTCATCTTTAACATCCAATAGGAAGGAAAGATTAAACATAAAATGAATTCTCCAGAACAGCCACTTTTATCATACCATAGGAATAGACAAGATAGAGAATGCTCATAATAAGCAATTATTCTTATTGTCACAATACTTCTAATCCTTCTCCCAACGTACATTTTCATGTGAGCTATTGGTACAATGTTTATTGTTCAATTAACGATGAAAGTCATATTTGTCACATTTGTAATAATTAACAACCATCATTGGCATGTTTACATGTTTTTAAGTGCAACTTATTCTGTTGTCCATACAAATATCAGGGTTTCCCCTTGACCCTTACCTTAATGCTATTTAGGTAACTTTTGATTCTTTATATATGGATTCGTGAATGGAAAATAATGTTTTTAGGTGTCATATCCAGGAATTGGGAGCCATATGTTATTTAAGTTGGGGCTCAAGGAAAGGTCTGGAATATTTTTTTTTTTTTTTTTTCAATTTGACTTTTCACAAAAAATGGGGAATGGTTTATGACTCTTTCATAACCATCATTTAACCCTTTACCAAATGCCAAGTTTTCTACTGTTCCAAATTGAAAGAGACTGCAGACGACATTTCAAAATGTGATGAAATTGAAAAATAATCTTATGATAGGGCACAAAGCATTTGGGAAAAGAAGATATTGCTTGTTACAAGCAATTTCTCCTTATTCCACAATGGTTTGCAAAGTCGTCTGCAACAAACTGGTCCAAAGTCTTCATTGTTTGATAATGGAATAAGATAAGGGGATGTGACACCTACCAAGTCTACGTCCTTAAGCTCGTTGATGTCCACTGTATGTTTCAATGTTGCGAAACATTTTTCAGCTTGGGCCTTGGTCAATTTACCGAGTCGCACTGTACCCATTAACTGCATCTTCATGACCTCTACCCCCTTATCTAAAAACTGGAAATAAGGAAAACAAATTTGTTTATTTATATGTTTTTTTTACATCACTTCAACATAATTTCAGTTAAGTTGCAATGCCCAACTATAAATGATAGAAGAAGACCCCCATACTCAACCGCCCATAAGGGCTGATCAAGCCAGGTAGAACTATAGGCATTCCATAAGTCAGTCTGGAGACTACTGCTCATGAAATCAAATTGCCATCACTTAGATTTGATTTTAAGTTCTGTACTCCAATATTAGGCCATGGAGGCCCCTTAGGCATACATAATGTACATGTAAGTAGGGATGCATTAAACTATTAATATATTACTATTCTAATTTTTTCTTCTACTATATACTAGCATCCACATCCAAAACTATTTTCAGAATACTAATAATCAACTATAATGTACAATAAAGAAACGTTTCTAGCTGTCCAGATAAAAATAAAGAGTTAACTTTGGGTAGATTTTTAAACTCACTATCAATATGATACAAATCAATCATTGTTACACAGCAAATGTAGTGGAGGAGAATGGTCCAGGGGAGAGCCCCGACTTTGGGATGAGAGGGTCGTGGGTTCAAATCCCATGATTAGTGAGAAGCTCCTTGCAACCTTTCATTAACCCATTACCAAACAATAACAACATTTAACCAGTTCCTTGCAGTTACCTCAGGGAAACATGGTGGGAAAAGAAAAAATTGCTCGAAACGAGCAATTTCTCCTTTTCCCACGAAGTTTTATGCCCTATCAGAAGATCCTTTTCTCAATTTTCATTACATTTTGAAATTTTGAAACTCTTTCAATTTGGGACAGTTGAAAACTTGGCATTTGGTAAAGGGTTAATCGACATATGCTGCTAGTACTGGTGGTGTATCCAAGAAGTAGAATAGCAAGAAAATGGGAATGGGATAAAATGTATCATTACTTTGCTTCATAAGCACAATGGACATGACTTTCTCTGCAAACGCAGAATAACATATCATCAATGACTAAATGTGTTAAAATTGATCCTCACCTCTTTATTTTGTTCCACAAGAACACATGGATACCCAGATGTGATGAGTGACAAGGCTATGCCACTCCCCATTGTACCTGCCCCTAATACACCTGTTGTTTTGATTGGGACGGGTTTGGCAGTCTTGTAATTGCCTCCATTTGGCATTTGCCACTGAAAAAATGGTTAAAATATGTATACATAAAGAACATTAAAGATCAAATATATCTAGAGATACATGATAGTACATACTCCTTCATTGCTTTCAGAGAAAAGATATTGTTTTGACTTTTACTAGAATTTAATTCTTTTCTTTCATTTTATTTTCAACCATACTAAAAAAAGATGCTGCTTTCATAAGAAAAAAGATTACATTACACAGGTCTCAAAACATCTCACTTAACTGCATTTGCATCAAAAGACCTTCGAAACAAGTGTTACAAATACAATTTATGCAATTCATCCTTTTGTCACACTTTTTTTTTCCAAGAATTGTCAATAAAATGTACATTTTCATGCTATTTTCTTCCATTTTTCAAAGCTCTCAATGTGGATCGGACATACAGGCTTTAAAGGAAAAATTAAGCCACTTTAAGATAAGATATTGACATGCTTTTTTCACATATTTGTCTCTTGACAAAGAAAACAACTAATAGCGTCATTGGCTAACTCAAATTGAAACTACCTTCTCAAAATCCGTTTTTCAGTCAAGAAAGCTTAATGGTTGCACAATACTACATAACTCTACTTATCTATCTCTCATAAAAGAAAAGCAAGTTTTTACTGTTACTACTTTTGCTACTGTCGTGCACTTCAAGAAAAAAGGAAGTATTGTCCCATAACCTAGAGTACTAAATTGCACATTAGAAAAAAGGAGTATATTAGTGCTATACCTTACACTACTGATCTGCACATCAACAGAAAGGGCTTAATAATCTGTCATGTAACTTACACTACTGATCTGCACATCAACAGAGAGGGTGTGATAATCTGTCATGTAACTTACACTACTGATCTGCACATCAACAGAGAAGGCGTAATAATCTGTCATGTAACTTACCCTACTGATCTGCACATCAACAGAGAAGGCTTAATAATCTGTCATGTAACTTACCCTACTGATCTGCACATCAACAGAGAAGGCGTGATAATCTGTCATGTAACTTACCCTGCTGATTTGTCGCTCCGCAAAGAACGCATATCGTTGAGCCCGAGATTGTGAGCCAGGTCGTAAGTAGGTTATATATTCCGTCTCTAAGGCAATGCCTTTCTCATATGGTACCATGGCAGAGTTGATCACAGATTTAACACAATACTGTAAAACAAAATATGTCAGAAAGCACAATCACTTTTTAAACATCACATCAGCAGATGTCCTTAAAACATTGTGACAGAAGGAGAAATGGCTTATGTTTAAGGTAGTTGAAATATCGCAAGCTAAAATTCAAACTCACGTCTAAACTTTTTTATCTTTTTCCAATGCAATGGCTACAGAAGTCTATTTATGTAACCAATTTCCTAGCCTTTAGTAATTAGGAGCAAATCATGTTGAGCAGTTTATCCCTTTGTCATTTTATTTCCTCAACATTGCCAAAGAGTAAATGTATTCTCAATTTCTTCAAACTATTCAATTTTTGCCAATTTTAGCTGATTTTATTTTGGCAAGGCTCACATTTCCATGGGGTTGTTAAAGAGGACGCAGAATTTAATTTGAATTGGGATAAACAAAAATAGGTTAAGCAAATTTCTGGCTGAAAATAGTGTTATGAAATAGAGAAATTGCTTGGACACACTACTCTATCAAAATTGGGTATTAAGGCCTTTTTCAACAGTATTTCAGTCATATTGTTGAAGTCATTCTGATATTTCTCATCAGTACTTCACAGTATTCTTTCCAAGCCACCGATTGCTTTCATTCATGACCATAATTCATATGTAGTGGGAGACATTCATTTCATGTACCATTGACTTCATTAACCCTTTCCCAAACAATAATGACATTTGACCACTTTGTTGCAGACAACTTAAGAAAACATTGTGGGAAAAGGAGTAATTGCTCGTAACAAGCTATTTTTCATTTTCCCACAATGTTTTCTGTCCTATCAGAAGATCATTCCAATTTCTTCACATTTTGAAATGTCGACTGCGAACTCTTTCAATTAGGGACAGTCGAATAATTGTTGTTTGGGAAAGGGTTAAACGTGGAAAAGACTATTGTCTTAATCATCTATCCAATTTAATCCAAGTTGAATGCACTACAGACTGACCTTACAAGGCTATGCAGCCTTATTTTGGTAAAAGCTACAAAATGAAATAGAAATGATTGCTACTTACAATTGGAGCAATGAACCCTTTGTATTTAGTCTTGACTTGCATCATTGCACCTGTAAAATTAACAGACATATCCCATGTTCATCACCTGGGTCTAATTTTGTACTCAATATTGATAAAATTATCTTTATGTCACTATGGATGACATCAAACATCCAAAAGAACTTCAGATTACCAAAGGCTGTTGGCCCATTGGTAAAAAAAAGGATGGGTCAATTTTTAAATGATAGGTCCAAAAATATACCAAAGTCACTCTTTATGTATGGACACCATTCATTTTTGCGAAATTTTTGGAAAGCCCTAGAATTGTGAATACCTTAAATACTGTATTTGAAATAATTTTCTACTGATTTTCTAGTAAGTTAGCAAGAAAGAAAGACCAATCTTAAACAAAAAAGGGCATAAAAAAGAATTCCCTTATGGTAAAGGGTAGAAAATATAACAACAAAATTAATGGTTGAATAGGAGCAAATTGTTCGGATAAATAATTTCGTAGAAATGCATCAGACAAACATAGTTTTTACACAATACCCATGCTGTCTGCTATTGTTTCAATTTGAACCAGGTCAGATATACCATATTTGGAAAAGAAGGCCACTGTGACATCCTTTCCTCCTCATCTGCTTTATGTTGAAAATGAGTATATATAATATTTATATATCCCTTTACCAAATGTCCTATTTCTTATTGTCCCAAATTCAATAGTTTGCAGAAGACATTTCAAAATGTGATGAAATTGAATAATAGTCTTCTGATAGGGCAGAAAACATTGTGGGAAAAGGAGATATATGTTGTTAAGAACAATTTCTCCTTTTCTCACAAACTTTTCCAGAATCTTCAGCAACAAACTGGTCAAATGTTGTTATTGTTTGGTAATGGTACATAGAGGGTTCAATGCAAGACTACAGTAAGTGCTTCACAAACATAGAAAGCTGGCTGGCATGACTTACTGTCCATGATCTTGTTCAAATCTCCATCCACCTTAACTTTCTTATTTCTAAGACAAACCAAGCTGGTATCAATGTTGGCCTTTGACTTGATAAATCGAATCCCCTCTTCAATAATGTTGCCAGCAACTAACTGCAATACAAAATACAATGTATGACAAAGATCACATAGATCTACTACTAAAAACTCACTACTACACTTAAAGTTTAAGTGCGTCATAGGATTATTTTTTTAAACTTTCTAAAATAAAGGAATAAGGATTAATTTAACATTTCAGCAGAGAAACCAATAGCATATACAATGAATTTTGACATTTTTCATTTTATAAAAATCCAAGGGAAATTCGACATAATCTAAATATAGCATCAAGCTATGAACAACCGGTCATGTGATGCTCACGTGATACCAAGACTACACGCTGAAAACAAAAATGGACGCTGACGCTAATGCTAATATCTTCTAAGTCAGGTGTACATTGTCATGTGACAGGAACTTGACAGCCCATGTGACGTAACTAATTACCAGCTGTAGTAACATACAAAAGTCGAGGTTGTGGGGGTTTTCCATCAATATCTTCATTTATACCACGATTTTGTCTGATTTTTTTTAATGAATATTTGTTAGAAGCATAGCTGAATACCATACGCAAATTCTACTTTTTACCTATATATATTTAGTGTATGACGTCCAGGATCTTTAAGAGCAGAAATATTGCATAGTTCAATTCCCTACTTTAATTATGTTACCACCTACTTATCACCCTACAAAGAATTGAGGAAAATTGCATATTGCCAGCAACTAACTGCAATACAATTTTTTTAAAATAAATGCAATGCTTCAAATGCCTAATCCCATCTTCAAAATAAAACACAAACATGAACCTGAAAAACAGAAGCTGATTAATCCAGGGACCCCTGTATAACATGCCAGGGATGATTCTAATAAGTACCCACTAGATAGGGTTTAAAGAAGCAATAAAGTAAGGGAAATATGCCTTGTATCTCAACCAGTGTTCTCAATAAAAATTGGTTGAACAGGCCAAAACAAAATCTGAAAAGGCCACTTGGAGAGGGAGGGTCCATTTTTTTAATAGCATCTCTGCAAATCTGAAACGGTCAAAACATAATTTGAAGCGGTCAGTTTGGCCTAAGGCGTGTTCGTATTGAGAACACTGCATACCTGATCAATAATACCCATTTTTAGTGCAGTCAGAGCATTCACATGTCTTCCTGTGGTGATCAAATCAAGAGCGTTTGTCAGACCAGCCGCCCGGGGCAATCTCTGGGTTCCCCCAGCACCAGGTAATATCCCAATCTGTACCTCGGGCTGCCCAACCCTGCAAGATAAAGTTGGGTAAGTGTCTTGCTGATAATTCCCCCCCCCCCCCCAAGATATCTTTAGTGTATCCACATAATTATGAAGGTTCAATGAAGAATTTACTTGACCAATTACCAAACAATAATGACATTTGACCAGTTCATTGCAGACGACTCTGGAAAACATTGTGGGAAAAGGAGAAATTGCTCTCAGGGAGCAATTTATACTTTAACCACAATGCTTTCTGCACTATCAGGAGATAATTTTTCAATTTCATAGCATTTTGAAATATTGTTTAAAATGTCTTTCAATTTGGGTCAGTCGAAAATATAGCGTTTGGTAAAGGGTTAAAACCAAAATAAACTTTATCACTGCATATTTACTTAAACAATGACAAGACTTTAGTGTTCTATAATTTATGCATTTCCAGTTAGCCATCTTTGGTCATGATCATTAAGAATACACCAAACCATCTGGTTGGTCAAATAACTTGTTAAAGCGTGTTAACCATCAAGTTATAACAATCTTTTCACTCATTATAACAACTTACTACTTAATAATAAGGAGCTAAAGCAGTGCACATGTCACCGCTCTGCCATTGTATGTATCTGATTCAGATATTTTTTTAAAAAAAGTTAATCCTATCAGCAAACAATCATGACACTCTTTCAATTTGGGACTGTCAAAAATTTGGCGTTTGGTACAGGGTTAAAGGTGTTTGTTCACAGATGTAAGGAAATTTGGAAGTAAAACATTAATTTCTCTAAAACTGCACAACAGCTGTACTGTTATATAATATGTACATGTACTGAAGAATAATAATTGGAAGCAAAATTCGATCCCTTTTAATCCCTTCAAGAATGTATACAATGAATTAACATGTATTTCAATTCAATAGTGTGACATAGCTTTTGAGATCTACTGCATATAAACTGAAGATAATTAAATAAATTGACGCTCCCTGATTTATTAATGCCTCCATTACCTTCTTTTAATTGTATATCATACAACAATACACAAACTGTATTGTTTCAATGATTTTAATGACATTTTGATTTTCAAATTTTCTCATTAATTTTGTGAACGAGCACGTTTAAAGGCATACTTAGCAGATCTAAGGGCAATCCTGTAATGACAGAACAGGGCGATTTCCAGACCTCCACCAAGAGCAAACCCCTCTATGGCTGCCACAACTGGCTTGGTCATTGCGTCTATCATATCTCCAATTTCTAGGATCCATATACCTACAACATAGGACAAAATGGCATGACAAGTTTTAGTTGAAAGGTAAACTGATTCTGTTGAGTACCCACAGAACAGGATTAACCCTTATAATGCTGTGTATTATCTAATAATAGATCTTTGTGTCGTCTGCTTTCCTAAACCTTATATATCTGCTTAATTTTTGTGAGGAAAGATACTCAGAGTAGCAAACAGGTAAGATCACAGGCCAGCCGCAGATATTTCTAGACCTGACTAACTCACAGAATGCATCCAAATACTAACAAAACTAACTGTGTCTGTTTGAATTACATGGTGCCATCATCAGTACACCTATCCATGTTAGTATTCATAAACAGACAGATTTACAAATGTCCAACTGCATGATATGCATCCCTTTGCTCAGGTCGTAACTTTCTAACTCTTATATTACCATCAGTACACCTATCCATGTTAGTCAAGAATTCATATACAGAAAGTTTAAACAAATATCTGATTTCATGTTAGACATACCTTTGCTTGGGCCGTCAAACTCTCTGATATCAGCACCGGCACAGAACTGCCCTCCTTTCCCACAAAGCACCACACCGATAACATCTTTGTCCGCTTTTGCTTTCTCGAGTCCTTCTGCTAACCCGTTACGAACATGGGCACTGGACAAACAAAAGGTCTTATATTCATGTAGAAAAAGAACTGAAGATAAGTAGGGTATTCTCATTGCTCAGGTCTTTATTTCTTTTTCTAAACCCTACATTGTTTGGTTGGTAAAGATAGTCAGCTCATCAAGACAATTTTAATGAGTACCCACAACATAGGGTCTTTAAATAGCCTTTATCAGTTTTTGAAAAAAGGTGCTTGTAAAGGGCTGAAGATTATATTCTCATATGGATCCCTGAACTTACCAAAATGTTTGTTATTAAGTTATACATGACAGGTATAGCATGGATACTTCCCTTTCTCTATAGACTGCCATTAACAAACTCATGTCACAAGCTTTCAACTAATTTAAGAATCTGTTTATTCAACCTTTTGCCAGTTTCTTTTCCATTTTGGTGAAGAATTGCTTTTTTCATATGAATTCAACTCCAGCAGACATTTGATAATGCAAAGATTAAAAGAAATTACACCATTTTCAGTTTTGGTATATGATAAAGGTACAAGCATGTGACAGTATCAGGAGAAGTGCCCCCTAATTTCACGAAGGCGGAGAAGTGCCCTCCCACTAAATTGGGAGGGTCAGAAACACTTTGCAATTTGATCGGAGTTAAACGCCATCATTTATTTTGGGGACCAGCCCAATCACTGAGTACGTACTTGTTACCTTTGAAGAGAGCAGGTAGCATTTTATCATAATATCATATTTAACAGTCGAGATCAGTAATACAGAAAACAAGCGAAACAATCATTTTTGAAGTTTGTATATGATTTCATGAAATTGCTAATTCATGAATTTTGTGGATCTTTGTCTGAACTGCGGAAAAAAAGACAGGATAAAATATAATTCAGTCTCGAAAACTTTGTGAGCATATGATGAACATTGACGACGTTTGTTCTTTTGTCTTTGGTTACCCTGCACATGAGGAAAAACATCTTGCAGAAGGGTATTCTTTAAGGGGAAACAACACCAAGGAGGGCTTGTTTGTGTAACCAGTTTTAACGAGAGGGCATCTCTCCGCCCCCTAAATTCTTGTAGGAGGGCAGTTCTCCGCCCAGTTAAAAATGTTTGAGGGGACACTTCTCCGGGAGGGCACTTTTCTGTGATCTGCATGTGACTCCTTCATACATCAGTACGGGGCTAGGGCTTTAAAGTGACTTGCCCAAAGCCACTCCAGTGGTGTTGGTGGGGCTTGAACCCAGGAATCCCGAGTTCTGAGTCCACCACCTTAACAACTGAGCCACCCAGGAAAATGTGCACACTATATGCAAATTCTCCTTCAATAATAAAGTTTTCTACCCTTATAAATTAATCAAGATCATTGGAAGGATTTCTATCAAAACAAAATACACTGGCATTTAAAAAATTAAAGCTATGAATAGCTGGCTGCAACTATGTGTACTTAAATGAAGTGCTATAAATAAACAATTAAGATGATTATGACAACAGGATATATTGCTCATCTCGATATCTTTAAAAGCCATTTCTGCAGAGGTGTCCAAAAGAGCAATCTATTACAGTAATAATTGAATCTGATAGGTTTTCTAAATACCTGAGTGCATTGACAGGTGGGTTATTCAACTGTATAATAGCCACCGAGTCTTGAACACTGTAGTCTGCCATATTCGTCTCTACACTGTTTGTCTAAATCCTGTGTTTTAGCCTTTTGAATTATAACTATATCCTCCAGACCAAAATTTGAACCTTGTATGACAGAATAGTGATATTGTAGGTCAGGATGTAGCATGATATCTAAAAATAGATTTGAGGCTAAGATAAAACTTGTGTTTAAAAAAGTTAACAGTAATGTTATGTGGAAATAAAGGGGTTAATCCATTACCAAACAATAACAACATTCAACCACTTTATTGCAGACTAATCTGGAAAACATTGTGGGAAAAGAACAAATTGCTTGTAATGAACATTTTTTCCCTTTTCCCAAAATGTTTTCTGCCCTATCAAAAAGTTTATTTTCGAATTTCATCACATTTTGAAATGTTGTTTGCAAACTCTTTCAAGTTGGGACAGTTGAAAATTTGGTGTTTGGTAATGGGTTAAGACAAATAAATAGCAGACAACTTACACTTTTACAACATCGTCTGCTATGTACAGTGTATGCATGGCAAACTCTACTACCAGAGTATTGTTCCCACTATGTTACATTAAACTCGGATAAATAAAGCTGTAATAACTAAATAAGATTTCAGTCCTCATGACCAAGATTTAATTAAAGCAATTTACTGAATGAGTTTTGGATTACTTACTACTAACACTAACTGCCGTTTCCTGATATCGTTTATTCATGAAAATCTAGAAAGATGCAGACCCGAAATATCATTGATTATTAGAGACGGTTTATTCATTTGAATTGAACTTTAATTGATAAAATCCAACAATAATCAGTGATACACATTCAGCCCATATATTAATACACATTCAGTGTGAGTAAGGAGGGTGCATTGCTCCTCAAAACATTAATAACAAAGATAAACAAACCGTATTACAAATGGCGTAAATTGGAAAAGGGAGATAACTATGTGATTTCTAATTGTAGTCCATGGAACAAGGGGAGTAATTAAAGCCGTATATTCATGGGTCCTGCATGCATACAAGGGTCCCTGCATACCATACCCGCACCCCTAATGTGGGGTATACGTATGCTCCAGGCTTCACTGGACTAACGGGTTTCTTACAAGTGTATTTTGATTCATTCTTTATTTTGTATCTGCGATTTTGGGATGTAATAGTTGTTGAATACATAAGATTTTCACCAGCATTATCAAACTTTTTCAGCAAACTCATCATCAAGAGTGGTTATTGAAGCAGTAGAACTAATATATATTTATAGTCTAATCAGTTTATTCACTTTGCACGATAGCATCAACATCAAGCCTAATGTGGTGAGAACTCTGTGTTTCAAAAATGACAATAGCAAAACATCTTTAAAATACTTGGATTTGGTGTTTGTTTAGTCTCAATAATGATCTGCGAACGAAGCTTTTTTCAACATTTGGACATTTATCGTGCTTTGCTTAGAAGGCGTCAGTCAAAATAGCAATAGCCTTCGAGACCAGTTACCTGGACTACCTATAAGGGCCAATCAAGCCAGAAAACCCATGAGCATTTTGTAAGTCAGCCGGGAGACTACCTCTCATGAAAGTCCAAATCCCTTACCGGGATTTAAACCCAAGCGGAGAAGGGTCGTGTGATTCCAAGTTCTGTACTCTAACCCCAAAGGATTACCTAATATTGTTTAATCTGTAGCAAAAATTGCACATGTATTAATGTCGTCTGTAATGTAGAAGGCATTTGATCGTACATTTGTGAAATCGTGGAATAATACACGAGTGCGTTTCGGTTAACCCATTACCAAAAAATAAAGACATTTTACCAGTTTGTTGCAGACGATTTTGGAAAACATTGTGAGAAAATGATAAATTGCTCTTTACAAACAATTAATCCTTTTCCCACAATGTTTTCTGTCCTATCAGATCGTTTTTCAATTTCATCACAATTTGAAATGTAGTCTGCAAACTCTTTCAATTTGGGATAGTAAACATTTAGCGTTTGGTAAAGGGTTATATGCATAAGAAACTAAAGAACGAGTTTTCACGCGTATTATCGTGTGCACGAATGACATTTACACACTCTTCACAGATCTACGATGGAACATCCGATCATTAACATGTCGAGAAATTTATTCGTTTTGTTTATGGATATGTGGTCCTGCGTGGCTCAGTGGTTAACCCTTCCCCAAACGACATATTTTCGACTCTCCCAAAGAGTTTGAAGACGTCATTTCAAAATGTGATGAAATTGAAAATCATTCCTCAGATAGAGCAGAAATCTTGTGAGAAAAGGAAAAATTGTTCTTAGCGAGCAAGTTCTCCTTTCCTACAATGTTTTCCAGAGTCGTCTGCTACAAAGTGGTTAAATGTCGTCATTGTTTGGTAATGGGTTAAGGTAGTGGACTCAGAACACGGGGGTACCGGGAGTGGACTTTGGCAAGTCACTTCAGACCCTAGTACTGGTGCAATCAGGAAAGCCGTTCCAGAACTGAAAAATGTAGGAACGGCACTGACGAACCGGACTCATAGGGGACCTGTGTCAGTTAATGTCTCCTATCTATTTTATATGAATATGATGAACAATGCTGTGTATTTGCCATGTGTTGTGGCGTCATCCATTTTAAATTCCAAAACTTGAAGGGAAGAATCATTTGCATGTTTGTTTCTTCGCTTGATCTACTATACTTTTGATCATGAACGCATTTGTAACTTTGCACAATAAAATGAGCAACTGGTAATTTCACTGTTTGTCATTTGTAAAATGTGGTTATGGGACGTACAATCGAGCTTATGCCAGTCAGGAGTGTAATAAATATGTATAACATACTGTAAGACAATATCCTACTAACTATCTTCGGTTCAATACAAGACTATAGTAAGTGCTTAACCCTTTCCCAAACAATAACAACATTTGACCACATTGTTGCAGACGACTTCAGAAAACATTGTGGGAAAAGGAAAAATTACTCGTAATGAGCAATTTCTCCTTTTCCCACAATGTTTTCTGTCCTATCAGAGGATTATTTTCCAATTTCATCACTTTTTGAAATGTCGTCTGCAAGCTCTTTCAATTTGGGACAGTCGAAAATTTGGTGTTTGGGGAAGGTTTAACATTGCAATGAAGCATAGAGTAATAAGGTAAAGTACGGACCATTGAAGATTGCAGTGAATGATAAAGGATTTTCACCATGGCTTCTCCAACGTCCTATGATTGTATGAATTTAATGTTAAACATTAAAATTTGCAACAAAACATTGCCAACCTGCTTACAAAATCACTAACTAGTGCAATGAAAGAACGAAACAAATACAGAGACTTCATTTATTCAATTTTATTAAACATATTTAAACTAAACAATCATTTAAGTAACATACCTGTATGGGATATGTAATTCACATTCAAGTCCAGCCTCTTTTATAAAATTGTTAGGGTTTTTATAACACATTCATCATCATGTTAGTTTGTATGCCATTCTCTGTCACTACAGATATATATGTGGATCGTAGATACATAGTGAAGATCTCAGATGTTTTATTATGGTCTCCATGTGTATACACAAACTATCTTGGCTTGACAAGATAAATAATATATGCCATGATATTCTATAAAGTCATTTCCTTCAATGCAATGTATGTAATTTAGATTGAAAAACTGATACTGCCCAGTTAATAAGGCATGTGAAATTTACAATAAGTTTTTGTTTTTGGCATCAAAAGAATTCAATTAATATTTAAATCTTTGGTAACAAGACTTTAAGCACTGGATGCTCAAAACTTCTCAAAATCAACTGCTAAAAGATAGAGTTTGAATCAAGAGTCGTTTCTAACATTAATAAGAAAGCTCAAAATCTATATCTTCTTTTGGAGACAATGTTTTATGAAAAAACCCAAAAAGTAATGGAAACATATTGAACATTCACCCAGTCAAAAGGATCTAAATCATATCATAGCAGCAGTTAGCTTATCCAAGGGTCCTGTTTATTTAAGCAAGTGTTACGAAAGGAATAGAAAAAAAAAGCCTTTATTCAGGACACTTCTCCCTCATTTTTTCTTATGACCAATAAACCAGTTTACATGATAAACAGGGAGTTATAAGAGAGTGGAAGCAAATCAAACAATCACAAACACATTGTTTATCTAGTCGGGGCCCTAAGCTGGTCTATTTTTGTGTTCGTCCGGCTGTTAGGGAAAGGTGTAGGGTTGTTAGAGGCCAAATACGGCGTCGGAGATGGCATAGTTGTGGAAAAGGAAGCAAAATATTCTGCAGAGAATGCGATGACGTCCTCCGGTTTTCTCAGCAGCAAAAATTGCATGAAGTCTGCGAGTAAAGCCTTGAGTTCTGGGTGCTGTCGCATGTACTTTGAGTGATCAGCTTTCAGCTCCTCCTGAAAACAAGAGGTAAAGTGTCTTAAACCCTTTACCAACGCTAAACTTTCCACTTTCCAAAATTGAAAGAATTTGCAGATGACATTTCAAAATGTAATAAAATTGGAAAAAAATCTTCTGAAAACATTGTGGGAAAAGGAGAAATTGCTTGTTATAAGCAATTTCTCCTTTTCCCACAATGTTTTCCATAGTTGTCTGCAACAAAATTGTCAAATGTCATGTTTTTTTGGTAATGGGCATCAAAAGCAATGCCAGACAACAAAAACAAGCTGAAAAAAGTTGTTTTCCTAATTATATTGAGTAGAAGCCATTCTGAAAGTTCAATAATTGCTCATTTGGCGTAATTTATCATTTTTGAACACTCGTTTCTACATTCTTCCACGGCAGATACAATAAACTGAGTAAGGGGCTGTTAGGTGTAAGTAAGTTCAAATGATTATTTTGATGCACCTGTAGTATAGCAAAAGGCATAAGAAACCATTGTAACAAAAGGGAACATAACAAACTATTCCTCCTGTGAAACTAACATCTACTCGGATCACAAAGTAAATGCCATCTTTAGCTATCTGCAGCTGTTGTCATTTTGGACTAGCTACCAAATCCATATTTGGGACAGGTTAAAAAAAATGTCATACAAAATGGTTTAATCATTATACAAGTTGTTTTGCTATTTCACCTTTTGCTAAACAGAATATTTTCTAAATTTTCTATCATTAGTAAATTATTGTTTTGAACAAATCACAAGTCTCAATAGTGAAGTTTATTATGAAGGTTTTTGGCCCATTTCTATCTAAATTGTCATTTTCATAAACAAATTTGGGATGAGTAACCCATTACAGCTTTGAAAAACATTGTGGGAAAAGGAGAAATTGCTTTTTAATTAACAAGCAATTTCTCCTTTTCCAACAATGTTTTCTGCCCTACCAGAAGATTTCTGTTCAATTTTGAAACATTTTGAAATGTCGTCTGCAAACTCTTTCAATTTTGGACAGTTGAAAATTTGGTGTTTGGTAAAGGGTTAAAGATTGATTTAAAGCATCAGTTGTCTTCCTTACCTTTCTGTCCAAGAACTGTGAGTAAAGCTGAGCATCGTCTTCCCATCTAAGCGGTTGTTTTTCAAATGTGGGCTTGGGAGGCTCTTCATCTGAATAGTCAACATCAACAAATTAAACACAGTATCTACACACTTGTCAACAAAATAAACCCAGTATCTTCTTGTAAACTCACTTCCATTTAATCTGGGATTTCTTATTATTGACAAATTTATGTACCGGTAGATACTTTTACTCAATTTCCTTCAAATTCTCTCAAAGATTTTATGCAAACCTTTTGGATTTTGGAAAAAGATGAAGACATTTGAATCATGTTTCATGATATTTTCCTCTCCAGATAGACTTTAATGTATCGTCACTTATCTGAAGTAAAAACATGCTAAGAATAATATGTAATTGAAAGATTTCTATCTCTTTAAATGTGGTTTTTTTTTTCACATCAGGTCAACAAATTCTTAGGTATATCGCAATAAATGGCTCATAATGTATGGAGAAAATGAAGGAAGACCCCCCCCCCCACACTTCACTCCGAAAAAGGGCTAGTCAACCTGAGAAGAGGCCTTCTGATTTCAAACTCAACAACTTAATCTCTAGGCAAAGAAAGCCTCTTTTATAGAATGAGAAATGACAATGAGAGCTTACCCCTGATAATATATGGAGGTACGAAAGCTAACTTCATAGTAACCGGAGATCCCACTTGCACCCTGTTGGTCAAGTGACTGAAATGAAAAAGGTTTTTGTGTTTATGGTTAAATGCCATTTAAAACTATAAATTTCAGGCTTTTCTTGTGTTTACTTGATCCAAACTTTCTTGTTTATAACTGAAACTTTCCTATTTATAATAGGAACTGGCTTTTGATTGATTAATGTTATCTTTTGAATTAAGAATACTGAACATCAAATGTCATCTCCATCTTATGAAAATGAATAATATATGTCAAAGTAAAAGGAAACTGCTTTCTAATACACAGAAAATATACATCAAGGACCATTGTATCACATATTGATTGTCAAAGTAAAATGAAAACCCCTTTTTCACAAGGAAAATAAACATCAATGATCATCAAATCAAATTCTGATCGTCAAAGTAAAAGGAAAATTCACAGTAAATATACATCAAACGCCATCTAATCACATTTTGATTGTCAAAGTAAAATGATAACGCTTTTCATACATGGAAAATATTCATTAACCCATTACCAAACAATAACGACTTTTGACCAGTTTGTTGCAGATGACTTTTGAAAACATTGTTGGAAAAGGAAAAATTACTCTTAACAAGCAATTTCTTCTTTTCCAACAATGTTTTCTGCCCTATCAGAAGATTATTTTTCAATTTCATAACATTTTGAAATGTCGTCTACTAACTCCTTCAATTTGGGACAGTAGAAAATTAGGCGTTTGGTAAAGGTTTCAAGACCACCAAATCACTTTTCCAAAGGAAATTCATCCCATGTGTGCATCTCCAAAAACAGGCCAGGGAAGGTCATAAATTTTTCAAATAAAACACTCACCCATCAGCCATGAAGTAAGACTGCCAGGTAGTAGGAAGATCAACAGATGAGTTGATTGTTCTCTCAATCCCCAACACTTTGATTTCTGTTTTATCAACAGTTTGGGTCCTTTCCTCCAGTCTTTTCTGTAAACAAAACAACAAAGATGGTTATTATATAAACGAAACAACGAAAATAGTATTTTCATAAACAAAACAACAAAGATAGTATTTTCATAAACGAAAGAATAAAGATAGTATTTTCAACAAACAACACAACAAACTCAGTATTCTTTATAATCAAAACAACAAAAGAAGGAGAAGTATACTACACACAAAAGACTGCTGACTCAGTGCTTTATAACAAGGAAAAATCAATTGTAATTTCATAAATATTTAATAAAGACGATCAAATCAAAACATTGCTATATCAATGAAAAACATAAGCATTACAAGAAATACTTAATGTAGACAAATCTTACATACAAACATGTTGCGTAAAGGCTACGAGGCATCAAAACTAACGTATCTATAATTTTGTCATATATAGGAGTGGCTTACTCACTTTCAAGTTGTAAACTTATTTTATTACACCTGTAGAAGAAAACTTTAAAGAAATGGTGAAACAAACATTTAACCTTTTTGTCACCCTTGTTTCTGCTCAATCTCTCTAAGGAAATGACATTTCCGCTGCCCATAATCTTATGTGCCATTTTTTCTACTTACAAACAACATGAAATTGCTTTCCAGTCATCAGCTCAATCATCCTCAATATACAAAAGAATAGAAAAAATAAGGATAAAATTAACACCACATTTGATTCTGAAACATTGTTCCCATTGTAACAAAAGCACAACTAGATGTTTTTTCCCTGTGTTATCTGCTGCAATGGAAATTGTAATAACAAGTATCGAGCAATGGATAATACTTACATAAATAGCTGGGCACAGATTGGTGTCTGAGTCAAAGGAGATTAATTGGAAATCTTCTGGCACCCCCTTCTCTATCAACAATCTGTGTAATAATAAATTGGACCCTGGAAAAAATTAAAAGGTATCAAGTCATAAACAACTAATTACTAGCAAGTCAAAAAATATTGTTGCCAAAGGAGGAAATACTCAAATGAATATTTCTGATCTTTTTTAACAACTTCATAAATCTTCAGAAGCATACACAGGGAAGGCAATTGTGATATACTTGTCCTTCAATTCAAAATTGTTTTCAGCACATGTCTGGAAAAGTTTACATAAAAAGTTTTACTAATTATTCACTTGTCTGTTAGTTATATTTAAGAAGCTGATTTTGCGACCCCTGAGACATGTACTCTTGATGGGTAGAATAGCTAGATGACAAAAAGAAAGAGCAACTGATAGTAAATGCTTCTACATATTCTTAACATAACCAAATCCCTATCTAATTTCAAACTATTCACATTATATAAGGTGACTGGCCCTGAAATAAAGTATATCAAGGTACATGCATTGATGCTATTGTCAACAACTTAAAAAATCAAAACAACACTAGTTAATCTAATGTATGGGGAAAACAAACACATTTTCAGACATATTAAGGAGTACTTTGAACAAGTCTAATTAAAATTCTGTTATGTTCTGTTCTTACAACATTATATCATAGCTGCTATACCCATGAAGTCAGTTCCAGCACTATAAGGGTTAAGACATACTTGCTACATTAAAAAGATAATTTTTGTGAGAAACTGTATAAGGAATAAACACCACCAAGGATTACCTTCTGAAATAAAGCCTGTCATCACATCTGCCTTCATTGTCTTAGAGGACCGCTGTATGTCCTGTGTAAAAGACAAACCAATGAATACAGCGTATCTGTAGGCCTCATGCTGACTTTACAGGAACATGTATCTTCATATGTGAGCTAAATAGAAACCTACTTTACATGGAACATGTATCTTCATATTGAGATAAATAGAAACCTTTATCATCAAAATGATAAACTAAGGCATTCAAAATTAAAATTCTCAAACAAATTACTGTATTCCACATTTTAGCCTCCTTAAAATGAATTGTTCATTATAAAAAAAAATTCTCATTTGTCAAATTATTTTGAAAAGTAGTCTGTATCATGCTCAGGTACTTGATAAGATGTGCATCTGAGAAAGAATAAGAGCACAGTAACCTTTAGACACTGGCTGACAAAGAGAGCCATAAGCAAACTGCAAAAGATTTTTGACACCATCATGGGTGAATAAGAAATATTTCATCATCAAATTTAACGAATATCATTTAACTTTTCAATATTGATGGTGTCAAATAACTGCCTCACTCTCTACAGCATAGTGACAATCAATAAGGACGAGATCTTACATCTCTGTTACGGAGCCGAATCTATAGCTCATTGCTTATGTTCTTGGTGAACCAGGATCGAATCCCCACAGGGGACTTTAAATCCAAAGTGGATTTTACCAGCTATGCTTCATTGCAGACATTGTTCGTAAGAATGGCCACTCTTGATCAATCCTACACTCTACAAGTCTTAAAGATTATGAAGATTACTTACCTCCCCTTGTGTGATAACTCTGTTGATGACAAAGTCATCATCTTGTTTCACTATGAATGTTTTTCTGTCAAGGGGACAGTTTTCAAGCTGAAAATTTAGAAAAGGGCATTTTAATTAAAACATATCAAATCAAATGAACAAGCAGGCTACCAGACCATATATCAAGGACTCAATGCAATACTATAGTAAGTGCTTCATATTTGTGAAGCACTTACTATAGTCTTGCATTGAACCGTCAATATATACAATTTATGCCAGTGTGATCCTGATAGAAATCTAAATGTCAAATTAATTGTGTTATTCAAACTTTCATGAAATTTTGGAATCTTAGAAGTGCAGATTCAAATGAGACTTTTATTTCTCTTGATCACTTCTTTATTTTCTTCTCCAAACCCTTGTAAGGTTCGTTGAACGTCAATGCAAATTAGGAACCTTATGCATTGTTTGAGAGAACATGCTGGTATACATATAGGCAACACAACCGCTCAATGTATGACAGTGTTTTTTACTGATCAGAGGTGTTTGTGTCTTTGAGAGGTTCATTTGCTCGGTTCGTTACATTGGTGGCAGCGGTGGGATTAAGACCTCTCCTTCTATCAGAGTTGCCTTCCCCACGTGTTTCCCAAGGGCCAAGACTCGGGACGAGTCTTCTTGGAAGTGGGAGTTATGTAACGTTCGTTGAACGTTTATGCAAATTAGGAACCTAATGCATTGTTTGAGAGAACATGCTGGTATACATAAAGGCAACACAACCGCTCAGTGTATGACAGTGTTTTTCACTGATTGGATGTGTTTGTGTCTTTGAGAGGGTTCATTTGCTCTGTTCGTTACACCCTGTATTTAAAGAGAACTTTCTATTGATTACGCTTAGTGAGCTTATGAAAAATAAAAAAAAAACATAATTCTTTTATCCCATATTCAAAATCTGTGGGTAAAGATGTCAAACGTTGTGCATTGTATACAATAAATTTGACTGAATATGAAAAATCTGCAATTAAGCAAGTACATGTTTTTACATACCTTCACATATTCATGATGCTGCTGTTCTAATGTTTCCAGATTGTTTCCCACATAGGCTGTAATGGATGTGCCACATGGCACCCCATCAATGGCGCCGTGACTGTTTGCATGTACTAGAAAACACTCCTGTCCTTTATGCTTTGTTGGCTCTATGGACACAGAGAACTCTCCAAGGTCTTTACCTGTGTCAGACACTGTGTTTAAACTGTCATCAAATGTCAGGTATTTGAAATCATCTTCTGGGACTGAAATGGAACAATTAGTGGGAAAATTAGGTTATTGGTGCTTTGATTTAATAACAAATAATTGAAGACTCCACATCGAAAAAGATTGAATATGATTTTTAAGTGAATTTGCTCTTAATATAGAGGAAAAGGAATTGTTGGGAAAAGGAAATATTGTATATTTATAGAAACCATATTCTTTTAAAAAAGGATAATTGCAACAATCATGTATAACATCAATAAATTGTTATGTTAAGAAGGGTTGATGAATGAAGAGAGTAATTCTTAATCAAAACATTAATTAAGCATCAATAATGCAGGCATTTGTTTTAGACAAATGGATGTTCAGGTTGTCGAACATCATGTAGGATATCATAGCCAGCTGCCAAAAGTAAGCATAGAATTCAACTATAATTTATTCCATAAACCTTTATGATGCCAACCTGCTTATCACCATCTGAAAGGACTTGTTCATTTATAAAGAGCAACTCAGTTCTACAGAACTTAACTCACAATTATACAACCGCCATATATTAAATTGTAGCTCTTGAATAAAGGTAGTCTTTGGTTTCCAATTCTGGTAAATACCAATTACATACGACTTCAACTCATGTAACAGGTATATAAAAAACTTATCACTTTTAAAGACTCATATATAAAAGTATTTTCACTCTAGCTTGCTAAAAAAAACTATTTATAATCATTCAAACACAACATTCTTTCAAATCCACTGACAACTGCTAAAGAAAACCAACACAATCTTGAACAAAAGCAATGCAACACCCCTTAACCCATTACCAAACAATAACCTCATTTGGACCAGTTTGTTGCAGATGGCCCTAGAAAACTTTGGCAGAAAAGGAGAAATTGCTCTTAACAAGCAACTTCTCCTTTTCCACCACAGTTTTCTCCCCTATCAGAAGATCATTTTTGAATTTCATCACATTTTGAATTGTCGTGTGCAAACACTTTCAATTTGGGACAGTCGAAACTTTTGCTTTGGGTAAAGGGTTAGTTTAGATTTATGTTCTTAGTGTTAACTTACCTATATTTTGTAGGAATTTCAGGGCCTCAGGAGAGGCTGTGGCTGGGGTAGCATCAGACTCTCCGATAGGCTGAAGGTCCCCAGCTGATGTTAATGAACTAAATATAAATAAAAAAGGTTGAATGATTTCATTCATTTATATTTCCAATGCCTAAGCATGATTCTTAAAAAGGAGAGCTTAAATTAAATTGGACATTTAATCGGGAAAATCAGGGGTTGACACTAATTTTTATTCCAAGGCAGGCTACAGGACCAGTAACTTGTGTAAGCTATTGATCCTACGTAACTTCAACTTGACCTTTTAAAAGTATAATGTCATTTTGTCAATTCTTTAATAGTATAAGATTAGGATTATGAATTTCCTCATGGGAGATAAAAGCAAATAAGTAACGAGATCCTTCCTTCTAAAATCTGTTGATGAATTTCTCTGCAAAGGTTAGATTTCAAATGAACTCTCCTCAATTTCTCGTGGTCACAAGGACCACCCAGACTATGAAGTTACAGGTCCTACATGCAAAACAGGTGGTTAAGGACCTAAAGGACTTGAATGAATATCTAACCCCGTCAATGGTCCTTAACTATTTGTTAACACCTACCAAATTGATCCATGATAAGATATGTAATTCAAGAAAAGAAGTTTAAAAGATTTGATAATCTTCAAACATAAAATTCAAGAATCATTCAGAAAACAGTGTTTAATCTGACCATTTACATGATATATCTGTAAAATAGCATCCGCTGTGGTATATTGGTTAGTTTGGGGGACTAGAGACCAATCAACCTGGGTTTGATTCCTGAAGGCTGCCATCTATTAGACAGTGGAGTGTCCTTGGGCAAGATACATTTCCTTGCCTAGTACTGGTAGGTCATCCCGGGAACATGTACTTTAAACACTTAAGACTTAGCCCTGAACATAAATGAAAAAACAAACAATGGAAAATAATCCATGTGAGCTGTCCGGACATTTAATGATTTACCAAAGTTTAAATGCTTGATATACATGGAGATTTATAGTTAAACCTTCCTAGATATATTTGATTTGATTTGTCAAACGTCACAGTTCATCGTTCCCTTGGTAAGCCCAGTTGACAGTCTGTGATATTTGGTTTGAATAAACACTTACAAAGAAAGAGAGAAGACATTACACCTAGTTGGTCTGACACTTTAAAAATGTCCAAATTAGCAGTTCTATGATAAAAACATGAAAAACGAAAACCGATTATTCGGGCAACAAAACAAATACACAATTGCTCTAACACCTGGCATGTATTCCCGTTTTTGACGATTTTAAGACAGGTTTATAGTTAAACCTTCCTAGGTATATTTGATTTGATTTGTCAAACGTCACAGTTCATCATTCCCTTGGTAAGCCCAGTTGACAGTCTGTGATATTTGGTTTGATTAAACACTTACGAAGAAAGAGAGAAGACATTACACCTAGTTGGTCTGACACTTTAAAAATGTCCAAATTAGCAGTTCCATGATAAAAACATGAAAAACGAAAACCGATTATACGGGCAACAAAACAAATACACAATTGGTCTAACACCTGGCATGTATTCCCGTTTTTGACGATTTTAAGACAGAAAATTTACGCTCTAACCTTGTCGTTAGACTCATGATGCGCAAGATGTAGGGAATCCTTCTAAAATTATGTTTTTTGCACTACTGCAGCATTATTATTGCTAAAAGATCACTATGGAAATACTTCCGGTAAAGAAACGAATGACCGACCCAAGATATAGGGAACCGCAACGAATAAAAATAAACCGAATCGTTCTTTAATGGGGAACAAAAACTGTTTTTCTCTGGTACACTTTCCTTAACAGGGAAAAGAATTATATTCCTAATGAATGAAAATCCTCTTTCTAAATAAAACAACATTAGTGGTTTCTTTAATGAAATGATTACAAAGATAATCCATTAGATGGTTTAGTGTTTTATTTAGTAGAAATGGATGATGTCCTTCAATCCAAGCAAATGTGAGGTCATCAGAATTACACGTAGGAGGAGCCCAGTTACACATACCTACAACATTCACAGTAAAGACCTCCAAATTGTAAAAAGCGGTAAATACCTTGGTGTAACAATTGCTTATAACCTTTCCTGGAAACCCCACATAGAAACCACTGCAAAAAGGCAAACAACTTCCTGTCTTTCCTAAGAAGAAACCTGACAAGCTGCCCAAAAGACTTCAAGGCACAATCATACAAGTCACTTGTCAGGCCAATCCTTGATTATGCCAGCACTGTATGGGATCCACATACAGCGATAGCCATAAATCAGCTTGAAGCTGTCCAACGCCGAGCAGTCCGTTTCGTTAAAGGCGACTACAAGACGACAAGCAGTGCCAGTCAGATGATTAACCAACTGAACTGGTCCACACTGCAGCATCGCCGATCAAATGCCAAGCTGGTTATGGTATACCGGATAGCCTATGCCCTGATTGACATCCCAGCTTCGAAGTATTTTCATCGTTTAACACTTGGCGGCCATGGTTATGGACACAAATTTCACCTGCCCTACTGCCGCACTGATGTTCTTAAACACGCCTTCTTTCCTTCAGCTATCCGACTGTTGAATCAGCTACCAGTGCAACTAGTAACGGCAAGCAGCCTCGAGGCTTTTAAGAGGGGGCTCGTTGTTCCACCGTAAAGAAAGATCGAAGGAAAATATTTCAATCACTTTTAACTAGCACACTATTTTCATTTTTTTTTAAATTTATTCGCCGCACATCGCCTTTGTACATATACCCTGTACGACTATGCCCCAGATGGGATCTTGTACAGGACTGGAAGAAGAAGAAGAAGAAGAAGAAGAATTATAAGATCGTCAAGTGTATAACTTCACGAAAATGAAGAAGACTCCCTCAAGGAGCTATGGTTATCGCTCACTAAGCTGCGCAAGAATTGCACCATCTGTCTCCTGGGCGACTTTAACCTTCCTAATATTAACTGGTCATCTGAATCCACAAAACCCAAATGCAAATACAAGGACTTGTATGAAAGTTTCCTAGACAATGTCAGAAACAACCAACTTCAACAAATGGTCAATCTCCCCACAAGACAAGAGAATATCCTAGACCTCTTTCTTACAAATAACCCCTCCGTAGTCAAGAACACTAAAACACTGCCTAGCTTAGGAACATCGGATCATGACATTGCCTTCCATGAACTAAACATAAAAATTGGCCGCCCATTCCAACCAAGACGACTCATTAAGCAGTACAAGAAGGCTGACTGGGAGAGCTTCAAACATAAACTAGCTTAAATTGGGGAGGCATTTTGCAAAGAGGAACACAGCAATCAAAATAGTGCATGGAACGCTTTCAAAGAGGAGCTAAACCAACTTATTTCTGACTACATACCAACCAAAGTCTCAAAGTCACGCCGTGACCTACCATGGTTAACTCCCACCATACTGAAACTGATCCACAAAAGAGACAAGCTGTACTCGAAAGTCAAAAGATCGAATAACTCCACACTAACCAGACTCTTTAAATCACTTAAATATAGCACCCAAAAGAAAATGCGTAATAGCTACTGGTCATACCTCGAATCAATAATATTTGATGGAGACTCTCAACCTTGTAACAATAAGAAATTCTACACCTTTATTAAACAACAAAAAACAGAAACTTCAGGTGTAGCACCCCTTAAACATGAGGGTCTCACACATACAGATCCAGTTTCAAAAACAAACATCTTGATCAGACAATTTGAGTCAGTTTTCTCCAGACCCCAACCATTTAGTCTCAAACAGCTTTGTAAATAAGTCACCGCTAGGCCCTCAACACCAAAAATGCCATCATAAAATATAACAGTTGAAGGTGTTGAAAAACTCTTATTAGGAGTATCACCAAACAAAGCTGCAGGCCCTGATGAAATCTCATCACACATTATGAAAGAATTGCATCATGAAATTGCACCAATCCTAACGATAATTTTCAATCTGTCGTTAGAGACAGGTATTGTCCCAGGTGACTGGAAAATGGCAACTATAGCCCCTGCTTATAAAAAAGGCCCCAAATCAAAAGCAAGCAACTACAGGCCTATATCATTAACCTGCATTTCATCAAAACTTCTAGAACACATCCTAGTCACAAACATCATGGCCCATTTAGACAAACACAGTCTTCTTAGCCCTTACCATCATGGGTTCAGATCAAAACACAGCTGTGAATCTCAACTAATCAGCTTCACACAAGAAGTAAACGACAACCTTGAAACTGGTCAACAAACAGATATCATTGTCATGGATTTTAGTAAAGCGTTCGACAAGTTTGATCACAACAAACTTATACACAAGCTAGATGAAATGGGAATTAATCCTCTGACCTCAAGATGGATACGATCATTCCTTAAAGATATTTCCCAAAAAGTGGTTGTCGAAGGTTACTCATCAGACACACTGCCTGTTCTCTCTGGAGTGCCTCAAGGATTAGTGCTAGGTCCCTGCTTGTTCCTAATTTACATAAATGACCTCCCTAATTGTATCCATAGCCAAGCCAGACTGTTTGCAGACGACACAATTGTCTTTCTCACTGTAAAATCCGCTACCGATTCAGCTATCCTTCAAAATGATCTCTTTGCCCTCGAACAATGAGAAAGAGAATGGTCCATGGAGTTGAATCCCGACAAATGTGAGTTGTTGAGAATCACTCGGAAAAGAAAACCATTCATCTACCCTTACACCCTCCATAAAACAGAACTAAAATCAACTACTGCAGCCAAATACCTAGGTGTCACAATAAGTAACGATCTCAACTGGTCTACCCACATAAACAACATAACAGCCAAAGCAAATAACTCCCTCAGATTTATTAAAAGAAACATTAAGACCAGTTATAAAAAAGTTAAGGCTAAAGCATATGAAACCTATATTAGACCCCAACTTGAGTACTGCTCTACAATCTGGCACCCATGGCAAAAAAAACCCACACACTTAAGATTGAAAAAGTCCAGAGAGCAGCTGCCCGCTATGTCTGTAACAATTACGACCAAACAAGCAGTGTTACCCTTTTGTTAGAATCCCTAAACTGGAACTCGTTACGTTATCGGCGCATCCAGTCATCCCTCCTTTACTTTTACAAAATCAAAAATAATTCAGTATGCGTCGATCACAATCATCTTATTCCGACACGAAATCTGAACTATTTGATCCCACAGTTGCGCACTCAGTACCACACGAATTCCTATTTTCCCAGGACGTTACGGCTTTGGAATAGCCTTCCTATCTTTATACAGTGTAGCCCCAGTCTTGAATCTTTTAGATCAAGACTGGTCACTGTAACCCTATTGTAAAGTACTAATTGTTTTTAACCTTAGCACCTGTGGATCCTTTTTTCAACCTTTTAGACACCTAAAAATGTCCTGATGATGGCGGTGTTCCCTTCCAATAATAATCGTGAACGATTGTTGGAAGTATCGTATAGATGTAGATGTAGATAATATCTTTACCGAGCCGCATAGCTGCTTCCGGTCTGGTGGAGTCTAGTCGAAGGCGATCCTCGACCATGGACTCTTGGCCAAGTTCCCTGATCAAAAAAGGTATCTACATTTTCATTATGTACAGTTCCTTAATAATTTCCTCACACACAGATAGATACATGCGTAGTTGTAGATGGGGAAAAACCACGACCAAGTCCCAGTAGGCTCCTCAAGGATGTACTTGGACCTATACTGTTCCTTTGCCATATCAAAGACTTCCCACAGAGGGTTGAGTCATAGATCCGCTTATTTACAGATGATTGTCTCCTCTACCGACCCTTTAAATCTTTCAAAGACCATGAACTTCTCCAGTATCCAGAAGGACCTAGATTCCCATACACCCCGCCCAACAGTGTGCCATCGACTGGGGCATGACATTCAATGAAAGAAATGTTACTTACTCAGCTCTTAACACAAATCTAGTTTCCTCTATTACATCATCACCGAAATCCTGAAAAGAGTTCAACATAACACATGGCTTGGTATTGCAATTCCGAAGATATGAAATAGAAAGCACACATATATAAACAACCTTACCAAACGAGCAAAATATACCCTTGGTTTCCTCAGGAGAAACCTCAGCCACTGCCCTGAAACCTGTCTCAAGAACGCCTTCTAAGCGTTAGTTAGATCCAAACTAGAATATGCCAGTGTTGTATGGGACCTTTCCATCAAACAGAAATTGCCCGCATAGAACGAGTTGAACGTTGTTTAACGTTCAGCTGCAAGGTTTATCACCAGATATTACCATTCCAGACAACCAGGTTGTGTCTCTGATATGCTACAGACACTGGAACTACCACCACTCATCAACAGACGACGTGCTCACAGGCTGACGCTGTTGTACAAGGTGATGACTGGGCGCGTACAGGCCATCCCCGTTGATTCATATCTAAGCCCCCTAAGGCCAAAACGCACCAGTAGCCGGGTCCCCCAGTAGCCTAGGGCTACCTAATACGAGGACTTTATACACCAAAACTTTGTGAATAACCAAGTGAACAATAACTCCCACTGCTTCCAACATTTACATGCAAACTCTGAAATGTTAAGAACTCTCTCTTCGTAAGAACAGTACCTGAATGGAATAGACTCAGTGATATTATAGTGATCTCTTCCATAAACTTTTAGATCCAGTGTGTTAAACTTGGATTAATGTGTGCACTCACCACCGTCGAGTAAAAGCCAGTGGTATCTTCAACGTAACCATCCAGATCTAGAGTGTGCGACAGTGTTACAGCGTCGGCCTCTTGTACCGGGTTCGAATCCCCGTTAGCCGAGGTGAAATTTGCCGGGCCTTACCCACAACTCGTCTATATACTCCTGGTGAAGTATCCAGGACGCAGTCATCAAGAGTGGCTTTGATAAACCAAACGATAACGACATTTGCCAAGTTTGTTGCAGACGACTCTGTAGCACATTGTTTGTAAAACATTAAGGGAAAAGGAGACATTGCTCTTAACGAAAAATCGTCTGCAAACTCTTTTAATTTGGGACAGTTAAGGGCAATTTCTCCTTTTCCCACAATGCTTTCCACAGTCGTCTGCAAAAGACTGGATACAAAACATCTCACCTGTCACTTGCACGCTCTATCGTTAAGCACAACTCTGTTGTCTTGGACCCTCACCTCCAGAAAGACATTGACAAGATAGAGAAAATCCAGTGAAAAGCAGCAAAGATCGTCACAGGTTATTCGTCTAAGACAACGGGCTGTATCACCAAGATGCTCAACGACATTAAGCTATCACCACTCATTAATCGTTATGGAGACAGACAGGCTAGTCTTCTTCTACACAGTAGTCATCTTCTACACGGTTGGTACCAGATTTGCCTAGTGAGAACTATCTAACTCCCGTGTGCGTAAATAAACATACGTAGAATCCCTACAGAGAAGTTTAATGACTTTCAAAGTAAAGGATTAGCCTACATAGACTTATTTACTTACTTTGTTTTTAGTCATTTGCACAAAGGACAGGAAATGATCTAGAGACGATTTCTCAGAGAGATAGCATTACAACATCATCTCCATTATTCTATGAAACGTATGCAAACAAATATTATGTATTTATATCAGGAAAAATCAAATGTTTGTTGATCATTGTTTTGCTTTCTAGAAGTAAGAGATTTTTAAAAATTCAGAAATATTTTTGGGAGCTCCACCATGACCTACTCCAATAATCTTTACCTATTAGGATGTTTTATTTTTTTTTATTGCAATGTAAAAGTTAACAAAGACGGAATGTCGGTTTAGTAATACTGTTCAATGTATATTATAAAGATTTGTATTTCTTTATGAACAAACTAAGCTTTAAAGAGAAAAAAAAAAGAAAAAAACAACAATATATTAGAAAGAAAGTCTCTAAGCAACTCCAAAGATTTCAAACTAATCCAGCGTAAATCGTCAAGATCCTTTCACTCATATTTCCGAGAACAATGATAGAAGTGACGTTAGACAGTGTGGTTAGACAACATTGACACATTGGCTCTCTTCTCCGTCGCTTATATGCCGAACGACCCTGCGATGTACCTATCAAGATCAAGAAGTACATTATATCAGAGACATAATTTTATTTCGCCAAATGGATTCCAATCCCGATCGGATCTATCCCTTTTTAACCTTTACCAAACGCCACAAATTCGACTGTTCCAAATTGAGAGTGAACGGAAAATATTGGATCGAAGTAACAGGAGAAGGAGAAAAGGAAAAGGAAAGACAAAATGGCAAGAGAAAAAAAAAATAAAAAAGAAAAGAAATATGTATGGGAACCATCTTCCGGATTTGCTGTGAATTAGTTCGATGGTTCTGGTTTACTCGACATTCTAACAGCAAGGGATCATGTTCTGGGTTTTTAGAGCCGATTGTGTTCTGGGTTTTGGGATCCGATTGGGCCAATGTTTATTCGAGCCGGTTTTTCGTTTGCGAATTTCTCATTTGAAACCGGAAGCTCAAGTCTGCAAAATGGTTACCGCCGAAGTTTGAGCATGTTTTGAAGCCAGATTACTTACTGTTTTGATGAAAAAAACTTACTAACAAAAAGATGCCGCGCGAAATAATTACCCTCCAGCTCGGACAATGTGGAAATCAAAGTGAGTTATTCATCCATGAAAGAGCAAGCATCGAAAAATGCTACGATTCTTGTTCCCGCAACTTGCTATTTCTGAAATTGAAAGCAATTTATTCACTATTTCCTACTTAGAAATTCTAATCATTGAGACACTTATTGTTCATAATATCGCAATAAACTATGTTCTTGGGTATAAAAAGTATCAAATGATTTCCGTAAAGGCTGTTGGAACACATGACAGAACATCGGCTTTGTTGGGGAAAAAAAGCAATCAGTTCGTACTCTGACCATTTCGTACTGTTTACGTTTTGATTCTCATGCTTTCCTTATTTGATGTTCTCTTCTTTTATTAAACTTTTGTGGCAAAACCATACGAATTTGGTTGTAGAGCATTCGAAGACAGACGATACCTTAACAATTAGTCAATGGGCATGTTAGCAAATGCAACAATCAGTTTGCTGGATATTCATCATTTATTCTATTCTACATGAATGTATGTAATTTGATCTTTTCCTGCTGCATCAGAGTAAAAAAGTTGATGTTATGTTTCCTATCATTATATCATTATATGTTCTTTCAGTTGGATTTGAGTTTTGGAAGCAGCTGTGTGCAGAACATGGAATTAGCCCTGGTATGTATGCAAAGAACTAAAATAACATTCTTGGAACAGTTATGCAAATTAGGGAACTTAAAGCATTGTTTAATCCATTACCAATAATTAACAACATTTGACCAGTTTGTTGCTGACGAGTCTGGAAAACATTGTGGGAAAACAAAAGAGGAAATTGCTCTTAACAAGCACTTTCTCCTTTTCCCATAATGTTTTCTGCCCTATCAGAAGATTATTATTTTTTCATTACATTTTGAAATGTCCTCTGCAGACTCTCAATTAGGGACTGTCAAAAATTTGGTATTTGGTAAAGGGTTAAAAGAAAATGTGTATATTTTTATAAATAGGCAACACAGCTGATTTGTGGATGACGGTGTTTTTAACTGATCAATGTGATTTTGTCTTTCAGAGGTCTATTTGCCCAGTTTGTTGCACTAATACATTTTCCACATTTTTCGTTTTCCAAACAACTTTTATACATGTATAAAACTGTTGAAAAGCCATGTATTCCTATCCTTTGAATCTTCTTTTAATGCTTTCAAATTGCACACCAACCATTTAGCTCGGTTATGTCCATTCTTGCATTAAGAATAATGCTTTCATGAGCTCCATTGCAGTTCTTGGGACAAAGACCTTTCTAATATCTGGCTATTGGTCAATAAGAAAATATTGTATATAACAAGAGATGTGATTTTTATAGGGGGCATGCTGGAGGAGTTTGCCACAGAAGGAACAGACAGAAAAGATGTCTTCTTTTATCAGGTACATTTATGAACATTTATTTTTTTACTTTCAAATATGAAAGCAGTCTATCTGAAGCATTAACAATCAAAAGGTTGTTATGACACAGTGCAAATATTTTCTTGGCATTAATAATGAAAACTTTTTAAGTGTTTTGGTTTTATCCTATTTGTCTATATGTGTCATTAGAGAATGCATGACATAAGCATAACACATGTTAAGAGCAGATGTCCAGATAGTAGGTCTGTGTGACATAGACAAAAAAATATGACAAATCTTATATTGTGGGTTCTTGGAGTTTTCACCAATTAAAAACATGTAATGTGAGAATCGGGATTGTGTAGTGTTCAGAGGAGCAATAATGTTTCTAGCATCAGAAAATCTCCTGTTACCTTGACCTATTGATTGCCTGAGATACCAAAGAATATAAACTGTTCTTTAGCAAACCGGCTTATAAGTATAGTCATGTTCCCAATGACGGAGTGATCTTTAGATTGTCAGTATCACATTAAGCAAAATAAATACAAGAATCTTCATTTTTATGACTCATTTTTAATCAATCAGGCGGATGATGAACACTACATTCCGAGAGCTGTGTTATTGGATCTGGAGCCTCGAGTCATAAACACCATCATGAACTCAACCTACAGCAACCTATACAATCCAGAAAACATTTATCTCTCTAAACATGGAGGGGGTGCTGGAAATAACTGGGCCAGTGGTTATGCACAGGTTTGTCTTCTTTATTGAATGGGCTTCTACTCTTCCTGTGTAGCTGGTGACAGCTTTGTATTATGAAAAATTACAGTCTTCCTCTAGAAATTGATAGATAAGATGGTGGGACTTCAACAGCAACAACAAACACTGTTTTCACCTTGTGGTTAACTTAAAACCTTTTTAGCAGGTTGCATTAGATTCTAATATTGTAGTGTTAAACCATTCCCTCATAGGTGAATTAACATCTGGTATAAATTGAATCCATCAGCAGAGATAATTTATAAAGTATCAAAGTCAATGTTATAGCTGTAATAGTTAAAAGAAACACTTTTGAAAAGTAGAGAAATTGCTCAGCTTGAACAAATTCGTCTTTTGCCACAGTGCTTTATGAAATGTTCTTGCAAGTGCATTAAAATGGCAAACTAGGAAAGAACTAAAGTAGCTTTACAAACATTGCATATCTAGAATCATCACAAATTTTATCATTATTTTTTTTTAACAGGGTGAGAAGTTGTATGAAGAGGTGTTTGATATTATTGACAGAGAGGCTGATGGTAGTGACAGTTTAGAGGTAAGATAGTCTAGACTAAACAGATGGGAAATAGATTCCTCAAAGTCACATCATTTTATCCCAACCTTCAAATGTCACTTTGGCTAAGTGGTTGAAGTATTACCTTTAATAGTCAATTATTATTATTAGTAGTATTATTATTATTACTACTATTATTATTTTGATTAAATGGGGTTTAATCTAATGTCAAAGTATAACTTTTCAGTTATATTAAAAGCATACTAGTGCTCAGAAAAACTGCAAAACTGGATGATATGAGTTATGAATTATTTAAAATCATTGTTTACATTTGAGTTAAATCTAAACTAGCAAGGAGCAATCGGATTAATGAGTGGTGACCACATTGTTAGAAAAGTCACATGAAACACATAGGAATACTGTCATTTAACCAATATTAACTATGTGAACATTCAAAATGAAGAAATTCTTGGGTTTTATTAGTTCCCAACGTTTCTCAGCTGACCTTATTTTATTGCTAATTGTAAACAAACCTTATAGTATTCATTCTTTTAAAAGCATCATGTGAACATGTTACAGTCTCAATTTCTCTGTAAATGGAATTTGAATTACTTTAAAGTTAATATTCAATTATTCTAGAACTTTCCCAATTTAAGTGTAAATGAGCCCAAGTATGGCTTTAAAGCATTTATGTGATACGCAATTACTGGACTAGAGCTCTGAAGTGTCATGTCAAAGGAAAATCGCACAAAACCAGCAGTATCCTTGGATCTACATGACAGAATTAGTGGGAAATATGCCAATGATGATGGTGTATATGTTTTCATCAATATTAGCAGATATTTCAAGATCATTGTTTTTTTTAACTCATGTTCTCTTTGTGCCTAACCCAAATTTCACATTTTTTTAAATGATGTTAAACTAAGATGTTCCAAACATGTCAAACCTTGGACATGACTAAAGGGTTCAAGCAGTGGACAACAAGAAAGACCAATAAGGCTGTATGGATAGTTTTATAGTTCTACATTCATTTAAGTTACCTCTTTCAGGGTTTTGTGTTGTGTCACTCAATAGCTGGAGGAACAGGATCTGGTATGGGTTCATACATATTGGAACGGCTCAATGACAGGTGATTATTATACTTAATATTTACATTAATGCAACCTACTTTCTATTGCATAAATACTGTCTTTGAATAACAGCCCATGTAAATAAGGGCATGAAACCAACTGAATTTTTATTTGTACATAGTATATATTTATTTTGATATTTGATGAAACATTAGGAATTATATTAAATTCCATAAATGAAATGCATTTATTACTGCATAGACACAAGCTTCTTATCATAATAAAATATAAAGTGCATAATTATGTCACTTTGGATCCTTGCAACCTATTGCATTAACTTTATTTAAAAAAGAAAACCAAACATGTGAAAAAGCTTTTTGCATTTGATTGGCTTCAAAAAGAATAAATAGATGAGGCTGAAAGTTTCCAAGTCTGCAAATGGATAAAAATGATAAAATATGATTGTATGTTCAAAGTGTTGAAATTGGATACTGACTTGTGATTGCAGGTTTCCAAAGAAGTTGATACAAACATACTCTGTGTTTCCCAATTTAGATGAGATGTCAGATGTTGTAGTTCAGCCTTACAACTCAATTCTCACATTAAAACGACTCACACAGAATGCGGACTGTGTGGTAGGTATAGCATGGTTTCATTAGATAGCAGTTGTCTTGCATTCCCTGGCATATCCCTTATGGGAGCTGTATTTGAAAATTAATGAAAAAAAAGAGAGGCAAACTTGCATATTTGATTAAATATATTTGAACATATGTGGACGTGTACTGTGTACATCATAACTGGGAAACTCAGTATATAGATTGAACAAAATTACTAAAGCCAATAACGTTTGAAAGAAAAATAACAAATATCATGCAAATTTGCCATCATCTAGCATAAGTAGTTAGACCTTTATTTAACGTAAGTAAAGTCATGTCACTGTAATTAAAGATTAAAACTATAACAAAGAAAACCATATGTTGTAAATATATTTCTTAAAAAAATGTATATTGCCTATATAAGAAAATTAATTGTTTAAATACTCCTATGTTTAATATTCTTTGATGGTTTAATTTTAGGTGGTACTTGATAACACAGCGCTGAACAGAATTGCAGCAGAACGATTGCACATTGAGGCGCCTTCTTTTGAACAGATTAACCAGTTGGTATGTGTGCTTATGAATGATCTAAAGATATCAACATCTCTTCTATAAACTTTTGTATGGATCAAAATCAACATACAGTGTATGTTAAGTTTCATAAGGATTTGAATTATTGCTTGAAAGCTCTTTTTTTTTTTATAGATTAACGAGTAATGATCCATTTGGGAAATTCCTTTATGAAAGCAGAAGACTTAAGAAAACCATTGTAACTAGAAGAGATTTGTCACCATGGTTTCTAATAAACTTTACTTAGGAAATTTACTACCGCATACTTAATGATTGACATCTGCTTGTTACCTTCAGTTTGGGCTAGAAGAGGAATGGGTCCTCATACTTAATGATTGACATCTGCTTGTTACCTTCAGAGTTTGGGCTAGAAGAGGAATGGGTCCTCGTACTTAATGATTGACATCTGCTTGTTACCTTCAGTTTGGGCTAGAAGAGGAATGGGTCCTCGTACTTAATGATTGACATCTACTTGTTACCTTCAGTTTGGGCTAGAAGAGGAATGGGTCCTCATACTTAATGATTGACATCTACTTGTTACCTTCAGTTTGGGCTAGAAGAGGAATGGGTCCTCGTACTTAATGATTGACATCTGCTTGTTACCTTCAGTTTGGGCTAGAAGAGGAATGGGTCCTCGTACTTAATGATTGACATCTGCTTGTTACCTTCAGTTTGGGCTAGAAGAGGAATGGGTCCTCGTACTTAATGATTGACATCTGCTTGTTGCCTTCAGTTTGGGCTAGAAGAGGAATGGGTCCTCATACTTAATGATTGACATCTGCTTGTTACCTTCAGTTTGGGCTAGAAGAGGAATGGGTCCTCATACTTAATGATTGACATCTGCTTGTTACCTTCAGTTATTATGGGTTATTTCACTCATAATACGATAGTTAAGAGACTGTCTTGACATTAATGGCTTTTATGAATTTATTCCCAAAAATAACTCAATGGATATGATTACTTGACACTTTCACTGATGATTGCGACTATAGTCAAATTATATGTTGAAGTGAAAAAGGTCGTAACATGTGACTTTTATTAAAAAAAGAGTTAAGAAATTAATACATAAAAGCTTTGCTATCATGTATGTGAAGTTTCATGAAGATCCATTGATAAATAAGTCCACAGTATACATTCTTGTGAGGACACATCATTTCCAAGAAATTTTCCAAGAAATGCCTAGCACTAGGCAGAAATGTATAAAAGAGTGTCTGGCAGTGAAAGTGTTAAGGTACCTTTTGTTATAACATGCTTTCCAATGAAAATCTATTAACAACAAATTACTTCTCTGATGATTTAGAGAAATTACTTTGTAAAAGATTATGAAGTCCAAAATGAGAAAATTTTCCAGTCACTTAAAGAGTAACAATGTATTTTTACTACAAAAAATAAAACTTTCATTATATATGTTTAGTTAACATGTACTGGTGCTGTGGAATTGGATTGCTAAAAAAATCCCTCATGTTGTAATTGAATAACTTCTATGAGTAGTCAATCTATTTGAATATTTTTCTGTATTTGACTTTTAGGTATCTACTGTAATGTCCACCTCCACGACGACCCTTCGTTACCCTGGATATATGAACAATGATTTAATTGGTTTAATCGCATCTCTGATTCCAACTCCTCGGTTACACTTCCTGATGACAGGCTATACACCTTTAACAACAGACTCCCAGGTATGTAAGCCATTGTGACATGGAACCTTTTGAAACAGTGTGAACTTTAAACGGTGCAATGAAAGATTCACTTTTTGTGATAGAGATATAAATACAGTAATATTTTTCCTTTTGTTCTTTGTGAAACAAAGATTGTCTGCCAATTTATTGATAGTAACTTGCTTTGAGATAGTGGCCCTTTTGAACAAATTGTAAATTTGAGACGTAGTAAGAGTAGAGGTAGTTGTTAAAGTATCCAAAATAACAACTGTTATAGTAAGAAGAGGCTTGTGACTCAAGGAAAAATGGCTTGTTTTAAGCAGTTTCTTATTTTGTAACGAGTCTTTCCTATATCATACCACGCTTGTTAATTAGAACATGTATATATAAGGAAAGATTTACCTGAAAATTTTAATTTCTTCCATTTGACTTCTTTGAAAGCAATGTGGTGGAAAATGACTCTCTTTCATATTGACTGGAACTGAAAACAAATACCCAATGTAAAACAATGGTTCTAAAATATGTTCTCTTTTGGCATGCTTTTTTGATGAATGCCTCTAGCTAGTTTAGCTGAATGATATCTTTAGATAGATCAAGACTTATGTTTTGTCTACCTATGGATGACAGGTTGCCAGTGTACGGAAGACCACAGTGTTGGATGTGATGCGACGACTTCTCCAACCCAAGAACATGATGGTGTCCACGCCTGTCACCAGACAAGCCAATCACTGTTATATCTCCATACTGAATATTATACAGGGAGAGGTAGACCCCACACAGGTTAGTCTGTTGTAATATCTTGTTGTTTTTCTTTACCAATCAAAGGTTTGTGTTTTGTTAAGCGTCGCGTATGCGCGACTGCTTATAGTCATCGATCTGAATCGTTCTTTGTCCTTCGTGGGCTGATCACTCAGATAAAACTAATCCTACGCGAATTTCGGCGGGAAAAATCAAGTAGTTCTCCGCGAATTTTGGCGGGAGAATACTCCCGCGCTCGCGCATGTATACCAAAAAACTACTTTCCACGTTGAACCGCAGAGGCGAATTCAAACGTTTGTTTATTCTTTTTAGGTATTCTCGATGGAATGGGATACAAATATTTGATTCTAGCATTGGGTCGCCTTGTCAGGAAAAATCATATGATCCATGGTTTGATCGCTTGAAGATTAAGTTCGAACGTTCCATGTTTATATAATTGCTGTGGACTTATTTTGCCTTCAATACACACTCACTTTATATATACTCTTGCCAAACACACTCGGTTTACATATATATATATACTCCTGTCGGGGCCTTTTTGCGGGGAATTTACGTTGTAATAAGTAATTGTGAGCACTGCACACTGTCTGGTGTTATCTTGGAGTACATGTATATTGTTTTTATTTCTGGAGAACATACTAGAGTCGATACAACTATTTGGTGCTAGAGTTGAGATACGGTTTCATGTCTGGAAAATTACATGATCGCTTCCAAACGTTCAATGTTTACATCCAGAGACATGTTGTTTTATCTATTCACTTGCCGGGCATTTAGTGTTTGCGCATGCTGAGCGGCATTGTTCAAGATTTCGAATTTCCGGCTATCTTGTGCTAAGACTATGCTTGAAAAGGTTCGACTTCGTGTACAGTGGATTCACTAACCTTTCCGATTTGTTCATCTTTTGAAAATGAAGGGAGATACTGTTTTGAGTTGCATTGCAATATTATGTGAATAAATGAGGATTAATTTTAATCAATGGATGTTGAGGATAGGATGTTTTTGTTTACGACTGCAAGCCGGTAAACTTGATGGAGATGAGGACACAGACTGTAAACCAAATTTTATCTTAGTGCTATTTATGGTCTGTCATGCTAACAGAAACCTCTTACTTATTATGTTACTTTTGATGATATGTGGTGATGTCGAAACGAATCCTGGGCCAGAAAGTCACATTAACAAAATGTTGAATGAATTTCCTATTTAGGGAAACATCCACCAGGGTAATGAGATGTTTAGTGTGTTGTCAAGAGGTAAGCAGTGTGTACCATACTTTTACACATCCATTTGATAAGTTTTCTTGGAGGAATTATGATTTGGATCAAGTTTTGATTGCAGGAGATGATTTGTATATTGATATAAGAAAATATAACAACAACTCAGTTGAGTTTCTTGAAGTACATGACTTGCCTCCCTACATTTGTTTGTCTAGTGAGTATTTTGTATGCAAAGTAAAGAAAACGTACAGTGGTGCAATGAACCCGAATTACACAGACAATTACCCCCTTGTTAAACTTGAGATGGCTATAGGAGTTGGATTGCCTGCCAATCAAGGAGAATTTCAGTACAGCAAATTTATATGTAAGGGAAATGCAAAAGCAATTTGTTATCATTTAGATTTTTTTTCATTTTTGATTCACATGCAAGAGATGGGGATGGACGTAAAGAGTTGAATTATGTTCTTCAAATCTTTACCAACTTTTATCAGATTGTCAATATCGATGAAAATTAAGTCAGTATTTCAGGACTTCATGGGTCTCTTGTTATGTCTCATCGTACAAAAACTTAATACTGTAGTTAATTTCATACTTATTTTTTATTACGTTTTTCATAGAATACATTTAAAAACATTTGCACATTGTTTATATTTACAGTTGTTCTTTCTTTAATAAATAAGATATACAACAGAGTTGTATGGTTTATCTGCATTTTATCTTCTAGATATTTTTTAAATTCAAACACACAAACAGTCCTTCAGACTAAGGAATACAATTCCACTGCGACGCAGTCTGGCCTTTCAGGCCTTTGATTTGGATATGTATCTCAATCTGTGATGAATTATTGAATCATGTTCAACTCCTTTGGCAGAAGACGTTAAAAACCATGGAGCCAAAAGGAGAAATGTTTTATACAGCAACACACAGAAAACATTTTTTATTTACTCATTACCTAAAGAGCTCTTGAATTGGACATAGTACTAAATTGATTTGATGAAATGGGATAAAGAATCTAAGGAAATATTGCAGAGGTAAGAAATACAAGTAAGGTGTGATAGGTGAAATAAGTGAAATAACTTTCTATGGAATTTAAAAGGTACAAGCAATTTCTACTTTTGTCATCATGATTTCTACCCAGTTTCCCATGCAAAATGGACACTTTTTACTGTCATCTACCTTTTTCTCTTAAGATTGAAAGGTAATAAAAGGTATTTATGGGGGGTCATTGTTAAACTTTATTCTTATCATTCTTTCTGTTCAGGTTCACAAAAGTTTACAGAGAATACGAGAGCGAAAACTTGCCCAATTTATACCTTGGGGACCAGCTAGTATACAGGTTGCTCTCTCACGAAAGTCTCCATACATACCATCTGCCCACAGAGTGAGTGGCCTGATGTTGGCCAACCATACCAGTATATCAACGGTGAGTAACCTACCCAGTTACTTGTATGTATATATTGAGGGCTCAATGCAGGACTATAGTAAGTTCTTCACAAACAAGATGTTTTCTAGGTGCTTGATGATGGGGGAGGGTTGTTTGGTATGAAAACGAGTACATCCTTCCACTGTTAGCTTCTTTTTAAATATGTATCCCAAAATAGTAGGGTTATTAGGAACACTTTTTAATCATAAGACAAAAACTACAAGTATCAAATAATGTATGAAGCAAGCAGACTTGTAGAATTTTAAAGAGCTGTGGCCAAAGTTTAAGCACGGTGGAATCAATTAAGGCAATGGGGAAGTGCTCATTTTGAGACGCTGTGACCTTACAGCGATTAAAAGGCTTGGGGGAAGACCCTGATACGTAAGTAATACAATCCAGTTGACCTTTGCCTTTCCAATAAAAGCTGTGATTATTAAGCATAATTGATACAAATATTGCCTTAACCATTACAGTTTTATGATAGATAACACAAAACAAATGACCTAATATTCACCACCTTTTCCATTACAGCTGTTTGGTAAAACGCTTCAACAGTTTGACAAGCTGCGTAAGAGGGAGGCGTTCATGGACCAGTTTAAGAAGGAAGCCATCTTTCAGGATAATCTGGAAGAGTTTGACAACTCACGGGAATCCCTTCAACAGCTGGTGGATGAGTATCAGGCAGCCACAAAACCCGACTACTTGTCTAAGGGCTCGGAGGTTAGTGAAATATGTACCTTTAAGAGGGGGAGGGGCGTGATATTGATCATATTATCTAACACAATTCAATTCAAATGGGAAAGGGTCAAAAGCATAGGTTCCTTCTTCAATGCATCTTCAAATTATTGCCTGCTTAACCCATTACCAAACAATATCAACATTAGACAAGTTTGTTGTAGACCACTCTGGAAAACATGGTGAAAATTAGAGCTGGGACGGGTAGTCTGGTACCCGGGTACAGGCCGGGTAAGGCCACTACCCATGTAGCAAATAACTGCCCGTTACCCGACATTACTTTTACCTTGGTTATAAATCTTAATTAAATATGTGAATATGCACTCATTGATGAGTGAATAAGGTGTTTCTAAATCCAAAATTAGCAATTGATAATCCCCAAAACAATTTCTCAACATGTTTACAAATATGTCGCACACACTCTGTATACTCTCCCACTTGAAGACTGATTGTCAGCTGTCGAAACTTTCATCATTTGTTTGATTTGATCATAGCAGTAAGTCGTAAGCGCCTAGAACCATTACTCGCAATCCTTTGTGGTACAGAACCTCAAACACAAGTGGTAACATTGTCAAGTGCCACCTCTCGGATTTTTTATATGGAATATTGATGTAGCCAATTTATCCAGGCTTTCCGAAAATAACGTTGATTTTAATGACTGGAGCAGCATTTAGTACTTGTGATAGATTTTTACACGTTAAGTTTGGGGATAATCAAGTCACATTTGATCCACTTGTCAATGATTGCATTGCGCACATTCTATAGGGCTCACCCTGGCTGGAAAAAAGTCTGCGCCAGCACATTCGCCAAATGACAAAAAAAGGAGCCAAATTTAAGAAGTAGGAGCCAAATTCTGAGCAAATGGCTCCAATTAAAATTTCTTGACATATGTGTTAAATCCCCCCTGTAAATTATTTTCTTTTTGTTATTTTCACCATTTGTATTAAAGTTGTATTGTCATAAATATATGATGTAATACTAATAAAAATATATGTTAAAGAAAAGAAAACCAAAAAACGCCAAGACCCCCCCCCCCCCTTATTTCGAACAAATTTAAAATAAAGATGGTTAAAGTTACGCTTGCTGTGAGTAACAAAATCAAAATGAATCTTTTATCTCAGATAACATTAAATCATAGTGAAGACTATCATGTTTCTCGGTTTTGTTAATTATTTTAGAAATGTCCGATAGATAAATGAAAAGTGTAAACATGATTTTAGGTCTCCTTGTTTCTACTCTCGTCAAGACACCGGTCTGATGGATCGAATGATTAATAATAGACAAGAGGATCGCAATATGAATAGTACCGGTGCATCAGCGAAGGAAGCAAACTGTCAATATCGAAATACTTTACAAATTAACCCTCTTTTAATTCTCGCATTCATGCATCATAACACACTGGACGGAATTAGGTAAATATTATCGTTTTTTTTGGAACAGCTGCATCGAGACTACCAATCAAGCATGCCGAGTTGTTGACACATAATGATGGCCCGATTAGTACACGCCTACCTGGGTAGTAAATTGCTCTAGTGGGAGGAGAAATTGCTCTAAACTCCTTTTCCCACTATGTTGTCTGCTTTATCAGAAGATTTTTTTTCAATTTTCATCACTTTTTGAAATGTTGCCTGCAAACTCTTTCAAATTGGGACAGTCCAAAATTTGGTGTTTGTTAAAGGGTTAAGTATCTGCAATCTATTGAAAGGATAGTTGATTATAATGTATTATTTCTTTCTCTCCAGGATGCCGCATCTGGGGGCCATTTATGAATAGAATATGCAGGAGTTCCATGTGTACCAAAGGAAAGAGGTCTCACACTGATTGGCCAAAGGGAAAGCAATAGATTATTTTGACATGTCTCTGTTGTACGTGGGATGGATCGAAATCAAAAGCAACAGTGGCAGTCAAGTATCATGAAAAAACTTTCTTACTTTAGACTTAAAAACTAATATAGAAGACATATTAAGTATAAACAAGTGCCTTTTCTATTTGTATGTGTACAAAACCATTGTGACAAAAGGAATAATTTTGCTTGTAGCAATTACCCCATTTTGTCACAATGGTTCGTCAATTTTTTCCTCTGCTGATGTATTTAAGTATATCAAGGCGGTATAAAAAAGTAGCGAAAGGAAAAAGACAAGACTCGTAATTGGAAATCTGATGTGATCCATTGTTAAAGTTGCATGTTTACAGAAGAGAAAATATTTGCAGAAACAACAGTACATGTATTTTGTATTTTTGTTTGATTCAGGAAGTGTCAATTTATCTAAGTATGTACAAATATGCAGTAGATCTCCAAAGTAATGTCATGTTTTTGGATTAAAATACATGTTTATTCACTGTACAAACACTTTTAAGAATTAGAAACCATCTAACTTTGCTTCTTTTCACTGTTCTTCAGTGTGTATCATATAACTGTACAGCTGTTTTACACTTTTAAAGAAATTGATATTAAACTTCAAAACTTCCTCACACCTGTGAAATATCACAGTTAAATAAAATGATTGATCACCTGTCCTTTATGTATACTTGTTGGATAGCTTTTGGAGCAGAGGATTCAAGGAATCCCTGACAAAAGGAGAGCTTTGTCTTATTCCACTCAATATCATGGAAAACATTCTATATGACTCAAGAGTTCAATGCAAGACTATAGTTAGTTCTTCACAAATGTTAACCACTTACTACAGTCTTGCATTGAGCCATCAGATTGCTGTATAAAGATGCTTTCATTGATTACCTGTTATGAATATTTATTTTAATGCTTTTTGTCCACTGGACATTCATTCATGCACCTGTATGGGTTTGGTTTAAAAAGATGATGTAACTATGTGTCTCGCCTCCTTATATGGATGTGTTCACTTTTTGTAAATAGTGTGAATAAAAAGTGATGAAATGATTCTATAGGTGTTTGTGAATTATCATTGCTTAATGTAATCAATGTTGAAAAACCCAATCTAATACCAGCTCATCTGCCAACATTCATTCATCAGATATCATGTCGGCTTGGCTTCCATATTTTTTTGTTTCTTAATTTATTTCTGTTTTACGTCAGGTAGTTTTCAATGCTCATGGTAACTTGAACAAACCAATATTGAAGTTGGCCCATTTTCTTCTGATCATTGGAGGTAAAATCCAGGATTTTAACCAACCCAATAGGAGAGAGTAATGTTTTCAACACTTCATCTGTACCAGACAATGACCATTATAGAGGATTTATTTTGAATACAATTCACCATTCTGAAAGGTCAAGGCCTTCTACTTGAATACATGCATTGACCTCGTATCATAGGTATTTTTCATTTGTATCCAGACTATTCCCATGGGCTTTCTTACACAGGACGAGTTGGTTTTATTTATTCATATGGGGTTTTACATCACATCAACAGTACTCTAGTTATTTTGTGATGCTCCCCTCTTAATGGTGGAGGAAGACCCTAAACTTAACTGACCAAAAGGGCTAGTCAAGCCAGGAAGAACCATCAGCTTTCTGTAAGTCAGTCAAGACACTCTTGTATCCATATTTCTTACCAGGTTTTGAGCCCATGGGGAGAGGGGCCATGCAATTTAAAGTTCTGAACACTAACCAATAGGCCCACCCCCGAGACCAGTTAATGCGAGACAGATTGTCACTGGGTTATTCTTACATTTAAATACTGGAAAAAAAAAGATATCTGGCAACTTTCTTGGTTGTTTAATCCCTTACCAAAGCTATGATCATTTCTAAATCTGCTATTAGTATTATCTCAAGTGTTCAATTGGGAGGAATAAACCTAGGGCTTAGAAGTGTCTTGCCAAAGGACACTCAAATGAAACCATTCAAACCGAGGGACCCTGAACCACGCGGACTAGTTGTTTTAGTTCAGCGCTCATAAACAGAGGCACCAAGCTATAAGCCTGGTAAGGAAATGAATTTAAAAAAGAGTTTGTTACAAATTCCCAGGATTGTAATGCAAAATATTTGTCAAGTTATCACTTTGTTTATAAGTTATCTTTTCTACTTGTTAATTCAGCAATGTCCAGTACACTGAAGGAACACCTTAACTTTGACTGCACATAAAGTCAGGTAGAATTACTTGCATTCTAAATTGCAACCAGAAATGCACCACCTCCAATGAAAATCCAAATGCCATCACAAAGCTTTGAAGCCACATGGAGGGGGTCATATGATTTCAAATATCTGACTTAGATGAAATTCTCCAAGCTGAATATTGCAAGAATCATCTTGCCAAAGTATTCCAACCAGGAACTCTGATCACATTCGGTCTGAGAAACAGCCAAAATCCTACAATGCCTCTTGGACCAAATGAGATTAATATAATCCGTTTTTGTTGAACAGGTGTGTCGCTTGTACAGTTCAAGATTTCGGTGCAATACTATAGCAAGTGCTTCATGTTTATGAAGCACTTACTATAAGTCTTGCACCGAACCCTCCAGTTGTACTTCTCAAGCATGCACAATTGTTTACATAGATAACTCGCACCTCGGTTATTGTTTGAGAAGGGGATAACAATTATCAGATAAATATCGGAACTATGGAGAGAGGTGTACTACTTAAGCTGTATAGAATGTCATATCAGTCTGTAAAATCAGGACCAATCTGTTTCATAAAATCTTGACTTGCAATCAGTCCAGAATCAATTGGTCCAAAACTGGCATTTTCCTGATCCTAACTACTTCCCTTTACCGACCACCAAAGTTTTGACTGTCCCAAATTCAAGTTTTTGAAGACGACATTTCAAAATGTGATGAAATTGAAAAATAATTATCTCGTTGAGAGCAAGTTCTTTTTCCCACAATGTTTTCAAGAGTCGTCTGCAACAAACTGGTCAAATGTTGTTATTGTTTGGTAATATGTTAAATATTGCATTTATCAAATATTGTGAACTTAACTATGTTATCTATAACCTTAATCTGACAATTAAACAAAAACTTGATATTTACAGAAGTTTTATTCAAGGCATTAAGATACATGACAAATTCAAATAAGGTTTTACAATTCCTTCATGTCTCTTAATCGTCGCACTTGACTTCTGACTGTGGCAGCTGCTGTTGTGCTGAAATGGGAAATGACCAACAATTAGCCTTTACTCTTTAGCTTAACCCTTAACCAAACACTTAATTTGAAACTGTTCCAAATTGAAAGGGTTTGCAGACGATATTTCAAAATGTGATGAAACTAAAATAATCTTCTGGAGAGAATTGTGGAAAAAAAGAAATTGCTTAATACGAGCGATTTCACCTTTTCCAACAATGTTTTCCAGAGTCGTCTGCAACAAAGTGGTTGTTTGGTAATGGGTTAAATAGGCATGCCAGCAGCAGATGACTAGAAACCAGGGTGACCAAGGATTTCCCAAAAATTCAAACATGGAGTTCCAACTAGCAACTTTCATTTGGAACCCTTTCTTTCCCAAAGGTGCCGGTTCCAATGTTACTTAATGTCTTAATCTAAGAGTATTTCCCCGTCTTTAGCATTTGAATAAGTCTTAAGAGTGGTCTCCTTTGCAATGTGTGTTATAATTGTCAATTTGATTGGCTAATCTGTTTTATTATCCACACAATATCCCCCCTCAACTCATGCATCAATCAATTTATTTTTTAAAACATAATTGCATTATAAGATAAACCGGTAATGCAACTTTTAATAATTCAATGTGTTTTTCAGTCTAGTGTTTGAACAATTAAAGAAGAGGTAGACTTAATGAAATATTGGCATCTATTAGGAGCAGCCACAATATCAGAAATGTATTGAAAGGTTAAACAAATATTTCAACTAGTCCCAATATGTGATAAATGGGTTTTAAAATGCATCATTTCCTTAAGTCAAAATAATAATAGCAATGTTTGAAAAACAGCTGTTTCTAGAAGAATCAAAGTGCTGTTAGCGCTGAAGGACTAAGGTGCGTTTAAAGCAAGATGATTGAGGATATATTTGAAAATTTCTTTGGACAACATCCCTAGGAAAACAGCTGCTCCTTTTACCACCATTACTATAATTATCATTTCAGTGAACAGAGACTGAACTCCAGTCTATTTTTCGAACATCTGGAAATTTTACGACGTCCCATGAGGCAACATTTATGATAATATAGAGCAAAACAAAGCGACTACATCCGGACTACATTCCTAGTTCCAAGAAGGTATTAGTCTGCAGTGACGCGGGTGTTTAAAGAGTAATTGGGGTCAGACGGCTGTTTGTTTATCGATAAAGTTACGTCCCTCAAAAGTGGTATGTAAATTCATTGGACTAAGGTGCTGACATACCCTTAGTCCAAACATGGTGTTTTTTCTTTTCAGCAACTAATTAATATTTTTTCAAGTTGGATAAAAGCTGTGTCAACAGTATATCCCGGATTTCACCAGTAAATAAAAGTGATAAATCAAAGCCAGAACCTCCATGTAGAAACTCCTTCAACATCAACAGAACCATAAAACAATAAAGGTGTCTTTAAATTGATATACATCAAAGATATGTCTCAGTTAGAATCAAGACGTTTCAATAAGACACCTCTTAATCATTTCTAAATAATTGAAATCCTTGATCAAAAGGAATTTCCTATGCCACATTATTAAGACCTTTGAATAGGCTCATAGGCTTGAGAAGTGTCATTCTAAATGGATGTTCAAGTATTATTGAGATATTCAACTTGACAGTATTTACCTGTACACCCAAGCGCCTCCAGCAACAGTTTTGTTGCATCTACGACAACTCCAGATACCAACGGCTTTCCTTTTCATGGCATCCTGTAAAAATACAAAGGAGAGTTATACTTTACAAATCTATAATCGTCTATAACTTGTTACTGATGGTGTTATATAAAGGAAGTTCACTTAATTTGGTGAAAATATTTAGCTTGTTATGAATGGAGATCATCTAACAAAAACATAATAATTGATGCTCTTCATCCTCATTCTTTCTGTTAATAAACCCAATTCACCCATATTAAAATGGGTGACGGTCGTTTCGGTAAATGACTAGTTCGGTAAAAAAAAAAGTAAACTAGAGTAAAAGGTCTGGCTGGTTTGGTAAAAACCTATACTAGAGAAAAAGTAATTGTACATATAGTGTATGAAATGTAGTTTTAGTACTTAAATTATGAAATTCATCCTTACAACAACTAGTTTGATTGTTTTTATACTTAGGGTGAGAAATTCCTACTATAATTGATTAATTTGAATGTTTGCATTATAAAACGAACTGCACAGATTTTACTTAAATCAAATCAGAGACATAGATAACATCCATGTCTCTGGTCAAATCATTGATTGTATTTAGTGTGAATTAAAATGTAAGTATGAAAATTACAGTGTGTATCAAAATAGAAATAAACCATTATGCATGTATGTAAATGATAGTATGTGTTAAGTAATTAACACTAAATTAATATGGGATTTAACTTTTTTTTTACACCCAATTGAACTGTTGTTCTCTCTAGGATTGGTATTTACTGAACCAACCAGACCCTTTACTAAAGTTTACAATTTTACCATACTAGTCATTTACCGAACTGACCTGTAATCATTAAAATCATCTTGAAATCAAGACATCAAAACAATGACAAAATATTATGGATGTGTCAAAAGGCACCTATGCAGCATTTTATCAAGATTTCCCTTTTAAAGTTTATAAACATTTACATAATATGCCTACATTCAAAGTTTCAAAATGGTCGTTCATGTGACAGGTTTGACACTCATTGAAACCAATTTGGAATCGGTTCACAATTGATCAAAAGGAGAATTTCATTTTTTGAAATTAAGGAATATCTATTTAACAAGAGTAATGTGTTTTTGTAGTGCATCTTACATTGGGGTTTATTGACATTTGGGAAAGATGGCGGGTCGCTTCAACAAAACATATGTCCTGAAACTCCTGTAAAACAATTTTCAAGTCTGGGTTCTTATCCTTCAATCAATAATACAATGTTCATTCTAAAAATGAATTGTTACCTTTCCACAAAATGGGCATGTGTACTTTGAATGCTGAGTTATTTCCATACGTTTTACCGTCTTCCTCAGGGATGCTCCGTATCGGGTAGCATATTTACCACAGATCCCCACCTTCTTTGTGCGCTTGGCCTATGAATAATAAAGATATATGTCAGTTCAAGGAACCTGTGTTATGCCGAAGAAAAAGCTTCATGTTAGTGAGTGACGTCCTAGTCTTGCTTTGAACCCTAGTGTTTAAATTTGAACAAAACCTGTTGGTAATTTGAAGCATTCTGATCTCACTGAAAGATCACTGATCAGTATCCAATTTTCATTCAGTAATGATTAAAGCTTCTTAATGTTCCATTTTACTTGTGTAGTGTATGGGGAAATGCTAACAGTCCCATATATTGGGGGAGCACCGTTCGAGTGATGTTCAAGCGCCTCGGAGTTTGAGCCCAACACTGCCATTTTCGCGTCATGTTCACTTGTATCTTTCCGTATCACCCAATTAATAAACAAATCCAATGACGATAACCAAAACTTCATAGAATAAATTAAAGACAATTTGGTTTGCCTCGTTAAATGGGAAGGACAATATGTAAATATATGCATCTTTGTTCTTCGTTAGTGAGAGAAACAATTTCATACCACCAAAGACAAACATAAATGGACAATTAAAGTTGTTTAATAGTCGAAACTTTTCCCGCCCGCTTGGCATTAGAAAGAATCGTATATCAACATTGTAATTCTAAATCAGATTAGGGATAAGTTGACCATTAAAGAAGATGTTGGGCGATTTTATGTTGGGGTATAAAATCCTCATACCATTTTGAGGAGCTGTCTGTTTAGAAAGGAAGTTCAAAGAGAGAGAAGGACGACGGGAAGATTTCGATTGCAGGTTTGTTTTGCGGATCTCTGTAACATCTTAGGTTTTCCTTTCTCAAGCTTTGCACGATATGTTTTCAGTTTTGACAATATATTCATAGATAAATAACGCATTTCAAAAACAATTATCGATTAATTTGCAATGCATTGAACGAAAATTATCATAAATGTAATAATACGTGTTTTTTTTTTTAATTATTTATCCGCAAAAGTAACGTGCACTTGTCGTTGTTATTTTCATAGCCTGGGGTCCTGGCCCGTTCGTATACCGCGAACTAGGGCCAGGTGTCAGAGAAAGTTTACCGAACACTATTGTGTTCGGTTATGCCGAGGTATTCCGAATGAAACAACATCGACTGCGCATGCGCGTCGATTAAGAGTCTGCAAGCTTATTCATGGGAAACTGTACCTATTTAGACACCCTACTTAGCGTTGGATCCTTTTGAGATGAAATAGTGACTCAGGTTTTTATTGTATTTTAAAGCGTTGTGTTTTGTAATGGAACACAAATGCAGTACACCGCGCAAATCACCCAAACAGGGTTGTGTTTGTGACACAAGTATTGAAAAGTCAAGCTCTTTGCGTCGTGTTTTACCATATAACAAATCCGGAGTAGATCAAAGTAAACTTTATGGTGGAATGTCTGTAATAGATGGTGTCGTGTGCTTAAATTTGTTATAGAAAAGTACTTAATATTGACAAGATAGTTACAGAATTAAGGAAGGCGTGTCAATCTTCCAAAGTTAGAGTTAAACGTGGTTTTAAAAGACGAGATATGACGAGACAAGAATATATCTGGAAAATCGTTTGATAAGCAATATATGTAAGAATAGTATTAATTCTGATATCAAATTCTTGAGATCTAAATGTGTCCAAATCAGTTTATTCTTAGTTCATACGTTTCCCCCCTTTTTGATGACTTCGTCAACTACAGGTTCTTATGTTAAATCAGACTTTCAAACAACACTAAATAAGCCTATTGCGATAATGTTTAATACTAATTATAATTGATTTTGTAGGCTTCATATGATTTTGTCAAAACGAAAAATAAAGGTGCTTAATTTGTCGAGAAGCTTGGCTTTTGATTATAATTTGGAAAAGAAAAATCACGTTCTTTTTTCCTTGTTTGTTATCTAACTTATAACTGCATAAAGGGAATAAATACAGATGCCGTTGATATACTAAAACTCTTGTCGGTGGGATTCTTATCTTTATTGCCTGTTAATTGAATTCGTGATTGTTTAACCAGAGATACGTGAAACCCTTTACCCCTTCCTTTTATGTGTCGTTGGATTTGATTAAAAAGAACATGTTATGGGAAAGATAGAAGAAAATCCCAATTTTTTCACATTTTTATGTGGTCTTTCTTTCTTCAAAATCTCCTATTAACACTTCACAAGCCTCAAATTTAAGCATCGAAGGATTTAAGATGATATGTAATATTGATTGGTGGAGATATTTGTTTCCATTCAATATGTTTTGTGTGTGATTTAAAACTCATTTGAATATATAAACAATAGTTTTGGTAGAATTCATTCAGAGATAACTACTAAAGTAAAAAGTTTGATTCTTTTACAAAAGATATCAATTTAATCTGATATTTTGAATCCCAATATTGAAATCAAACAATAAATTAATAGAAAAATAAGATGAAATGAACAAAATCCATTTAAGTGCAATTAATTTATAAAAAATGGAGTATTGTATGAAAATTGTAAAAGGTAAAGGCTACCCAGGCTGAATAAGGGTTGGAAAAGGGTAAAAATGATAAGGGTAAAAAAGGGTACATGCACAATTCAAACGCCATCTTTTCATAATAAGGCGAGGGGCAACCCGTTAGCCAATCAGAAGAGACAATTCATTCTCTGACACCTGGCCCTAATGCGGGTTAGCATGGGCCAGGACCCCAGGCTATTATTTTCATAGCATGGTTATCAAACGCTTGTGTTATAGCGCAATGGTCTTTAATCAATGAGCGTTTTGTTGACAGCAGCACATTTTCCCCATTTCACTGAGGAAATTTCAATTAAAAGGTTCAACTTGAAGTGATAAAAGAGTTCATTTTACACCTAGGTAGTATTTTCTTTATCATATTCTATTGCAAAGGTTAACTTCATTTGATGCCATATTCTGAGTACGGGGAGTGAATTAAAAATATGTAATCAACCCCTAAAATAAATCATGGGCATTGCACCATTATTTAGTTTAACCCACAGGTGCTTGAAACAATCTTTGATAATATCCCAATATATGCTCTATATATTTGGATATTATCGAAGATTGTTTCAAGCACCAGTGGTTTAACCTTATTTATTTTACATAGATTGTGGAATAAGTTCTTACAACTTAGATAAATCACTCTCGATTCTGCGTCCCCGGTCAATTCATAACCAGTACTCGCACCTGATGTGGATAAATGAAAGGTCAGAAGGCCGAACCCAATTGACCTTACGACACAGAGCAGTTAACCACGTCCACCGTAAATAGGGGAGGTCACTGTAACTTTCTCAGACATTCTGAGTGAAATAGAGTCAATGTACAAACTAGGATCCCTGTTTGACATTTCCGATGATTTCGGATATTCTTATCTGAAATCGGAAAATTATTACAAAATAAGCACCTGCCTATATTGCTGGATAATATGTACAAAGCGTGACAATTTGTAAAGAAGATGGTATATTTTGAGCGTTAGCAGAGACATATATAACAGCTCTGTTATATATCTCTATGGCGTTAAGGGAGTGATTTACCCCAGCAGTGTGGGGTCCAATCGGCACCAAACACGGTCCGTCTAAAGTCCGATCAGACTTGGATCCGAATGACATTGGTCCGTTCGGCACTGGTTCGACTGTACCTTCAAAATGACCGTATTTCATACTACTTCAAAACAGTTAATTTGCAGTACTGTATTTGCAGGTTACGAAAGAAATTATCACATTTTGATTCTTAAACGGTTTAGATTTTTATTTTACTAAATCGGCGTATGTTCTGAATGATTCAAAACACAGACCTACCAATTTTGTCATGTTGAAAATGGTATAATAGTGTTGTTCATGTTGAGATTATGGTGTTAAACAATTGCTGATTGGAACTATCACTATTTTGTTGTCAATTAAGTTTATAATCAAGACTTTAGGACATAATCTTTTGTATGCTACTCAATGGATGATTGTCGGTTTTGCTACTTGATTACAAACTAAGGGTCATTTTACGAAACGAAATATTTTCAATTGTTCCAAATGTAAAGAGTTTGCAGACACCATTTAAATGAAGATGATGAATTAATACTTTTCTGATAGGGCAAACCATATTGTTGGAAAAGGATAACTTGCTCGTTAAGAGTAATTTCTCCTTTTCCCACAATATTTTCCATAGTAGTCTGTAACAAAGGAGTCAAATGTAGTTATTGTTTGGTAAAGGGTTAACAAACCTCGATTGTTAAAAGAATTAAGGGTTTCGACGCTAATTGACATCAATCTGACACAATTGCACTTTATGGTCAAGTCACAAACCCTTTATTGTTTAGCCGATCGGCGGTCTTTGTAATCAACCATTGGCTACCAAGAGTGTGTTTTACAACATATTACAGTAACATTAGATTCTTTAAGGTATTCGGATAAAGTTGCAACAAGGAGCTATGGGTTTGTTTTGTTTTTATAGCTTTTAAATTCAGATACGATACATCGATCATTACAGGTAGGTGGATTGATGGGCTATAATAAGAAAGTTAATTAATTGTTTAACCCTTTAAGGTATAGAGATAAGGCTTATCAGTGACACTATAGGTATAAACCATCCGATTATCGAAGACCATTAACGCATACATAATTAGTCACCCTGGGTGAATGTAGGTAAAAATGCCAGTGGTAAAAATGCCAGAGGTAAAAAAAGCCAGAGGTAAAAATGCCAATAAAAATGCCAGTGGTAAAAATGCCATAGGTAAAAATGCCAAAGATGTATTAAACCATCTTTTTCTTCATTTTTTACAGGCTAAATGGTTATTTGAAGGACTAAGTACTGTAAATAGTTCTGTTTCTATTTTACAATCTTAAGGGTTAGTTAGGGGAATGTTTTGAAGCCGTAATTTTTTCATATAATTACCTATGTAAAAATGCCCCGATTGTGATTTTTCATTCATTCCATGATAATTAGGTTGTTTTGGGTTTGTTTGATTTTTTTTTGTTGTTGTTGTTGTTGCTGTTGCTGGCTTTTTTTTGGGGGGGGGGGGGAAGCATGGATATATGAACATAAGAACAAACTTCCATGTACAGTTAAACTTATTTTAATGAGGAATATAAACAAACATTACTATTATTTACATACATACCATGTAACTAACAAGTAATAGAGTATTGTATCATAGAACTCTGCATTAGTTGTGATTTACTTTTAATTTGTTCATGTTTTAATAAAAGATTTAATTTTCCTTTAAAGTCACTCAAATTGAACCTAGAATAATGACCTGAAAACTCAATTATTTACATGCGTTGTCATGCAACACACAAATAATGCAGAATAATATAAATAGCCATGTAACTTTCATATTATGTATCATACTGTTGAACTTTTGTCATGTTTTAAATATATATTTTTAAATCACTCATAAAGAAAATTGCATTATAATGCTTTAAGGCACTACTATTAACATAAGTAGTCATGCAACTCACAAGTTATGCAGACTATTATTTCGGAATATTCTGCTTACTTTACATTTACATTACATTTGTTCATACTTAATTTCATTAAATGTCTCTCATATAGAACCTTGACTAATGGAATCTTAGATAACATAAAAACCGGTAGTCATGCAGCTTACAAGTAATGCAGAGTATCGAATTTGAGAACTCTCTACTCTGCTCTAAAATTGTAGCAGGAACAATATTAACCCATAATTAAACAAGTGAACTTTCAAAATGATATTTTAAAGTGATTTTATATATTTTTAAAGCATTGTATTAGAATAATTTAACAATTATAAAATTAATAACCAATAATTTGTATATTATCTTTTATTATAATTGATATAATTCGATATTTGAAACAAAAGTAAATTAAAATTGTAGCAGGAACAATATTAACCAATAATTAAACAAGTAAACTTTCAAAATAATTTTTAAAAGTGATTTTATATATATTTGGCATTTTTACCTCTGGCTTTTTTACCTCTGGCTTTTTTACCTTTGGCATTTTTACCTAGTTGCCTATGGCATTTTTTCCCCTGGCTTTTTTTTTTTACCTCTGGCTTTTTTACCTATGGCATTTTTTCCTCTGGCTTTTTTACCTATGGCATTTTTACCACTGGCATTTTTACCGCACACCACCCTGGGTACCTATTTGCACAGGATTATCTCCGATAATTGTTATTGATTGGGGGTACTGTTAATCAAACCCAAATTAATGCATTTTACATTCATCTAATAGATTTTCTCAAAGAATAAAAGACGACGAGAACAAAATTTCCTTTAAGTTGATGTTTTTTTCTTTATTTAGTGATACATTCATATCAGGATTAAGGTGTAGAAAATGAAACAAACAATGAAAATGTATATTACGGTGTGAATTATACAAAATCAAAAGTAATAAAATGACTTATGTGTTCTCCCTGAGAGATCCCTAATTTGCTTTTCAATTTTGTCATCAATTGCAGGAAATTTTGTTGCAGAAAATACATACTTTGTCTTTGCATATTTCTCAACAAAGCTAAATCGTTTTACTTCAATTCCCATTAAAACCGTTTCCAAAATGAAGAAAAAATGTATTTCAATGCAATATTGCTTTGTAAAGTAGTTAAACCTGGTCCTTCTAATAAACGTAGAACAGTAAAAATCAATTCATTTTGGCAACGAAACATGCTAATATTTCCGTAAAATACGTGACCATGGGTGATGAATTTACCAAAAGCTCGTAGTTGTAGTCAAAGTCGAGGAATGATCGAATTGTGCCGTATGCTCTCGTTTTAATTGGATAGTATTTTTTGAAATGTGTTAAGTTACTAAAGAATTGCATGAAATCCTAATCGAGTCTTTACAAATCGGCCTTGTTTTGATCTTTTATGACCGGAAGGCTTCTCATTAATTGGGTTGGTAAGTTGGATTCCCTTCATCTCAATTTGATAGCGTGTCGTGAGACCATTATCAAAAGATTCTCTCTAGAGCAAAAGTTTAAACTTTGACCCTATGATTTTATCATCGGAAATGAAAGAAGACATATTTATTTTAAAGGAAAATAAAATTTGGATAAAATGACGTGTGTGCAAAGATGTGTTATTAAGGGCTAAAGTTGAATCAATTTTTCAGCTGTCAAAAAGCGTTCTATGCGGTCATCGATAGAACGTCAAAATAGGTTTTATACGGTAATAGGTATAAGGGCGAAAAGGGTTTTATACGGTAATCGATAAGGCGGCGAACGGCGCTATATACCGTAAAGGGTTAAGGTGCTCTTACGGTCCATTTAAAAACAAAATCAATTAATAAAAATCCAATTTGTAGAATTTGTATATATCCAACTGGAAACCATGTCCTCTCACATCATTATCGATCAATATTGTATTTTTAGTTAACATTTGATTCATTAGCAAATGCAACTAATAACATTCGTCATTATGTGTCAATTCCGTTTTTTAAAACAACGATTTTTCATTTTGAAACAAAGATAAAAGACAAAATAAAAATTTACTAACATGTGAAAGAAAAAAAGAAAGAAAATAAAATAATAGTTCATACTTCTATTCTTTACATCGTTTTATAAATTAACTGTTTGCATAGATTTACTAATTGCGTGTAGTTCTCAGTCATATCACAATATATGTGACAGATTCTGGAAACGGGATAAACTCTACTTCACCCTCAAGTCTCTCCTTATACATATTTTCTCTATTATAAGTACTTAAACAATATCTTAAGCAGTATTGACAAAGAAAAATCACAGCCCAAAAGTGCTATGTGTTGACGGAGTCGCACAGCGTGTCGGAGAAAATGGCAGATAGCAACCGAAGTGTTCGCTGATTGGTCAGTTCCAGCTGTCAATCAAAGTCTGTCGTAAGGTCAATTCTCACAGGATTCTAGTCAAACAGACTAGATCGGAAATACAGTGATCGGAAATATTGAAATTTTGCATCAGGCAACATCTTCTGTCACATCAAACTTTATAATGATTAATTCAATGCAGGATGGTTCCACAATTTTTTTTCGCAACAGAATTTTTGTCGCAGCCAAACCTTGAACACCAATATTTCAGTTATTGTGCGATCACCTATTTTGACGCTAAGCTAATTGGACGCCATGTTTGTCAGATGTCAAACTGATCCGCGTAAGCCGTATGACGTAAATTTACCCTACTACTTGTTTGTATTCACGGTGAAGTACGCTCTGGTGCAAATACGTGGAAATTAAGAGAATCTAAAATAAGTTTTTGTTATTAAATACTTATTAAATGCAATTTTACCTGTTTTTCTTAAGGCAATTTATCGAACAATTTAGCGTTCTCATATGCTCATAAACAATTATTGAAAGTATTGCGATTCATTGCAGATGACGCTCATTCATTGGTCATGTGACCAAGCACCTTGTAAAATGGTTGATTTTCACTGTGTAGTAAGGTGTACGCGTTTTATGTGAATCGCAGCTTATTGGTGTTAATTGTCCTCTGTGTCACCTAAAAAACTGGACCAAACCAGCAAATTAGTTAAAAAATCGATGATCAAGAAGGGAAACAGTCATTATAGTGTATCTCATCCACTTTCAGGCTCCATCTTTGAAGTACAGGCCCTACTCTCCAACTTCTATGATCAACGCTATTTTTTTTTGTCAAAACCTTTTCCTTCATCTATGTTATAAAAAATAAATCTATATTATATGTAAATTCTGAAAAAAATTTTTTTTATTGATTATCACACATTACTCACAGGGTAAGATAATCAGTGTACACTATACAACAGTAAATATTTATTGGTAAATAAAGCAGCCAATCAAAGGCGTCGAAATAGGTGACACAGGGAAAAATAAGGCAGACTCGCGGTCTTGGACATTTAACTATCTTCCCAACTTTTTTTGCTCATACAACCAGCATTAAGTGATGCAGGTTAACAAACAGCGATTTAAATTTTAAGAAAATAATTATATAATTTAGAATCACTGACTATTTGGTGAGCTGTGATCGTATTTAAGCTATGGGCGTCGAAACTGGTGACGCGAGGATAACGCTGTAAAATATCAAATGATCATTACACATTATTGTAACTTTATCCTTTTTAAATAAATCCTAATACATAACATGTCGATATCCAGCATATTTACTTTGTAAGAACAGTTTGATAAGCACTAGGTGACAATAAACTTCCTTTGTGCAAGCACACTGGAATGTGAAAAACCTATTAAGCGTTTTTTTAATTGTTTAATGACAAGTTATGAATTATTTGGTGGTATGTAACTTTATTTTACATATCTTGTCCTATCAATTGACCTTTAACGACCATTTCATGTATTAGATCAGAAATTTTGAATTTTGGGTTAAATCAATCACTACATGTATTTGGATCCCTTGGAATTTTGACGTTGGATTGCCCAATCAGAAAATAAAAAGAAATCTTTGCTTCAAGTTATTTGGCTGACAGGATGTGAACCCACGATCCTTGTGTCCAGAGAGGCCGAGGCTCTCCCCCTGGACCACTATCTGGGACTAATAAATAATAATCAAAATAATTTGATGTGAAGAAAAAAACGGGAGCAAAAAGCCCTCAACAAACGTTCATTAAACCGTTCTTTCTAAGTTAATATGCCGAATACAGACATGTAAAGTGCATGATTGATTAAAAAAGGATTAGTTCACAACTGTGAGTTAAAACATAATTGTGAGTGACTGGAGATATTGCCCGATACAAAAATATGTCAATATTTTCGGGTTGCATCAAATAAGTTTGACTAATCTGGGACTAGTCAAATGACGTGAAGATTGCCTTTTATTTTCTGATGGGGCAATCTAACATCTAAATTTCGATAGACCAAAATATGGCAGGATTTTACCAAATTCAGAATTTCGGATCAAAAGCATAAATGGCCATACAAAGTCAATTGATAACACAAGATATCTAAAAATATACTTACATACCTTAAGATAATGTCATCTATTGTAAGCGGCTAAATTGTAAAGGGTAATATGTCGACCAGAGAAGACATTTTTTTAACATGTATGGAGAAAGGGGTTTAGTTCTGTCCTGTTCCACCAGGAAACTGTTTAGCAGCTAAAATTCATTTCTTTGAAGAATTTGGTAAGTTTGATACATCTGGTAGTATTAGCATAGTCCAATTAGAATGGTAAAAATCATTGATAATTTAGGCGACCCATAATTTAGTGATAAATACAACTCCAGTCTGCTGATTTACACAGAACATCCTTCAAAGGCGTATTTGCGTCCATGACTTGAGCACTGTTTCTATTGATTGATTGGGAAGCTAGGTATCCAGAAAATTGTCACCTAGTGTTAATTAATACAAAGTAAATATATGCAATAACAACATTTTATGTGTATAGATGAATTTAAAAGGGATTTTTTTACAGCTGTGGGAAATGATCATTTGATATTTTTTTTAATTTTTTTTAATTTTAACACTGTCATCTCACCTCATTCTTTTATAATACACTGATGGCTGTTTCATGGCTCTAAATTTGTCTATATCAGATCATTTTGATTTGAGGTAGGGTAAGGTTTCAATTTGCTGTGTTTGGAACTGTTTTCACATTGTCCTTACCACCAGCAGATTGATTGATTGGTGTAGCATTGCCTAATTCCAAGATGGGTCAGACCATGGTAGTGTAGAGTTGTTTGATTACCAGCTTGTCTCTGCTTTCATTTCTGTTTTGCAATTTTACAATGTTCTGACAGACATTGAATTGTTAGTTTCCTCATTATTGATTTCAACGAATTTTGCCTAAAATGTTAAAAAGGTATTCTAGAAACAGTGTTTCATTGAAAGTTATATGTTTATACATGTGTTTTACAATCGAGTTCTCATGATTAAAAAGACTATATTTTTGGACTATTGATTTTTATAAATACATAAATATGTGCAACATTACTTTAAAAAGCAATCAGAATTCAAAGAAAATAAGTATACTGATAGTGACCAATATTTTTTCAACAACAACAAACACAAATGTTTAGTTATTTGTCACATTTTTTGGCAAATCACCTGTTTTTGTATGAGGGAAGTGAGACTTTTCAAGATGCCACATTCTTAGTAAATGCCAATAGTCTACACTAATACATGTACAACTTGGTTACAAACCAAACAAATGACCTTAATAGCGAAGATTGTAACAAGAAGACGGTAACATTTGTATGGGATGATATATAATAAGTTTAAACTGTAAACAACAGTGGAGGACAGTTGTTCAGGGGTAGAGCAGTGGCCTTGGGACACAAGGGTTGTGGGTTCGAATCCTGTTCGCAGCAGGATATGCCTTGTGACCGTTCATTAATCAACAGTTGGTGCAAGTACTGGTTATGTTTCCAGGAGGCAGAGTCAAGAGTGATAAATCTAAGTTGTAAGAAGTTGTTTCACAATCAATGTTAAGTAAATGATTATAAGTTTAAACTAATGAATAATCTGAGTTTTAATGGTAATCCACTGACACACAAATCGATAGATATCATATATGCATTTGGTATTGATGCCATCAAAAGGGTTTAAAACAGTTTTATTTATTGTTTAGGTAAGCTGCACATCTTTCAACAATGTCGAGTTTTACGTGTATCACATGTCGCGTGATGTTTGTTGACGGAGCGACACAGCGGGCCCACTATAAGACAGACTGGCACCGCTACAACCTGAAACGGAAAGTGATAGACATCCCCGCAGTATCAGCTGAGAACTTCCAAACTAGAGTGCTGAATGCACAAAATAAACAGGTAAGAGATCTTTCATCTTTCAATTGTGGGGTTAAATCATTAGTGCCTTCCAGAAACGTTGTATTAGCTATCAACTTAATTCATTGAGATATATTGTGGTCGGATATATAGCTTTCAATATTGCATACTTCAATGTAAATTGTATATTAAATTTTGTAGGATTCTTATCTATAAAAGTTATCACATAAGTGACATGAGATGTAATCCTCAAAATGTATTATTTCTTTTCTGAAAAGAGTTCTATGAAATGTATGAGTACTTAAAAAAAAAGAATCTCTATCGAATTTCATGTCAAGACTTGATAGTACATACATCAGGATGTTTATTCATATGGCTCAAACATGTTTATATGACCTGATTTTGATTTGATAATAAATGTGTATGATTAATAGATTAAAGTTGATTTGATAGAAATTAACCAGAAAAAAAGTTGTTTATTTTGATTTGTTTGTAAAAAGTATGTCAAATAAATAATGAAAAAAAGAACTTAAAAAATCTTTTCCTCAGTCCATTTGAATATTTCAATTAAGTTGTTTAAAATTTATTTTGTAAATTAACATTCAACAATCTGTGATAAGCATAAAATGAGGTTTCCCTGACACATATGGAATGATACTTTACCAAGTATCATTCACTCCATACATGTTGTTAATTATGTATACATACACACCAAAGTACCTCAGTAACCATGAGTTGTGTTATAAGGGTGCTTGTTCACAGATGAGTGGAAATTAGTAAGTTAAAACTTAATTTCTTAAGAACTACACTTTATCTGTGTTGTTATATATGATACTTACAGCAGAATAGTCAATCTAGAAGCAAAACCAGATCATTCTTGTTTCTTTAAAGTGTGTATGCAGTGAATTGATATGTTTTTAATCCCAAAGTGTGACACCACTTTGAGATCTTTGAACTGTTCATACTTAGATAGATTGATGTTTCCTAAATTAATTATGCCTCAATAGCTACTTTAAATTGTATACCAAACAATTATACAATAATTGCTCGTTCATTTCTTTTTATTACTGTATCTCACATTATATGTAATTAAAAAGTTGAAATGTTTGAGACCTATAATTCTTGCATGTAAAGCGCTTTTAAATTTCAGCATTTGATAAATACACTGACAGTCCTTGATAATTGCTTACATTTACTATGACATTCTTCTCATTAGATTTTGATTTCATTTTGCAGACAGAAACGGATAAAACTGAGCTCTTTTGCAAACCATGCCGTAAACAGTTCAACTCATCTAAAGCTCTAGAAAATCATATACAGTCGAAAAAACATAAAGAGATAGAAGTCAAATTTGCGGAAAAGGAAACCAGTAAACCTGATCAGGTAACAAAAAATACATTACCAATTTTTGATTTCCTTTTGATCCCATCAGGTTTGTTTCATGCATGGCAAGATGTTAATCGGCATGTCTTCTTATTCAGCCTTGTTTAACTTGTAAGTATGAAGTCAGTGAAAACTTTTGAGTTTTTAAGGTCAATGCGACCCTTTATAATAAAAACTTTCCTTCATTCAGGGCTTTTTCCGGTTATATAACAGGGGCCTATTAAAGACTTTCCTAAGTGAATTTTATTTTTAAATAAAAAATTCGAAGTTCCACCAGCTTTTCATTTTCCCAAATCAGCAATTTCAGTGATAAAACCTCACAAAATGAACAGGCCTAGGCCACTTTCTAATTTAAAGAAAAGGCCCTTCATTGAAACTTATTTTAACTCTTGGTGCAATATTACCTTAGAAAGTTCCAGTCATCACATCGTTCAATTAGCACATTCTCAAAAATATAAACTTTGTTAATAGTTGCTAGGGGTGCTCTGACTAGGTGTCAAATTAAATGGTCAAAAGCATTGAAAGAGTTGTTGCTACCATAGCTGACAATACAAGAGAACTTTCTGATAAAGAAAACAGAAAATGTTTTTAGCATATTTATTTTTAAAATATTTAAGGAATGTTTGTTTAACCATTGCCTTTTTCTTGTTGCCTGTTGATGCAAATCAATGGCTCTAGCCACAAAATCCATATGATTCAAAAGGTTAACCTTAATTATTTCACTATCTTGGCATTATTTCATTTACATGTTCCTGTTATATGTTACATGTACAGACGAAACACAAACCCCCAACAAACAGAGATGTTGTAATGGAAAACACAGAGGAAATGGAAGATGCAGGTAAAGTTTTGATTTATCATCAACCTTGTAAATATGGGATAGAAGTGAGTGACTTTGAAAGAATATTGTGCAGGGCTGCTCAGGATTGATAAATGACTGTGGGGAAATGATTGAAATACTTCGGTCAATAGCTTTATACCTAAATCAATTCATTGCTTTTCTAGAGTTAGAATTGTATATTTGTCATGAATACAGAATGTCTGTATTCACCCCTTTCTCCATAATGCTACACCCTGAACACAAAACTGGTACTTTAAACCCGACATTGACAAAAGGAAATATAACATAAAAAATGATGAATTTATCCTTTTTATAATCATATATTTTTTTAACAAATATTGTGATGAAAATGTGGTTCCTTTATGCTTTGTTGTTGTTGTTGTTGTAGAATGGCCATACTTTCAATTTGGACCAGTCAGAAACTCCCAAGGAACACTCGAGAAGTATGGGAAAGATAAATCTGAAGGCTTTATGAACAATTTTTATTTTTCATTCCCAATATTTTCATCTGTATGTTACATTTAGAATGTCATAAGGCTTGTAAGTTTCTATTGTTCTACTTTAGAAACAGACAATGATGTAGAGTCAGTGGGCGGTTTAGAATGTGAGAGCCTTCTATTTATTTATTTTTAGAAACATATAGTGATGTGGAGTCAGTGGACAGTTTCGGCAGTGAGGATGGGCTGGGTATAGAAGAATGTCTGTTCTGTTCACATATAAGTACTTCAATGGAGGAAAGTCTTCAACACATGTCTGTTAAACACAGTTTCTTTATCCCCGACGCAGAGTTTGTGTCTGACCTGGAGGGGCTTATCACATACCTGGGTAAGTTATAGTGTAGTAGAATTGTAGTTTAACACTTTACCAAACCCCAAATTTTCGACTGACCCAAATTGAAAACGTTTGCAGACAACATTTCAAAATGTAAAGATTGAGAATGATCTTCTGATATTGCAGAAAATATTGTGGGAAAAGAAGATCATCAGTTTCGGGACACAAGGGTTGTGGGTTCAAATCTTGTAGGTAGGGGAATCAACTCTGTGACCTTGCATTTTAAAGAAAGAATATCTTTCACACATAATATAACCTAATTATTTATGTAGTTCATCCACATTGAAATGGAAGTAATTATTCAAAATGTATGTAATTGTATTTTTGATTATTGACCTGTATATATTGTATGTTTATTTTGTTTGTATTGTAAAAATGACTATACACATGTGTGGTGGTCAAATAAAAGATATCTATCGATCCATTAATCCACATTTGTCGTGAATACTGGTTATCTATCGAGGAAACAAAATTGAGATTGATTAATATTATAAGTTGAAAGAACTTGTTTCACAATGGATGTAAAATGAACTAATTTACGTTAGATTAAGAGAGCTTAAGAGTTACACAGACATTGATTTTATTTCAAGTCTGAAAAAGAAATATAATTGAGGGGTTGGGTTTAATTACTCTGTTCTAAGGATATGATAGAATTTCTTTAAACTGACTAACAAAAGGCTGATGGTTAATCCAGCTTTACCAGTCTTAATTATACTTAGTTTAAACTTGTTTATTTTACCTTATTTATGACAGAAGCTTGAAGCTAATTGAATTCAATCTCAATGTCAAAAAGTTGATAAAACAAAAGGTTTGAATAAATTTGCTGCTTCTTTTGCATTACTATAAAAAGGTTACATTGTATTTATTTTTTACAGAACTGTATGTGAGAGCAAATCAGATTAATTCATGGAACAATATGTCAATAGTGGCCAATATGTCACAAATATATTTTATGGTAATTTGCTGGTTACTAAATATATAGATTTTGATAATTTGAACCCTAAGGAATTTTCAGGAGTATCTTTATTAAGGTTAAGATGATTTCTTCCCAAAGAAACAGAAGTAAGGAAGTGATCTGATGTAATGCTTCCGTTCCATTGTAGAAATTCCATAGTAGATATTAACTTTTGACAGTTTTTCAACCGTAAAGAGCATAAAAACCATTTGTATGGACCAATTTTCTTTGGTGATAGTGCATGGAAATAATTCGAAATATATATTAATTTTGATTGCTTGTCATCTTTAAATGAATGAAACCATTTGTTTGCAGGACTTATTGTAGATGATTGCACATGGAAACTGCCAAGCATATGGGAATATTGATCCCCCTAGTTATATGTTGTTTTACATTAATTACTTCAGGTAAAAAGGTGGGTCAGGGTTACATGTGTCTGTGGTGTAATGAGAAAGGGAAAGTTTTCCAGAGCGCCCAATCTGCCCAGAAACACATGATGGACAAGGGTCACTGTAAGATGCTTCATGAGGGTGATGTGTTACTGGAATATGCAGACTTTTATGACTACAGGTAATCTATTAGTGTCTGATGATCTCTTTGGTTTTAACCCTTTACCAAGCCTCAAATTTTTTCGCAGACAACATTTCAAAACGTGATGAAATTGAAAAATTATCTTATAGTGCAGAAAACATTTTCTCCTTTTCATACAATGTTTTCCAGAGTTATCTGCAACAAAATTGTCAAATGTCATTATTGTTTGATAATGGGTTAAAGTGTTATTATACTATGATATTGTTTGGATGTTTTTTTGTTGATTTTTTATCTTTGTGTTCATTCAATATAATTTAGAATCTACACATTATAGTCTAAAACAACATCCTATAATCTGATCGTCCCCTCAAAAGGAATATGTAAAATGAAATGCAAGAATGAATATTTAAATGATGAATATAGTGTTTGCTGTTTAAATGGACACCAGCATGAATAAATATTAACCCTTACAGTGCTATGCAAACAGGTTAGATCCAGACCCGCAGCCAAGTTAGCTTGCGGTTGGCCTGTGATTTAACCTTCTTGCTATTCTGAGTGTCTTTGCTCAACAAAATTGAGCAGATGTTTACGGTTTTAGAAAGCAGACGACACAAAAATCTTTTTTAGGGAAATGATCCAGCATTCTTCTTATGGTTTTTACTGTCCTGATGTATTTTCTTCTTAAACGAATATTTGGTTGTGACAAATGTGATATGATAAAACAAATAGAAATGACCAACATGATTTTGAAGGGGCTCTGATATGTTTCAGTTGTTACTTGCTCCTTTCTCTGTATTTACATTTTAGTTTGTCCCCTTATCTGTTTACAGGGGTAGCTACTTATATTTTTCTCCCTCCTATTTCTAGAAATATAGTTTTTCTATCTGTATGAGCACGTACACCCATTTTCATCCATTTTTACTTATATGAGTGGTTGCCGAGATCTTGGCACCTTTAATATGTATAGTACTTATCCAGATTCTTCCAGCTTATCTTATGGGGTAACCATTCAGATTTACCTCCTTTTTCTATTTATAGGAGTAGTTTCCCAGATTTATCTCCCTTTTCTATTTATAGGAGTTACTCGGATTTATCTCCCTTTTCTATTTACAGGAGTAGTTACCCAGATTATGATCCAGCCTCTGGTACATCAGCTGAAGAAGACATGGAGGTGGATACAGGAGATGTAGATCTAGAAGGAGATGGATTTGAACTTGTATTACCATCAGGTAGATATCATGAACTGCTTTTCTTCCTTAGATTAGAATACAGAGGATTCCTTTTAACCCTTTACCAAACGTCAAATTTTCAATTGTCCCAAATTGAAAAGAGTTTGCAGATGACATTATAAAATGTGATGAAATTGAAATGCAATCATTTTGATACGGCAGAAAGCATTGTGGGAAAAGGAGAAATTGCACATTTAGAGCAATTTCTCCTTTTCCCACAATGTGTTTCAGAGTCGTCTGCAACAAACTGGTCAAATGTCGTTAGTGTTTGGTAATAGGTTAACCCCCATTATGGGAATTAGTGACTGGTTTGCATAGAAAGAAGTAGCAAACAACAAAAGGTTGCATGACCAAAGAACAGTACATTTGGTAGAACCATGTTGACGAAAGGATAGATTGCTCAATAGGTGTAGTTTATCCTTTTCTCCCATTTGTTTCTGAAGTCTTTTGTAGCAGATTTAGTAAACCAAAGTTTTGTGGAGAACGTTCTTACCCTAATTTCGGAAGTTATGAATTATTCATAAAAACAGAATTATTAATTTTAGCATTAATGTAACAAAAGTGGAGTATGCCATCGTTTTCAAATAATTTTCTGTTATAATGTTTCATTATATTCTTCTGTTACAGGCCTTTCTTATTCAAACAGTGGAACCATGTCTCTGTTGTACCTTGAAAAATCGAAACCTTAAAAAGCCCCTGAGTAATTACTGCTGAGAATGTAGTTCAAATGGAAAAACTTATTCATCTTTTATCTATTTTTCTCCTCAGGGTCGACAGTAGGTCATAGAGCCCTGGCTAAATACTACAGACAGAACATCAACCCTCGATCAGCTGATAGGACCCGATCTGTGTTACCCAAAATGCTGGCACAGTATAAGGCTCTCGGATGGACAGGCACTTTAGGTATGGGGGGGGCTATCATCATTTTAATCATTATTGTGGCTATCATTAGTATTATTGATGTCATCATCATCAAGTTATTGACGAGAAGTTGGATTTGAAAAAAAAGCATCAATGAAAAAATAAAGAAGGCTAACAGCATTGCAATTATTAGAAGATCTTTTCACTTTCTCAATGAGGAAACATTTAAACCGCTATATAAAAGTCTCTTTAGAACTGGTTTAGAATATGCATGTGGAAACCATTTAAGGCAATAGGTATAGACAGAATTGAAAGTGAACAAAGGCGTGCAACAAAATTACCAGGCTTCAAGAACTTGGGTTATCCTGAAAGACTTAGATGATTTAAACTACCAACCCTACCATACAGAAGATATCAGGGAGACATGATCGCAAACCTACAAACTTATACATAAATTATATGGTACTGGAGATACCAACCTCATAAAACTCTTGGTCAATTTCTCACTCAGACACAGTCAAAGACGAAATTGTTGGCAGATTTTTCCACAACATTGTACATCTAACATAAGAAAGAACTCCTTTACAATAAAAACTTTGCAAGTCTTGAACAGCCAACCTGGGAGGTTGTTTCAGCGCCATCAATTAATTCATTTAAGAACATACTAAATAAACACTTACATAAACAGGATGTCTTGTATGATAATCATAGGGCAGAAATAAAACTTAACGGAACTGGAGAATGTAATAGGATAATCATATTGAATAATGAAAATAACGAGCCTGGTGAGGAGGACCTAAGAGGACCTGTGCTTGTAACCAACCTAAAGTAAACCCTTCATAAAACTACTGTTATAATTATGATTATTGTTACAGGTCATGATGCAGAGAAGAGGTGTCGAGATCTTGGTGCGGTGCAGCGTTTAAAGAAGCAGCATTTCATGAAACTCGGTGTGAAAGGCAACACCAACCTGCGACATCGGTACAGGAATTCCAACCCAATATAAACACCAACCTGCGACATCGGTACAGGAATTCCAACCCAATATAAACACCAACCTGCGGCATTGGTACAGGAATTCCAACCCAATATAAACACCAACCTGCGGCATCGGTACAGGAATTCCAACCAAATACAAACACCAACCTGCGACATCGGTACAGGAACTCCAACCCAATATAAACACCAACCTGCAACATCGGTACAGGAACTCCAACCCAATATAAACACCAACCTGCGACATTGGTACAGGAATTCAAACCCAATATAAACACCAACCTGCGACATCGGTACAGGAATTCCAACCCAATATAAACACCAACCTGCGACATCGGTACAGGAATTCAAACCCAATATAAACACCAACCTGCGACATCGGTACAGGAATTCCAACCCAATATAAACACCAACCTGCGGCATCGGTACAGGAATTCAAACCCAATATAAACACCAACCTGCGACATCGGTACAGGAATTCAAACCCAATATAAACAACTTTGATTATTATCTTATGTATGAATAAAACATTATCTTAAAAATGAATAAAACACTATCTTAAAAATGAATAAAACAAGAATATTGAATAAACTTGCATGGAGGTTAGTGGGAAAGATATGATATATAACAATAAGACCACTCTTGGGGAAGTGTAAGACTGGTCAAATTGAAATCAAGAGTAAAAGGTAATTTGGACATTATTTTTCTGGTAGTATTGGATACAAACTATAATGGCATTAGGAGGCATTATTCAACATAAGCAGTTTCTTTTGTCACAGTGTTTTATTTACAATATTCTGCTTCTGTTTCATATAAAATAATGATTTATCTTGTCATTTGCTAGTAATATTCTATCTGTGTCCTTTTCCTTTTGTTGACCGAGCAGTCATGCAGAATGAATGGTTTTGGAAGACCTATAGACAAATATTAATTAAAATTATGTAGCAAACAAATTCTTTGTTTTTCCTTCAAGGTCCTTTTAAGGTCCTTCAACTTAAAAAAAGTTATTAACCCTTATAGTGCTGGGCAACTTTCTAAAAATAGATTTTTGTCTTGTCTGCTTTCCAAAACTTAAAATATCTACTTAATTTTGATGAAGAAAGATACCCAGAGTTGCAAACAGGTTAGATCATAGGCAAGCCGCCAATTTACTTGACGGCTGGCCTGGATCTAACCTATTAGCATAAGCATGAAGTCGTTTCCAGCACTATAAGGGTCGTTATTATTGTAGAACTACCAAGATATGTATGAGGTTCCCTTTAGATACGGGGTCCTTTATGGCTTAGTGGTAAGATTACAGAACTTAAAATAATATGTCCCCTTTCTGTTGTGGTTCAAATCCCGATGACAGAATTTTGATTTTCTTGAAAGGCTGTCCCCAAAAATGACTTACTTGATGCTGACCTGTCAGTATGGGCAGTTAAATATGGGGGTCTTCCTCCATCAGTATGAGTTGGACTTTGCAACATAACTGAAATAATGTTTATATGCTATGTACATGTAAATCCATATCAATAACAAATTACTTAAGGCAATAATTGAAGATTGAATGTGAAGTGTGTATAATGTCTTAAGTGATCCATTTATTTTTTGAAAGCATACATACACCTAATACAATCATGTTCTGTTGTACACTTGTAAATACTTTGTTCTTGTAAAAGTATTCATTATGGGGTTTTGGCACATTTTGATTATATAGCATACATATGAATTGCTGGTGATAAAAGGATATATAACAAATAAATTGGAAGAAACGACATATTGCTACCAGGAGTTCATCTTGTTTATCATCTATTGCATCTAAGTTCTTTCCATACCCTAGTCCGAATAATCCAGATGTAGATATTTCATTCCACAGTTTCACAGTTACAGCTTGGATCATCCGAGTTACACATATCGCTGAATTTCCTGATTGTAGTAGTTCATGTGACCCAGTGATGTTGTGAGGCCCTTCTCCTCTGTGAATTGATTCCCGGCCTTGGGTCATTTTGGTTTTCGTTAGAAGGTTACATGTTGGATTTAATAAAAGGGTATTGAACCAAGCTGAACCCAGCATGTATTTTATCATTGCGTAAATTCATGTAATACTAGAAACCAGTGTGCCCAAAGGACAAATTGCGTGTAGCAAGCAACTTCTCTTTTTCTTTATTTTCTTAAATACTGTGAACGCGTTATATGTTAACCCTTTACAAAACACCAAATTTTCAACTGTCCCAAATTGAAAGAATTTGCAGATTGCAGACGACAATTCAAAATATGATGACAATGAAAAACAATCATTTTATAGAGCATAAAACATTGTAGGGAAAGGAGAAATTGCTGGTTAAGAACAATTTCTCCTTTTGCCATATTTTTTTCCAGAGTCGTCTGCAGCAAACTGGTCAAATGTTGTTATTGTTTGGTAATGAGTTAAATACGTGCGAACTGTTTATATGTTCAACGATTACATATCAAGTCAAGGGATGTAAAACTCAATTATCGTCGCCCGTTTTGTAGGGTTTCCCATTTGATTAAAACGATCTATAACACCAGGTCACTTGGAATTAACGTTTCCAACAATTGTTGCAAATATGTGTCTTCACTGAATGCTAAGCATTAGGGATTTCCGATATTAACCCTTATAGTGCTGGAACCTATTTCATGCTTATGCAAATATTTTATATACAGGCCAGCCGCCATGTAAACTATTTGCTACTCTGAGTAGCTTTCCTCATAAAAATTAAGAATATATTTAAGATTTCGGAAAGCAGACCACACAAAAATCTAATTTAAGAAAGTTTACTAATGTTAATGCCCCTGGATTCGATTTAGTGTGAATTCTCGACAGGCAAAATTGGTTTGGTTATAAGATTTAACTGAAGGAATGAATCCCGTCTTTGGATTAATGTACCTGTTTGTCAAAGAAAGAGCAGATAACATCGCTTCTTCTCCAGTGGCCGTGAGCTAGGGCCAATGTGGCCAAGTGGTTAGTCGGTCTAGTATTTAGAGTCCAAGGGTCTGCCTCACAAAGATTCACACTATATATCTCCTTGTAAACGTAAGTATAAAAATAAAAAGCCTACTACAGAAATATTTATACATTTATGGAAAATGAGTGCTACCTTTGAAATCTATATCGTACTTTGTAAAAACGTATGTTTTTTTCTCACTAACTTGGATAAATTAACCTTTGATTTTCATTGGTTACAGCAGAGACATAGATCTATGTCTCTGGTTACAGCAGTTTTGTAGAACTAGACGTAAAGTTACGAATGTCTGTGAGACATGCCCAACATATCTGTCTCACAAAGGTTCATACGATACATTTCCTCGTTAATGTGAAAGGAAATTGAAATATCAGAAATGCGTTGAGTAAAACGATAAAAGAGCACGAGTAATCCTTCCTGCGAAACGTCTATCGTTTTTTTTAAACGCTGTCCTACTTTTTAACGTTATCGTAGTATTTTTAAACGCTATCGTACTTTTAAACGCTATCGTACCTTTAAACGCTATCGTAGTATTTTTAAACGCTATCGTGGTATTTGTAGACGCTATCGTACCTTTAAACACTGTCTTACTTTTAAACGCATGTCTAGTGATCTTTGGGATTCAAAAGTTACGACAAATGTGTTAATAAAGACAGTAAGTTACAAAGCTTTGTGCGATAGGCCGCCGAACTTCGAATCACGATAGCGTGGTGTGACTTCCATTATAAGTAGAATATCCCAGCTTTCTGACGATATGCCGATGGTACTACCCCTGTTGACGTGTCCTTATGGAGCAGTTTAGATTAATTCGTTCTCCATCCACGAAAAGCCGTTGACGCAATGTAATAATCCAATACAACTTTTATATGGCGTTCATAGTGGAGGTGTAACATTTGCTTGTAATCAACAAATACTGCACGAAGCAGGGGGAGTTCCGAGAATAACAGCGTTATTCTTGTATGCTCGGATCTCACCCTTATTTTTCGCGCAGTATTTGTTGACTACATTTTTGGGTAATTTCAAGAAGCCGAACATAGCACGCTATTCAAAATATTTAGTGATGCGATGTTAAATTTAATTCAGTAGCCTACGTTCCATTAATACTGGAACGAAATCACCGGATTGAGTCAAATGAATGCCTTTTCGATTTCAACCATACGGTACACTTAAAGGTGCTTGTTCACACATGACACAGTGTGCAAGTAATATCAAAATCTTGAAATAAAACAATTTTGGTATTGCGTAACTTTAAACCTTTTTATTTTACATCGATTGTGAAACAAGTTCTTACAACTTAGATTAATCACTCTCGATTCTGCGGCCTGGATGCATAACCAGTACTTGCGCCGAATGTGGATTAATGGAGGGTTGTAAGAAAGATCCCGCTTCTCACAGGATTTGAACCCACGACCCTAGTGTCCAGAAGCCGACGATCTACCCCTGGATGTGTTGCGGTGTATATAATCTATAATGAAAAATAGCCAATAAACGCAATAGGCCTACTGATTCAGAATGTATCATTATTTCTAAGTATGTTAAGACGTTATGCATTGGATTTCAAAACCGTTGCAATGCTTTCGGATCTAAAATGTGTTCTAGCATGTGTTAATTGTTAACAAGCTCTAACTACTTCGAACTTATCTTACTTTCAATGGCTATTCTCTTGTACGTCCCATACAACAGAACAGGTGCTTTACAGTTATAAAGAAATACAATTTTTATCAATATCCAAGTTTCTATACATGCAATGTAAGATGTCTGTCAAAAATGTATTATCCAGCCCACCAGCGCATGAACAAGAAACGTCGATGCAGAATGTGTGAAGAATGCTTTCGGAACACTTCATTTGTCATCGTTTATAAATCATAATATCTCGGATATTAATGGCACGCACAGATAATTGAATTCCATCCGGGCCATTTTCGCCAATTACTGTTTTATTAGGAACCATTCTTTCGACAGTCCGACAGACAAATTACATTTGGGTATTTTTACTTCTGTCGTCTATCACACACAAGAAAAGGGTATGCGTGAGGAAACCTGTATTTTAGTCTATGGACAAGAGCAGTAATCTTTTCTGGGTAAAACAAAATCAGTCATTGATTGTTCGCTTAAGAGAAAATTGAAAGTAAACTATCGTCGAAAAACGGCAGATTTTGTTTTGTTGCTTGATATATATCTAAATGTAGCTTTTTAAAACATTAAGCATTCTTAATTAAGGAAGTGTCAATTTCTAAAGTCTTCCACTTCAGTAGCTTCAGAGTGAGTCAATTTGGAACGAAAGGTAAAATCAAGAACCAGAGCGTATGTCAGGGTTTAAATGACGTCATTATACGTCGCCTCATTTACCCATAATTCAATGGGGCTTTTAAAATGGCGTGATGATTTGCACTTATTCCAAGCATACTCGTGATGAATGCATGATACTTCACATTGACGAACTCCGTGAGCATTCTTAAGAAACCAACATGGAAAACAAATTACATATTGCTTACATACTGAATAATTCGTATTTATCTTTTATCTATATACATGTATAAACAAAGTTTCTACCCAATTCCATAAAGACAATGTATTTTTCGCAAAATCTCAGTTTGGGAAATGGGCTAACTCTTTCCTTAACACAGACCACTTTAGACATGTGTGCTTAAGAATGCATCTTAAAACATTCTGAAATAAGTTGAGTTAGCTGAAAGATTTATATTTTATTCAACCGATTGGGATGTTTTTCAGAGACAATTATTGATAGTTTCGTATATCCAAATATCATCCACACTCATTAACTAGGGTAAGAGTTAACAGATCACGCCTATTAGTTTGATTAGAAGCGCGCCCTAATGAAAGGTTATCGGTCAATACTAAAATAGAAAACCTCAAGCAGCCACTTCACTCTAACATTCTCCGGTTTATTGAACATTCCGTTTTCCAGTGTCGTCTGCAACAAACTGGTCAAATGTCGTTATTGTTTGGTAATGGGTAATGGGTAATGGGTTAAAACCTAAATGAAAACAAATTTCGATTCAAATATTTACTCTCCATTGCATATCATACAAAAGTACAGAAGATGTAAATATTCATAATGGGGATGGCCAAATATAATATGAGAATTTGTGACGTGACCAGACCCTTTTGCAACAACTGTTATATTTTGTATTATGTAAATCACTGTAAAAATTGTGCCAGCGGAACAGTGTTAATGTATAAGGTATATATAATATAGTCATGCTGTATTTGATAGCTAAATGTATCGTGGGCTTATGTCATTCACAGAGCTGTAGGTCAATCAGTTAGTCCTTGACATGTTTTATAAAGTAGAACTTGTCTTATTTATTCGTTTGTTTGTTCTATTGCACATTTATATTGCGCCACCATTATGTATTGTTTATAAGTGTGTACAGGGCTTGATATTTACCAGAAAGAAAGGCGTAAGACACTTAAATGGCATCATGACCATTCTATCATTCTGAATATGGGTGTTATTAATCTGGTAAGACTTGGTCGAGCAGGTAAAAAAGGTTCCTTCAAACGCTACTACGCTAACCTGGTCTGCTGGAATGGTGATTGTGTTATTCCTAACCCTATTGGAATGACGTCTAATGGTGGGAAAAAGGAAGAATCGTCTTCTGCAACGCAGCTCCAGAATGTTTGTCCTTCTCTCATTCGTTCTTTCTGTATATGTATACACCTAGTGGCAAGTTATGACTACGTCTTCTATTTCTAATTTTTCTTATTATTTCATTTTCTTTCTCGATTCATGTGATAACTATTTTCATTGTACATATGTAAATATGACCATAAACTGTTATTTTTGTGTCAATAAAGTCATTTCTGATTCTGATTCTGATTCTATTTGTCATGAATTTGTAATGAATTTGACATTCACGATGATTGAGTCTTAAATGAAGAACAAGTAAGGTTTCCTCTTGTCAGCTCTACTCTGTATATAGATTTTGATTTACCCTTTTTGTACATGTATATGTTTAAACTTCGGTTAAGTGAAGTTCAGCTCTGTTCTGTTCTCTTTTACTTATCTCCAAATAATTTGAGCATTTAAAACAATTGGTACAATCAATCCCTTTGAAGAATTGAAGAGAGAATTAATTGTTTGACGAAGGTTTATTTATTACAAACTTTGTCATTTTGACTAACCAATGAGATATAACCAATTAATAAATATTAGAATTTACCAAAAACAGATTTGGTTCAAACGATACATTTGTACATTTTCCTTTTTTCTTTTATCGAGTTTATGTTCCCCATCATAGGCGCCAAGTCCCCCGTCTTCATGTGTGATGAAAAATCGAGTCGATGTTCCGGAAACACACCGACATAGCAAACCATTTGAAAGGTTAATTTGTGAACAAAAACCTATAACACCGGCCCTGTGAAATCATCTAGAAGAGTAGGAACAACTGAGACCCATGCTATGAAGTGAATTAATACTGTTATCATGTTAAACTAGCAAGGTGCCCAAGAGAGGATCCTGTGACTATAAAGAGATCCTTTTTTTTTCAATTAAAGTTCTGAAAAGGGACGAATGGTTAATTCCATAAAAAAATGTTTTTCATCGTTTTCCTGTTAAAAAGGAGATTGTCTATATTTTATCATTTATTTAATGATGAGGAATTTTCAAATCATCTTTAATGTTTATTACTCATAATAACAAAATATGTGATCTAGTCTCTCTTGAATTTGAGGGTAATAAGACAAAGTGAGATTACCAATAAGTTAGCCATCGCTTTGTTTAATTGCTTTTAATCATAGATTATAAACCATAACTATTACTTATAAGTACTGATATATCATGACATATGGTCATGCCAAAAGTAAAAAAAAACTACGTATACGTGTGAAATGAGAGAACGTTTTGTTATATTATATCATGTTCCTGTTTAAGGAATGTGTTAGTATTGCGGCCATGTGTCATTTACAGTATCGCAGGTTGACCACTCAATCAATCCATTTTGCGACCGATCCAATGTTAAAAGCGACTGGCCCAGGGCACCGTTTTACTGAACAACTTCAGGAAAATATTTGCGAAAGTCAAAACTGATACACATGGATAGTATCTTCAATGAACTACAATATTGCAATGACACACATCAGTGGAAGCGTCTCTCCGAGAGACCAATGATGTGTTACTTTGCAACATTGCTTCGTCCAATAGTGAAATAAGGACTTGTTATTTTAGGCTTACGAAAAACTTAAGCGTAAACTGTTAAGTAAAACGATACCCTGATGTCCTGTTGCATGTTGGATTCGAATCCCTCAAACACCACTACCACCTTGGTGACTTTTCATGGATCAACATCTGTCTCGTCTACTCAAGAAAGCAGATTCGAGAGCAAATGATAATCAGATTTTTTTCTCGATCGTTATTAATTGAATTGATAAAATGGTCATACGCCTGTTCCATTCCAACTCTCAAAAGTGTAAAGAAATGGAAACCTACATCGTCTCTTTTTTTCTACAGAGACAACCGAGTAACCGATAATTTTATTAACATCATCAGAAATGTGATGCATTCATTTTGATATCTTCAATTAAAAGAGCTTTGTCATTGAATGATCGGTTTACTCGTGTCATTCCGCGTAAGCGAAGTCTCTGATATGGTGGTATCAATTCGATTAACTCTTTCCCAAACATCAAATTTTTGACAGTCCAAATTTGAAAAAGTTTGCAGACGACATTTCAAAATGTTATGAAATTGGAAAATAATCTTCTGATAAGGCAGTAAACATTGTGGGAAAAGGAATTTTTTTTCCTTTCCCCACAATGTTTTCTAAAGTCGTCTGCACCAAAGTGGTCAAATGTCGTTGTTGTTTTGGAAAGGGTTAATTGTTGAACATCGGGTGTCTTCCAATCGGCTTCGTAATTAAAGTTATTTATCACCTGATACAGCACATGAACTTGCCAATCGTTCCAATTAACCGCCATGTAAACGACCGATCGTTCCTACTCGGGTATTTCCGTAACCTGAGAAATACGCCTCGTACGCATGTGTAGGGTTTCGAAGTTTGGTCTACGTGTTATGATACGATTCCTTTGAGTATCCACTTCACGTACATGTAGTTCAATGTACAAGGTTGTATTTAAATTATTTGACATGCCACCTTGGTCTGTCACTTCAGCACTCATAATTGAGGGGCAAATTATAAGTAACTACTTTTGTTTTCTTCTTAAAATGACTTGCAGACTGAGAACTCGTCTTCTTAAATGAATTGTCTTCAACGAATGAAATGAAATGACATCACATGTCTTTAAAACTAGATTTTCGAAACTTTTCGACCTCGTTCTTAACTCTTTGATTAAAGGCACATAAAAGGAGATTTATGCTATATCAAACTATATTATTTGGTTAACTTTTGGTCAGATTCAAATAGTCATTACCAAAAAACCCCATCAGCACGACTAAGTCGTGAAAGCCAACAAGAAATTACCAAGATTAACCAGTTTAATAATTCAGATTGTGTGATTCTTCACCCCTGACCTTTACAGTTGATACACAAATGTTTGAACCGACCAATCAAATTCGTTATTTTGAATATGTAAACAAACAGGTTGTTGATAAACATGATTGAATTTGAGACAACTATATTTCAAGCACAAAATAGCTCATGTTAAAAGAATTTATTTAAAATGGACTCAATGCATTCGTAAATTAATTCTCAGACTTTTATGAACGTAATAAAAGAAATCCATATATTTTTTTTTAAGTAATTTATTTGTAATCTTCTACTTTTATGTGCCCTTAAGTCAAAGCACATTTGTCTTTCAAATAAACTGAGTGTTTTAATATTTTATTTTATAAACGACGTTCTACTTCTCCTTCCCGAGAAATCAACAAAATAGTTTAGATTGTTAGGTAAGTCATATTTGTTCACAAATAAATTAAATTTCCCGACTTACTAAATGGGTAAAGGCGCATTTCATTAGCGTATGTACAGCGTGTTCAGTGTGTACATTGTGTATCAAGTCCTAACGTTAAAAACACCACAGGACCTTTTGTACTCGTTTCTTTCATTTGACAAAGTTGTAGATGAATAAGTACGTGAATTCCCGGGGGACCGTTTCATAGAATCTGCTAAACGAACACAATGCGATGACTTTCTTTCAATCGTAAGTGTGTTAATTGATTCTAATTACAAGAGACCTTGGGGGCTTCCGAAATGGTTCTCGTCATCATTGATTTACATGTACCGAAATGACTGGAATTCATGTTATATCAATTAACCCTTTACCAAACAATGGCGACATTTAACCACTTTGTTGCAGACGACTATGGAAAGCATTGTGGGAAAAGGAGAAATTGCTCGCTAAGAGCAATTTCTCATTTTCCCACAAGGTTTTCTACTCTTTGTGAAGATTTTTTTTTCAATTTCATCACATTTTTAAATGTCGTCTGAAAACTCTTTCAACTTGGGACAGTCGAAAATCTGTTTGGGAAAAGGTTAACACGTTATAGGAAGATTTACGATCGAACACTTATAACGATATTACAAATAGAATTCCGGAACAGTTATGTATATACGGACAATAACTACTTACTAAATCATGAACATAAATCTTAAACGACTATCGGCATGATTCCATTGTGAATAGTTTTAGTTTTGATCGATTATTATCATTCCATCATTATGGAGAGTTTATTAGATAATAAGATGAGGACAAAATGCACAATCATGGGCATATCTATAGGATAACTGCTTGCAAACATACATACATACATACATGCATGCATATAATTAGACTCTTAGTGAATGTACAAAAGTATTCATACATGTATATGGCTATTTGCTAAGTATTTATTTATATGCACACACTTACGCACAGACAAACAGAAAAAGAGAAACACATGTGCATATCGCCATTGAGACATAAATACGGGACATTCATACAGGTGACATTGGATTTGGAACCCATGCTCTAAAAAGTCGATTGGAGCCAGATTCCGGGAGAACCATCTCAACCCCTAGCTATCATCGAGTTTCGTATAAAATGTCCCATAAAGAGATGTTCCATTCGAATGATTCTATTCGACAAACGGACGTATTCAAAACGGATGACCACAAAATAAGGGAGTAAGCATCCTAGTCACGAAGGCATCATACACTTATGTAAGGATGATTGTCAGTTTTCGGTAGCGTTAATTAAACAGTACTCAAATTACTTATGATGTTACCATCATCATGCAATCGCACTCATGAACGCATTGGCATCATCAGGGAGGAGGGAGGTAGGGAGGTAGGGAGGTAGGGAGGTAGGGAGGGAGGGAGGGAGGGAGGGAGGGAGGGAGGGAGGGAGGGAGGGAGGGAGGGAGGAGGGAGGGAGGGAGGGAGGGAGGGAGGGAGGGAGGGAGGGAGGGAGGGAGGGAGGGAGGAGGGGGAGGGAGGGAGGGAGGGAGGGAGGGAGGGAGGGAGGGAGGGAGGGAGGGAGGGAGGGAGGGAGGGAGGGAGGGAGGGAGGGAGGGAGGGAGGGAGGGAGGGAGGGAGGGAGGGAGGCTAGATAAAACCATCACTATTCGAAAGACAATCAGGCGAATTACCTAACTCACTTTTAAGTTCACCGGTAATTGAACAACCACGGGGAGTGCCTTGCTTATTCGCAATCGGAATTGTTTGGTCTGATCCATACTGTCGAAATAAACTGAAAAGTTGCTATAAGCTAATTCGATAATAACACTCGTAACGTTATGTCAATTGCCAGTCTATACAGTCAAGGGTTGTTGTTGTTATTTGGTAATTAGTTCAGCAAGGATTGGACCAGTCGATCATTGCGAAAATGTCAAAGCGATAATCCCGTTTTTATTGGCTCGTACCTTGGACGTGTACATGGCAAACGCATTTAGGTCTGTCAACCACACACCTTAATTATTGTCCTTGCCCATGTTGTGGGAAAATCCCATACACTTTATCTTAACCCTTTACCAAACGCCAACTTTTCGACTGTCCCAAATTGAAAGAGTTTGCAGACAACATTTCAAAATGTGATGAAATTGAAGAATAATCTTCTAAAAAGGCAGAAAGCATTGTGAGAAAAGGCAAAATTGCTCTGCAACAAACAGGTCAAATGCCGTTATTGTTCGGAAATGGGTTAATCAATAACATTAATGAAACAAATCGACCACGAAATACGTGTGTGTGTGCTTGATTAACATCGGCACCATGAATCGAAGTTGCTGTGGTAAATGGACAATTCGTGCATTTTCTCTGGTGTGAGTTTAAGCAGTAGTGTGATATGAAAACCAGATATCAAAGTATAAGCGAAACTTCCACGAAGAATACTCCCGCACTCGGATCATAGATACAATCACTGAATGGGTTGTGGGAACAGGTATTTATCTCTAGCGTAATTATTATTTTGTATACGACGTATAGCTAGTTTTCAAAGAAGAAACGCCGATGAAGAGCCTTTATGATATTTGGAACACCTCGTCCATTTCTTAAATCTCGGAGTTAATGTGGAGCCATTTTGCCAGAGGTCCGGCAACATGGCGGCGACGAAAGGCATGTCCATTTGCAATCGTATCTACTCGGCAATCCCCGGCACAAGCCCCTACATTATAGTATATTTAGCTCCTGTATGTATGTTGTAATCAAGTGTGTTGTCCGGCGGAAAACAGCCGTGTTTCCCCAGGATTTCTGGTGCAATTATGAACTACATGTACCTACAAGGTATATCTACCGGCCTGTGCCGGGGATTGCCGAGTAGCTACGATTGCCATTATGTTTGTTAAATTAACTTACATTTAAAATCATAACATCGATGTGTTTCATACATTCTGGGTATGTAGGCGTGTGGGCGTTATGACGTTTGGGCGTGTGGGCTTGAAGATTTTGTAAACAATTTTCTTAAGTTTCTGTCCTGCAAAATCAGCAAAATTGTTGGAAAAGTCCTGATCTGTGGCAACAAAATGAATCGCATTCTAATCACATGTATCTATAAACGTGTGTTCCATCAAAACACTGAAAAGCACAAATATTTGCTTAACAATTTCTGGTAAAACCGTTGGTTTTAGCAAGCATATTTTACTGACGCATATTGTTAGAATCACTCTTTTGACATGTGTTACTGACAGTAAGTAAGACATGTGTTATGTGTTACTGACAGAGAACAATCTTGGAGATAGTCCCTTTATAAACCCTTTCCCAAACAATAGCGACATACAACATCAGTTAACCCATTACCAAACAATAACGAAATTTGACCACTTTCTTGCAGACGACTTTAGAAAACGTTGTGGGAAAAGAAGAAACTGATCGTGAGAAGCAATTTTTCCTTTTCCCACAATGTTTTCTGCCCTATCAGAAGACTATTTTCCAATTTCATAACATTTGAAATGTCGTCTGCAAACTCTTTCAAATTGGATGAGTCAAACATTTGTTGTTTGGGAAAGGGTTAACCGCATCACATTATAGGATTTTCGGAAATAGAACTCTTACGTAGCATGTTGTGATATATACCATATGTACGGGTAAACTGACCAAAGAAGAACAGTTTTCTCACCTTACTTAATTGACAAGTAGCCAATACGCCTCAACTTGAATATTCATAACAGTTTACCCAATGAAATGGTGTACAAAACTCCGACAAACAAATGCATGTGTGCTCGTAAATACTGTTTTCGATGGCTCTATCTATGAAAAAAATTCCGACAAATATTGGGGGCGGGGTTTTGACGACTGGTCGAATGTGCATTTTCGTTAAGAGCAATTTCTACTTTTCCCACAATGTTTTCTGCCCTTTTAGAAGATTATTTTTCAATTTTATCACATTTTGAAATGTCATCTGCGAGCTGTTTCAATTTCGGACAGTCGACAATTCAGTGTTTGAAAAGGGTTAACTCAATACTCTCTGTCTAAAGTCAAACTGCATGTATTTAGATAATCCCCAATCTCGACAAACGATGCTGTAAAAAAATCAGACAACAACACAATCATGTTATTTACAGTTTTTTAATCATTTTTTCGTAAGTAAACATTTACTAGAAATGTGTTCATTTAATATGCTAGGTATTGCAATACATTTTAAACATGTTGATTTCTTATACAGTAACAGCAGCAGCAACGAAGCTTCCTTTTCAACCTTCTTTTGTAACATATCTGTCAGAATCAATAAATTTGTATTTTTCTAACCCTAGCAATAATCAACACCTTTGTATTGTTTCAAACATTAATAAGAATCAATACCTTGGTATTTGTTCTTTTCTATTTTTTTTTTGCATTGATACATTTGTATTTCGGGTGTAAGCATTCTTGTTTGGTGCATTGATCACATTGATCTGCTATGCTCAACGCAGGTATATGTATTACGCTTGTATCGGTTCCACTGTACCTGGGAATTATAATAGCTCATATAGTTTGCAAAGGTGTCCGAAACGCATTTGGACACCTCGTCATTCTTCCTTAGCTTCTGCGTGTCCGAAAAACTGCGGAACTATCACACTCGATTTTGTAAAATGTTTATATACTTTGGTCCCGGGGATGACGGCCTTGTCGAAGTGAACCAACATGTAAATGTAGATGTTTGAATGAATCATTCAAATTTTCTAAACCCAACCGACAAAAATATATTAATGTGTTGCCTTGTTCAATGTGAGTTTCAAGCCAAATAACGTTGTTTTCTGTCACAGACCTTAGCGAGACGAAGATAAATCGAATTAGATTAGCCGACAAAGATCGTTGTTACAAAAAGATTCGAATATAAAAAGCTGGTTAAACAAACGACCATATAAACTAAACGCTCTACATATTCGACGTGTATATAAATGTATATTACAGAAGCCTTTGTAAATATCATCTAAAATAGTGTTTAATTCATTCTATGACAACACGTTTTCAGTATGATGTTCCTGTTGTTTGAAAAAGCTACTGAAATCTAAGGTTAATATACAAATGTAGCATGCTTTCTTTTTGAAGTTGGCGAGGAACTCATCAGTGTGCAGTCTATGACAACGTCATTTCGACCGAAGTTCCAGCGAGTATCCAGGATTTTTTTACGCTTTGGATTCCCGCTTTGCAAAGTCATTAACGTTAAAGTCCCAGGCCGGAAGTCGATAAGACGGGCTCCAGTTGAAGCTTCCGGAGTCTTCCTCGCCAAAGCCTCGTTTGTACGAACCAATTATATTCCTCCAATCGACCCACGGGGTCTGTCGACTCCCTAGACGGGTTGGGGCGTCCCCGAAACGCTTCTCGAACTTGTTTTTCCAGTTCTGATAGACATGAGAGCCACTAAAGTAACGTCCCGGAGAAAACGACTTGCCGCCATCATCAACGCCAAACGGAGCACAATGAACAGAAACGAGCCACAAGGAAAAAATAAGTTGAATGAGGATAAGGACTTCGGATTTCATTGTCGGTGTATGTTGTACGTAGCCTCGTGCTTCAACAGGTAAGAAACTGTTTTGTCTGTCACCCTTTTTCACCGTAAAATCTTGTGTGGATAGTTTCTGTGAAAATATAATTATAAAACGTTTGTGAATATGAAGGATTGACTGCAATTATCTGTCCTAGGCTAGCAATTTCAATTCGAGTATGCATAAGAATAGCAAAAGGCATAGCTATAGCCGTTAAAAATTTAAGGCATATTTATCATAACGCATGCACAGACAGCAACAGATCGGAGAAAAAATAAATTATGATAGAAAATAAGATAATGCAGCTATAAATGTCATTTTTAAACATAATAGACTAGTCACGACACAGTGGGAAGCTCTTTATGTATCAAAGGGAACAACGTGAGAAGCTCTATATGTATCAAAGGGAACAACGTGAGAAGCTCTATATGTATCAAAGGGAACAACGTGAGAAGCTCTATATGTATCAAAGGGAACAACGTGAGAAGCTCTATATGTATCAAAGGGAACAACGTGAGAAGCTCTATATGTATCAAAGGGAACAACGTCGAGAAACATAACTGTTATCATTAGAATCCCGTGATAATACTCCGCCTAGAGTTACTGACAATGGCAGCAATTAGCCCCCCACTACCCCACGCCTTCACCCACACTAACTCGCCTATTGTTCGTACACATCTATTCCCCGGATAGTAGTAGAGTTACACTAAGCTGCGGACCATTGACCGAAATCTCTTACTAAAGTGGTAAATATCTTTATTAGGGTCTCATCATAGTTAACATGCATTATATACAAAGCATATGAATGTACACAATATGTACAACATAAAAAATGGACGATGTCCTTCGGATTTATATTATAGACACTTTTATCACATACCTGGTTAAAATGCAATTTAGACGATACTTTTATTTCACAGTATATGAGACCGCCGGTCTATATTACAAACTAAAACCTAACGATATTTCCCTGACATATATGGTGCATGTATATAAGACAATTACAAACCAGGATACCGTGTTACTAAATAGTTAATGCTTAATAGAATTGTGTGTCGTCTGGTTTCTAAAATCTTCAATAACTGCTTAATTTTGTTGATGAAAGATACTCAGAGTAGCAAACAGGTTAGAACATAGAGCATGAAGTCGGTTCCAGCACTATAAGGGCTAGTCTATCTTCTCAATTAGTAGATGGCGAAATCTTACAGATATCTATTTAACTGTGTAATGTGTATCGGGTCCTTCTGGGGGTTAAACCACCGTGGGTCACCCATATAGGTACTAACCATTTAGTACGTTGCTTATCTTCGAGAGAAAGCCAACCACTCTACCAAATCACCCATGAAAGCCGGCTTCCACAGCGAGACTGTAGAAGTAGTATTTATACTTAAACCGTCACAACTGGATGGCTTAATTGATCACTAAGTTAAGTCTATCGTCACTAATGTAGATAAAACAAGCTCGGATGTAAAATATACAAGAAGGATTTATGTAGTAGTAAGCTTTTTCCATCACTAAATCCCTTTAGATATCTGTACCTCGAACGTCTGATTGTTGAACTCATCTATATGTCGAAGTGAACATGGGATTCCGAATAACGTGTTCGTTATTTCTATGTCAATTCACGGACATCTATACTTTGAACTCTCTTTTTATCGAATATATTCAAGGGGCCCATAGAACTTCGAGATATAGAGATTCTATTATATTAGATCATTGTTTAATACTTAGATAAATCTATCACCGACCCACATGCTGGATGCCCCTGTATACTCAATAGACTAGGTTACGTGGTGCAATCCCTAGGTAACACCTTTGTGTTAGCAATACCGAGCTTAGACCTCCCAGTGCAGAATACCATTATATAACCCTCGAGTGTGTAGAACAAACAGCGCTTAACCCTTTACCAAACGGCAGAGTTTTCACTTTCTCGTATTGACAGAGTTTACAGACGATATTTCAAAATGTGATGACTTTGGAAAATAATCTTATGATAGGACAGACAACATTGTGGAAAAGGAAAGATTGCTCGTCACGAGCAATTTCTCCTTTATCCACAATGTTTTCAAGATTCATCTGCATTATTGTGGTCAAATGTCGTTATGGTTTGGTAATGGGTCAACAAATTACAAGAGTCGATATCGAAAAAAAAAAGGGTCATTTATGATTTTATCAGCAAAGACAACTATATGAGTAGAAAAACGTCTTTTAAAGAAAATACTGGACAATTCCGGTAGATTCCGACAATTTACCTCGATTCCGGTATAACGAGTGAACGAAAAGAAAAAAGACCCAAAGCATATACTGTTTAGACTAGATAGTGAGATGTTATACTGAACTATGGAATTCATTTATGTCGATGTCATATAATCTTTATGTATTATAAACGCCTTTGATAAAAAAAAAAAGAAAAAACACCCCCGTTGTTACGTTTAAACATATATTAACACATGCACACGAAAAGAGAGAGAGAGGGACTGTTTGCTGCTATGAGGCAATGTGTTCTTTTCTGACGTGCGTAATTGTTCTCAATAAACATCAAACTTTATTAAAAGTTAATTTGATAAACAGCGACGTTCATGAATTTAACCGTGTCAATTATTTCTTAAGTCTTCAGTACAATTTTATCGAAGATGACGTTTGAAGTCGCATTAATTCTGTAATTGATTTCCCAGGCAGACATTTTGTGACACCCAGTTTTACATTTCAAAATTTGCCATCTTATTCAGATGTTCGTTTTCGATGCTATACCCCTTAATGAAACCAGTCCTGACATAAAGTGGTTTTACGTGACAGCCACGTATGGCTTGTTGAAGAGGTTAAATTTAGAAAGAGTAGGGTAGGCTCAAAACTAGCCTTCAGCAGATGCCTTTTTGATATGTATATATTTGTCAAAATTGGCGATCAATAGCAAGAGCTTCCCATTTCCTGAATATTGCAGGAACTTCAGTTGAATCTGTTGCACGTGCGATACGGATATAAACAAAGGAATGCGATAAGAAATCCATACATCGCTTTATCTATCAATTAGCCAATCCATTGATCAATCACTCTCGCTCGGAACCACGGGCTTTGCTCTATTTCACAATGTAAAAGTCAGAATAAAATGTCGATAAAACAATACAGGTATTGTACTGCTGCGTTAAATACAACTAAAAGTAGAAAACATAATTAATTAAGGAAGCGTCAATTTATCGTATGGACAGTTTATATGTGGTATATCTCAAGAGCGATGTCACGCTTTAAGATGAAAATACATGTTAATTTACTGTCTATTAAGTTTAAGGAAATGAACAAGAATCTGGTTTTGCTCCCAATGACTCTAATGCGTATCATATAACTGTACCGCTGTTGTGTAGATTTTAGGAAGAACATTTTCAATTTCCTCAGATCTGTGAAAAAAGCATCTATGATAGGCTTTTTGTTTGTCGGTTGGTTTTTTCTTCTTTTTCATTTTACTAGAATACATGGAGCAATGGTATTGTAAGTAAATCGATTATTATAATAACGTGTGTACAGATTTAGCAAAGAAATTATCACAACACAATTCATTACAACCGACTCCAATGGCATATAAGTCACTGTTGTTGATTATCATGATAACATATATACTAGTGCATGTACATATATACATGTAAGGTTAATATCAAGGTTCTATCAACAAGTTATAAGAAGTTATATGACTAGATATAAGTAAGGCAGCTTGATTCACATCTGAAAGGTATCTGAATGTATACATAATCGAATGATACAGTAACAATTTACCGTTTGTCCACAAGAATGACCTTCGTAAATGACCCGGTTAACCACTCCTGTCAACAACTCCAAAACACATCGGTTATATCAGTAAGTCTAAACCAGTGCCGTCAGATTTGCCATAGAACTAGATATTTTGATTGCATTCCTGGATATCAAAGGTGCTTCGTTGTAAGCCATTAATTACCAGTTTCGTCTTTAACAAATTTTGCCCGGGTTTTGAACTCACAACCCCCACACACATACATATGACAACATCCCCCACATACAAATTAGAGACTGACTCTCCAACCGTTGGTACAGCGGGGGTGGGGTCAAGAACCGAAAGGACAAATAACTCGGATGATCTAAATTTTAATTGTGTAGGATGGAATAGCTACGTCTTTGATTTGATCTTGCTCGGATTTTGAACCCCACACAAATACATACCAAAACATCCCCAAATCATTACAAATTAGAGGCTGACTCTCCACCCGTTGGTCGCAGCGAGGGTGGTGTATAAAAACTAAAGGACAAATAACTCGGATGATCTCAGGTGTAATTGTGAAGGATTGAATATCTAAGTCTGAATCATTCGAACTGAACGGCGATATGTTCGTTTTTACCCTTATAGTGCTGGAACCGACTCCATGCTTAAACAAACACGTTAGTTCCATGCAATCCGCCAGGTATATGGCGGCTGGTCTGTGATCTAACCTGTTTTTTTTTCTCTGCTTATCATTCCTCATAAAAAAGCAGACAACACCAACAATCCATTTTTCGAAAATTACCCAGCATTCTAAGGGTTAAGCTTTCAGAGAAATGAAATAATTGTTTTTATTTAAAGTGGTCAGTCCGCACTTTAGCTTTTGTTTTCGCCGACCTTTCATTCATTAGAACCCGGGACCCATGCTGAGAAGAAACCCTGACGCAATAATTAACACATCTTCACCCAAAGTGCATCAGCGCAAGTGTTGGAAAGGTAGTAGTTGGTTGTTTATAGCTGATAGTTATGTTATCATTCTTATGGTGTTTAAGACCGTATCAACGCTTTTTCAGTTATGTAACGGCTTCTCTAGATTCAGAACAAGGCTAAGCTCTGAAGTGATTTGCCAAAGGTAATTCCCATGAAACAAGAGGTGTCGATGGGGTTCGAACCCGGTTCCCACGAATCTTATGTTCGCCACCAATCAATGTCATTGTAGAGAAAATAAAAAAAGCCCGTTAAGTGTATTTCAATTTTTAGGATGCTTTATAACTGACAAGAGGATGATTTTTGGCTATCATCAACGTATTCATTAGTCCAGGGGTAGGTTGTCGGCCTATTGGCACGAAGGTTGTGGGTTCGAACCCCGTTACTAGCGAGTTACACCTTGCGACCTTTCATTAACCAATTTAAGTGCGAGTACTGTTAACCCTTTCCAAAACAATAACGACATTTGACTTCTTTGTTGCAGACGAGTCTAGAAAACATTGTGGGAAATTAGAAATTGCTCGTGACGAGCAATTTCTCCTTTTCCAACAAGGTTTTCTGCTCTTTTTGAAGAATATTGTTCAATTTCATCACATTCTGGCTTATTTAATGCAACCAGTTATGAAATCATTGTCGAGAAAGTAGAAAAAGAACGTTATTTGCACTTTCACTTCTATAAGTATCTTATGCATGTTTGTGATAAGAGAATAGTTTTAGATAAATATCAATTAGACATTTAGCTAACCCTTAGAATCCTTGGTATTTCTTTTTCAAAATAGATTTGTGTGTGTCTTCTGCTTTCCAAAAAAAAAATGTTTAATTTTGATGAGGAAAGATACCCTGATTAGCAAAGAAGTTAGATCACAGGAAAGCCGCCAATTTACTTGGCGGCTGGCCTGGATGTAATCTGTTTGCAGTAGCATGAAGTCGGTTCCACCATTATAAGGGTTAATGTTTTATTTCGCACCAACAATAGTTCAGTCATGTTACGATGCACGGCTGATACTGAATAAGGAAGACGCTAATCAAGTTAGGTAGAACCATCGGCACTCCGTAAGTCAGTCGGGAGACTAGCTCTGAGTAAAATCCCCGTCAGCGGGATTTTAACCCACGTAAAGAGGGGTCATGTGGTTCAAGTAAAGTACCCTAACCACTATGCCAGAAGCAATGCTGATAATGAAAAACATAATAGAAATAAAAATAATAATGATGAAAATAACAAAAATAAAAATAATAATAATAATAAAAATAAAAATAAAAATAAAAATAATAATAATAATAATAATAATAATAATAACAATAATAATAATAATAATAATGATAATTGTAATAATTATAATAATAATAGTTATCGTCAATTCGTAAACCGTTCCACTAAAATAAATTCTAAAATCGAATAACTAAGCAATTGGCACATAACGACACCAATGTACCTTGAATGGACACCTTGTGCTGTATGACGTTCCTTCCCTCTGTTCACAAGTTCGGTCGTTAACGCAAGGGCACACTGAAGTCGTATCGGAATTGATAGCCGACTTTATACCCTCTGTGGATACATTCCTATTCCTTCTTAAAACATTTCGATGGTTCAACGCAAAACTATAGCAAGTGCTTCACAAACGTGAAGCACTTGCTATAGTATTGCGCTGAATCCTCGATTTGCTGGCGACTTTATTTTTTTTGAGGAGGGGGTGTCTTTAAAAGCATTGTGACAGAAGAAAACTTTGCTTAACTTGAGCAGTTCGTCTTCTGTTACGATGTTTTTGTATTTTTAATAATAGATGCATAATGAATATCAATTTCAGTTGGGTTCTTTTGGAGGGCATTTGTTTTCAAAGTATCGTAAGAATAGAACAATATGTACAATATAAGCATTTTTTTTAAAAGTAGAACTTTTGAAATGTGTTATAGATTTTCAAACTAGTATATAATTGGTTACTTTCGTTTGGGGATTATTCATCATGCTTATTACCTTTTTTCTGTTAATCTGGTTCTTAGGGTTTAACATCGTATCAACAAAAGTTTAGATATACTGAGATGTCCGGCTAAACATCGATGGAGAAAGACCGCATGATAACTTGAGGACACAACCGGCCAGGTAAAACCATCGTTGTTCCGTAACTCAGTCGGGAATCTACCTCTTTTAGTAATTCAAATTTAGTGCAACTCGGATTTAACTCTTTACCAAACACCAAAAATTAATGTTCGTCTGTCCCAAATTGAAAAAGTTTGCAGACGACTTTTCAAAGTGTAATGAAATTGGAAGATAATCTTCCGATAGGGCAGAAAACATTGTGGGAAATTGCTCGTAACGAGCAATTTGTCCTTTTCAAATAATGTTTTTCAGAGTTGTCTTAAAAAAGTGGTTAAATGCCGTGTTTGTTTGGTACTGGGTTAATAAAACCGGGCATGCCATGTGATTACAAGTTCCGTTTTCTTACCGCTTCCCCACAGAGGTATCCTATTACTTCTCTTAACCAAAACAATATCGACATTTGACCAGTTTGTTGCAGACGACTCTGGACAACATTGTGGGAAAAGGAGAAATTGCTCGAAACATCACATTTTGAAATGTCGTCTGCAAACTCTTTCAATTTGGGACAGTCGAAAATTTTGCGTTTGGTAAAGGTTTAATCATGTTTTAGGAGTGGTCAAAGGAGTCGAAGCATCATAGTTGTCATGTCTAGAGAGAGAACTGTATAGCGTAAAGGATGGCGTTGTTTGAACATTTCTGAGAAATCAAGCAGGCAATGCGATTGATTATTTCTGTCTGTCTTTTAGTTGTGCATCATTAATATCATCTTTGTAACGTACTACAGACTAATTTCAATATTTTTATACAGTTAATGTCGTCGTCAAAAAAGAAAGACTATACTAAGCATTTGTAGATATCTTTCGGAGAACTTTGCTATTCGTGATGAAACTTTAAACACTATTGCTGTTCCTTCACCACCGACATTCTTACTTCTTATAGTATCACCATTCTTGAAATTTCATATTTTGTATATTGTGTTCAATGTTTGTTGATCATCTTTTTTTTTGTCTAAACCATATTCTATGTTATTGTAAATGGCAATGGACAACTTTTGTCGATGATTGCAAATAAAGAATTAATAAGAATACATAGTTTGACGTTATGATGTCTATGCGTTTCATCTAAATGACGAACTGCGGAAATAGATGGGTCGGTGTGATTACTTGTATTCCGACCGTTTTCATGTGCAAACGACGATTTACACTTTTAGTTTCTGTTATAAGCCGACTGTAATACTTATGGAAATCAAAAAGTACGACTGATTATTTAAACCAGCATTGGAGGTGACAAACAGTCAGCAAGACTGATTTTTAATGCGATAATGTCCCTAGTCGTTCGATCTAAATAACGAATTACGGAAGAAGGCGAGCAAGTCCAATTATTTCCGATTGCTATCACTGGTTGTCCATTTCCCGTTAGAGCGATATAAACGAGGAATGCCTTGGAATTTCGTTAAACCCTTTCCCATACAATAAATCTTCGACTGTCCTAAATTGAAAGAGTTTGCAGACGAATTTCAAAATGTGATGAAATTGTAAAATATTCTTCAGATAGAGCAGATAACCTTGTGGGAAAAGGAAAAATTGCTCGTTACGAGCAATTCCTCATTTTCCCACAATGTTTATTAAAGTTTTCTGAAGTGGTTAAATGTCATTATTGTCTGGAAAAGGGTTAACAGAACAGAAGAGAAGTTTATTTTATGGCTTTAAAGACCCATTATCATAACAACATATACACATACATGAAAAATGGACTGTACTTGTAAATACATACACATACATGAAAAATGGACAGTACTTGTAAATACATACACATACATGTAAAATGGACAGTACTTGTAAATACATACACATACATAAAAAATGGACAGTACTTGTAAATACATACACATACATGTAAAATGGACAGTACTTGTAAATACATACACATACATGAAAAATGGACAGTACTTGTAAATACATACACATACATGTAAAATGGACAGTACTTGTAAATTCATACACATACATGTAAAATGGACAGTACTTGTAAATACATACACATACATGCAAAATGGACAGTACTTGTAAATACATACACATACATGCAAAATGGACAGTACTTGTAAATACATACACATGCATGTAAAATGGACAGTACTTGTAAATACATACACATACATGAAAAATGGACAGTACTTGTAAATACATACACATACATGTAAAATGGACAGTACTTGTAAATACATACACATACATAAAAAATGGACAGTACTTGTAAATACATACACATACATGAAAAATGGACAGTACTTGTAAATACATACACATACATGAAAAATGGACAGTACTTGTAAATACATACACATACATGTAAAATGGACAGTACTTGTAAATACATACACATACATGTAAAATGGACAGTACTTGTAAATACATACACATACATGCAAAATGGACAGTACTTGTAAATACATACACATACATGCAAAATGGACAGTACTTGTAAATACATACACATGCATGTAAAATGGACAGTACTTGTAAATACATACACATACATGAAAAATGGACAGTACTTGTAAATACATACACATACATGTAAAATGGACAGTACTTGTAAATACATACACATACATGAAAATGGACAGTACTTGTAAATACATACACATACATGAAAAATGGACAGTACTTGTAAATACATACACATACATGAAAAATGGACAGTACTTGTAAATACATACACATACATGAAAAATGGACAGTACTTGTAAATACATACACATACATGAAAAATGGACAGTACTTGTAAATACATACACATACATGAAAAATGGACAGTACTTGTAAATACATACACATACATGTAAAATGGACAGTACTTGTAAATACATACACATACATGAAAAATGGACAGTACTTGTAAATACATACACATACATGAAAAATGGACAGTACTTGTAAATACATACACATACATGAAAAATGGACAGTACTTGTAAATACATACACATACATGAAAAATGGACAGTACTTGTAAATACATACATACATGAAAATGGACAGTACTTGTAAATACATACACATACATGAAAATGGACAGTACTTGTAAATACATACACATACATGAAAAATGGACAGTACTTGTAAATACATACACATACATGAAAAATGGACAGTACTTGTAAATACATACACATACATGTGGACAGTACTTGTAAATACATACGCATACATACATGTAAAACATGGAGTACTTGTAAATACATACACATACATGTAAAATGGACAGTACTTGTAAATACATACACATACATGTAAAATGGACAGTACTTGTAAATACATACACATACATGAAAAATGGACAGTACTTGTAAATACATACACATACATGAAAAATGGACAGTACTTGTAAATACATACACATACATGAAAATGGACAGTACTTGTAAATACATACACATACATGAAAAATGGACAGTACTTGTAAATACATACACATACATGAAAAATGGACAGTACTTGTAAATACATACACATACATGAAAAATGGACAGTACTTGTAAATACATACACATACATGAAAAATGGACAGTACTTGTAAATACATACACATACATGTAAAATGGACAGTACTTGTAAATACATACACATACATGAAAAATGGACAGTACTTGTAAATACATACGCATACATGAAAAATGGACAGTACTTGTAAATACATACACATACATGTAAAATGGACAGTACTTGTAAATACATACACATACATGTAAAATGGACAGTACTTGTAAATACATACACATACATGAAAAATGGACAGTACTTGTAAATACATACACATACATGAAAAATGGACAGTACTTGTAAATACATACACATACATGAAAAATGGACAGTACTTGTAAATACATACACATACATGAAAAATGGACAGTACTTGTAAATACATACACATACATGTAAAATGGACAGTACTTGTAAATACATACGCATACATGAAAAATGGACAGTACTTTTAATACATACACATACATAAAAAATGGACAGTACTTGTAAATACATACACATACATTTAAAATGGACAGTACTTGTAAATACATACACATACATGAAAAATGGACAGTACTTGTAAATACATACACATACATGCAAATGGACAGTACTTGTAAATACATACACATACATGAAAAATGGACAGTACTTGTAAATACATACACATACATGAAAAATGGACAGTACTTGTAAATACATACGCATACATGAAAAATGGACAGTACTTGTAAATACATACGCATACATGAAAAATGGACAGTACTTGTAAATACATACACATACATGTAAAATGGACAGTACTTGTAAATACATACACATACATGAAAAATGGACATTACTTGTAAATACATACACATACATGTAAAATGGACAGTACTTGTAAATACATACACATACATGAAAAATGGACAGTACTTGTAAATACATACACATACATGAAAAATGGACAGTACTTGTAAATACATACACATACATGAAAATGGACAGTACTTGTAAATACATACACATACATGAAAAATGGACAGTACTTGTAAATACATACACATACATGAAAAATGGACAGTACTTGTAAATACATACGCATACATGTAAAATGGACAGTACTTGTAAATACATACACATGCATGTAAAATAGACAGTACTTGTAAATACATACACATACATGAAAAATGGACAGTACTTGTAAATACATACACATACATGAAAAATGGACAGTACTTGTAAATACATACGCATACATACAAACACAGTAAGTAATTCAAACAAGGATCTCTTCTTCATAAATGCGATGGTCTGCTACAGAATTTCGGACGAAAAGACGAATAGATCCTATTACAGATAAGACTTTTCAATTCCGATATGTAATTGATAAAGATTCTGAACGACCGTTTGCTGTACAGTATCATATCATGTACATCGTGTATCAAGTAAATATGGCGAAATGATACAGCAAGCAATAATCCAAGTGCAACGAAGTAAAATCTGATGAATCTTAATGGAGATATTAGTATATGGTATTGATATTCTCCTGGAAATGTTGTCTTTGTGTTAGAAATGCATTTATATTTATAAGAATCTGAACATGGTCTAGTGGGAGTTTTGGAAGGTGTGGTAGGGTATGTCAATGTATTCTTTCTTTCTTAATTTATGGAAGGCTGGTAAAGTATTGTAGGACAATAACATAGTAAGTCACTAGGTAAAAACTTAACCCTTTCCCAAACACCAAACGTTCGACTGTCCCAAATTGAAAGAGTTTGTAGACGACATCTCAAATTGTGATAAAATTGAAAAACAATCTTCAGATAGGGCAGTAAACATTGTGGGAAAAGGAGAAATTGCTCGTATGAATTTCTCTTTTCGCCACATTGTTTTCCACAGTCGTCTGCAACAGAGTGACCAAATTTCGTTATAGTTTGGGAAAGGGTTAACCACAGAAAAGATAACTGTGATAAACTCATATTAACTGAAGAACTTCGATCTCAGAAGATTATGTTTATGACATCACGATCTAAGTGGTAATATAAGGTATAAATCCGTGTGGGCGTATCTTCGTGCAGTATGATATGATAGTCATGCAGAAAGTTTCCCTCTCAACTAACGGTGTGACTGGCTTATCGTATGTATTACGTCACTAATCCATTCCTCAAATGGTCAATTAACCCATTATTAAACAATAACGACATTTTCAGCCACTTTGTTGCAGACCACTCTGAAAAAACATTGTGAGAAAGGGAGAAATTGCTCGTAACAAGCAATTTCTCCTTTTCCCACAATGTTTTCTGCACTATCAGACGATTATTTTATAATTTCATCACATTTTGAAAAGTCATCTGCAAACTCTTTCAATTTGGGACAGTCGAAGAATTGGCGTTTGGTAAAGGGTTAAACGATAAATTTATTCTAGAAGCTACATTAAACTCGCCCATATTGAAAGCTCTTTTGTTGGTTATTACAAAGAAATAACATATGTTTAATGATTATGCGGTGTGCGACCCCAGTGTGACAAAAGAAGAGCATCTTATTATTTTGGTACAATGGTTTGTTTTTGTCATCAGCATCTTGTACGTCTATAGTAGAATATACAAAGAAACTGATTGATAGTTTATACTCATTAATTGATTATACGTAGCTCCCGTGATTCATTACCCTAAACTTATCAAATTCCCCACCCACACCACCAGTATTGAGCTCGTTTATCAAACAGAAAAGGAATTGTACAATACGATAAATTTGCATAAAATGAACGAGTAAAGAAACCACCACTCATGCTTTGTTTATCGGCTGATGTGGCAAATGCTGAAAAAGCAAATGTGTGATTGTTCAAGCTTTCGTCTATAAAAACTATTGACTGGATTCTAATTAGACAATTTAAGTATATATTTACGATTAGACATGCGTGATTCATCAACACTCAAGACAGAAAATGTACATTCTTTCTTGACACGTCAATTGTGATAGATTTGTTAGCGTTGAGATTCTAGCCCAGTACGGGGGAATTCTCGATTTAACCATTGATAAAACAAACCCTATATATTAAATGGCTTCACGTTATAACACCCCGTCTAATGGAGATCTAATTTGACTAGAAAGGCAGTTGTTACTGGTCAGAAAATAATGAGACGTTGTTTAGACCCGTGTAGCGATGTTTCTTAAATTGTTAAAACGGGGTAACATAAAGGAAAACATAGCAATTTATTTTTACCAAAGTCGTTGCATGTTTATGTCGTTATTAACTCTTTTTTTTAACAGAATATGGAAGATGACATCAACCATGTAATATTGTTGAAAACCAAAAAGAATTGCTCGGCATATCTTATGCGACTGCTTTAACCCTTTACCAAACGCCAAATTTTCGATAGTCCTAATTTGAAAAAATTTGCGGACGACATTTCAAAATGTTATGAAATTGAAAACAGATTGTTTTCTATGAGAAACAAAAGGTGAAATGGCGGATTAAGGAAGTCTCCACTTAATAGGAATTATTATTTCTTTACTCACACGTTGTCATTAAGAATAGTGAAAGGTGTTTAAATGCCGTTTAGTAACAATTTACCTTATTTGCAACATAAAAGTGCTATATATAAGCCGGACGATTATGAAAGGGACGGGAAATGAATCAGTATTTTTGTTTATCTCATGTATCTTGACAGATCTGTGATGTAATTATATCAAAAGGAGACATTCAGTTTAAAAAAGATTAATAATTCAATCTATGAGATGGTTCTTTTAGGACTTCGGTGTGTTGTAAGACCGGTTCCCTTCCATACTCTTTAAGAACTCCAGACAAAGTTGTACGAACTTGTTTCACGGTGTATAGCTCGAGGTAATGTTTATAGTAAATGATTATTCTAAGCCTAAAGAGCATGTTTATCAAATCAATGTAAAAAAGATAAGTTGTAACTATGGAACATGTAATTCTTTGTAACATCAGATTCTGAAGACGGCCAGAGGTAGAGCGTCGGCCTTCAGAAACGAGGGCCGTTGGTTTGAATCCCGGTAGTAGCGAGGTGACTTTTCCTTAATTCATACTCGGTGTGAGTACTGGTTATGTCTCCAGCAAGCTAATTCGCGAATGATTAATCTATCTTGTACTGATTTGTTTCACAATCGAAGAGAAATAAATAAGTTAAGACTTAAACTTGCAACGAATACTTGCATATAGATCGGATATGTAATTAATGTTGCGATATAGTCAAACAATAGATAGGCAGATCTAATGTATGTTGAGATTGCTTCAGAGTAAACCACGCACAGTCCAGTCTGCGTGTGCAGATGTCGGATAGAACAGAAAGGTGATTTAATTTTTTTGAATCATAGCGAAAGTCCGCCTTTTTCTCAAAATTGACTTGCTTGTCGTCATGGCTGTGTTTTAATTTAAATTTGTTACCATGACAACAGTCGGGTCGACCAGACAAAGATGGAAATGAGAAGGCACATTTAAATATCGCCGGGTGAAAAAGACAATTATAAAAGAAAATTACCATCATTGATGTCAAAACAAGTGAATAAACAGTTTTTCTTCTTTATTGTATATATTTGTATGTGGTCTTTTGTAGAGTTAATAAGATATTTATGAGATAAATGATCACTTTCAGTACAAATGAACTTCTTTAATCATGAAAAGAAGCGACATCCTACTTTCAGATTTATACTTGCTACGTTTATATTTGATAACCCGCTTTTATGTTCTATTGTCATCTATGAACCAAAGACTGTTTAACAACCTAGCTCAATAATTAACTACTTTATAAATGCTCTTTGCAACACATCTATAGGTGCTCGTTTACCACTGTTGCAAAGAGTAAAATGGCTAACAACAATCGAGGTGATTTTCCCTTAGTCTCAAAGATCTTTTTTTACGGAACTTAAAAACGAAAATCTACAAGTGATTTTAACCCTTAACCAAAGGCCATGCAGAAGACATTTCAAAATGTGTAGAAATGAAAAAACGATCTTCTGATGGGGCAGAAAACATTGTGGGAAAAGGGAGAAGTTGCTTGTTACGAGCAATTTCTCCTTTTCCCACAATGTTTCCCTGAGTCATATGCAGCACACTTGTCAAATGTCGTTATTGTTTGGAAATGGGTTAAACTTTCTTTTTCGTATCGTATCGTTTCTTTTACAAATAAAATGTTGGTTTACCAAAGACTGTTCAATTGTTGATGGCTTTTCCCTTATATTTGATTGTTAATTTAGCCCAAACCGAAAGTTACATCAAACGAAAATATTGAAGACTCAACAATTTTATTTCAATTTTATTTGATTTGTTTTCCTGTAGGTAAACTGTCACTGTAGACAATTTCCGGTAATGGCCCACCAAGATACAGCCTTCATCGGAGATCAAATTAAATTTCGAACGTATTGTGAATTCGCATAAAGAAAGTATTTAATTTTGTGTCGAGAGTGTTCATAAAGGTTTAGTGGATAGTTTAAAGGATAAGTGATTATAAGTTTCAAGTTGAAATGGAGGATAAAAGGAACAATACAGTAGAGGTGAGTGGTGATCATGAAATTCAAGATGGCGGCCATCGCGATGATGACAGTCATGGCCCACCTATTGTATTTTTACGAGAACGGTCCCTGTTCGGCGATGCGAAAGTTCCCTATCAAGACTGGATAAAACACGAGGAGCTTTATCGTGCTCTCGGTGAATCTATAAACGTCACTCATATCTCCGGCCTACAACGGGTAAACGGGCTTTGGAGAATATACACAGACAACGTTCGCGATAAAGTCACCCTCTTACAAGATGGGGTACACATCAGGGGAAAGCACGTTGCTCTCCTACCAACCAACCCTTACCGTTTAGACACAGAGAATACTCTCAGGGTGAGAGTTCAAAACATACCATTGTCGGCCGATGATGGTTTGATAACTAGAGAGTTAATTCTGAAAGAATGCGAAGTCATTTCCATTTACAGAGAGAAGCTCCGAATAAATGGCAAGCTAACCAATTGTGAAACCGGTGACCGAATTGTCAATGTCAAAAAGTCCACTGTTAAAGAACCCCTCCCGCGATTCATGTCATTTGGGAAATTTCGTGCAAAAGTGATTCACAAAGATCAAACGCCCCAGGTCTTAAAGTGCAGAAAGTGTTTCCAAACGGGTCATAATTCATATGATTGCAGGAACGACTGGGTATGTTCACTTTGTATGGAGCCTGGACATAAACAAAACGATTGTCCTAGGCACGAGAACGACCCATCGGACGCCTCGGATACATGTTTATCCGAATCTGAAAGCACGGACGACGAACAAAAGAACGAGCCAGAGGTACCAAAAAGGATAGAAAAAACAAAAATGCAGACATCAAACAAAGAAAACGCGCAAGCAACCCCGAAAGAACCCCGTGCGAGAAATCAAAACAAAAAACAAAAACAAAATCAACAGACACCCATTGACAAGTTCATGACTGATCATAGTAATAGTAAAGAGAACAGAAAAACGAGAAGTAAATCGGTTGTGAGATCCCCACCAACTCCAGTAGAGAAAATCCACGAAACATCAAAAAAACAAAAAGGAAACACTTAAACACCCATTGTTTATGTTTTATATCAAATATACAACAACAAAATATAATTATAATGAACAAAATATTATGAATAAGAAAATGAGTGAAAATAACAAATATACTAATGTAAATACATACGACTTCCTTTTACAAAACAATATATCGATGTGTGTATTAAACTCGCCTGTGAAAAAGCAGTCATTAGTTTACGCTCCACATGTCAACTTGTATATATAATACGGCTGTAGTTGTTCGATTAAAGATTCAAGAAAAGATACATTGAACTGGCAATATATTATGCATTTATATATGATTTTTGACTATGCTATTGGTACAATTGTAAATGAATTCATATCAAGGCAAAATTCGTCTGCAATGATCCTTATTATTGGAACCATTCTTGCTCGTTTATCATTTATACTCTTACATAAAACAGTTGCTGTTTTAAAACAGACTATGTCATATAGTATAATGTTTAATGCCGAGTCTGAGCTTGAAAGAGTCTTTTTTGTGACAGCCCTGTCACTTATCGTAGACAGATGTTTTATTGGCAGAACCCTTTCAACGATGGGCAAAGAGTCTATTCGATTAGAGTTATCAGAGAACCAACTTATAATGCTCTGTATGTTGATATTTTCTATGACTTTCATCAACACCCATTCATTACGTTCTTTTTTCAAAAACAGATATGCTTTAGTGTTCATGATGTTATTATCTATATGTCTGTCATATACTATCCTTATTGTTTTAACAGGTGGAATGTTATATCAGACCCTTTCCATAGACCGTGGCCAAACTGCACGATATAGTCGTGCATACATTGGCTCTACTTTATCTCTCAATACTACCAACACAGTTGCCAAAAAACTCATTTGGTCATTATGTTTACAACTAAGATTCCGTCATTTACGGTTGTTAATATATTCTATAGTCAAATGTAGTGTCTTAGCAAAATGTCTAGCATTTTACTTATGTTACCTATTATTCACTAGTTGTATATGGTTGAACTGTAACAATTTGCTTTATTGGATAAATTGTAGTTTCGTTGTAAGCCTTATAAATCTATTATATGAGTTTATCGCCCAATGCGATACAAAACCCCGTGAATCACACGAAAATAGAACAAGAGAGCACAGCTACCCCAGTCATGCATATGATTTACACAATGTACTCTCACAATTAACATTGTTTCTACCAATGTACTTCCGTCTGGTTAAAAATACATTTTATTGTTTACTTATGAATTGCGATAGCTATTTAAATATCAGGAAGTTTGCACATTATTTTTATTTGCTTTTATACATTATGGCAACATACATGTATCTTTCATTCACCCAATCGAACAACCATGCAAATATTTTTAAAGTCAATTCAAACTGTCTTGCTTCAGCAATGAGACTTACCAATGGAATCCTTTCTACAGTCTCATACAAAGCTTGTGTCGAGTGGAAACAAACAATACCTTCCATTATAAGACTATATTTCACATATGTGTTTGAAATAATTTTACCTGTGAGAGCCCTGTCACTTATAGTATGTTGGGGTTTCCTAAGTAAAACTCTTTCAGAAAAAGGTACGAAATTCATTCGATTGGTACTATCGGAAAACCAATTATTGTTGTTCTATATCGTAACTTCTTTTTATAGTGTTAACCATCATCCATTCAATAAGTTCATTTATTTGAAACCGACATGGTCTAGTGTACAGGATGTAATTATTGATATGTTTGTCACATGCTATTATTGTTTGAACTTGCTGTATGATATGTCTTACCTGTTTATAAACTGTGTCCATTTTGCACGACATGCTCGTGCAAGCCTTAGCTCAATTATATCTCACAATACTATTTACTTGTTAAAAGGCCTCTTTGACGATCAACCCTTTATGACATTATATTCGCAGTTGACATTCTGCTATTTGCAGTTAATCTTAGATTCAAATGTTTATTACAGCTCTGAACCTAAAGCCGTTAAGTTATTTCCGCTTTACATAATGCTTACCAAATGTTTATGGTCAATATATTTTAAGATGCTTTTTTATTGGATAAATGATAGAGTCACTGTAAGTTTTTTATTTATTGAATGTATCGGACAATTGAATCAAACACCACGTGAATTACATGAAACTACAACAAATAAAGAATACAGCTGTAGCAGCTTTGCAAATGGTCTAAAAACTGTATTGTCCCATGTAGCATTGCTTCTACTGCTGTGCATTTATCATGTAAAATTTGTTCGCTACTATTGCTTCATAAATTACTGTGGCTGTTCAAAAGTCGCGAAATTAACAAAATACTTATGTATGTTCTATATATTATGTCTTAATATTATCACTATTAGATATTATAGGATGAATACATACAACATGCAAAAACATCAAGACAAACATGTCTCTTCATCATGCAAACACACAAACAAACACTGTACAAATCGCACGAACTCGTCTTCTTTACTAAGGTATAAAAACTCAAACAATGCAGGTCTTCCCACTAGCAAACATGACAACGTATGACATCATCCACCTAGCTTCTCTTAATGTTAATGGATTAAGAGAAAATTTGAAAAGGGAAAGGCTTAAAGTATGGATCAAACAACAGAAGATTGACATAGTCTTCATACAAGAAACGCATTTTACCAACGACATAATAACGAAAGTCAACAAGCAATTCAGTGAATGGAACACATACCATTCTATTGGTACAAACTACAGCTGTGGATGTACAATCCTATTATCAAAGAAATTGCATTTTAAATGTAAACTCCAAGCATTAGATTCAAGCGGGAGATTTATTATCTTAAATATCAATTTAAACAATGAAGAGTATACACTTGTTAACATATATGCCCCTAATATGGCAAATCGAAGAAACGACTTCTTTAACCTCATTAACAACAATGTGAAAGAATTAACACAAAGTCTCCTCATAATAGGCGGAGATTTCAATGATATACTTAATCTTAACGACAGAATAACCATAAGCTCCAATGCAAAAAAAGTGCCTGTATCAAACTTGTCAAAAATCATGCAATCACAAAAACTAAAAGATATATGGAAAATAAGAAACCCAAACAAATATCAGTTTACATGGAAACGTCAAAATTCAACAGAAAAAAGCAGAATAGACTTCTGGCTTATCCAAGAAAATCTTATGCCTTCAGTATACAGTTGCGACATCAGACCAGCACAAATTAAAAGCACAGATCATTTAGCAATCTCTCTCAAATTAAAAATGTTCAATAACAAGGGTAATGGATACTGGAAAATAAATAATTCTCTATTAAAAGACAAAACTTACATTAAAGAGATAAAAAACTTGATTGCCAGTCTTTCGTCACAGCAAAATCTTAACAATAAATACGACCCCCAAGTATGGTGGGAATTTTTGAAATGCCACATCAAACAAACAACCATAAACTACTCAGTAAAGAAATCTAGAAACACAAAAAATAGACTTAAAAATCTTGAGCAAAACCTTAAAACACTACTTGATAACAATAGCAATAACACAGATGAAATAAAAAGATTAGAAGATGAAATACAAGATATATACGAAATAAAAGCCAAAGGTGCACAGATCAGATCACGTATACAAATCGTTGATGAGGGTGAAACCAATCTAAAATATTTTTTAAACCTAGAAAAGTCAAGACAATCTCGAAAAGTAATTAACTCCCTTACTGTAAACAACAAACGGTTGGTCACTCTACCAGAAATTTTAAAGGAAGAAGTCAATTTTTTCAAAACTCTTTATAAATCAAACGGTATAAAAGAAGAAGATATTGACACATACTTATCAAACATTTATTTGGAAGCTAAATTAGACGACTATTCTTCAAAATTATGCGACGGTGTTCTGACATCAAATGAACTTAGGGAAGCAGTTTCTGACATGAAACACAATAAGAGTCCAGGTAGTGATGGCCTCTCGGTTGAATTTTATAAGGTCTTCTGGTCACACCTTGAGACACCTTTTACGGAATCATTGAATTATGGTTATAGACACGGTTACTTATCTAATACTCAAAAACACAGCATTTTATCACTAATATTCAAGAAAGGCGACCCAGAAAATATAGAAAACTGGCGCCCGATCTCCTTATTAAACGTCGATTATAAGATAGCAGCGCGTGCCTTAGCAAAACGTTTACAAACAGTTCTTCCCAAATTAATTAACACCGATCAGCAAGGTTATTTAAAAAACAGATTCATAGGTTATAATATAAGACATATACAGGATATAATTGACTACACCGATGAACTAAATATAGAAGGTGCTCTACTATTTTTAGATTTTAGAAAAGCTTTTGATACAGTGGAATGGAACTTTATCTTTAAAGTATTACACCATTTTGGTTTCGGAAATTCTTTCATTCAATGGGTTAAAACCATTTATAATAATATTACGGCTAATGTTCTTAACAATGGTTTTATGTCACAAAAATTTATTTTAAGTCGCTCAATTAGACAGGGCTGTCCTTTGTCATCTCTACTATTCATTCTTGTAGCAGAAATTATGTCAACAAAAATAAGAACATGTAATGAAATTAAAGGCATTGGAATCAATAACGGAAACATAAAACAAATGAAAATCACCCAGTTAGCTGATGATACAACTCTCTTCCTCAAAAATGAAAACGAAATTGGAATCGCACTAGATATCATTGATGAATATGGAACCTACTCTGGCCTCAAACTTAATAAATCCAAAACCGAGGCTATGCTAATAGGAAGATCAAAAAAGTCGAAACAACATGATTTAAATATAATAACATGGACTACAGAAATTAAAGCGCTAGGTGTTTACTTTGGAATAAATAAAACAATATGCCAAGAAAAGAATTGGGAATCAAAATTTGAAAAATGCAGACAGCTTATAAACAAATGGAAACTAAGAAATCTCTCCTTCCTAGGCAAAATTAAAATAATAAAAATGTTACTTCTTCCCCAATTTACATATCTCTTCCACTCTCTATATGTAACGGATCAAATTATAAACTCTATAAATAAAATGTTTTTTGAATTTCTTTGGAATGGCTCAAGAGAAAAAAATTAAACGCACGACACTGATAGGCCACAAATATGAAGGCGGAATAGACATGATTGACATTAGAGCTTTTGTTAAAACACTTAAATTCAACTGGATCAAAAGACTCTTATCAAACCATTCAAACCCAAGTTGGCAAGAAATTCCAAGGTTTTATTATGACCAATTCGGCAAAAATCTCTTGATATTTTATAGTGATTGCGAATCTATCAATAACCTTCCAAAAACTAAATACAAGCTGCCATCCTTTTATCATCAACTATTAAAAACATGGCTAGAATTTAACAGAACCATATTAAACAATAAGAAATGTAACACTTTGTTTGATCTCCGAAAACAAGTCATCTGGGGGAATAAATTCATAAAAAATTATTCAAATAAAACTCTGTTATTTCACAGATGGATAGATTCAGATATTCTATTTCTAGATAACATCCTATCTGAAAATGGCACTTTCTGCGAAACAAAAGTCCTACAAAATTTAAAAGACAAGAGAAACTGGTTGAGCGAATTCAATATCATAGCATCATCAATTCCACGCTCATGGAAAGAAATTATCAAGAATAATGCCCCTTTAAAATCAAAAGTAAAAACTGAACTTAAACTACTGGGATCAAGTACTTTCAACATAAATAAACTTTCAAACAAGCAGATATATAACACGTACATGAAGAAATCCTTCGAAAAACCATTTATTCACTCCTTTTGGAAAACTAGGTTTAATACAAACATCCCCTGGTCATGTGTGTATGAATCAATCCATAACAATAGTCCTCATAACAAAATCATACAATTTAGGTATAAACTTATACACAATATAATCGCAACAAAAGAAAATCTCAAGAAATGGAAAATAGACAATTCAGACCAATGCAATGTCTGTAATTGCACTGAAACATATGAGCATTTCTTTATCACATGTAAAAGCATCGCAAATATTATTCAAATCTTTAAAAACATATTTATATCAATGCGATACGGACACAATATCATCAACCTTCAGTCATTCATACTAGGTTACAAAACAAATTTTAAACAACATGAAAGTACCAATTTCTTGTTAAATATAATGTCATTTACACTGTATAAAACATATTATATGTCAGAAAAACGAACTAAAAGTATAGATGTAATGACTGTCTTTAAAAGAGAATGCAATGTTGCTTTATCTATATTAGAGGAAAATGGCACAAAACAAGTCACAAAGCAGATGCTTCAAAAAGTTGTTAACCAGTTCTAATTCATTTGCGTTCGTCAACTTTTTACCGACTTCTCGGTCGGCCAGCTGTTCTCCTATTTATCACACGTTTTATATAATACAGATTGACTTCGCTCATCTTGCTCTAACAAGGTACCTTGAAATCCCTTCTTCAGCACATAAACAAAATCCCATCTCTCCTTCTAAATTTCGCTTTCGCTTTAGATCGAGAAATAATGGGCCACACATAAATCGACATCCGCACAAAGACTCATCTCACTGCCCCATACAATAATCAACAAATACACATACACCCACTTCACTACCCCATACAATAATTAACAAATACACATACACATACCACACTGCCCCATACAAAAATCCAAAAATACACATACACACTCCCACTGCACCAACTCATTTATAATCAACTCAGGCAATTTTTCCTCTACTCGCCTAAAACAAAACAAACAAACGAAAAACCACAACTAATAAGGATGGCACAATTTGATATTTATAATAATTTTATATAATATGTTACTTTTCTTTTTCATAAAGACAATTTCATGATATAACGATAATAATAATTGACTCATATTTGTGATATCTCTATGTCTTGTTTATAAAATGAAATCTGCTCTTTCATATTTCATCAATAAAACTGTTATGTAACAAAAAGATTGAAAAAAAAAGGATAAAAGAAAGAACAATTACCGTGGACAGAAGAGAAACTGCTCATAATGAACAATTCCTCCTTTGATCATGATGACTTCCTTTCTTTTTTTTTCTTTTTTTTTACGCAATAGACATTCGTAGGTGTAAGCATGATATATTTCTAATACCGGAAATTGTTCTTTAACCAATGTATATTCTCGTTCAACCTTCATTATGTAACTGCTTAAATCGATTTTATTTTATATAACCTGTATATGAATGCATGATATAAATTCCTCCAAATTATGTTAAAAAGAACTTTGTAAACCACATAACTGAATAAAAAAAAAAAAGACTCAACAATGATATTCCTTTGAAAAATTGACGAGAAAGTTATGGTGACAAAAGTATGCATATTTATCTCGAGCAAATATAACTCTATTTACACCATTTATACATTGTTTACCGTTTAGGTACAGGATAAAGGCCTAAGCCTGTGACTCCTACGGCTTTCCTGGATCAACCAGAACTGGGCTAGGGTTTTGAAATGTCTTGCCAAAGGTCACTCCCACAAAGCCAGCGTTGTCGGCTCGAACCCGGGACCCCCGATTTCTGTGTCCACCACCTTAACCACTGAGCTACACCTAGCTTATGATGAGGTGTGTTGCTCGTGCGTCGAAACAGACACGTACGGAGGAGTTTTCTATTAAAAAGCGATAATATATATTGAAGTATTTTGTCATATTTATATTTCGTTTTATTCGATTCGTTACAAATTTAATCGGGCAAAGAAACGCGTTAAACTGAATTTTGGTTATAAATGGCGTACATTATAAAGAATAAAATCGCTTAGTTTAGACTATAAGAGGTAGTAAGAGTCCTCGTGTTAAGATCATATGGAATTTTATGTAACCTACAACATGATTTTATGTCTAAAGTTTAATATGTTGTGTTTATTGCGATGTGACATGTTTTGAGCATTTACCCTTATAATGCTGGATAAATTTCTAAAAATGGATTTTTATGTCGTCTGCCTTTCAAAACCTTGAACATCTGCTTAATTACGTTGAGGAAAGATACTCAAAGTAGCAAACAGGTTAGATCATAGGTCAGCCGCCAATTTACTCGCCCATTTACTTGGCGGCTGGCCTTGATCTAACCTGTTTGCCTAAGCATGAAGTCGGTTTCAGCACTACAAGGGTTAACTTACGGATCGTTTCTCACGCCTTTTCGTGTACCCTTTCTAAAAAGATATCTAATAAAGATCTGCTATACTTTATTGTTTCAATGTTCCGAGACTGATTTATTTTAATAAGATATTAGGTCCATTATCTATCAAATAAACCGAGTTTTAGGCTATTTGAAACAACTTTTTATGTTCTTTTCTGATATTCGGAATTATTTAGTCTTGTTTAGAGACGCGTATTTGCAAACCATAGAAGGTCAATTTTACGCACTCTCTCAAAACTAAATTGTGTTAGTATTTTTTTATTACAAGAATATTTAAAAAGAATATCTAATTTCGTTTCCAATGACTATTTCTAAGTGTGTATCATATGGAAAAAATGTGCAGACCTAAAGAAATTAACTTATAACTTTCAAATTTCCTCACATCTGTGAACAAGATCTGTTATCATGCACCTTTAGTATACAATGATCTCATATTAGCTAGAACCCGAATAATTTCATGCTAGAAAGTCTTATGATTCTTCGAGTTTTTTTTATCTAAACTTATTCATTTTACGATGATTGTGAAGGATGCTAGAAGGTTATTGAATTATCTCTCGATCACTGCTTCCTGGAAACAATACAAATAAAATACAAAATCTTTATTTAACTCAATTCCTTTCACAGAAGACATGAGGATAAAATAATATGAAACATAATGTAAACGAGGCGTCTGTTTTGAAACTCTTACTGGTCTCTACTTCTCTCCATAAACCTATCTATATCTACCTTTCTATTACTACCTCCCTATCTCTATCTCTCTATCTCTACCTCTCTTTATCTACTTCCCTATCTTTATCCCTCTATACCAAACCAGTATTCACGCCGATTTTTAAGGGCCGATTAGACCAGAGTTAGATGTGTATCGTGCCCGACATACATCAACCTTGATGTTGAATGGTAAGATAGAGGCCTTCTATTAGAAGGCATTACTCTGCAAGGTAATTTGACCGAAATTAATCCATGTTATTTCCTGTTGGGATGACTTGCCACACAACAATTAAAACCTGATAAGGTGTCGATTTTATTTTGTTATTGCTTTCGATTGGAATCATGCGTAGACAAACAATAAACAAGTTTAAATATTCGCGTGTTTTTATATAAAGATCTATGGTAGTAAAAGGAGAAATTACTCAAAGCGAAACATTTCAAGTTCCTTTTGCACATTTGTTTTCGAATGATCAAACTGAAGGTGCTATACTACAGGTATGTATGAAGTAAATGTCGGTACGGGGTTACGAATACAGATCATCAGACTTGTGAATGAGGTCATGGTTTTCGCAATATTCGATGCCACTTAAACCTTCAAGTGAGTAAAACAAAACCCACACCACCTACGCAATACAGAAAGCATCAAACAGCTATTCGGATTTACGTGGATGTATTTTTGGAACTTCAACCGGAATTAATGGAAACTAAAGTTAATCAAAGTTTAAGTGACAAGTGGTTTCCTTCTAAGTCGCTAATGTTCGTTAATGGAGTATTTCTAACAGTGAAACAATTAGATTCTCCCCGAGTGAATGGCTTGAATTTGAAAACGAGCGAGTGTCACATGGAATAATCTCTCCTTAACACAGCCAATCGATGCAGTGTTTTCACTCTATTGCTGAATGGCACGTACAAATGCGTGATCCGAGTTTGATTCAGAATGCGTATAAGGTGTGAACCTTAGTTTGTTGTTTAAGTCTAATTCAAAACTGGGCCACGTGGTAAGACAAGGATTCAGTAATATAATGTATGCCTAGATTCTGGGCATTCTTGCACGTTCATAGGCTGTGGCCCTAGTCCATACCTAGATAGACAGATAAGATAAATAATTTTATTGACATAACGTGTACAGTTTCTAGTCATATAAGTATTTTACAATATTATAACATCAAATACATCAATATATTTACACATATATATACAAGTAAACATGAGAAAAGTCTATTTTGAAATAGTATATAAAATGGTTATAATGGATATAAGCAATCATTTTATCTCCCTTTGTTTAGTGGTAACATGTTGATTTTCCTTTATTACAAATTTATATCGAATGGTAGTAACACTATATCTATACAGATGAGCAATTAGTTTGTCAAATTATTAAATGAACTTGAACGTCGTTTGAGAGCTTCACAAATGAATATGGCAAGATTTATTAACTGTTTTGGGTTATTTGACATTAGAATACTAATAGATTTGAACTTTTTTGGTCGAGTATATAGTGATCGCTTAAAGATCAAAGCTTTAAAATCAGAACAAATATCAAGTTTGACCCTTGGTATAACCTTTGTATACATGTCACAAATTATCCTTATCATTTAACTCTTTATCCTAAAATTAATAGCATGCACTACGGTTGTTCAGGTGATCCAGACATAGGTATATACATTATGTACAGACATTACAGGTTGGATCTTCAGTTTTGCCTCACTGAGTTGCGAAAACAGAACGGACGAAAGAATGTTTACACACCAAACGTAAATTATCTGTGACCTTCTAAGAATAGGAAAAGGAAATTTAAACTGTTATCATAGACCGTATTCCTTGAGCAATAACTGGTCATCAATATGTGTCCGAGGTTCAATTTTAACACATTTTCAACTTCTATACAGGATTCCCAGCGAATACAGGAGGTCCATCACCACTGTTTGCGCTTTCCACACAGTCTAGGCATACAATTTATCCACAGAAAAGTGGTGCACGATCACGAAGATTTTTTGCTATCGTTCAATGTATGTACCCACCTGAAAAATGCACTATTTTGACGCCCTTTTCGGTGTTTTTCCCAAACAGCCGACACGATCCTATATTGTCAATTCCAATGTAGAAATGTATGTAACCCGTCTATTCGAATTTCTCAATTTACTGTTATGAAATTTTATAATTACATTTACATTCAATAAAAAGCATAACAATATCTCAGCACTGCTTATTATCAAGAAGTAAAGACCAAAAGGTGTTTACCGCCCCCTTTCGCACTTGGGTCAGGTTGGAAAGAGCTTTTTACAAATAGTCGATATGATCCGAATGAAATTGAATTAAAAGCATCTGTTTTATCTCACGCTAACAGAATTAGTTGGATGAACGGAAATAACTGTCAAATTTTTTATCAGTTCAAAATGCCCTTTCGTTGTGCAAACCTTTCTTTTTCACATAGTTGCCTCTGTCTATAGGTACCATTGGCGAATCCAGACTTCTCCATGAAAGTCTGGAAAAGTGGCGACTGGATTTTTCTCTAAAAGAGGAGTTGTATTTCTGACACCTCGGTCTTGTTTCCTTCGGAATGCATCTTCGGTGTAATTAGTATATTGTTGAATTGACCAAGCCATGGTGTGAACCCCATTAGTGTGCGGGACAAATGGTATTCGTAACTAATTAGCCGATTCATGGAGGGGAGAAAGAGAATTCACTTCCGCCCGGGTGCTATATCAACACGTTTACTGTCCCGACTCCCGCTTCGGATTCAATAATGATGGCAACAGTCTCCTTGATTACACCGTATTTTTACAAATAACAATCGAGAGATATAGATGTCTAAGGATGTCAATAAAGCATTATGATATGAATATATGGACATTTTCTATTATTTCTGATTATGTGTTCACTTTGCTGCTTCTGCTGCTGAAGACTAAAAAACAGTCGTGACGAAAGAAAAAAACTTGCCCGAGAATGTCAATTAGTCTTTTTGTCACGATGATATCTTAGTAACGTCATAAAGAAAGAAATAGTTTACACATTTCATGATTAACGTTTGTCACTTTTAATTTGGACCAGTCACACGGTACCACATTGGGTGTTAAGTGTACTGAAACAGTTCACTATTTTATCGGTTATATCTTAATTCCCAGAGATAAGGCATTTATATTTAGACATATATTTCTGTATAAGGCCAAACATGTATAAATACACTATTAATTATCAATAATGAACAAACTTTTAGCAATTTGGCAAAGTCTAAAAGGAAGCATTTCCATTAAGAGCTAGCAATATACACAACATTTGAGCCTCAACAGTGCAGCTGTATAATATTTGTCGCTCTAAGTCAAACTATTCTTCCAGTAGCTAGTTAAAGTAATACACAAATTCAAACGTGAAACTCAACTTTCTATGCTTGGGTGCATTATACACGTATATTAAAACAGACAATAGAATCATTGCAAAAAAATAAAATACGCATTTTCTCTAAACTTGGATGCGTTATGTACAAACTTTGATAGGTAATTCATTACTTTAATCAAATTCGATGGAAAGCGTTATGTACAAACTTTGATAGGTAATTCATTACTTTAATCCAATTCGATGGAAAAAGTACATGTACTTCAGATATCTTTAACCATTGCCAAATAATAACGACATTTAACCACTTTGTTGCAGATGACTCTAGCAATCATTGTGGGAAAAGAAGAAATTGCTTAAAATGAGCAACATACTTACATAAAATGGTATTCGTCTTCGACAAAATACATTGTACTTTTCAAATTCTTTCGTTTCTGGGAATGATTTAATGACTTCCTTGTTCGATAGCTAATCAAAAGTCTGTTAGTCATGTTCTATATCAATCTTCATTTATCCCTTTACCAAACAATGAAGACATTTGACCACTTTGTTGCAGACGAGTTTAGAAAACATTGTGGGAAAAGGAGAAATTGCACGTGACGAGGAAGTTTTCCTTTTCCCACAAGGTTTTCTTCTCTTTCTGAAAAATATTGTACAATTTCATCACATTTTGAAATATAGTCTGCAAACTCTTTCAATTTGGGACAGTCGAAAATTCGTTGTTTAGGAAAGGGTTCAACAGGTAACATACTGTTCTCTTAATAATTCATGTTGATGAAAACTATAAGAATCAGAATCAGAATAATTTTACTTGACTTAGACAAATACAGTACATCGTCATTTTAAACAAATAAAGTTACAAAATAATGTATTGTCAACGTGATACATCTCTCGTTCTCTCTCCCCCTCTCTCTCTCTACATCTCTCCCTCTTTACCTCTCTCTCTCTCTTCGTTATCTCTCCTATTTCTTCCTCTCCTCTTCCGTACATACAAACAAAGTCTTATACATAAACATGTACACAAATTCTTTCAAAGTTATCTCCCCATATAAAACATAATTCATATTTTGGATGTTTTCTTCCAAGAGGCAATTCTGTTTGAGTCATTTATACTCGAATACCAACATTGTTTGTAGATATCGAGTATTCGATGCCTAATTAATTGCTAATTTTCAGTGTGTGTATTAGTGGAAAACCATGCATCCGGTATTTACTAAGGCATTAATTCACTCTCGGGCTTTCCCTTATTGTTTAAATAATTGGCACAAGAAGCATCGCGTGCAACGTTAAATTGTTTTTTGTCGCACTTTAACATGGATGGCGTGACAGGAAATTGTTATAAACGCTGTCGATGTAATATATTGTAATTTAGTTACTGTTTTCATTAGGGCTTAGTCCTATACTTTGATTGTGTCCTTACGTCCTTTCGTGTCTTTCCGTAAGTTCCATTTTTACCCCAAAAAACAAACACCCACACATTTATAAAACCCTTTATAATGTGAGTACGGGAGTAAGATGGAAAATGTGTCATCAGATGACATTTCAAGGCGTGAAACTGGGTCTTTCAAAAACGCAGACGTACCAAAAGACTCTGTAAACGAGAAATGTATATATATTACGACATTACATAAACCATTGTGATTAAAGGAGAAATTGCTTGTGACAAGCAATCATACCTTTGGTCCACCAGATGGTGTTTCAAGTCTTGAATAAAAATGTCAATATCATAAAGTTTTTTTTAATGTGGGACAGCCGTGAATAAGGCATCTATTCCCGTTCACGCCGGCACTTCCACTAGAGTGGGTGGTTATATACGGCAGCCAAACAAAAAATGTTCCCACTATACCGTTATCTGAAGTCCCTCCAGGGTTGTACATTACCTGTCAGTGAGGATGTCATTGGGGAAGCTTACCTTTTTATACATATTTGTGAAGCTTTTCAAATAATCAGAAACAATATATGTTTGAGTATTACTATAAAACCTTTTTAAGTTAATGCAATCTTATCGACATATGACGAAGCTTTGTTAACTAATTTGACAAAATACATTAATTCGGCACTGGAGGGTCGTCAAACATTTTTAAAGTGTTAATAATCATACACAATAATCATAGTTTTTTATTTGAATGATTCCTTCACTCTTTGATATCAAATAATGATTCTCGTACTTAGTAACCACATACTTTAATACATTGTCCCAACTGTGTAAAATGCAACATGTACTATGTGCTTCTTTTATAAACTATGTTCTGTTCGTAGATCTGAAGCTGGCAAGTATCATTCAAAAGGTTGTGTGGGCAACTTTATGGAAAGTGTCTGATTACTGGAGGGGTGTGAGTTCATATCTGTCGCTTTTGCTTTAACCCTTTACCAAACGCCAAATTGTCGACTGTCCCAAATTCAAAGAAATATTTGCAGACGACATTTCAAAATGTGATGAAATTGAATAAAAACATCTTCTGATATGGCAGACAACATTGTTGGAAAATAAGAAATTGCTCGTTAAGGCTTCATGCTTATGCAAACAGGTTGGACCACAGGCCAGCCGCCAAGTAAATTGGCGGCTGGCCTGTGATCTAACCTGTTTGTTACTCTGAGAATCTCACCTCATCAAAATTAAGTAGATATTTAAGGTTTGGGAAAGCAGACGACACGAAAATTTATTTTTAGAAAATTATTCAGCACTATAAGGGTTCAGATGAATAACAAGATCAGCTGGCAGGATATGTGAGTTAAGTTGGGCAAGACGGTGGAAGAGAGACAAGTAATTCTGTTTTATAAAAAATAAAAAGATTAAAAAGAGAGTGAAAAAAAACCGTTAACACACTCTCAAATGAAAGTTGCAAACAACTCGAATAGCCTTGGAGGTAACACCCAATCTAACAGCATAGGCGTAGGAGCAGGGGGGCCAGGGGGGGGGCCCCCCCCCAATATCCAGACTGGGGGGGCCAGAGTATACTTTGCCCCCCAATATTCATAGTGGTAAATGAAGATATTTGTTTGTATTAGAAAAATGAAAGAAACGAAATTTAACAGCAGAATAAAAATAAATGTGTATTTTTGTGCTCTATGTAATACCAATTCGCCTTTTGTTACGAACAATAACCAAAATCTTTTTGACGTCATCATCGCAAATGGCAATCTGAACACATCGGGTTTATCCAATGAAAACTCAGCTCGCTAAAATACCCGGGAAGTTTTGATCGACGGAAACAGTGGTGTAAAACATGTTCTTTAAAAGGTGTCAGACTCTATATTGTCTTCAATTATTAAGCGAAGCTTAGTTGGATCCGTGGCTGTGACAGTCTGGTCGCTGCCACTTTTTATTTAATTCAATACAATTGATTTCTGCGTGAGATCGAGACCTGGTATATCCTTCTTTTTTTTTTTTTCTTTTTTTTATTAAAGATACATGTTTTCATACGCTTTCTTTTAATTCTTATAATGTTATTGAATTTGTACATGCATGAATAGTCATGAAAAAGTTTAAGAACATTTATTTTTAGACCGGTCCTGTAACAACCCGTTATGTAATAAAGTTGCACTATGTAATAATTATTACAAAACGGGTTGAAGTTTATTACATTTTGCGTTTTTCGATGCGAACCCACTATGTAATAAAGTTGCATAATGTAATAATTATTACAAAACGGGTTGAGGCGTATTACACTTTGCGTTTTTCGATGCCAACCCGTTATGTAATAAAGTTGCAATATGTAATAATTATTACGAAACGGGTTGATTTTTTTTTCAAAGTGATTTTTTCTTTACAAACCCGATATGTAGCAGTATTCATAATGGTAACATGGTGATATTTTCACACTAAAGGTAGCCTCTTCCAAGCCAAAACAGGCTTATAAGCAAAAACCAAACGTTCTTAAAATCTTTGTTTGAGCAATTTTCAAGCAAGGAAACCGTTCCAAATGACTAAACGTTTAACAAACAGTCAAGCCAAGTATCTTAAAAGCCGAAATGGGCTTATCAGCAAATTACAAAAAATATTTGAAATGTCTGTTGCTAAAAATAGCATCGCATGTGGCAACAAGTACCGACAAAAAGGCCAACAGAGATGCTTGAAAGCCAATATAGGCATATCAGCGATTTGTAGAAATATCAGAAAACTTGATTGTTCCCATATTGTCAAACGAGGATACTGTTCCAAATGACTTAATGTACCTAAAGACGTGACTAAGAATGCCAAAATGGGCTCATAAGCATATTACAAAAATGAATTTGTATGTTTGTTTTTGAGCTAATATGGTAAGAGAAACATCGCAAATGGCAGCACGCATGAAAAAAGAGTTCTATTCTCGCAGTAAAGCTGTTTTAAGTAAAGTTGCATTATGTAATAATTATTACAATACGGGTTGAGGTTTATTACATTTTGCTTTTTTTCGATGCGAACCCGTTATGTAATAAAGTTGCAATATGTAATAAAATAAACAAAAAGGATTGATATTCTACAAAGTGAATTTTTAGATGCAAACCACTTATGTTATAAAATTCATAATGGTTACGTGGTGACATTTTCAAATAAAAGGTAACCTCTTCCAAGCCAAAAAAGCTCATGAGCAGAACTTTGTTTGAGCAATTTTCAAGCTAGGATACCGTTCCAAATGACTCAATGTACCGACAAAAAGTTAAACAAAGTAACTAAGAAAGCCGAAGCGAGCGCATCAGCAAATTACAAAGGCGATTTTATATATCTGTTAGATACACTTATATAGTGAGAAAGACTTCGCAAATGGTAGCGCAGCAAAGTGCAATTCTTGAAGAGAAGCTGTTTTCTTTAAACGTTGAACTATGTAACAATTGTTACAAAATGGGTCGTGTTTTATTACATTTTGCATTTTTAGATGCCAACCCATTATGTAACAAGAATCTATAACGGTCAAATACCGATGTGTTTACACACAAAGGATAATCTCTTCCAGGTCAAAAGAGGCAATATTTAGTTTAAAAATGGCTCAGCTTTGAACAAGCCTTACAAAATAGACACAAACCATTGTTTGGTGACCAAAACGGTCCTTTTATCAATATGAAAAATGATTTTACTTATCACTTTTTAGCTTGACTACTCGAAAAATAAGGAGAGCTATACTTGTCACCCGGGCGTCGGCGTCACACCTTAGTTAAGTTTTTAACAGCAAGTATGTAAATTACGAGTTACTGTATGGAATGAGTTGATACTTTACAGTTGTGTTCATAGTCATAATCTAAGGTCCCTGACCAAGTTTCATCTATTTTGTATTGAATTGAAGCAAATTATGCGGCCTTTTGTACTTTGGGTCATTTTTTTCACATGCGTTTGTAACTAATAAAACCACGGTATGGAATGGACTGACACTTCACACATTTGTTTGGATTGTACTTTAAGGTCCCTGACCAGGTGTCATATCTCTTGTTTTAAATTCAAACAAATAACGCTACCTTTGGACTTTATGGTTAATTTTGTATATGCAAGTTTGCATCTCATTAACTACAGTATTGAATGGTATGGTACTTTACACATGGGTTAAGAGTCATCGTCCAAGGTACAGTATTCATAACTCTGGTTATGAATTTAAGCAAATTATGTGGCCTTTTGTACGTAGAAAATTTTGTTTAAAGTTTGTGCATGCAAGTTTGTACCCAACAGCTTATGAAAGGAATAATCTTAATCTTGGCACCTTATTCATTTTGTAAGGTCCACCGTCCCTGAAACAAATAATATTTCACTGGCATTTACCTCTCTCCGACATTATCGAATAGTCGAATACGCTGTTTTATCGACAACTCTTTCGAGAATATATGCGTCACTTATACTGAAAAAGCTTGCGAACGACCAAAATAAGGAAATACACAGATCACACTGCGTCCTTAATGATCTTAGTTATCGATGAACCTTAAACTACCGTCTCAACCAATCATTTTCGTAAAAGAATTATAATATATTCCTTCAAAATGCAAATCGCAAAGTAAAATGGGTCTTTACCAATATTACAATTTATAGTAATTGACTGGCCTTTTAGGCCTGTCTATGCTGTCGTACGGAGCAGGTTATCCGGATTTCTCTTGACTTGTAAACACACTGTATTTTTAGCTCGGAACCACTTAAGCAGTTTATTCTATTTTTTTAACAATCGTGACGTTTCGACCCATGCAGGTGCGTATGACAAACACCTCGGTATAGATCAGATCAGTTGCTTTTTATTGTGCTCGAGTTGTACAAAAAATTATCATAGAAATAAACCAAAATCAAATTATATTTAATGACGTCTTCTTCTTCATTATGTCGTTGTAGCATCCTGATTAAAGTTATAACAAAACCTTTACTATAGTCATACTCAAACTCTATGAGGCGCCAAATGAAGTTACTCAGTTAAAGTGTATGTTGTATAAAAGTATTATATTTGTTTTATCCATACATCTAACTTGACCGAAGTGTACATGAAATTAGCGGGTAGATCACAAACCTTTGTATAAGGGTATATCTTTTTTTTATACTTGGCCGCGACTTTACGTGCACTAAAATATGGTTTATGGAATGCCTATTCCAAAATAATCACTAAATACAGTTGTAAAGTTAAAGTATTTATGGAAGTGGGATGTTATATCATGGTTTAAAATCTGGATGAAAACTTATTAAGGTGCATTTACAGCAGATGCTCTTCATATGACAACTATTTTGACATGACGTCTTTTATATCAAATGCATTCAAAGATTTCGATATTTTTAGTGTCTTTATATCAAAATGACGAGTAAGCTATATAGTACACGTATATCCGATGCAAAGTACATGTAAAGGAAAAAGGGAGAGGCTTTTCTTACAATATTTTCTACCCTTTCCTAAAACATCTCCCATATATGTCACAAACTAAACTGGTGTCTGCATTTCTTTTGATCTTAAAAAGATTTAACATTTGTTGTTTGTTAAATGTTTAATATAGGTACAATTTCCTGAAGATAAAACAAATTTCAGGAACAAGGTTTCTAGATTAGGATTCTTGGTACAAACGACGTTATCTTGACCAATGAATTAACACTTTTCTATAGACACTTAAAGGCGCTCTCTCAGAGCTGTGTGTATTTGGAGTTGGTATTGAAAGTCCTTGTCACTAAACTAAAGACCGTTTTCCATTTCTTTACAAATAAGTTGCTAAAACCCCGTGCTTTCGTTGATTAACATGCAGTGAGCCATCGCGTTTGTCTGATCATCTTTGGGAAAGCCGGTTTATAAATAAAAGGGAGAATTCTTCTTCCCGCGCAGTTTGCTTCTGTTACGTGACAACTAAAAATATTTTCATATCAATGACCTCCCTTTACTTTTTAATTTTCACATTATAATTAAGATCACATGATTAAAGTTGTCAAATAAAAATTTCTTTCCAGGAAAAAATTATAATATATAATCTGATTTGAAATGGCATTTGTTCTGTTAACCCTTCAATCTTGTTTTTCTGACAATACCCGTGGTTAACCTTTTCAGAAGATGTATCGTAGTATCCTATGTATAAATAATGCTTATTTATTTTCAGGATTTATCATGCTCACCGAATGACAAACGCCTAGGCGGTGATGGTAGACTGATGAGTACCACCTCTTACTCTAAGTTAAGACGTTGTTTACAAAATAAACCCGCCCTTAGATATCTGCGATTTTAATGTTCTAGATCCCCTTTGTATAGTTACGAGCAGGGCTGGGAAGCTGTCAATAGTCTAGTTCTATGTTACTTCAGAAATCTTTGTTGTTATTTTTAGAAGACGATTTACTTAAAAAGAAAAATCTCCATCTCTGAGAGAATCCCTTTAAATATTGAACTTAATGTCTATAGTTAAGATTTTGTCTGTCTTCTTTCTTCTTTTTTCATCCTAGTACAAACAACAAGACCCATCTCTTAGTACTATCAGTACTTTGATTGTAACAACAAGGTTTGAGTTTCATCGCATTGTGTGTTTTTCAATGTTAATCCGCTTTTAGCTCGACTATTCGGATATAGTGAGAGCAATACTTCTCATTCGAACGTGGGAGTCGGCGTCACATCTTGGTTAAGTTTTTACGTGCAAGATTGCATCTCATTACCTACAGTACGATATGGGTTAATACTTACAAATATCTTTAGTGTCATCATGTAGAGACCATGAAATAATCTATGGTACCTGACAAAGTTTCAAATCTCTTGATTATAATTTAAGCAAATTATGCGCAGCCTTTCGTGCTTAGAAAATCCTGGTTTAGTTTTTACGTGCAACTTTGTATCTTATGAACTAATGTTTGTAATGGGTTGATACATCACATTCGTGTTTGGTGTCGTTTTGTAAGGTCTTTGACCGAGTTTCATATGTCTTGTTTTGAATTTAAGCAAATTATGTCGTATGTTGTACTTAAAAAAAATATTGGTTAAAATTGTGCATGCATATTTTGTTACGTGTTGCAACTTTATTGCTTTACTGGTTGGCATCGAAAAAGACAAAATGTAATAAAACTCAACCCGTTTTGTAATAATTATTACATAGTGCAACGTTATTAGAAAACAGCTTTACTTAGAGAATTTCATTTTGGTATGTGCTGCTATTTGTGAGGATTTCCCACCATAAAAGTGTTAAAACAGATAAATAAAATCGCCATTGTAATTTGCTGATAAGCCCTCGTCGGCTATCTTAGTTACTAAGTCTAATCTTTTTCGGTACATTGAGTCATTCGGAACGGCATCCTAGCTTGAACATCGCTCAACTAAAGTTTTCTGATGACTTCTGACGTTTGCTCATAAGCCTCTTTTGGCTTGGAAGCGGTTATCTTTTGTGTGAAAATGTCATCACGTAACCATTATGAATATCATAACAGAACGGGTTGGCATCTTAAAGTTCGCTTTGTAGAATATCAACCCTTTTCTTATATTTTATTACATAATGCAACTTTATTACAAAACGGGTTGGCATCGAAAAACGCAAAATGTAATAAAATTCAACCCGTTTTGTAATAATTATTACATAGTGCAACATTATAAGAATACGGCTTCACTTAGAGAACTGCACTTTGACATAAAACCATTGAGTTACCCCTTTTGAAGTCATCATTTAAGTTTGTCATCGGAAAATCTTCATACGACATTTGCTATGTTTGGTATGTTCATAGCATTGACCACTGTGCTAAACCTAACTATCATTTTACTTGTACAGCCAACTGATCTTATTGCTTATACGCCAATATATGCTGTTCACCAAAGGTTCTCGCCATATTTTGGTCGTATTCAATCGGTTTTTGTGTTTCACTTACGTCAGAAAAAGAGATATTATAGTCCATTTCAATATCGCTGATAAGCTTTATCTGGCCGAAAATAACTTTATGTGTCTCGTTTCGAAAGGTTCTGCCATATATGTGTGCCATATCTGAAACATTTATCGCGAACAACCAAGTTTTCTGATATTTTTACATATTGCTGATATGCCTATGTTGGCTTTCAAGCATCTCTGTTGGCCTTTTTTCGGTACTTGTTGCCACTTGCGATGGGATTTTTAGTATCTAAACGCTAAAACAGACATTTAAAATATTTTTTGTAATTTGCTGATAAGCCCATTTCGGCTTTTTAGATACTTGGCTTGACTGTTTGTGGTACGTTTAATCATTCGGAACGGTTTCCTTGCTTGAAAATTGCTCAAACAAAGATTTTATGAACGTTTGGTTTTTGCTTATAAGCCTGTTTTGGCTTGGAAGAGGCTACCTTTAGTGTGAAAATATAACCATGTTACCATTATGAATACTACTACATATCGGGTTTGTAAAGAAAAAATCACTTTGAAAAAAAAAATCAACCCGTTTCGTAATAATTATTACATATTGCAACTTTATTACATAACGGGTTGGCATCGAAAAACGCAAAGTGTAATACGCCTCAACCCATTTTGTAATAATTATTACATTATGCAACTTTATTACATAGTGGGTTCCCATCGAAAAACGCAAAATGTAATAAACTTCAACCCGTTTTGTAATAATTATTACATAGTGCAACTTTATTACATACTGGGTTGTTACACCGGTCCTCATTTGAAGTTGCCCCTCCCATGTTGAAAACGCTCCTACGCCTATGAACAGAAGGGAGTTAACATGTTACTGAACATGAGATAGTCGACGGTACGGTTCCCGCCAACAAAATACGATGTAAGAGGTGTGAATAACTGTAGGGGTCAAAGCATTACACAAGGAAATCAACCTTTGAAGTGACGCATTAGAATTGTCTCGTCGGGACGAGGTCATCAATCCCTATAATGCTGGGAAAGTTTCTAAAACTGATTTTTGTATAGTGTGCTTTACAAAACTTTGAAAATCTGCTTAATTTTGATGGAAATATACCATCAGAGTAGCAAACAGGTTAGATCATAGGCCAGCCACCAATTTACTTGGCGGCTGGAGTGGATCTAACCTGTTTGCATAAGCATAAAGTCGGGTCTAGCACTATAAGGGTTAAAACCTGGTGTATCTCATATGAGTTCATACAATAAATGGTAAAAAGAATAAAGTAAGAACTTCGAAAGGGACATGTTCCAACAATCGGAACTACTCGGGTATATCCGTAAGTCGGGAAATGACGTTTTCATTGGATAAACCTGATGAGTTCAGATCGATGTACCAGTTTACCTAACTAAATCAAACTGTGCTAAAATCTGTTTATCGTGCGAGACGCACGAGCGTATTATTCACATGTTTACCCCAACTTGTGATCACGTGTCCGATGCCAAAATTCTATCGACACGGTTCCTGACAGCAAGTCCATAATCTCACATATTCTCGCACGTTCGCACGTGAATTGTGAGATAGCGAGATCGGTATTGACGCGCAGCAGAAATAATCTAACGCGCTCAAAGACAAAAGGTGTGGATTCGCGAGTTGAATTAACCTGTTACCAACCGTTAATTTCAAGTGTCCCAAATTGAAAGAGTTTGCAGACGACATTTCAAAGTGTGATAGATTGAAAAGTATAACCTGATAGGGTAGAAAACATTGTGGGAAAAGGAGAAATTATTAGTTAAAAGCATTTTTTCCTTTCCCTCTTTCTCAGACTCGTCTGCAACAAACTGGTCAAATGTCGTTATTGTTTGGTAATGGGTTAAAGGGACTTTCCTAGCGATTTGTGCCCTGGGAGTAATGAATGTTAACCTTTGATATCAACGATATTTTTCACCAAACCAACGCCCTTTTTTAATTTCTTTACTCCTAATTTGCTTAAATCACGTGATTTCGTTAAATAATAAGAAGTGAACATTCGCGTCTGTCAGTGCTCCTATGGAAACGCCGGTCTATAAATAAACACAGGAATTCCTTCTCGCTCCCCTGTGAACATCACGTGACAAGAACAGTTAAACGTTTCCAAAGATCCACGTGACGATGGTATCTAAGAATAGTACATCTTTGTATAATGTTAGCTCGATGTTTACGAAATAAACACGTTTAAACGGTTTGCAGTATCTGCAATACAAATGTTCTATATCTTTTCGGTATAGTTATAAACCGGGTTGGGGAGCTGTCAATAAGCTTGTGGTATGTTACTTTAGAAATCTTTGTTGTCATTCTATCGGTAGAAGACAATTCATTTAAAATACCAAACTGTAAAATGGTCCTCTAAGGATGTGCGAGGCAGTCTTGCAGCTGACTAATTGAAGGTCAATGATTATCTCTTGATTCTGGAATAGAGCGGTTCTGGAAAAGAGAAAGATTGTTGTAATACTTAAACAGGGCATCGCAATGTGACTAAAGAAAGAGACGCATTGCCATGTCCTTATAACTCAAATAAGCTGTTGTTGTTTGGTTGACTGTTTGTTTGAAACCAGCATGGTCCATGTTTTGTATTTTTCACTATCTTTTTCACTGCTCTGCTATTTTGGACGGCTTCAACCCCCGGAATGCGCGCTAATTTTCTAAAGACATATTTTTGTGTCGTCTGCTTTTCAAAATCTAGCAAATCGGTAAGATCACTGGCCAGTCGCCAATATACTTGGCGGCTGGCCTGGATTTAACCTGTTTGCGTAAACATGAAGTCGGTTCAAGAACTACAGGCTAAAGTCTGTGTCTGCGTTTAAAGGTTAAACAATGAATATAATTAGTTCGACCAGGTGGTAAGCGCGGTTTGCTTGCCGAACGTCTGCCAAACTTCAGATTTGAAACGGAAACAAGCAGAAACAATTTTATAAATGTCTCTTGCACCTTTACGTAGAACAACTTAATATGATCACTGGTATCGTTTTTGATTAATGTGTTGAGACTGACGTCAATTAACTCCTATTCAAATATAACGCCTATTATTTTTACGTGAATAGATGTACTCTAGAATATATGTGTATATGTGTGTAAATGTATTAATGTGTGTAAATGTATGTATATGTATGTATATATATATGCAAGTGATATGTATCTATGAACATATTGTGATAAGCGACCTCATAGTTCAAAGTATTATTTTGTGATTCGTTTAACACGCATTTGATTCAAGTTTATCCTTAAACTTTCTCTTTAAAACCGTTAGCATTTGTATTTTCTCAATGGAATGACAAATAGAGAGATATTGATATAGGGAGATAGTGATATATGAAAGATGATATAGAGGAAGAGATAGAGAGGTAGAAATAGAGAGGTAGAGATAGAGAGGTAGAGACCAGTGAGAATAACAAAGCAGACGCCTCGTTTACATTATGTTTCATGTTATTTTAACATCATATCTTCTGTAAAAGGAATTGAGTGAAATGAAGATTTTGTATTGTATTATTGTATTTGTAGAATCACACGTATTGTTTTCTTATGTGGTTAGAAAATGGGTCACATTTTGTTCGCGGGTAATTGTAAATCCTATGTGAAGGTCTCCTATGACAAGTCACTATATCCTATTTTTACATTACAAAAGGTTGGAGGCCAACAGCATCAGGATAAAAGGTCTTTCGTTTTTGGACTTAGCACCTTAGTCCATTGAATTTACATTCCACTTTTTGAGGGACGGTACTTTATCGATACACAAACAGCGGTCTGACCCCAATTACTCATTAAACATCCGCCTTCACTATTAGGACCAATACCCTCTTGGAACTAGGAATTCAGTCCGTATTTATCCGCTTTGTTTTGCTTTATTTTATTATAACTGCTGTCTCATGGGAAATCATAAAATGGCCAGATGTTCGAAAAATACGCTATCGTTCAGTCACTGTTCACAGAAATGATAATTATAGTAATGGTGGTAAAAGGAGCAGCTGTTTTCCTGTTGCCCAAAGAAATTTTCAAATGTATCCTCAATCATCCTGCTTTAAACGCACATTAGTCCTTCAGCGCTATCAGCGCTTTAATCATTGCTGCTTGCTGCATTTAATCCTCAACATTCTTTACCAGACAATTGGCTAGAAAACATTCGAAATTCAATGTATTGCCTTATCGTATCCAAGATGCCAGTGCCATAAGTGTCTTCTTTGTGTCTTCGTCTTCTTGGTGAAATAAACGCACCCCCTTGACACACCCACACACCCACACACCCCCCCACACACACCGTCGGTCAATCGTTGAATGGACTTGACATTGTTACTAACCACATGTGTCTTGTGCAAACAAATTATGTGCCACCATTCACAGCTAAAAGCAAACTAACATGATTGATGAATTCCGACTTGACGTTTTATAAGCACGATTCTACCGCAATTCTCTTCTTATTCAATAAGGTTGACAGCGGATCTGGAAACATGTAGCTTACAGCTTGGGAAGACTATGTAAGAAAGATTCAGTTTATAACGCGTTATTTTGTTGTTGGCTTGTAAACGTTTTAGCGAATTCTATCGTAGTCGTTTATTAAGTCATCTAATGCAGATACCTTACATTTAGATAATGGTACATTTCGCGTCTTTCCTAACCGGTGACTGTTGACAGTGGTGTTCGATATGACCATCAATACTTTACCATGAGAAGCCATTTGCAATCACATGACGATCCACCGAATACTAGATGGAAGGACCAATTTCATTGGTTCAACCATATTGAGGAGTTTGGTCCTGAATTGTAAAACAAAACGGAAGTTGCAAATGTTATTTGGTTAAAGGGTTAATGGATAGTAGAGAGATTGAAGACCAGTCCTTTGGTCCAATAAAATGTGGTGTGACAAGATGGCGCCAAACAATACGGATGTTATCTACGAAATTGAAAGTAAGCAGGCGACTAATCCATACTTATAGTTAACAATTGGCATATACTCGAATATGACTCGAGTTTAAAGATGTAATCGAAAAGTTTCATCATCATTTCATTGTAAATTCAAGACCTATAGCGTTTGGCTGTTTTTGTATAGAGAGTAAATGAGGTAAATACGCCCTTGTCAATAGGTCAAAACTCCGAGTCAACTTTTGTTGTGATCGAATTAAGTGAAGTACTGGCAAGGCAGGGTGTTTATTTGAAGGGAAAAAAAATATTTCGTATCAAATCTATCCCTTTTTCATGGTTCAGCGTATGAACGTTGTCACTCCATTGTACACGTGATTTCTTTCATTGGTATCCCTGCGATGCTCTTTAACCCAGGACGTTAGCATAAGTATTAAGAACAACTCAAAGCTAATTATGTTACAAACCTAAGTAAAATTTGGATAAGATCTTATATTCATTCCATTATGTCGATCCAATTGTACTAATGATGTGTTTTCATTTGGTACAGCCGTACATGCTCTTTAGTCCAATACCTTCCTTGTAGTGTACATCTTAGGAACGTATTTTATAAAGTTATAACCTTAAGAAAAGCTAGAATTGGGTCCTTTTGTCACAATGTTTTTTAAACATTTTTCTAGCAGATGCGTTATAGCGATGTACCATATAGTGGTTGGTCAAGTATGTGGGTATCGTATAACATTAACCAATGCAGTGTTCTATCATAACAATGGTATCCAATCGTTGTCATAAGGCTTTTGTTGTTTTTTTCAATCAAAATGTATTCTATACCAACGTCTTACAAATACATCTTTCATTAGAGAAGAACACAAAAGTCTTCTTGTATAAGTCCATCATCAAATCAGTTGTTAATTATAAACTATTGTCTGTAAGCAACTTGAATAAAGTCTTACATTAAAAGAAGAAAAAAAAACAAAAATGGAGACCGTATCAGAGCTTTTAAACACGAACAATCAGTTTCATTAAGCTGTTGTTTGGTCCGTCTTATTTCTAAGAAATGTTTTCCAACGTAATGTTCCGCTAAGAGGAATTACAGAATCAAAATGTCAACACTTCTATTCGGAAAGAGCTAAACAATAACATACGCCAGATATGGCTTAATTAACTGTGTTTGTGCGTAGACGTCTGGTCGACAACACTCTTCGAATGACATGTCCTGAGGACTTTCCAAGCGATATGTCCCGTAAAACATTCATTAAGGCTTTACTGACAACATTTCAGGGAGTTTATGTAATCGTCGCATTTCGAATGGTGCGAAAACCGTGATATACGAATAGATCTAAAAAATTGAGGACGAACACTTGAAATTCTTCGAATGGGAACTTTTGAACTGGTCCGAAAAAAAGGGCAAATTAGACGTCAATTATGAAGAAGGAACATCTTTTTTGTGCTTTAGAGAAGGACCTATTGTGATAAATCTGCAATTGCTCCTTGTTAAGGTATTTTGCATTAAATGCGACATAAACGAGAATATATGGAGTAGGGAGTAATATCAATTGCTATTTCATACCCACTTTTGATGTAAACCGTATTTGATAAACCTTTATTGATGGGTCAATATTTCGTCAATCATTCGATTCCTCTTTCGTATTTCTCGCCAAACTCATTTATTGGCTGACAAATGATAGGAAACATATACAGCATAGCTGTGAAAACAAAAGATAGTATCTAACTATCAGACAATAAGGATACGGTCATATAATGTATCAGTAACGATTGTGTGATTTTCCAGACTGGCTAGAATAAGGATGTGACAATCACAACGACATTGTTTTATTCGATGATGTAGACCTCTGGCACATTATACAACATTTATACAATGTACCAGGTACACTTCGTAGATATAATTATAGCAGTAATGTTATCATTCCGTACATAATGTTCTAATAGTAATGTTTGGATTCATCATATACATGATTACTTGTCATGCTTGAAATCCACAAATATAGTTCTACTGGTATTGATTAGCTAATATACAATAATGACGGCAAAAGATATTCGTCTATATATATTTGATTTGGGATGGTTTAAGATTAACTAATAATATGCGTTCTAACTCACTGTAAGAACGAGCTTTGCATAAACTACACCGCCATAACATTGGTTTGGATATCCTTCTAATTATATCGTTACCATAAGTTTATCATGAGTCTTGTACATCCGGGCTGTAGTGCCTTAGCTTAGATATTATACACGATTTTACTCGCTGATATCACTGGATGTACCATGAAACCAAACTGGTGGCCGTAGAAATGTGCCCCAAACAGGGATTCACCCAACTGTATTTCATGCGGTATATCCTGCGTGGCCCAGTGGTTAGGATATCGGTTTTAATTATTCATTAGAATGCTGGAGCATTTTCTAAAATAGATTTTTGTGTCTTCTGCTTTCCAAAACCTTAGATATATGTTCAATTCTGATGAAGAAAGATACCCGGAGTAGCAAACAGGTTAGGTCACAGGCCAGCCGCCAATTTACTTGGCATAAACACACTGTAAGTTCCAGCACTATAAGGGCTAAACTCGATGATATGCGGTTTTAATGTGGTTTTTTATACATACACTTTTTTTTTATTCGAAAATGGGAGCCATAAAGACACGCCATCGTTAGGTACTTCGTCCCAGGTACAGCACACACATCAAATGGAATCAAAATATTACAGGATATCAATGTCCCTTTATGCCTTATGCAAGGATGCAGTGTTTATTCGGTCAATTCAGTGTGTATATCCCTAATTAAGCTCTTAATCAATTCCTGATACACTAACACTATCTATACTGTGATATGAATAGACCGGATCTCCAAGAGATCATGCGTGGTTTTCTTTGGTCACGAGACCTATTATTGGAAACAAAATGACTGACATATCTGTATCAAACACCATGTTCTGTATATAAAGAATCATAGAATTTGGTGGTCTTCGGGTGTATCTGTCCTTTACGATTTTATTTATTGGCATATTGAACAAACATTGTCTTTGGCCATTTACAAAATAGACAAAATGAAATATTTCCTGGACAAACATATACATACGTAATTACATAATAGTTTTAACAAGTCAGAACAACACTTGAATAAGTACTTCAACCTAAATCCGACCTATTACTAGTGAATTAACTATCAGTCAGCTTTCATAGCAAACTCTTATCTATAGTCTACATTTTAATCAGATCGAATATAGTGCGTTTTCATAGTCGAGTGATCACGGTAAAAACTGTATTGAATGGAAATTCGCTTTTCCATTGATTGGCATTGATCAGGCGGCCTCAACGGAAATTCTGTCGGATAGACTGTTGACTATGCCCAGATGATGTTGGACGGGGTTCATGTATTAGTAAAGTTCCATATTTTGAATGTTCGTAACGAACGAATTGAAGTCGTATCTATTTTGAATTTCAATTAGGTTCCAAAGCTATGCATCGCTTTTGAAACTGACATCGTTTCAACTGCATTATCAAAGTTAAAAATTGTTCTGATTGATTAGCTATCAATAGCCAATTTTCATTCCGTAGAATACGCCAGTAGAGACATCTTTCAGTGTTGAGAGACCTTTATTTCATTTTTCCATTTTCTCATCAGTGAAGAGATTGATAAGTCCAAAGATGACTTTCTCGAATTCATTATTGTGAAAGGGTATGAGCATAAGCCTTATCTGGGAAGTCTACTTCTCGAACACTACATCTCGCAAGTTATTGACCAAATTTAGGCCTACACACATGCAATGGAATTCAAAATGATCCATCTCAATAGATGTCATTGGTTCATGACGTTTAAGTCCAAACACGTCCATTAATTAATAGGGTTATCTAAAATTAGCATGTTAAATCGAAATAAAGGTGTCATAAAGTTTGAAACATGAATCACGTTCGTTGGTGAACGTGTTCAAGATTGACAGATCTCGCGAGACTAAATTAGCCTTCGTATTGACCTTAAAAACGACAACCGATCAAATTTCACCTGGATAATCACGAATTTCAATCTGATCTGTAAACCCTTTTCTTGGTGGAACCCCTCTTTGGTGCATCAGCTGCAAAATATCTGGCATCAATTTTGATAAAACGACACATTTCTCATATAAAGTACAATATGCCTCTCATTTCTACCAAACACCATAAATAGTCTTAGCTGTAGACCACTTTTAATTGCGTTGAAAGCACCAAAAGCTTTGTTGAAGCTATTCCATAGCAAATTATATCAGGAGTTCAGAACTGCTCGTCTGATGGAGTTCTGCTGCAGAATAAGGGGTGGTAATTGCGGTTAAAGTTGTCTGCCCTTAGATTTCAGGCAAAAAGTAAAATTCTGCTAAGGTCTTAAAAGTGGTTTACAGCTAGACTAAAAGAAGTTGTTATGTGTTTTCTTGCTGTAGTGCTGGTGGTTTCAATTCAGACTACAATATAGCATCTATACAGTATAATATCTATACAATATAACATCTATACAATATAACATCTATACACTATAACATCTATACAGTATAACATCTATACAATATAACATCTATACCGTATAACATCTATACAATATAACATCTATACCGTATAACATCTATACAGTATAACATCTATACAGTATAACATCTATAAAGTATAGCATCAATACAGTATAACATCTATACCGTATAACATCTATACAGTATAACATCTATACAATATAACATCTATACAGTATAACATATATACAGTATAACATCTATACAGTATAACATCTATACAGTATAACATCTATACAGTATAACATCTATACAATATAACATCTATACAGTATAACATCTATACAGTATAACATTTATACAATATAACATCTATACAGTATAACATCTATACAATATAACATCTATACAGTATAACATCTATACAGTATAACATCTATACAGTATAACATCTATACAGTATAACATCTATACAATATAACATCTATACAATATAACGTATAACATCTATACAGTATAACATCTATACAGTATAACATCTATACAGTATAACATCTATACAGTATAACATCTATACAGTATGGCATCTATACAGTATAACATCTATACAGTATAACATCTATACAATATAACATCTATACAATATAACATCTATACCGTATAACATCTATACAATATAACATCTATACCGTATAACATCTATACAGTATAACATCTATACAGTATAACATCTATACAGTATAACATCTATACAGTATAACATCTATACAGTATATCTATACAGTATAACATCTATACAGTATAACATCTATACAATATAACATATACCGTATAACATCTATACAGTATAACATCTATACAGTATAACATCTATACAGTATAACATCTATACAATATAGCATCTATACAGTATAACATCTATACAGTATAACATATATACAATATAGCATCTATACAATATAACATCTATACAGTATAACATCTATACAATATAGCATCTATACAGTATAACATCTATACAGTATAGCATCTATACCGTATAATATTTATACCTCGAACTCCTTATTGTCGAACTACACTATACGTCGATATAAATACAGTTTCCTGAATTATTTGTTCTTCATTTTTATTTATTTCTACAGTGAAGCCTCGTTTATCCGGACCCTGATTATCCGGATGTCTCGCAATCCGAACGAAATTGTAAGGGAACGAAATTATTTGACCAATTTGTTGCAGACGACTTTTGAAAACATTGTGGGTAAAGGTGAAATTGCTCGTGACGAGCAATTTCTCTTTTTCCCGCAATATTTTCTGCCATATCAGAAGATAATTTTTGAATTTTATCACGTTTTGAAATGTCATCTGCAAACTCAATTTGGGACGGTCGACAATTTGGCGTTTGCCAAAGGGTTATAAGTATACACGTGCATACAGACTGTTTATGCCTTAATGTGTATAAGAACATGCTCTGCTTCATCAGTCCGGATGATTCGGTTATCCGGACATTTTGTTGGGAACGGACGTGTTCGGATTAACGAGACATCACTGTATACTAGACATCACCAAGTCGAACTCCCTCTATGTCGAAGACGTTCACGAGTTCCCTTAAACTCCGAGATATAAAGATTCTACTGTTTTTATAAACTGTAGTGGAATGGGTTCAAGAAAAGCATTGTTAGGACCTTCAGTAACACATCCCCACGGTAGATAGCTTTGTAACTTGTACGAGATTTTCTAATATCTTGAAGTGTGAATACAGCGAATTAACATGTATTTTAAGCCAAAAGTGTGACATTGCTTTTGACATCTACCTCATACATGTTCTGTACATGCCGAGACGTAATGACGCTTCCTGGATTTTTTATGCTTTCGACAGCTACTTCTCTATTGTTTTTCTAACAACAATTCAAAAATTGTATTGTTCCAACATCTTATTTTGACTTTCAAATGTTCTCTGCTATGAACAAGCACCTTAAATCCTTGTTATTGAGATTGTTAAGTCTGCGATCCCTTCATTCTGAGGTATCAAACATATGTCGTATGCTGTAAAATGTCTTGGTTCGTAAGTCAAAGTATCATAGACCGACTAATGCGCATTCCCCAGAAAAGCCAAAGCACACAACAAAATAAGACAAAGGTTAATTAGTTTTCCTAGAAAGGAGATGACATAGATAAAAGTACTCGTTTGTGTTAAAGTGATCCGGTTTGTCTTTAAAGGTATGTGTCTCTTAAACAAACCATTTATCATTTACAGCCGTGTTTTAAGTAAAATGTAAAGGTTATTTTATTATAGTGTCACCCGTATCGAAAGTGCCAGTCAGTTTTGGCTTATGAGACACTTTTCAATGATTATACCAAGAACCTCCCAACTTCTATCATTATGCCAGGCGCCAATCGGATATAAATCGGTAACCCTTAGATTTAACTAGCTCGCGGCTCACGAACCGGCCATTTCAGAACAAGTTCCACGAGAAACATTCTCCGGACCAAAGTCCAACGTGGGCGGACACCTTTACTACTAGGCCACGGTGACGGATTTCCCCTAAGTAAGGACTGTGAATTGATTTCAACTTTTTAACAAGACACTGTGTTGACAGTGTGCATCTGTATAAAAATGCACCGTGTTTAATTTAACACATTAAGCAACAACAACGTTTGACCAGTATGTTGAAGACGACTCTCGAAAACATTGTGGGAAAAGGAGAAATTGTTCTTAGCGAGCTATCTCTCCTTTTTGCACCATGTTTTCTGCCCTATCAGAACATTTTTGTTTATTTCATCACATTTTGAAATGTCGTCTGCAAACTCTTTTAATTTGGGACAGTCGAAAATTTGGCGTTTGGTAAAAGCTCATACAAGTATTACGAAACAGGGAAAGAAGTGTTACACCGGTATTATTTGTGAAGATGGAAAATTAGGGAAACCGCAGTCGTGGCATGCATATTTCCTTCATCTTTAGGGGTTTATTAGCTGTATCAGTCGTGGCATGCATCTTTCCTTCATCTTTAGGGGTTTATTAGCTGTATCAGTCGTGGCATGCATCTTTCCTTCATCTTTAGGGGTTTATTAGCTGTATCAGTCGTGGCATGCATCTTTCCTTCATCTTTAGGGGTTTATTAGCTGTATCAGTCGTGGCATGCATCTCTCCTTCATCTTTAGGGGTTTATTAGCTGTATCAGTCGTGGCATGCATCTTTCCTTCATCTTTAGGGGTTTATTAGCTGTATCAGTCGTGGCATGCATCTTTCCTTCATCTTTAGGGGTTTATTAGCTGTATCAGTCGTGGCATGCATCTTTCCTTCATCTTTAGGGGTTTATTAGCTGTATCAGTCGTGGCATGCATCTTTCCTTCATCTTTAGGGGTTTATTAGCTGTATCAGTCGTGGCATGCATCTTTCCTTCATCTTTAGGGGTTTATTAGCTGTATCAGTCGTGGCATGCATCTCTCCTTCATCTTTAGGGGTTTATTAGCTGTATCAGTCGTGGCATGCATCTTTCCTTCATCTTTAGGGGTTTATTAGCTGTATCAGTCGTGGCATGCATCTTTCCTTCATCTTTAGGGGTTTATTAGCTGTATCAGTCGTGGCATGCATCTTTCCTTCATCTTTAGGGGTTTATTAGCTGTATCAGTCGTGGCATGCATCTTTCCTTCATCTTTAGGGGTTTATTAGCTGTATCAGTCGTGGCATGCATCTCTCCTTCATCTTTAGGGGTTTATTAGCTGTATCAGTCGTGGCATGCATCTTTCCTTCATCTTTAGGGGTTTATTAGCTGTATCAGTCGTGGCATGCATCTTTCCTTCATCTTTAGGGGTTTATTAGCTGTATCAGTCGTGGCATGCATCTCTCCTTCATCTTTAGGGGTTTATTAGCTGTATCAGTCGTGGCATGCATCTCTCCTTCATCTTTAGGGGTTTATTAGCTGTATCAGTCGTGGCATGCATCTCTCCTTCATCTTTAGGGGTTTATTAGCTGTATCAGTCGTGGCATGCATCTCCTTCATCTTTAGGGGTTTATTAGCTGTATCAGTCGTGGCATGCATCTCTCCTTCATCTTTAGGGGTTTATTAGCTGTATCAGTCGTGGCATGCATCTCTCCTTCATCTTTAGGGGTTTATTAGCTGTATCAGTCGTGGCATGCATCTTTCCTTCATCTTTAGGGGTTTATTAGCTGTATCAGTCGTGGCATGCATCTCTCCTTCATCTTTAGGGGTTTATTAGCTGTATCAGTCGTGGCATGCATCTCTCCTTCATCTTTAGGGGTTTATTAGCTGTATCAGTCGTGGCATGCATCTCTCCTTCATCTTTAGGGGTTTATTAGCTGTATCAGTCGTGGCATGCATCTCTCCTTCATCTTTAGGGGTTTATTAGCTGTATCAGTCGTGGCATGCATCTCTCCTTCATCTTTAGGGGTTTATTAGCTGTATCAGTCGTGGCATGCATCTCTCCTTCATCTTTAGGGGTTTATTAGCTGTATCAGTCGTGGCATGCATCTTTCCTTCATCTTTAGGGGTTTATTAGCTGTATCGGTCGTGGCATGCATCTTTCCTTCATCTTTAGGGGTTTATTAGCTGAATGAGACTACCGAGGATCTTTGGTTTCGATGAGAACTGCCAAAATGTCTGAATTTAAGAAAAAGATGAAACAATGCCTTTCTCACAACATCAGAGAATGTTCACTTATCTATTCAAAATTTGAACATGTAACATTTACAAGATTTGAGAATGTAAATAATGACATACCCATTTAATATCCAATAGAGTTGTATCTATATCTCTCAAATGCAATACGTGTGTGAATCCTTCTAATTACAATTTCCATTAAATCCATTCTCGTATGGATTTGATTTTAAGTATTTTGCAGAAGTCTGTTTTCAACCGAGTTAGACTTTTTCATTAAAAAATAACCACAAACCAAGCATTGGTTCAGCTAGGTGCTTGTTCAAATATGTGACAATTTTTAAGTCAAAACAAAAAATCGTTCAAACTAAACGTTTTTTGTATTGCGGTTTTATATTTATGAAACATTAGCTATAGAACGCTGAATCGATTAAGAGCTTGTCTGAATATCTTGCAATTTATACAAAAACTGTATTGTTTCAACGCAATTTAATTTTGATTTTTCAAATTTCCACATCTGTGAACAAGTACCTTTAACAGGTTTGCACATGCTTGGTTCCTTTGTCGCACTGAAACAGAAGCTTTTAGAAACAACGTCATGGTTAAATCAAAGCAAACAAATCAGTCAAATATGGATAAGAGATTACTCGTGTCGAAATGAGAGATAGTATTATATTATAGCGGATAGAGTTCTCTAATAAATTTCATTACAATCGGCCATAATGGGCTAATCGTGTACATTTGCAATATGATTTTTCTGATATTAGTTCGAATAACAAATATCTCGGCACATATCAAGTCGGAAATTACATGACCTCACATGAGTTTCTAAAAGTGAACTGCTTATAGTGGGTTGACTATATACGTCGGTTCTATCCAGTTATTTTATCTAATCGTTAACCCTTTACCAAACGCCAAATTTTCGACTGTTCCAAATTGAAAGAGCTTACAGATGACATTTAAAATTGCGATGAAATTGAAAAATAATCTTCTGATAGAGTAGAAAACAGTGTGGGAAGAGGAGAAATAGCTCGTTAAGAGATGATTAGAATTCAGTCACAAGTTCCCATAGTAGGTTTAGTCACAAATTCAGATATAAGGTTCAGTCAAAAAGTCCCATAGAAGGTTCAGTCACAAATTCCCATAGTAGGTTCAGTCACAAATTCCCATAGTAGGTACAGTCATAAATTCCCATAATAGGTTTAGTCACAAATTGCCATAGTAGATTCAGTCATAAATTCCCATGGTAGGTCCAGTCACAAATTCCCATAGTAGGTTCAGTCAAAAATTCACATAGTAGGTACAGTCATAAATTCCCATAATAGGTTCAGTCAAAAATTCACATGGTAGGTTCAGTCACAAATTGCCATGATAGGTTCAGTCACAAATTCCGATATAAGGTTCATTCATAAATTCCCATAGTAGGTTCAGTCACAAATTCCGATATAAGGTTCATTCATAAATTCCCATAGTTGGTTCAGTCACAAATTTCGTTATAAGGTTTAGTCACAAATTCCGATATAAGGTTCAGTCACACATTCCGTTATAAGGTTTAGTCATGAATTCCAGTATAAGGTTCAGTCATGAATTCCGATATAAGGTTCAGTCACAAATTCCGATATAAAGTTCAGTCACAAATTCCGTTATAAGGTTTAGTCACAAATTCTGATAAAAGGTTCAGTCACAAATTCTGACATAAGGTTCAGTTATGAATTCCGATATAAGGTTCAGTCACAAATTCCGATATTAGGTTCAGTCACAAATTCCGTTTTAAGGTTTAGTCACAAATTTTGATATAAGGTTCAGTCATGAATTCCGATATAAGGTTCAGTCACATATTCCGATATAAGGTTCAGTCACAAATTGCGATATAAGGTTCAGTCATGAATTCCAGTATAGGTTTCAGTCATGAATTCCGATATAAGGTTCACTCACACATTCCGTTATAAGGTTCAGATACAAATTTCGATATAAGGTTCAGTCATGAATTCCAGTATAAGGTTCAGTAATGAATTCCAGTATAAGGTTCAGTCATGAATTCCGATATAAGGTTTAGTCACAAATTCTGATATAAGGTTCAGTCACACATTCCGTTATAAGGTTTAGTCACAAATTCTGATATAAGGTTCAGTCACAAATTCCGATATAAGGTTCAGTCATGAAATCCAGTATATGGTTCAGTCATGAATTCCGATATAAGGTTTAGTCACAAATTCTGATATAAGGTTCAGTCACAAATTCCGATATAAGGTTCAGTCATGAATTCCAGTATAAGGTTCAGTCATACATTCCGTTATAAGGTTCAGTCACAAATTCTTATATAAGGTTCAGTCATGAATTCCAGTATAAGGTTCAGTCATGAATTCCGATATAAGGTTCAGTCACAAATTCCGTTATAAGGTTCAGTCACAAATTCTGATATTAGGTTAAGTCACAAATTCCGATATAAGGTTCAGTCATGAATTCCAGTATAGGGTTCAGTCATGAATTCCGATATAAGGTTCAGTCACAAATTCCTATATAAGGTTCAGTCATGAATTTCAGTATAAGGTTCAGTCATGAATTCCAGTATAAGGTTCAGTCATGAATTCCGATATAAGGTTTAGCCACAAATTCTGATATAAGGTTCAGTCACATATTCCGTTATAAGGTTTAGTCACAAATTCTGATATAAGGTTCAGTCACATTTTCCGATATAAGGTTCAGTCATGAATTCCAGTATAGGGTTCAGTCATGGATTTCGATATAAGGTTTAGTCACAAATTCTGATATGAGGTTCAGTCACAAATTCCGATATAAGGTTCAGTCATGAATTCCAGTATAAGGTTCAGTCATGAATTCCAGTATAAGGTTCAGTCACTCATTCCGTTATAAGGTTTAGTCACAAATTCTGATATAAGGTTCAGTCATGAATTCCAGTTTAAGGTTCAGTCATGAATTCCGATATACGGTTCAGTCACAAATTCCGTTATAAGGTTTAGTCACAAATTCCGATATAAGGTTTAGTCACAAATTCCGATAACTGGTTCAGTCATGAATTCCAGTATAAGGTTCAGTCATGAATTCCGATATAAAGTTAAGTCACAAATTCCGTTATAAGGTTCAGTCATGAATTCCAGTATATGGTTCAGTCATGAATTCCGATATAAGGTTCAGACACAAATTCCGTTATAAGGTTCAGTCATGAATTCCAGTATAAGGTTCAGTCATGAATTCCGATATAAGGTTCAGCCACAAATTCTGTTATAGGGTTCAGTCATGAATTCCGATATAAGGTTTAGTCACAAATTCCGTTTTAAGGTTTAGTCACAAATTCTGATATAAGGTTCAGTCACAAATATCGATATAAGGGCCAGTCACAAAGCATATTTAGTCTTAGAACTACGAAGTAGGTAAAGAGCAAAAGCCTTGCGATACAAATTAGTCATTGTCAATAGGAACAACCAACGATGATGAGTTTACTTTATGCTTGATAACGATTGCATTTTGTTTTATAATGCAAGACGTTCTCATAGCGTGTAGTTTACAATTCTAAAACATTCTTCGCAATAATACAGCAACATACGTCTTGAATTGCCAATTCATTCACTTTAACCAAATGCTACTTTAAAATCTTTTCAGCCAGACAATTAGAATTCTTAATATGTTTGATTGTCTCAAACATATCAAGAATACTAATTGTCTGGCTTTATTATTTTTAAAATGGGGTTTTACGATGATATGCAATCGTGACAAAAACCGTATTTCACCAGATAATCTACTTATCTAAATACGACCATTTCATTGTTACTTTTTCGTTAATTTGGAATTATGAGAACATGCTAACGTGGGAGATGATTGCTTTTATTTTGGAACATTGGCTATTAGGCGAAATTAAAAATCGATAAATATCATGCATACGTTGTTATCAGCTTTTACTTCCGTTTCCGCTTTTTGAGGTTTAATGTTAAGTAATTAAGTATGTAGATTGTTAAACAACCCTTTAATGTGCATCCAATACTCCATGAATGTATCTGATAGAGATTGTTTGAGAAACAAACCAAAGCGTTAAGGGAAATATTGCTCCTAACAAAGTGCGTAGCATGACTGAAATCAATGTGTAGGCACGTCATTCTTGGGGGTCGGGCATGGTCCCCCGAGAAAAATGCAGTCGGAAATCGTTCAGGTGCGTCCTGACATGTATTTGAAAGGAAAAGAATTTTTGTTGAAAGCAGGAAAAAGAAGCCGTTTTCCCCTCGTTTTAAAGTTGTTTTTGTTTACTAAAATATAAGTGTAGGTACGTGCCTAAAGCCAATGCTAACCAAATTCATCTTGTCATAATGTTTTTTTAGCCAATATCATGGAAGATGTCCTTTTTTTCGCTGAGAGTTGTTGTTTGTAGTCGCTTTCGATTATGATAAATCAAAAATTCTGATTTTGGTATCTTTAACTAGTATACCAACATATCAAAAAGAAAGTTTGCTCAATCCTTACTTCATACGTGCATGTCTCCATGCCATTATTGCTTCAAGTCTTAGAAAGCACGATGCCAAAAGGAAACATTGCTCGTCAGATCGAAATCTTCTTTTGGCGTATTAGTTTCTAAACAATTCAAAATAAAATAATGTCTTTTTCACTCTTTAAATGCCGTCTACTGTTTCAGTCATTTGACCGAGACACATAGATGTCATACGATATGATTGGGTTAAAGCCAAACACAGCCAGTGGTTAAGCCATTACCAAACAATAACGACATTTGACCAGTTTGTTGCAGACGACTCTGAAATACATCGTTGTAAAAGAGGAAATTGCTCTTAACGAGCAATTTTTCCTCTCCAACAATATTAAGTACTCTATCAGAAGACTGGTTTTCCATTCATCACATTTTGAAGTGTCGTTTGCAAACTCTTTGAATTGGGACAGTCGAAAATCTGGCGTTTGGTAAAGGGTTAAAGTAGTGTTCATGTAACTGGGAGGTTCTGGGTTCGATCCCACCAGAAGCGTTCGGCTCAGATCCCACCAGAAGCGTTCGGCTCATTTTATACTGTCCTTTGACTAACACTTTAGAGCCCTAGCCCAATACGGATGAACCCTGGGAAAGTCTTGATACCACGGAGCAACTTTAAAACCACATACTGTACACTGAAAACAACAACAAAATGTCTTATTTTTGTTCCTATAGGGCTTTTCCTAGTATTATTTTTCCCAGGCTCAATCATTCTTAAAACACTTTGCGGGGGTCTCGAAATGAAATGCTTAATAAAAGTCCCAATATATTCGAGACGTAGTTGAAGTCCCTACCCTTTAACAGAGGCTGTCATTATAAAGTCCGAACAATCAGTTATTTTGTTTATAAGCATTTTGCAACTCAAATGGCCAGTTATTCGCCGAATTCCAGTAAAATTAGTTTCAGGCGGCTATTTAAATCCTCTTAAGAGCTATGTATGAAATCGGATCTAACTATGCTAGAGGGGCTTGTTCTTTCTGGTCAGTCGGTGTCATTAACCCTTTACCGAACAATAGAAACATTTCACCAGCTTGTTACAACTCTGGAAAACATGCAATTTCTCATTTTTCCACAATATTTTCTGCCCTATAAGATTATTTTTCAATTCCATCACGTTTTGAAATGTTTTCTACAAACACTTTGAATTTGGGACGGTCGAAAATTTGGCGTTTGGTAAAGGGTTCACACTAACGTTATATTTGTTTTGTGTTATATATTTTTGGCAATTTTTCTTTGTATACAAAATCAGCCGTTTTGGTCCCTTCACAGTACCTTCCACGATGAATTCTAGAGTAAATCTTCATTCTTTCACTAATCCACATTCCGCACACAGTAAAAGTTTCACGAAAATTTGTTCTGGACTTCTCTGGATAAAACAACAAACCAACGATTTGAATCATGTCTAGTAACAACAACACCAACAAAATACCAAACCCAATCATAGAGAAAACCCCCTCCCTCGAGTATCCTACAAGCATTTGATTAACACATAGAGTAACATTCATAGTTTTCATGAAATACTTTTTAGGGGGCAATAAACACTAATTGGCCGTTAGTTTCGAACCTGAGAAATTCTTCATAAGCAGTGATGGGAAATTGTTATGCTTTTTATTGAATGCAAATGCTATTATAAAGTTTCATATTATGGTATTTTAAATAAATGGAATATGCTGGTTATATACACATTTCTGCATTGGAAGTGTCATTACGGGAACCTGTCGGCTGCTTGGGAAAAACACCGAAGAGGGTGTCCGAAAGTGCATTTTTCAGGTGGGTACATACATTCGACGACAGAAAAATCTTCGTGGTTGTGCACCAGTTTTATGTGGATAGGTTGTATACATAGACTGTGTGGAAAGCGCATATAAACCTCCTGTATTGCTCTGCTACCGTCTTAACTTAACTCGACACAATACAACACCTTTTGTATGAGCAAGTCCGGTGATGGAACTGTATTGTTCTGATACCTTACTGACTGGTCTGGCAGCGTTGGCGAAGCGTAGCGGAAGGAGCCCTCGTGGGCGGTTTGGTATGTTTAATTTGTCAGTTTGCACAGTCAAAGTGATGATCACAGGATTTTTGTGAAAATTCATCCTGACAAAAGGACTACTTTATTGTTTCGAAAGATGTTTGGTGTTGTGACCGATATTTCATTATTACTCATCTGCTATGTACGAACAACAATTGTCACTTTATAAAAGAACTGTTTGTTGGCACACACCCGAATGCGAAATTTGTGTTCGGAAGATGGTGTTAATCGTATTATATACTGTAGTTCAGTATTTCACGGACTTTATATGCAAAGATGACAACTTTAGTCAAGGGTCTCATGGTTAAATATGAGACACGCTGGTCTTGAATAAGTGTGGTTTGATCCAGCCTTCCGGGCAGGCTTAAAGCTCTAATTCGTAGTCGAAGAAGCTTTGGTTATGGGGAGTGTTTCCATTCAATTTATTGCGAAAATATTTCGTTTCCCCCCATAACTCCGATTACTTGATAACTAAATTCTCTTTGTCTTTCATGAAATAAAATGCTATGAAATATAATATCTATGTATGATTTTATTTCAAGAATCACACTATTCTCCATTAGTTTAGACCCGATTTCATGAAAGAGAAAACGTATAAGTTAACAGACTAAATACCCCGATATACATATGGAGAGTTCACAGTAAAAGGATTTGCAAAACATTTTTACGCTCTTGCGTACGTGAGTAAGAATGTAAGTCCAGATACGATCCTGGCGTCACAATGCAATGTAAAATGAAATTTTAGTATTTTCTTGTTACGGACAATCCATCCTTGTGTCAAAACGGTTTCATTATTCATGAACGGCATCTTCGCCTAAAGATGAGCCAGTATGGAGTTATGGGCAATCTTGAATAATCACCATTTTCCCTGGTACGAAATTCTGATGTATCCAAACATTTTCTGAATGTGTTCTGAATACGTAGTCAGTAGAAGCTGTGTCAACAAACTATTCAGATAGACATGTATCAATTTTAAAAATGAAGCAATTTGGCCAACAAAAGTTCACATTTGACGTCAGGTATTTCGAGGCTTGGTGCAAAACTATGGTAAGTCCTTTACTTTTGTGAATGACTTATTTTTTGTGAAGGACTTACCACAGTTTTGCACCATGCCCTTGATTTGGTGAAAAGAGATTCCAAAGGGGGAAACACCATTATGTGTCCGATGTAAACTGCGATTTTACACGCCCCTTTTGTAACTCTCGAGATTTCATGAGATTTCGACCCCGTAAGACCTGACCACACGTGATCTCCTGACACCTGAATGGAAAGTTCCGTATTAACCCTTTCCCAAACAACAAATGCTTGACTGTCCTAAATTGAAAGAGTTTGCAGACGACATTTCAAAATGTGATGAAATTGTGACGAGCAATTTCTCCTTTTCCCACAATGTTTTCTAAAGTCGTCTGCAACAAAGTGGTCAAATTTCAGTATTGATTGAGAAAGGTTACGTTTACAAAGCAGGTAATAGAGCTAGGTAGGAGTAGTTATTACTGGAACATACTATCATGAAATGACCTGTGTTGTTGTCCTCATTTAGGCGAATATCAAATGTACTAAGAGCATGAAATCAAGAAGATGCCACTTATTTTGACAAATAAAGGCTTCAATAAATCCACTGAATTAACCTTCATATTCCGTAAATTACTAAACGAGTGATAATGGGTTAATATAAGGCATCTCATGAACAAACTTTGCTAGATGTAGAAAGTCCTGATCATGTCAACAAAACCAAAACAAAATCAAACAACACATAGATATAGATATTTTATTATGGTACAAAGGCCTTCTTGTCGTTGTTTGCTAAGAAAGTGTTAACTATACTGTTTTATCTTTATCCTTACGAGAGGAAAGTGCCAGTCTTTGATTGTGTCATCTGATCACCATTATTCAAAATGCATATGCATAGATGCACACTTACAGACAGATGTATATATGTGTGTGTATGCATGTGCATACACACACATATACACTCAGACCCAAAAACGTGAACATACACACATATACATGTACCTATATAGAGCAACTTATTATCAATATACATTTCAAGGTTTGGTTATATGTTTCTATGCGTCACAATGATCACAATAATGATAAATGTATAATATATGAAACTTTCCTGTTGTGAGATACATTATTTCATCTCATATAAAATATAGATTTGTTTTCAGTGTACAGTTATCAAGGAATGAAAGAGGTACCAACAAAACAACCATGTGTATATACATAAAAAAACAATTACCAAGGTAGAATACTCCGTTGAAAATAACCCCCAATATAATCGATAGCGTTATTTACACTTTATTCACTACTGTTTGTTTTGGAATTTAAAGTTGGTTTCAACTGTTTATTAGAATACATCAAGATGTATCATACTCTCATCCTGGTGAATAAGTAAGATGCAGTTTGACGTATTGTATTGATGTTTGGAGGTACTTGGTATAATCAATGAAAAGTGTCTCATAAGCCAAAACTGGCTGGCCCTTTCAATAGGGGTGACACAATGATAATATAGCCTATATCGATTGTAAATCAGCTCCACAGATACCAGACTGCAGTGGTTATGCTTCTTTTGAAATCTTAAATCCCAAGTGTCTCCATTGCTATATCATGTTGTTGTTTTTTCAAAGTTCTGCTGACATAAGAATGGCGTGTCCATAATTGTTCATTAAACTGGTATAAAATTGAAGCATAAATTGACACCTCAATCTTTTCAACGGCTTTCTATGGGGCAAGTATACCAGTGCCGTCCGAAATCCGTAAACAAGCTGTCAGATCTGGCCGAAGCACCAGCATTTGTGTTTATACATCCCTAAACATACACCCCTACCATAGGCAATCAAAATATTTAAATTCTGAGAGCAATGTAGGAATATATCATATACATGCATACAGAAAACACATAAGGGTTCTACCAGGTCATCTTATATGAGCAAATCTATGCACCATAAATCAAAGCTGAAATTTTCTAAATGGGTTAATTTTGAGCTACGAGCCGAAAGTACTCGATAACATGTACGAGAACAGATGTTAACTCTTTTCCAATCGACGTTATTCTTGTTTCAGTTTATTCCGAACTGTCCCCTATTTAGATTTTTTCTTTAAACCATTTACTCAATAATACCAGTCTTCAACATTTCTGTGCCAAAGAAACTAAAGGAGGAATCATCCTATTCTCTCAGCCGTACCAAAGGCTTATTAGTTTGGGGTATCATGGGTTTGTTGTTGTTTTTTCTTAAATGGTACTGGGAAGACACGATTGCCTCGATCAAAATGGAATGAGCTCGCGGAAGACTTTTGAAACAAGAAACCATAAGACTGGCTACCATACTAAAGCGATCTTTTTACAGTAAATTATTAAAAATTATAAAGAGAAATAATTCTATAAACATCTAGTTTTTCTTTGCAATGTTTATTTTTGGTTGCATAAAGAGGCGTCTACAGAGAAGTGGGGACACTCAGAGATTGATTCAAAACGATGAGTTAAATCGACATTTGTGCAAAACAAACCAGAAATTTGGTTGACCAGAGTGGAACCTACGGTTTACGCATCTCTGTTTCGATCTTTATAAGTTGGATTGAACCGTTTCCTTAACTACGTTCTCTTGCAGGCGACATTCTACAGTTATAGAGCAGAAAGTCTCTGAGGAAGAAAGGACTTGTGGCTAAAAGGATTAATGTTGATCTTGAGGTATAATTTATAGGTTAGTCTAAAACTAGTAAAATGTTGTTAATTTCATTTTCCTTTTTAACCTTTGAAATCCATAGCATTATTCTATCTGTGATAAAATCATATTGGCCTTTGGTTTTCTGTTCCCTGAGGGATTGATTTTCACACCTATTTATTAAAGTTGAAACGATTTCCCAACGACCAAAAAGTAAAACGTAAGTGTGTGAACATCGTTATAAATAAACCAATACTGAAACCACCAAGACTGAACCCTTTCCCAAACAATAACCACATTTGACCACTTTGTTGCAGACGACTTTAGAAAACATTGTGGGAAAAGGAGCAATTGCTCGTAACGAGCAATTTCTCCTTTTCCCACAATGTTTTCTGCTCTATCAGAAGATTATTTTCCAATTTCATCACATTTTGAAATGTCGTCTGCAAACCCTTTTAATTTGAGACAGTCGAAAATTTGTTGTTATGGAAAGGGTTAAGACAAACTTTCTCTTCATCAGCCAATATTATTTAGGTCTCAATCATTTCGACCAGCGACCTATTCAACGGCGTTTGAAGCCGCGCACATTAAGTAAATGTCTCGAATGATACGGTGGTCTTCGTTGACTTGATCAATAAAAGCCATTAAGATTATAATCTGATTGGTATTTAAGCATAAGGAATGCGTGTCTATCAAAGTATTCTTAGCTGAACGTTAAATAAACCAATTAGTGTGGCCGCTGGCTGCATTGCACAGACTCCCGTTAGGTCAAATGTTGTAAAGAAGGAAAATGCACGTGCGGGCCCGAGTTGGCCGTTGTTGACATATCGGCCGTTGTTCAGGTATGACCGCTCCCTCAGATTTGACTGTACTAGTACTCACGGTATAGGGATCAAAGAACATGTCGTCTGATATGGAAAATGAAAACATGAACCAAAGCTTTCGATGCAGGGTTTTCACAAATTATAAATATTTCATCCGAGGATATGCTGGTACTTAACCCATAACCAAACGCCAAATTTACGACTGTCCCAAATTGAAAGAGTTTGCGGATGACATTTTAAAATGAAATGAAATTGAAAACCAATCTTATGCTAGGGCAGAAAATATTGTGGGAACAGGGGAAATTGCTCGATCAGAGCATGTTGCCTGTTTGCATAAGCATGATGTCGGTTCCAGCACTATAAGGGTTAGCTGTCAAAATGCTAGACAGAAATTGGAGATAGAAGTCTAGTGTAAATGGCATGTAATGAAAATCGTTAACGAGTTTGAATTGAGGTGTGTTACTGCCAATACGATACCGTGTAATAAAAACGTTCAAAGTGCATCGAAACATTGTTCCGAGAATGGAATTTCTCTCGTCGTATGGCACACAGTTTTTTTTTAAATTGACTTGGAAAGATGCTCATGCCTGTTGAATTTAAGAAGTTATATAGCAGAAAGGTGCTTAATTCGGAAAAGAAAAAGCTAGCACGTCTTTGAACATTTGGAAAATTTGCACAATTCTGAAGAAATTTCTAATTCGGAAAGTGCTTTTATTTTCCCCAGGTATATAATGCAAAAAGACCCAGGCAAACCAGAGAACACAGCAAGGTATCGAGCCCGGAGCTTTCTGCTTACTGTACGATTAATGTTCATATGTTTGTATGTAAGAAAGAGAAGAGATAGAAAGAAGAGAGAGAATGAGGAGAGAGATGTTGATAGAGATGTCTGTTCTCTGAAGGCTAAGTACAATTGAGTCGCCAAAGATAGTTAGTATATATTTTATTGTATCATATTGTAAACGACTGTTCTAAGAACAAACCTTCCTCAAGACAGCTAAAAGACAGTAATCATCCCTCGTGAAATTCCTTTCGAACGCTAACCCGCCCAAAGTAAAGTTCACCTTGGGCAAAAATGCGAAGGTCAGGCAATATTTTTTAATCGCGTGTCGTCAACATAAAACCGCTAAAATTGGGAATTTCTAGAAGCGTTTTAAAAGCTTCTGTCTCCTATTTCTACAGATCAATTACGCGTCGCTTGCCTTCCCCTTTCCCAAATAACAAATTTTCAACTGTCCGAAATTGAAAGAGTTTGCAGACGACATTTCAAAATGTGATGAAAATTTCCCCCTCATGAAATTGAAAAATATTCTTCTGATAGGACCGAAAGCATTGTGGGAAAAGGACAACTTGCTCGGTACGAGTAATTTCTCCTTTTCCCACAATGTTTTCTAAGGTTGTCTGCAACAAAGTGGTCAAATGTCGTTATTGTTTGGGAAAGGGCTACGCGTCTTTATCAATGCGGAACTTAGAAGACTATCAAAAGGCCATGTAGTACCATCAACGAAGCATTTTGTTGACGTTGTTGATATCTTCAATATTTTCTAAAAAATAAAACGTACATCTTCGTAATAGCTACTTGTCACGTGCTCAAAACTTTCTAATTAAGCGGCTTTATATCACCTATTCTAGGCTGGACTTTTGCCTTAACTAATCCCTTTGTATTTCGTTTCATCGCATGTTAAAATCAAAAGTGACAGTAGATGTAAATGCTATGTATGGAAAGGTACATATACCGTAATTCGGCACACTTGAAACCGAAATGACAAAATGAATAACCAGCATGTTCTTCTGATCTATGCGAAAAGCAAAATTGATACGGTTATCAATAGTTACATTGGCTCATTTTGTATTTGATGGACACTAGATCAGGTTGAATCCGAAACATTCGCACACACATCTGTATAAAACATGTACATTGATACTGTCGAAAGTCAAAGACCGAAGTCACACAGAGGCGGTTTAAGCTTATTGATAAAGCTTTTGGAGGAAGCGTTTACACAAATACCGCTTTAACCCGCTACCAACCTAGAACGGAATTTGACATGTTTGTTGCAGACGACTCTGGAAAATATTGCGGGAAAAGAGGAAATTGCTCTTAACGAGCAATTTCTCTTTTTCCAACAATGTTGTCTGCCTATCAGATTTTTTTTTTCGATTTCATCACTTATTAAAATGTCGTCTGCAACTTCTTTTACTTTCGGACAGTCGACATTTGGCGTTTGGTATAGGATTAAGGTTACTTTTTCCAAAGATGTGAGGAACTTTGGATGTTATGGTTAATTTCTTTTAAACTGTTCAACGGCTGTATATACTGTTGTATGATACGGACTAAAGGATATAGTTACTAGAAGCTAAATAGATCGTTTTAAATTCTTGAAAGTGTGTATACAGTGCAATTTCATGTATTTCAACAAAAAAGCGTGGCATCGCTTTGTGATATATATCGCATTTAAACTGTACATGCTTAGATAAATTGACGCTTCCTAAATCAATCACGCTTTCAACAGCTACTTTGAATCATATATCAAACATCAATAAATAAAAAACTGAATTGTTTTAACCAATCTTATTTCGACTTTCAAATTTTCTCTTCTTCGAACAAGAACCTTTAAACCACATGTTCTATAGCTGAACTCATAAACTGTATTGTTTCAACGACATTTTGTTTTCACTTTAATGTTCACTTCTACAAACAAGCACCTTAATGCAAGCTATTCGACCCAATGGCAAAAGACGACATTTTATGTGAAATAACACAGGAAAAATAAAAGATATGTTTAAATGAACGATATTCTTAGACGGTGGAATCATTGGTGGACAAAGGAGATATTGCTCAACCAAGCAAATCTGCTTTGTCACACAATTGTCAAGAGTCACCTTTAATGTACCCGTAGAATTCCAGGATAATTATGTATTTATGGTGACGATAAAAATGGCAATGACTTAAACCCATACACTGACAGAGTATTGAGCTTTTTTAAAGAAACGGTTATCACAAGAGACGACATTCGTCTTATCAAATAAAGTCTCCCCTTTCACAATTGCTTCTAGAGATGTCTGCGTTCAAACACGTTAAATGATGATATTCTAAAATGTACTTTAATCTAACACTAATCTTGAAAAGGCGAAATAACTGAATATTGTTGAAATAGGTTAGGCCAACATTCCATTTGCAGATTAAGATACTGTTTGTCCATTGATTTGACTTGTGTAGATCTTTGTTACTCTTTTATCGTTTGATTTATATACAGTAAGAGATTTCAGAAACAACTCTTTTGATTAAGAAATTCCTCATGACAAGTATTTTCTCCTTCGATTAAAATACACGTAGTTGTTTGCCATTATCTTTGAGATAATGCAATATTCCATACTCAGGATTTTCCTTGACCCAAAACTTATGTAGTAAATGACTCCCAATTCCTGGATATGACCCCCAAATATCATAAGTTTACATTCATAATCCCATTTATATAAGTATAACCGGGTGTCCCGATCCCTGCGTATAACCGCACTGGCACCCAATTCCTGAATATAACCTCTTCATTCACCCAAACTTATATATAGTAAAAGACTCAGAAGTCCTTGATATGACCCCTAAAGATCATTAGTTTCCATTCGCAATCCCATAAATATAAGGATAGCCTGGGGTCCCGGCCCCTGTGTAAACCTCCGTATATAGACATATATTTCCTAGATATGACCCCTAAATTCATTAGTTTTCATTCACAATCCCATTTATAATAGTAACCTGGGGTCCCAGCCCGTGCGTATACCTCACACTAGTGATGGGTTTACGCACGACAAGGGACCCAAGGCTAATGCAATGAGTCAAATGTCCCCCAGAGTTAGCGTAAATCAAGAGATCAAAGGAATATCCTGCATACTACGTGAACGAATTTTAACCTGCTGCAAGTAAACGCGTTTTCGTTTATTACTTTTTCAAAATTAGACCGGTCTACGATTAACCCATTACCAAACAATAACGACTTTTGATCAGTTTGTTGCAGATTGCTTTTGAAATCATTGTTGGAAAAGGAGAAATTGCTCTTTACGAGCAATTTCTTCTTTTCCCACAATACTTTTGCCCTATCAGAAGACTATTTTTCCAATTTCATCAAATTTTGAATTGTCTTTTTCAAACTCTTTCAATTTGCGAGAGTCGAAAACTTGGCGTTTGGTAAAGGGTTAAGTTTTATATGGAACAGAACATCACATCGTTTGCATAATCTGAAGAACCTCTCCAAGTGCTAAATCGAAATGTTTTCAATGATAGAGACGTGATATTCGTCTGAAAATAAACTCTGATGGAAGATTACTCTTGAAATGTCACTTTCAGCTAACGCAGAAAAAAGAAATTGCAATTAACAGATGTCGTATAAAGTTGAGTCAATTAAGTTGAAGAGTGCTTCATTTCGGTACGGCTAAAAGTCGTGACACTTTTAAAACCGACCCCATTTCAAAATATCTCTCCTAACTTCGAGCACAGACTCGTGCTATTCTAAATCATCACACTAACACTAGATTGTATGTATTATATAGCACGCCTACTGGTAATGTTGCAAGACATGATGTATTATAAATGGGGGAATGGAATCTTTAAAACAACATGTTAGTCATGGTATCAGTAACATATTCATGGTATCAGAAACATAGCATTGGTATCGATAGTATACATGTATATAAATAGCTGCGTAAACAGAATGATATCCATTGAATCAATGACACTGTCAAGGTATCAGTAATTAAGCCATTGCATCATAAGTATTGACAAGATATCATTGATTTGTCATGGTATCATCAGTATAGACAAAATATCAGTGATTAAACCATGGTATCATAAGTATAGACAAGGTATCATTGATTAAGTCATGGTATCATGAGTATAGACAAGGTATCATTGATTTAGCCATGGTATCATGAGTATAGACAAGGTATCATTGATTTAGTCATGGTATCATGAGTATAGACAAGGTATCAGTGATGTAGCAATGGTATCATGAGTATAGACAAGATATCATTGATTTAGTCATGGTATCATAAGTATAGACAAGATATCATTGATTTAGCCATGGTATCATAAGTATAGACAAAAATCAGTGATTTAGACATGGTATCATAAGTATAGACAAAAAATCAGTGATTTAGACATGGTATCATGAGTATAGACAAGATATCAGTGATTTAGACATGGTATCATAAGAATAGACAAGATATCATTGATTTAGTCATGGTATCATAAGTATAGACAAGATATCATTGATTTAGTCATGGTATCATAAGTATAGACAAGATATCATTGATTTAGTCATGGTATCATAAGTATAGACAAAAAATCAGTGATTTAGACATGGTATCATGAGTATAGACAAGGTATCAGTGATGTAGCAATGGTATCATGAGTATAGACAAGATATCATTGATTTAGTCATGGTATCATAAGTATAGACAAAAAATCAGTGATTTAGACATGGTATCATAAGTATAGACAAGATATCATTGATTTAGTCATGGTATCATAAGTATAGACAAGATATCATTGATTTAGCCATGGTATCATAAGTATAGACAAAAAATCAGTGATTTAGACATGGTATCATAAGTATAGACAAAAAATCAGTGATTTAGACATGGTATCATGAGTATAGACAAGATATCAGTGATTTAGACATGGTATCATAAGAATAGACACGATATCAGTGATTTAGACATGGTATCATAAGTATAGACACGATATCAGTGATTTAGACATGGTATCATAAGTATAGACATGATATCATTGATTTAGTCATGGTATCATAAGTAGAGACAAGATATCATTGATTTAGTCATGGTATCATAAGTATATACAAGATATCATTGATTTAGTCATGGTATCATAAGTATAGACAAAAAATCAGTGATTTAGACATGGTATTATAAGTATAGACACGATATCATTGATTTAGTCATGGTATCATAAGTATAGACAAAAAATCAGTGATTTAGACATTGTATTATAAGTATAGACATGATATCATTGATTTAGTCATGGTATCATAAGTATAGACAAGATATCATTGATTTAGTCATGGTATCATAAGTATAGACAAGATATCATTGATTTAGTCATGGTATCATAAGTATAGACAAAAAATCAGTGATTTAGACATGGTATCATGAGTATAGACAAGGTATCAGTGATTTAGCAATGGTATCATGAGTATAGACAAGATATCATTGATTTAGTCATGGTATCATAAGTATAGACAAAAAATCAGTGATTTAGACATGGTATCATGAGTATAGACAAGGTATCAGTGATGTAGCAATGGTATCATGAGTATAGACAAGATATCATTGATTTAGTCATGGTATCATAAGTATAGACAAAAAATCAGTGATTTAGACATGGTATCATGAGTATAGACAAGGTATCAGTGATGTAGCAATGGTATCATGAGTATAGACAAGATATCATTGATTTAGTCATGGTATCATAAGTATAGACAAAAAATCAGTGATTTAGACATGGTATCATGAGTATAGACAAGGTATCAGTGATGTAGCAATGGTATCATGAGCATAGACAAAATATCAGTGATCAAGCCATGGTATCATGAGTATAGACAAGGTATCAGTGATGTAGCAATGGTATCATGAGTATAGAGAAAATATCAGTGATTAAGCCATGGTATCATGAGTATAGACAAGGTATCAGTGATTTAGCCATGGTATCATGAGTATAGACAAAATATCAGTGATTAAGCCATGGTATCATGAGTATAGACAAGGTATCAGTGATTAAGCCATGGTATCATAAGTATAGACAAGATATCATTGATTTAGTCATGGTATCATAAGTATAGACAAAATATCAGTGATTAAGCCATGGTATCATGAGTATAGACAAAATATCAGTGATCAAGCCATGGTATCATGAGTATAGACAAGGTATCAGTGATTAAGCCATGGTATCATAAGTATAGACAAGATTTCATTGATTTAGTCATGGTATCATAAGTATAGACAAAATATCAGTGATTTAGTCATGGTATCATAAGTATAGACAAAAAATCAGTGATTTAGACATGGTATCATGAGTATAGACAAGGTATCAGTGATGTAGCAATGGTATCATGAGTATAGAGAAAATATCAGTGATTAAGCCATGGTATCATGAGTATAGACAAGGTATCAGTGATTTAGCAATGGTATCATGAGTATAGAGAAAATATCAGTGATTAAGCCATGGTATCATGAGTATAGACAAGGTATCAGTGATGTAGCAATGGTATCATGAGTATAGAGAAAATATCAGTGATTAAGCCATGGTATCATGAGTATAGACAAGGTATCAGTGATTTAGCCATGGTATCATGAGTATAGACAAAATATCAGTGATTAAGCCATGGTATCATGAGTATAGACAAGGTATCAGTGATGTAGCAATGGTATCATGAGTATGTACAAGGTATCAGTGATTAAGCCATGGTATCATGAGTATAGACAAAATATCAGTGATTAAGCCATGGTATCATGAGTATAGACAAAATATCAGTGATCAAGCCATGGTATCATGAGTATAGACAAGGTATCATTGATTAAGCCGTGGTATCATGAGTATAGACAAAATATCAGTGATCAAGCCATGGTAGCATGAGTATAGACAAGGTATCAGTGATTAAGCCATGGTATCATGAGTATAGACAAGGTATCAGTGATTAAGCCATGGTATCATGAGTATAGACAAGGTATCAGTGATTAAGCCATGGTATCATGAGTATAGACAAAATATCAGTGATCAAGCCATGGTATCATGAGTATAGACAAGGTATCAGTGATTAAGCCATAGTTTCATGAGTATAGACAATGTATACGTAATTTAGCCATGGTATCATGAGTATAGACATTATATGAGTGATTAAGACATGGTATCTTAATTATAGACATCCTATCAGTGATTAAGCCATGGTAGCATACGTATAGACATGATATTAGTGATTTAGACATGGTATTATAAGTATAGACATGATATCAGTGGTTTAGACATGGTATTATAAGTATAGACATGATATTAGTAATTTAGACATGGTATTATAAGTATAGACACGATATCAGTGATTTAGACATGGTATTTAAAGTATAGACATGATGCCAGTGATTAAGACATGGTATTATAAGTATAGACATGATATCAGTGATTTAGACATGGTATTATAAGTAGAAATGGATACATGATATAAGTGATTAAGACATGGCATTATAAGTATAGACATGATATCAGTGATTTAGACATGGTATTATAAGTATAGACATGATATCAGTGATTTAGACATGGTATTATAAGTATAGACATGATATCAGTGATTTAGACATGGTATTATAAGTATTGACATGATATCAGTGATTTAGACATGGTATCATAAGTATAGACATGATATCCGTGCTTTAGACATGGTATTATAAGTATAGACATGATATCAGTGATTAAGGAATGGTATTATAAGTATAGACATGATATCCGTGATTTAGGCATGGTATTATAAGTATAGACATGATAACAGTGATTTAGACATGGTATTATAAGTATAGACATGATATCAGTGATTTAGACATGGTATTATAAGTATAGACATGAAATCAGTGATTAAGACGTGGTATTTTAAGTATAGACATGATTTTAGTATGGCATTATAAGTATAGACGTGATATCAGTGATTTAGACATGGTATTATAAGTATAGACATGATATCCGTGCTTTAGACATGGTATTATAAGTATAGACATGATATCAGTGATTAAGGAATGGTATTATAAGTATAGACATGATATCCGTGATTTAGGCATGGTATTATAAGTATAGACATGATAACAGTGATTTAGACATGGTATTATAAGTATAGACATGATATCAGTGATTTAGACATGGTATTATAAGTATAGACATGATATCAGTGATTAAGACATGGTATTATAAGTATAGACATGATTTTAGTATGGCATTATAAGTATAGACATGATATCAGTGATTTAGACATGGTATTATAAGTATAGACATGATATCCGTGCTTTAGACATGGTATTATAAGTATAGACATGATATCAGTGATTAAGGAATGGTATTATAAGTATAGACATGATACCCGTGATTTAGGCATGGTATTATAAGTATAGACATGATAACAGTGATTTAGACATGGTATTATAAGTATAGACACGATATCAGTGATTTAGACATGGTATTATAAGTATAGACACGATATCCGTGCTTTAGACATGGTATTATAAGTATACATGGATACATGATATTAGTGATTTAGACATGGTATTATAAATATAGACACGATATCAGTGATTTAGACATGGTATTATTAGTATAGACACGATATTAATGATTTAGACATGGTATTATAAGTATAGACATGATATAAGTGATTTAGACATGGTATTATAAGTATACATGGATACATGATATTAGTGATTTAGACATGGTATTATAAATATAGACACGATAACATTGATTTAGACATGGTATTATAAGTATAGACATGATATAAGTGATTTAGACATGGTATTATAAGTATAGACATGATATAAGTGATTTAGGCATGGTATTATAAGTATAGACATGATATCAGTGATTTAGACATGGTATTATAAGTATAGACATGATATAAGTGATTTAGGCATGGTATTATAAGTATACATGTATACATGATATAAGTGATTTAGACATGGTATTATAAGTATAGACACGATATCAGTGATTTAGACATGGTATTATAAGTATAGACATGATATCAGTGATTTAGACATGGTATTATAAGTATAGACATGATATAAGTGATTTAGGCATGGTATTATAAGTATACATGTATACATGATATAAGTGATTTAGACATGGTATTATAAGTATAGACATGATATCAGTGATTTAGACATGGTATTATAAGTATAGACATGATATAAGTGATTTAGGCATGGTATTATAAGTATACATGTATACATGATATAAGTGATTTAGACATGGTATTATAAGTATAGACACGATATCAGTGATTTAGACATGGTATTATAAGTATACATGGATACATGATATTAGTGATTTAGACATGGTATTATAAATATAGACACGATATCAGTGATTTAGACATGGTATTATAAGTATAGACACGATATCAGTGATTTAGACATGGTATTATAAGTATACATGGATACATGATATTAGTGATTTAGACATGGTATTATAAATATAGACACGATATCAGTGATTTAGACATGGTATTATAAGTAAAGACATGATATCAGTGCTTTAGGCATGGTATTATAAGTATAGACATGATATCAGTGATTTATACATGATATTTTAAGTATAGAAATGATATCCGTGATTTAGGCATGGTATTAAAAGTATAGACATGATATCAGTGGTTTAGCCATGGCATTATAAGTATAGACATGATATTAGTGATTTAGGCATGGTATTATAAGTATAGACATGATATCAGTGATTTAGAGATGGCATTATAAGTATAGACATGATATCCGTGATTTAGGCATGGTATTAAAAGTATAGACATGATATCAGTTGTTTAGCCATGGTATTATAAGTATAGACATGATATCAGTGGTTTAGCCATGGTATTATAAGTATAGACATGATAGCATTGATTTAGACATGGTATTATAAGTATAGACATGATATCAGTGATTAAGACATGGTATTATAAGTATAGACATGATATCAGTGATTTAGACATGGTATTATAAGTATAGACATGATATCCGTGCTTTAGACATGGTATTATAAGTATAGACATGATAACAGTGATTTAGACATGGTATTATAAGTATAGACATGATATTAGTGCTTTAGGCATGGTATTATAAGTATAGACATGATATTAGTGATTTAGGCATGGTATTATAAGTATACATGATATCAGTGATTTAGACATGGCATTATAAGTATAGACATGATATCCGTGATTTAGGCATGGTATTAAAAGTATAGACATGATATCAGTGGTTTAGCCATGGTATTATAAGTATAGACATGATATCAGTGATTTAGACATGGTATTATAAGTATAGACATGATATCAGTGATTAAGGAATGGTATTATAAATATAGACTGATAACAGTGATTTAGACATGGTATTATAAGTATAGACATGACATCAGTGATTTAGACATGGTATTATAAGTATAGACATGATATCAGTGATTTAGACATGGTATTATAAGTATAGACATGATATCAGTGATTAAGGAATGGTATTATAAATCTAGACTGATAACAGTGATTTAGACATGGTATTATAAGTATAGACATGACATCAGTGATTTAGACATGGTATTATAAGTATAGACATGATATCAGTGATTTAGACATGGTATTATAAGTATAGACATGATATCAGTGATTTAGGCATGGTATTATAAGTATAGACATGATATCAGTGATTTAGACATGGTATTATAAGTATAGACTGATAACAGTGATTAAGGAATGGTATTATAAGTATAGACACGATATCAGTGATTTAGACATGGTGTTATAAGTATAGACATGATTTTAGTATGGCATTATAAGTATAGACATGATATCAGTGATTTAGACATGGTATTATAAGTATAGACATGATATTAATGATTTAGGCATGGTATTATAAGTATAGACATGATATTAATGATTCAGGCATGGTATTATAAGTATAGACATGATATTAATGATTTAGGCATGGTATTATAAGTATAGACATGATATCAATGATTTAGGCATGGTATTATAAGTATAGACACGATATCAGTGATTTAGACATGGTGTTATAAGTATAGACATGATATCAATGATTTAGGCATGGTATTATAAGTATAGACACGATATCAGTGATTTAGGCATGGTATTATAAGTATAGACATGATATCAATGATTTAGGCATGGTATTATAAGTATAGACACAATATCAGTGATTTAGCCATGGTATTATAAGTATAGACATGATAGCATTGATTTAGACATGGTATTATAAGTATAGACATGATATCAGTGATTAAGACATGGTATTATAAGTATAGACATGATATCAGTGATTTAGACATGGTATTATAAGTATAGACATGATATCCGTGCTTTAGACATGGTATTATAAGTATAGACATGATAACAGTGATTTAGACATGGTATTATAAGTATAGACATGATATTAGTGCTTTAGGCATGGTATTATAAGTATAGACATGATATTAGTGATTTAGGCATGGTATTATAAGTATACATGATATCAGTGATTTAGACATGGCATTATAAGTATAGACATGATATCCGTGATTTAGGCATGGTATTAAAAGTATAGACATGATATCAGTGGTTTAGCCATGGTATTATAAGTATAGACATGATATCAGTGATTTAGACATGGTATTATAAGTATAGACATGATATCAGTGATTAAGGAATGGTATTATAAATATAGACTGATAACAGTGATTTAGACATGGTATTATAAGTATAGACATGACATCAGTGATTTAGACATGGTATTATAAGTATAGACATGATATCAGTGATTTAGACATGGTATTATAAGTATAGACATGATATCAGTGATTAAGGAATGGTATTATAAATCTAGACTGATAACAGTGATTTAGACATGGTATTATAAGTATAGACATGACATCAGTGATTTAGACATGGTATTATAAGTATAGACATGATATCAGTGATTTAGACATGGTATTATAAGTATAGACATGATATCAGTGATTTAGGCATGGTATTATAAGTATAGACATGATATCAGTGATTTAGACATGGTATTATAAGTATAGACTGATAACAGTGATTAAGGAATGGTATTATAAGTATAGACACGATATCAGTGATTTAGACATGGTGTTATAAGTATAGACATGATTTTAGTATGGCATTATAAGTATAGACATGATATCAGTGATTTAGACATGGTATTATAAGTATAGACATGATATTAATGATTTAGGCATGGTATTATAAGTATAGACATGATATTAATGATTCAGGCATGGTATTATAAGTATAGACATGATATTAATGATTTAGGCATGGTATTATAAGTATAGACATGATATCAATGATTTAGGCATGGTATTATAAGTATAAACACGATATCAGTGATTTAGACATGGTGTTATAAGTATAGACATGATATCAATGATTTAGGCATGGTATTATAAGTATAGACACGATATCAGTGATTTAGGCATGGTATTATAAGTATAGACATGATATCAATGATTTAGGCATGGTATTATAAGTATAGACACAATATCAGTGATTTAGACATGGTATTATAAGTATAGACATGATATTAATGATTTAGGCATGGTATTATAAGTATAGACATGATATTAATGATTTAGGCATGGTATTATAAGTATAGACATGATATTAATGATTTAGGCATGGTATCATAAGTATAGACATGATATCAATGATTTAGGCATGGTATTATAAGTATAGACACGATATCAGTGATTTAGACATGGTGTTATAAGTATAGACATGATATCAATGATTTAGGCATGGTATTATAAGTATAGACACAATATCAGTGATTTAGGCATGGTATTATAAGTATAGACATGATATCAATGATTTAGGCATGGTATTATAAGTATAGACACGATATCAGTGATTTAGACATGGTATTATAAGTATAGACATGATATCAATGATTTAGGCATGGTATTATAAGTATAGACACGATATCAGTGATTTAGACATGGTATTATAAGTATAGACATGATATCAATGATTTAGGCATGGTATTATAAGTATAGACACGAACAGTGATTTAGACATGGTATTATAAGTATAGACACGATATCAATGATTTAGACATGGTATTATAAGTATAGACATGATATCAGTGATTTAGACATGGTATTATAAGTATAGACATGATATCCGTGCTTTAGACATGGTATTATAAGTATAGACATGATAACAGTGATTTAGGAATGGTATTATAAGTATAGACACGATATCAGTGATTTAGACATGGTGTTATAAGTATAGACATGATTTTAGTATGGCATTATAAGTATAGACATGATATCAGTGATTTAGACATGGTATTATAAGTATAGACATGATATCAGTGATTTAGGAATGGTATTATAAGTATAGACATGATATTAGTGATTAAGACATGGTATTATAAGTATAGACATGATATAAGTGATTTAGACATGATATTTTAAGTATAGAAATGATATTAATGATTTAGACATGGTATTATAAATATAGACATGATATAAGTGATTGAGACATGGTATTTTAAGTATAGAAATGATATTAATGATTTAGACATGGTATTATAAATAATGATATGATATCAGTGATTTAGGCATGGTGTTATAAGTATGGACATGATATTATTGATTTAGACATGGTATTATAAGTATAGACATGATATTAGTGATTTAGACATGGTATTATAAGTATAGACATGATATCAGTGATTTAGACATGGTATCATAAGTATAGACATGATTTTAGTATGGCATTATACGTATAGACATGATATCAGTGATTTAGGCATGGTATTATAAGTATAGACTTGATATTAATGATTTAGGCATGGTGTTATAAGTATAGACATGATTTTAGTATGGCATTATAAGTATAGACATGATATCAGTGATTTAGACATGGTATTATAAGTATAGACATGATATCAGTGATTTAGACATGGTATTATAAGTATAGACATGATATCAGTGATTAAGGAATGGTATTATAAATATAGACATGATATCAGTGGTTTAGCCATGGTATTATAAGTAAAGACATGATATTAGTGATTTAGACATGGTATTATAAGTAAAGACATGATATCAGTGGTTTAGGCATGGTATTATAAGTATAGACATGATATCAGTGGTTTAGGCATGGTATTATAAATAAACAATGACTTTTGATAGATATTTGGGGTCATTCCGATATACAATGTACACATTCGCGCGTCACACCAAATTCTTGACACATGATTGTATGCTTTATCGCTTGATTGGTGTTTGAAAGTGAGATTAGCTTTGTCTGGTTTGCATTGACAGTCTTGAAACCAATACATCAAGGTAAAGTGAATGTTGTCGGTGTGTTTCAAATAAGGGAAATATAACGGTTACTCAATAAGTAGAATGAATTTGAAGCGTCTTCACCCGTATAAATTACTTTGAATTGAGTCCGATCATTTCAAGATCAATAAAATCAATTCTCTGGAAACGCCTAACTTATCGAAACTTTTTGCAGCTTTTATGTTCGTCGGAAAACGGGAAAAACTCGCATCCCTGCGACCAAAAGCAGAATAACACCAGAAGACCTTAGTCTCAATAATGATCCGTGAACGAAGCTTTTTTCGTCATTTGGACATTTATCGTGCTTCGCTACAAGGCGTCAGTCAAAATAGCAATAGCCTTCGAGACCAGTTATCTGGACTACAGAAGACCTGTCAAAATACCATATTCAATATCCAATTTACGATTCCTAAAACACAATTCAACACTTAAAATGTCCGAAATTTGTGCAAAAACACCGTTGTTACTGAGAACTAGATTCTTCTTACTGATAGTTCATATGACTTTAAAGCACAAATGACGTCACAACAAGGGAGATAAGAAAAAAAAAAAAATCGATAAAGGTGAATAAAAGTAGTCAAAAACAACATTTTTCGCTTCTGTATGAGAAAAAAATCATTACCTCCGTCATAACGAAACCATAACCTAATTCTAAAACCATAATTAAAGAATATTTTGTTTATCGGGAAATATGACCTTTAAGGAATTATTCTATGAACCGGTCACTTTACCCCTAGTCCGCACTGAAGGGCGTGGCAGCAGGTAAAACAGGTATAAAAGATAAGTAAACAGGCGGACCGGTATTAGAGGTACTTTGATTTCAAAAAAAGGAACGAGTCCTTCCGCAGGAGTGATGGCGTCAGACTCTATTGTTAAAATTGCTGCATGTGTGGTTCCTTTAAGCGTAATACTATGGCTCGGTTGTCTTTCTTTCTGTTTCTTTAGAGCTGGTAAGTCATTATATGCACTGTGACAGTGCTTTAAAGATGCCAAAGCTATATATGTCATGTCTTTTCGTGTCGTTAATTTGGTGTCAAGCTGTCTTTTCCAAAATATGTCTGTTAACATGTATATTTGGATTAACACATATGTAAGATATGATTCTCTTATTTGTTTATTTCCACAAAATTTGCAGAAATATTCCATTTATGGTATGTTAGATACTGTATTTAGGACAAGTTGTTCTACTTTCACTTTGCATCAATATCAAAGCACAGAAAGTATCGAATAGGAAACGTTTTTTTTCTTTTTCATTCACAGTCATTGCCTGTGCCACATGGCAAGAACAGTTAAAGGTTTAGAAATGCATGAGGAAATGGCAAACCAGAGACATAGATAACAGAGATTGGCAACTCCTTCTTTACCTATAGCCGGTTTCTGCGATATCTCGCATGACGCGTTATTTAGCGAGACCTTTCGAGATCTCTCTATCGACGCCGTTTCCAACTAAACGCGAAATAGGCAGCACACATATAAGCGTGTTTTAAGTCATAATTAAATTATTTTCTTACCGAATTCACTATATTGTTATTGTTAGAAAGTTTCTCCATCCAACAAGACCGATCGGCAAGCGATTATCAAAGAAATAAACATGGCAAACTGCGACAAACTTGATTGAATTGTTTGCAATTTCGTGGTTGGGTGCGATAAACGTGATAATTGAGTAGTTTTAGATTCAAACTGTTCTAAAGGAGGGTTTTTCAAACATTTCCAATTCAAGTCCATTTTAAAGAAAGGGTTTGTTTTTCTACATTTCCAAATTTTCAGTTTGATATTCCTTGTCATTTAGAAGTTATTCTGTACTGAATATGTCCATTTTACGACCCTAATGAGTTTAACAATCTTGATTTACAAGCAAAAATTAACAAAGTTGTGCACAGTAAAACTAAAATACTATGTACTGGATCATATCATACTCAACATTTTCCTGAAGTGTAACTTTTGTTTTATGGTTGCCCGCATTTTTATAGTAATCTTCGCTTCCATAACAAAGTTATGCCAGGTTAACTTAACCACACAATCATGATCATGATTGCGGCCATTTTATTTTCAACCAAAATATTTCATACTTGTACAAAGTAAAATGTTTTAATGGAGGTTTATTCAAACATTTCTAATTTATGTCCATTTTAATGGGATAATATGATTTTGTCGATTTCCAAATTATCAGTTTGATATTCTTTGTCATTTAGAAGTTATTTCGTACTAAATATATCCCATTTACTACCTTAATGAGTTCAGCCTTCTTGATTTCCAACCAAAAATTAACAAAGTTGTACACAGTAAAACTAAAAAACTATGCACTGGATCATATCATACTTGGCATTTTCCTGAAGTGCTATTTTTGTTTTATAGTTACCCGCTTTTCTATGGTGATTGTCGTGTTTATAACGATGTTATACCAGGTTTACTTTACCACACAAACATAATCATGATATCAGCCATTTTATTTTCAATCAAAATCTTTCATTTTTGCATCAATTAAAACTTAAATTGTGTGACTTGGATTTTATCAAACATGTTATTACTGAAAATGTCTGAATGAGTTTGAATTGATCCCGTATTAAATGCTAACTAAGTTCTGTAGTTTCCCGTATTTTCAAAGTGATATCCTATATAAGAAGAAGAAAATCCATTCAATTAATAGACAATAGAATGGATAGATCTTCTTAATCAGAAACACCACGATATATCCTTTTCCGTCATACATGTACTTCTTCTTAATTCCAATCGCTTGCAAATATGCCAAGTGAAATGTATCATTTGAAGAACGAAGGGTGATAGAGTCAATCACGGTAGTGGACAATACAGGCTATGATTGTAAATTGCCACCCCATAAAATATGTAGTTTGATGTCATAAAACCTTTTGATGCTAGGGCGATTACACAAGAAGTGTGTGGCGCTAACCCTGTGTCCACTCTCTGACACCTCATTCAAATTTAATGAACTAAAGCTCCCAAAAACAAAATAGGGAGGATTTGTTCTGTTTTAAGCGTCTGTCTGGGTTTAAAGTAGTGTGCTTTGACTAAATTTCTCGTTCAGAAATGATAATAAAAACGAAGGTGCAAGACACACTATTTGCTTTAGCTTAACATTCAAAAAGCTCACATTTCTTTTATCTAAAATCATTTCGGTCAGCAGCATGATAAGACCAGACCGTTACTTGTTTAAGAATGATTATGTACTTATTGATTTGCAATCAATATTAGAGGAATCTGCGGTAAAAGGTGTATTCGAAACTGTGCATGTCAGTTTTTTCTTACGTGTCCTTTCGTTTAAACTCAAACACTTTTTACAAAAATTCTCATCACATGCATTTTAACATCATGAAATACTTTTAATTTTGTTAAATTGAAACATTTGGCTTGAAATAATGTCATGATGAAAAACGTGTCTGCTTTGACAACATGAGCACTGTAAACAGTTTTACGACACAAAATAAATGAAATGAAGTTAGAAAGCAATCTTTTGATATTAACGAAAACTATCATGTCTTAGTGGAAAGTTCATGCTTTGGTTATTAACTGCAACTAAATAGAGTCACTTGATTTATTACAAAATATTATTCAAACCTTTGCTTGAAAGACATTGTCGTTATAAGTACAATTGCATGGTAATCAAGCCTGTCATTGAAAAAGAAGGCCTACTGGAACTTTTTGTTTTGTTTTTAACGAAAAATCAATTTAATAAAATGAAAATGAAACAAAATGTCCAGAAGTTGTTTCAGATAACCAATCAGATAACCAAAACATAGCTATTTTACTGTAATAAAGAAGTATCAATTTCGCTTGACATCTCCCGTGGCAACGGATAAACAGGTACGCACTTTCCTTATCTCGCAAAACCTCGTGGCATGCGAGAGTTTGGCGATAATTCCGGAGTTGCCAATCTCTGTTATCTATGTCTCTGGGCAAACTAATCAAATTTCCATTATTGTTTGGTAATGGGTTAAGGTGAATTAAGGTAGTATAAAATGATGGGTGCTTATTTAACCCTTTCCCAAACAACAAATTTTAGACTGTTCCAAATTGAAAGTTTGCAGACGACATTTCAAAATGTGATGAAATTGGAGAATAATCTTCTGGTAGGGCAGAAAACATTGTGGGAAAAGAAAAAATTGCTTGTTAATAGCAATTTTTCCTTTTCCCACAATGTTTCCTAAAGTTGTGTGATGGTAATAGGTTTTATGTATAAATACTACTTCTACAGTCTCGCTGTGGAAGTCAGCTTTCATGGCAGATTCGGTAGAGTGGTTGGCTTTCTCTGGAATTTAAGCAACATTCTAAGTGGTTAGTACCTAGATGGGTGACCCACGATGGCTTTACTCCGAGAGGGACCGGATACACGTTACAGTCGTTTGCAACAAAGTCGTCAAATGTCGTTACTGTTTGGGAAAGGGATAAGTGTTGCCTGTAATAACAACAAAGCAAAAATGAAACATTATGCACATGATGTGACATTAGACATGCATTATTATTTACCTGATTTAAACAGATCTAACTAGTTATCTGTCCGTATTGTATTTTCAGAGCAAAACCATTTCTTTCCTCTGAGATGTTAATCTTTACTTGTTTAAAACTTACTTAGTAAGAATACAGATCTGACTAGTTATCTGACCGTATTGTATTTTCAGAGCAAATACATTTCCTTCCTCTGAGTTGTAAATCTTTACCTGTTTAAAACTTACCTACTAATGATATATATCTGACTAGTTATATATAATCTTGTTGCATTTTTGGAGCAAATACATTTCTCTCCTCTGAGAAGTATACAATTCCTAATTAACCCTTTACCAAATGATAAAGTTTCCGACTGTCCCAAATTAAAACAGTTTGCAGAAGACATTTCAAAATGTGACAAAATTGAAAAATGGTCTTCTAACAGGGCAGGAAACATTGTGGGAAAAGGAGAATGTAGAGAAATATTTCTTTTACCCACAATGTTTTCCAGAGTCATCTGCAAAAAACTGGTCATATGTCGTTATTGTTAAACAATTGATTAAAACTTACTTAATTACAATACAAAATTAACCAGTTATCTGACCTTAAAGGCCCATTAAAGGCGATAATTGCTATATCAAGCTATATTATTTGGTAAACTTTTGGACAGATTTAAATAGTTATCCCAAGAAAAAACCATCAGCACAACTTAAATGTGAAAGTTTTATAATTCAGATTTCCTGATTCTTCACCTCTGACCTTGACAGTTGATACACACATTTTTGAACCGACCAATCAAAATTCGTTATTATGAATATGTAAACAAACAGGTTGTTGATGAACATGATTGAATTGGAGACAACTTTATTTCAAGCACAAAATAACTTATTTTAAATGAGTCTATTAAATAGGATCTCAATGCATTCATAAACTAATTCTCATGACTTTTATGAACATAATAAAAGAACCCCATATATTTTTTCAGTCATTTAGTTGACTTCTCTCCTTTGATGTGCCTTTAATGTATTATCTGAACAAATTAATTTCTCTCCTTTGAGAGGTTAATCTTTACCTAAGGAAATATAATATAATAGAATATAAAATTAATTATTTACCTGACCTCATGCTATATATGTGTTTCAGAGTAAATACATTTCTACCCTTTGAGAGGTTAATCTTTACCTAACTAAAACTTACTTACTTAGAATATAAAATTAACTATTTACCTGACCTTATACTATATATGTGTTTCGGAGCAAATACATTTCTCTCCTTTGAGAGGTTAATCTTTACCTAACTAAAACTTACTTACTTAGAATATAAAATTAACTATTTACCTGACCTTATACTATATATGTGTTTCGGAGCAAATACATTTCTCTCCTTTGAGAGGTTAATCTTTACCTAACTAAAACTTACTTACTTAGAATATAAAATTAACTATTTACCTGACCTTATACTATATATGTGTTTCGGAGCAAATACATTTCTCTCCTTTGAGAGGTTAATCTTTACCTAACTAAAACTTACTTACTTAGAATATAAAATTAACTATTTACCTGACCTTATACTATATATGTGTTTCGGAGCAAATACATTTCTCTCCTTTGAGAGGTTAATCTTTACCTAACTAAAACTTACTTACTTAGAATATAAAATTAACTATTTACCTGACCTTATACTATATATGTGTTTCGGAGCAAATACATTTCTCTCCTTTGAGAGGTTAAATCTTTACCTAACTAAAACTTACTTACTTGAGAATATAAAATTAACTATTTACCTGACCTTATACTATATATGTGTTTTGAAGCAAATACATTTCTCTCCTCTGAGATGTTAATCTTTACCTGTTTAAAACTTACTTACTTAGAATATGAAATTAACTATACATGTATATGTATTTCAGAGCAAATCCATTTCTCTCCACTAAGATGTCTAGTATCACTGCTTGCTCCAGTATTTATTGCTAAATGGGGTCTAGAGAGAGGGAGTCTTGACAAGTCAGGAGCCATAGCAGGTGTGTACAAAATTATAGCCCTTAGAATGCTGGGTAATTTTCTTAAAATGGAATTTTGTGTTGAATGCTTTCCAAAACCTCAAATATCTGCTTAATTTGAATGTGGAAAGATTCTCAGAGAAGCAAACAGGTTAGTTCACAGGCAAGCCGCCAATTTACTTTCTTCTTTAAACTTGATATTCGAATCGCCTCTTTTGAAGCAATTAAATAAGAGACCCATAAACACAAATTAAGATTTTTTCTTTAAATTATTAAAAAACAGGTTAGTAATATTTTTGATTGATGTATTTATTGTTTCAGGTTTTATAGTTGGGTTTGTTTTGACCTTCAGTAACTTCTGTTTCTTTTCGTCCCTCTTGGCCTTCTTCGTTCTTGGTTCCAAGGTCACAAAGTTCCGCAGTCAACAGAAAAAAAAGTTTGAAGAGGATTTCAAAGAAGGTATGAAACTCATCATTAGAACCATTCAGTTTTTACCATATTGTGATGGTTCCTGTCCACATGAACATTCCAAGAGGTTACCACTCTTGAGGCCAAGTTAAATGCATGCATGTACATATAATACGCTGTTTATTTCTTATCCCATTACCAAACATTAAGGACATTTGACCAGTTTGTTGCAGATGACTCAGGAAAACATTTTGGGAAAGGAGAAAATGCTCTTAATGAGCAATTTCTCCTTTTCCCACAATGCTTTCTGTCCTATCATTAAATTTATTTTTCAATTTCATCACATTTTGAAATGTCGTCTGCAAACTCTTAATTTGGGACAGTTGAAAATTTGGCGTTTGGTAAAGGGCTGAATTTTTCTTTACAGGCTAACTAATTTTTTTGACCCTGATATATATGACACTTGCGCTTGGCTGATTCCTGACAATTGGAAATTCATGAAGTCGCATTGACTCTTTTCCCTTACTACCTGAAATCTTACTTTAACTTCAAAGTTTAATGCATTCATGTACATTATAATACACTGTAATCTGTGAATGTTAAGACATGACATAGCCCAGTCTTTTTTAGCCAGAAGGCTCATTAATCTGGAAATTTAGTCGGGAACAGATATGTTCAAAGTAGCCAGACTTTACTGTATATGGATTTAATAAGGACTAATTATAGATTAAGCTTTGGGACCAATAGTAGAAATACTTAACTTCACCAATGGCAATCTTGGTGAGGATGATGGCTCACAATTGGAAATTCCATTCCAGATCAAAAAAAGGAGTAATAAGTTTGGATCCAAACAGGAAGCTCTCTATATAAATAATAATTGGGGTTCAATGCCAGTCCTTCACAAATGTCATGCATTGAACCCTCAATACTTTCATTGAATAGTAATTGCACAGTTACATTTGACCACAAACACATGAACAGGTTTGTCATTTAATCATGGCTTTGGATTTTTGATGGGCCAAGCGCCATTGACCAATAACTTCTGCTTTCTACAGAATCGGGCCGCAGAACTGGTGCGTCATGCTTGATAAAGAATATCATTTATTGTACAGTATGTGTTTGGTCCCACCATTTCAGAAAATCACCATGTAATTGCACATTAGGTCAATATTGCCCACCCTTGCTGAAAAGTATCAGAAGCTCTGTTTAGTTTAAACATATTTATTTTACATCAATTGTGACGGAAGCTTGAAGATTATTAAATTCACTCTTGATGACTGCTTCCTGGATACTAAACCAGAAATGGCACCAATTTGTGTGCTAGTCCCTGCAAACCCCGGTGCTAACTTGTTTCAAAAACCAGAAACCTTTGGTACAAGAGGTCGACGCGGAACCTCTGCACCACTGTTACCTACATTGAGTTTCTATCTTCTTTATAGGGGGACAGAGAAACTGGATACAAGTTTTGTGTAATGGTGGAATGGCGGCGGAGTTTGCTATTCTTTACTTGATGGACATGAGCTCCAGGAAATCCCCTGCCATCAACTTCCAAGACAATTACAACTCGTCCTGGTATTGTTTGGCCACAGTGGGGGCTCTATGTTGCTCCTGTGGGGATACCCTGTCATCAGAGATTGGCAGTGTCATTGGAAAATCAAATCCCCGTTTGATTACTAATTTACAGAAAGTTCCAAGAGGTAATTTTGTTGATAACTTGACCCAACACTTTGGGAGAAGAAAAGATGATTGTGGAAAAGTACTTTTGTCTCTGTTTACCCTTTACTAACTGCCAAATTCTCGATGGTCCCAAATTGAAAGAGTTTGCAGATGACATTTCAAAATGTTAGGAGATAAAAAACAATCTTGCGATAGGGCAGAAAACAGAGTTATCTGCAACAAGCTGGTCAAATGACGTTATTGTTTGGTAATGGGTTAAAGTGTTGAGGAATCTCGATAAATTGAGTATGTTAGCATGATTGTGTCGGGAGTGTCTTCATGTGTAGATAGTCTAGCTTACTGCTATTCACATTACTGAGCTGAGTGATTTTTGAATAAGGCCTACAATGAGATTAAAATGTAAGTTCCTATTTAACTTATCCAAATTGATAACAATAGTGAACAGAAATAATGTAGTTTGAAAATAACAAGTTTTGTGACAATAAGGAGAACTCGTGACAATGGGAGAAATTTCTTACTATGCGGCAATTCTTTCATTTGTCACAATGGCTTTTAAAGGTGTTTGTTCACAGAAGAGAAAATTAATATAAAATGTTGTTTAAACAATACATTTTTTTAAGCTCACCTGAGCTCTGCTCAGGGTGAGCTTTTAGGATACTTGAATGTCCGTTGTCTCGTGCGTGCGTGCGTCGTCAACAATTTCAGCGTTTAAACTCAAGAAGCCACATTTTTGGCCCATTCTTCCTGACACTTGCTCAGGATGTTTACCTTGATGATCGAGTTCGAACATGGGTGGGGTGGGGTCAAAAGTAGGTCACTAGGTCAAATCTTAGTAAAATCTTGTTTACAGTCTAGAAGCCACATTTTCTGCACACAAATCTTTGAAAAATCTTGTTTACACTCTAGAAGTCACATTTTCTGACCAATCTTGATAAAACTTGCTCAGACTGTTAACCTTGATGGTATCTTGATCAAGTTCGAACATGGGTAGTGTGGGATCAAAAAGTAGGTCACTAGGTCAAATCTTAGAAAAATCTTGTTTACATTCTAGAAGCCACATTGTCTGCCCAATCTTGATAGAACTTGCTCAGAATGTTAACCTTGATGATATCTAGATAGAGTTTGATCATGGGTGGTGCGGGGTCAAAAAGTAGGTCACTAGGTCAAATCTTTGAAAAATCTTGTTAACACTCTAGTAGTCACATTTTCTGCCCAATCTTGATAAAGCTTGCTCAGACTGTTAACCTTGATGGTATCTTGATTAGGTTCGATCATGGGTAGTGTGGGGTTAAAAAGTAGGTCACTAGGTCAAATCTTAGAACAATCTTGTTTACACTCTGGGAGCCACATTTAAGGCCCATTCTTTATCAAACTTACTCAGGATGATAACCATGACAATATCTCGATCGAGTGTGATCATGGGTGGGCTGGGGTAAAAAGTAGGTCACTAGGTCAAATCTTAGAAAATCTTGTTCACACTCTAGAAGCCACATTTTCGACCCAATCTTGATCAAACTTGCTTAGAATGATAACCTTGATGATATTTCAATAGAGTTTGATCATGTGTGGTGTAGGGTCAAAAAGTAGGTCACTAGAGAAATATTACCTTGATGATATCTTGACCAAATTTGATCATGGGTGGGGTAGGTTAAAAAAGTTCACTAGGTCCACTCTTTGAAAATCTGGTTCACACATTAGAAGCCACATGTCAGGATGTTTACCTTGATGATATATTGATCAACTTTGATCATGGTTAGGTGGAGTCAAAAAGTAGGTCAGTTCTGCTTCAAAATGGCATATTATGTTTTCTTGATGATATGTGGGTCGAATTAGATCATAGAAGATGGGATGGGTTTAGAAAAATGGTCACTATGTCACATCATAAATTACTATTGTTTACAATATCATGGTAAAAAATTCGACCCAATCTGTCTGGAACTCGCTTTCCCTTACCCTTCAAAGTTTCTTAGAATATTTGCGTAAGTTTGATAAACCTTGTTTACATTCTAAAGGCAACACTGTTTGTACAATGTATATCGAAGAGGTCTACAGCTTAATTTTTTAAGACATCCAGAGTGCTGATCAAACTTGCTCAAAATGTTAACCTTGATAATATCATGATTAACTTTGATCATGGGTGGAATGGAATCAAAAAGTAGTTCACAAAGTCAAATCTTAGAAAACACCCGTTTACACTCTGAAAGCTACATTTTCAGCCCAATTTGATCAAACTTGCTCAAAATGATCAACCTGTTATATTTCAACCAAGTCAGTTTATGAGTAACTTGGGGTCAAAAGTAGATAACTATCAAATTTATGTGTAACATTGTTGTAACCAACACTTTACAAGTGTCAGGTGAGCGATCCAGGACCCTCAGGGTCCTCTTGTTTCTTGTAGTTAAAGCATGATAACCTCAGAAAGGGTCAATTTATCTAGTTATGTACAGTTAATATGCTGTAGATCTCAAATCGATATCACACTTTTGGAATAAAATACATGTTAATTCATTCTGTACACACCTTAAAGAATTAAAGATGATCTAATTTTCCTTCCAATGATTATTCTTGAGTGTGTATCATATTACAGAACAGCTTCTATCATTCAGCTTTAGTGTGTATCATATTACAGTACAGATTCTATCATTCAGCTTTAGTGTGTATCAAATTACAGTACAGCTTCTATCATTCAGATTTAGTGTGTATCAAAATACAGTACAGCTTCTATCATTCAGCTTTAGTGTGTATCATATTACAGTACACCTATCATTCAGCTTTAGTGTGTATCATATTACAGTACACCTTCTATCATTCAGCTTTAGTGTGTATCAAAATACAGTATAGCTTCTATCATTCAGCTTTAGTGTGTATCATATTACTGTACAGCTTCTATCATTCAGCTTAAGTGTGTATCATATTAAAGTACAGCTTATATCATTCAGCTTTAGTGTGTATCATATTACTGTACAGCTTCTATCATTCAGCTTAAGTGTGTATCATATTAAAGTACAGCTTCTATCATACAGCTTTAGTGTGTATCATATTACTGTACAGCTTCTATCATTCAGCTTAAGTGTGTATCATATTAAAGTACAGCTTCTATCATTCAGCTTTAGTGTGTTTCATATTAAAGTACAGCTTCTATCATACAGCTTTAGTGTGTATCATATTACTGAAAAGCTTCTATCATTCAGCTTTAGTGTGTATCATATTAAAGTACAGCTTCTATCATACAGCTTTAGTGTGTATCATATTACTGTACAGCTTCTATCATTCAGCTTAAGTGTGTATCATATTAAAGTACAGCTTCTATCATCAGCTTTAGTGTGTATCATATTACTGTACAGCTTCTATCATTCAGCTTTAGTGTGTATCATATTAAAGTACAGCTTCTATCATTCAGCTTTAGTGTGTATCATATTACAGTACAGCTTCTATCATTCAGCTTTAGTGTGTATCATATTAAAGTACAGCTTCTATCATTCAGCTTTAGTGTGTATCATATTACAGTACAGCTTCTATCATTCAGCTTTAGTGTGTATCATATTACAGTACAGCTTCTATCATTCAGCTTTAGTGTGTATCATATTACAGTACAGCTTCTATCATTCAGCTTTAGTGTGTATCATATTACAGTACAGCTTCTATCATTCAGCTTTAGTGTGTATCATATTACAGTACAGCTTCTATCATTCAGCTTTAGTGTGTATCAAAATACAGTACAGCTTCTATCATTCAGCTTTAAAGAAATTAATTTCCAAACTTTAACTTTTAAATTTCCTGACATCTGTGAACAAACACCTTTCTAGTCTTCTACTACCGGTGCCTAGAAGCACAGGGGTCTATAGTTATCCTGGGGTAAGTACTATATCATATTGTATATTGTATTTCATTATATATTATATCCTTAAAGTAAGTCATTGTGGAGTTAAAACGCCAAATATTAGACTGTCCCAAATTGAAAGAGTTTGCAGAAGGCATTTCAAAATGTAATGAAATTGGAAAATAATCATCTCATAGGGCAGAAAACATTGTTGGAAAAAGAGAAATTGATCATTCAGAGCAATTTCTCCTTTTCCTACAATATTTTCTAGAGTTGTCTGCAACAAAATAGTAAAATGTTGTTATTGTTTGGTACTGATTTAAGAGCAATTATCAGAAATATTAATGATGTGTGCGTGTTCTTGAAAAAAAATTGCAATGATTTTGATTATGGTAAAATAAGAATGATGATCCTAATGTTATATAATTTTCCATTGATTAAGCATATAAAGGATGTTTTCAAGAATACTAAATTTATACCATTCTTAACTAATTACACACTTTATTTACATCCATTTACAGGGACAAATGGGGGTGTGTCATTGGCAGGATGTATTGCCAGCATTATGGGAGGAGCCTGTGTATGTCTCGCCTACTTCCTCACACTAATACTAATGATCTCAGAGGAAGAACTAAAGAACGCCCCACCCCAGTGGATACTGATTCCAGTGGGCGGGATTTTGGGTTTAATGGGATCAATGATTGACTCCTTACTCGGAGCCACAATGCAATTCTCAGGTAAAGCTGAGAAGTGTGTTTCATTCATTCACCATATATATTTTACATTGATTGTGAAGGAAGCTTAAAGCTTGTTCAAAGCCACTCTCGATGACTGCTTCCTGGATACAAAACCAGTTATCTCGCAGGTTTGTGGGTTAGTCCCGGCTATTTTTCACCCCGCCTTACAGGGATTCGAACCCGGGACCCTTGGTATAAGAGGCAGACGCTCTGCCTCTGTACCAATGTTGCCTACAATTCGATTTCAACAGAATTTAAGACTTATTTATTGGTTATTGATTGCGCTTATTTTCCTTCCTTTTCATATCAATGTTAATTATAGTTGAATTGAATTTTTATGGCATTTTAACCCATTACCAAACATTACTGACATTTGACCAGTTTGTTGCAGAAAAATCTGGAAAATGTTGTGGGAAAAGGAAAAGCAATTTCTCCTTTTCGGACAATGTTTTGTGCCCTATCAGATGATTGCTTTTTAATTTCATCACATTTTGAAATTTCTGTTGTATTTCGTCACCAGAGTTGCACAGTACTTCTTCAAACAATACTCTTTCGCTGCTTTCTACATAAACATAAAGGTTGAATGATGAGAGACTAGCAGGTTAAAGTTGCAATATATTATTAACCTTTATAGTGCTGGAACCGATTTCATGCTTATGCAAACAGGTTAGATCCAGGCCAGCCGCCAAGTAAGTTTGCGGCTGGCCTGTGATTTAACCTGTTTGCTACTCTGAGTATCTTTTCTCATGAAAATTAAGCAGATATTTAAGGTTTTGGAAAGCAGATTACACAAAAATCGAATTTTTAGAAAATTCCTCAGCATTATAAGGGTTAAAGGTTTGAATAATTGTTTGTTCTTATATCGGTCTATCTATTTGGTTGTTAGCACAGATTATCCAAATACATGTAATGACAATCATAAAGATATAAACTGAAAGATAAAAAAATGAGAATGGTGGCTTAAGGAGGGTTTGCAAATTCCGAATCCGTTTGCTGTATTTTTGTGCACTTATTCCTTAGAATGATGGGTAACTTTCTTAAAATAGACTTTTGTGTTATCTGCTTTCCAAACCCTTAAATATCTTATTAATTTTGTTGAGGAAAGATACCCAGCATAGCAAACAGGTTTACAGGCCAGCCACAAATTTACTTGGCGGCTGGCCTGGATCTCACCTTTTTGCATAAGCATGCAGTCTGTTAAGGGATTATAAGGGATAATATTTTGCCACAGAAGGTATAATGGGGAACTTTCTGAATAAGTAACTGTACTGTTAATACCAGTATTGTAATTAAAATCTTTTTTTTTATTTTTTCAGGGTTGGATTTGAAGACTGGGCATGTTGTGAGTCAGCCTGGCACCGGAGTAGAACACATCGCAGGTTCCTATATCCTGGATAACCATGGGGTTAATGTTCTCGCAGCCTTGATAACAGGCTTCTTGTCACCCAAAGTTGCTCTAGTTACCTGGCAATATTTCTTGTGAACAATTAATTATTCATGAAATTTCGATATACCTCAATTTGATATGATTTGAAGTACTCTTGGGTGTTTTGCTTTTCAAGTGTTCCAGGAAGGCACTTTTAAAATTTATTGTTGGGATTTAAAAGACAGTTATAGTTAGTGTTTTTTGCTTCATGTGCGTCCATAACCAACCAAGTGAAATATGCCTGGCTGGGGGCGCAATTTCGATCATGTGTTCATGGAAAAGAGTGTTGGAAGTATTTGCTTTTTGTTGGATTTACATGCCTATCACATGCGAACTAAAACTTATTGTTGGAAAATGAGGAATTACCCATTTAAGTATTTAATTCCTTTTATCATTGATGGTTTTCATACCTACATTAAGGAGACCATTGAGAGATTATGATGATTTACAAGTCGTCTACAGACTCTTGCTGTTTGGGATGGTTACAAGTTTGTATTTTGGTATCAATTTGGACAACAGCTGAAGATAAGCCGGTTTGTAAAGAATGATTTCTTAATACTTATTCTGACAAATGCATCAGTGAAAAGTTTGTTTTGGATTGGTCTATTGGGATGTATTAGTTGGTATTTGTTTTTATAACTTATATTTTGATATGTTCATATATGATATCTGTCATTTCTTGAATAAATATGTTTTTCTTGTGAATATTCTGTTTATTGATATACCAGCATGCCATTGTTTGACTATGTTTTCAACCCTTAGAATGCTGTGTAATTTTCTTGAATGAGGATTCTGGGTACCGTTTTACTAAACAGTTTACGCTTAAGATTTGCTTAAGTCTAAAACAACAATTCCTCTTATTTCAATATTGGACGAAGCAATATTGCAAAGTGACACATCATTGGAATCGTCTCTCCGAGACGCTTCCAATGAAGTGCCACATTGCAACATTGTACTTTCATTGAAGATACTATCCATGTTTATCAATTATGACTTACGCAAACATTTTCCGTAAGTTGTTTAGTAAAACGGGCCCCTGGAGCTGTCTGCCTTTCAAAACCTTGAATATCTGCTTAATTTTGAAGAGGAAAGATACTCAGAGTAGCAAACAGGTTAGATCTAACCTGTTTGCATAAGCATGAATTCCATTCCAGCCCTATAAGGGTTAAGTTTACCCAAGGGGTAGTAAATCCAAGAGCCTAGTTGGTAATAGGCGGGGTTAACCTGACACCTGTTTTTTTTTTTTTTCATTTATGTACAGGGCTCACTCTTCAGCATTATTGAACATGTTTCCTGGATGACCTACCACTACCAGCACTAGGCTAGGAAAGGTGTCTTGCAAACTGTGTAAAGGGGAAAAGATTCATGGCACTCTGGATTCAGAGATAACTTCTTGAGAAGCCAAATGCAGACCAACTATTTGATTCTTAGGAACAACGCAAATCAATTAAGAGATGTTGAAAATGGCATTAAACCATTGTAAAAACCACCAAGTACAAGTAAATACTGTGACAATGTGTCAGCTTTACCTCCGCCATAAACTGACAGAGCTTACAGATTATCACAACTTCGCTTAGAACACCAGACACTGGAACCAGTATGTTACATATAAAAACTACCAATAACTGAAGAGAAACATTGGTAACACAAGTCCAAAGCAGCTTCTCAAATTGGCTTACATGTGCTTCTTAGGCTCTTCCTGGATGATTTTTCCATTGACAAGCACTGTGGTGCATAAGCAGAACAAATGACTTCTGTGAAAGCCTCTTGCCTCTATGTGACTTGGTACTGATTTGTACTGGATTAAAGACCAAAACACTCTTGTAGTCTTATGATTTTTTTTCATGCATTGTTTCATCTGCAATTGCTCTTAATTTGGAACAGTCACAAATTCTCACAAGATGTGGTAAAGGTAATAAAAATGTTTCTCTACAGTCGTAAGTGCAATGAACATTCTGGAGCAATCGAAGACCTATCCAGTGGATAGTGCTGTGAATGGCAATCCTGTGCTCCAACTCGATTTTCACTTAAAGCACCTGACGTGTCCCTAGGCATATCATCATTTATCTTCAGTGGTTTGTTCTTTAACACGGCTTCAACCATTCTTTCATATTTGTCATTTATCAGTTTGGATGGAAACAGACACTAATAAACTAGCCATGAGGGCTGCATAAGCAGGTAAATCCATCAGCACTCTGTAAGTCAGCCAGGGAACTTCATCTCATGAAAGTAGTTTTGATAGTTTTCCTGGTAGCTACAAATAAATAATCAGTGGTCTTTGTTGAAATAAAAGCCTTACTCCATTTTTTATAGTGTTTTTTTTTTTTATATGAGTTTTACATCACATCAGCATTATTTCAGTTATGTAGCGATGCCCGACTCTTAATGATGGAGGAAGACCCCATACTCAACTGCCCATAAGGGCCAGTCAAGGTGGGTAGAACCATTGGCATTCTGTAAGTCAGTAGGGAGACTGCCTCTCATGAAAATCTATAACCCTCTAAGGATTTTATAGCGTTTAATGCGCCGTATCAAGAACTTTGCGTAATGGCTTTAATGTATCCACCAGTACTATCCTAGACATGCCACTGGACACGTATTTATGGGAGAAAACCTTTTCATCCAACCAAGTGTTGGTGGGGCTCTAATCCAAGACTTCTGCCACCTTAACCACATGGGGCCCCCCCCTTACTCCATAACACCTCAATTTTGGAACATATCCGGAGGTCTTTATGGAATATTGTTACTGTCGGACAAATTGTTTGTTTACTTTCTATCACAATAGTTTCTACCTAATCCTATGAATGAAATGTATTTTTTTTTTCAGACTGATTTTTGACTTCTGCTGTTGCTTCCATTTTGGACCAGTCACACAGTTCTGTATAGTATGTGGGTTGAATTATTGCAATAAACAAAACCAAAGCCAGTAATTTTTTCCATGCTTTATTTCCACATCATAATCATAACTCAATTGGTAACATACGTCACATCAAATATCGTACGTCACATCAAATATCATACATCACATCAATTATCATACGTCACATCAATTATCATACGTCACATCAATTATCATTTGCAAACTCTATGGATTTTAGGAAGTATATGCACACATTTAATTGTAAAGGAAAGAAAGAGTGAATAACAATACTATATGTATTGGTTGCCAAAACCAAGCAGTAAATACTTTTTATATCATTTATATATATGGGTTTAACATCTTGTCAACATTATCAGTATGTTGGAATGTCTGACTCTAAAAAAGGAAAGAAAGAGTGAATAACAATACTATATGTATTGGTTGCCAAAACCAAGCAGTAAATACTTTTTATATCATTTATATATATGGGTTTAACATCTTGTCAACATTATCAGTATGTTGCAATGTCTGACTCTAAAAAAGGAAAGAAAGAGTGAATAACAATACTATATGTATTGGTTGCCAAAACCAAGCAGTAAATACTTTTTATATCATTTATATATATGGGTTTAACATCTTGTCAACATTATCAGTATGTTGCAATGTCTGACTCTAAATGATGGAGAAGTATGGAGGAGTAACCACACTCAACTGCCCATAAAGGCTGGTCAAGGCATATAAAAACATTGGTACTTGATAAGTCAGTTGGAATTTGAACCGACACGGAGAGGCGCTATGTGATTTCAATTTCTGTACTCTAACCACTATGTCACAGAGGCCCCTACTTTGTTTATCAATATATAAATAAAGTAGAAAAAAAAAGACAACAATTATCAAATTAAATGTCCAAAAAGCCTGAAATCAATCTTAAATTACATTCCATGTTATATTCAATTTAACCCTTATAGTGCTGGAACTGACTTCATGCATTATGCAAACAGGTTAGATCCAGGCCAGCTGCCAAGTAAATTGGCGGCTGGTCTGTGATCTAACCTGTTTGCTTCTCTAAGTATCTTTCTTTATCAAAATTAAGCAGATATTTGAGGTTTTGGAAACCGGATGACACAAAAATCTATATTTAGAAAGTTATCCAGCATTCTAAGGGTTAAACATAATAGATTAAACTAGTACTATGCAACGAGTCTGGAATCTATTTAGAATATACACCAATGAAATGTTAAAATGAATAAAGGTGCTTGTTCTTAGATGTGAATGAATTTTGAAGTTTAAAATCTTTCACTTTAAAACTCCACAACAGCTATTCTGTAATATGCATACTTAAGAATATTTCATTGGAGGCAAAACTAGATGGTTTCAATTCTTGCATGTGTGTATACAGAGATAAAACGTGTAGTTTTATCCAAAAGTATGACATGATTTTTGAGATCAAGATAGCATATAAACTGTCAATACTAGGAGCAATCAAGGTTTCCTGAATTGATCATGTTTTCATTTACTACTTTTAGTTATATATCTAGAGCAATCAAGGTTTCCTGAATTAATCATGTTTTCATTACTACTTTTAGTTATATATCTAGGAGCAATCAAGGTTTCCTGAATTAATCATGTTTTCATTTACTACTTTTAGTTATATATCTAGGAGCAATCAAGGTTTCCTGAATTAATCATGTTTTCATTTACTACTTTTAGTTATATATCTAGGAGCAATCAAGGTTTCCTGAATTAACCATACTTCCATTTACTACTTTAACCCTCCCCAAACAATAACGACATTTGACCATTTTGTTACAGACCATTTTTGAAAACATTGTGGGAAAAGGAGAAATTGCTCATAATGAGCAATTTTTCCTTTTTCCATCAATGTTTTCTGCCTTTTCAGAAGATTATTTTCCAATTTCATCACATTTTGAAATCTTGTCTGCAAACTCTATCAATTTGGGACAGTCGAAAATTTGTTGTTTGGAAAAGGGTTAAGTTGTATATCAAAAAGCAATTCAAAAACTGCATTGTTTCAACGACATTTTATCTTGACTTTAATTATTTTTTCTTCTGTGAACATTTCCCTTTAAATCAACCGGTAACAATGCTTATTTAAAACATAAGCAGTCACATCAAAGAGGCATTATAACGAGCAGTACATGTTTTTCTACATTTGAACATTTAATCCTATTTTGATGGTACATGTACTTGCTAAAATAATCTCTACAACACAGAGTTGAATGAGTACCAACCATAAAGGTTTTTGAGAAGAAATGAACAAGTTAGCAACAGAAAAACACCTAACCATTAACTAACAAAGAATGTATAACATACCAACACAAACAGAAATTATCTTTCTATGCAATAATATATAGGTTTTTGATAGAAATGAACAAGTTAGCAACAGAAAAACACCTAACCATTAACTAACAAAGAATGTATAACATACCAACACAAACAGAAATTATCTTTCTATGCAATAATATATTGGTTTTTGATAGAAATGAACAAGTTAGCAATGGAAAAACACCTACCGGTAACCATTAACTATCAAAGAACTTATGACATACAAACAGAAATTATCTTTCTATGCAATATCATTAAAACCCCCATTGTGTAAAAAAATACTTAAAATTACAATGACATGTTACATGACAATATTGTGTTTTCTTTCAAGATACTATCCTTGTTTATCAGTTTTGACTTATGCTAATTTTTTACCTTAAGTTCTTAGGTAAAATGGTACCAAGATATCTTGAGAAACCACTGTGACAAAGGGTAAATAGTTTATAGGGAAAATACATCCTTTTGCAACAATGATTTCTACTAAATATCATAAACAAAATGCATTATGAGGGGAATTTGTGTTACCCCAATCAGATTAAACCATAGTTTCATCAGCTTTATCAAGACTAAAACAAATTAATGAAGGACTAACTAAAAGTTGCCTTCTGTTTTTGATATGGGCATGTGCAAGGGTCATCCCGAATCGACCTTTTCAGATGACCACAGAACGAGGGTTCAATGCAAGACTATAGTAAGTGCTTCATAAACATGAAGCACTTACTATAGTCTTTCATTGAACCCTCAAGATGCAATCTTTTCTGCTATCCACCAGATAACTTATAATCTTTATCATGTAGCATAAAATGTCCACCTTCCCAAATATTCATAATATGCATAGACTTATGTGAATCGAATTTCCAATGCGATTAACAACAATTCAAAATACACTTAAATTTAGTAACGGAGAAGTGACCTTTACACAGAATAGTGCAAATTTTCTAACTAAATTCATGTAAATGTTATTATACAGCTCTTCTTTGAAAAAAAAATATAACCAGACACTGTCCAAAAGACTTGACCCATTACTAAACAATTACATCATTTGACCAGTTTGTTGCATACGACTCTGAAAAACATTTTAAGACAAGGAGGAATAATGAGCAATTTCTCCTTTTCCCACAATGTTTTCTGCCCTATTAGAAAACTGTTTTTCAACTTCATCACATTTTGAAATGTCTTTGCAAACTCTTTCAATTTGGGATAGTCGAAAATTTAGCTTGGTGAAGGGTTAATCAAGTTTTTCGCCACCTCTTGAAAACCGCATTTGACGACCACGGGTCTTCATTTTGCCAGAATTGGTCACATCATCATTGTTGGACATTAATGCGGGACTTTGACCTTTGTTTGACCTTGTCATTGGGGTACCTTCCTTATTGATGGTTATCTCCTGTTTTCTGCTTTGCCTTGTTTGAGAGTCTTTAACATCAACTTGTTTTTTTCTTCCGGGAATTTTTTTGGCTGACATTTGATTAGGTTTGGAAATTGCATCATCCATGTTGTCAGCCATTTTTTCACTTATTGACACACCTTTCTTTTCGTTTGGCGTCTTATCCTTTGGTGCCTGGATATTACCCTTTGCGTCAACAGTTTTGCAACTAGAGTTTGGTGTCATGTGTATTTGTTTAACAAGTCTCATTACGGCAGCGACACTTGTATCTTTCCCAAATCCGGCCTTTGTAGGGTTAACTAGGCTACTTAGGGTTGTACCATTATTTGCTCCTTTTCTGGCACTGTTAGGATTGGCAGGCACCTGTTCGCTTGTATTACATGCAGTGTCCCTGGTAGTTGGTTTGTTTGTGTTGGAGTCGCCAGATTCTGTTGCCAAAGGTACACCTTTCTTTACAGAATTTCTTGTACTTTTAACAATTGAATTTGTATCAGGAAGGTTTTGGGCCATTTCTTTTGGACCATCCTTTGTTTTAATGTTTTTATCCTCCAACTTTCTGGGAGTAACGGTGATTATGATTTCACCCTCACTGTTGTGTGAAATCTTTTTCGCATAGAAAATTTCATCAATCGCTTCTGCAGATGGTTCTGTATCCCCAGTAATAACCATGTCTTCTTCTCCATCTTCAATACCACCATCACTATTTTTTTCAGTTATCTTCGCGGATATAATTACATCTACCTTACTATTGTTATCATTATTGATGGCTGAATCAGCAGAATTCTCAACAATTTTACTCACAGTTGTAGAAGAAACATTTTTTCCATTTGGTACTGAGCTTTCTACCTGACCTTTTCCTTGCATTGCAACATTTGGTACCTTGCCTGTATTCGAAGAACTAGAACCTGCTGGTAGAACAACATATTTTTCAAGAGCATTTTTGGAGGAAGAAGAACCTTCGATCTTTTTAATGGCCATTCCTGGAGTTAGTGATACACATGGTATATTGACCATTGTGACAGCTTTGGGTTTATTACTTCCCTGTTCTGCACTAGAACTATCATTTCCTTCTATTTCTGGTTGTTTCGTGGAATCTGAACCATTTCTTGATGATGATGCTTGATTCACCACCCTTCTTAATTCCTTCCCACTTGTTCCAACTTTATCATTACTGTTTGCATCTGGTTCTATATTAGTTGTGTTTTCACCTTCATTCAAGTTGTTACTATCATCATCATTTGTGACTTTCTTACTGGCAGATTCGGGTGTTGATGGAGTTGGTTGAATGCTGGCATCAGAGGTCTTCACAGGTGTTGTTGGAGCATTAGATGGATTGATAGTTGTTTGCACACGATTCTGATTCAAAGTGATTGGCACACCAGTTGGATTTCCTGCCATTCCTAAAACTGTTGGGTTGGCAGCCTGGTTACCAATAACAATCCCTCGATTTTGTCCATTGACAACCATGGGCATACCAAATGCAGGCACTAGTCCATAGGGAGTGTTTGTGTATACAATATTGTTTATTGCAATGAGACCCCCTGTTATGCCTGCAGTGTTTATTACAGGTCCTGTATTAGCTTGATTGTTCATATTAACATTGAAACCACCTGGAGGAAATGTGATTGTGTCGCCTACTGTTAAACTCCTATTTGAAACAGTCGGGGTTTTGGTTTGTGCAGATACTCCAGTATTTCCTATGAGGGCAGAACTACCTTCATTGACATTTGTAACTTTACTAGCCAATTTCTTGGAAAGGCACTCAGCTACCGATTGGGAAATTTTAGCTACTGCTTGATTGACATTGGGTTTGGTGTTGGGTACAATTTCCACATCACACATGCCATCCTCAGATTCACTTGAACACAAATCTGTCGGTTCATCTCTACCGTCTGAATATGCATGCTCTGTTTTTAACTTTTTGTTTGGTCCTATTTCATCTATTTCAAAGTTCTCTATGTCTATTACAAATTTCTCAGGTTGGGAAGCTTTTTGCTTATAACTCATTTCTATTTCCGCAAGTTTGATCTTATCCTTCTCATATTTCTTGAGCTCTGCATTCTGAGCTCTAATCTCCTGTTTAATATTGGACTGTATGTCCACAGACTTTTTGTCTTTAACGGGTGTCTTCTTCAAATTTTTCAGAGGGTTCATTTTAACATTTAACTTCCTCACTATCTCTTCCTTTGGGACATACCGCTTACATTTCACCTTAATCATGTCTCTTTGTGCTTTCTCCTTATACTGTTGTCGTTTTTCATTGAGTTCAGCCGAGATTGTTGTATTACTTTCTGGTATGACAGGGGACTCATCTTCATCTCGTTCACCTTGTTGTTGTTGTCTGCTTTGTTGTTCACTTTGTTGTTGTTGTTCCCCTTGTTTTTGTTGTTGTTGACCTTTCTCCTCTGCAAACATTTTCTTGTCCACTAGATATATTTGCTCACCGGTTTCATCATTTTCCTGATAGATGACAATCTCTGAGGAGTCATAATCTTTTGGCAGCTCAACTTCAGTGACTTTGTCATCCTGGTCCATAATCACGATCTTGGTAGGGGGTTCTTCTGTGGAGAGGGGGAATAAAATCATTGGATTAACCCATTACAAAACAATAAAGACATTTAACAACTTTGTTGCAGAAAACTCTTTAATTGGTCACATTGAGCAATTTATTCTTTTGTCACAGTTTTTTTTTTTATCTTTCTTAAATGGTAACCATTAAGTGAGGGCTTAAAGTGCCTATTGTCAATTACCCTAGACTGGATATTTGATGAACAGACCAAGCTTCTAACACTATATAGGTTTCCATATTTTGAAACTAGTGAGCAAAAACTGTTAAAGGACAAATACAATACAGTCGAGCCTCATTTATCCAGACACTTTCATTCCAAGGAGTAATGTCCGTATAAATGAATGATACGGAATAAAGAATCGGCAAGTTTCCATTGAAATATTTACCTATACACTGTATATCATAATAATAACTATGAAGTAAAAAATATGTAGCAGTTGAAAATGATTGCCAGGCATTGTCTCCTGATCACTGTCTATGCAGCAAATTAGCACCTTTTACAAACTTGACTTTCTGCATGCAACTCCTATTATAAGTAGGTACGACCAGTTAACTGACATTATGACATATTTACAAACAATCAACACCTGACAGTACACTACACAGGGTGACATTTTATGATCAAGCATACATGCAAGTTAACAAAAGGTGTGAATGTCAGATAACCGTAACGTCAATTAACGTAGATTACCACAAAAAAACATAACCATGATACTAGTTTCTGGATAAGCCGTACACATATACTATTAAAAGTTAGGTTTGGTTCACAAATTGAAATGTCCGATTCCTGAACTTGGATTTCCGGATTAAACAGTACAGTTAATGAAGGTAAAGACTGTCCCCTACATATTCTGTCCAGATGGCAAATATTCTGGATTAACGACGACTGTATTATGTTTAGCAAAAAATGTGATCTTCTCCCAATGCCTTTAGCAAAAAAGCAAAAAACAAAATGTTTTCTTCAATCCTTTAGCTACCAGATGACCCCGCACAATTCAAGCACTCATTTTATTGAAAAAATGTATTGAGTGGTCCAAATTATAGTAAAACAGCATGGCAATAGTTCAGATATCCAACATTAATCATGAATTCAACAGAATACTTGTATGTTTTAACCAGATAGTCTTTCTTATCATCTCCTAAAATGGAATTTGTTAGGTGTTTAATGCCACATGAATTTTTCAGTTATGTAACAGCATTCCCGAATCAACTAGAATTAGGCTAGGGGTCTGAAGTGACTTGCCACAGGTCGATCCCACAAAACTAAAGGTGTCAGTTGGGATCGAACCTGGGACATCTGAGTTCTAAGTCTGCCAACTTAACTACTGGGCCATGCAGGAACCAACTTGCCATGGAATCATTTTTCACATATTGAAATAATCTTGCTCAACAGCAATGATAGAACCTTACATCTCACTTTAAATGAATGAATGCAATTTTTAAGGCGCATTGACAGACATCTCACTGGGAAAAAAAAAAAAAATTATCTTCTTTTTAAATTCAAAAGTTCAAATTCTATATGTGTTATAAAAGAGGACTACAGTCGAGTGACTGAATACTCTCACTCAGCAGTCGCTTGGCCTCTCTCTTTTCTGCCTTTTCTCAACTGAAAGAGATAACAATATCTTACCAGACTGAAAGAGATAACAATATCTTACCAGACTGAACGAGATAACAATACCTTACCAGACTGAACGAGATAACAATATCTTACCAGAAGTACTTGTTGAAGCAATCCCAGTTTCCATATTGACGGGTGTGGCAGTATACTTATGATCATCGTCCTGTCCAATATTTCCCACCTCAGTCACTGTTGTTGACGTCGGTGCAGCTCGTTTCCTATTCAGAGGGATAACATCGCACAGAAGCTGGCCAGCTTTCACGCAGTTAACCAGTTTACGCAGGTGAGTGTTTAAATCCCTCAGTCGAAAGAGATCATTCATTTCATATATGGACTGTAAGAGCTCCTCTAGTAAAGCCTGACAATCACTCTGTTTCTTAAACTGTAAATCTGAGAATCCGTCCGCATCCTTGTTGCCCGCCGCTGTAGCCCCTGGAGGAGCTTTTAGAGGGGAGGAGTCTAATTTGGAACCAGTTTTCGACGGGGTTGTTGGAATGGTCTGGAAGACATCCATATTCTCTATTAGAGTGCTGTATGGGGTCTCTACAAAACTTTCTGCTTCTGCTATCAGTGACATGGTGGCGCTGGCGTCAAATTTCTTCTTCTTCTCCTCAATACGGGTGGATATATCTCTACAATATACATACAATACTAACCCATTACCAAACAATAACGAAATTCAACTACTTCGTTGCAGAAAACTTTGAAAAACACTGTGGGAAATGGACAAATTCTCTTAATGAGCAATTTCTCCTTTCCCACAATGTTTTCTGCACTACCAGAAGGTTATTTCTCAATTTCATCACATTTTGAAATGTCATCTGCAAAATCTTTTAATTTGGGGCAGTTGAATATTTGATGTTTGGTAAAGGGTTAATACAGAGCATAGAACATGTTGTGGATGTGATAAAACTTGATGTTCTCATCTATAACGGCTTTCTTTTCTTGTTAATTTAAAAGAGGCCTAATTTGTTAAAGAACTTTTGCGAAAGTTAGTTTTGTTTGTAGGGGTTTAACCCCATAATAACAATATTTCAGTTATGTGACCGGTTACAAGATCTACCACCAATAGGCTAGGACTCTGAAGTGCCTTGCAAAAGGTCACTCCGAAGAAACCAGAGGTGTCAGTAGGGCTCGAACCTGGGAAACTGCATGCATTAAAGGAACTTTAATTTGGGAAGAATCATTTTATGGTCCATATTACATAACATGTAAAAACCTGTCTACGTTTCAACACTCAACTCGGTTAAGGCTCAAATCATCAACCTTTCATGAACAAATATCGTATAACTAACGTTCGAGCATGCCAAAATAAGAAATTCAACAAATTTGTCTGTCTAAATGGGTTTCAATATCTTGTCAACAGTATTTCAGTTGCAATTCCCCACCCTTAATGATGGAGGAAGAATCCATACTCAACTGTCCATAAAAACAGATCAAGCCAGGTAGAACCTTCGTCATTCCATAAGTCAGTTGAGAGAATAATACCTCTCTTGAAAAACCAAAAGTGCTGTCACCAGAATTTGACCCATGCGGAGAGGGGCCATGTGATTCAAAGTTCTGTGCTCTAACCACAAGGCAACAGATGCCCCCAAAATTAGATAAAATAATGAAAGGATTCTTACTTGTATAGTGAAGGTCTTGAGATAAATTCTACTGGCTCACCAACCTGTAGAAAAAACAACCGTTCATCATGGCACAACATAAACCCTTGAAATGCTGGATAATTTTTAAAAATAAAATTTTGTGTCATCTGCTTTCTAAAACCTTAAGTATCTGCTTAATTTTGATGAGGAAATACACCCAGAGTAGAAAATAGGTTAAATTACAGGTCAGTGGCCAATTTACTTGTTGTTGGGTCTCTGACCCAGAACCCCCAAGTTGTAAGTCCACAAACTTAACCACTGGGCAATGCAGGACCCCTGGCACTAGAGCAAGACCCAGAAAGTCTTGGGTACTTTTTTACTAAACACTTAACGCTTAAGATTTATGTAAGTCAAAAAAAGCATTTATCTTATTTTTCAAAAATGGGCAAGACCCTTCCAATGACATGTCACATTGCAATATTGTACTTTCATTTAGGATACTTTTCATGTTTATCAGTTTGATATACGAAATTATTTTCCCTGAGTTGATTTGTAAAGTGGTATAACCTAGAGGCCTATGGCCTTGGTGGCACAAAAAAGAGGAGCATAAGGATCCAGACTTAGACACTATAGCCGCCTAATGTCTACCCCTGCTGTTGAGGAATTAATAACAAGATCAAGTCAAGTTAGCAATGTCAAGTAAATTTGTTGATTTGTATGGTGTTTAACACCGTTACAACAATTTTTCAGTAATGTAACGGCTTTCCTGGATCCACCAGTACTAGGCTAGGGCTCTGAAGTGACTTGCAAAAGGTCACTCTCACGAAGCTTGAGGTGTTGGTGAAGCTGGAACCCACGATCCCCGAGTCCTAAGTCTGCCACCTTAACCCCTGGGCCATGCAGGACCCACGCAGGACCCCATATCAAGTATAAGGCACCTTGTAATTCATGCCTAAAATGGCACTGAAGACAAATGAAAGAAAATAAATACACCTACATCTTGAACGATCTCCTTTGGATCCAGCCCTGCATCGTACATCAGATTCATGAGGGTCTGGTTGGAGGGCCTGTAGCGTTTATTGAATGGTCCTGGCATAGAAACCTCGTCAAAATTGTGCTTCAGATACATCTTAAGGTGACGTCTCATCTCCGAGAGGCTACGTACACCCTCCTGAACAAGATCTGTAATCTCGGTCTTGATTCTCTCATCCAGGTACACATGTCCATTGGCCTGTTATAATGGAAAATCAAACAGGCGTGTCCAAAGACTGTGACTGTTGACTTCATCACAGTTTTCTTCATCATGGAAATCGCCCATAATAATGTTTTATTGGTAAACAAACGAATGTACTAATAGCCTATGACTTAACCCTTTTAGTGCTAGACCTCACGATTATGCAAACAGGTAAGATTCAGGCCAGCCTAAGTGCTGGCCTGTGATCTAACCTGTTTGCTACTCTTGTTATCCTTCTTCATCAACATTGATCAGATATTTGAAGTTTGGGAAAGCAGACAACACAAAAATCTATTGTAAAACATTACCCAGCATTCCAAGGGTTATGCAGAGTTCATGGAACACATGTCTATAGGCTTGTTTTAATGAAAAACAAACAAATGTATCAAAAGAAAAATGGAAAACAAAAAAAATGCCTTTAGAGACACACAACAAATGTGTTTATAGACTGTGACTGAAACAGGGTTTAATATGTCAAGAAAGATGCAATTGTTCTGTTCTATTGCATACAAAAATATGTGTTGATAGGCTAAGATACATACAGTTTACTTTGTCAAGAAACACATGCCTATGAAAACAAACAAAGATATTCAGACAAAAAAAATATTAATGACTTTCTTATGCTATTTGGCATAAAAAGCAGCATTTTTTCCCCTTCTTTATTTGGGTCCGGTAAAAGGACCCTTTCCCAATCAAATCTAGGTAACATTTTTCCCAAATTCAATGATTTTTCAGAACCTTAGTTCTCTAATTAACATTTGAGTTGTTAGAATTCGTTTAGCTTTTAAAATCCCCTCAGATTATTTACAAAGGCAGACTCTTGACTCAAAGCACGTATTGACAAAGTTACTGTAGTCTTTCTACAGTGTCAATAATTCAAGTTTCAAAGAAGAAATAAGTTACTTATGAAGAGCTTTATATTAATTGAAAACAAATCCCAAAATTTCCAATTATAAGAAAAACGAAGCCAAACCACATAAATTTTCCCAATTGCCTCTGAAATGGACATTGGTGGAAAAAAAACCGCTGATAAGTATGTCAGTTTGTATCTAAGTTAGCCCTTTCAGGGATGGCTAGATCTGATTGTTTATTTACTTGTCCGAAAATGCCAAATTTTATTCTGTCCATATAATGGTAACATTGAAAGTTCTAGTACATATCAACTTGTACATTAACCCATTACCAAACAATAACATCATTTGACCACTTTGTTGTAGACGACTCTGGAAAACATTGTGGGAAAAGGAGAAATTGCTCTTAAAGAGCAATTTCTCCTTTTCCCACAATGTTTTCTGCCCTATCAGAAGAATATTTTTCAATTTCATCACTTTTGCAAACATTTTCAATTTCGGACAGTCAAACAGTGGCAATTGGTAAAGGGTTAAGGCCTTTGGATAAGCTGAACTGTATGTATGATTCATTCTGTCACCCCTGCCTTTCCTGACCAGAGATAAAAATTCAATATATTGCTTACCTCTCTAACATGATGACCACAATGTTCTTCTCCAACGGGGAACGCATAAGCTACGACTCTCTCGTATTCCGCTGTCCTGTTAATCAGATCTTCTCGTAAACGATCCAAAATCTGGGCTCTCACTTGCTTCTGTTGCAAGTCCTTGTCAATCTAAAGTAAGGCAAATCAAGAGTTTTGAGATGGTTTTATCTCAAAAAGTTGCAAACAGGGCTTTTTTCCCCTTGAATTAGGAAGAGGCCCAAGCCTATTTATTTCGAGAAGTTTTATTGCAGAAATTGTTGAATTTTGAGACCAATAAGCTGGTGTCACTGAATTTTTGGCAAAACTGCATGATTTTAAAGAATTTCAAAATTGGGAGGAGCCTTTTATAGGCCCTTGTTATATAAGACAAAACGTCCTGGCAAATAAGAGACATAGTAATCTACCTCTCTCTTTCGTTTTTTCTAAACACTTTATTGTTGGTACTAAAAAAAAATCATCTCATTGAGATTTTTCTAATGAGTATCCAGCCAAGGGTTTTGTAAAAAAGAAAAAAAGGATAAAAATTGGATATTAACATTACATCAATAGTATCTAAATCATTCTACCAAGCCATAGGACTATTAGGAGGAACCCAAACCCTGTTTCCTTAAGTTATTAGTTCAGGGCTCACGCTGTCGGTCGCCAAATGCGCCAAATGCGAATATTATTTCATTCTGGCGAAAGATTTCACGATTTGGCGAATTTGCTTGGCAATTGTTTTTTTCATTCAACTTTACCATATTTCCACCTGTCCGGACATTACAGACAGTTATATCTTTTGACACACTTAACAGTATCTCCGAAAACCTCAAATTAATCCGCTAATTGTTATAACCGTGTCAAACAATACCTGAGGCATTAATCGGGTCTTCATTATGTGTAAACAACTCGGCACACTTGATTGGTAGACTAGATGCAGTTGTTCCACGAAAACCGATTACTATTTACCGCATTCCGTCCAGTGTTTTATGATGCATGGTAGAATGCAAGAATTTAAAGAGGGTTAATTTGTAAAGTATTTTGATATTGACAGTTCGCTTCCTTCGTTGATGCAACAGTACTATTCAAATTGCGATCCTCTATTATTAATCATTCAAATCATCAAACCGGAGTCTTGACGAGAGAAAAAACAAATAGACCTAAGATCATGTTTACTTTCCATTTATCTATCAGACATATCTAAAATAAATAACAAAACTGAGAATTCAGAAATGTATAGTCTTCAATATGATTTGATGTTATCTGAGATAAAAGATTCATTTTGATTTTGTCACTCAAAGAGTAGCCTTTAGTTATACCATATTTGGTTGAAATTTGTTCGGAAGGGGAAGGGAATGTCTTGGGGTTTTTTTTGGTTTTTTTTTAACATAATATTTTTATTGGCATTACACATTACATATTTATGACATTACAATTTTATTAAAAATGGTGAAACATAACAAACAGAAATAATTTACCAAGAGGATTTAACACATATGTACATATAACATGAAAAGTGTTTAAAATAAAGAAATTTTAATTGGTGCCATTTGCTCAGAATTTGGCTCCTACTTCTTTAATTTGGCTCCTATTTTTGTCATTTGGCGAATGTGCTGGCGCAGACTTTTTTCCGGCCAGGGTGAGCCCTGTAGTTCTAATGGTTGGTTAAAAGCATCTCACTTCTATTCACACACCCATAGCAAAGTTTTTTTTATAAAGCCATTATGTTCAATCGTACTATTCAATTAATATATAAGCAAATACTGCAAATCTTGAGTAATTTGAAGGTCCTTGTTATCAGTGGAGAAAATTTGAAAGTAAAATTTGAATGTCTTTGAAAGAATAAAATTTTTGTATTGCTATTTAATATATAATTAAAAGAAGCTCTTGAAAGCATGATTTATCCAGTTTATGTCCATTTATCTGAGTGTAAAGTTTATATTTGGTAGATCTAATAATCAATGTCACATTTTTGGATTAAAATACACATAACTTCACTGAATACACACTTTAAAGAATAAACAAAACATCTAGTTTTGCTTCTAATGTCTGTTCTTCAGTGTGTATCATATAACATTACAGCAGTGTCTGTTCTTCAGTGTGTATTATATAACATAACAGCAGTGTCTATTCTTCAGTGTGTATCATATAACATTACAGCAGTGTCTGTTCTTCAGTGTGTATCATATAACATTACAGCAGTGTCTGTTCTTCAGTGTGTATCATATAACATTACAGCAGTGTCTATTCTTCAGTGTGTATCATATAAAATTACAACAGTGTCTATTCTTCAGTGTGTATCATATAACATTACAGCAGTGTCTATTCTTCAGTGTGTATCATATAAAATTACAACAGTGTCTGTTCTTCAGTGTGTATTATATAAAATTACAGCAGTGTCTGTTCTTCAGTGTGTATCATATAACATTACAGCAGTGTCTATTCTTCAGTGTGTATCATATAAAATTACAACAGTGTCTGTTCTTCAGTGTGTATCATATAACATTACAGCAGTGTCTGTTCTTCAGTGTGTATTATATAACATTACAACAGTGTCTATTCTTCAGTGTGTATCATATAACATTACAACAGTGTCTGTTCTTCAGTGTGTATCATATAACATAACAGCAGTGTCTATTCTTCAGTGTGTATCATATAACATTACAGCAGTGTCTATTCTTCAGTGTGTATCATATAACATTACAGCAGTGTCTATTCTTCAGTGTGTATCATATAACATTACAGCAGTGTCTATTCTTCAGTGTGTATCATATAAAATTACAACAGTGTCTATTCTTCAGTGCGTATCATGTAACATTACAGCAGTGTCTGTTCTTCAGTGTGTATCATATAACATTACAGCAGTGTCTGTTTTTCAGTGTGTATCATATAAAATTACAGCAGTGTCTATTCTTCAGTGTGTATCATATAACATTACAGCAGTGTCTATTCTTCAGTGTGTATCATATAACATTACAGCAGTGTCTGTTCTTCAGTGTGTATCATATAACATTACAACAGTGTCTATTCTTCAGTGTGTATCATATAACATTACAGCAGTGTCTATTCTTCAGTGTGTATCATATAACATTACAGCAGTGTCTATTCTTCAGTGTGTATCATATAACATTACAACAGTGTCTATTCTTCAGTGTGTATCATATAACATTAAAGCAGTGTCTATTCTTCAGTGTGTATCATATAACATTACAGCAGTGTCTATTCTTCAGTGTGTATCATATAAAATTACAGCAGTGTCTATTCTTCAATGTGTATCATATAACATTACAGCAGTGTCTGTTCTTCAGTGTGTATTATATAACTTTACAGCAGTGTCTATTCTTCAGTGTGTATTATATAACATTACAGCAGTGTCTATTCTTCAGTGTGTATCATATAACATTACAGCAGTGTCTGTTCTTCAGTGTGTATCATATAACATTACAGCAGTGTCTGTTCTTCAGTGTGTATCATATAACATTACAGCAGTGTCTATTCTTCAGTGTGTATCATATAACATTACAGCAGTGTCTATTCTTCAGTGTGTATCATATAACATTACAGCAGTGTCTATTCTTCAGTGTGTATCATATAACATTACAGCAGTGTCTGTTCTTCAGTGTGTATCATATAACATTACAGCAGTGTCTATTCTTCAGTGTGTATCATATAACATTACAGCAGTGTCTATTCTTCAGTGTGTATTATATAACATTACAGCAGTGTCTATTCTTCAGTGTGTATTATATAACATTACAGCAGTGTCTATTCTTCAGTGTGTATCATATAACATTACAGCAGTGTCTATTCTTCAGTGTGTATCATATAACATTACAGCAGTGTCTATTCTTCAGTGTGTATCATATAACATTACAGCAGTGTCTATTCTTCAGTGTGTATCATATAACATTACAGCAGTGTCTATTCTTCAGTGTGTATTATATAACATTACAGCAGTGTCTGTTCTTCAGTGTGTATTATATAACATTACAGCAGTGTCTATTCTTCAGTGTGTATCATATAACATTACAGCAGTGTCTATTCTTCAGTGTGTATCATATAACATTACAGCAGTGTCTATTCTTCAGTGTGTATCATATAACATTACAGCAGTGTCTATTCTTCAGTGTGTATCATATAACATAACAGCAGTTTTAAAGAAATTTCCTCACATCTGTGAACAAGAACCTTGAACCCTTTACCAAACAGCAAATTTTCGACTGTCCCAAATTGAAAGAGTTTGCAGACGACATTTCAAAATGTGATGAAATTGAAAAAATAATCATCTGATAGGGATAGGACAGAAAACATTGCGCAAAAGGAGAAATTGCTCGTTCAGGGCAATTTCTCCTTTTCCCACAACATTTTCCAGAGTCGTCTGCAACAAACTGGTCAAATGTCATGATTGTTTGGTAATGGATTAATATAAAGTACTATATGACAAAAAGTCCAACCTACCCTATATCCGGGAAACAGAGCGATCTCTTTGAATGTACACCTGGCTGTGCACATCACCATTCCTTCCTTGCTCATATGCTTTCTTTGTCGAGGTGTGAACGGGATTACAAACTTGTTTTGATACTCCACCCCATGGGAACAGTCAAAATGCTTGGTTTGTAGCACGATAAATGGAACGCTGTCGGTGCTAACTTTACATCGTAGATCTGCCTCCGAGGATGTGTAGATGTTCTTGTTTCGACCAACATCGTATACATCTGTGAATTAAAGCATCATTGAATAATAAGGACATTTCAGTGGTGTCAATAATCCTGTTCGTATCTTTGCCTATGACAGACAGGTATAGCCTGATACATTATGTGCATTTCTCCTTCACCAAACATTTCAATAAACAAGGCGTTTTTAAGTTAAAGAACAGGGGCCTATATAAGGCATCTTCCCAATAGGAATCTTCAATAAAATCATGCAATTTTCCCAAAGGATTTCAGTCACATCAGCTTATCATTCAACAATTTGATTAATTAAACTTTCCAAATCAACAGGCCTAGGCTTCTTCCCAATTCATAGGAAAAAAGTCCCGATACAGACAAACTTCTTTCATGTGACCAATCAGTAACAGGAGCTTTCTGAATGACTGGCTCCTCTATTAAGCTGTCAGTTGTCTTAAACACCATATTTCTGTTTCCTTAATGTAAACTAGGGTGGCTTAAAACAACATTGACTCAGACTGTATACCAAAATGAGGACTTTGTCATGGAGAACAATATTTCTAAGTCAATCACATAATGATTCCCCCTCCCCCCAGTTTGGTGTGATATGGAGTGATATGGATCTAACACTGATTTCAGAAATATTGTATTAATACAATTCATCATTTATATCAGAAAAATATGATTTATAACCTTTCAACATAAAAATATGATTTATAACCTTTCAACATAAAAATATGATTTATAACCTTTCGACATAAAAATGATTTATAACCTTTCAACATAAAAATATGATTTATGACCTTTCAACATAAAAATATGATTTATAACCTTTCAACATTAAAATATGATTTATGACCTTTCAACATAAAAATATGATTTATAACCTTTCAACATAAAAATATGATTTATAACCTTTCAACATAAAATTATGATTTATGACCTTTCAACATAAAAATATGATTTATGACCTTTCAACATAAAAATATGCTTTATGACCTTTCAACATAAAAATATGATTCATGACCTTTCAACATAAAAATATGATTTATGACCTTTCAACATAAAAATATGATTTATAACCTTTCAACATAAAAATATGATTTATGACCTTTCAACATAAAAATATGATTTATGACCTTTCAACAGTTATTATGTTCATTGATACATTACCTTTCAGCAGAAAAAATATGATTTATTATCTCAACAGAAAAATATGATTTAATACATTTCAACAGAAAAATTAGCTTTCAACAGTTAGAATGATCTACATTGTACTGGTATTACAAGTTTTAATCATACTTTCAATATGGGCAATTTAATCACCATACCCAGCTATAATAAACAGGCTTACCGATCATTCCAAAAGAATCAAAGTTACTGTCCCCTAAGTATGAAGTGTTTGTTTCTTGTTCAAGCTCCGCCATACGCTGTAGCGGCTCGAACATGTCAAATGTATATCCCTTCACTCTCTCCAAGTTCCTGCAAGGTTTGTACAAAAAACGTACAGAGCCCCTCTTTTTTTTATATACATTGGTTTTAACTGGGTTATTTTCTAAATAAAGATTTGTGTGTCCTCTTTTAAAGTTTAGAGAAAAGATAATTAATGAACAGATAAGTTGTGTATTTTACACTTCGAATGCTGGGTGATTTTCTAAAACAATTGATATTTGTGTCATCTGCTTTCCAAAACCTTAAATATCCTGGCTTAATTTTGATGAGGAGAGATACTAAGAGTAGCAAACAGGTTGGATCACAGACAAGCCTCCAATTTACTTGGTGGTTGGCCTGGATCTGACCTGCTTGCATAAGCATGAAGTCGGTTCCAGCACTTTACGGTGCTTTTTTAGAGTACAAATTGGAAAAACCTTTACATCTTAACTGACAAAACAAACAGTTTGACTTGAGACATACATGATATTAATACTCTTCAAATACATAGGATCTTTTAAGTAGATATTTCTATAGAGGCAGAAATTAGACTTGTGTATTGTGATGCAGCACTATGATACTATATAAGCTGTATCAACAATTTATCAGTTATGCAATGGCCTTCCTGGATCCACAAGTACTAATCTCGGGCTCTGAAGTAACTTGCCAAAGGTCACTCCCAAAAAAGCAGACGTCGGTGGGGCTCGAACCTAGGACCCTTGAGTTCTAAGTCTGAAACTTAACCACTGGGCCATGCATGACCCTATATGACATTGTGATATTACTTTACTGAGTCATGCTTCCTAGGTATTCTGCTGGTACTGGGTTTGAAGGTAGTTTCTTGCCACACGCACACAGCTTAATTAAGCAATTAGTCTTAATTAAGGGTTGAACATAGGACACCTAGATATTATTCCTCAAAACGCAAATTGAAACTGAGTGAAAGCAAGTTGTTTATGGTTTCTTAACCCTTTCCCAAACAATAACAAAATTTGACCACTTTGTTGCAGACGACTTAAGAAAACATTGTGGGAAAAGGAGAAATTGCTCATAACAAGCAATTTCTCCTTTCCCCACAATGTTTTTTGCTCTATCAGAAGATTATTGTCCAATTTCATCTCATTTTGAAATGTCGTCTGCAAACTCTTTCAAATTGGGACTGTCAAAAATTTGATGTTTGGGAAAGGGCTTAAGTATTTTGCCCTCATAAAATCTGATCAATTCACACAAGAGCAATATGTATCTCACCTTTGTCTTACAACATGAGAAAATGTTAGTTTGCGAATTCGGTCGAGGCCTGGATTAAATCTAGGATGCTTCGGATCTGTAACATCAGGCATCTTTGCTATCTCTTTCTTCATCATATCAGAAACATCAAGCGCAGAATAATATCCCCGTTCAATCAACTTTGTAATAACCTCTGTTGCTCTTGGATCGATTCTCTGTAAAAAAATTATAAAAAGTATTCTTTAACAAAACAACTGCCTGGGTTCTAGTTTTTAGTGGTAAATGACATTTAAAAACATTGTGTATAAAGGATAAATAACTCATGATGAGCTGACAAGCAATGTTTCCATGATATTTCTTACTGCATCAGACAAATAATTATGGGAACAAAATGGCACTACAACAAGAATTACTAATACTGGCAAATTGTTTTGCTATTGGTTGAATAAGGTGTTGCCTCAGTGTTTATTATAGGCCGTGGGATTGCAAGGAATTGCCTGTATTTTGAAGTTCAATGCAGGTCAAAGGCTCCACTCAGGATCAACAGGCCTAGTGCAAGGAAACATTCATAACCAAGAATAGGTACAGATCTTATAACAAATCAACCATTTTATTTATCCTATAAATGTGTGGCCTGATTTCAGAAACAAGTTCTCAGATTTGTGTATTGATTTTCTATTGGTATCAGGGCTAAACCTGGCTGTAAAAAATCTGTGCCAGCACATTCGCAAAAGGAAAAAAACAAACAAACCAATTTTAAGAAGTAGAAGCCAAATTCTAAGCAAAAGGTGCCAATAAAAATTCACAATTTCCTTAACAAGCAATTTCTCCTTTTCCCACAATGTATTCTGCCTTATCAGAAGATAATTTTTCAATTTCATCACATTTTGAATTGGTGTCTGCAATCTTTTTCAAGACAGTTTGAGACAATTGAAAATTTACCGATTGGTAAAGAGTCAAGAAGCTTAACACAAGATTGATGGTTTATTTTGTGATACATACCAGTTGATGTTTTTTTCTGTGCGCTGTGTGGTTCTCGTCAATTTGAACAATGAACAGCCTTTGCATGACAGTTGTTTTGTGCGAGAATTCCTTACGCAGCCTATCTGTCACCTGTTGTTTATGTTGTTTGTCCCAATTCTTACAGATCTGAAATACATCAAGTACAACCATTATTCATTACCACATTTTACACTTTGAGACCGGGTTCTATTGTAATACTAGTATGATCACATGTTCACATTACAGTGGTTTGCAAGTGTTGGGAGGCCAGGAAATGGGTATGATTAATGGGTCTCAGAACACTGACTGTCCAAAATTGAAAAAGTTTGCAGATGACATTTCAAAATGTGATGAAATTAATGAATAATCTTCTGATAGGGCAGAAAACAATGTGGGAAAAGGAAAAATTGCTCGTTAAGAGCAATTACTCCTTTTCCCACATTGTTTTCCAGAGTCATCTGCAAATAACCGGTCAAATGTTGTTTTTGTTTGGTAATGGGTTAAGTCCAACTCCATTTGGAGGAAATAAAAGGCCTATAATTTGCCAAAGTTCTTAAAATGGTAACCTTTCTAATTCACCTCATACTCTGGGAAGATGGTAAATTCCATTTAAAATGCCGAAAAAAAAACCCAATCCAATCAAAGGACTGAATTTTTGGCAACAGATTGTGAAAATATTTAGCACAAATGAGAAACAGGTTAGAAGGAACTGAAATCATATGAAAAAATAAAATATGAAAGACGAATTAAGAAAGTTCTTAATAACTTATCAATATTTTGTGATCATTGGACATTTTGACAGACACTGCTGATGTTGGCACATTTGTTTTTAACATTTCCAGATATTTTTCAGAGCGTATGAGCGGTTTTATTCATTGGTATAAGAGACAAAGGTCCGAAATATTTACTCTTTTTAAACATTTTTGACATAGAACAATCAAACCTTCAATTACAAACTTCCATAACATGTCCATCGAGCAATTGGAAAATCGCATCTGATTCCGTCAAATTAATAACAATCGAGACACAAAGGCGCTAATTTTCTATTTACAATGCATATTTTGAGACCATAATGATTCATTTGGACAAGGGTCCCTAAATAGTCCTTATAAAGCAAGTTTGATGATATTTCCCTGTTAGAATACAAGATAAACTGTTGTCTCTAGTGGGATCGTAACACATTGCGATCGTCATCCGAATTTGACAGACAGCTCAAAACATAGATTTTCTGTGATGCTTTCTACTCCAAATGAAAGGCCTGCAAAGTTATAGAGATTTTGACATTTCTAACTCACCTCGTACCCTGGGAAGGTTGTAACACTTCGAATGACAACTTCGGCAGGACAGACAGGGCAAGCTTTATCTTCCTCGTCCATGTTTTCAAAAGTGCTTTTCCTTTTACGAGTAAGACTAGTCAAGGTCTTTCTAGGCTTTTTAATATGTTTCTAAAAGAGATAAAGTTTTTTAATCCTTTACCAAACACAAAATTTTCTACTGTCCAAAATTGAAAGAGTTTGCAGATGACATTTCAAAACGTGCTGAAATTGGAAAATAATCTTCAGATAGGTCAGCAAATATTGTGGGAAAAGGAGAAATTGCTTGTCACGTTTTCCAGAGTTGTCAGCAACAAAGTGGGTACATGTTGTTATTGTTTGGTAATGGGCTAGATAAGGTTTGACATCATAATGAACTAGAAAGACATATCTGCAGTAGACAGCTTAAGAAATCACAGTGATGAAAAGAAAAAAAAAGCTAATTTTCGAACTTTTCTGATTTTGTCAAGATTATTACACAATATCACAAAGGAAACACCTTTTTTAAGGGATGAAAATGAATAAACTTGACTATAAGTCGCCTTTGACTATAAGTGACTGTTTAGTCGCACCTCTTACATAGATCTTAGAATAGGGAATTCAGCATTGACTTAACTATTAGACATATATACTTTTTGATGATCATACAGATTAATTGTACACTGATGAAAGATGCAAGGGTGTTGTCAACTGTTGTCTTCCCAAATTAATCCCTTGTTTCGATTGTAAATTGAGATTTGATAGAAAATCGGTCTTGATATTACACAGCTATGACAAACAACATTATCCCCATAAAAACAAAATTAATCCATTAATCGTTATCTCTATGTTTAATAATGCCCAAGGCTTGTATAAATTGAGGGTTAAAACCCAAGGCAAAATTGGGAATGGATTGTTATGTTGATGGCTTCTACTTACAGCCCCTTCCCTTCCCCCAAGGCTGCAGGATCTGTACGCGCTTCCATTCCTCAGGTGTAAGTAAGGTATTTCGTCTGTCGGATATCGCATCTTCTTTTTGGAAATTGGTCCAATAAGTGCTGTTGTAACAATTAACAAAGGAAAGGTTTGATGAATAATTCTTAATACATCATAGTTATGATTCTGTAACTGATAGGGCAGAAAGCTTTGTGGGAAAAGGAGAAATTGCTCTTAAGAACAATTTCTACTTTTCCCACAATGATTTCCAGAGTTGTCTGCAACAAAAAGGGCTAATGGTGTTATTGCTTGGTAATGAGTAAACCTGTAGGCCATGCTGGACCACAATTGACTTGAAGTTTTGGTAACATCTCATAAACTTAGAAAAAATGGGAAAGGTATGTTGGCTTCCATGAAAAATAATCTTATTTTGTTTAAAAATGACTCTTCTTCAGTGTGTTTCACTAACAAAGGGAAAGGGAGACCTGAACTGTGTGGAGTTGACTTAAGCATATTGCCAGAGGAAACTGAAAGAAGAAATAATTATTATTTAAGTCGTCCCTTACTTGTCAAACCAGTCCTGGTGTTAGTCAAGATGTGTCTTCTTCTTCTTCCATTAATGTACCTAGCCCACTCTGGGGCATTTTCGTACATTTTCGTGTCTTTGGTAACATAAGACTTTTTGGTTATTAATTAACTAAATATGATGTACTTTTACTGAATGATACAGTTAGTCCGGCAGTAATGGATTTTAGTCAATAGCGGATAACGCTGACTTTGAGCTGACATTAGACAACCCAAACGAATTATCACAATGTTTTGAGTTTACTATTTGATGAAATAGTCTTTCATCTGCAATATTGTGAAATTCGTGTTAACTTGCAATGAAAAGGAGACTGTAATTGACATAGTTTCTGATCAAGGTTATTTCTGGTTTTGCAATTCAACATCATATCTGCAACATGCAGTTTCATTTTCATGGTCATTTCTTTTTCCGAGAAGAAAATCTCACCATTTTTTCACAATGTACCGATAACCAGTTGTCACTTCTATCACTGTAATGAAGCATGTGCACCAAAACTCACTATAACTACATAAAATTACTAAAATACGAGTGCAAGTGACTTTAGGCAGTAACCGATAGCACAATAAATAACAAGACAAAATAAAAAAAGATCAAATTGGGTCGTTTTTGGCAAGAGAAACTTGTCATTATTGTGAACTAAACGATCTTAAGGAAATTGGTGAAAAAAAGTTTTAAAAAAAAGAACTTTCCCCCTCCCTATTGCACACAAACAACTAGTAAGCTGTGAAAATAACAAATTTAAAGCCTAACCGAACACAGCTTTTTAAAAAAGGCAGCAATTGACAAAATAAACTATTTTGTATCATCCGTAATTAGTTTGCAGGCATATATTTAACTTTTGAATACATATCAGGTATGAAAGGTTCAAATTTACACATATACAGTATTTAGACAGCTTGAGAATATCCCCCTTATATGGGGAAAGTGTCAAAATCTGCTACACCCGGAATCTATCCTACTGCTGTAAAATGCCGAAATCTGAACTATTTGATCCCACAGTTCTGCACTCAGTACCACTCAAATTCCTCTTTTCCCAGGACAATACGGCTTTGAAATAGCCTTCCCATCTTAATACAGTGTAGCCCCAGTCTTGAATCTTTTAGATCAAGACTGGCCACAGTAAGCCTATTGTAAATAGTCTCAATAATGATCTGTGAACGAAGCTTTTTTTAACATTTGGACATTTATTGTGCTTCGCTACGTCTCAAGTCCAATGTGACTTTTATGTTACAAAATTTCGAACGACCGCCTGAGTGCTTTTAACTTGCGATTTTTTGTGTTCAAAAGGACTAAAAATTTACAGAAACTTGAAATACATACATTAATAATTCATGAATCGTTTCAACCCACAAAAGTATCCAGTACACCTCTTATGTATAAGTTATCTATCAAGTAACATCAACAATGCCCAAAAACAAACAAATGCCTTTTATGTTGTTTACAACCGGCCGCGAGATTCTCGCTGGTCATAGGTCATCGGATTACGTATACAGTTTGGGAATGAAGTATGTGTCTTTATAAAAATGTCAAGTTGTATTAAGTTGACCTCTCTTCACATACAGGGAGAAGACATGCATGGATAAGATGTTTTTGCAAACCAGCATATGAAGCATAGTCCGTTATTCTTTTTTCGAAAATAACATCCTTGTTTTTGTTATCTACTAATTTGCTTATTTTGCTTCCTATGTAATTGTAGTCTTACCAAAATAAATATATATATCTGTATATAGAAAGTAGCCTCTATATATATTTATATTTTTTTTTCAAAATGAAAGGAAATCATTATATGTTTTGTTTTGAATCGAATATAACAGGAAGTATCATTTAAAAGTTCAATTCATAAAATTGTGTTTGGTGCAAAACTTACGCCTAGCGTAAAACGCATGATGTCGGACCAACAAAACTATTTTCCTTGAAATTAAAACAATCTAGTTCCTTCTATGCTGGATCGGTGATGTTGAGTCCTATGAACACCAAACATAGTACTGCAACTAGTGGTTAAAAAGTTACTCATGAAGTATTGCGTTGGGTGTTCGTCAGGTACACGCCATCAGCGACCTGTATGTGAAAACCGCATAACAAGAGGCCTATCTATCACATATTTACGCAGTTGATTGAATGCCAAAGGAAGGAAACAACACATTTTGACATTATGAATATTTTACTTAACACCTTCATAACGATATGTCATTGCACAGTGTTGATAGTGTTTGAAAAAGGGGTGGGGATAAATTATTAAAGCCTATACATCATCATCGATATTAGCCCCCTGTAAAAACAATATAAAACTGTGTCTTTTGTACAAGCAGAATAGCGCAATTTTGCAAATAAGGTGTTATACAAGACAATTGCAGAGGTTTCTTGAATATATTTTTAACCAAATACTAAAATGGACTTTTAAAAACAGTTTGCATTTTGAGCGGAGTTAAACGCCATAATTTATTTGGCCTATTTTTGGGGGACCGGACCTATTTTAATAACTGAGTACTTACTTTTTACCTTTGAAGAGAGCAGGCAACATTTTATCATAATATCATAATTAACACTTGAGATCAGTAATATAGAAGACCGGCAAACCAATCATTTTCTAAAGTTTGTAGATGATTTCATTTTTGTTTTCTTTTTGTCTTTGGTTACTGCACATGAGGAAAAACATCTTTCGAGGGCATTCTTTAAGGGGTAACACCACCAAGGAGGGCTTGTTTGTGTCACCAGTTTTGACAAGAGGGCACCTCTCTGCCCCCTGAATTCTAGTAGGTGGGCAGTTCTCCGTCCATTTCAAACGGTTGGAGAAGGCACTTCTCCGAGATGGCACATCTCCGTGCTCCAGCCTTAATATTGTCTTTGTATACTTGTTTACCCATTGAATCAACAAGCCATGACCAAACACTTTTCAAAGGAGGTCACACTTACCCAATTTGTCACTCGAGACAAACCATCCGAAACAAAGAAGACCAAAGGTATTTCAATTTGTGTCAGTATGACAATCAAAGACCATCACATTTGATTATTAATACGAGAGAAATAATTTAGCCGAAAATAAGAAAATTAATTTTGAATCAAGTTTCACGTATATCATTTCGAAAATTTCATCCAATGCGTTCAACTAAGTCTGAAAGAAGTGCAACTCAACTTTCCATACATATATTTGGTTTCACTTAGGAAAAATGACGGCCTCAACTTTGTCTGGACTTCCCATTTTTAGAATAGAATTGTTAACAACAGTCGAATTCCATAAATAAATCCATTGTTTCAAAAAAGTAACAAAAACATATATAATCAGATGATGAAAATACGGAGGGAATTGTTTTAGTCAAAGTACAGTATCAAGTGCTCACACATATTGTACTACTACTACTACTACCGCTGAACGCGTACACTCTTACTAACAGTGATCGTGTGTAAATTGAGTGTTGACCTGTTTATCGGACCGTGTAACATAACCCAAAGCGAGACTTTCCATCCGGATGTTTCAGACTTCTACGTCAACATTTGTTGGCACGTTTTATGTGTGTGATTTAAATCAAAGTTTGTGATATTTTAGTGACACTTTTGAGACTTCACACATCGACAGATAAAATGTTGATCTTCAAATCGGTATGTTTGATTTCATAATCCATTGCATATTTATGGAGTGATAGGTGGTCAAATGTGCGCAGAAAATCTGTGCGCAAAAATCTAACATAAAAATCACGGTCGACTCTGGACTTGAGGGCGTCAGTCAAAATAGCAATAGCCTTCGAGACCAGTTATCTGGACTATATTGTTAAGTACTAATTGTTTTTTAACCTTAGCACCTGTAGATATTTTATTTTAACCTTTTAGACACCTAAAAATGTCCTGATGATGGCAGTGTTCCCTTCCAATAATAATCGTGAACAATTGTTGGAAGTATCGTATAGAAGTAGATGTAGAAATGCGTTATTCGAAAACTCATTCGTGTAAGAAAACGGATGATAACACATGAGGAAGGTTTAGATATTCTTGACGAACACATTTTTTTCTATCACAATGTATGTTACTTCGATTCATTTGCCGTATTACAAAGACGCATAACTCGCCGATGTTCTTAGCGATCCGTTACTGCCGGACTAATTGTACTGGTGCGTATAATATGAGGTACGAATCATCAGGAAGAGCATATGATTAAAATGAACAAGCCTTACGTCCCAAGAAATCCTTCGCAACTTTCCATACAACGAATCGCAGGCCATGTTCCTCTTCATGGGCCGTAATGAAAGCAAGAGCATCTTCATACGTTTCAAACGTCTTCGTTATAACCATTTTGGATGCAAAACATTTCTTTCGTCTTACTCCGTTTGGTTTTGTTATCTATTAACATCCGTTATTATCCGAACACATTATGTAGAATATATAATTCAAAGCCGGTCTCGATCAATATAGTGAAATACTTTTAGAAATTGATTAGAGTTTGCTTATTTGAATATTTACAAATCAAATTGGCATACAAAGACGAGCAATAGTGTTTTTTTAATTTGAAGTTTGCATCAGAACATTTTGCTCAAGGAGCTTTGCACGAAAAACAAGTACTCCTCTTTGGGGCTCCGCCTACCGGAGGGCGGAAAACTACGCACGCGCTTTCAGGCGTTGTGATAAAGAGGCTCCCAAATACACCCCAAAGTTACAAAGTATGATAATTTTTCTCAAACAATAACATTTTGAATTAACATATACAATATTTGAGTTAACAAAACAATTTACAGAATAATCTTCACGGGAAATTCTTCTAATGAAACACAATATTTAACAAAGATAAAATAGTAGATAGATTCTTGTAATAACAGACAAATATGTAAATCATTTCAGTGCAAACTAAACATTTCTTCATAATTCAGCTCATCCATATATAAGCTGAGACATAGAGTTATCTATGTCTCTGATATAAGCATATATCTACTTAGCATATGAAAGTAACATCCCTAAGGAAATCAAACTACAAATAGAATGATTATGTTCTAAAGACATTAATTATCAATATTATTTTGGTAGAAATCTGCCATAAAATAACAAGGAACAATAAACCTCTAGCATATGTACGTGTTTATACAAAGACGTAATAAACAACGTTCATTAGGTCTTTGGTTTATACAATTGCACTGTCGCCGCAATAGGGCGTTGTGGGTTTTTGTACAGGGTTTGCTTCACTTCTGCATTGAGTCCTCAATACATCACTGGGATCTTTTAGGCACGTATTTTTCGCCCTGATCCGCCTGGAAAGTCAATAAAGGACATTCCGGAACATGCACACTGCATCCTAGGAGCTGTTTCTTGATTGCTTGTGCCTACAGTGTCCTGCTTACACGTATATGCACCCATTCCCGACGAGTAGAAACGGTTGTGACATAGGAAAAATTGCCTCACTCGGCTGAGCGGTTCATTATTTTACCATAATGTTTTCAACGTGCAATTTGTAGTCGACGCTCCTGATCATAACCCCAACACCAAGGATAGTTAAGCCATTTCTTTCCCGTACATGTATGTGTTGGTGAACGGTCCAACTTAAAGAGCAACAGCAGGCGACATGTTAAAGGATAGCAAGAAAAATACAATGCATTCTCAAACAGATTAATCAGAACACTTTAAGTCTACTTCTTAATGTTCATCATGTACACAAGACCCGATAGCCTAGTGGAAAGTGCCGGGCAATTCTTTCTTTTTAACTATCACCGTTTAGCTAAGCCACGATTTAATAAATCATTAGACGAACAACGTTTTCTAGATAGTCAACTTCCAACTTGAACACGACAGTTCATATGTCTCTTTATTTTTGGAAGAGTCATGACGTCAGTCAAACGCTTCACCTTCTTCTCCCTAATTGAAATTGTGCAGGCACACGGCTTACACATCTCTCTTGCTGGTATATCTTTAGAAACACGAACGGAAGACGTTACCAGGCAGTTCTCAATGCTTTCAGTTATTTATCATGCTGAGTATCATATGAATGCAGGTACACATGTATGCATTTATCCAAACATGATGCACAGCCAGGAGGTATATCCATTTGACGTCAAACAAGATACGCTTTGACAAAAAGAGGCACTCCTACTCGTGAAAGAGCATTGTCTCCCTGTATCGCAATGAATAACTCGGGTTTCTGCTACACTTGAACAAAACAGACTGTATGCAATCAAAACACAGGGTACGTCGTGAATTTGAGGATCCACGGAAAGCCGACTGCCCTGGTCAGCCTGCGTGCGGTTGTCTGCTGCTTCCATCCGATCCCCTTCGTCGGATGGGTTATTCTGTATTTGTTGCCTTTCTCGATTTGTCTTTGACCGTAAAATAACGTGGTAAATACAGAGAAAAGTTGCTGCAGCTTACGATATTTTAAGAGGAAAGGGAGAGGGAGAGGGAGTGAGAAACTGTGCAAAGTTGGTTTGCCTGGGCCCTTTTCACGTTCCCCGTATATACAGTGTATGTGTTTATACAACTGCACTGACACCGCAATAGGCATTCGGAACACCTCGGCTATTTCTTAAAATAACCTCGGAGGTAATGGAGAGCCATTTTTGAAAGTAGGTCAGCAACGAAGGGCCAATCATATCAACTCGGCAATCCCCGTCACAAGCCGGGGATTGCCGGAAAGAGCTGATTGACAAAATATGAAACAAAGATGTGTTCATATGATCATCTTTAATGAAAAGGGTAAAAAAAAACCATTCAATTGTGATATATAAGTAATTCGTGTGTATTTGAATACATATTTAGTGCCTGTGTGCATTTTGCGTTATCCGCCGGAAATAAGGCGAATTACCCCAGGATTTCTGGTGTATTCATGTACTGCCTACGAGGTATATCTACCGACTTGTTACGGGGATTGCCGAATAGATACGATTGCGCAATAGGGCGTTGTGGGTCTCATATACTAGCCAATGCTTCTATCTGAACAAATCTTTTCTTATTTTTTTCATAGAATCCTTGGGTACACAAAGCAACGTCAACAATAACAAATAGTTTTCACAAGTAGTAGCTGACGATAGTTCGAGAACATGGTCACTGAATATCGCTCAAAATCCACATTTCCAACCTCTTTTTTACCGTCTTAGGTCCGAAATTCGGCCATTGCTCATCGACTAAGCGTCGGTTTATCACGTTTTAGGGTGAAAACGGCCGTGTAGTATCTTCGGTTTGTGTTTTTAAAGGTAAACCAGCAAGAGAAGCAGTATGTTGGTACCATTTCAATTAGGGAGAAAAATCAATAGGGTGTCTGACGTCATGACTCTTCCATAATAAAGATTCACTATAACTTTCGTGTTCAATGTGGCCTCGATTGTAAAAGGTAATTCGTCCAAGTATCTATTAACTCATTGATTGGCTGAGCAGTTATAATTAAAAGGAAAGATTTAAACAACAAAACTATAGTTTTGAAAAAGAAACTTGTTGCGCCGGCGTGAGAGACGGTAGCGGTATCCACTACGCTACCGAGGCTTGTGCATGATCGTAGCTAAAAAGTTATCTTTAACTTTTCTCATTATGTTTTCGGGTCAATACCATTTTGATACCCAGCCATTTCGTTGAGGGATCTCTTATTCGTTTGATTAAACAACGATTTTATTTATATTTGTAGACTTTCCTTGATAATGCCCACTTTCGCAACATGTCTATTTTTATACTTACTAATCGAGATACAAAGTAAGAATGGAATACGTGACAGTATTTAGTGGGTTCGTGCATAAATATATTCGTAAACAGTTGATAATTTATGCATGGGTATCTTAATTCATATGATATTCCGAATGCTAGATAACCGAATCTATTATGAGAATTGCCTGCCAATATCCTCCGTGTGTGTTTCTAGAGATAAACGAGCAAGAGAAGCGGCGTGATGGCACCAATAGGGAGAAGAATCAAGAGTTTGACTGACAGCATGACTCTTCCAACAATAACGATACACTTTGATGAAAGGTACTCCCGCCCGCTAAACGAAATAAGTAACTCTCTTCTCAGCTTGTTACTTTTCTAAAGACCGGCTGTACGTTTTATCATCTTACATAACGTATGCATCAGACATCGGTTTATTTCAGAGATGACGTTAAACTATTTTTTATTTATAAACTCACATGTATGATCAAAGAATTGTCAGGCTTACTCACTGGAATAAAGACTTATAATGAATCATTACAAGATACCACCAGTTTTGTTATAGATTGAAGGTTTACACTCATCAGGACAAGGTTTAAATGAAGTAGCTCTTGATAATTGTACGATATAAGCACCAAGACAATTCATCAGATAAGAAGATACATACATAAAAGTATATAAAGAGAGAGAATAGATGGTTCGTGTCGTGAATCGGAAATGTTATCGGGCAAGGCTTTGGAATATTATCCGGTTAGCCAGGATCCTCAATTAATGTATGATGGGTCTTATCCTTATTAATGTTACAAGTTTTAACTATCTCGGAGTTACATTGTCATATAATGGCAAATTCCAAATGACACATACACGTGTATCTGAACAAGGTTCTAGAGCTCTTTTCGCATTAAACTCTGATTTAAGTCAATAATCCCTTAATACCACCGAAAAACTTTAATTGCTTGACACATTTGTGCAGCCCATCCTTATGTATGGAGCTAATGTATGGGGTTTCCATAAAGCTGATGACGTCGAAACCATTCACTTAAAGTTCATGAAGCAAATCTTGTCTGTCAGAAAGCAAACGCCAACAGTATCCATGTATGGCGAATTTGGAAGATTATCCACTCATTTTTTAACGTAAGATTTCAAACATTAGGTATTGGTTTAGACTCTGTCAATCACCAACTTCTCTTATGTGTAAAGTTTTTAACATAAATAACAGTCGTGGTAACCCTATCAATTACCTATATAAGGAAATCGAAACTATGTTAGACGGTCTTGGTTTACGCTATTTTATCAATTTAGATGTTTAAGATTTTTTTTTATTTTTTTTTTCTATTTTTTATTCTTTATTTGGTTCTCGGAAATAGAGAGTTCCGGAAAGCTTCAATAATACCTATCTTTTAAATGTTGTTTTGAACCTGAAACTTATCTTAACTGTATTGATAACAACAGACACAGAATTGTAATGTTGAGATGAAGATGTTCTTCACATCATTTAAGAAATAGAATCAGAAAGGTTAAATAATACACAAAGATAAAATAGACTTTGCAAAGTGTGCTCTAAAAACACCATAGAAAATGAATTCCATTTCTTAATAATTTGTCCGAAATATCGTGACCTCAAAAAAAACATAATTCCAAAATTTTACTATACATGGCCAACTTATAACAAATAAAAGCTTTTAATGAAGAGCCAAAAAAATACCTGTTTCGGAATAAAGCGATGTTACACAATCCTCCATTATTGTATGATTATTAATCGAATTAACTTATCTAATAATAATGATAACAATAATAATAATAATAATAATAATAATAATAATAATAATAATAATAATAATTATAATAATAATAATAATAATAATAATAATGATAATAATAATAATAATTATAATAATAATAATGATAATGATGATGATAATAATAATAACAACAACAACAACAACAACAACAACAATAATAATAATAATAATAATAATAATAATAATAATAATAATAATAATAATAATAATAATAATGATAACGATAACGATAATGATAATGATAATGATAATGATAATAATAATAATAATAATAATAATAATAATAATAATAATAATAATAATAATAATAATAATAATAATAATAATAATAATAATAATAATAATAATAATAATAATAATATTCTCAATGCATTTGTATGCAAACAACATGCAGAGTTTTAAGCAAACTAGTTTTTGCTCATCTGGCAAGTCGATGCTAAGGTCCGATCTAAGAACTTTCAGCATAAACCTGTCAGGTGAGTCCGATCTTAATGCTTGTGCTGCAGAATAGCTTATATCATTTTCTACATCTCTGATAAAGGCCTGTTTCTCTATAGCATTACAAGGGCATTCCCTTATACCATGTTCGACTTTATCGGTGATTGTCTTAGAGCATAATATACATATTAAGGGCATACTCAACGGCGGGGCAACCCGCACTTTGGCCATCATTCTGATGATCTTAGTCGCAGACGACTACGATTATAGGTCTTAAATTGAAGAGTTCTGCCCAGAAAATATAACGTCTGTTGTTAAGGATCTTAAACGAGGAAAATCTCCGTCACACGACTTCATTTTAAATGAACACGTGATATACGGGGGAAAAACGATGTGCAACGGTCTCTCCGGTCGATCCCTACGTTTGAGTTGTCTTTCTTGAATTGACCAACAAATTTGATAACCCTGTTCGAGAGGGTGTCATGGTTCGAGTATTCTTTCTTAGACTGAAATACCTCTCTGAAATACTAAGAGACCCAATTTGCTATATCGTTTTCTGAGTACGTTTTATTCTTTGTTTGATTTCAGAGCACATACCAGATGATTTCAATTCTTCCCTTTAACTTTTTTTCAAAAGAGATTTATGTTTAATTCTGCAGAGGTATTCAGTTCTTCAAATATATTATTGTGTTATCGATTTGAAGCAATTCGTTGCTGACATTGGAAATTCACTTTTAGCGGATTCATAGTTACGATACGTCTCGTGCTCGTGCCCTCTGGGTCTATCCTGTTTGATCCAGAGTCCCCATAATCGTCTTAATTCGGTATGACACAATTTAAGCTCGCGTGACCAGTACGGCTTTGTATGGGCATTAAACTTTACTTTTGGAAGGCATTCATCTGCTGCACACTTTACGGCCCTAACAATAGTTTCGGTTATCGCGTTAACATCTTTGGTCATAGATGAGTTAAGGTTCAGATATTGTGCAAGCTTATTTTGAGAAGCGTTTATTTCACTTTCACTGTATTTATTCCATGCGATGCGTTTGGGTACATCTGTTAAAACCTCATCTCGAAGTTTCGCCTATATTGGCACTATTAAGGGCAGGTGGTCTGACGTCAGAACGTCTGCTTCTGGTATGGTAATAAAAATGTTCACCCATTTCTTTAATGTTGAAACGACGATTATGTGGTCAACCTGCCCTTAATCGTGTCAATGGAGGCGAAACTTCGAGATGAGGTTTTAACAGATGTAGTTATCTGTGACGAGTGTTAGGTTTTATTGATGAGTCAATATTTACTTGATATGGCTCATTTTCAGCTTGGACTATACAGAGTTGTTTCTCTTTAGTCTGTTAATTAATAACATACTCACTGACTACAGTAGGTATCCGAGCAGTATTGTTATCGTTTTGTATGATATCTGCATATGACGTGGTAGCAGTGCCAATGGTCTCTTGATTAGCAGAAAGAATCACGTCGTTAACCTTTTTATTCATTAGCGCTAGGGTAGAGTTGACCTGCGTTACGTCACCATGGAGTTTATTAACAACAGACGGATCTATCCAATCGTATCAACTCGGCAATCCCCATCACAAGTCGGTAGATATACCCCGTCAAACTCAGTGATCTCCCTTTATGGGGTTGATCACTGCCCAATCTGAACACATCGGGTTTATCCAATAGAAAACACCTCTGAAATAATAGGGATGACGCCATATTGCTTCCCGCGAGAATGACGTCACTTTCTTTCGTTTCTAAAAATAGATCTTGAATGTAAAATCAAAAAAGTCGTTAAATTTGATTGAGGAAACAAGTATACATGTAACAACAACAAGTTCGCCATTTGGTATGAGTTACTGATCAAAAGTGATTAAAAAGGATGTCCAACGCTTCGAAACACATTGAACTACTTAACGTGCACGCTTAGAAAATGTGTTAATTGGCGGATGCCGATTACCCGAAAAATTGTAACCCTACACTTATATCCGAGGTGTATGGTCTCGCACCTGTTACGGAGTACTTCCGGGTCGTAGTACCCAAAAGTAGTCCCATTTAGAAATTTTGAGTTTCAACTTCTGGTGCATAGTTTTGCTGGTAAGAGATGAGCTGGTAGAACACTGATGTGTTTCCGGTATAGATTATAGTCCTGCAATGCTCCCAAAGTTTGTTTTGATTGCTTATTGCAGGACTATTTGTTTTGGATGTATGAACACAAATGCCGGTACCTCGGCTAGATTTGACAGCTAGTGCACTGATTTTCGGACGGTACTAATACACTTTGCTCCGTAGAAAAAAAATGAGACGATTGAGGTGTCCATTTTATTACAGTTTCTGAGAGTTGAATGGACAAACGTGATGTTCCTGTATATAGCTAAGCGTAAAAAACACTATTCTTCATTCAGCAGAGTCTTGAAAATAGCTGATTTAACATTGGAGTCAATGGGAATTCAATATCTCAAAAGTAACAGGTGTATGACCGTATTTCACAGCTCACGGAAATACCCGAGTAGTTCCGATTGATCACTGCCATCACAAATGTCACATGACCACCTACTTAGAAACGAAAATGGCGTTAAAAGATGGCGGCGATACTAAACAATTGTAATCCATTTGTGCTTTATTTATAAACAAAACCAATCTTTTTTCAACTTAACTGGTCCGAAATCAATACAAAAAGACAGTGTTACTAAATTAACTAAGATATCCAGTAATCTCTTAACAAAACAACATCATTTAAATTTCATCCATATCTGGATGAAAATATTGTGGTGGCAGTGATCGATGCAGCGTTTGATACCTCGTATGTAGTTCATGAATACACCAGAAATCCTGGGGTAATTCGACTTATTTCCGGCGGATAACGCACATGTTTACACCATGCACACAGGCACTAACTATGTATTAAAATACACACAAATTGGTTATATATCACAATTGATTGTTGTTCTTTTTACTTTTTTTCATTAAAGATTATCATATCAACACATCTTTGTTTCATATTTTGTCGATCGTATCTTTTCGGCGATCCCCGGCTTGTGCCGGGAATTTCCGAGTAGAAACAATTACAAACGAACATGCCCTTCGTTGCTGGCCTACTTTCAAAGTGGCTCCCCATTACCTCCGAGGTTATTTCAAGAAATGGCCGAGGTGTTCCGAATTGGATCTATCGAGCGAGATCTCAGACCATTAACTGATGTAAGAATCAAAGGCACATTCGTTAAGACTTGCTTGGTCTCATCTGCTAATGGTTTAATGATGGTGTTCGTCTGTCCGGTAGTATGTTCGACAAACGACATGTCGGACTGTATGTTTAACAGCATCGTGATCATCTCTGGAAGATCGGTCTAAGTCGTACTTGGTGGGAATGTCGAGTCAAGTTGTGGGATGGTTATATTTGCTGTTCGAGTTCTGGCTGCTGTTAAATGAACCTTGCACAAATATATAGAGGATATTTGTATTCTTCGGTGTATGATCGAAATATATTTCATTGAGTGACCTTAAGAGCTATATTTTCACAAGAGGCGGAGCCACGAGTGAAAATGTTTAGCTCTTCAGGTCACAAGATGAAATATATTTCGATCATACACCGAAAATAATAAATATTCTAATTATTATATACTTTATAAATCCCTTTTTGCCTTAAAATGTTTGTCTTCTGTCAATTTCCGACTTTGAAAAAAAAACGTCGGCGCCCCTTTTATTCATACGGAATTCCCTGTAATGTGTGTGACGTCACACGTCAACATGGCAGACTAAATAGTTCACAGTAAAGAATGACAAACAATTTCCTTTGCACTTCAATTTGAAATTGTTTCAGCGACAATTTCCCGATGTAAGAAATAAAATAAGCAATGAAGTCTCCGTTAAGAATTATACAGAGTTAAAAGGAATTAAACGGTGTAGATAAGTTGACTGATCGAACATATTAATGCGCCAAAACAATGTTGATTTTAAATGGAAGCCATTTTCTCTCGCCTCGCCGCTTCAAATTTTGAACTTTGAACAATTTGCCCGATGGAAGACAATTCAATACTATCGCCATTAAGTACAGGACTTTCCATGTGTAAAAAGCGTTAAAGGTCCATTAAAGGAGATTAATGCTATATCAAACTATATTATTTGGTAATTTTTTAGACTGATTCAAATAGTTATCCCCAGAAAGACCATCAGAACAACTAAAATGTGAAAGTAAACCAGAAATAACCCAGATTAGCAAGTTTTGTAATTCAGATTTCCTGATTCTTCACCTTTGACCTTGACAGTTGATACACACTTTTTTGAACCAACCAATCAGAACTCGTTATTTTGAATATGTAAACAAACAGGTTGTTGATAAACATGATTGTATTGGAGACAACTATATTTCAAGCACAAAATAACTTATCTTAAATGAGTCTATTTAATAGGGTCTCAATGCATTCCTAGATTAATTCACATGACTTTTATGAATATAATAAAATAACTCAATAAATCTTCTCACTATTTTATTTATTCTCCTCTCCTTTGACGTGCCTTTAAATAACTGAAATGGGCCAGCAAGCTTCGCCAGTGATTAATAATTTGGGATGGATATTGAGGGCAACACTGAAACGTTAAGGTTTGTCGCCGTGGAAATTAGCTCACCAACGATTCACCTACGATGTATATGGGACAGTGGTAGAAGAAAACGCATAGCTGCACATACATGACACAGCCGAATCAGACATGCGATACACCCAAGTTATTTATTTATAAAGTGAGAAATCTATCTACAGTTGAGTCGCTCTTTTCCGTTACGAACCCTTGGCGTTTCGCTCTTATTTGTGTTCGACATAAGAGGTGGTTTCACTTTTATTTTCATAAGTGATATCAGCGTTGTATTTTTCTTAATTACTACTTCTCAGTTCTCACAGTTTTTCTCGAAGAATGTTTGCCTGGATTGTTTCATTTTTTTCTCCATATACATATATATTGAAAAGCATGCTTTTTGAGACATTAATTTCTTCCTTTTTATCAATAAAAATATATGAATAGATGTCACGTAAAAGACCCCCACTACAAAACATGTTATGATCCAGACCGTTACAGTTAGCATAAGGTTCTAATGTATATAACTTTTTTGCATCATTTTTAATGATTTTTAATTTACATTTTTTTTGTCTTAACAGTAACAGCATGGGATTTATTCTCCATCATTTTTTTGGGGGAAAATGTCATGAAAACATGAAACACAACACTAGTCTATAAAAATGAGCAACCATTGAGGGGATTTTACTAAACAGAATGCTTTTACCAGGATGTCACATCTTTGTCATTCCCAAGTTTCAAACAATACTTGAATGAAAAAAGTTTAGATTCAGAAGAGTAAATTTCACTCATTTCAAAACAATTTCAATCAAAGTGATTTCAGTGGCATTACATTTTTTAACTAAGTTGAACTGATAGTGTTTATAAATAAACGTTCTACTTTATGACTTATGACGTCATTTATTTTGTAAAAAGGGGTGCCCCCAATCGTCAGAACCACTCGGTGATGTTGGCAGGCCTACCGAAATTTGCCGAAGAGTTCCGATTGGGGATGCCCCATGGGGAAAAGAAAGTAGTTCCTGATATTCCCACACTTTGAAACAGCGAAATATTCTGTGATAATCCACTGATATTACAGGGTAATCCACCGGAAAGTATATAATAAATCCTCAATATCCCGTGACGTCGAACCATTGACAAACATATGAAGGATAAACCAATCCTGTGCATATTTACGAGATTTTGTTGAGCCTATTTAGTTTCTCCTATTAACTAGTTTCGATTGTTCGAAATGAGACATGGCTCTGAATCGATCGGCCGAGCGTTCTCTGTAATCAACTAACCGGCATATGAAAAAAGGTGGCTCTATTGAATTTCCTGTATAACATTTGGCATAAACAATTGCATGGCGAAAGTGAGTATTACTTAAAATTGTGAAATATTTTGATTTTTCGAAGGCGTTTCTAAATACCCTTGTTTACTATACATCTAAGCATGCAGACTCGAGAGTGATTAATGTATTCAAGAGTTGCACAATCGATGTACAATGGGGAAAGGAAGTTTTAACTTTTATTTCCGGATTTCGCACTCCTTTGTTAATCTAAAACATCTATTGTTTTCATCATGACTAACAGATGTCAGCATTTAGAATGGGACAATAAACAACAATGGTATGATGCAAATTTAAAATCTTCCGCTTTTGATTGTTTCTAGTAATTGTATCAAATGCGTTATAGATTATGCTGTCATTAAATCTCGCATCACGACAATGACATGTTTAAATCATTAACAACTTGTTGCTGATGATGTTGTTGTTGTTTTGTCTTTAAGCGTGTCAGAAAATACCATTTCAAGAATATTTCAAATATACTGTAGAATTTCTTTACCTTGAAATTGAAGGGATCTCCCGAATGTATTCGAAAAAGGAAGAGTTCGAGGAATATATGACTGGAATGTTCAGTCGTAGAAATAAGAGAATATAATTCGGGATCCGTATTCATTTCGACTTATGGCACAGTTCGACAATCCAGAGTTCGAGGTATGGATATTCCACTGTACTGTTGGTCGACATACAAATAGAGATTTGATTGCAACAAAAACCGCGACTGGAAAATGGCCGAGGGCCAAAATCATGAATCGATCATAAGACAAATTTGACGCACAACAATTTGTAAAACAGGGTAAAATGTGTTATAAATTATGAAACAATATGTTAAAACATGGCAAAACACCACACTGTCATGACAATGTAACGCCTGCATTACTTATTGGCGATGTTTCGAAGTGCTATTTTCACGGGTTGTGTATCACACAATTTTACTTTGTTGTTAACATTCGGGTTATGCCTAGAAATAGCGGTTAACGCTCAGAAAAACGAGTGGCGGGCACCAGGTTATAAAAGTCACGTGATACACATACAATTTCTGTCTATATTCCCACAAGCACAACAACGCGAGTATTCAAAATGAATACTTTCTCCGATTTTAATAGCATCATATTCATATTAACCCTCTTGGTTTCTCTTTAAACAAGAATTTGAAATATATTCATGCTACTTGTCCATTATTCTAAAACCTACACGATGTTACTCTAAACACTCATTATGATGTAAATAAATATATAAAGTTAAGATCATTACTTTTTCTGTGTTCTTCATTGTTCCATATAATACATGGTAACCATTTATAAGTACTAAGAAAATCAGTAGTCGATGTTCCCGTGAAGGTCCTCCTAATCCCCAAAATATGACTAATGAAAGGTTACAAGGCACCACATGTAAAGCGTTTATCCTTGATTGAAACGATTCTCGAAAATTATTTAACGTCATTATGTATTGGGTAGATTTTTTCTTACGTTGATTTATCTATCTATCTCATGGTACTGTTCTCGCTCCATTGGAGCATTATGACAGGTTAGGTGGTCGCAAAATTGCATCAATCAAGCGCAAGATTTAAAAGAAAATAAAGGGAAGGAATTTAACTTCCCAGTTTTATACAGATTAAAAACTTGAGAGATATGCGGTTACAAACTATTTACAAGAAGTTGTGGTCTGCTACTATTACTTTTAGTAGCAGACGCTGTTTTTTATATTTTAGATTTAAAGTCGAGCACTGTTTCAGCAGAAACAGCACTGACAGGCAGACGGTTCCAAAGTTGTATTGTCCGTGGAAAGAAGGAATTTTTCAGTGTTTCTGAATATGCATTAGGTCTGTGATACTGGTGAGGGTGATTGGTAGAAGAACGTGTTGATCTGGGATGTGGCAACTTATGTAGATAGTTGTCCTTGTCAATTATCACCAGACCCACATGTATCTTAAAGAAAAAGATGAGGCTAGAACGCTGTCTACGTTCTGCTAATGATTTAACAAATATTGAATAAAAAGTCTGCTTTTCGCGAAAGTTTGTTAGTAATGAAGAAGAATTGCAATAGTTTTGCATCAGAACTAAAAAAAGTCGACAAAAAAAGAAAAGAAAAAAGGAAAGCAAAATATTTTTTTTTTCAAATTAAAAATAAACAAAACGACAATCGAATGACGTAGTTGGGATTTTTGACAATTTATTTACCGGGTGAATCAATTACTGTGTGAGTTTCGCTAGTCAAAAAGAGTTCGAGAGAAGCAAACATGGCCGAAGTTTTTGTGAAGTTGATTCTTTTTTTGTTTATGTTGATGATATGCAGTGGTAAGTGTTATGTTCTTTTTCGGTAAATTCATCTTCTATCTGCTGTGCTCTTTTTTTGTTCTTGTTTGTTCTTTATCTAATTCTTGTTCATATTCATCTAGTTCTGTGTCTTCTTATTCTTTTTCTTCTTGTTATTTTTGTTTCTCATCATCATTATCATCATCATCATCATATGTACATGTTTTATGGACCGAAGGATAATCAAATCAATTCAGTACAATGCTTTATTACATATAAAGGCCTACGACCCATTAAACAGGTTACATACAAATAGAAAAGCACGTTAACAATACCCGTGGAGCGTCGGTGACATTTTTAGATACATTGGAAAAACTGATTTCTGTAAAGAGATGACATACATTCATTGAATAAAAATTACTTCCCTACATATTGATAGAAATCACACTGCAACGAGAAACCAAAACCATATATCTTTAGGGAGACATATGTTGTTTCATTACACTGCTTTCAATGGGAAAAATGAAACCGTACCAAAATGTTCTTACGTCCAACCTTGTTAACGGATATATCTTATGTTAACTAAAATATACCAAAAGAAATGCCAACCCCCCTCTTTTTCAAAAACTTTATAGATAATCATAGCAAGATATTAAACAACAGTTCCATTGTTACAAGACATGATACACGATAAGAGGAATTCTGTAGATATCTAGTATCCTTCACATAAAACACATTCACCAAGTCTGCAATCCCCATTGACTAGCAAATTGAATTCGAGCTAACACCGTGTCCTATGGGTCATTGTTAAATACAGACAAGCCAGACTGTGCACCTATCCAAGTAGTCAGGTATTTCACCAAACGTATCATTTATTACGAAAAAGATGTTAACAGCGTGTTAATCCCATTATCTTTTCGCTTTGCAAATGGACATAATGACATTGTTACAAAGCAATTTACTGCTTTCCCGAATAAAAAAAGTGAAAAAAATCTTTATTTGAGATGAAATGCGAATTTGTATTCCTGGAGCAACGACCCAAGCGGGACCCCCGTGGCTTAATGGTTAGAGTACAGAAGGTTAGGTCACATGACCCCTCTTCGCGTGTGTTTAAATCCCGGTGAATTAAACCGAATAGTTCCGGCCCTAAACGATGTATGCCGAGAACGACCGAAGCAATACGATGTAAGAAAAAGTTTCAAAATGGCGGTTTTTCTAGGTACATCTCTTTAACAGTATAATAAACATGAAACGATTTATCCAGCTACTACAAACACACTCAAATCAAGAAGAAATATTATTTCTATAGAACAATAGACTAGATCATAAACTTCTGTCAAAATCAAACCGCTTTTACGAAAATATATATTTTTTTGTTTCTCCGCATTTTTTCATTAAATGTGAATATGTATATATCAACTGTCATATCTATTGCATTTAATTTAATGTGTATTGACTATGAGCTTGTATGCTTATTGTCCCTATGAAATTATGTTATTTTATGTTGTGTCTATATCAAATTACTCTTTCTTATGCATGATATCTGCTCAAGAGAAGTGTTTTAATAAACATATCACTCTTAGAGTTCAAAACAACATTCATGCTTATTTCTGTAATAAAAAAAGCAATGATGCACAGTAGCATGTCTCCGAGACGCTTCCAATAACGTGTCGCATAGAAACATTGTTCTTTTGTTAAGTCTGTTACCCATATATTACTTCTTGACTTACGCAAATATATAAAAGACTGATCAGGGATAGAGCCTCAGCCTCAGGGCAGTAAAGAGGATAAACTTTGAAATTTAGAAATAAAGGAGTTGTTTTATGGGGTTTCTTTGGTCATGTTGTCTGCAAATCCTTTCGTTATTTTCGGCTGCTGATGGTTTATACGTATTTATTATATTCCAAACAGTGAAATACAGGGATTTCTCAGTGTATTAATTTTCAATTTTGTCACAGTGAATATCGTCACTAGTGATGATATCAAAAAGTCATATAATCACTAGTGATGATATCAGTTTTGACGGAACTACTTTCTTTTACCATGCCCTTGCATTAAAGTCATTGCTGTACTTTTGCTGTACTTTTGCACACGGCACTAAAATGTTTGTATTCTAGCATGTATTCATTTGCGTGAGTGACGTCATAGGACAACAAAAATGACGTCATGGGCGTTGTTAACTGCTTTGCTCCTCCCACTTTATGCTTTGCTCCTCCCATTCTATATTCCATTTGGCGTTTATGGGGGTATCTTGGCAAATATGTTTACTATAGTGGAATAAAATAAATAGAATAATCAATTGATATCAAAAATATGTCACTTGAATGGGTTGTTATCATGTAGAAAAAACACGTTCTTCGAACTAATTATTCAACCTGATAACAACCCATTCTCGTGACATATTTTTGATATAAATCGAAAGAAGTTGATTATCCTCTATTTAGTTTGCATCGACTGTGAAACAATTTCTTTCAAACTTACATTCTTTCTTTAAACATACTTCATTGCCAAAAATATTCATAAAATACAAATACAGTACAAATCTTGATTAGCAAATGAGTTAAGCTACAAGGTAAAAAAACCTAGTTAGTTTAAACATATTTTATTGTAAAATGTTTTTACAATAGAATTGGGACGGAAGCTATAAGCTTATTGAGTCCATCTTCTTAATAAAATAACAATATGACACGCAATAAAATACAACAAATATGTAACATATAATTGTAGATCCACCAATAGAGAGAAGGGTACGAGTAGAGAAAGAGTTATATAGAGGTATAGATAGAATAGGGAGAAAGAGACAGAATGGGTGGAGCTTTAGATGAATGGACAAGAAATGATAAACCATAGATCAAACCGTTTGCTTCCTTTTACATAAATGTCAACATGAGTAAATTCCACTATATTTTCATTGAGAGTAAGGAAATCATTTCCAAAGAAGAGTGTATTTAGATCCGGTATAACATTGAAAATGGCCAAAGAATGGAACAATTTGTTTCTTAAGGACTGATAACTACTTAGTTACAGCTCTCCCCTTCTGGTATATAAGTTGCAACATTGGTCATGATAATATCCCATTATGTTATCAACAAACCAAACGTATTGTAGTAAATAAAACAAGAACCAAGAACAATGGTGAGAAAATACAAGATACGTGAAAGAAATGGTGAAGATCAGAGTAAAAGAGCAACATTGATACGGTAAAAAAAAATAGATGTTACATGTCAGATTAGTGTATAAGAGTACAGAAATAAGAAGAATGACTAGATTTGATATAACAAGGGCTATCAAACTTAGATTAACAACATAAAATGCATAACTTTTTAATTAATAGCAATAAACGCCGTTTTCAATTATTAATTCAGCTATATGCAGCTATTTGTATAATTTACAACTACAGGGTCCGAAAAAATCCCATTTTAAGAAAACGTTACGGCAGAATACCCATAATCCGCCACGTTGAAACATTTTCTTTCGAATTAAACCGATTAGTTCCGGCCCCGACCGATGTATGCCGAAAACGACCGAAGTAATCCGACGTAAGAAATATTTCAAAATGGTGGATTATGGGTATTATACTTGATATGCACATGTTTATGAAGGGACAACATTATGTGCCTTGTCTTGTTCTATAGCTATCTACATTTACGGTTAAAAGTATGTCAATATTTCTGACAAGTAGTTAATATCAACGGATGAAGCAATCACATTGAGCATGTTCTCTGATAACTAGGCTATTCTTTTCAACTTTGAAAAGGAAATATCATGCTTCATACTTTATGATAAGCATCTCATGTTGCATTATACCTTGAAGAGAAAAAAACGAAACGTATCAAATACCAGTAAAGATATTTTGCAGTTCAAAAGAAATTCATTTTTAACTTTCAAATTTCCTCACATCTGTGAACAAGCACCTTTACCGACGCGTCAACAGAATTTCAGTTATATTACAGATTTCTGACATTTAAAAGTACTAGGCTCTTAATCTAAGATATTTTGTCAAATGACACTCCCACGAAACCACAGGTACCGATAGGGCTTGAACCCGGGAATCTTGCGGTCTAAGACCACATCCTTAACCCATAAAACGATTTAGGTTCTAATCAATGCTACGTTATGGTGTGAACAACTTTATTATTAGTCATCCAATCAATGTATAACGGTATTCTCTTAACAACAAATGTCAAATTTTGATCCCAATGAGCACATTTTCTCTCTTTTTTTTAGAGAGTTTTTACACTCTTATGGCGATTTACGACAGATATCTATATAATGCAACAGCAGCCGACTATTTTAATGCACACGACTTGAGATTTTCAGAAACTATTGTAGCAAACTAGAAATGTACGTTATCAAAAATGAAAAATCTGATTGTCGGGCTCTATACGTCGAGGTCAATAACTCCTCTCGCAATATTTGCTCTTTGTTCTACGTCTTAATATTCCAGACAGATGTACGTCGAACTCTCTGTTTGTTGAACGTTTTCACGTGGTCTCTTAAACTTTGTGGTATAGAGATTCTACGGTAAATTTCTTCCGCCTTCCTTTACTGTCACGTTCTATACATTTATATGAGAAAGCTTAATGAGTCATTTTTTAAGTTCTTTTACAATGGGTTTTTGATGTATATAAGATTAAATCACACAATTGTGAAAAATGAGTATATTTCCGGTTTCATTTGATAATGGAAAAAAATAAAGGGGTTTTCTATTTACGTTTTTGTGAGCAAATTGCTTTCTGTTACTTGATCAAAATTGGAGCATCATCAAAAGGCTCTGAGGAAAATGTTATTTAAAACTGAAACTGGAATTAAACATTTACCCCTTTCACTCTCTAATGGACACTTAACCATTTTTCAGCTTCTGCATAAGAATAATTGCTTGTTCATAGGGAGCATTTCATAATTACTCATATAGGTTTCTATCCAACATCACGAGGAAATGGTATTATGGTCAAGCCATTTTGTGTCGTTTGTTGCTGTCTTTGTTTTTGATACAAATTTTGCCCTGTTGTGCAGTCGGTTAAGAAGATGCAAAAAGCAAGTCTAACTATCATAAAGATGATATTTAATACAGAAAAAGATTCGCACCTCTTACAAAGTACTTCTGGGTCGTAGTAAAAGTATTCCCATAAAGGGATCTTGAGTTTCGACTTTCGGTGCATAGTTTTACTAGATAGAAATGAGCTGGTAACACACTGATGTGTTTCCTGTATAGATTATAGTCCTGCAATGCTCTCAAACTTTGTTTTGATTGCATATTGCAGGACTATTTGTTTGGAAACATGTACGAAAACAAATACCGGTGCCTCGGCTAGATTTGACAGATTGGGTACTGATTTTCGGACGGTACTAGTACACTTTGCTACGTAGAAAAAAATAATGAAACGCTTGAAGTGTACATTTAATACAGTTTTAATAGAGTTTAACCCATTTCCAAACAATAACGACATTTGACTACTTTGTTGCAGACCACTATGGAAAACATTGTGCGAAAAGGAGAAATTGCTCGTAACGAGCATTTATTCCTTTTCCCACAATGTTTTCTGCCCTATCAAAAGATTATTTTCCAAGTTCATCACATTTTGACATGCCGTCTGCAAACTCTTTCAAAAAAAATATGGTGTTTGGTAAAGGGTTAATGGATCAAACACTAGTTTTAATTCAATAGAGTCTTAAATTTAACACTGGAGGCAATAGAAATTCAAGATCTCAAAATTGACTGGCGTATGACCATACAGGCAAGTAAAGACCAATCAGACTCAAGATATTTCACACTCTAATCGGATGAATTCCGCATGGTGTAAGCCTCCTGTCAACACCGTTTCCACACCGTTTCCCCATACAACTGTACGCCACTTACTCGGGAAATCCAAATTGTAACTGTGACGATAATTAATCAAAGCGCTGATAGCGCTGAAGGACTATAGTGCGTTTAAAGCAAGATGATTGAGGATACATTAAAAAATGTCTTTTGGCAACATCACGAGGAAAACAGCTGCTCCTTTTACCAGTATTACTATAATTATTATTTCTGTGAACAGAGACTGAACGATAGTCTATTTTTCGAACATCTGGACATTTTATGATTTCCCATGAGGCAACAGTTTTAATAATATATAGCAAAAGAAAGCGAGTAAATCAGGACTACATTCCTAGTTCCCAGAAGGTATTAGTCCGCACAGTGAAGGCGGATGTTTAATGAGTAATTGGGGTCAGACCGCTATTTGTGTATCGATAAAGTACAGTTCCTCAAAAAGTGGAATGTAAATCCAATGGACGAAGGTGCTGACGCACCCTTAGTCCAAAAATGTGGACCAGTCAGAAACGAGATTACCGCAATAATGCGTTATACGCTCTTAAAGCGTTTTGATATAGAACACGGCTGCTGAACGCCCTGTCGCACTACAGAGGTGCTGACGACAAAATCGGTTACACAACTTCAAGTTTAGCGTTTTTAGGGTAGTTTTTTTTTTTGCTTTATTTATTCAATTCGAGATGATTTATCAAAAATCCAAAAACATGATACAACCCTTGTTGAAACCAACCACCTATATGTAAAGTCTGAGTTTTGAACTCATGGAATTGGCTGAGATTTCATAATTTTTCTCGCCGAAAAAGTGCGAAAATACATGCTCTCGATACCCCGTTCGCAAAATCAGTAAAAAATCATGCAAATTGCCATTTTTGTCAAGTAATTCAAAATTGCATCGACGAGGAAAATCACGAAGTCTTGAAATGTAGGAAAATAGCAAAAACTTACCCTAAAATCGCTAAACCGGAAATTGCGCAACCGATTTCGTCGTCATCACCGCGCTAGTGCGACAGAGCGTTCACCAGCCGTGTAGAATGCATCAAGACGTAGAATGAAATGATCACGTCTGGATCATTCGGACTTCAGCAACACTAGAAACATCACTATTTAAAAATCAAAACAAAATCAGCCGGGCCACTGCCGTAAAATAGTAAATGAGAGATACCGAGAGATTGCGATTGTATTGATTGCAAAACGTTAAAGCTGCTGTGTCATTATCTTCACAAATATCCTTTAATTTCGACCGTAATGTGGGAAAACAAAGGTTAAACTATGTCTCATATAGTTAAATACTTATTCAAACTAATTGAAAAAAACTACCGCTAACGATTAGTCCCTGGATCCGTATAATTTCTGGTATATAACTGGTGTACTTACGTTATAGTATCTAGCCCCAACCGATAGTTTTTGTCTATTTTCGGATGAATCACGAATGCTGTAAGTCTCATGTCTACATCGCTTTCTCAAGCAGATGTAGGCATGGTTTCCTTTTATGATATTTTAAGATAAATGGGAAACCAAAACATCCGTAAAGTCAAGCTTAACAGATTCTGCGAGCAGGTACCAAATAACTAGAAAACAGTAGCATTTAAATCAAGAATAGCGCAGAATTAAAAGAAAAAGTGTGTACGTTCTAGAATAATTGACAATTAACATATAATACTTTAAATTCCAGTTTAGGACTAGCCCAGACGGTTACATGCTTTTAAAAGGGTAAAGACGATACGGTTATTTACAATTGGCAATAAAACAAGGTATGCCGTGAATTTCGCAAAACTTCTGGGATCACTGAAATGGATGAACTCTCCATTTTGAATCTTTGCGTTGTTGTTTATGGATAAATGGAATATTTTTGGTGTGTTTCACGTGACTTTTCCAGCACTGGTTTATCCGAACGTCCATCACTATTTAAACACATAACTCGAAAGTAAACAATGAAGTCAAAGTACATGAAAATAGCTCCTTGAAACATCGCTAATACAAAAAGCTTGCGTTATATTGTCATGATAATGTGGTGTTTTGCTATGTTTTAACACATTGCTTCATAATATATAACACATTTTATCCAGTTTTGCACTATCTGGGCGACATTCTGGTTTCAATGACAAACAAACAAATTCTTTGTTTTGCAGGCGACCAAAACGGGATGATTTTCACCGTCAAGTCAAAGTTGTATAATGCACATATCCGCGTTTTCAACACAACCCCATACGAAGATGGTGCATTCGAAAGAGTGCATTCCATAGGAAAGCGGATTTCCGGAATCCCTCAGGCAGAGTTCTACGGCTGTGACGTTGATTACCGACGTCGTCGTTTCTACGTCTCTGATGCGGCGACGTCGAGTCTTTACGTCTTCGATGACGTCAATCTTGACGTCATGGACGTAAAGATCACCAAATTTCACACAGGTGTTACTCCGTCAGTTCACGTTAAGTTGGCGGTGGATTGGATCTCGGACAACGTGTATTGGTTAGATCAGTTCCATATGTGGATATGTGTACAGCCAGGGACCAACCGTAACATCGACCGGACCCTGTACACGGTGCTTGTGGAGGAGGGAGTGGATCTACTTCTCGCCTTGGCTATTGATCCACTTGACGGGTACTAGTCAGGATTTCATCTTTAAACCATTTCTAATTGTGAATGGGTGCATGCATGTTTAAGCGAAATTGTGGGTTTACCTGTGCTCTTGTCTGTTTGTGTTAATGCCTGTTAGTTTTGATATGTCTGTATTCAAGTACCTCTCAGGACCTCTCAGGACCTCTTAGAACCTCTTAGGACCTCTTAGGACCTCTCAGGACCTCTCAGGACCTCTCGGGACCTCTCAGGACCTCTCAGGACCTCTCAGGACCTCTCAGGAACTCTAAGGACCTCTCAGAACCTCTGTCTGTCTGTCTGTCTGTCTGTCTGTCTGTCTGTCTGTCTGTCTGTCTGTCTGTCTGTCTGTCTGTCTGTCTGTCTGTCTGTCTGTCTGTCTGTCTGTCTGTCTGTCTGTCTGTCTGTCTGTCTGTCTGTCTGTCTGTGTCTGTCTGTCTGTCTGTCTGTCTGTCTGTCTGTCTGTCTGTCTGTCTGTCTGTCTGTCTGTCTGTCTGTCCGTCTGTCCGTCCGTCCGTCCGTCCGTCCGTCCGTCCGTCCCTCCGTCCCTCCTCCTCCTCCTCCTCCCTCCCCTCCTCTCCCTCCCTCCTCCCTCCCTCCCTCCCTCCCTCCCTCCTCCTCCCTCCCTCCTCCCTCCCTCCCTCCCTCCTCCCTCCCTCCCTCCCTCCCTCCCTCCCTCCCTCCTCCTCCCTCCCTCCTCCCTCCCCCTCCCTCCTCCCTCCCTCCCTCCCTCCCTCCCTCCCTCCTCCTCCCTCCCTCCCTCCTCCCCTCCCTCCCTCCCTCCCTCCCTCCCTCCCTCCCTCCTCCTCCTCCCCTCCCTCCCTCCCTCTCCTCCCTCCTCCTCCTCCCTCCCTCCCTCCCTCCTCCTCCCTCCCTCCCTCCCTCCCTCCCTCCCTCCCTCCCTCCTCCCTCCCTCCCTCCCTCCCTCCCTCCCTCCCTCCCTCTCTCTCTCTCTCTCTCTTAATTTCACTCTTAAAACTGGCACCGGTAGCTTGATTTTCGTTTTCGAACATAATTGCATTCAATATGTTTTCAGTTACATGTTTTGGAGCAATGTTGGGAAATACTCTAGAATTGAACGCTCTACCTTATCCGGAACAGAAAGACAAGCAATAGTTTTTAGGAATCTTTACACTCCTTTAAGCATAGCAGTGGATCACGCATCTTCGAATATATACTGGGTGGATGGAAGCAAGATAGAGCGAGCTAGTTATAACGGGGAAAACCGGAAGACGTTAGTGCAGGATAGGTTTAATCATTTCTTTGACATCGCTCTGTATCTGGTAAGTAATTCAATCTAAACTTATTTATCAAAAATTGATAGTGACGGAAGCTTGAAGCTTAATGAATTCACTCTTTTGATGATTATTTTAGAACTTCATAACCTTACCGAATGCGACAGCATAGTTAAGTTTAGTTTAAACATACGTATTTTACATTGATTTATGACGGAAGCTTGAAGCTTAATGAATTCACTCTCGAAGACTACTTCCTAGATATATAACCATTACCTGTATCGTTTTATGGGTTAATCCCCGGTTTTTGCACCTCGCCGTAAACAGGGTCCATCGCTACCAGGGGACCGACACTTGAGCATCGTAATACTGTCGCCGAAGTGCCCACATGATTTAGCCAAGCTTTCAAGGAACAAGTAATCGTAACTACTCGGGTACTCAGACAAATTGTCTGTTATGTGTCCTGGCTTAGTAACGCGTTTACTGTAAGAGTTTACGTTGAGAAGTTCAATGTTTATGGAAGTGTTGAACAACATTTTAAATAATTATTTTTTATCGGTAAGTCATGCATTATAATAGAATTATAAGTTGTGATACATACCCGTTCCTAAATCAAACTAAAAGTATTTTTAGATATTGCATTTCAGATAAACCCGATGAGTTCGGAATGAGGAGGAAAATGATGCCTGTGGGCACTTGGTTGCTGGTTCCTTGTCAATCGTATCTGCTCGGCAATCCCCGTCACAAGTCGGTAGATATACCAGTAGGGGCCTCCGTGGCCTAGTGGTTAGGGTACAGAACTTGAAATCACATGGTCCCTCTCCGCGTGGGTTCAAATCCTGAGAGGGATATGGATTTTCATGAGAGGCAGTCTCCCGACTGACTTACTGAATGCCGATGGTTCTACCCGCCTTGACCAGCCCCTATGGGTAGTTGAGTATTGGGTCTTCCTCCATCATTAAGAGTCGGGCATAGCTAAATAACTGAAATAATGTTGATGTGATGTAAAACCCATATATATAAAAAAAAAGATATACCAGTAAGCAGTTCAGAAATCCTGGGGTAATTCGGCTGTTTTCCGGTGGATAACGCACATGATTACAACATGCACACAGGCACTATATATTTATGTAAATACACAAAAAATGGTTATATATCACAATCGAATGCTTTTTTCAATGTTTTCATAAAAGATTAGCATATCAACACATCGTTGTTTCATATTTTCTCAATCGTATCTTCTTGGTTATCCCTGGCTTGTGTCGGTGATTACCGAGTAGATATGATTGCTAACAGACATTTCCCTCGTCAATGGCCTACTTTCAAAATGGCTCCCCATTACCTCCGAGGTTATTTTAAGAAATGGCCGAGGTGTTCCGTATGGTTCCTTGTCTAACATCTTTCAAAGATTGTGAATGCGGATACTATCGACCTTCACCTCATGTGTACGGTTTATTTCGAAAATAAAATATATGACCACCATTCAAAGATTGAGTAAATATCGGCCAAAAACTGTTACACAATCAATTCATTAATAAATTAATCTAGCCTACAGAATGGCTGAATTTGACACGCAAAACACATTTACCTTATTGTCATTAGTTTCTTTTTCAGGATAACATTGTTGTCACAGATACTTCATTTCGTGAGGTCGTGGTCTTTAACAAAAATACGGGAGCACTTACAAAACGATACCGGAACGGAAACGAAAGATATTATGGAGTATCCGTGTTTACGGAGGTCAATCAGCCTATGGCAGCAGGTATCACGTCGTTATCACAACAAACAAGCATGATTTAAAAATTATAACAAAATCAGACGAACCACTGCTGTGTATCCTTAAATAAGAGGTTCAAGGAGACTGCGGTTGCATTGATTGCCAACAAGTCAAAGCTGCTGTGTCATTATCTACAAAAATAGCCTTTAATTTCGACCGTTATTTGCGAAAACAAAGGTTAAACTGTATGTCTTTTATACTTGAATACCTACTCGAACTATTTGAACTATTACTGTTCCGTATAATTTCGTTTTTATTTTGAACTGGTGTACTTGCGTTATTGTATCTAGCACCAGCAGTGTGACATCCCGTTGATCATCTTCAACCGTTTTAAAAACACACATTGTATTTAGTTTGATAACATGGTTTAAACAACAAACCACAATGAGATGTGAGTATTTAAAACTTGCAAGGGAAGCAGTTATGACTTGAAATCTGACTAAAAGATTACATTACATTACATAACATTATTCTTTATTGCAAAAACAGTTACAGTTTATAGCAATTTTCATATTATACAAACATTCCATGACAAAGAACATATAAGAGAACATATAAAAGCATAGATGTTAGCTGAAGAACAAAAATAATTAGGAAGCGTATTTTTACTAATGATTCATTTTCATAAGATATTAAATTCATTTGAAAATGAATAACTAGTGTTAAATTCCTTTGAAAATGAATTACTAGTGTTATTTGTTTTGTTTACCCGCAAAGAAGATGAATCTTGCCAAATTATCCAATATGATAGAAGAATTATAAGACATAAGATTAATAAATGTTTGTATTGACGACCATGTATGATAATAACTTTTTATGTATTTCTTTCTTAAGTCTGTAAACTTTGAGCATATAAGTCAGAAATGGTATTCGTTTTCCACTAATCCAGAAGTACAATTCGAACAAATTCGTTGATTTTGTGGTATGTTATTATGACGGCTAACTTCGATGTTAAGATTGTGTGTGGACGTACGTATTTTAATTAAAGCGTTTCTATATTTTGCCTCTTTGATACGGTCTAAGTACTTTTCAATAATGGATGAATGTTTAAATAAACTGTATGCTTTAAGCGAGGTGAGTTATTGATAGATGCATAGCAGTGCTGTTGGAATATGTCATTTAGTCTTTCTTTAATTGGATTAAGATTGATTATTAAGTTGAGATGGTTTTCCCCAAAATGCGATAAACCTATTTCATCTAAAATTGTTTTTATATTATACGCCCAATTTTCAACCTAATAAATGTATCCATTATCAACATCGTTTTTAACATTATGTATGTTTTGTATAAAACTGATTGTTTATTCGAATTCAGGATCTTTATCCAAAATCTTATTAAAATACATTTTCTATTTTCAATCATTGGGATTCGCCCAAGTTCTCCATATAATGCATTAAGATTTTTTGAATTATTTACATGTAGTACTCGTCTACAAAATTTAAAAAAAACACGATTCAATATTTTGACACGGGTTGCTTCAGATTCAAGCCTTGATACTTTTAGACAAAGCGAATGCATGAGGGGTCGTCTCAACATGCTTGAAAAAAAAGAACACATTATGAGTTCTTGATATTGCACACTTGTCTAATTCGCTTCATGTCGAATATCTGTTTGTACTTTATAATCTATCTTATAAATGAGCGCTATTGTATTGCCCTTATAATCAATTTGAAAAAGAGATCATAACTAAAACGGCTGCATTAGCATATCTGTGCGGCATAACGTTAAACTGACATAAAGCCTAGACTTCTTTGATAAATATGCGTTATAATTATTAGGCAGTGCCTGTGCAAAACTAAATTATCAAATAAATTTTCGAATCGAACTATGCCAGGCGTGTGATAAAATATCAGCAGCGTAGATGGTCTGCTATTAAAATTGTGAACAGTTGTTTAAAACTATATAGACCATCGGATCATGATAGGGAATATAGTATGACAAGACGCAACTAACCGAGGCATGTAAATGCTAGTATGTTAGTATTAGTATACTGTTCCATTAATTCATTGTCCCATAAGTTCGAACATCTGAGAAAACAAAGAAATTCATAAAACTTTAACCAAAACGATATACAGAATCATTTCATTACAAATCTATTAATTTCTAGAGAACCATTGTCTGACAAAGTACTGTGACGATATTTGTATTGGTGGAGGAACATCTTCTGCAGTTTGTGTATGTAGAATTGGGTGGGAACTACAACCAGATGGAAGGTCATGTGTCGGTAACTGCTTTTGTTTTTAGTAGAAAGCCAGTGCATATGTTTGTAATAAATACTAATATATCATTTGTTATTATTGATGACGATCTTTATGACTGATAGACAGATTATTTATTTCTTATGAGTTAGTCTTTTTCGACATAAGGCTTGGTATAAAAGTTATTGCATGAGGAGATAGACATCCAAAAGGTTAGATATTTTAGTCGAATCCAGCTGCATTAAGAATCAAAATTGTCGTTTTGGTTGTTTGATTTTCTGTTGTAGTAATGTTGATACATTCTGGAGAATACTTTAAGCGGTTGACATATCTGGCTGTTACCAACGTATAATACATAATCCGTTGCTACACAATTCCTCATTTTCATTCAAATGCTGCAAAAGACATACCTTAACACAGTGGCATAAGGATAAATTGCTCTCTGTGGTTTTAATCCAATATCATAGAAACATAACTGGATTCAGCCATTTTCTTGGATGTTTTTGTTTAGTTTTCCATTTAGCCAGTGCAGTGTCTCTTTCTTCTTGTTTCAGAAAGGTTTGGACAATACCATGGAGCTACCTTAATATCCACTGATACCGATATATGCTTGTACGACAAAAATAGCATGGTTTCTAATGATTTTAACAATACTTGTTTGAAAAACCTCGTCAGTGGGACCAACGATGATGTCATTCGGTTCATAGACGTTGGTAAGTTTTATGCCAATAAAGATGCTTGTGTATGTTACTTTTCAGTCTCAGACGTATCGTAGAATAAAACAACAACAACAACAACAGTAATTGTTAATTGATTGGTTGCTTGGATGTGTTTTCATTGTTTTCAAAACAAATTAAGTTTTAAAAGCATATCAATTGATAAAGCTATTTAGCCATGAATGTCTTGTGATCGATTTCAAAACCTATATCTCCATTTTGACCGAAATATTTGATTTAAAAAAATCAGTAAATTTCTACAGGCCAGCTTGAAAGACCCTTTTTATTTGTATTTGTTACCTTTTGTATGAAATGTTTGTTTCTGTATAATTCAGATTCAAATTCAAGGATATTGGTGTATTCTACACGATATACAATAAACAAAGTAAACACCAAAGGCGAGAATCGACAGACTCTCTTGACAACGACAAGCTATATAACGGGTTGGTATATCGTTATACTTGATAATATTTTCATATTCATAACGATAAGATCATTTTCAACAATAATCGATATCACATGTAATCGGCGCGAGTATTTGTTTAGTATCCAGGAAAACGACTTCGAGAGTGAATTAAATAAGCTACAAGCTTTGGCTTTACATATCCCTATCACACCATCCCATCGCCATTGATATATTTCGGTTATTTGTTCATCTGATTTTCTACAATGGAAGACTTTTATGGGGAAAACAGGCGAAATGTGATGAAATTGTGTAATACAAATATTCCAACAAGGAGAGAGACCTTTGCTATTAAATTTGGATGTACCAACCACCATGTCGAAATACTGAGAGAGACAACGTTAAACTTATTTGTAACTTAACCAAGTGACAGAGACTTAACGATGTGATGCAATCAGTTCCTTTACGAATTACTCTATAAGAAACGATTCTATTTCATTGTGTATTCATGATAAAAGGAATTAAAGGTAATATTTGAAAAAAACAATAGAAAGTCTTTGTCGTATCCCTAAATTCTGGGATTTAAAGTTAATGTGAATCCTGACAAGTTAATAAAATGTAAAAGTTATTTCATACACATATCCATTTATAGTGTGCCTTGAATCTAATGACATTACGAAAGTGTTCAAGATAATCACTTTAATAATCAAATATTGATGGATCGGGTAATTCCTTCAACTTGGTTAGGTTGATAGGAACATATACTGGGGTAAATGTTTAAGTCAAATTGGTGCATTATTCATGTTTTCTGTGACTGGAACCGTATGTTCTGAATTTAGTAAAAGTCTTCGGACTAAGTTGTTGTGGATTATATGCATAACCTGGAATCTATTTTGTAACGCAGTAAGAGGGGTAACGACTGAACGGGTTGAATGGTAAGTAAAAGCCAGATATACCCTATGAGTTATGTCAATCAAAATCAGATTGTTTTGGGCGTGTACACAGTGTTTAGTATTTTTTCGGTTAAATCACAGTTGTCTTTGCACTTAGATTAGAAGATGAAGCGATTCAAAATAACTCCACATATCTTAAAATGGTGAAGATCGTGCAGGGTATCTGCTAATTTTGCCAGTGATTTAATTAACCTTTATAGGTATAAAGTTTACCACATTGTTTATATTTTTCATATTAACTACAGGTCTTACTCTCGATTGGGTTGATGAGAATATATACTGGAGTGAAGGTTCCGGCAAGATACGTGTGTTTTCCATGGCGTCTAGAGCAATAAACACGATTCTAAACTCCGGTCGGACCAACCCAAGAAATATCTTAGTTGATCCACACGTTATGTAAGTTAAGTATGAAACGTAAATGATTCAAATGGTTTATTTTTATACAGCGGGTTCATGCATGATTAATGTGTAGGTTGATGGGTAACAACGGTGTGCGAGTTAGATCCCCGATAGGCGAGGTGAAAGGTTCAGAGACTAGCCCTCAAATTGGCGCCAGCGCTTGTTTAGTATCCAGGCAGCAGAGAGTGACCTTGCTAAGCTTCAAGCTTCAGTCACAACTGATGTAAAAATATGTTTAAACTCTGGTAAGGGACGATAGCCAACTCTTTAAGAGAGGTTGATAACATATGGCAAACCATGGCAATTTATCATTACTGTATCTGTTTTTAACGTTCACTGAATAGATATTACAAAATCTAAGATTAATAAACTGTCAAATCACCAAGTTGTCAACAACACTGCTTATTCCTATGGTAGTTATATGGTACCGAAACAGAAGAGACGCATATACAATCCGCCCAGTTATCAAATATTTCAGATATTAATTTCCTATGCAAGGTCATGTTACAAAATCCCATTTTATGCAATTGTCACTATTTTATACACGTCGTATTGTAAAGTAAATCGGTACAGATAAATCGAGGCGGGGAAGAATTCACAAAATGGCGGTAGATTTTTTTTTAAATTGACATGGTCGTACGGGCGGAGCTAAATGATGTTATAGAGTGGCTTAGTATGTTCACCCGCCATTCATAAATCAAAACCAAAGATACAACGTAGTAATATTCCATATATCACCAGAAGCAACAGTATTACGATTTACATGTAACGTTAATATATCTGCTTTGTTCGATGTTTGTAGTACGGTTTAAAAGTGTTCATGCGTATGCAATTAACCGGTCTAAAGTTATTGTGAAACTGTGGGTTCTTTAATAAATACATTTGAACAGCTGTATGTAATTGCGTTTCAGGCAATTGTATTGGATAGCTGGGGGATCTAGAGACACAGTTATAGAGAAGGCCAATCTTGACGGATCACAGCGAACAGTTGTGGTTAAAAACCGCTTCCTAAACCAGCCAAAGTCCCTCGTAATAGACTTACACAAGAAACAGTAAGGCTTATATAGATATTTAAGTCCACTGCTTCCGTTACACATTTTACATATATACCATTCTTATTAGTTGGTCTTCAGCAATCATCAAGAGGCTGTTAGCCACCATGCGCAATGTTTAGTAAGCCACAGTTCGCGCAACAACCTCATTTATCATTTTCGTTATGCAGTTTTAAAGACCTCTTCAATAACCATCATGTTAGCTCTATGGTGTCGCCTTTGCTAAGTTTTATGAAGTTGTCGCATATACTCATTTACCTAGTTACGTTATATGAATTTAAACAGTTCTACAATAATTATTGTAATCTATTTCCCAATAACATCTATGCTGTCATATTCGACTGGTTTTATGAAGTCGCCTATACTCATTTAACTACATGTATTTACATTATGTGACTAACATCTCTTCAACCATCATTGTGTAATGTATTCAAATGACAGCTATGTTCAAACTCCGCGCATGATTACTTTTCTTTGCTAATCTACAATACAATAGCACTGCCTTCACAGAAATCACGTGACGATAGCTACAGTCATGTGACCCAAACAATATAGCGGAAACGCCAAAGGAATGAGTTATCTGTGGTTTGATTCAACCTGCCTTGCTTTGAAAAATGAATGATGAATCAAATTCATGAATCACTGACAATTTCGTCAGTATGGTCGGTCCTAATTATTTTTTTTTTTCAGAACGTATATTATAGAATCTACCTCGAGACGATCTTTTTATAACGAGAAAATACTGTTTATGTCCGTTTGTTTGAGGACATGACCTTTGCATTTTATTGCCTATATTATATCGAATAATCTTTTCCTGGCTTGCCCTTTACGGGACCTTGTTGCGAACCAACAAGTATGAAATAAGGTTACGAACTGGTTTGGGAACGAATTTAGGAATATATATATATATATATATATATATATATTGCTATTACTGTTTTGTTATGATTCGGCCAAAGAAGTCCAACTTAAAAAAACTGATAAAATTTTGTATTCAGATTTCGATTCAAAATTTGTAATGAAAAAAAAATATATAATCTTTCCAGATGTGGAAGAGTTTTTCTGTGAACGCAGAGATATCCCTCTTTTCAAATACGCGACGACGCCTAGAGTCTGTTGGCCTACTTTGGGGAGGAAATACTCATTTTGTCACAAAGCTGTCATCTTTGTAACATTTAGATAGGTCTAAATAAAAGGGCATGTCTCCTTGCAGACTCCTGGTAGACCTTTTTGATGGTAGATGTTCTACATTGGTATTAGTTTAACTTGTTTGGGATGAGTATGATGGCCTTTCATCAATGATGAAACATTCACCATGTAAAGATGAATTGCTCGTGCAATGTCAGAATCACCAAACTATAATATTTGAACCTCAAGTCTGTCTCTGCATGAAATCATAGAATTTTCTTCACAAAATCATGTGTTGTAGGTACTGGTTTTAATCATCATATGAACAAACAACATGCCATTTGGTGATGAAGAAGGGTCATTTGGGTTAATAGTATCAGACAATATTCAACAAAATACTCATCTGCTTGTACATGCTTAGGGTCTAACTTAATTACCTTATAAAGAAAGTCAATCAGATCTTCGTTTGATTTTTTTCTTTACTGTTCAATGTAGATAAGGAAATCCCACATAAAATGCGTTGCTGATCTCCAAAAGGTCAACCAATTACAACAAATAAATTTGTTGAGGCCAAAATGTTTTTGTTTAACTTCAAAATAAAAGTAAAATATTCTATCAATTTTGATTCATATTATATTAACCTTTGTTCACACATAAAACATTGCTTTTTTGATATGTGTTTATCTATCAAAGAACTTAGAAAATAAAATACGCAATAAATGATATGCAATGAATTATTTATGAAATGTAATTAAAAGTGGAAATCAGCAAGCAGCATTTGTTCATGTATTCAAATTTCTTGCTCTAACACATTGGTTGAAAAAGCCAAGTCACTTCATGATATTAGGATATTATTCTCATTCATGATGCCAACAGTTCCTTGGTCCTCATAGTTTGAAATGAAAAAACTCCTGAAAGTTGGAAAAATATGAGAGAAACATTCATGATCAATTTAAGATATTTCAAATAAATATATCAACAAATAATCTATGACATACATCCTTAAGACTTTCATCCATTTTCTTTTTCCAAAAAAAAAGAAATTTCAAATTTAAGGCAATAACTGATATAACTATTGTTTTCTTTAACCAATGAATAGTAGCAACTGTGACAAGGCAAATATGCTCTCTGGGCCAATTTCCCTTTGCCATAATTAGTTTAATAAATGTGTAGAAAATTAAGAGGTTTGCCATTGATACAATAGGAAAAATAATAACATCACATTGATGTATGCTTGAATTAAACTATCATATTTGTTTCATTGAAACATTTTATACACATGCAATTATTAGAAAATAATTCAAGTTATGACTCAAGTTACTGTCTTCCACTGGTCTGCTGCAGGCTTACTAAGCTGACTAGATATAGTATGGGTATGCTTTTTGTCTCATTAATTTGATAAAGTTGAATTTCTGAAGGCTTCTTGAAAAAAAGAAAAGATAATGACTACCATGGGACACATGCGACATTGTTATAATTATGGAATATTCCATGGTCCATCACGGATTTCTATATTATTGTCATTTGATGCAGTCAGTACCAAATAAACATTAAACTTTATCCTTGAAAATATTCTTTTGAAGAGAAAACTAAACTTTTAAACTGTTCATGAGTCAAACATATAGATTTAAGGTATTCAGACGTCCAGGTAAAACTCCATGTACTAAATCCATGTGATCCTTCAGCAGATTGTGATGCTCTTACCTCTTCCTTACTCTACCAGTTAGTCATCAGATTTGGCTGTTAAAGAGAAAAATCAAAAATATCAAAATTTTGCCAATACTGGCCACATTTAACAGATGATTATTCTTAATTGTAAACATTGGATATACTTCTTTCCCATGGTAATCAATTAAAGCAATTATCTGACAGGGAAAAAGAAGTAATTGATGATAAAAATGTGTACTTCAACCTGTCTTGACTTAGTTTGGTTTCCTTCTTGTTCTAATCAAGGTTTTCGAAAAATGACAAAGAAAATGTCAATTACAAATTGTGACCAACGCCAAATTCATGAACATTTATGGATAATGATTTTTTGAAAACAAAGTAATAAAAGGAGGACATATCAAGAAGTCCAACCTTTGTCAAACTTGCTTGTTTCATGAATACTTTGCTGCATAAAGTAGATTTAAGTATGCTATAGTCTTATCAGAGATGTTTGAATTAAAGAGAAAAACCACTTTCACATTTGAGAGATTGCTTCTTTGTTAGTTTGCTTTCACAAGTTATCTTCTATTTTTATGAAACTTATGTTTGTAAAGTTCAAAGGGGCATTAGAAAGACTATGTACTTACTTTTATTATAAAACAGAGTCAATGTTTATGCAGGTCTGCATCATCTTTTCTTTTGAAGCTTGTTTGAAATTGTCATATTGCCAAATATGATGCAATCTGTAAAATAAAGAAAACACAACTAAGGCATCTATTACCATAAACCTTTGGGCCCAAATTCTCACTTGCAAGAACAATTCAATGTTTGGGAATTATAATACCGCTCTCTCAGAGCGCGAAGCGCTCGGAGAGCGGATAACGGTAACATACGTACGAGTAACAAGTTATGTTAACACCGGTTATACCATTAGCAAAAAAACAGGTGGCTTCCGGTTTACCTAAAGGAGAAAACTCGGGTTTGCTTCGGGTGTTTCCGGCTTTACGGAATGGACTGGTTCTATCTAAATTTATTTTCAAGCATTACCTTTATCTACCAAATATCTACCAATAGTGAACCATTCCTTGTAAAGAGAAAACTCGGGTTTGCTTCGGGTGATTCCGGCTTTATGGAATGGACTGGTTTTACATAAATTCATTGCCGCTCATTGAGTTTATTTCCGCCAATCATGAATGAACCATAAACCATTCTATCGAAAAACAAAACACGAACAACAGGATCGGCGCCACCGCTTCAAACTTTAAATTGGACACAGTGTTCAACTCCTTGAAAGGACAACGTATCGCCGGTTGTAGGTAAGAGAACTTTTTGTACTCTTTCATTTCGTTATAAAACAGTATAGCTAAATAGACCATTTTCACCAAAATTAGTCATAGAAAAATCGAGAAGGCGAGGCCTCGTCACGCCTCGCCGAAGATGCTTCCTCTAAACAAACATCCATCTGAAAAAAAACTTCTCCCTTTTCAGTAGAACTACAGCATTCATTTTTTAGTATTACAGTACATGTTCCCTTCAGTACTAGGCTAGAAAGTGTGTGTTGCCCACAACACTCCACGGTGAAATTAGTGTTCACCTTCTATCGATTCGGTGATTACACCCTGCAGTTTGGCATAATGTTTATGTAGACGGTCTATGTCATTTTCGCGGTGTGTAAGGAAAGCATTAGGTACACATCGTGTTGTATATGGAATACACTATTATGCTGACCAATAAAGCAACGATGTCAACTCGTCAGTTGCTGACATGGATTATTTGTTATTGTTGGAGCTTTTAAATTGAGTACAAGGTACCTTTTTGACAATTTAATAGCGTTATGGGCCGATAGTTTAAATAACAATGACAGCGTGAATTTCCTTTTCAAAAAATGAAATACCCTGTAAAGTATTTGGTTATATATATGTCACCTTATTCGTTTGACAGTATTTTAGTTTACTTGATTCAAGTGATACTATTATTTCCAAACATTGAATTATTCTTGCAATTGATAATTTTGGCCCAAAGGTTTGATCCTTAAGTTGATTCTTCTTTATTTCACAGATTGCATGATGGTTGGGAATATGACAATTTCAAACAAGATTCAAAAGAAAAGATGATGCAGACCTGCATAAACATTGACTCTGTTTTATAATACAAGTAAGTACATAGTCTTTCTCATGCCCCTTTGATCTTTACAAACATAAGCCTCATTACCATAGAAGATAACTTTTGAAAGCAATAAATGTTGATGAATTTGTTGTTGCTCAAAATGTGTAATTGACTTTTTCTTTTCTTCTTTCTTTTTTCGAAAACCTTCATGAGAATGAAACCAAAATAAGTCAAAACAGGTTGAAATATAGACTTTTATCAACAATCAGTTCTTTTTCTTCCTGTCAGATAACTGCTTCAATCGACTACCATAGGGATAGAATTATTTCCAAAATGTTACCAATTAAGAATAATCAGTAAGTTAAAATGTAGCCAGAATTTACGGTGGCATAGAGGTGACAGGTATGCAATTTTTTTTCTGATTTGGTAAGTCGAAATAACGAGAAAATTAAGTCGTTATTTCAACTTATTAACTCGAAAATAACGAGATAGTTAAGTCATTATTTTGACTTACTAACTCGAAATAACAAGATAATAAAGTCATTTTTTTACTAACTAAGTTGAAATAAGGAGATAATTAAGTCATTATTTCGACTTACTTACTCAAAATAATGAGATAATCAAGTTTTTATTTCGACTTACTAACACGAAATAACGAGATAGTTAAGTCATTATTTCGACTTACCAACTTGAAATAACGAGATAATTAAGTCGTTATTTCGACTTACTAACTCGCAATAATGAGATAGTTAACTCATTATTACAAGTTAGTTGACCAATCAGATCCATTCAATCTTTAACTTAAAGTATAATGTGGTTAACATTGGGTCACACTGTACGTCATTTCACATGAATTTGCTGAATACAACGAACCATCTGATTGGTCAACAAACTTGTTATGTCGAATTAACTATCTCGTTATTTCGAGTAAGTGAGTCGAAATAACTACTTAATTATCTCGCTATTTTGAAGTTCGTAAGTCTGAATACTGACTTTATTTTCTCGTTATTTCGACTTACTAACTCAAAATAACGACTTAATTATGTCATTATTTCGAGTGAGTAAGTCAAAATTACGACTTAACTATCTCGTTATTTCGACATACTAACTCGAAATAATGACTTAGTTATCTCGTTCTTTTGAGTTAGTAAGTTGAAATAATGACTTAATTAACTCGTTATTTAGACTTACTAACTCAGAAAAAACAAAAATAAAATCGCATACATATCACCTCTATGCCACCATAAGTATTGCCAAAAGATTGATACTTTTTATTTTTCTCTTTCAACAGCCAAAACTGATGACTTACTGGTAGAGTAAGGAAGAGATAACAACATCAAAATATGCTGGAGGATCACACGGACTCGGTACAATAAAAAACAGATGAAGATTTACATGGACGCCCCAATACCATTAAATCTATAGATATGTTTGACTCATGAACTGTTTTAAAACTTAGTTTTCTCCTCAAAAGACTATTTCAGGGATAGTGTTTAGTGTTATTTGGTACTGATAACATCAAATGACAATAATATAGAAAAACCCTGATGGACTATGGAATATTCTATTATGATAACAATGTCACATATGTCTTATGGTACTCATTTTCTTTTCTCTTTTTCAAGGAGCCTTCAAAAATTCAGATTAATGAGACAAAAAGCATGCCCATGCTCTATTTAGACAGCTTAGTAAGCCTACAGCAGACCAGTGGAAGACAGAAACTTGAGACATTACTTGAATTTCTTTTCTTACAATTGCTTGTGTTTGATATTTTTCAATGAAACAAAGACCAGAGTTGAATTTAAATTTTATGCATACATCAATGTAAAGTTATTACTTTTCCTTTAGTTTCCATGGTAAACCCCTTAACTTTCAACATAATTTTTTAACCAATTATGGCAAAGGGAAATTGGCTCAGAGACCACATTTGCCTTGTCACAATGCTTCTTTTCATTGGTTAAAGAAAATTTTAATTATATCTGCTATTGCTTTAAATTTGAAACAATATTTTGGAAAAATTTGATAAAAGTCTTAAGGATGTATGTCATAGAATATTTGTTGATTATTTTTTTTGGAAAATCTAAAGGTGATCATACATATTTCTGCCATATTCTTCCAACTTTCAGGAGTTTTTTTTTAAACTATGAAGACAAGGGAACTGATGGCACCAAGAATGAAAATAATGTCCCAAGATCAAGCTGATTTCATTAGATAAAATTATCTATCAATGTGTTAGAGCAAAGAATTTGAATACATGAACAAATACTGTCTGCTGATTTTCACTTATGTCTTTTAACTACATTTTATTAATAGTTTATTGCATATCATTTGTTGCATATTTTGTTTTTTAAGTTCTTTGATATATAAACACATAAAAAAGCAGTGTTTTATGTGTAAAAAAAGGTAAATAAAATATTAATCAAAATGTATAGAATCTTTTACTTTTATTTTAAAGTTCAACAAAAAACCAATTGGCTACAACAAAGCTATTTGTTGTTTTTGAATGATCTTTTGGAGATCTGCAAAGCAATTTATGTGGTATTTCCTTATCTCAATTGAACAGTAATGAAAAATTCAACCAAAGACCTGATTGGCTTTCTATATGATTTAGTTAGTCCTTAAAAATGTACAAGCAGATGAGTATGTTGTTTGATATTGTCTGATACTATTAACCAAAGTGATCCTTCTCCATCACCAAATGACATGTTGTTTGTTCTCATGATGATTTAAAGCAGTACATACAACACATGATTTTGTGAAGAAAATTCTATGATTTCATGCAGAGACACACTTGTGATTCAAATATTGTAGTTTGGTAGTTCTGACATTGCATGAGCGGTTTGTCCTTACATGATGAATGTCTCATTATTGATGAAAGGCCCTCAAACACAGCCCAAGCAAGTAAACTTATACCCATATAGAACATCTACCATCAAACAAGCTCACTAAGAGTCTGCAAGAATACTTATCCTTTTACTGAGACCTAACTAAATGTGACAAAGATGACAGCTTTGTGACAAAATGAGTATTTGCTCCCCAAAGTAAGCCAATTCTTATATTTCCACAAAGTTGTACTCTGAATTGATATTGAACTGTATATTCAGTATGCAAGTGTTTTTCACAAAACCCATGCCATTGAGTTGAGAGAGCGGTCTAGAGGCAATGCCTTAGTTCATATTATCACTTGAATCAAGTAAAACATAATACTGCCAAACGAAAAGGTTGACATATATAACCAAATACTTTACAGGGTATTTCATTTTTGGAAAAGGAAATTTACACTGTCATTGGTATCTAAAATATCGCCCATTACGATATTAAATAGGTATCTAAGTACTCAATTTCAAAGCTTTCAGCAATAGGTTACAAATAATCCTTATCCGAAACTGATGAGTTGATAAAGAGTGTGCCGCTGGTTTTAAAAACTTTAATGAAATCTATTTTAATTCTATGACAATAGCCACACCATCAGCATAATTAAGTATTCCACCTACAACACGATGTGTACCTAACGCTTTCCATACACACCGCTAAAATGAGATACATAAACATTATACTGCAGGGTGTAATCCCCGAAAAGAAGGTGACAACTTATTTCACCGTGGAGTGTTGTTGAGTAAGACACATTTTTTTAGTCTAGTACTGCAGTGGACATCTACTATAATAGTCAAAATTGAGTGCTGTACCTTTAAAGGGAGAAGTTTTTTTAAAGGGATGTTTGTTTACATTGAAGGAAGCATCTTAAGCGAGGCGTGACGACGGCTTGCCTTCTCGATATTTCAATGACAATTTCTGGTGAAAATGATCTTTTTAGATATGCTGTTTAATTACTAAATGAATGCATACAAAAAGTTCTTTACCTACAACCCGTGATACGTTGTCCTTTCAAAGAGTTGAAAACTGTGTCCAATTTAAGTTTTGAAGCGGTGGCGTCGATCCTGTTTTTCGTGTTTTGTTTTTCGATAGAATGGTTTTTTCACGATCGGCGGAAATAAGCTCAATGAGCAGCAATGAATTTATGCAGAACAAGCAAATTCCGTTTTTACTCGGAGCCGATCCGAATGCAATCGAGATGTGTGCGGCTCAGCGGGACACATTTTGAAAAGGACTCCGGGTGTTTCCGGCTTGAAACACCCGAATTAAACTTCGGATATCCCGGCTTCTCCTATAGGTAAACCGGAAACCACATTTTTTTTGCTAATGGTATAACCAGTGTTAACATAACTTGTTACTCGTACGTATGTTACGGTTATCCGCTCTAGGAGAGCGGTATTTTTAACAGTTTAGGGGACTAGTGCAAAGTGTAGAAATTTGAAATCACATGACCCCTGTCCATGTTGGTTCAAATTTCACCGAGGGGTTGGATGCAGATTTTTATGGCATAGTCTCCCGGTTGACTTGGAAAATACAATGGTTCTTGCCGAGCGCTTCTTGCAAATAGGATTTACTCAACTTTGTGAGCCGTTCAGGCAGTTAGAATTAGGGTCCTCTACCATCTTTAACCCTTTACGGTATATAGCGCCGTTCGCCGCCTTATCGATTACCGCATAAAACGCTTTTCGCCGGTATACCTATTACCGTATAAAACCTATTTTGACGGGCTATCGATTACTGCATAGAACGCTTTTTGACAGCTGAAAAATTGATTCAACTTCAACCCTTAATTACACAAATAAACACACACGTCATTTTCTCCAAAGTTTATTTTCCTATTAAACAAATATGTTTTCTTTCATATACGATGATAAAATCATGGGGTCAAAGTTTAAACTTTTGCTCTAGAGCGAATCTTTTGATAGTGGTCACGCGGCACACTTCTAAAAGAGACGCTATGGGATTGAGATGAAGGGAAATGAAATACCCACCCCCAATAAAACTTAAAGCGGCCTTCGATATCCTGTCATAAAGATCAAAACAATGCCGATTTGTAAAGACTTGATAAGGATTTCCTGCAATTCTTTACAAACTAACACTTTTCTAAAAATATTATCCAATTAAAAAGAACATAGGGCACGCGACCCGTAGACTATTTAATGAGAAGTCTTCCGGTCATAAAAGATCAAAACACTGCCGATTTGTAAAGACTCGATAAGGATTTCATGCAATTCTTTAGTAACTTAACACATTTCTAAAAATACTATCCAATTAAAACCAGAGCATAAGGCACGCGACCTGTAAAGGATGTTTATGACACGGAGCTATTGTTCAAAGTTTAAAGGCGATTGAAAATCGAGCCGTCAAATAATTGACGTTATAAAGACGGCCTTTTTAAAATATTTAGCCAATTTGGTGTTTCCGATCGCAAGTCGGACATCAATGTAGATTCAGAGCAGTAATTTGATCGTTTTTTATTAAACCTGAAGATGATGAAATGTTGATAAATATTACCAATTCACGGACAAGCAAATTAGATCATTCCTCCGACTTTGACTACAACTACGAGCTTTTGGTAAATTCATCACCCATGGACACGTATTTTACGGAAATATAAGCATGTTTCGTTGCCAAAATGAGTTGATTTTTACTGTTTTACATTTATAAGAAGGACTAGGTTTAACTCCTTTACAAAGCAATATATTTTGGAAACGGTTTGAATGGGAATTGAAGTAAAACGATTCAGCTTTGTTGAGAAATATGCAGAGACAAAGTATGTATCTCGAGTCATGAACGGTATTTTTTGGCAACAAAATTCCCTGCAATTGATGACAAACGGAAAACAAATTACGGATCTCTCAGGGAGAGCACATAAGTCATATTATTAATTTTGATTTTGTATAATTCACACCGTAATATACATTTTCATTGTTTGTTTAATTTTCTACAACTTAATCCTGATATGAATGTATCACTAAATAAAGAAAAAAAACATCATCTTAAAGGAAATTTTGTTCTCGTCGTCTTTTATTCTTTGAAAAAATCTATTAGATGAATGTAAAATGCATTAATCTAGGTTTGATTAACAGTACCCCAATCAATAACAATTATCGGAGATAATCCTGTGCAAATAGGTACCCAGGGTGACTAGTTATGTATGCGTTAATGGTCTTCGATAATCGGATGGTTTATACCTATAGTGTCACTGATAAGCCTTATCTCTATACCTTAAAGTTAAAGAGCAAGGATGCCTTAAATGTATACAATTTCATACTTTTCATCCATATAATATTTCTTAAAATGTGTTAAAAGGATTCATTTTATATGTCACATATACCAGTAGTAATGCATACACAGATAATTCTTAACAGCAACATCCAACCTTTTGCACAAGTCATATTCCAATTTTCCTGTTTAATCAGAGAAGGGATTGTATGGGAAAGACCATTTCAAAGACTTAGTCTTTACTATTATTCTTTCAACAAACACCCCTTGACTTGCAACCTTCTTGGTAAAGTGTTTCTGAGACAGGTATCTGTGATTTACCAGCAGATCAAAAAGGTGTAATATTTGATAATAAACCAATATCTTCAAACGCCTTGTGAATTTTGAAACCCTTGAGTGTCTGACAGTAGCAATAGGTTCCTGAAACACAACAATTCATTTTATAACATCCAAATTTACTGTGTTAGTATTGTCACTGATTAACTTCATTACTAAGCACTGTATGAATAATTGAAAACTCATCCTATAAAATTGGTTAAATCACAATTGCCCTGTATTGTTTTAACTTGTTCACGCATATCATCTAAATGTTGCACTATCCTTGGTTTTTACTGGGGTCTTACTGTTGGTGTTCTACTTCCACCAATAAAAATGAGATCAGGATACAAATCTAATGCACCCTTAAATTACTGCGAAACTATGGAATATTTGTAATCTTTTACAGTGCTGATCGTTACGACAATGTTTCTATAATGAAAAAACTAAACTGGCTACACTGATACACGGACATGCAGAAATAAAACCAAAAAATATGCAATTACCCTATTCTAAATGATCTGTCTTTTGGTCATAATACATTAATTAAATGCTTTATCTAGCTTTCCTAATCAACGTCACCATAGTGTAAATAATTAGACGGTTAAACAGTTCAATTTTATATTTTTCTATACACAACGACTCATTCAACAACCACACAACAATCCCCACAACAACGGTTGTGTTCTGTGCAGGATATGTAGCAAGCCTTCTAATATAGGCAATGAATTGAATAAATGCAACGATATTTTGAGCCTTTTAAGTATCGTTTTTCTGTATGTAAATAGCGTTGACGAACTAATGCAAATCGATGATTAATTCATTGCATATCCACTCCATGCAATGCTCTTCGAGCATATTACTTTGATGACTTGATCTTATTAAAATTGAGCTGCTACGGAGAAACTCATCTGTTATATTGGTTTTTGGCTTGGAAGAGGGTAAGAGCGTATCACCTGCATCTATTTCGGATACATACTATCTACAAGACACGCATCTCGTGCAAAACTACATGCCATTATTCCCTTCTTACTATCTTTTCAACCCGTCGCTGAGGAACCGCTTATGAAGCATAGCAACAGACTATGTTGGAGTGAATGTAAAGCTTTTTTCTGATTGGTAAAAAAATCGGCATTTGAAACGGTCCATGTACATGTATATTGAGGTTTTGAACATCATTTGAAATCATTGTTTTTAATCGTTAACTCTTACATAATAGTGAAACAATAAGTTGTGATGTATATAGTTCTGTTTCCTTAATCAAATGACTATCTAGATTTTACATTTACAATCTATATTTGAAAACGAAAGTACAATGAAAGAAGTCTCGAGAGAAACAATTTGGCGTCTTCTATATTACTTCAGAGTTGTTTTCATTTGATAATCCCGATGAGTTCAGATTGGTTGTCGCCTATATTTATCTAACTATGTTGTGGGGGTTCGGAGAGGGTTAAACACCATGTTAACTGTGTTTCATTACATTATGTCTTTCCCTGGGTTCACCAGTACTAGGTTAGAGCTCTGGGTTAGTATAATTATTATCATCATTGAATTTATGATTTGTATTGTGTTGTATTTATACTAGGCCACATTCCCACCTTACTTACAAGGTATTCCACCCCGAATTGAGAAAAGTCAGAAAAAACAAAGTCAACGACTTAACAGAACAAATGTTGTTGTAAAATAATGTTTGATATCATAAAGAATGTTTATTGATTGACATTTTTGTTTTCCACCTTTCATTCATGTAAGATAAATGTAAAAATTGATAGTTAAGGGGGGGTAATTACTAATGATTTAATATCATAATTCGTTGCTATTCATTTTGTAAATATTATTTCAAAATCAGACACATTCGGAAAAGTGGCTAGGTGAATGCCTTTCCATTGATAGATAATTTCATGTTTTAGATTTCAACTTAGTCTTTAACCAATGCAAATACAAGTTTTCCATTAGGGGTGGACTACCTTGATAAAAAGATGCCTAGTTGAAAATTGTCTCTTGCAGATTGTACTGGATTGATGAAGGCCTCATCAAAAGGTGTAGTGTTAATGGGAAGGGTTTACAACTTGTTAATGTAAAAGAAACGGACTCTTTTGTCAATCCTGATCGTCTGCTGGTTTATAAGGTATAAAAATCCACTCTCACACGTATTTACTAATCCTTTGAACCATCTCAAAAATACCATAATTTATACGTGATTGACTTCATTTTCTCCCGTTTATTCATGTATATGCATGTCATTGTAAATTTTATATGCGTTTGAAGTATTGGACTATGTGCTTAAGTTCTAATAAAATTATGTTATGTTATGTTATGTATTATTCTAATTCATGTGTATGTAGTGATTTAATTCAAATTCAAATTCTATTGTTTTATTGTACTTAGGTCACCGGCCTGCATACACACATAAATTACAATAACATAATACATACATATCAAAAGTATGTCACATGTATTTTAATAAAAAATCGTAAATCGCTTTTGAGATCCACCGAATATAAAAGGTACAGATTCAGACAATTTTACGCTTCCTTGATCAATTATGCTCTCATTAGCTACTTCTTTTACCCCGAACAAGATGGCCGCGCCACAGGTATTTTTGCTTTCTTCACATACTTTTGCCAATGATAGCCACAGTGTGTACCCCTCATTAGATGACTTTTAACGCCGTTACGTCTAAAAGCATGTCCGAAAGAGTCGGGTTTCGATTGCGGTTTCTTTGTCGAGTGTCAAACTACACGTCCTTATCATATACAGTGTACCACTAGAACCGAAAATTGAGGGTCAACTCATGCGGGGTACACAATGAGGCTATCATCGGCAACACTAGGTAAAAATGCAAAAACACCTGTTCCGTCATGGGTGCAGCCATCTTGGTCGGACATAAGACCGTAAAAATTGGTCATGTGTTCCCCCCCTGAATAAGTATGTCTAATATTTTCATATAGAAATGCATACCGTGTAAAGCGTTATATCATCACATGTTTGTGTAGAAGTATTCGCTCATGATTTTATACACACCCTTTGATGTTTGCAATGTATGATGTTTTGAA